>BQKY01000006.1:0-1444180 GCA_036244875.1 Rhodotorula paludigena
TAACCTAACCCTAACCCTAACCCTAAGATTCGAGCGCCCAAGTCTACCTGCACGTGCAGGTGCGAGCCCGTGCGGGTGCGTAGGGACCTGCACATGCAGGTGCGGAAGGTCCGCGGGGCACGAGCCTCGGTCTGCACCTGATCGGTGACGCTCTGTGACGCGCTCGCATTCGCTCGCTTGCCTTCGAGCGCGTCGGGTGACTCAACCGCTGGCCCTACACGCGCATCTCTTCTTCTCAATTGCTTCTCGCCCGCTGTCTCTCCTCGTCGCTCGCCCAGTTTCCTCATTTCGACGCTAGCGCTGCTCGAGATGTCCAAGCGAATTTCGAGAGAGCAGCCCGGGCGGAGGGCGGCAACCCAGGGGACTCGCAATCGACGGGTGCGTCTTCTCGTACATGCTCTAAGCCAAGCCTGCCGACCCTCCGCTGCGCGCAGGCTGCTCAGGCCACCCTCAACCGGGCCTTCGACGACGACTTCGAGGACCCCGAGTTGACGCCTGTGCGTCTGCGATGGTTGCTACCAAAGCCTTGAGCCTACAGCTGACACACGCTGATCTGTAGTCGCAGGTTGATGACGCTGCAAGCGAGCTTGCAGGTCGCACAACAGGCGATGGGACGGACGACTCATCGTCGAGCGGGACAGGAGGCGGTGGGACAGGCTCGACGGCGCGTCCCCAGGCCCTTCGCGACAGACGGGTCCGTGTTCTCGTGCGCCTTCACTTCGAGCCCGCTGACCGTCTCCCCATGCCTCCAATGTCCGCAGGCCAATCAGGCCATCCTCGACGAGACCCTCGACCCCGACTCGTCCGACTCGTTCGACTCCGATTCGACGCCTGTGGTGCGTCTGCCGCGCTCCGCACCCAAAGGCTTGATCGGATCCGCAGCTGACACTCTAGTCCCCAGCTGCAGGTTGTCGCGGGTCGCACAACGGGCGGTGGCACGGAAGAATCGTCGACGAGCGGGACGGGCGGGGGTGCGACCGGCTCGACGGCGCCCGTGAGTCATTGCGTCCGTTCAACACTTTGCTCGATCGAGCGCTGACCTGTCTTTTGCGTCTCCAGGCTGGTGACACGGCAGCTCTCGGGGTGGGCACAGGCAGCGCCGGTTACGCCGTGCTCCCTCTTTCGGACCTTCTTCTTCTCGTCAGTGTGCTGATCGTTGCCTTGCTGTGCAGCTGCCGTCGTTTGTCTCATAAATGCCACTTTCTCTACCCTGTGCGCTGAGCTGACACTTCTTGCCTGCGCCACAGCACCACCACCCGGGCTTCCGCCCTCGTCGATGACCCTGCTCCCGCCCGCGCATCGACAAGCGCACTCGGCGGCACTCCTCCCGCCCGCCTCTTCCGCACGCCTTCGCCCGCAGGCGAGCGCAGCGACGACGCCGATGTCAAGCCGCTCGCGCTCGGCGAGGGCTACGGCTCGAGACTCGGCAAGAAGGGCAAGTCGCCTGTCAAGACGTCCGGTAAGAAGCGCCGGGTTGTTCGCAGAACAACCACGACGACCACTACGACTGTCGTCGAGGAGGAGGTGGACGACGAGGATCGCGAGGAGGAGGAGGAGAAGGAGGGGCAGGGGAACATGCCTCCGTTGGGCGGGAAGGGCGGCAGCGGGGGCGGTGGGCGCGATGGTGGAGGCGCGGGTCGTCGTGGTGGTGGTGGGGCCGGAGCGGCGGCGGCGGCGATTGGCTCGCGTGACGCTTAGGGGCGGCGGCTTGACAAAGGACGGTGGAAGTGCTGCTTGGGATACGGACCCTCTCTCGTCTGTTCTTTCTCTTTCAATGGACATTTTCTTGTAGACCTGTTGTTGAGCTCTGTCGATAGCAAAAATACATCGCTCTCCCTTCGAGAGCGACTCGGTCGTGCCTCTTCTCGCAGGTTCCGCTTGCTCTGGTCCCTCCCTGCTCCCTCTGTCGGGTGCTGGTACTCTCTTCCTCTGACTCACCTGCACATGCAGGTACTTGCTGTGCAAGTCGCTCTGCACTTGCGCGTCTCCTTGCGCGGTTCCGCTCGCCTCCTCACTCCGCTGTTCCGCAATCTATCGCCTCTCGTCCTCGGTCCTGCTTTATTTTGGGTGTTCTCGGCTGGCTGTTGCACCGTTCTCCTGCTTCTCTACGTTCTAGACTGTACAAGTCACTGGCGAGTCAATGTCTGGGCTTTTTCAGCTGCTCCTTCGCGCAAGCCGTCCGCGCCCCGTCCCTCCAAGGGGGGCCCTTCCGCGTCGCCGGAGTAGGAGAAAACAGGCGCAACACCATGCTCCACAGGAGCGAGTGCCCGAGTCTACCTGCATGTGCAGGTGCGAGCGTATTAGGGTGCAGGGGTACCTGCACATGCAGGTGCGGAAGGTCCGCGGGGCACGAGCCGCGGTCTGCACATGATCGGTGACGCTCTGTGACGCATGTGCATTCACTCGCTTGCCCTCGAGCGCGTTGGGTGACTCGACCGCTTGTCCTGCACGCGCATCTCTTCCTCCTTCCCCACTTTGCTCTCTCGGCTCGTCTCTGCCCGCTCGCTGCGATTCCGGTCTGCTTCAGTCTGTCGCTCTTGCAGCACCCACCTACCGACCTCCAAGACCCGCACGTCACCAGGTTCGACATGGCCCGCGGGAATGCACGTGACGAGGAGGAGCGCGTGCGTTCCGCCCTCTCGCATCCAGTCGACCCTCGCTGACGGGCTGTTGTACGCACCTGTCCATCACGCAGGAGGCTATCGAACACATCACCCTCCACACAAGCTCTGAGGCGACCACCGAAGAGGAAGACGTGGCGCCGGTTCGTCCCCCTTCCCTGAAACCGGAGTCTCGGACCTGTCACTCACCCTGCCCGCCTTGCGCAGAGGCACCAACCCAGCACCACGCGCATCACGACGACGACCTCGCCTGCTTCAACTGCTACGCCGCGTTCTCCAACCCGCCTCCGGGTCGTCGGTCCGCGTGGTTCTACGCCGGGCGGGAGGGGCGGCGGGTCAGCGGGCGCCCCGTCGTCGGGTTTGCCAAGCAGGACGGTTCACCTTTTGACGAGCCAAGCGGAGGAGGATGCGGAGTCGGGCGGCGCGCCAAAGACAACCCGCACGACGGCGGGTTCTTGGTTGGGAGGTGCTGCCTCGTCGAGCCGAGCGGCGGGCTCACGCGTCGGGTCGACACCAGGCAGGGCAACCGCGTCGTCGTCGAGGGGGCCTGCGGCGTCGACGTCGAGCGTGAGCTCTTCTGTTCTCCCGCGCAGCGGCTCTATCCACGCGCTGACTCCTCGCTTCATCTGCAGGCTCCTGCGCCTGGGCTGCGCGGTACAACGTCAAGCAGCTTTAACGTGCGCTGGTTCTCTGATATCCACTCAGTCCAACATTTCGCTGATGCTTTCTCGGTCGACGTGCAGCTTCCGTCCCGTGCTCCTCCGCCGCACTCGTGCGTGTCTCGCAAACTTTCCTCTGCCCATCAAGCTCCTAGCTGACACACTTTGCCTCCGTGTGCTGCAGGTCCGCTGCTCGCCCTCCGGGCCGTTCTACCGCCGCTCGTCGCTCGCCTCCCACTTCGACCCGACCGACGCCGTCCCGTCTCGGCCCCTCGCAGCCCCGCTCGCCCTCGCCTCCGCCGGTCGGCTCTCGTGCGAGGTTCACGCCGCACCCTCCTGGCGTTCAGCCGCCGCCGTCTGGTCCCTCGGGCGGCGCTTCGTCCTCCTCACGCGTGCCGGGCCGCGCCCGCAGCGTCATCCACACGGACGTCGGCCCGTCAACAACGCGCACCACACTGCTCACGCCCGCCGAGGCGTCTGCCTGGCGCCTCCGTCACAGGCAAGAGGCGTTGGGCGACGGCGTGCCCGGCAGGAAGGGCAAGGCGCCCCTCGGGTCTGCATCGTCGTCGGGCGTCAAGTTCAAGGTCGTGCGTAGGACGACGACGACAACCACAGTGCAGACCGTCGAGGAGGAGGAGGACGATGAGGACGAGGAGGAGGAAAAGGATGAGGAGGAGGAGGAGGGACATGCAAGCACGCCTCCGTCCGACGGGAAGGGCGGCAGCGGTGGTGGTGGGCGCGATGGGGGAGGCGCGGGTGGTGGTGGGGCTGCGTCACTGGTGGAGGCGGCGGCGGTTGGCTCGCGTGACGCTTAGGGCGGCGGCTGGACGAAGGACAGTGGAAGTGCTGCTTGGGATACGGACCCTCTCTCGTCTGTTCTTTCTCTTTCGATGGACACTTTCTTGTACGCCTGTTCTTAGCTTTGTCAATAGCAGAACTACTTTGCTTTCACCTCGAGAGCGACTCGGTCGTGGCTGTTCTTGTCTCGCAGCTTCCACTTGCTTGCGCCGCTTCTCGCTGCCTCTGCCTAGTCCTTGCACTCTCTTCCTTCAACTCAGCTGCACATGCAGGTACTCTTGACTGTCTGTCCTCAGCGGCGCTGGCGCGCATCGGTCTGCCTCGCCGTCCCGACTTTGCTTTCGCGTTGCGATGTGTTGGTCGAGCTCATTGTCCGTCGCATGTCTCGGTACCGTGCGGCCCTCAACGCATGTGTACCTGCACATGCAGGTGCGTCCTGATCAAGTCACTCCGTGATTGTGCGTCCCCTTGCGCTGTTCCGCTCCCCTCCCCACTCCGTTGTCCTGTCCTCTTCCAGCTCTCCTCCCCGTTCCTGCTTCAGTTTGGGAGTTCTCTGCTCGGTCCGGCCCTGCATTCCTGTTTCTATGCGTACTAGGCTGTACAGATCGCCGGCGAGTTGCTGACAGCGACCATGCCTGGTGTCCTCCTCGCTGTCGAGGACGAGACAACTTCCGTACCACGTCGCGTCGACCCCGTTCCACAAGCAATACCCAAGCCGGACCTGCATGTGCAGGTGCTTCCCTGCTGGGCCTGCCTTTACGGGCGCAATGAGTCGAGAAAATCCAATCTTTCCTCGTCCTCCTCCTCCTTTCCATCTGCAAAAAGGTCATTTCGGCTGCTGGACATCCCCCATAACCCTAACCATAACCTAACTTTCGCGCGCACGTTTGGCTATATAATGGCGGACGGTGGCCCGGGTCGATGCGGTACTGGTGAAAGCTCGCCATGGCTGGATGGAGAGCAGGGGTGACGAGGTGCACAGGTCCGTCGGTCGCGATGAGCGGCGTGCTCGAGTCCTCTTTGCCATCGCCAGGACCTCTCGACGGCGGAGAGTCGAGCACGATGACCTCCAGCCGCGCATGGGCAGGCAACGGGCTGGACCGCTGCTGGACAACTTGTCGGACTGAGCCCGTCCACCCGGGCACGTCCCGCTGCCAGAGCCTCCCGGGCGTGTCCTCAGGCTCGCCGTCGTGCTGCTGCAGGATGCCCCACGGGCGAGCGTCTGCCAGCACCAGCGTGTCGAGGTTCGGGCAGCGTCGGAGGAGGGCCTCGACGAGCGACCACCCTCCCGCCATGCCGACGACGACGACTTGGACCGAGTCGAGCTGGCCGGGGACGCCTGCTGCATCGAGGACGCTGGCCGCACTCTCGCCTGCAGCGCTCGAGTCGGTCAAGGCGAGGCGGCGCAGACCGCGATGGTGACCTGGCGCAACGTGCGGGGCGCGGGCAAGTGCGAGGCGAGCGACGAGAGGCGCGGCATCTGCAAGGAGGACACGGGCAAGGCGAGGGTACGGCAGCGTCGGAGGCGAGTCAAAGCTGGCGTCGTCCGGGTCCGGAAAGACGGGCGCGGCACTTCGAGGGACGATGGGCGCGATGGCGAGCTGCGCGACGGCGACCGAGGCGAGATCGGCGTCGCTACGTGCGAGAAGCCTCTGGATGCAAGCCGTGTACGGGACGAGCCAAGGCAGGTCGGGGTCGATGGAAATCAGAGGGTCGAACCGCCTCGCTCGGTCGGCGGCCTCTAGGGCGTCCGCCGTGTCCCAAGAGGAGAACGCAAAGAGCTGCACGACGCCAAAGTGAGCCTCGAGGGCGGCAGCTCGGAGCGCTCGACTTGCGCCGAGGACGCCACTTAGGCGGCAGTAGGCGCAGTGAGGGCATCCGCGGGCGCCAGCGTCGCCGCCGCAATCGCACGGGTCCGCGTGTGCCGGCCCGTACCAGTCGTCCGCGTACAGCTCATGCAGAGCGCGAAAGATGGGCGGGCCGTGCAGCTCGCAGGGCGCGAGGCTGAGGACGGGAGGGAGGCTGTGTAGGATGCAGAGCAAGAGCTCGTAGGGGACGGTGGCGCGCATTGCAAGGGGCGGCTCGAGCGCGCAAATGCAGAGAGTGTGCAGCCAAGCAAGCCAGTGCAGCGGCTGCAAGCAGGCGAGCGAACAGACAAGCACCTCGACAAGCGGGGCCGGCATCTCCGCCAAGATGGGGCTCGAGCACAGCGCCGCACTCCAGAGCCTCGACAGGCTCTGCAAGTAGCCCTAAGACCATGAGACTCGCACGAGGCAGATGGGAACGGGAGAGGGTCATGTGGCGATGTAGCGGGCTGTCGCAGGCGAGCTGCTCCCCGGGGAGCAAGGCCCACCTGTGCACCTCCCCTGAAGTTGACTGAGCTGCTCTCCGGTGGTGCACCTCCCCTGAGTCAGGCTGGACTGCTCGAGCCAGCTGGGCTGCTCCCCGGGGAGCAAGTCCCCTGCAGCCTCCTGTCTTTATCTCACTCTCACTGCTCCCCGGGGAGCAAGTCTCGCTTGCGCACCTCCCCTGAGTCCGTGGGTCCTGAGCACATTCTGCAATAAAATGGAAAGGTGTGGCATGTGCAGGCACAGCATGCATGCACAGGATGAAGCAAGAGCAGAGAATCATGCCGGAAAGGTTGTATTCCAGCTTGTAAGGGACAAAAGCCGCCCACTTCCACCAAGAAGGGGGACCAGGCAGATGAGGACAGCAAGGGCGCAGCACAGGCAGCAACCCCTTGAGCAAGCATGTAAGAGGTCCTAGAGCCAGCCAGCCAGGCGCTCTGGCGCGAGGCTGGAGCAGGAGAGCGCGAGAGGAGGGGAGAGCGAGGCGGAGGGCAGCTTGCGCCAGCGAGGTCAGCAAACGAGGGCAAGGTGCCGTGCGTGACCGCTCAAGAGCCCATCTGTGAGCACTGTGCACCCGGCACCTTGGCCCACTTTGCGGTGTGGCGTGGCGCACAGCAGCAACACACTTCTCCCTGGAGACTGGGGCGGTGCAGAGCGGGCGAGGCAAGGTCAGCGAGGGCACGAGGTAGGGAGCAGCGCCTTGAGCAAGCATGTAAAGGGGCCTATGCCCAGCCAGGCAGGCGCGCTCGTGCAAGGACGGAGCAGCAGAGCGCGAGAGGAGGGGTGAGCGAAACGGAGGGCAGCTTGCGCCAGCGAGGTCAGCAAACAAGGGCGAGGTGCCGTGCGTGACCGCTCAAGAGCCCATCTGTGAGCACCGTGCACCCGGCACCTTGGCCCACTTTGCGGTGTGGCGTGGCGCACAGCAGCAACACACTTCTCCCTGGAGACTGGGGCGGTGCAGAGCGGGCGAGGCAAGGTCAGCGAGGGCACGAGGTAGGGAGCAGCGCCTTGAGCAAGCATGTAAAGGGCCCAGAGCCTGTCAGGCAGGCGCGCTTGTGCAAGGCCGGAGCAGGAGAGCGTGCAAGGAGGGGGTCCCAGTGCGGAGGGCAGCTTGCGCCGGCGAGGTCAGCAAATGAGCGCGAGGTGCCGCATGTGAACGCTCGAGAGCCCATCTGTGAGCACCGTGCACCTGGCACCTTGGCCCACTTTGCAGTGTGGCGTGGCGCAGAGCAGCAACACGCTCCACCCCGGGGACCGGAGCGGCGCAGAGCGGGCAAGGCAAGGTCAGTGAGGGTCTGACGCAGGTAGCAGCGCCTTGAACAAGCATGTCAAGAGGCCTCAAGCCAACCAGGCAGGTGCTCTGAAGCGAGGCTGCAGCAGGAGCGCATGCGAGGAGGGGGTCCCGAAGTGAGGGGCGGCGTGCGCCAGCGAGGTCAGCACACGAGCGCAAGGTGCCGCGCGTGACCGCTCGAGAGCACCCTAGTGAACACGGTGCACCCGGCACCTTGCCCCACTTTGCGGTGTGGCGTGGCGCACAGCTGCCCCGTGGTGCAGCCCGGAGGGGTCGAGGCGGCGGCGGGCGCGACCTGGCGCTTGCTGGGCCCTGAGCAGCTGGTGCCCGCGAGATCTGGTCCCATGAAAGCTCGGCACAGCCTCCAACCATGCTTCAGGGAAGCGACGCGAGCGGGAGGGGAGCCACCAGCTCGCGAGACCCCGCCGGAGGACCTGGTGGCGCTCCTCGCGCCCGCCCTCGCCCCCTGGGGAGTGCGCCGCAGCGCGTCTAGGGTGCACACAAGGGAGATCACCTGGGCAAATGCAACTCGGGCCCGCCGCGAGCGAGCGCCGACGCGCACGACGCCGAACACCGGTCCGGCCCCTCCCCTGAGCTCGGCGCCCTCCTTGGGAGGGGGTCCCGGGAATACCGGCTAGAGCGCGCAGGTGTCTGCCGAGATGTACCGCCGTGCCCTCCATTTCCGCAACGTCGGCGTGGAAAACGTTCCTTCAAAGGACAACGCTGTCCGGCGTGCGGCAATTCCGGCGATGCGCCTCAGCAAGCCCGGCGGCAGCGGGGCCAAGAAGAAGCGTGGCGGACGCAAGAAGGAGGCGTAGAGCTGCTAGACTCCTCCTGCATCATGTGATCTTGTTTGTGCATAACAGCAGAGCGGCAGCGCCACACCTGGCTGAGGCTGGAACATCCAGAGCATGGCGACAGCCGAGGCAGAGTGAGCGCCGCCGGGGCAAGGCGAGTGGGCGTGCCTACAGCTCGGCGTTTCTCTTGGTAAGCCGGCGGTGGGAATGACTCCCGCACGTCTCTTGTTGTTGTCCTCCCCACTGCTGCATGTTTTGCAAGATCCGTTTCTCTTGCTTCGCGCTTTGAGTAAGACTCGTCGGGGCTTTCTTACCGCACAGATCAAGCAAAGAGACTTGCTGGCCCTCACGCCGGCCATAATCAAGCAGGGCAAGCGCCCCGTGACAGGCCAGAGCAAAGCAAGACGGAGAAAGAGCGAGGCTCACACGCAGGATGGCGACGAGATTCGGGCGGCACCTGCACTCGAGCCTCATTTGAGACCGGCTGGGTTATTGCTTTGATGTCAAGAGAGAGGCACTGAGGAAATCAGTTGCGTCTACGGAAACAAAAGAGTTGGAACGAAAGGACCGGAAGATGAGGGGTGAGGAAAGAGTCTGTGCCAGAGCTGTGCGAATCACAAATGAGTCAGCTTGAACCACACCCTTGGCCCACAAGCTGGCAAGGATGCAGGAGGACACAAAGCAAGGGAACACAAGAAAGCTGGCCGATAGCGCAGACCAGCAGCAAGGCAGCAGAACCGGATTCCGAGGCATAGCAAGCAGATCAACGGCATCTGCGTGATGGAGGCCGGAGAAAAAGGGCTCCAGGGGTTACACGAAGTAGGCACAGACACACCAACATGACAGGGGCACAGAAAAGGACAGAAAGAAGCGGTACAGAGCGGATCACGAAAGCGACGTGATGGCTTTTGGGTCTGCGGGTGCGCCAGGGGTCAGCACGACGTAAACAAACACAATAAGACCTCACGCACCGATTGGGAACCCGTTGGCGTCGACGCCTGCACGCGCAAAGGTCAGCCCCAAGTCCACGCCCCACGAGAGGACACGCACCATGCTTGCGAAAGAGCCGGGTGGTGTAGGCGGCGCGGGCGTCGTCAAAGTCGAGGCGCTCGCGCTCCATGATGCGGCGGATGTCGGTGAGGGCGCGGTCGTCGAGGCCGGCGCGCTGGTCGCCGGAGAGGTTGGCCGAGAGGTCAAAGTGGGCGGTCGAGAAGCCTGCGGGGCGGGTGGGCGTGAGTGAGACCGACGACACAAGCACGCAACCGAACACACCCTGCTCTGCGGCGTCCTCAAAGGTGGTCAAGGGGGCGTAGTAGCGGAGGCGGGACGAGAGCGAGGGCGGGAGGCGGTCGACGTAGAGGTGGCGGTAGTGCCAGGCGAGGAAGAGGGCGAGGAGGACGAGGCCGGCGAGGGGCAGCGAGTAATGTAGGCTGGGCATCTCGCGGGGTAAGCGCGCGTGGGTGACCGAGAGACAGAGCCGAGAGGTGGGGAGGAGGCGAGCAAAGAGGGGGGCAGCGAGGCGAGGCGAGCGGGGTACGAAGCGTGCGAGCAGTGACTGTGCGCGACTGTCGACTCTGGTCGAGCGCGTGCTTGCCCGTGAGCGCGGTCCTTACGAGAGAGTCCAGGCGAGCCGCTGCGCCATCTCGTCCTCCTCACTCTCACTCTCCACACAGTCGCGATGAGCGTGCATCCGGTGCAGTGCATCGCAGCGACACTCGAGCACGTTGTCACGGCCTCCAGCTCGCGCCTGTGCGCGTTCGACGCCGCGTGCGCACTTTCTTTCACCGCCTCGCCCCCCGGAGCGATGAAGCTCACCGCTGCCACCCCGCCAGGACCACCGCACTGATCGCCACGAGCGAGGCGCACAAGGGGCTCGTCCGCCTCGTCGCCCCCTTCACCAACCCGGCCACCGGCAAGAGCGTCGTCGTCTCGACCGGCGAGGACAAGCTCCTCGTCGTCCACTCGCTCCCCGACCTCGCCGTCCTCAGCTCGCGCGAGATCCCCAAGCGAGCCAATGCCCTCGAACTCACCGCCCAGGGCGACATCGTCGTCGGCGACAAGTTCGGTGACGTCTACATGTGCGCGCACTCCCGTCGTGCTCCTCCTGAACCGCAGACTAACCCGCCATCTTGCCCAGCTTCCCGCTCGAAGCGCCCGTGATCCCCGCCGGCACCAAGCCCGCCGACATCCCCAAGCCGCAGCCCATCCTCGGCCACGTCTCGATGCTCAACACGCTCGCCCTCGTCCCCGCCGACCCGGCGCACGGCCTCGAGCGCGACTGGATCGCGACCGGCGACCGCGACGAGCACGTCCGCCTCTCGCGGTTCCCCCAAGGCCACGTCATTGAGAAGTATGCCTTTGGGAGCAAGCAGTGCGTCTGCCGTTCCAGCCTGGCACTTCAGAGACTTTAGCTGAACCAGTCTTCGCAGCCTCGTCTCGTCTCTGCTGTACCTCGCCGGCACGCCGTCCACGCCGCCGTACCTCCTGAGCGCCGGCGCCGACCCAACCCTGCAGCTCTTCGCGCTCCCTAGCGCGTCGCTCGCGGCGCAGTTCCCGCTCCAGGACCTCCTCGAGCCGTACCTCGCTGTCGCGCCCGAGATGCCGACGCCCGTCCCCGCGGGCAAGAAGAAGGACAAGCGCGGGACGCGGACGACGGCGCGCAAGCGCAAGGGCGGCGCAGCGACCGCGGCGGCGGCCGACTCGGAGGGCGCCGACAGCACGCCCGCGCCCGAAGGCGATGAAGCGGCCGAGCCCGCAGAGCAGGAGGACCCGAGCACGCACGAGCGCAGGCTGCTGCCCAAGGGCCTCGCCGTGATCAAGCTCGTGCAGGTCGGCGCGACGACCGACGCGCAGGGCGGCATCATGGTGCTCGCCGCAGGCTCGAGCGCGCTCCTCTTTGTGCCCTTCACGGCGCTGCTCCCCTCGTCCACCTCTACCCCCGCCGGAAAGGCGAGCCTGCTCGCGTTTGCGCACCCGATCCTCGACTTTGCGCCCGCGCCCATCCCACAGTCGGCCTCGTCGGCGACCGAGTTCCTCGTCGCGCTCGACACGACGCGCCCGGCGACTTCGGCCGCGACACCCGCACCCGCACCCGCACCCGCCACGCCGGGCGACGACGCGCCGACGCCGGTCGTGCGCGCGGCGCTCGACCGCGAGTCGGGGCAGCTCGTCGCGCTCGCGACGCTCACGACCCACGCCGTCTTCCTCTCTTCTGCGTGTGCTTCCTCCTCCGCTTCCGACAAGCAGCAGCAGGCGCCGTCGTCGACGGCGAGCCTGTACCCGGTGCTGTCGCTGCTGCACCACCCGGGCGACGACGACTTTGGCGACGACGCCGACGTCGGCGGGGTCGGGCCCGCGAGCGCGGGCAACGGCCTGCCAAAGGGCGGGCGGGGGATCAAGCGGCCGCACGAGGCCGCAGCGGTGGCCGTCGCGGGCGGGCCGGGCGAGGTGGGCGGGTTCGACTCGAGCCGGGGCAAGCGCGCGAGCGGGCGCGCCGAGACGCTCAGGCGGTACGAGGAGGCGAAGCGCAAGCTCGCGCAGGAGGGCGGCGCGCAGGGCGCGAACGCGCTCACCGAGGGCGAGAAGGCGGCCGTGAAGGAGATGGAGGACGAGGCGCGGAGGGATGCCGGCGCAGAGATGGAGGGCGCCGAGGTCGCGTAGTGCGCCCATGCGTGTGATTTGAAAACGCTTCACCACGAGTCTCAAGAGTGTGCAAGAGAGTGGAGATTGCGAGTGGTGCTACAACAAGGCAAAGGAAGAAGGGAGACTCTATCACACGAATGCCACGGTCACGGCTCGCAGTGGCCGTCCTTCCACCCGTCGCGCCAGCGCTGCGGCACGTTGTCGCAGTCGAAGCGGTCTTTGCCGAGGCGCTCGTTGACCTCGTTGTGCACGCCGCAGAGCCACTTTTCGAGTGCCTCGCGGCCCTGGTCGACGGCGCGTTCGGGCGGGTTCGCCTGCATGTAGCCGCCGAGGTGGGTCGCGCAGACGCCACACGGGTAGAGGGTCGGGAGGGCGCGGAGGAGGCCGAGCATGGACTGCTTCTGGTGCGGCGACGGCGAGGGGGGAAAGTAGGATGCGGTCGTGTGCAGGAAGGTCCACGTGTGGCGGCCGAGGCGCTCGACGTCGGGCGGGCAGTCGGACGGGAGACGGGGCTCGGCGTCGTCGTCTGCACTCGAGAGTCCCACGGCGGCGGCGGTTGCCGCTCCGGAAAAAGCGGCGGGAGCAGGCGAAGCGGAAGCAGCGGCCTTCTTCTTGAACCCGGCAAACGAGCGGAACGCAGTGCAGGACTGCGAATGCCACGAGCGTCAGTACGACCTGCCACCTGCACAGTCCATCCGGCAGCGAGGACAAGCGGAATCATCGCCCCTCGGCGACGGAGACGACGGCGGCGAGGACGAGAGGCGCACCTTGCAGGGACGGCCGTCGGGGCCGAGGACCATGCCGGGCGGGACAGGATCGCCCTCTTTCCAGCTGCTCAGGTCTGCCATCGTCTCGCAGAAGCACGGAGAGAGCGAGAGACCAAGTCGGACTCCTTCCACTCGCTTCACACTGCGACGACAGCCACCTGCAGAGCTAGACAGGCGCTGAAGTAGCTCAGGAGACGCACACAGACTGGCCTGCTCGTGTCCGAGCACATTTTGCGGCTGCGTTGACTCTGCGCCCCACCTCGCCTCGACTTGATCTCTCCGCCGGCCTACCGCCTCTGCACACGCACGAGCGCACAATCCAAGTGGCACACACGGCGACGAGAAGTTCATCAACATGGCCAGCCAGCTACCGCCGCCCGGAGAGGCCGTCATCGGCCTCATTGGCATGGGCGAGATGGGCCGGATGTACGCAGAGCGCCTCAGCCGCGCAGGGCAGTGCAAGCGGTGCGTCTTTCCGCTCGTACACATCGGCCGGGCTGCTCATTTGCGTCTCGCACCCCCAGGATCAACGTGTGCGACTTGCCCGACAAGTACGACTCGCTCGTCGAGTACTGCAAGGGTGCGCTGCAGAGTCCGAAGTCGCAGACCAAGCAACTTGTGCTAATGCGCCGTGCCCCACAGGCAAGGACAAGCTCGTGCCGCTGCGCGACGGCCACCTCGTCTCGCGCGAGAGCGATTTCATCATCTACTCGGTCGAGGCCGCCTTCCTCGACCAGGTCGTCAAGCAGTACGGACCCTGTGCGTTTACTCGTCTTCTCTCGTCTTGACCGCGGCTCACCAAACCCGCCGCACGCGCAGCAACCAAGTTCGGCGCGATCGTGTCGGGGCAGACTTCGGTCAAGGCGCCCGAGCGTGCTGCGTTCGAGCGCTTCCTCCCGCCCGACACGCACATCGTCTCGATCCACTCGCTCCACGGCCCGACCGTGCCCACCGATGGGCAGGCCCTCGTGCGTCGCTCGAGACGCCGTGCGTCCCTCATCGTCAACCAGCGCTGACACGCAACCGGGCAGATCGTGATCCAGCACCGCGCGACCGACGCGCACGTCGAGTGGGTCAAGCAGGTGCTCGCGCCGCTCAAGAGCCGCTACGTCGACCTGTCGTACGACGAGCACGACGAGGTGACGGCCAACACGCAGGCCGTGACCCACGCTGCGTTCCTCTCGTGCGTCGGCGCAATCTCGCAGTGTCTGCTTCGCCTCGGTCTCTCGACGAGACAGCTGATCTCGTGTTTCTGACGGCACACAGGATGGGCACGGCGTGGCGGTGCACGGGCCAGTTCCCGTGGGAGCTCGGGCGGTACATTGGCGGGATCGAGGTCGTCAAGACCAACATTACGCTGCGGATCTACGCGGCCAAGTGGCACGTGTACGCCGGGCTCGCGATCCTGAACCCGCGCGCGCAGGAGCAGATCCACCAGTTTGCCGAGTCGGCGACCGACCTCTTCAAGCTCATGATCCAGTCGCGCGAGGCCGAGCTGCGCGCGCGCGTCCACGCCGCGCGCGACTTTGTCTTTGGCGGCGCGAGCGCAGGCGCGGCGCCGATCCTGCTGTCGGACAGCGCGCTCGACCGGTTCGCGATCGGGACGCCCGCGGGGGCGAGTGCGTCGAGCGCGCCGCCCAACTCGCACCTCGCGCTGCTCGCCATGGTCGACTGCTGGCACCGGTTGGGGATTCGGCCGTTCGTGCACCTCGCGCTCGCGGCGACGCCCGTGTTCCGGTTCTGGATCGGCGTCGCCGAGTACCTCTTTCGCGACGCGGCGCGGCTCGAGGCGGCGATCTGCGCGGCGGGCGCGGTCGGCGGCGCGGGCGTCGCGTTCAGCGGCGACGACGCCGAGTTTGTGATTGCCGCGCGCGGGTGGAGCGACACGGTGCGGTACGGGAGCTTCGAGGCGTACAAGCAGCGCTTCGACGAGACGCGCAAGTTCTTCGAGCCGCGCTTCGAGTGCGTCTACTCTCGCCCTGTACATCACACTGCGGACGCGCACTGACCAGTCTCGCACGCAGGGAGAGCCGGATCGCGAACCGCGACATGTTTGCGTTCCTCGCCGAAGAGCCGATACGGACGAGCAAGATGGAGCGGTCCGAGGCGCCGTAGCAGTCTGCACGCACTCTTTGCATTGGTCCCGCATTCGCATCGTTGCATGTGCTCCTGACGCACGAGCTTGCTCAGAGACGAGAGGGTAATGACAGGAACCGAGATGGGCCGAGCAGCAGAAGTCTCCAAGGACGCGCCGCCGCCGCACAGAACTGTCGCCCTCGCTCTCTCAAGACAGTGCACAATCTCGAAAGGAAGTGTCAAAAGGCCCGTTGCAGATAATGTGCGTCCCTTGTATCGCTCCTCAAGCCCAACCCGTCTTTCGAGGGGGTGTGTTCCAGCGATGAGCCACAGCAAGGCGACCCCCGTCCCGCGGCCGAGACGTCCGGCTAAGGAAACGCCGGCGCAGACCCTCCAAGCTAAGGAGGGCGCGAGGACGGGTCGGGTCTGTGTCTGCGCGCCCACCAGGCCTCGGGTGACCCTGGGAAGTCGGTCGATCGAGGCAGTTATGGCGCGGGTGTGTACGAGAATGAGCAGATTAGATGTACAGAGAGCAGCGTGTATGCCTGTGCAAAGAAGGGAACCTGTGTCAAGGCAGCAACGTCAGCGACGATTCCGCAACGACGGCGGCGCTGCTCGTTGCGCCCGCACACGCACACACACGCCACGACAGCAGTGTATTGAGTTTCAGAAAAGGACCGGTTTCCCGGCAAGGTAGCGAGGGTTTTTCTCCAGTGGGCCGCCCGCCCGCTGCGGACTCTCGCCCCCGTGAAGGAGCGAGACAGCGCAAAGACAGGCGACTCGTCGTGCCAAATGCACTCGAGGTCATCAGGTTGATAAGGCACTGCTGTGCGTGCGTGCGGGTGTGCGGGTGAGGTCCGAGTGGGAAGACTCACGAGGAAAGAAAAAGGGTCGGCGGCGAGGAAGGAGCAGGACGGGGACGTGGTCGTGCGAGCAGAGCGAATGCACGCTGCAGCACGAGGCAAAGGAGAGCTAGCTCTCGTCGAGCGGCGAGGAGAGTGCGAGTGCGAGTGACGAGAAGGAGAGAGAGCCGCTTCGAGGCGAGCGCGTGCTAGAAAGAAGCGCGTCCGAGAGAGAAAGGGGGAACTGCTTCTGCTGCAGTACCGCGCGCGCTCCTCGTACCCACTTGGCCCTACGCTTCAACGCAGCCGCACCCGCTCGAGCGAGCGCCATGCCGTCGCGCCCGCCGCCGCCTGCGCCCATCCCGGGCCTCCCGCAGCTCAAGTTCACGACGTTTGCCGTTGCGTCTCTCCGTTGTCGCGCTTGTCTCGCTTCCCCCACTTGAATCTGACCCGCACCCTCTCGCACCGCACAGCCCGTCGGATTCCTCAAGTGCGCGCACCGCTCTGTCTGCACTCTGCTACACTCCCTAACCCCCGCATCCCCCGCAGCGGCAAGAACGTCGCGTCGTCGTTCGCCAAGTCGGACGCCCAGTCGCACCTCGCGCGCCGCGTCCCCGAGCCCGACCGCGACCGCCTCCGCGAGGCCAAGCGCCGCCGCCTCCTCGGAGACGAGAACGCCGCGGGCCAGAGCGACGGGACAAGGGCGCTCGCGAGTGCGCCGCCCGAGGGCAAGGTCCGCAGCGCGAGACACGCTCCACAGGATTCTGCCGTGCGTCTCTCGCTTCCTGTAGTGCAAGCGCTGTACTGACTACCCTGCGCAGACCGCCTCGACCGATGCCACCGGGACCGCCGCCGCCGCCTCCGCCGCGCCCGACCCGCTCGCGCACACGCTCGTGATCCACCCGGGCTCGCGCTGGCTCCGCATCGGCCGCGCGTCCGACCTCGCCCCCGTCGCCGTCCCCAACGTCATTGCGCGCAAGACGGGCGCGCCCGTCGCTGTCGACGACGGGGGAAAGGGGAAAGGGAGGGAGGTCGAGGTGCCCGTGCAGAGTGCCAACGGGGCCGTCGTCGGTGCCGAGCAGGCGCAGCAGCGTGAAAAGGAGGAGTCAACGCCACTTGCAGGCACGGCACTCCCGCCGCTGCCGAGCGACAACAACGTCGGGAGCGGCGGTGACGTCTCGATGGCCGAAGCGGACGACGACGCCGACGCACAAGACTGGGACTCGTCCTCCGAGGCTGATGGTAGCGGAGGTGGTGCCGCGAGGAAGCCGCGCGCCGCGGGCGCGACGGACCCGCTCTCGGCCAAGATTGCGTCGCTCCGGGGCGACCTCCGCGCGCGCATGCGCGCGTACAAGCTCCGCGGGCAGGGCAACGGCAACTCGCAGGCGGCGACGTACAACGAGAGCGTCAGGCCGCAGGACATGGAGGAAGACTTTGAGGGCGACGTCGAGTGGACCATGGGCGAGAGCGAGGTGTGGGTCGGCAACAAGGTGTGTCCGAGGCGCAGACGTCGGTCTGAACGAGACTCCCACTCACGCTCGCCGACGTTCGACCACTCTCTCATTCACACAGGCGGTGCGCATCCCCGACGCCGCCGCGTCAGGCTACTCGCTGCGCTGGCCGTTCTCGCGCGGCGGATTCAACACGCAGCCGTACCGCTCTTCGCCGCAGGAGCTCCTCGGCGACGTCCAGGCCATCTACACCCACACGCTGCGCGACGAGCTCGGGATCGAGGAGGAGGACATTCCCGTGCGTCTGCAGCCACGCACTGATCAGGGGAGCCTCTACTTCCGTCGAACCTCGCTGATGGCATGCATGGGTCTGCTGCACAGGACTACGGCGTCATCTTTCTCATCCCCGACCTGTACGATGAGGTGTACGTCCGCGAGATGTCGGAGCTCCTCCTGCGCACGATGGGCTTCAAGCAGCTCTGCCTCATCCAGGTGCGTCCGCCAGTTCCGAACTTTCACTTTCCCCACTCACGCAAGTGCGCACGAGCAGGAGAGTGTTGCGGCGACATTTGGAGCGGGCCTGTCGTCGGCGTGCGTGATCGACATCGGCTCGCGCACGAGCAGCATCACGTGTATCGAGGAGGGCCTCGTCCTGCCCGAATCGCGGTGCGTGCATCCTGCTCGTTCAGCTCTCCCGTCCAGTCGAAAAGCGGCGGTGCTGATCGTTGCTTGCGTGTCCTGCACAGCATGCTGCTCGACTTTGGCGGCGACGACGTGACGACGTTCCTCCTCTCGCTGCTGCAGCGGATCCATTTCCCGTACAAGGAGGCCGACCTCACCAAGTGGTACGACTGGGTCGTCATCGAGGAGCTCAAGGAGCGGCTCGTTGTGCTCAGCGAGGTGCGTTGTCTGCGCCTCGATCCCGCTCGCGCTTTCAAGCTTCTCGGGCGGAGCTGACGCATTCGTCGTCGATGCTGGGCGGGAAATAGGGAGACATTGGCCTGAACCTGTACGACCTTTACGTCCGCCATCCCGGGCTGCTTACCAAGAAGTACTCGATGCGCGTCTACGACGACTGCATCCTCGCGCCCTATGTGCGTTTCGCCCCCTCTCGCTTGCGCAAACGTCTGCAGCCGACTGACTCGTCCGCCCGTCACAGGCTCTCTTCGCACCCCGAGTCATCGACTTTGAGCAGAAGCGCGTCACGCAGTACGAGCTGTGGGACAAGGAGGTCGACTCGAACGTCGAAATCGGCGCTTCAGACGTGGTGCGTCGCATTCTCCTGCGGGTGATTCACCCCGAGCTCACGTTTCTTTGCGCAGACGACCGCCATGCGCAACTCGGTCAAGCACCTCCTCGTTGGTCCCGCCCCGCCCGCGGCTTCCGCTTCCACGCCCGCCCTCCCCGCCGCTGCCTCCTCCGCACTCCAGCGTGCCGACTCGTCGCACCGCGCTTCTCCCGCACCAGGCAGCAATACCGCTACGCCCGCTCTCGAAGACCCAAACAGCGCGGCTTTCTCGACGCTCCCGCCGCAGGCTGCGCTCCCCGCGCTGCCGAGCGCCGCAGCTTCGCTTGCCGGCTCGCCCGCGCCCGAGAACGGCGGCACGAGCGGCACGCCAAAGCCTCCCGCGGCCGCGCCGGCGCCGGCGCCGCCGCAGAACGTCGACGTGCGGTTCGAGTCGTCCAAGCTCCCGCTCGACGTCGCCGTCGTCGAGTCGATCCTCGCCGCCGGGCCCGCCGAGGAGCGGCTGAAAAAAGTCGCGGCCAACCTGCTCATTGTCGGCGGGACGGGCGGGATCCACAACGTCGGGTTCGCGGTGCAGAGCCGCGTCGCGCCCGTGATCATGGCGCGCGTGCCCGCCGTCAAGGAGGTCCAGTACGTCCCGTGCCCGAAGGAGATCGAGCCGGAGAACGTCGCGTGGAAGGGCGTCGGCGCGCTTGGGAGGCTCGAGGGCGCGCAGGACCTCTGGGTCCGGCGGGAGGAGTACGACGCGCTCGGGATGAGGGCGGTCAGGGAGAGGTGCTTCTACTGGGCGTAGCTAAAGCGACAACGGCTCGAGGTTGCTGCAATGCTCTGCGACCAAACCTCGGCGAAACACGTATTACAGGACTGCGAAACAACCGCGTGGTACTCAGCGGCGGCATTTACGTGCTGAAAATCTAGTACGGATAGCTCTCCTCGGTCGTGCCCTTCTCGTTGAGCGTGACGATGCCTGCCTTGAGCTGCTCCTCGTGCTGCTGGTCCAGGTAGGGCAGCAGGACCGGGTTGAAGAGCTCGCCGCCCTTGTACCACGTAACGCTGCGGTCGCCTTGCGGCCAGCTCTGCACGTGTGCGTGAATGTCAGCGCGTGTCACGTGCAAGAGGCGAGATGAAGAGCGCACCCGAATACCCGAAGCCATCCTTCCCGGAATGCCCGGCTCACTCGCCAGGTCGACGACCGGAATGAGGTAGGTCCTGCACAGGCACAGTCAATGAGTACGGTGCTCGCTTGGCAATAAGGACGTAAGGGACAGACCGGATCGTAAAGAGGATAGCACGAGTCTTGGGCAGTCGGCGCAGCGTTTGGCGCTCGGTGCGGAACCACACTTGCGAGATGCTGCCAGACACGGTAGTCAGCTCGGGAGCGTTTGGCCGTTCTGGATGGGGATGAACGTACTCGGTAGCGGGACTCGGATGGACCACCTCTTTCGCCTTGTTCACCTGCTCAGCCTGCGGACCCTTGTTGAACTGGTCGAACAGCGCCTCGGTGCCATTCGTCTTGAGAGACCAGCTCAGGTGCTCGTCAACTTGGAAAAAGTACTGTGAGCGTAGGCTCGGTCAGTCGCCGGGCAATCAAGAAGAGTCGAGACGGGACAGACGTTGTTCCGCTCGACAAGCTTGTCCTCCCGCAAGTTGGAGAAGAAGCGGTTCATCGCTTTCTGATACTTCTCGGCATAGTTGGGCACGGCACCCTTGAAGTGGATATCGTCGAGCGTCAGGCCGATCTTGTCCTTCAGCCGCCAGAAGCCTGCAGTCGACAGCGTCAGACAGGGAAACGACCACCACGAACGAGAAACCTCCGCACCCGCAGTGCAGATCGAGCCGGCCTGGAAGCGGTACTGCCCCGTCTCCTCGTCCTCGACCATGAGTGCCAGGTCGTCTTGCAGGAGCGCTGCGGATGCGCCTTCAATCAATATGACGGGCAAAGCGCCGAATAAGCAGTCAGACGCACATCCTGCCACACGCATCGGGTTCCACTCGGGTCCTTCGGCCGCCTCGATGGCGGCAAAGTCGAAAGTCTCGCCCGTCACGAGGTTCTTGACCACCTTGATCGCACCCGCCTCGAGGCCAGCGGTCGAGTCGCCGTGCGTGCTCTCGTCGCCCGAGACGTACGTCGCGCGCTCGACGACGAAAAGCTGCGGGAAGCGCAGCGCGAGGAAAGAGGCGACCTCGCACAGCGCCTCGAGCGCATGCGCGTGGAAGCCTGGCTGCGTCTTGGTGCTCTCGAGCGCGGGCTTGCTCATGCGCTGAGTGCGGATTGAGACGGTGTTGGGGTACCTGTGCCGAGAAGATCCATCAAACTGCGATTCCTGCAGGGGGATGGCGCAAAGCGGAACTCACTCCTGGTCAACCTGCAACCACTTGCTGCTGTCGGTGATGTTGCGGATGCCCACTGCAAACGAACTCTGTGTCAGCCTCGTCTCGTGCGGAAACGTGCTTACTATACTGACTGTGTTGCGGGTAAGTTGGTCCCCAGCGGAACGGGCGGTACGGGAGCGGCTTGGTTGCCTCGAGCTCGGCGCGGCCATACGCGGGCAATGCGACGCCCTTGGCAAGCGGCCACAGGGACGGCGAGTCTGCGGCGATCTGGTCAGTGCACGATCTCTGCGCCCGGAGTATCAGAGCGATCGACGCACTGGACTTTGCTGGCTTCTCGACCGGTGAGGAGATCGGAGGAGCAGCCTTCTTGGCATAGAAGCGCTGATACACAAGCCAGAAAGCGAAGAGAGCGGCAGCGACAGCAAGATTGTCCAGCATCGTGGCCGTGCGATGGTGACAGAGGAGGCACACGAGAGGGAGGGGCGATGCCGCGCGACGATACGTGCTGATCTTGGGGGAGGAGCGTGATAGCGCGCCAGCCCGCCTTGTCCCCCTTTCGCAAGACCTGTCGCGCGTCCGGCAGGCCGCTGGAGCGCATTGCCGCGCTCGCCCGAAGCTTCGGGCGAGTTGCGCGAGAGGCGGCGGCAGAGAGCGACACAGCTCGAGGGGGAATGTGCGAGTCTTACAGACGGTAGCTATAGTGCTTTTGAGCAGTCTGAGCGTGCTTATAGACTAGCGAGTGGGTGCGCGTGTGATGGGGAGGAGCTGAAAGGCTCGCCCGCTTCTTGGCCTCGCGCACTTCAGCCTCATTGTGTTGGAGGATGTGTGGTATACTCTACCATGCTCATTGAGACCTCCCAAGTATATTGTGGACGCGCCGCGCTTCTCCGTGGCCTGAGCGAGCCGCCGTGGCTCGTTGCCCCTCGTCGGTATCGCTTTGCCGCGCGGTGGCGCTTTATCCGCATGTGATCTGGCCAACCCGCGCTATCTTCCCGAGCTTCTCCACTTGGCTATCCTCCTCTGCGTCGCTGCGCCGCTCTGCTCTTGCTTCCTCTTCCCTCACTCGTCTCTCGCTCTCTGTCTCGCGCCGTCTGCTTCGATCCGCTCCATCGCACCTCTTCGCTCGCATCCTTTCCCACTTCCACCACCCCTACATCAACCGATACCAGTGAGTATACTCAACGCTTCTTCCGTCGGGTAGCGTGACTGACAGTTGCGGAACGTCCTCAGTGCCTCTCACCGTCTCGAAGGACGCCGCCCACGAGCACAAGCTCACCACCCTCACCGCTACTTCCGCCATTGGTGCGTCTGCTTCTTTAGTCCTAGCGCAGCTCTCAAGCGTTGAAGCTGACCCTGTGGAGCGTCCTTGCAGACGACGTCTTTGCTTCGGACGACACGACTGCCCCCATCTCCGGCGGCATCTTTACGGTCACGGCTGGCGCAGAGTCGGACAACCTGAAGTACTCCTACGGTTATAATGAGCTCAAAATTATCCTCGAGGGCACGATCGTGCTCGAGGATGCCGACACGGGCAACAAGATTGTCGGGACTGCCGGAGACGTGATCAAGAGTGCGTTTCCGACCCTTTCTCGCGCCTCTCCACGCCACTTTCAAGCCCTTCGACCTTCTGTGACACCTGAGCTGACGCCCAAATGCCTTCCAACAGTCGACAAGGGGAC
This sequence comes from Rhodotorula paludigena, assembly GCA_036244875.1. Classification (NCBI taxonomy): domain Eukaryota; kingdom Fungi; phylum Basidiomycota; class Microbotryomycetes; order Sporidiobolales; family Sporidiobolaceae; genus Rhodotorula; species Rhodotorula paludigena. The sequence goes on from BQKY01000006.1 coordinate 22,552, forward strand.
GACCGTCATCTTCTCGTCGCCGGACCAGGGCCGCGCCTTCTACGTCGGCCAGCGCAAGCTCCGCGACTTCTAGAGCGCCTTGCACCCCGGGCTAAAGCGTATAGAGAGGGGACGTAACTTGCATCTTCAGTAACTCGCAATTGGTATTACGGTCTTGTCGGATTCAAGCGAGCGAGTCTGAAGGCTGAAGAAGGATGAAAGCCGTGTCTCTTCCCGTGCAGAATCACTTGTTTATACAGCACGCACTTTTTCTACGCAGCTGTACAGCCAGCATCACGCACGATGCCGCTCTCGGCCGCCGACTCGGCGTCTCTGCCTCCCTGCGTCTTCTCCTCCCTATCTCCGCCAGCCAGCCCGAGCTCCTCGTCATTCATGCGGCCCAGCTGCTCCTCCTCGTCCACCTCGCTCGTACCATCAGACGATGTCGTGTCCGCATCGTCGTACTCGGCCAAGCACGTGCACACCCTCCGCTCGCGCTCGCGCTCGCGCATCGCGACTTTGCGCCTCACCGCCGGCGGGAGCGACGGGAGGCGGCGAAGGGGGTGGGCGAGAGCGGAGTTCTTCGATGGCGTGTGAGTCGAGGAGGGGTCGGCCGGTGCAGACGATGGGAACGGAAAAGCGCGATGCGCGGGGAGAGCGGAAGAGGAGCGGTTGACGGGATGACCGGACAAGCTTGCCGTGTTGGGGCGGTTTGACCCGTTTGATTTCGTCGCAGAGGTGCACTGCGGGTCACTTGTACACGCGTGCGCGGAAGCCGCCGGTGAAAGCGGGGCAGGAAGGGAGTGACCCGTCGAAAAGGTGCCGCTCGCGGTCGAGAGCGACACAGCTGGGAGCGATGGCTGGGCGGCGGTGCAGTGTGGGATGAAGCGCGATGCAGGCGGGCTAGAGTGACGATGGGCGAGGTCGAGAGTGAGGATTGGCGGGAGGGCGACAAGCTGAGCCGGCGCCTTCTTCCACGGCTGTAAGAGGCTGGTCGAGCGAGAGCACCCCGGATGGAGCGCAATCGGCGCAGAATGCATTCTGATACGCTACGACGCGCTGTAGCGGAGAGTCTGGCTCGGCAATGTCAGAGAGGAGAAGTCAGTCGCAAGCGACGGCGCGAGAGGGAGGGAAGGGACCGCGCGTTCGCCCGAGCCAGCGCCGGCCTAGGCTCTGAAGCGGCTTGTCAAGGGACAATGGCCCGTCCAGTGTGCGCCCAGGCGCGCTCAGAGCAGAGGAAAGCAGCGAGCAGCTTCATCTCGGAAACGACGCGACGACGAGGAACATCGCGCGGCAAGTCGCAGCGGAGGAGCAAGTAAGAGTCTAGCGAGGCAGCACAAGTCCTTTCGAGCAGTGTGACGCGCTCTCTGGCTCTCCCAGAGCTACTTGGGCACTTCCACGTGAAGCGACTCTGCGCAACCTCCGTCGCTCGCTCCTCCTTCCACCGTACGCTCTCTCCAGCGCCCAAGCGAGGCCAGGCCAGGATGCAGAGTGCGTCGCTCGTGCCCGACGACGCCGTCACGCTCGTCCCGCTCTCGCTCGACCCGACGCCGCTGCACCCGTCGCCCGTCAACCTCGCGCCCGGTGCGCCCGCGGGCTACGCGCAGAGCGACCTGCAGGGGCTCAACGAGCTCGCACGCGTCCTCCTCACCGCGAGCAACCCCGCCGTCGTCTTCCCGCCCCCGCCCGTCCCGCAGCCCAACGAGCGCAGCGTAAAGGTCGCGCGCGCAAAGGAGGCCGGCAACCAGCGCTTCAAGCAGGGCGACTGGGACGAGGCCATCAAGCTCTACACCATCAGCGCCGAGCTCGCCGCGAGCCGCCCCGTCTTCGAGGCCAACGTCTTTGCGCGCGACGAGCTCGCGCTCGCGTTGTGCAACCGCTCGGCCGCCTACCTCGGAAAGGGCGAGCACGTCAACGCCCTCGTCGACGCAGACGCCGTCATCCAGCTCAAGCGCCCCTGGATCAAGGGCCACTTCCGCCGCGGAAAGGCCCTCGTCGCCATGGACCGCCTCGACGAGGGCCGCGAGGCCTTCCTCCTCGGCCTGCAGTTCGACCCGACCGCAGAGGTGCGTTCTGCTTGCTCCGTTGTGCTGTCGGAGAACTCCCAGCTTACGCTCCTCGAACGCCACCAGGACCTCCAGCAAGCGGTCAACGAGGTCGAAGAGCAACTGCGGCAACGAGCCGCCGCCGCTTCCGCGTGACGGACGCGCTCGACAGTATGGACACTGTTGCTTTCGACTGAGGTAGCAGAGAGGCGGGACCTGCAGTTGTGCCCCTGTTGTAACGATACTCTTTCCGTGACTTGGCTCGGTTTCCTGTCCAGCTGCTCTCGCTTCGTCCGCTCGCCTGCCTTTTGCATGCGAGTTCTGCACGCTTCACACGTCTCTCTCGGCAGTCAAAGTCTGCCGTGGCGTGTCGCACTGATTGAACGGCATGAAGCGATGCAATGACGGGACTGAATGCGAAAGTCTAGCGCTACAACGGACACAGCTGCTCACACGTCCCCGCCGCCCCGTCTGCGGCCGCGTCCCCTTCGACAACCTTCCCTTCCCGCACGGGGCACATGCTCAGGTCCTCAAACTCGGCGCGCAGGTCCCAGCCCTCGCGCTCGCGGTACTTCTCGAGCCCCTCGATGACGACGACGCGCTCGGTGCTCCAGAACGGCTTGGTCAAGCCCGCGATGAGCTTCCCGAGCGTCTCGAGCTCGCGCATGTCGAGCACGAGCGGCTCCTCGAGCTCGGTGACGAGGCGCAGCGCGTCCTTCGCCGTCGGGCTCGACGAGCTCGGCGAGAGCGCCGCGGGCGACGAGAGGTGCGTCTGCCGCAGGTGCGCGATCGCGTGCTGCACGTAGCCCGGCTCGCGCACCTCGACGCGGTGGCCCGGCGAACCGCCCGCGCCCGACGGCGGGAGCTTGACGCCCGACGCCGACGGAGGCGCGAGCGACGGGTGCGCCCACAGCGCGACGGGGAACACGCGCCAGATGTACCGCTCGACGTCGTCTTCGTCGTCCTTTGGCTCGTCGGGTACGATCGTCGCCGTGACGGGCGGAACAAACACCCGGCCTGCGTCGTGCGCGATCTGCAGCAGCAGGCTCATGGCAAAGCGGATCTCGGCGCGCGTGCCGCGCAGGGCCGACGTCTTGAGCACGAGCGGGAGCGACGGGAGCGTGTGCGGCGTCGGGATCGAGTAGGTCACGGCAGGCTGATGGAAGCCCAGCGCGCCCGCGATGTAGTCGTTCGTGTACTGTGCGTAAAATTCGAGGTTCAGCTCTGCCAGACTGCGAAGAGATTGGACGCGGGCGCACCGAATCGCCGCAGCAGAGGCAGTGCCAGTAGAGCGTGTCGCGCTCCCTCGCGCGCTCAAAGTCGAACGCGCGCTTCCCGAGCTTGCCCGTGCTCGTGCGGAAGCGCTTCGGGTCGAGCACGCGCACGTCGATCCCGCCGTCCCACGGGCTCTCAAACTCGACCTGGCCGTACCCGGCGTGCGCGAGCTTGTCGTGCGCCTCGTCGAGGAACAGGTTCTCGTCGAGCGCGGCGGCATGATGCATCGGCGGGACGTGCTTGAAGTCGCGCTGCTGGCCCGTCGGGTCGAGGAGGAGGTTGGTCGACGCCCAGCCGAGACGGTCGCGCTCGAGCGGGAGGAGCGTGATGCTCAGCACCTTGCGGAGGAGCGAGATGACGTGCTGAGTCGGGTTGAAGTAGGCGAGGCCCTGCAGGTACGATGTGCGCCCAGTGAGCAGCTACAAGGCGAAAAAGACAACCAAGCACTACACACCGAGTTGAGCGTGCCGGTCGTCCAGCTCTCCGGGATCTGCAGGTCGTAGCTGCTCAAGTCGCCCATGTAGGGCACTGGGTCCCTGTGAGACCGCAAATGTCAGTGTACAGGAACGAGGCGCAGATCGACCGCATGACGAACTGCTTGAAGTAGGTCCCGCTGCAACAACAAGCAAGGTCAGCCACGGCGTCTTTGAGATCAAGCGAGACAATACGCACTCGTCGATCCACAGAGCCCGCCTCCCACTCTCAAGCGTGTCGATCAGCCCCTGCAGCTTGGTCGTCTCTGCATGGTCCGGCTCATGCACGTCGGCCCGCCCGACAATCGACCTCTTCCCGCGCCGCTTGGCCGCAGACCCGCGCGCAGGCTGGATGAACCCGCCAAAGCAGTACAGCTGCGAATCGCGGCGGCACGCGTCCATGCAGCCCTCGTCGAGGCAGAGCGTGACGAGCACGCGCTGCGCGCCGCGCTGGTCGGCGTTCTCGAGCGGGCGCTTCTCCGCCGCCTCCTCGACTCCAGTTGCGCCGTCATGCGCCGAGGTGGACCCGCCGGTCGTCTCGAGCCGCGTGACGAACGCGCCGAGGTGCCGGTTCGACGCGTGGATTGACTGGTTCGTCGCGCTCGTGAGCCACAGCTGACTCCCGCGCGTCGACCGCTGCGGGAGGTTCGCCGACGGAAAGGCGAAATGCGAGCCGAGGCGCGTCGTGAGATAGTCTGCGAGTGAGAGCGTGCCCTGCTCTTTCGGGCGCGGCGTGCGAGGGTGCGTCTTGAGCGGGTACGGGACCGTCTCGAGCGTGTCGAATATGCCGTAAACCCCGACCTTCGGGAACCAGCGCGTTGCGCGCACGTCATCGGAGGTAGAGACGGCGCCGGGCAGCAGGGGCGCGAAGACGCTCTTGAGGAAGTAGAGGACGAGGAGAGTGAGCGACATGAGGGCAACAAGCCGAGTCAGGCTCGTGTACAGTCGTCGGCGGTGCAGCAGCACCCTCGCGCTCCCTCCTGCAGCCGGCCCGTCTCTCGCTGCGCGCTTCTCCTTCTCACGGTCACTGCTCCCAGGTCGCGCACCCTTGCTCCCGCCGCCGCCGCCGACACTGCCCCCGCCGCCCATAAAAGTTGTCAGGGACGACACACGCTCCATAGTCGCCGAGGCGGGCGTCTTTGGCGTCGGCGGCTCGTCGTCGACCTGGAGCGCCGAGTGCATGTGCATCAGGCTCGACCGGCGGCGGAGGTGCGGCCCGCCCTCTGCCCGGCCGGGAACGCCCGTCGACGTCGAGCTTGCACCCTGCCCCGCCTGGTCCAGCTGGTGGTGCTGCTGCAGCGCGTGTGCGCTCGCGCGGTGCGTCGCGAGCGCCGGCGAGCGCAGCGGGTCGACGCCCGACGAGTTGCCGCGCTCCATGCCGGGCGCGTGTGCCGTGCCGGGCGAAGGCGGAGGGCGGGCGCGCGAGCTCGACGCACGGCGCCCGAGCCCGCCGCTGCCGAACATCGCTCGAGCGACGGCAAGAGAAGGCTGGGACGGGAAGTGGAGCGACGAGTGATCGAGACCGGGGCAAGGCAGCGAGAGAGCAGCTGCTTCTAGCTGTGCAGGGCGAGCACTGAGCCTGTGCAGTCACGCGAGCAGCAAGACGCGGCACGCTGTGAGGAGCGAGCGAAGCGGTGCAGCTCTCGCGCGGAAGGAAGGCTGGCCTCCGTCTGCCGCTCGCGCTTTCCGTTCGAGGCAGGCACGCCCGCCGCATCTCGTCGAGCCGCTCTTACTGGATGTAAAGCCTTCTGATTCCCTCGGGTACATATCATACTTCATGGGCGTCACAACCTGTGCAGGAGTCAGGTGGGTAGAGACGGCCACACGGAAGCAACAAAAGTCCGCGAAAGAGCAGCGCACCTCATCTTATCGCCCTGACTTGCCAGCGCACTACAGTCTCAGACGTTTGCTGCCTGAACCTGCGCCTTTAATCACGGGCATCGAGAGTCTGTTTGGAGATGGCGACAGATCTCACGAATTGACCGCGCACAGAGAATGCGAAGACCCGCAGCCTTGGCAAAAGCACAAATGGAGAAAAGACATGATATAACCCTACGCAGACCTCACGCCGCTGCGCCCTTCACCGAACCCGTGTCGTTCGAAGCGGCCGCCGCAACCGCCGCCGCGCGGTCCGTCGCATAGTTGTGCGCGCGCTTGCGGCCGCCGAAGAACCAGTAGACGCCACAGACGATGTGCGCGACACCAAAGATGGCGCAGGCGTAGTCTGTCGCGAGGTTACAAGGCGAGGGTCAGCCCTTGGCGCACAGAGCGAAAGCAGGACCGAAGCGAGCGAGCGCACTCATGTTCTCGCCCGTGACAGGCCGCACGGTCGGCAGGAAGAGCATCACCGAGATGAAGAGCTCGTAGATGATGGCGACGACGTTGCAGACGGGTCCGAGAACGGGGCCGAGCGAGAAGGGCGCTTTCGGGAGCGTGCCCGAGCGACGGCCGCGCGTGAGCATGAGGAAGTTTGGGATCAGGTAGCTGTGAGGGAGACAGTGTTAGAGGATCGAGATGGCAAGGGTGTGGGCTCGGTAGCGCACGAGGCATTGAGAAGGGCGATGGCGAGAACGAGGATCGAGTTGAAGAGGGCGGCGTTGCCCTAGGAAAGCAGATCTGGGTCAGCCGCGAACCTGGCTCCGACTTGGGACAACCTACGTACGATATAAATAAGCACAATGAGGCATTGGATGATGACGGATACGACCATTGCCCGAATCGGGACGTGGTGCTGACGGTTGATCTTGCTGAGCTGGCGGGAGAAGGGGATTCCGCCCTCGAGGGCAAAGGACCAAATGACACGACCTGAAGTGGCGAGCATGCTCATCGACGCACAGGCCTGCCAAAGTCACGAAGGTCACGAGAAAGAGGGCGGTTGTTGATCAGCTCCGGCACCGCATCTGTGATGCCTTGGATGGACATACCGCAGAGGTTGTCGACATTGTCACCGTCAGGAACGCAGCGCCCGCCTTGTTGCCGAGCGCTTGTTCGAGGATGTAGGTGAGGGGGAAACTGCACCACCGCACTGGGCATGAGCCATTGTCTGCCGCTGAGTGAGCGAAAGAGCGCAACGCACATCTGAGTCGCAATAGTCGGGATGTCCTTGATGGTAAAGACGAACGCGAGGATGATGAGGAGGCCCGCTGGGAGCGAGATGAGGACCGAGCCGACCATGGCGCGCGGAGCGTAGACGGCGGGCTTGTACATCTCCTCGCACATGTGCGCGACACTGTCGTAGCCAAGGATGGAGAAGGCGGCGCTGACCATGCTGCAGTTGTGAAGCGAGACGGGGGTCAGCCGAGGGCAGAGGCATCCGCTTCGCGCACAGCGTACCCGACGATGAAAGTGATCCCCCTCGAGCTCCAGCCCGTGCCATTCTCGAAGCCTAAGAACGCGTAGTGTGCTGCGAACTCCAGACGTTCAGCGCTGCGACCAGGCATTGGAGCGAACGGGCCAGATGCGGAGGAGCGCACCCGAATTGTAGTCGCCGCTCGACTTTGCAAAGAGGATGGCGACGATAGTGACGGTGGACCCGAGCATTGAGAAAGCGACGACGTTATTGAGGTGGGAGAAGAGACGCATGCCGTAGATGTTGAGGAAGAGACCGATGATGAGGATGGCCCAACTGCAGTGGCAAGGAAGTCAATCACGGCTGATCGCCAGACGATGGCGTGGATGAAGACCAACGCACAACATGAGCGCAGTATGCCACCTTTCCGGCACGTAGGTCGGATGGCACAAACTCGCGATGCCCGTAATCTAATGGAAACCAACCGCGTCAGCGCAGCGCTCCAAGGCATTAAGCACAGCTTCACCGCAGCGCGTTAGAGCGGAGTGCCGAAGAGCCAAGCGGGAGCGAGACTCACGGAAACCGCGCAGATGAACGTTGCGCTCGAGGTCATGAAGATCCAGGCAATGGCAGTGAGCCATGCAACGTAGTAGCGCTGGCAGACAATGTCGTCAGTGTGAAATCGTGACGTGCCGATTGACTGGGACGGAGAGCGAACCAGGAAGCGAGAACAGCTCGGAGGAGCGAGGTGCTCGGTCCACGCGATCTGACCCTCGGCAGTCGGCCAGATGGACACCATCTCGGCGAGGGAGGCAGCACCGCATAAGCTGTGAGGGCGTTTTGATCAATAAGCGCTCATCACGCCGCCGAGCGACGTCTATGGGAGGCGACGGACCTGCAAACAAAGACGACGAGGAAGCCGAAGAACATGCAGACTGGGCCTCCAGCCAAGAGCGCCGTTGCCACAGAGCCGGCCCATGCGGCAGGGGTAGAGAGAACGACAATACTGAGCGCAGGAGAGCAATGAGGCAGAACCACGTGATGTGTGAGTAGCGAGACCAAGAAGCCGTCAGATCTCGTTCTTGTCGCTGGGCCATTCGTAACAAATCGTCGACGCACCACAGGAAGGCCATAGAGAAGACGGAGAAGCGAAGCTTGAGCTGCGCCTCGTCGCCTTGCCCGTGAACCGTTGCGCCTTCGAGATCAGGCCGGACGGACGTGACTTGGGCGAGGCTGGCGCCGGCAGTAGCTTCCTTCGAGTGCATCTTGTAGGCTGCGTCCATGCGGACTGGGAAGTACGAGAGAAGGAGAGAAGAGGGAAGAGCAGACTTGAAGAGAGCAGACGACACAGCGATATCGCAGACCGGGGGGAGGGAGGGGCACAAGCGAGATTCGCACAGGACAGCCTCAAAGGCGAGAGCGGGGCAGGGCCTCGAGCTTCGAGATCTTGCAGCCACTGTCTTTGGAGTCCCCGCTTTGGGACCAGATGGGATACGGGCTTTTCAGCCCTTGAGGCACGCACGGCGGTGGTGGGGACAAGCGGTGGCCTGGGTCAGCGGACCCCAGGCGGGCCGCTGCGCTCGCCTCTGTCTGGCCGTATCGACGCTTATAGACCCTGGCGAGCCGAGTACGGCGGAGCGGAACAACGGAGAAGAAGGACAACCGATGCCCGGATCCCGCGCTTCTTCGTTACGATCCGCCGCGTACATCTCCCTGTGCGAGCGTCTGCCGATGATCTGTACACTCGAGACTCTTATCCGTGCCGCTGTACAGCACCGGGGCCTCCGCACGAGAGCCGTCTGGGTTCCTGCGGCGCTTTGCCGCTCTCATCAGTCGTGCGGCCTCCACCCACGCCTCAGCGCGCGTACCGGGCCTGCGAGGCCGTCTCGAGGCCTCAAGATTGATCTCTGCTCACTGCTTGGAGGCTTCCGGGACCGGCGGGTCGCGGCGAGCCGATCAAGCGCTAGTCGACGCGGCCTCCGAATCCGCTCTCGCTGCTCGCTCACTCTGCTGCTCCTCCCGCTCGAAACCTGCACATACACTACTGCACTATGGCTCCGAAAGTCGTTGTCTACAAGGCTGTCGCTTCTCAACCCCTCATCAACGGCCTGCCGGGTGGCCAGCTTCGTGCGTTTCCGTTCCGCGCCTTTCGATGTTGCGGCTTGGGCTGACGATACAATCCACACGACAGTCGATTTCAGCGCGTTCCCAGAGCTGCAAGGTCAGGCGGTTGCCGGCGTGTACCGGAATCTCGGGACAGAACCCGAGTTCGATGTGACTGGTTACCCGGAGCATGAGGTGCATTGTCCTTCGCTGGGCACCAGCAGGATGGACTGGCTGACGACTCTCCCTCGTGACCACAGTACAAGTACGTGACGGATGGCGAGCTTGCAATTGTGCAGGACGGCAAGCGTGTGAGCGCAGTGGTGGGCGACCTGGTGTACATCCCGGCGGTACGTCCCTTCCTTGCGTCGAGACTGCTTTCTCGCTCAAGCTTACGAGCTTTCCACGTACAGGGCTCAAGCTTCCGCATCTTGCCGACCATTTTCACCGCCGTCTAGTGCGCTCTCGTTGCTGGTCGCGCCTGACTTGACGAGAAACGCTGACCGTGTCGTGGCGTTTGCAGCTTCTCGGCGCGCAAGCCGGCTTTCACGTCGTCCAAGCTGTAGATGCTACCTTGCACAACGCCGTTTATTCGCTCCGTGCTTCTTCGGTCGTTCTCCTCTTGCGTCCCACGGGAGCCAATTCGAAAGCCGTTTGCGAACCGTGGCTTAGTCCCGCACTCTGCTAGCCATCAAGAGCTTCGACAAGCCGTGCAGCCTGCGCTTGCGAGAGTGAGAAAGGGCGAGACCGACCCCCTGAGAGTGGTCGCCGTCATCCGCGTGCGCTGCGTTCGCTGTCGTCGCGGCGACGCTGCCCGCGCTGGGCGACGCCGAGACCGCAGCTGCGCGCCCGCATGCCCGCGCCAGGCGCTCCTCCGCCGCTCCCTGCCCGCCCGCCGCCCGCCGCCCGCCCCGACTCGCTCGCCCCCACCTCGACCGCACCCTCAACGGCCGCACCGCCCCGGGCAGCAGCAGCAGCAGGAGCAGTCGAGGGGATGCCCCCGTCAACAGGCTCAATCCTGCGCGCCCGGGCGCTCGCCAAAGTGAACCGCTTCGCGACGCAGACGAGCGACTTTGTCGCGCCCCGCCTCGAGTCGGCCGCGTCCTCGGCCGCGGGCAAGCTCGCGAGCCTCCGCGACGCCTACGCTGCGTCCCACGCGATCGAACAGGGCTACTCGCGGGGCGAAGGATCGGGCAGCTGGGCGGGCGAGGGGCATGCTGGCGCAAAGGTCCTCACGACCCCCAAGAAGGCCGCCGCGGCGAGGGCGCGGCAGGTCCAAGGCGACTTTGCCGAGCTCCCCGTCCTCGCTGCTGCCGTGCACGCTGGCACGGGCGCGGGCACGGGCGCAGGCGACGCCGCCGGCGGCCTGCTTCGGGGCGCAGGCGCGACTCCGCCTACGAGTCCGAGCGAGGCGCGCTCGTCCCGCTGGGGCACGCTCGGGAGCTACTTCAGCACGTACGCTCCCACCCTCGCCAGCGCGAGCAGCGCGTCGGTCGCATCGGGTGCGGCCGCAGCGGGCAAGGGAAAGGGTCGCGCCGGACTCGCGTTCGACGAGGTCGACGAGGAGAAGATCCTGTGCTTCCCAGGCGTGCGTCGCCTCGTGCGTCTCCCCAGCGCAGAGCAGCTTACTGACCCTCGCTTCGCGCAGCACGCGACGCTGCAACCGGCTCCTCACGACGCCTCGGAACCTGCACTCGTTCTCGACATCACGGCGCACGGCTACGCGTACCGTCAGCGACCCCTGTCGCAGGCCTCGCGCTCGCAGCGCATCTTCTACTCGCTCGCCAAGTCATTCGCCGCGCTGCCCAAGCTGCCGGCGACGGCTGCCAACGAGGTCGGGCTCGACCCGGCTGCGATCGGGAACCAGAGCGTCGACAGCCTGAGCAGCAGCCTGAGGGATGTCGCCATGAAGGACGGCGAGGTGTTTCAGCAGCTGCTTGAAGTCGGAGGGCGGGACGGCGATGGCGAAGCGACGGCCGAGCTCGCGGAAGCGACCGCCGATGCCACGGCTCTTCCGTCGACGAGCGAGCCCGAGGAGATGTCGGCCGAGGAGCGCCTGCGGAGTCCGACGTCGCAGAGCTTTGCCGACTCATCCGCGACGCAGCCACCACCGCCAAATCCGAAGCCAGCGCACCTTCACCGTCCACCTCAACACGCTGCGACCGCACCTTCCCCCGCTCGGCCGACTTCTCCCGAGGACGAGAAGATCGTCGACCGCCCCGCCAAGCTCAACCGCCGCCCGCACGTCCGCATCGACATCCCGGCAAAAGGCGGAGTTGCAGCACTGCGGTCGCCTTCGCTCCCCGGCTCGCCCGCCTCTGCGACGCCGCGCTCGCCCGGGTCGGCCTTCCGCGGCTCTGGCTTCACCTTCACGTCGACCAAGTCGCGCAAGTCGAAGAGCGCGGCGAGCAGCCCAGAGCACTCTCGCGCGCCTTCGCTCGCCTCGTCTCGCGCCTCGTCGCGAGCGTCTTCCCGCGCCTCTTCACCGACACGCTTCGTTCTGAACTCGACTTCGGACTCGGTCTCGAACCTTTCGACTGCCAAGGACCTCCCCCCCGAGACCTGGCCCGAAGCGTTCACCGTCTCGTCTTCCTCTCCGCACCTCCCACGCCTGCACACCAACTTGCACACGCGCCTCCTCCCCTTCTTCGGGCAAAAGCTCGCCTCGCGCAAAGTGCGCCTCTCGATCTACCCGTCCCTCCCCGAGGGCCAGCTGTGGGACGGCGCGCTCGCGACCAAGGTCGTCAGCACCTCTGCGCCCGGCGGCGGGTTCCGCACCGCGCTCCAGGTGCGCGGCGCCGAGCTCAAGCGCTGGCTCGAGGTCGTCGGCGCCGGGGGCGCGCCCGGGTCGGGCAGCGACGCCCTCAAGGTCCGCGTCGTTGCCGAGCTGCTCGAGCCCGACGGCTTCTCCGCTACCGACTCGTGGCCCGCTGGAGTCGGCGCGGGCGCGGGTTCGAACGTCGCGGGGTATGCACAGGCGAGGGCGACGGCCGAGGACGAGGTCGAGCTTGTGGTGGCAATCCAGGGCGAGGGTGGCGCGGGAGGGGGAGTGAGGGTCGTCAGCGATGTCGACGACACGATCAAGGTCCGTTCCATCCGAGTTCATTGCTATGTCTCGACCCCTTCTGACAGTGCTTGCACGCGCGGAACAGTGGACCGAGGTCGTCAGGGGCACCCGCAGCATCTTCCGCAACGTTTTCGTGGGTTCCGTCTCCCAGTTGCTCTCACTTAGCTTGCCCACTGACTCGCCTCAACTCGCTCCCAGTGCCGGGAGTTGCACGAGATCCGCGTGCCCGGGATGGCCTCGTGGTATCAGGCCATGGCGAGCGAGGGTGCCGTCTTCCACTACGTCTCGAATTCGCCACTCGAGCTCTGGCCTGTCCTTCGCGCCTTCCTCGCGCTCGCCGGTTTCCCGCACGGCAGCTGTACACTAAAAGAGTACGGCGGCGCGAGCTCGGCGATCGCCAAGCTGTGGGAGGAGCCCGGCCAGCGGAAGAGGGCGAACGTCGAGATGCTCTTCAAGGAGTTCCCTGAGGCGCAGTGCGTGCTCTCCTCCCCGACAGTCCGCTTTCCGTTGCTGACGCTCTGCGTGTATCACAGGTTCATCTTGATCGGCGACAGCGGCGAGCAAGACCTCGAGCTGTACCGCTCGCTCGCGCTGCAGTATCCTCGCAACGTCCTGGCCATCTACATTCGCGACGTCACGACACCTTTCACCCCGTCGCGAACTTCTTCCGGCTCCACCCACGCCGCGCCCCATCGCGCCAATACCGCCTCTCCTGCTCCGCCGCCCGTCCCGCCTCGAGTCGAGTGGCAGCATGCCCAGTCGGCAACGGACCTCGCGAGTCTCGTCGCCGATGAGCAGGACCGCGGGCGCGCTCAGGAGATGGCGCCCTTCAGCGAGATGCCCGACCTGCCTGGCCAGTTCGACGGGGCCCACGAGCGACCGCTCCTTGCGCGCCGGAACAGCGGCAGCGAGGTCACGGTGCGAACAGCCTCGCCTGTGGATGAGTCCTCCGCTGGTAGCAAGGCTGCCCCGCCTGCTGTGCCCCCTCGTCCGCCTTTGGGCGCTCGCACTCGCACCTCTCCCTTGGCCGCCTTTCGCTCGCCAACGTCTTCCCGCCCGTCCTCGCCGACACGCGAGTGTGCCTCGTCAGTGTCTGGCGCGCCGACGCCGACCGCCTCGTCTCGCTCCTCGACGCGCTCGTCCCTCCAGTCTGACTCGCTCATGGACGACCAGTTCTCGGACCCGCTCTCGCCCAACAACCCGCTGCGGCACTCTCCGCCGCCGAGTCGGGCCGAGCCGGGCACGCAGGCGAGCGTAGAGGCGTTCTACAAGCGCGTCGCGGACGCCGAGCGCGGACTGCCTGACGGGGTCGTGCTGAGGTTGTTCCGGCACGGGAGCGAATGCGGTGCGTACGCGTCTCGCTTTTTCGCACAGTCGGGTTGTACTGACGAGAGGCTCTGCAATGTTGGCTACGTGCAGCGAGAGAAGGCGTCGAGCTCGTCAAGAACGGGAGGCGGAGGTAGCCTTCTCTTTGTGTGCGGGGGCTGCCCTCTTCCCCTTGCTCCTGTGCTCTACTCTGTATTCATGTCTGTCTTAGACTTCGTAGATACCGTGTTGCACTACATTCCCTCACGACAAATTGTTCCGCTTCCTAGCCGTCTGTCACCGCCTCAACAATGCGTTGCAAGGCGAATGCATGTGAAGAAACGAGTTATTCACGTGGAAAGACTACGGACAAAGGAAGCAAACAGCATAGGACAGAATCAAACGAAAGGCCGCATGTCTAGATCAAAGGCGTGATTGCTGAGGGCGCCTGCGCCACTCCTTAGTAATGCGGTACGCCGCCTTGCCGCCCTGCTCGATTGCGCCATCGATGAACGACTTCCAGCCGTCAGCCCAGTCCTGCAAGAGTGCAGAAAGGGGTTCAGTCGAGAAGCGGAAGGCGACCACTTGCGAGGGTCACGCACCGCGGATGCCCACTCTATGTTGCCGTGCGGCTTCTGCAGCTCGCGGAAGTACTGCAAGGGAGAGAGGCGTGGCGTCAGCTGTCTGACCGGCAGAATGGAATCGCGTCGCGGTCGCTCCCAGACCAAGAACTCGCCGCGAAGCATCGAGACGGACCTTGGTGTAGTGCCCCGGACCCCACATGCACCAATGGCCCTCTGCGTAAGGGTCTGCGATCCACTCGTGCCAGATTGAACCGAGGTACGGCTGCTCGAGCTCGGGGTCGACCTGGGTGAGCCACCGCTTGATCTTGGTCGGGTCCTGCGACGGGACGTTCTGCGCGCTGTTGCCGCCGCCGAACGAGACGACCGAGACGCGCCCGTCCTTGAGCGTCTGGTCGCCGAACGCGGCTGCGAGCTCGAGCGTCTCGCCGTGACCGGGCTCGTTCCAGGCGTTCCAGACGCCGGAGCGGAACTCGGGCTTGGAGAAGAGGCTGTGGATCTTGTGGCCCTGCCCGACGTGCTTCTGCGAGAAAGCCTCCTGACGCAGCGGCGAGAGAGGCGGCGAGAACTGCGAGAAGATGAAGGGTCAGCAACGTCGCAGGGGTTGCCAGAAACGCCTTGGGCACACTGACCTGGACTTTGGCTGCCACGTTGGAAGGGAGCGTGCAGACGACCTTGGCGGCCTTGTACGAGCCCTTGTTAGTGAAGACTTCGACGGAGCCGTGACGGTCCTCGACCTTGGTGACGACCGTCTCGAGCGAGTAGCACAGGTTGCCCGACTCGAAGGCCTCGTCGAAGAAGGACTTGGCAAAGTGCGACTGCCCATCTGCGAACTGCAATGAGGGAGCTTTGCGTGAGAAATGGGATCGAGCCAGCGCTTGTGTGCTAAGGCACACCTTGTAGAACCAGAGGATGGATGCGAGCATGCCGAAAGAGTTTTCGCCGTGCCGCGCCCACTTGATGAGCTCGAGCATCTGTCGTAATACGCATCGTCACGCAAGCAGAGTCACGATGAAGGAGGAGAGCGGTCACCGTCAGTAATGCGCTGCGGCAAGAGAAAGTGGAATCTGGCAACGCACAGAGGCGTTCTCCGGGCGCGCACCCCACGACAGCACGAACCTGCGATAAGTCCGATGACATAAGCACCACACACAAGCCTCAATCACTGACCGGTACGCACCACGGGATCAAGTACGCCAGCTCACGCTCGCTGCAGATGTTCTTGGCGCGCACCTCGGCGATCCGGTCCGCGATACTCATGCGGTCATACTTGTCGACGAGCTCGGGGTCAACAAGCGGGCCGTCCATGACCTGCGTCGGGATGGCGACGACGGTCGCGCCGAGCTGGCCATCGACGTCGACGAAGCGCTTGAACGCGTTCTCGCACATCTCAAAGTTGGGCTTGAACGATTCGGTGAAAATTGTGCCTGTGTGGGCACGTCGTGCTTCAGCCTCGGGTTGCTGTGCACCTCGGCGGACAAGCGGTAGGCGCACCATTGAAGTTTGTGCGGTTGAATGCGTAGTCCGGGTACAACTCGTTGGGAGTGATCTTCAGCTTGCGCTCGAGGCCGTAGCGAGTCTGATGACCGGGCAGAAGAGTGAGCGCGCTGTACAAGAGGGACGGCGAGTCAAGAGGCGCACGATTTCGCGCCAAATGTAACCCATCGTCCAGTGCACCTGCAGGAGTCGCAGTAGCCCCGTCAGAAAGGCGATCTACTGGATCAAGCGAAGCTTCATACCCAGGTGCCGCCCATCTCGTACTTCTCCTGCTCGCGTCTGAAGGTCAGAACTGGTTCTCGACGAAGGAAAGGAACGAACGCACCCCGTCCACCTGCGCGGTCCACGTCCGGCCGCCAATGCGGTCTCGCGCCTCGAGCAAGAGGACCTTCTGCCCCGCCAGCGTAAGGTCGCGCGCAGCGGTGAGGCCCGCGTAGCCGCTGTGAGGGGGATGAGCAGCGTCATTTTGCGGCGCTCTCAAAGGGCGCCAACAGGATCGCAGCGCTGGCAATCGAGTACTGCACAGCGCTTGGGGATGCACAGGCAGACTCACGCGCCGATGACGATCGTGTCGAACGGCTTGGACGACTGAGCGGCGGCGAAGGACGAGAGCGGGCGGATGGCGCCCTCGGTGGCGAGACCCGCCTGGAGGCCCTTCTCGGGCGACCAGGTGTAGCCTTCCTTGGAGGTCGCGAAGGACGACATATTCGGTAGTTGAGCGAGGGAGACGAAAGAGGGAGGAGACGAAGAGCCTTGGGAGGATCGCAGGGGAAGAGCCGCAGCGAGCAGGAGCGAGCGCGAGAGAGCCTGACTGAGCAGCAGCAGGAGCAGAAGATAGCGAATCCGAAGAGTGCGCGAGAAGACAGCCGGCGAAGGCAAAGGTGGTGCCTCCACCGAGACGAGGTTCTTTCGCCGCCGACCCCGTCGTGTCACCGCTTCCCGCGACGCGCGAGAGGCACGGACGAAATGTGTGCGGCCGGCGCAGCACTCGTGCGGGGCGCTCGTCGTGTTGAAAGCACCGGCGCGGGGTCAGTCCGCCGCGCGACGGCTTCATCAGTTCGAGGGGAAAAGCGCTGCTGGCTGGCGGAGTTGTTCTAAGCAGCTGGGGCTCAAGGTGGTCCGCTGCGTGCTCGAGTCGCTTTGCTGCTCTTGCGCTTGCTCGGACTGAATCCGCCGCCCCGCACGCGGGCGACGCGATAAAATAGCCGCCGATACGCTCGCTCGCCTTTTCGCTTCGCTGGGTGCCTCTGCGCTCGCTTCCTGCGGCCTCTCCGAGCGCTTTCCTGCGGCCTCGTTACAGACCTTTTCGCCTGCATAGCGTCTAGCGCGACGCGTGACTCCTCAAGCGCTTATCCCGCCTCGCCTGCTCGCCTTCTCCGAGCCGACGCCAGAGTTCCTCGCCCCCACCTGTCCACCCGCGCGCAATGGCCGCCTCGACCAAGCTCTCGCCCGCCGCGACCGCGCAGCTCGCACTCACCTGTGCGTCGCCCTCGACCAAGCCGCACCTCGACTACGCTGACCCCCTCGCCTCCCGCAGCCTACCTCGGCGCGCTCGAGCGCCGGCCCGTAGCGACCAAGTCGGCGACGTCGGGCCTGCTCTAGTACGTCCGCACGCCCTAGCCGACGACGCCGACACGCGCAGCGCTGACCTCCCCGCGACGCAGCCTCGTGTCCGAGATCGTCTCGACGCAGCTCGCAAAGCCCACGGCGGGACGGCAGTACGCGGCGGCGGCGGGGGGAAAGGAGGCGAAGGAGCGCTTGTCGCCGCTCAGAGTGCTGCAGCAGTCCAAGCCCGCGCTCAAGCTCGCCGGCTACGGTGCGCCGGCCCTTCACTCCTCCCCTCTCCTCGCTGACCGTGTCCCGCGCGGTACTACACAGGCGCTCTGATCGCCGCGCCATTGGACCACGTCCTGTATTCGCTCCTCGCGCGCGCGTTCGCCGGGCGCACGTCGCGGCGCGCCCGAGTGGGCGAGGTCGTCGCCGCGAATGCGCTCATCCTCCCCGTGCAGAACGCCGTGTACCGTGCGTCGCCGCCCTTTCCGTCTGTGCGAGGATTGCGACTGATTGTACGGGACGGGAGCGACAGTCGCTGCGCTGTCGGTCCTTGGCGGCGCGCGGTCGGCGCGGCAGGTCGTGTCGGCCGTGCGCTCGCAGTTCCTCTCGGTGATGCAGGTGCGCGCCGGCTCCCAGGTCTCCTCACAAGCTCGAGCAAGTCTCACTGAGTGTGCGGGCTCGGCGCGGGCGCGGGCAGATGACGGTGGTCGTGTCGACGCTGTCGCTCGTCGCGGCGCAGCGGTGGCTGCCGCCGATGGCGTGGACGCCGTTCTTCTCGCTCGTCGCCGCGGCGGTCGACACGGTGCGTCGTCTCGTCTCGTCTCGTCTGTTCACGGGGAGAGGGGCGGCTGACTCTCGGATGCGAGGACGGTGCAGGCGATCAACGTGCAGGCGAAGAGGCGCGAGTTGGCGGCGGCGGCGGCGGGGGATGCGCGGGTGGACAAGGACGAGTGACGAGTAGTGGTGGTCAGAATACACGGTTGATTGCATTTGCTCGATACAAGGGTGGCACTTGTTCGCGATGTCTCGGATTCTGTGTGATGCGCGGGGAACAAGCGAAGCGGGAGCGACAGAGTGCTTCCTCGCTTCCTCCTCGTCTCTGTTCGCGCGTCGCCGTGGCCTCTGTGCGCCGGTCCTCGCTCGCGCTCCGCATGGCGCCCTTCCCCTCGCGCCGCGGCCCCTCGTCTGGGCCCTCGCCCGCGTCGTCGTCGTCGTCGCCGTCGCTGCTCCCGACGATCCTCTCGCCGTCCCAGTCGAGCGCGAGCCTACACGCGTACCCGCCCGCCCTCTCGCCCGCCCACAGCGCCCCCTCGAGCCCCACCCGCGCCCTCCACCGCGACGACCCCCGCGACACGCGCCAGCAGGCCCTCCAGCGCGCAGACCCGCGCGCCCTCTTTGGCGCAATGCAGCGCCCGGCCGTAGGGGTCACCGGAGGCGTCGGCAACATCACCGCAGAGAGCACCGAGGCGTGCACCCGCTTGCTCGAGGTGAGCCCGACTCGCCCTCTCGTCCCTCTTCTCCGTCGAGGCGCGAGCGTCATCGCGGTGCGAGCGCGTCCTCTGGCGCGTGCTGCACCCCTTGCATGCTAGGCACGGTAACAACGTGTCGAGTGCGCGTGCCGTGCCTTGCGGGGGCGCGCTCCGACAACGATGCTGCCCGGACAAGGCGATCTTCCCGGTCGGAGTATCGCGTACTGACCGCTTCCGCTTGCCTCGCACGTCTTCGGCCCGCAGGAGAACCACCTGCAGTACGTAGTCTTTGACTGGCCGACCCGAAACGAAAAGAGAAACGCCCGCTGACCGTGCCACTTCACCCGCAGCGCACACACCTTCATCAACGACGAGGGCTTCCACAACCACTGCTCGCACCACCGTGCGTCAAGCGTCTCTCCCGGCACGAAGGGGGCCAACTGCTGACACCTGTACACCCACAGTGCTCGCCGCGTACGCGCTCGGTGCATCGCCCTCGCTCCTCGAAGACATCTACAAGCTGCACCATGCGACGTCGTTCGTGCGTGCTGCTTCGCGCTGAGCGCTCGCCGAACGGCGACTGATCGTCTTCATCCTGCAGAAACCGATGCCCCAGCTCGCGCCTGTCGAAATCTCGGAGCACAACTGGACCGAGTACCTCGGCGACGAGCGCTACTACCCCAACTACCTCGCCTTTTTCCACCGCGTCATCTCGGCCCCGCCGCCGTCTTCGAGCCCGTACGCCGGGCGCAAGTCGAGCGTCGTCCCCGTCCTCGAGCACTACCTCCTCGGCGGGCACGGGCAGATGCTCGCTCGCGCCGTCTCCGGCGCCGTGCACCCGCTCATCCACATCGGCCACGGCGTCGAGTTTGGCCTCGACGCGCACGTCGCCGAAGGGCTCGCCCAGTGCGCCGTGCACGACGCGCGCGTCGCCCCGCTCTTTCCCGACGAGTGGCCGCCGCGCCCGCCCAAGCCGTCGCACTTCCAGTCGACCCTCTCGTCGGCCTTTTCGTCCCTCCGCCGCCCCTTCTCGACCTCGTCGTCGTCCGCGTCGTCCTCCTCTCCTACGGCATCATCCGCCGCAGCCGCCGCGGCCGCCGCGCCCGCGCCGTCGTACTGGTACGGCGCGTTCCCGCCCGCGTCGGGCCGCGACTCGTTCACTCGGACGGCGGCGACGCTCGCGCGCGACCGGCGGTACCCGCGCGAGGGCCTGTCGGGGTTCACGATCCTCGCGCGCATGGGGTGCGACGAGGCGCTCGCGCCGGGCGTCGCCGTGCAGCACGGCGATTTGCCCAAGCTCGACGCCGTCGTGCGCAACCGCGCGAGTCGCGTCCGGCAGTGGTGCGAGGAGTGGAGGTTCTCGAACGAGAAGAGCGTAGAGTGGGACGACCCCGCCGCCGCCGCGTCGGCGCCTTCGAGCGCGTCTGCGCGGGGCGGCAAGGCGACGACGACGAGCAACGGGACCGTGCCTGCGTGGGACGAGATTGTCGAAAAGTGCGAGGAACTGTTCTGGATGGCGACCGTCATCTACGCCGCGGCGACGCGGCCCGGGTACAAGGACATCAAGCTCGACTTTTTCACGTGCGTCCGCTCGGCGTCCCTCTTGTTTGGGTTTTTTACAGTAACTGACGATTCGCGCGCAGGATGCACGGCCTCACGAGCATCCTGTTCCTCCCCTCCCTCCTCGAGGTCATCTCGCCGCACCTGCGCCCCTACCTCCTCACGTCGCACTTCCGCATGCTCGTCGCCTACTGGGTCTCGCGCGGCCGCCCCGATCTCTACGTCTCCGAGACGCTCATGGCCGCATCGCCGTACCCGCGTCCGCCGCAGAGCGCGACCTTCCCGCGCAAGACGGCCGTCCGCCGCGCGCTTGACAAGGCGACGGGCGAGCAGAGCCCCGAACCGGCGGCTGCTTCGGACGACCAGGACGGTGATGGCCAGGGCTACTTTGCCGAGTCGTCGGCGACGCGGACGCCGCGTGCCGAGGGGCCGCCGATCCGCACTGGCGGCTCGTCGCTCGAGCGCATCGACGACGGCGTCAACCCGTGGCTGCGCATCCTGCAGTCGGCCGCCGACCACGCGGACGAGCACGTGACCAAGGCGGTGCGGAGCCTGTACTTTGCCGCGCAGCACTTTGGCGCGTCCGAGCGCGGCATGTACACGTCGTCGCTCGCCGGGACCGACGCGATGGACGGGACCATCTTTCTCCGCGCGGCGGGCCTCACGCTCGATGCGCTCGGGTGGGCGCACGAGGGCGACGACGAGGGCCGTCCGGGCGCGTGGGACCGCTCGGCGCTCGGGTTCCCGCACACGTGGGACGACAGCGAGCTCCTCCCCGGCCGGACGTGGCCGCCGCCCGCTGCGGGCGACAACAAGGGCAAGGGGCGCGAGCGCCCGTCGTTCTCGTCGATGACGAGCTCGGGCGCGGCGGCGCAGGGCCAGGGGCGCTCGCGGAGCGGGACCGTCGTCGCGTCGGCGCAGGGGCGCGCGCGCGGCACGCACGACGACGAAGAGGTCGTCTCGTTCGGCGCGGGCGACTCTGCGCTCCTGAGCCCGAACCCGTCGCTGCGCGCGTCGCCGTCGCCCTCGTCGCCCGGCGGCGAGTACGGGCACTATGCGGCCCCGCCGCCGCCGCCGCCGAGGAGCAGTCGGAGCCGCAGCTCGTCGCCGGGCGTCGGAGCGGGCGGGAGCATCGAGGGCCGTCAGGGGTGGCGCAAGGTCGGCGAGGAGCTGACGCCCGAGGAGGAGGAGGAGGAGCGCGCGCGGGCCGCGCGCGAGGAGGAGGAGCGCGAGCTCATGGCGTGAGCGGCACACGGCTCGTTTCGCCGCATCCCAAGGACACTTGCACCACCCCCGGACACGTTCTCTTCCTGTTTCTGTCCGTCCCTTCAGATTCTGCCTCGTCTTGACGACTTCAAACACGCATCGCCTTTGTACTCGTACCCTCTCTCGCCGCAAATCGCTCGTCTCTTCCGTCTCGTCGCAATGCCATGCCCGTTTCCTGTCTGACGGTACTACTCTGTGCTCTGCGCTGCGAGCGACCATGAAACGAACTCGCCGCAATGCGTGACCCTGGACCTGTGCTCGTCAGGCTTGTGTGTCACGATCGCGAGCCTAGGCGAGGCAAGCCGGGACTAGGCGAGCTTGGTCTGGCTTTCGAGATTTGACAGGTAGGCAACCGGGGCAACCAGGCTTCTTAGGGTGGTGATAGGCTCGTTACGGATAATGCGACGATAGACCTGAAAAGGACAAAGCGGAACGAGTGCGAGAGCGAGCGGGCCTTACGGTAGAGTGAGTGGGCGTGGGGGACGATCAAGGTGCTAAGCAGCAGAGTCAGCATCGGTAACGTGCGTGGGGGAAATGGTGACTACGCACCGGCACGGTAAGTAGGTAGGCCCTCTTTGTACTCGCTCGTCTCCTCGTTCAGCTCGCTCGATGGCGCGCATTGCTGTACTTGACTGCTTTACTTCGGACATCTTCCGCGGCAACCCCGCCGCGGTCGTCCTCACCGCCGAGCCGCTCTCGGCCGACCGTCGCATCTCGCTCGCAATGTGCATCCTTCGTCTCTCGTCGTCGCGACGCTTGCACTGAGACCCGCCTGCGCGTACAGAGAGCTCAATCAGCCTGCCACAGCCTTCGTCTCTCATCCTCGCCTCTTCGAGCCGGCCTTCACCCCTTCCTCTCACGACGCCCCACTTCTCATCCGCTGGCACACCAGCACGGGAGGGGCGCTCCCGCTCTGCGGCCACGCAACCATGGCCGCATCTCACTTCCTCCTGCGGCACTTCCTCCCTCCGTCCGTCGAGCAGCTCGAGTTCGAATACCCGTTCCTGCACGACGAGACGGCGACAGGGCGTCTTCTCGTCAGGCGCGTCCAGGGCGACAGGGTCGAGGTCACTTTGCCTGCTTGCTTGCAATGGCGGGACGTGAGCGACGACGAGCGCGAGAAAGTCACAGCGGTGATGCGGGCAGCTGCAGGGACCGATTCGGTCCAGGAGGTCCTGGCCTTCCCGACAGTGCGTGCTGATCGTTTCGCTCGAGGTCCCGCATACGCTCATGCCAGAGCTTTGCGCAGCCCAACCCAAAGGTGCAGAACGTCGTGATCCGCCTTCAGGATCACGTTGATCTCGCCGCGCTCGAGTTCAAGCCCGAAGCTTTCGTGCGTCTCGTCTGGCACCGTCCCGCCTTTGCCCCGTCGCTGACGTACCTCCGCAGCTCAAACTTCCCTATCGCGGCATCTGGGTCTTCAACACCATTCCTCCCGCGCTTCAGGCTGCACTGCCCGGCGCAAGTGCGCGATCCAGGGTCTTTTTCCCCAGCGTAGGCATCATGGAAGACCATGTACGCTCGGACCCCTCGCCCCCCAGCGCGGATGCTGATGATACCTGCGCTTGGACAGGTCTGCGGCTCCGCTCACACTGCCCTGGGACCTTACCTCTTCTCAAGCTCTGCCACACCGTCGACCGAGTCGCTCGAGTTTGCGCAGGTCAGCAAGCGCGGTGGCAAGATCGGCATCACGTGGGATGGACGACTCGGGCACGAAGGCGGGACAGTTGGACTGAGGGGAGAGGCGAGATGTGCGTTTCCCTTCACCTGCTTGCCCTCACGGAGCCGGAACTGACGCAGCATTCCTCTGCAGTGTTATTCCAGGGCGAGCTGTACCTGTAGCTGTCAAGAACGCTGCATCTCGTCTAATCCGGGAGGGTGCATTGCGCGACGAGCAGCCTTCCTCTCCCGAAAGCTTGTCGTGCCGCCTCAATGCTTGAGCGGACAAAAATGCAGGCAAGCGGAACAAAGCGATACGTTCTACGTCTCAATGAAAGATGACCTGCACGCCGTTGAACCACCTGTCGCACGCCGCCGTTCCGCCGAGGAGCTTGATGACCTTGAGCCCGAATGCGATGCGCTCCTGGCTCTCGCTCGCGCTCTTCGCCGCAGCTTCGACCATCGAGCCGCCGGCAAACGTGCCCATACCGGCGCCCTCGGACGCAGAGAGGGCGATCGGCGCCGGCAGCGAGAGGTTCCGCAGGAGTCGCTGCGAGACGGCGATTTGCGCCTGGAGGCTCGAGAGCGTCTGGAAGAGGACGGTGCTGGCGAGTGGCGAGGCGTGGGAGAGAGAAGACAGCGTCGCGGCCGTTGCAGAATTCGGCAGCGGCGGCGTGGACGACAGGAGCGCGTTCAACACGGCCTTGAACGTCGGTAGTCCAGGCGGCGAGCCGGGCAAGCGGTACCGCGCCTGCTGCGCCTGCAGCCGGACGTAGATGTTGCGCCACTCTTCGGGCGACTCGGCGTGCCAGAGAAGGTCGGACGAGGGAAGCGGAAGCGTCGAGACGGCCGCGTGCGAGTGCGAAAGAAGGCGCTTGCTCTCGCCCGCGTTGCGGCCGACTTCCATGTCGACGAGGTAGCAGAGGAACGCAATGCTGCACGCATTACAGGTCAGCGGGAGCACCTGTAGCGTTCGGTGGTGGAGGAACGCACCGAATATAAGTCTCGTGTCGGATCCAGTCCCGCCAAACTCGCTCGAGATCGCTGATGGGCAAGTCGAGGTCTTCTGGTATGTCCAGAGGCGGAACCTCGTTGTCCAAAAACATCTGTACGTCTGAGGTGGTCAGTGGCCGGGATGTGGAGTGTGGCGGAGCGGAGACAAACCTGAATGAGCAGGGGGTGGTGTGATGCCGTGAACTCGCGTTCTGTGCGTCACGAAGCCATCAGATACGCTGTTTGTGATTAACAGAACGCACAGCTAGCGCACCCGCCTGCGAGTCGTCAAAGATGCCGACAGTTGCGTACAACAGGAGAGTCTGCGTTGCCGGCATCCGCTCGTCTGGGTGCAGGACAATGTTCGAGAGCGCCTCGACCGAGAACTCGCGCTTCTTGTGCGTCATCTGCTCGAAGAAGCTGCGAGCCGACGCGAAGTAGCCGGCGCCGACCACCGAGAGAGCGAAGGCCAGAGGGGGGTCGATTGACATCTGGGAGATGGTTGGACGGTGCTGCGGAGCAACGCAGCATCAGTACGCCCTGTGGGGTAAGCTGACTTGGGATGGTGCCCACCAGGATCGGCAGGACGGGCAATAGTGACGAGTAGGTCTGCGCCGCATACCGCGACAACTTGGGCAGGGGCGGGATCTCCCAGGCTGCGAAAGGGATCGATCAGCGTCACGTGCGTTCTTGGCACTTAACGCCCGCAGAGATCAACGCACGCCATAGATAGGCAATGCAGAAGCGCTGTGCCGGCATGAAGAACTTGCTTCCGTGCCCGCGCTCGGGAGCCCACAAACTGTCGGAAGCCGAGTGTCAGTCGGCAACGACGACTCGAAAAGAAATTCCAAACGCACTGGTCCATTCCTGGAAACAGGCTTGGCTCCCTCCGCCCCGGCGGCCCCGTAACGCTCTCGAGCAACCAATCGAACCCGTCGCCCTTTTTGCCCTCAACCTCGCCGCCCGTCTCGTCCGCGACGTCTTCCCAGTCGTCGGCGTCGCCGAGCAGCGCCTCGACGGCGAAGTGCCGCGGGCGGGCAATCGGAAGCGAGAGCGCGAGTGCGGCTTCGTGCTCGGCGCGCGAGCGTGGGTGGATGGGCGTTAGGGCAAGAGCCTGCGTCGCAGGCGAGTCGGGGGGAAGCGAGGCGATTGGAAGAAGCGGGTCCGAGTTTGCCGAAGATTTCGACTGCGAGAAGTCCGGAAAGAGGCTCGCCCCGGCGGACGAGTTGTCGAGAGCGTCACGGCTTCCGCCAGCCGTTGCAACCCCGGCTCTTCCCGCAGGTGGCGCAGACGAAGACAGGCCCAGCAGCCCGTCGAGACCAAGGAGCTCGTCCGCTGCTCCGCTCAAGCGATCTGCGACGCTAGCCTGGTCGGGCGGGTCGAAGCGGGCGGATTTGGCGGGGAGGAGCTCCTGCACCGGGTCGCAAAGGGTGCCGATGTAGGGAACATAGGCGGATTGATACGAGTAGTCTGCTCCTAGGGTATCGCTGTCGTCATCGTAGTAGGCGGCAGGAGCGGCCTCCGCCAATCCGAAATGCTGCGGCGGCGGAGTCGGCAGACACGACTCGGCCTCCTCGAACGGCGGCGCAGAAAGAGCCGCAGCTTGGCTGTCGCGCTGGTTTGTTGCGCTTGCTGAATCCGCATCGAGCGCCTCGGGGGTGAGTAAGCGCCGCTGACGAGGTCGGCGACGCCGCGTGACAGGGGCAGTGCCGGGCGGCAGAGGAATTGGCTTTCGCCGCTCTGGCTCGCCTTCTGCCTCGTCGTTGGTGTCATCTGAGCTCTGGTCGCGGGCTTCAGCGCTGCTGAAGGGCAAGGAAGAAGGCGAAGGCGGGTCGATGTCCGGATGGAAGAGGCGGAAGTGTCGGCCGACAAGGTCCTGGCGCGAGAGGCGCGCTTCGCAATCTGACACAGGACATGCGATCGAGAGCGTGGTCGAGGTGTCTGCAGGTCCGTCGCGGTGAATCACGCTTTCTATTGGCAGTGAAAGCGGCGCTTACGCTTTGCCTTGATGTGCCGCCGCACGTATTCGCTGCGGGAGTACACCTTGCCGCACTGTTCAAGTTCCACAGGTGAGGGGTCGGCACGGGTGTTGCAAGAGTGCGGTCGATTGGCGTGGTCGGCTGTCAGTCAGCTCTGCTTTCCGGTGTGAACACAATCCGCAGCTAAAAGAGACGCACCTCAGGACACGCATGCTCCTGTCGGCTTGGTGCCATGCGCTTATCGCTCCCTTTGCGCTTCTTCCTAGGCTGCGACTCGCCCCGCTCGACTTCAACAGGGCTGGACGGCAATGCGAGCTGGGCGGAAACGGAGGTAGAGGCGTGCGGGTCGGCCGGCGGCGACGGCGAGTCGGCGATTGGCATTGTAGTGCTCAATTGTGAGGTTTGCTGCAAGTCAGGCGGTCAGCGTCGACGTGCGGAACCGGCGATAGACGTCTTGAGGCACCTCGGAGACAGGATGAACGAGAGCGGCGAGAGGCGGCGCAGCGGATCGAGTCAGGTCCCTGGGCTGTAGCAACAGCGAGAATGCACTCGTGCAGCTGCGCGCGCACACAGCAGGAGCGAGAGGAAGGGAGGATGCGGGACCAAACCCTCGACAGAAATGCGCCGCACTCTGCGGGGTCCCCCACTTCAACGCGGTTCCCCCTTGCAGCGGTGAGTGCGAGAGTGAGGTGGTGAGGAGGTCAGCTCCCTCACTTGCGGTGCGACGCGCGGGACAATCACCTCGCGCGTACGCAGTGCTCTGTCTCCTCGATTGCACACGCTCATACACTGACACGTTCACGGAACTCAACGACCTTGCAATCTCAGAACATAAACGTCTTTATGCTCCGAATCGCCCAAGAGGAGAGGAAGGTGAGCGGGACACGAGCGCGCAGAGAGCGTCGTCGAGGATTTGACATTTGATAGCTGCATGCAATGAGGGTCCGGTGAGCTTTGCACGAGTTTAGGAGGAAGCAAAGGCACACCCCGCCACGAGTCGCGTCGACCGCCGTCTCGAATGCTTCAATGCCCCTCTCGAGCGTGAAGCCGTGCGTCACGAGAGGCTTGAGGTTGATCAGGCCCCCCTCGACGAGGCCTTTGAGAGGAAGGGCAACCACTTGATCGATGCCTGGGCTCACAGCGAGAGATTGACCGGCACTCACGGATAGCCCAGGGGTACTGGTTGGCATAGCGGTACTGGAGCTTGAGGTCCTTTTCATTCTCGCTCATGTGCATGAACGGGAGGTTCTGAAAGTCCTTGCCAACGCCGATGACAAAGACCGTCCCACCGAACTTGCATGCAAAGATGGCCGTCTGTACGCTTGACTCAACGCCGGTGCACTCGAGTGCGATGGCGATGCCCGACGGAAGGCCCGCCTCCTCCTTGACCTTCTCAGCGATCGCCTTGGGCTCGATGCCGCGCTCGACTAAGACCGTCTTGACTTCGGGAATGAGCTGCTTGGCAAAGTCGAGACGAGATTGGGAGATGTCGGTGATCACGATGGGAGTTGCGCCGGCAGCGCGAGCGGCGAGAAGGCTGACGAGTCCGATCGGGCCCGCACCGCTGAGACCACGAAGTAGTCAGCACATGACGGCTCAGCGACGTCGTCAAAGAGGCTCACCAGATGAGCAAGGGGTCGCCGAGACGCAGGCCGGCCCGCTCGATGCCTGCGAGCGCGACTGCAAGCGGC
This sequence comes from Rhodotorula paludigena, assembly GCA_036244875.1. Lineage (NCBI taxonomy): Eukaryota > Fungi > Basidiomycota > Microbotryomycetes > Sporidiobolales > Sporidiobolaceae > Rhodotorula > Rhodotorula paludigena. The sequence continues at coordinate 50,337 of BQKY01000006.1, forward strand.
TCGAGGAGAGCGCCTTCCTCGTAGCTGATGCTGTCGGGGATGCGGTGCACCCACGGAGCCGGATGAGCGTGGTAGCGTGTCAAGGTGCCGTGGAACGGCGGCGTGCTGAAGAAGACAACGTCGGGGCAGGCGTTGTATTGCCCAATGCGACAGAACTCGCAGTTCCCGCACGGCACGCCCGCTTCGATGGCGACTCGGTCGCCCTTCTTGAGCCCATCGACACCAGGTCCGACCTCGAACACTTCTCCGGAAGCTGCGAGTGAAGCGGGCCAAGGTTCAGAGCAGGGAAGAGGAAAGTGAGGCGGCCTGTCAACGCACACTCGTGACCTGCACCACAGGTGTCGCGCACGACCATCGTGTCGCCGATGCGCCCGTGCTTCCAGAAGTGGCAATCACTGTAGAGCGGAACGAGCGTAAGCTGTGTCGACAAGGGCAGAAAGAGTTGCGAGAAACGCACCTGCCGCAGATGCCCGTCGCTCGGACATGCAGGACCACCTCGCCTTCCCGGGGCTTCGGCACAGGCTTCTCGACGAGGTGAAGTTGAGCCTCTGGGGCGTACGCAACGGCGAGGTTCTTGGACGGGTCCCGCCGCGGCACCTCACCCTTGGGCAAAATGCGGAAGTTGGGCGAGTTGAGCACCGCTTGCGGGTTGTACGCAGCAATGTGTCTGGGAACAGCCATTCTCGCAAACGCAGGCAAAGGTTCGGGAGCAGCAGCGGGGAGAGCTGGTTTTCCTGCGTCCGATCCGGTTGCCGAATCAGCCGCCGACAAGGCATCCAATGAGAGTTCCGAGGTCTGGAACAAAGTCAAGGTGTCAGGATGAATGGCAAGCAGAGTTATTGGGCAACGGACAGTATGCAGCAACAATGCCTCCCTGTACACAAAAGAGAAAGCATCAGTACCGTTGTAATGGCAATTTCCGCGGGACCAACGCGCCTGCTTCGTCGAGTCGGTAACGGTCGAGACGGCCTTGCCGCCTTCCATGGTGACAAAGCCCAGTCCCATGGTCTTGACGTAGTCTGGCGCACTGTTGACGCCGCCCATCATGCCCTGGTCGTATCCTGCGGCACGAGTGCGTCAGTCTTGGGCAGACAAGTACAATGTGACTATTCAACATACCAAAGAAGAAAATGCTGCAGAAGAGGGAACCACGTAAGCCAGAAAGACAAGCAAACAGAAAAAAGGACCTTCTCACCTCAAGCCGCACACAGCGTTGATGGGCGTCAACGGAAGCTGCCTCCTCACGTTCGGGCTTTTTCTGGGCACTGAATTGCTCGTTGCAGCTCTGCGGAATATACAAGATAGAGACTCGTACGGAATGGGTGCGGAAAGAGAAAGAACAGAGGGCACAAGTGCTCTACCCCTCCTCACGCAATCTCCTTGTCGACACTGCCCCGCTCCTTGTGCACCGCGCTCGATTTGGCCTCGACTGCGGCTTCGAGTTGACCCTTGAGGCGGCGATACTCCGCTTCGGCGTGCCAGACAAACGGTGACTTGCTGAAGAACAGGAAGTCAATTTCTGCAAGACGGCGAGAGGGAGAGTCAGCTCAGCAAGACTGTCAATGTGACTTGCGACGATTAGTGACTCACCCTCGAGCGTGCGCTGTGTACGCGAGCCAGGGTCGGGGACGGGTCAGCTACAAAGAATGGGCGAGGGCACAAGGGGCAGACTCACGTTTGCAGTCTCCGGGTAGAATGCCCAGACGGCAGCGATGGCGACAATGTTGGCGATGCCAAAGATGTACAGGGCGTTCTGTAAGACGAAGAGGTCAGGTCATCCAAAGGAGAGAAGATACGCTGACCGCAAACGCACCTCCTTGATGTTGGCAAACATGACAGGGACGAGCAGAGTGCACCAGCCGTTGCCAATGGACCAGCCCACAACGCCCATCGCGTTGCCCTTGCCGCGCGCATTGACAGGCCAAATCTCAGCCTGTACGAAAGGAAAGGTCAGCGAAGGTTGAAAAGGGGAGGGTGCAAAGGCGGCTCACCGGGTACACCCAAGGGACCGTGAGCCCTGCGCAAACAAAAGCGTTCAAGTCAGCGCAAGCCCTTGGATGCGGCCAGGAATGTAAAAGAGCGAAGGTGGCGCACAGGTTGCTCCGAATGTAGCCGTGTACTGCGAGCGTATCGGACCGGAAGGTCAGCTATGCAGTTTGAGCAAAATAATACATTTTACCTACCAGGAACACCATGAAGGTTGCGGCGCCGCCGTACTGAGGCGTCTTCTCCGGGTTGACGGTCAGAAGGTGGACGAAGACGCCGGCCATGATGAGCGCAAAGGCCTGCACTCCACCGCCTGTCGGTGCAGAGGTACGTCAGCACTCTTACAAGTGCTCAGAGCCAGGATGCGTACCCCAGAAGAGCGTCATGCGGCGGCCGATGCGGTCGAGGGTGAAGACGCAAATGAGCCTGTTCAAAGTGGTCACGTCAGACGGTTGCGTTGGCAGAGCGTGGCAACTTGAACGCACGTCGACAACATGTACGTGATCGTGTTGACACCCGAAACCCAGCCGGCCTTCGACGCATCGAAGCCTGCGAGACCGAAGATGACAGGCTGGTAGACTATACGGACAGCGCAGGTCAGCTGTGTCCTCTCAGGGCTAGGCGCAAGCTGCAGTCAACTTACCGGTGATGGCCGCAATGCCGCCCCACTCCTGAAGGATCTGGATCCAGCTGCAAGGCAGAAGCGTAATAAGGTCAGCCTTTTCTGACGAGACAAGGCGGAGCCGCCATGCTCATGTGAGCGCACATAGCAAGTTGGGTCTACGTAAGGGGTAATGGTCAGCTTGCAGGTCGAAGAAGACAATCGGATCGAAGAGACAAAGCGCACCCTCCGGCTCAGGTGAAGCTTGCCGCACGAGCGGAAGAGCATGGTCAAGTACGACGGCTCTTCGCCGCCATCGATGCGCATCGTCTCGTCGATCTCGTTGAACTCGGCCAGGGCCTCATCGTTGACCTCGCCGTCGTCGGAACGCAGACGCGCGAGGATAGCGAGCGACTCGTCGCGGTGCCCGGCCTTCAACAGCCAGCGGGGTGACTCTGCACACACGATCATGCTCTAAGTCAGCGATGCTCACGTCTAGCTTGAGAAGCGGAAAGGTCGGTGGCGCACCAGGCATGAAGAAGACAGCAATGACGAGACCCAGCAGGGGACTGTTCAAGGGGTCAGTCTCGAGAGTCTTTGCACGTCACGCACGACAAGAACGCACACAAGTTGGAAAGCAATGGGGAAGCGCCAGCGGACTTGAGTGCTGCCATCACCAACGAAGGAAAGGCCGTATTCTGCTCGGACCAAAGTCAGCATCTAAGCTGCACCGAGATGTCGACGCTTCAGCAGGCGAACCGAGCCAGTAAGCCACGCTGCAGAGAGACGGCCATCAGTGCTTCATTCAACTTGACGATCAGATCACGAAGCGAAGGAGAGGGGGCGGGGCACTGCTCAGGCGGAGGAGAGCACGAATGACTCACACGACACCGAAGATGTTCAGCGTAAATTCAAGCGCAATGAAGAAGCCGCGAGACATATGGCCGGATACCTCTGCGGACCAGACGGGAACGATGACATTCAGGTGACCAGTGCCGATGCCGTTGATGATGCGCGCTGCGACCATCCAGCCGACGTTCTGCGCCGAAGCCTGTATGTGAGAGTTGGTTGTATCGTGCCGAGCGAGCGTTGCCAGTGAGCCAAAGAAGCCGTGTCCAGGAGCGAGGGAGAAAGCACAAAGAAGAGAAGGTCAGTTCAGGCTCTGCGACTCGCCTCGCCAAGGCGTGCAGACGGACCTGAAGCGGCGCTCCGACCAGCGTCCAGGCGCAGCCCATCCAGATGGTCTTCCTGCGTCCGATCCGGTCGCCAAACCAGCCGCCGACGAGGCATCCGATGAGAGTTCCGAGGTCTGTAACGAAGTCAAGGTGTCAGGGTGATATGCAAGCAGAGGTGCCGGGCAACGGACAGTATGCAGCAACAATTCCTCCCTGTGCACAGAAGAGAGAGCATCAGTACCGTTGCGATGGCAATTTCCGCGGGACAAACGCGCCTGCTTCGTCGAGTCGGTGACCGTCGAGACGGCCTTGCCACCTTCCATGGTGACAAAGCCCAGTCCCATGGTCTCGACGTAGTCTGGCGCACTGTTTACACCGCCCATCATGCCTGTGACGTGCAAGGATTGCTTAGTGTATGGAAGCTCTCGCTTTCTCGCCGGACGCACCCTGGTCATATCCTGTGGCACGAGTGCGTCAGTCTCGGGCAGACAAGTATAACATAACGTTGCAATGTACCAAAGAAAAAGATGCTGCAGAGACAAGGATCCTGTAAGCTAGAGAGACAAGCGAACAGGAAAAGGGACCTTCTCACCTCAAGCCGCACACGGCGTTGATTGCCCAGACGAGGCGCTTTCCGCACAACATGGTGCGTGGTGGTTCTCAGGATAGGAGCGCTCGTGTGGAGAGAGAAGTCGAGGAGAGAAAGAAGCAAACGCGCGGGGGGAAGTGGCGTTGGCCCCGCGCGGGCGGCGAAGGGGCCGCGGACCGCCCTGTCGGCGGGCGGTGCGCTTTCGGCTCGCGCGCCCAACTCCGAGCCGTGACTCTCTCTTCGGCTGCTCGGCCAGCTTTTCCTGCCACAGGCTGCTACTCGGACGATGCGGCCAGTGCACAGCTACACGTGACGATCACAAGGCGCACCCACGCTCGCCCCACTTGCCCGCTCGCCGACTCGTGCCCTCCTGCTTCGCCCGGCTCTCCCCGCTGCTGCTCTCGAGCTTGCCTGCGTCTGCAAGAATGGCTGTTCCCAGGTACATCGCTGCGTACGATCCGCGAGCGGTGCTCGACTCGCCCGACTTCCGCATCCTGCCCAAGGGCGAGGTGCCGCGGCGGGACCCGTCGAAGAACCTCGCTGTCGCGTACGCCCCGGAGGCTCAACTTCACCTCGTTGAGAAGCCTGTGCCAAAGCCCCGGGAAGGCGAGGTGGTCCTGCATGTCCGAGCGACGGGCATCTGCGGCAGGTGCGTTTCTTGCACCTCGTTCCGCCCTCGCCGACACAGCTTACGCTCGTTCCGCTCTGTAGTGATTGTCACTTCTGGAAACACGGGCGCATCGGCGACACGATGGTCGTGCGCGACACCTGTGGTGCAGGTCACGAGTGTGCGTTGACAAGACTCCTCACTTTTCTCTCCCCTGTTCTGAACCTTGGCCCGCTTCACTCGCAGCCTCCGGAGAAGTGTTCGAGGTTGGACCGGGTGTCGTCGGGCTCAAGAAGGGCGACCGCGTCGCCATTGAGGCGGGCGTGCCGTGCGGGAACTGCGAGTTCTGTCGCATTGGGCGATACAACGCCTGCCCCGACGTCGTCTTCTTCTCCACGCCGCCCTTCCACGGCACGTTGACGCGCTACCACGCTCATCCGGCTTCGTGGGTGCACCGCATCCCCGACAGCATGAGCTACGAGGAAGGTGCTCTCCTCGAGCCGCTTGCAGTCGCGCTCGCAGGCATCGAGCGGGCCGGCCTGCGTCTCGGCGACCCCTTGCTCATCTGGTGAGCCTCTTTGACGACGTCGCTGAGCCGTCATGTGCTGACTACTTTGTGGTCTCAGCGGTGCGGGCCCGATCGGACTCGTCAGCCTTCTCGCCGCTCGCGCTGCCGGCGCAACTCCCATCGTGATCACCGACATCTCCCAATCTCGTCTCGACTTTGCCAAGCAGCTCGTTCCCGAAGTCAAGACGGTCCTAGTCGAGCGCGGCATCGAGCCCAAGGCGATCGCTGAGAAGGTGCAGGAGGAGGCGGGCCTTCCGTCGGGCATCGCCATCGCACTCGAGTGCACCGGCGTTGAGTCGAGCGTACAGACGGCCATCTTTGCATGCAAGTTCGGTGGGACGGTCTTTGTCATCGGCGTTGGCAAGGACTTTCAGAACCTCCCGTTCATGCACATGAGCGCGAATGAAGTGGACCTCAAGCTCCAGTACCGCTACGCCAACCAGTACCCCAAGGCCATCCGTTAGTCACGGTCGAACTCTCGCTGTGGGACCGGGCGATGACTCCCTGTCTGCCTTCCTCTCTCGCAGGCCTCGTCGAGGGTGGCCTGATCAACCTCAAGCCTCTCGTGACGCACCGCTTCACGCTCGAGAGGGGCATCGAAGCGTTCGAGACGGCGGTCGACGTGACTCGTGGCGGTGCGTGCTTTTACTCCCTCTATGGCTCATGCAGAGCTGACCAGACCTTCACCGCATGCAGCGATCAAATGCCAAATCCTCGACGACGCGTTCTGAGCGCTCGTAACCCGTTCCATTTACCTCGCCTTCCGGTTGAACCGGCGCATATAGATGATTCCGTTCTGAGGCTGCAATCTCGTTGAGTTTCGTGACTTGTGCGCGACTAGGGGGCTTTCGAGGAAGCTCTCCTTTGCCGTCGTGGGCTTCTCGAGCGAGTCAGAATGGTCTGCCCGAAAAGCTGAATTATGGAGCGAGTTCGACAGTCTGCACTCTGTTCGCGGACCTTGCTTGACGGTGTTGAGCAGTCTGGAGGGCGTCGGAGCAGAGCCGAGGAACCCAGCACAGCCGTGAAACCAAGTGCACAAGTAGCGGAGTGCTGTTGCCACCAGTAAGTCTAGAGAGGACAGCTGCGCGCCCAGGCTGAAGAGAATTCTTTGCACATCGTCTACCCAGCCGCTCAACGGTGGTTGAGCATGAAGCCGCCGTCAATGACGAGATGCTGGCCGTGCACAAAGTGGTTCGCCGCGAGGAAGAGCACCGTTTGGGCCATTTCCGAGGGCAGGCCGGCCTGTCGAATCCGAAGGCCATCGTCAGATTCGTCCGAGGGCCAGACGCAGGGAAACAGCGCACCCTGCCGACCACGTAGCCCATGTCAAGGTACGCCTTGCGGTCCTCGGCACTCGGGAAGCTAGTTGTCATCTCGGACGGGAACACGCCTGGCGCGATGCTGTTGACGCGGATGCCGATCTCGGGCGCCTTGAACTCGGTCGCCATGAGGTTGGTGAGCGAGATGAGCGCAGCCTTGCTCGAGCTGTGTGACAATAGATGCGCCGAAGAGTGTGTCGCAATCAGCACGAATCGAGGCTAGAGGAGAGGGCAAGGGAGCACGCACTTGTAGATCTCCTGCCCGTCCTGGTCCTCGCGCAGCAGCCCGGAAATTGACGTGAGGTTGATGACGGACTGCAGTGGCGAAGCAATGAGCACAAATCGTGAGCCTGCGTGTTGGGCTTAGCCTACCGCGCCTTCCTTTGGTGCGCTCGCAGCCTTGGCCTTGCCCAGCAGCGGCAAGAAGGCCCCGCTGACGTACCAGACCGACGCTACGTTGGTTTTGTATACTGCGTCCAAGCGCGACAGTTAGCAGGCGGGAAGAGGAACGGAGAAACGACAGAAACGGCACCCAAATCCCACATGTCTTCCTTGAAGTCGAGCATCGCGCGGCTGTACGCCTCGACGCCCTGCGCCTTACTCTTCGACAGATTCTTCTCAATGCCCTTTGCAATGCCGGCATTGTTGACGAGCCTGCGTGCAGGATGAGAGCGGATCAGCGCAGAGCCAGAGAGAGAGAGAGGGTTAAGCGTACAAGCTGATGAACTCCTCCTTCTGTTCGATGGCCTTGACGCCCGCAAGGATGCTCTCGCGGTCCGTCACGTCCATCTGGATCGCGACGATGCTCCCGCCCGACTCGAACGCGCCGCTCTCTTCGACCGCCTTGTCGAGCACCTCCTTGCGACGCCCCGTGATGTATACGCGCATGCCATTGGCGGCGAGCGCGCGAGCTGCCATAATGCCCAGGCCGGTACCGCCGCCCGTGACTGACTCAAGCGAGCGTGAGGACGTGCGAGCGTGAAGAGGCGGTGCAAGGGACGCACCGACGGCAACCTGGCCTTGGAGGTTGAAGAGGCTGGCAGCGGCAAATTCGTGCGACATGATGGCAGTAGGACTGGCTTGTATACCGTAGTGGAGGAGCGCGAAAGCAGCGGGGGAAAGAGTAGCGTGAGTCGGCTGCGTGGGGCCGATGATCCGGCTCGGCCGCACTCTTTGGAAGCCAATCCAGGGGAGGCGCGACACAGGACCACCGGGCCTCGCTACCTCTCGCACGCATCGCTAGACAATAACCTCGTTGCGCGTGGACGACGTACAACCCGATGACCCAGAACTGTGAGCGGTAGAGTCAGTGTTGCGCTCGTTTGAAGCAAAGACGACCGCACGCACCCAAATTGTCCACTTCGCACATCCTGTGCATTATGCCAACGGCGGCAGCCCCAACAGCTCGTCGAGCGGGTCCACGACGCGCCCAGCAGCGCCCTGCTGCGGCGCCGCGCCCATCGGATCCACCCCTCCCGCGCCCGCTCCCGCTCCAGCTCCGGCACCGAGCGTCCACGCCGTCCAGTCGATGTTCCACGCGTCAGCGCCGGTCGAGAGGATCCCCGTGTCGCCGATGACGGGCTGCTCGGCCCACGTGAGGGGCGAGGCACGCCCCGAGCGCAGGACGGCGACGGTCGACTGCGGCGGGGGCTCGCTGGTACCCGGCGCGGGCTGCGACGAGAGGCCCCAGGACGAAAGGCCGACGCCGACGACTGTGGGTCGTGACGTTCAGCTCAGTATTCAAGCGCATGATCCGAAGAGCACGCGAATAAAAGAGGGAAGCGGCGGGACGCACCCTCGCCCTGCGTCGGGCTCGCCGCGAGCTCGTCGAGCAAGCGCGAGCAGTTCGCGGCCCACTCGTCCATGCGCGCTTTGGCGAGCATCCCGCGGTCGTCGGTCGTGATGGTCGCGCCGATGCGGCTCAGGTCGACCTCGCGGGCGTTCTTGGTCATGCTCTCGACGTGCCACGACAGGCCGGCCCACGCGCGCTGCATCTGCTCGAGCGTCGTCTGGCAGATGGCGACCGCGCGCTCGAGCGGCTCGACGTGGTGCTTAGGCGTCTCGGTGGGGAGCGACTTGAGCAGCGCCGATGCTGCCCTGCCAGCCATCATGATCGGCTGCGAGAGCGTCGGCGTGCACAGAAACGCGTCGTTCGAGATGAGCCCCGAGTAGGCGAGCATGTCGCCGATGCTGATGGCCGCCGACCCGCTCTGCGGCGAGACGGCCCCGCTCCCGCCCCCCGCGCCGTCGCTCGCTTCGCTCGCGGGCGTCGCGACGTCCTGCCGCGTAAAGAGGAGCGCCGACTGCGTGATGGCGAGGTGCACGGCCTGGTGCCAGATCGAGAGGAGGAGGAACGCCTGCGCGTGCCCCGCGCTCGCGTACGCGCTGAACGTGTGGATCGAGAACTGGAGCGGCGCGGGCAGAGACGCCTGGTAGTCGGCGAGCTCGCGCTGCACGGCGAACGGGACGCGCGGCACGTCGAGCGACGACGACGCCCCGCTCGCGCCGTTGACGGCGTCGGCAAAGTTGCCGAGGATGAGGAGGAGCCGGCACAGCGTCGGAAAGGGGTCTGGCAGCGGGACGCCCTGCGCCGTCGCGACGTCTTCGCGCGGTGGAGGCAGGTCGACCTCGATCTGCGGCAGCGGGATCGTCGTCAAGCGTCCGGTGCCGCACGAGATGATGCGGTCGAGGCAGACGACGGCCCAGAAGATGCGCGACCGTAATGCCGCTTCTGCCGGGTCTCGCGCGACAAAGGGCTGCGAGAGATCACGAGCGCGGTTGAGCGATCGGTACTCGTGCGAGGAAGCAGGTGAGAACTCACCTTGTGCAAGCCCAGGTCGATGCTCGCCCGGATCGCCATGCCACAGTACGCCCACAGTCCACTGTCCCGGTCCGCGCCATGCTCGTGGTACGCAAGGAGCACGAGCGCATACACCGTGTCGAGCGACGGGAGCGCCAAGTGGGCGATGACGAGCTGTTTCGCGCGGTCGGCGAGCTGCTCGGCGCCGGGGCAGTGGGGCGTGTCGGGCCGTATGCGCTTGACGAGCGCGCTCATAGCGACGAGGACGACCTCGCTCAGGGTCCCGCGGCGCAGCTGCTCGAGCGCAGACGCGAGCGGCATGTAGGGGAGGTACGAGTCGAAGAGGGCGTAGAAGGTGCGCACGCGCGCTTCGGCCTCGGGCCCGTCGAGCGCGACGGCGGGGTTCGACGACGCGCGTGCGGCCCCTGAGAGCGGAGGCGGAGACGTCGTGGTGCCGCCCCCTTGTGCAGCGATCGCGGATGCGCCAGGACCTGTTTGGGGGGACGGCCCTGCGACGCCGAGGGAAACGGAGCGGAAAGGCGCACCGGGCGGGACGACGGAAGTGAGCCCTGAGCGACGAGAGCGTGAGCAACAGCAACAAAATGAGACAACGAAGGAGACGCGGAAGAAGAAGCGGAAGCCCGCGTGCGCACCGAGCCAGCGGAAGAACGGCTGCCGCACGACGACCGGCGGGACCGCCTCGACGCCTGCAGCAGCCTCTGCCTGCCCCTGGGCGTGTGCGCCCCTGTCCTCTCCCCCTCCCCCTCCCCCTCCTCCCAGCTCGTCGCTCGCGTCCGTCTGCGTCGGGCTCGCCCTCGCGCGCTTGTTCGACCCGCGCCGCGAGTTGCCGTGCGGGTCGTAGTAGCACTCGAGCGCCTTTGCGCCGCACCGCCCGCACGCCGGCTGCTCGCCCGAGCAGCGCACTTTCGCCGTGAAGCACGAGACGCACGCGCGCTTGACGCGCGGCTTGGGCGGCGCTCGCGGCCGCGCAGGGGTGGGAGCGGGAGGCGCGTCGGACTGCACGTCGGCGGGTGAGGGACTCATTCGCTCGCGGAGTCGAAGGACGCGAGAGACGCGAGGCGGGGAAGACGAGAGCCCCGCGCTGCAGCGACGGAGTCCCTTTTTGGCCTCCTGTCTTGCTCACTCTTTCTTTTGAGCGCACGTGACCGATAGAGCAAGACACTTGACAAGAGACAACAAGGAACAGAGTACGGAGACCCGTCATCCCCAGTAGTGCAGGATGGCCCAGAAGCACACGAGCGTAAACGCGCCGCCGCCGAGCAGGATGTAGTAGTCCTCCTTGGTGCGCCGCTCGATAAACGTGATCGTCGACCGCGACAACCCGAGCGTGTTGGCCGCGCTCAGCAGCCGTCGCTGCGTCCCTGCGCGTCCGAGCGAGCGAGTCAGTCAGGGCTCCTCCAGGCCCCCGAGTGAAAAGCGGAATCGTGGCGATGCGCACCCTTCATCACGTCGCGCTGGTTTGCCAGGTTGCCGAGCACGGCCTGCCCCTGCGCCAAGTAGCCATCGAGCGCCGCGCCCGTCGACCCGAGGAAGTCGTGCTCCCTCAGCGCATAGTTGGTGCGCGCATTGTTGTGCACGCTCACCGAGTAGTCGGCAGACATGTACGGCGAGTTGGGCGAAGCGTAGCCTCCTCCTATACCGCCGCCGCCTGGGGCCGAGAAGGACGGGTGCGGATTGGGCGGCGTGCCCATTTGGATAGAGACGTCGGGCGAGAAGGGCTGCTGCTGCTGAGCGTGTGCGCTATGTCGCGGCGCGGCAGAAGTCGAGGCGCCGTACGAGAGGGACGAGGACGACGCGGCGAGGGCAGAGGAAGAGGACGACGAGGGAGCATAGGGGGCGGAGGACGAGGAGGAAGGGCCGGCAAACAGCTCGGAGCGGTCTTGTCGGGATTTCTGCGGGCGCGCAGGAGTCAGTGAGTCAAAACATACGGTAGCGACACTGCTCGGGGGACCCACGTGATCGAGGGCGCGCTGCTTTACGCGGTCGTACTCCTTTCTCAGGTCGCGGTACTCGTCGCGGAAGCGGGCGACGCGGGCGAGGGCCTTTTCGCGCTTTGCGTCGACGATCTCGCGGCGGGCCATGGCGTCGTAGTCGTCGACGGTGCGGTCGAGCGCGGCGAGGCTCGCCGTGATCTGCCCGTTGAGCGCCGAGGTGGACGCGGCGGCGGGCGAGGGGGACGACGAGAGGGCATCGAGCTGCTTGAGGTCGGACTGGAGGGACGACGACTGGCGCAGTGCGAGCGTGTAGAGCGAGTTCATGGCGGTCCCTCTCGTGTGCGTCGCTGTGTCGCTGCTTGACAAGACGAGGCGAGGCGAGGTGGGGGGGCGGTGAGGGAAGGGGGACCGACAGAGCAGACAGAGCAGGGGACCAGGCGAGGGAGGCGCAGGCAGGGATGTGCGTGCAGCTGGCGAGTCTGCTCGGGCCCTGCGCGGGTCCACGGCGAGAGACGAGCGCGTTGTTGGCAGCAAACACGCGAGAGCGAACCGACACCGCCACGTCGCCCTCACTCTCCGCTCAAAAGCAGCGAGAGTGCGTGCACATGCACTGCGACTACTTTACTCGACCCCTCGCACTGCAACCAGAAAAGAAGGCGAGGGTGCGCGCACTCGCCCACTCGCCATCCCCTCGTCGTCTCGGTCTCGACGCTCAGCTGTGCGCTCGAGACGAGCAGGGGCAGGTTCCTAGCGAGCACACACACTGCTACGACTCGGCCCACCGCGTGCCTGCCTCGCTCTGCGCTGCACTCGCACCCTCGCGACCCGCGCCAGCCTCCCCACCTCGGTTCTTCCGTCGCCCCTTGCCGCGCCTCGCAAGCGCTCAGACGCGCACCTGCCAGCCCAGTGCAGCTAGAGCCGCACGCCCTCATCAGCCAGGCCCAGGGAGGAACGAAGGCGGCGGGTTCTTTGTCCTCATCTCGCACGAACCCTCGACAGCGCGTCGCGTGCTTGGAGGACCGCCGCCGAGGCGAGCTAGCGCACTGCGAGACGCCTGAACGGGTGCTCGAGATACAGTGGGACCCTGCCCCGCCCCGTCGAACGCGTCAACCCGGCTCACTCCCGCCCCCGCAGCACCTCGTCGCCATGGACGGCGCTCCTTCCGCGCCCGCAGACTCTCCGCGCGTCGCCGCCATCGCCACCCTCCGCCGCGCAGCCTCGACCCGCAGCGCAAAGTCGGCCTCGCCCTCGCCCTCGCGCTCACCGCCGCCCGCCTCTCCCTCTCCCGCCGCCGCGCCGCCGTCCCGCCACGAGCAGCTCGCGCACCGCCGCCGCTCGCGCTCGTTCGGCCCCGCGCTCGCGGCCCCGCCGGGCACCCTCTCGGCCGAGGACCGCTCCCTCTTCGCCGGCGCAGCGTCGCTCGAGCGCACGGCGTCGCTCCTCGCGCGGCAGCTCGCCATGGCCAAACTGACGGGCACGGCGCCGCCGCCGGCCCCGCGCGGCCTCTTTGCCGACGAGGGCGAGGTCCTCCCGACGCTCGACGAGCTGCAGCAGCGCGCGCGGGCGAAACTCGCCAACGCGCGCGGGCCGGCGGCGAGGCATGCGGGCGGCCTCGCGCGCAACAACACGGTCAGCGAGGCGTCGGCGCCTGCGAGTTCCGCTACGGCGGCTGCGGATGCTCTCAGGCGGAACAACACGGTGACGGGCGCACGGGGGAGAGGCGGCGCCGCCGACGATGGCCCCTCTCACGCGGGCTTCGAAGCAGCAGCAGCGCCGCAGGACAACTCGCGCGCCGCCGCGCGCGTCAACCTCATGCGCAAACTCTCGGCGCGCCGCCTCGCCGGCCCGACAGCCCCGTCGCCCGCCGGCTCGCCGCGCGCGCGCCTCGACGTCGTCGGCCGGATCGGGCGCGCGCGGCCACGGAGCGGGAGCGTCGGCGCGCTCGACTGGCGCGATGGTGCCCTCGGGGCGGGGGTGGAGGGCGGTGGGGAGGAGGGCGAAAGGCTCCCGCCGCCTGTGCCGCTTTCTGCAGCGGGCGGGCTCGCTCTTGGTGCCCCCAGTGCGGGACGGAGCGCACCCGGCGAGGCAGACGAGCGCGAGGTCCTGCGCAACTCGCAGCTGCAGCCTCTCCTCTCGTGCAGCACCGAGAGCGGCGGCGGCGACGCGGGCGAGCAGAGCCTCGCGACGCCGCGCGTCGAGCAGCAGCTCCACCTCCTGGTCGCGGACCGCACGCCGCAGCCTGGCTCGGCGCAGTGGGGCGCACCGCCCTCGCCAGGCGAGGCCGACGAGCTCGCTTCGCCTGCGACGATCCACCCCGCGCGGCTCGATCCGGAAACTCACGACGCGCACTCGTCGTACCGCTCGCACCCGTACGGCGAATCGGGCTCGACGTCCTCCTCGACAGGGAGCCTCGCGTCCGAAGACCCGGCCTCGCTCCTCGCCGCTGCGCACTCGGCGCGCGAAGCCGACGCGTCGCTGCGCCGCGCGCCGCCCATCCCCTCGTTCGGCCTCGTCGACAACAGCGGCGGCGGCGGTGCGGGGGGCGACGCCGACGAGTGGATGCGCGAGGCGCGCAAGCGCGGCTCGAGCGCGTCGAGCTCGCTCGCGGGCATCATGGAGGCGGCGCAGCGCCGCTGGCGCGGGAGCGACGCCAACGTCGCGTTGCCGAACCCGCCCACGCCGGCCACCGCCAACACGAGCGCCGCCCCGTCGCCTTTCCCCGGGACGAGCTTCTCGGGCCCGTCGGGTGGCGCGCAGGGACTCGGTGTCGCGCCTGGTGGGGCAGGCGCGTTCGTCGGGCTCGGCGTCGGCGGCGTCGCGACGTCGACGTCTCCCCCTCCTCCCCCTCCTCTCCTGCAGCAGGAGGCTCGCCGCCCGAGCGCCGTCAGCGCGACGAGCACCGACAGCGGCCAGAGCGCCGCGTCGGGCGCGTCGCTCGTCGGCGGCGAGCGCGAGCAGCGCCTGAGGGACAAGGTCGAGCTGCAACATGGCGAGTCGCTCCGCCGCGCGGCCCAGGCCGCCCAGGCGGCGAGTGGTGGCACTCGCGATGGAGATGGAGATGGGGGAAGGAGCGCCGCTGCGGCTGCGGGCGCGGCGGCGGGGACGGCGGGAGCGGCGGCGGGGACGGCGGGAGCGGCGGGGCAGAAGAGCGAGGGGTTCCCGCCGCCAGAGGTCGGGTATCAGTTCCCCAGCCCCGTTGCGGTGCGTTCACGAGCCCCCTTCGCCTGCGTCGAAACGTGGCATGCTGATCGCCGAGGTGAACGCAGAGCCCGCGCGAATCGCTCGACTCGAGCAAGTTTCCGCAAGCTGGGCCGAGCAACCTGCAGGATCCGCACAAGTGCGTCCGCTCTTCCGCGCTCTCAGCTTCTGCCGAAAGACCGACGGACTGACTGCCAGCGGCGCGCGCGCGCACAGCCTCTTCAAGCAGCTTGCGTCCAAGTCGTCGCCGAATCCGGGCCTCTCTTTGTCCGCTGCTGCCGGCTCACCTACGAGCCCGACTCGCCGCGGTCGCGAATTCCCCTTTACGCTCTCAAACTACCATCCGTTCGCGTCGCCGAAGCACCTCGCCGCCTCGCCCGTCCTGCCCGATCCTGTCTCGCCCACTTCTGTCATTCCCGACCCCATGACCGCGATCCCATCCGTTGCGACGAGCACGGCTCGAGTGCACAACGCTGTCCCAATTTCGCAGTCGAACGGCATGGAGCGGCAGGAGTCGCAGAGGTCGTACCGGTCGGCCAAGTCGCAACCGCAGTCGATGGTAAAGTCTGCGTCGACCGAGTCGGGCGCCTCGTTCCGCTCAGCTGGCGCAGCGAGCAGCAGCTACCACTCGCCGTCCGTGTCGATGCGGCGCGACCTCTCGTCCTCGTCCTCGTCTGCGAGCTCGCACGGCGACCCGTTCCCGATCAAGCCCCGCGTGCCAGCCCTCCCCGCCGACCACCTGCCGGCCAGTCGCATCCTCGCCAAGCTCGACTCGATGCTCGCGCACGAAGAGCACGAGACGGCGCTCGACCCCTCGCAGCCGAGCGCGCTCGACGCACCGCCGCGCACGCTCGTGCTGCACGCGCCCGTCCTCCAGGTCGTTAACGCCAACACCGTCAAGGACCGCCACCTGTTCCTCTTCTCTGATCTTCTCGTCATTGCGAAACCCATCGTCGAGGACCACCCGCTCACGGGCGAGCCGCAGCAGCCATCGCTCGAGACGCACTTCCTCGTTAAGAGCGTCGTCGAGTGCAAGGACGTCAAGCTCACCGCGACGGAGGAGCCGTCCACCTCGGCAGCAGGGATGGACGACGGCGGCTCGAGCAAGAAGCGCCACCCGCTCCTCATCGCATTCGTCGACCGGTTCGCGAACGACCCCGCCCGCGCGATCGCCTCGCTCGTGCAAAAGGGCGGCCTCGCCAGCGACGGGCAGACCATCGCCAACTTGCTGTTCCGCAACACCGACCTGAACCGGAACCAGCTCGGCGCGTACCTCGCCAACCCCCAGCACCGCCACGTCCTCCGCGCCTACATCGAGCGCTTCCGCTTTGCCGGCGTGCGCATCGACGACGCCGTCCGCCTCTTCGTCATGACGGTACGGCTGCCGTACGATGCGCAGGCGGCAGAGTACGTCCTCGGCGTGCTCGCCGCGTGCTGGACCGAGTCGAACGGCGCGACCGCGTACGACCCGACCGTCACGCTCGCGCTCGTCATGGCGCTCCTGCGGCTGAGCGACGCCATGCACGGAGGCGACGGGCCTGACGGCAGGTTCTTCAACGCGCCGAAGCCGCCCAATCCGTGCGTTTCTCGCAAGGCCTGAGTCGTCGAAAGCATTGCTGACCGCTTCATCGCATGCAGGCCCAATGTTGACGACTTCATCAGCTCGTTCCGGCTCGCCGACACGCGCTCCGTCGTGCCCGAAGACCTGCTCACGCGCATCTACACGTCGGTGCGGCGCGAGCGCATCGAGCAGGCGTCCGACAACTCGATATTCAGCATGACGCCCGACATCGAATCGACCATCGAGCCGGCCAAGCTGCCCACGCGGCTCACGTACCGCCAACCCTCGGACGTCTTCACCATTTCGATCCCGGAGCCGGACCCGAAGTTCACGATCAAGCTGCACGGCACCGACTTGCAGTTCGATCCGCCCATGCTCTCGTTCGCGCGAAGCAAGTCGCAGTCGTTCCGCGTGACGGGGACGGCGCTTGGCGTGCGCGTCATGGTGCTCATCAAGCGCGGCGCGAATGCGCCGAGGTACCAAGGCTTGCCGCTCAACAAGGCATTCTCGGTCGAGCGCGGATTCATGCAGCATACGTTCCAGGTGCGTCGCTTCCGTCGCTCTGCACGCTCTGCCAGTGCTGACGGGGAATCGCCGGCAGCTCTCGTTCACCAATCACCTCGACGTCAAGCGCAAATACATGTTCTCCTGCATCTCGGCCGAAGCTCGTGCCCTGTGGCTCAAGCATTTGCGCGACCGCATTGGCGAATCGTCGTCCGCTGTGCCTCCTTCGGACAAGACGCTGCTGGCCGCGCACACGGCCTCGGTCCAAGCCCTCCGCGACGTCCTCCTCCCGCCCGAGGAGCCCATCACCGTCCCAGCCGCCGCGCCTAGCCCACGTCCGAACATCGCCGCGCCGCGCTTCGGGCAACCCGTCTCGGCGCCTGTCCGCGCTGGCGGACGACTCGGGACGCCCACGCGCGCGGGGACGAGCGCCGCTGGGCTCGCGCGCAGCAACTCGGTCAGCCGATTGTATGCGACGCACTTCCGGCACGAGGCCGATCTGGCTGCGAGTGGCGAGCGCAGGCGGGGTGGGCCGTCGCCTGTTTCCGGACCTGCTGCTGCCGCTGGTGGCAAGAACGGCGCCAGTGCGGCGACGCCGGGACCGACAGAGCTCACGACAATGCAGGCGCTGTATGGCGCGTACCTCAAGACAGGGCAGGACCTCATCCTGACGACTGAGCAGAACTCGCTCCTCCCGCTCGTGCTCGCATTTCTCCAGGGTGGCGCCGACGTCGCGCCGCATCCGCTCTCGCTCCAGGGGTCGGCATTCCAGCTCGCGCCTCTTGGCAGCGCTGCGCCCGCACCTCTCCCGTCCTTCGTCGCGCCCGGTACGGCGCTCTGACCGCACGCGCGGCCGTTTTCCTCTCTCGCCTCTTGCGGTGCCGTGTTGTCTTTCGTCCTGGCCTTCTCCTTCCGTTCCCCATCAGTCCGCTGTAGACGTTGTCTCACCACCGCAACTGCGCATTCGTCTCGTCTCATGGATCCATCATCTTGTCGAAAAGACATTTGCAGCGGACGGTCCCGGTGAGCGGCATCAAGTCTACCTTGTCAGAAGTTGGCTTTGCGCTTCTTTCCGGCGTACATCTCTCGTACGTTGTGGCTATTTTTCAGATAGCAAGGGAATTCGATGACGCATTGCACTGACATCCGCTCAGCGAACTCAGGCGGCTGGATCGCTTGAAAGTCGGGCTGGGAACAAGCAGGAGGGGTGTTTCCGCTTATGATGAAGGAGATTCACGGCATGAAGTCTTGGGTCCGCCCTTGCGCCGATTTACGGGCCTGTCATGACATGCCGCAGACCGTTAGCCTCCTTTGAGAGGTCGAAATAGAGGGCATGCCCTACAAAAAGTGAGCGTGTAGTCGGCAGCCGAGTCCTTCGGACAGGTCCAGAGCGCCGAGGCGGACGACTCGTCGTCTGTAGAGGAAAACGGGAGCGGAAGTCAGCTCAAGGAAGACACGGTGCGGGAGCCGCACCCGGACGCACAGGCGTAGGCGTAGGCGTCAGGGCACGACTTCTTGAAGATGTCGTAGTACTGTTGCAGGAGAATGCAGCGATGAGGCAGCCGGTCAAGCAGAGCGAAGACGGGGGACCGCCGACTGACCTGAACGCCAGAGGCCGGGCACGTCTCGGGCTTGTCGTGGCTTCCCAAGCAGCAGTTGGCCGAGTCCTGTGGGATGCCGTCGAGGTTGGCCGAGCACGCCGTCTTGCAGCCGACGGCCTCGCCCTGCGGGTTGACCACCTTGACTGCATACGAGGTTATCATCAGCACGTCGTGCGCTTGAGAGGTACGAGTCTGACTCACGCGATTTCGGGCACGCCGAGATGATGCCGTGCGAGTTGGCGCAGTCGGGCGCGGGACAGCCAGCCGTATTGGTGACTGTTGCGAGGCGATATGAGAAGAGGAAGTCACTCGCGACGAACATTTCGGGAACAACAGGTGGGCGCCTCACTGGCCATCGGGAGGTTGACGCCATCGACGTTGCTCACGTCATACCAATCTTGGTCGGAGGCCAGATTCCACTCGCCAAGCGTGGCGGGCGGGACACCGGTACCGGTGCGCCTGGAATGCGGGACGATGGAGAGGGCGTCAGCAGGAACGACGCAGGCAGACCGACGAAAGCAGACCGTGACATCGAGTAGTACGCACGCGTCGCACTCGAGGCCGCCGTTGCAGCCGCCGGTGACGCAGTCAGTCGGGAGGCCCTGGCCTCCGAAGTTACACTGCGTGCGACCCCAGATTCGGCCGTTCCAGCCTTGGTCTGCAGGGTAGTAAGATGCGTAAGCGACATCCTATCAGGGGCTGCGAACAGCAGCGAAGAGGTTCTAGACGCACCGACGCGGAAAGAGACAGTGTTGCCCGGAGCTGCTTCCCATCCGGTAGAATGCGCTGGGACGGGACCTGCCGAGGTGAAGATGGCCTGACGGCGAATTGCAAACCTTGCATGTCAGCAGCAACGTAGATGTGCGCCGAGAGTGCGGGGAGAAGGGAGCAAGACGCACGGGCCAGATTGTGTACGGGCACTGCATGAGGATCGCCGTCGTTAGCAACAACGTCACCAGCGAGCTCAAGGACGATACACGTACGTTGTTGGTGACGGTGAAGGTGCGCGCGGAAGCTGTGCCAGCAGCAGCGAGGGCAAGTGCGAAAAAAGAGGCCGGAGGGTACATGACGGTTGTAGGGGTCAAGTTGAAGGGTTCGGTAGACGTGCGAGGCGAGTGATGCTCTGGCAAGTGTGAAAAGAGAAGCAAAAGTCGACAGAAGGACCGCCTCTCGCGGGCGGGTCCTCCTCGCCCGTCCCCACCTGACCGGACGGTCTGACCGGAACCGTTCAACGGCCGGACGGGTTGCACCACGCAGGAGCTTGCGCGCGAGCCACCGACGCCGTTTTCAGACGAAGTGCAGCAGCGGATGAACAGCAATGGATGCGGGATGCCAGGATCGGTCCGAGCGAACGAACGGACAACGCTACGCGAAGGTGCGGGCACGCGGCAGACGTCGCAGCGGTGTGTGCGGGCGGGCGTTTCGAGCGTGCAGCGTCGGTGTGCAGAGGCGTCTGTCGCACGATGGGCGCTCGCGAGGCCCAATCGAGAGAGGAAGCCAGAAGACGGCGCAGGCGGAGCGAGAAGAAGAGGCGGGAGCGCCGATCAGCAAGCGAAGCGCGATGACAGAGAGTAGTGTTGCGTATTCTCGAGAAGGCTCGCACAGTCAGCTGGCCTGCCCAAGGCCTGAGCCAGAGGAAACGAGGTGGAAGGACTGGTCGCGGCGTGATGAGACACGGCGCAGGGCACCACACGCTCCGAGTCCTTCGCTCCTTAGACGTGCACCCTGCCACTGGACCGCCCAGAGAGCTCGCGCAACAGCGAGTGCACGCTTGTTTGCTCAAAAAGGACAGGCAGACGAACTGCAACGGGCGACATTGTCCGTACGAACCTCCTCCTCGCTCCTCCCTCGGCTCGTCCCTGCTCTCGATCTCGTGCCTCTCGCCAGAGCACCCTCGACGGTCGAGGTCCGCCATGTCTGCCCCCGAGACCCCGTCGGCACCCGTGCGGACCCTCCTGCCCGTGCCTCTTGTCAGCGCACTCACCCCCACTTCCCGCTGACAGATCGACCCCGAGGCCTGGCTCGCCGCGTACGCGCCGTCGTACAGCTTGCACCAACACAAGGAGGCTCCAATTCAGAGCTGTCGCCTCTCAGTCGTGCTCAACCCGGCCAGCGGCGCCAAGCAGGGTCGCGCGCTGTGGGACAACGTCGGCGCGCCGCTCGTGCGCTTCTCTCAGCAGCTGGCGGGCGGAGACTGGCTCGAGTGGGCGGGCGACGTGCTCGAGACGCGCGCAGCGGGCGATGGCGAGCGCGTAGGGCGGGACATGCGCCAAAGGTGGAAGAGCGAGAGCTCGAGCGACGGCCGGCGCGAGGTCCTCGTTGTGCTCGGAGGCGACGGGACGGTGCACGAGCTGCTGAACGGGTTGCTGCTCAACGAGGAGGGGCGGGTCGAGCGAACGAAGGACGTCGACCTTGTCCTCATGTGCGCTGCACTCACCTGGCGACTTCCTTGTCAGCAAAGGTCCGGTTGCACGCAGTGCTGACCGCTTGTACCGCTGCAGCCCTGCCGGCACCGCCAACGCGCTCTACTTCCACCTCTTCCCGCCCGAAGCAGCCGCCTACCCTCCCTCTCTCCCCGCCTCGCCCTTCTACTCACTCCTCTCGTTCCTCTCGCGCGCCGCATCGCCCTCACTCGCCGCCTCTCCGCACCGTCTCCCGCTCCCTCTCGCGCTCAACACCCTCTCGCGCCCGTCCCTGCCCACCCTCCGCACGCTCACGACGGTCGTCTCGTCGACGGCGCTGCACGCCTGTCTCCTGCACGACGCCGAAGCGCTCCGCGCGTCGCACCCGGGCCTCGAGCGCTTCAAGCTCGCCGCGCAGCAGAACGCCAGCACGTGGTGGAGCGGGACGCTGCGCCTGCGCTCCGGGTCCCAGGGCCCGCCGAGCGTGTACGACCCGGCCTCGCGCGCCTGGCGCGCGCTCGGAAACGGAAAGAACGACGTCGAGATCCACGGCCCGTTCGCCTACCTCGTCGGCGCGCTCGTGAGCCGCTTCGAGCCGTCGTTCGTCGTCGCGCCCTTCCGGTCGCCGCTCTCGCCGCTCGCGCCCGGCACCTCGGCGCACGAAGCCGCGACGATCGACATCGTCGCGATTCGGCCGCTGCGGCACGCGCCGACGCGGCGCCGCGCGAACGAGGGAGGCGAGGACGGCGAGCGCGCCGCGAGAGAGGCGTTCGTCGGGCGGATTTGGGGCGTCACGGGTGAGATGTACGACGGCGGGAAGCACGTCGACGAGGTGTATGACGAGGGCGAGGGCGAGGAGGGAGAGGAGGGGCGGACGAGCGTCGTCGAGGTGTTTCGGTGCGAGGGGTTCGAGTGGATCCCGGTGCGTGCGCGGTTCGCTTCCCTCTGTGCTGTCGGCTGCGGTGCGAGTTTGCTTGCGCTGGGCCACTCACACGCTTTTGCCCCCCTTTCTGGCGCAGACTGCCACCGAGAACCTCAAGACCCGTCTCGTCTGCCTCGACGGCGCGGTGCACGACCTCGGCTACGACGCGACCGGTGCAGCTCTGCCGGGGACGCTCACGGTCGAGGCGCTTGGCACCGCGGGTGCAGACGCCGGCACGGAGCAGGAGCAGGAGGGCCAAGTCAGGGTGTGGGCGTAGAGAGACTGGCTGCGGGACAGCCTCGCTTTCGTGTATCAGCCGCAGCACGGCTTCTGATGCGCTCTCGATAACGCAGCTGCGCCTCTGCCTATCGCGATGGGCCCGAGATGGGGCCCGGGTCGGGCTGCGCGGAAGCGAGTGTCGTGCCAGAGTGACGAAGGCGCGGCACGCAGGCCGCAAATGCTTGCGCTCCATGTGCGCTGCGGTGTGGCTTTCAGGCTCTGCTAGGACGCTCGAGACAGTTGGAACGACGTCTCGTGCAGCGAGAGCGGGAGAGGATGAGGACCAAATGAGGACGAAGACGATGAAAGGCCCGCTCCTCGTGGATCTGGCCGAGCGTGCACCGGTCCAAAGCTGTGGCGCGATCGCACTTGTGAGTGCGCCCGGCTGGGGCCTGACGTCGCCTGGAAAGGTGTCGCTCGCAACGGCCCGCGGTCGCGTCGCAACGCGTCGAGGCGCGCTTTGCCGTGGCCTTTGCGCGTGACGGAGACTCTGGCTTGCTCGTCGTCGCGCTCTCGCTCGCCTGTTCTCGCAGACTCTAGCTTCGAACCAACACTGCGCGCACTCAGTGCCTCGCTGCATCCACACAGGCGCACACAACACCGCGCTCTCGCACTCGCACACTTCCCCCCCACCTCGGCGTCTCTGCGCGTCTGTCACGCGAGTCCTCCGCTTCACCGCCACTCGATGGACCGCCCCGCCCTCTCCGTCTCGACAGCAGGGCCACCCCTGCGCCGCCCTTCAGTCCGCCGCGGATCCGACTCGCCCGCGCTCGTCTCGTCGCCCCTCTCGGCCCACCCGCCCATCACGCCCCAGAACCAGCACTCGTTCTTCGACTCGTACTTTGACGCCGCCACCGCGAGCGGGCTGCAGACCCCGCCCATCGGCGCCCAGGCGAGCCTGTTTCCCGGTGCCGCGGGTGGCGGCTTTCCCGGGAGGAGGGGTCTCTTGCGCCGCAACTCGAGCTTGAGCAGCGTGTCGAGCTCTGTCATGGATGAAGAGGACGCCGAGGACGAGCCGGAGTGGACCGCGCAGGAGGAGGAGCAGGTCCGCAGGGTGCGTCTCATTGCATTCTCGCAGCGCCCGGAGGTCGCAGACTGACCCGACGCGATCCGCAGATCTACGACGCCTGCCTCGCCAAGCATGCTCTCACCGAAGCGCCCTTCCCCGCGCACGGCGTCCCACCCAGCAACTTTACCAACCTCGTCGCGCGCACCATCATGCGTACCGCGGCCGGCGGCGACAACACCCGTCGCTCGACGCGCGCGCGCAAAGCGCACTTCTTTGCCGCGGGAGATGACGATGTCGACATGGGCGCGGCCGAGGAGCAGGCTGCCGCCGCGGGAGGTAAGTGGCCGCATGGACTGCGGAGCACCCGCTTGAAGATCCTCGCTCTCGGTGCGTCTCTCCGTCGCGACTCGCCCACTCTCGACTCAGCTGACCAACTCGCATTCTACAGCCAAGGATCGCCAGCTCGCTGCTACGATTGAGGAGACGCCTCGTCAGGCGGCTGACCCGGACGCAACGCCGCGACGCCGCAAGCCGCTCGCCCGTCAGGACAGCATGGACTTCCTTCCGGACATTCACAACACGGGTAGCATTGCTCGGTGCGCTCGACCCAGTTCTGCTCGTCCGCGCATGGCCGGCTGACGGAACTCGCGCTTGCAGTCTGAGCAACATGTTCCGCCAGGGCTCACAAGACGGCGGTCTTCCCGGCTCGATTTCGGGGTCTCGCACACCGCCCATCGGCGCCGCAGCATCGCTTCAGCAGCAGCAGCAGCCCGCGCTCGGAGCGCTCGGCGTCCCGCTCGTCCGCTCGGCATCGAGCCGCCCCTCGTACCGCATGCAGCGAACCAATTCGCTCCAGTCGATCGTCGGCTCGCCCTCGCAGCCGGTCAAGCCGCGGCGCAAGGCTTCTGCCGCCAACGGCGTCGACAACACCTTGCTCACCGTCCCGTCGGCTTCGGCCCCGGCGAAGAAGCCTGCCGCCTCGCTCGGCATGTCGCGCACGGGGTCCGAGTCGAGTGTCCTCCCGGCTCGTCCGCTCGCGCGCCACCTCTCCTTCTCCGGCGCGTCCGCCAGCGCGACAGAGTCCTCAGGCGAGCGCGCCCCTCTCGGCTCGACCGTCTCGCCGACCAAGAAGAGCGGCCTCGTCGCGCCCTCCCTCGGGCTCCTCACGCCTCCCTCGTCGGCCGCATCCAAGAAGCGCGCTCAGACTGCGTTCGTCTTCGCCTCCGCCTCGCCCAGCGCCTCGACGCGCAACCCGCTCGGCCTCACCCTCGACCCCGCCGCAGCGGCCGCCGCGTCGCACAAGCGCGACGGAGGCGCTGCAGGACTCGCGAGCGCGTTCAGCTCGCCCGTCATCGGCGCGTACCCGAGCCCGACGAGCGCGAGCCCGCAGAAGCGCAAAAAGGCAAAGGTCGCAGCTGCCGCTGCTGCCATCGCGGCGGACGGTTCGTCGCCGGTCAAGCCGCCGTCGTTTGGGCTTGCACCGCCCCTGGAGGCGCAGATCCCGGCGGGGCAGGGCACTGGACTCGGACTCGGGCTCGGAATTGGCGGTCTCAACGCCCTGACGGCGGATGCGAGCGGGCTTTCGAGCAGCGCCGAGAATGACAACTCGCCGTTCCTCGTCCGTCCTCCGCTCGCCCAGGCCAGCTCGTCGTCATCGCCGGTGACGCGCGACCGCACGCCCTCGGGGGACGGCATGACGCTCTCGCCGACGTTCACCCTCCTCGACCCTTCGGCCTCGCCCTCGAGCCTCGCGAGCCGGCGCAACTCGCCGCCCAAGATCTCGCTCACGCCCTCGCTCTCGCCGTCTTCGTCCTTCGCCTCGACCGCGTCGTCGAGCTTTGCGTCGCTGTGCGCCTCGTCGTCGGTGACGAGCGCCGGCTCGGCCAGCAGCGGCAAGCCGGGCACGCCCTCGCCGCTCTCGCCGCTGTTCGACCTCAACGCGCTCAAGCTCGAGTCGCTCACGCCCTCGCCCGCCGAGTCGCTCGCGAGCGCGAGCAGCGACGAGAGCGACTTTGGGTGCGCGGGAGCGAGCCACGCCATGCTTGACGAGGCGTACGTCCGCGCCGGGCACGAGGCGCAGATGCTCCGGACGCAGCTCGGCACCTGGGCGTGGGACCGCCAGTAGGCCGCGCATCGAGCTGCTACATCCCTTCTGTGCATAGATCTCTGTCTCCCCTTGTCCTCCCTCTCCTCCGTTCAACGAATGTAGCGCCTCTCTTTCCTCTTAACATATCGCTCTTCTTTGTCGAAATCAACACGATCGCCTTTGCCAGGCTTTGCCGTGATCGTCGAGAGCCGCCCGGAAGGTGTTGGCCTTCTCAAACTGAGAGCCGGCCCCCGAGCTGTGCGGCTCGTCGTGCGGCCTCTCCTAGCCTCCGCGATAGCCGAGACGCACTTGGCGTCCATACAATCACGTGCTAGATACATACGCCCCTCGCCTCCTCTCTTCATCCTGGGCAACGCGCCTCTACAGCACCGCCTGCGGCATGCGCTTCATCGCCTGTCGCACGCCCAAGTCGGCGAGCACTGCGGGAAGGAAGCGAGGACGGCGGTCAGCTCGGTGGGTGGTGCGTGAGGAGTGTGCGATTGATTGCGCACCTTCTTCGCTCCCGCCGAGGATCGAGTCGAACTGGAGCGCGAAAGTGTCAGGCCGGGTCAGCACGACCGTCCCGAACCCGCGCGGCACGGCAAGACCCGAGTCGCTCACCTTGTACGTCCTCTGGAACTGCTCTACGAGCGCGCCCATCCCGCCCTGCGTCAGCCCGCGCCCGCCCCAGATCTGCACGCAGTCCGAGCTGATCTCGGCGCCGGCGCGGCTCAGGAACGTCTTGAGGAGCGCCATCGGGCCCGCGAGGGTCGTGGACTGCTCGGCGTACGACATGTGCGTCCTAAGAGGCGAAGCGAGGGGGGTCAGAAGTCTGTGCGAAGGAAAGGGCGAGGAGGCGGCGCACATCTGGTAGGTGATGTTCTCGAGCCAGGCCTGGCCCATGTCGATCTTGTAGATCATCTTGGCGAGCCTGCGCGTTGAAGAGGACCGGGGTCAGCGGCCGGTCGAGATGAGACCAGAGGCGCGAGCGACAGGGAACTGACTTGGCGCGCACGACCGGGTGGTCAATCAGGCGCTTCCCTGTGCGGGCAAGCGCAGGCTACGTTTAGCTCGACCCGCGCGCGCGCGGACAGCGTCTAGCAAAGGTGAGAGCGAGCCCCTCACGCACCTTGCGACTTGCGCAGGTGCGCCCACTTCCACGTCTCCTCATACTGCACGCGCGCAGCCATACGGCGCCAGGTCAGCACACGAGCCTGTTGGGGCACCGCTCGGCGGCAGAACGAGGATGGACGGCAGCGCGCATGCGCGGCCGGACGGACGGACGTACCATGAGGCGCGAGTAGCGCGCGATGCGGCAGCAGATGACCCATCTGTCGGCGTCGACAGAGGCGTGTCAGCGGACGGTGCGACGCAAACAAAAGCGACCAGGACTCACCGCTCGTGATTGAAGTTGGAGAGGATGACTGCGCGCCTCGCAGCCGGTCAGCTCGTCGACTCTTCCGCCGCCCGCTCAGCTAGCATGCTCGCACGCACCCTTGAGCCCGTTCCCCTCGCCGCCCATGACATTCTCGACGGGCACTTTGGCCTTTTCGAGAAAGACGTAGGCCGTGCCCGCCGCGGCCGAGTACGACGTCTTGATCTTGCGCGTGTCGACCGCCCCTTCGTCGTCCGCCCGCGAGATGAGCATCATGGTGAGCGAGCGCGGGCCCGTGCGCACGGCCGTCATGAAGTGGTCCGAGAAGTGGCCGCTGCTCGTCGGGCGTCGCACGTCGTGGGTCAGCAGAAGGGCTCCGAGCGAAGGAAGAGCAAGGAGGACCCCGACGACGCGACGCACTTGGTGATCCACTTTTTCATGCCGCTGACGATCCAGTGCTTGCCGTCGGGCGAGAGCGTCCCCGTCGTCGTGATGCCCTGCACGTCCGACCCGGCGTGCGGCTCCGAGATGGCGAGCGAGATGAACTTTTTGCCCCTGGTTTTGCGCGCGCGCGTGCATGGTGGGGTCAGTTGGCGTGGCTCCTCGAGAAAGAGAGGGAGGAGTAGGGAGAGGGACGCACGCAAAGACGTCGGGGAGGATGCGCGCCTTGAGCTTGTCGTCGCCAAAGTTGAGCACGGGAGGGAGGCCTGCGCGCGCGCGAGCGAGCAAACGGACCCCGTCAGCTTTCCTTGCGGGGCTTGCGGGTTCCAGAGAGGGGCGATGGGACGCACCGATGACCATGCCGGCTTGCAGGCCTGCCATGTACTGTCGCGCGAAACACCGAGGGGTCAGCCTCGCCTCGAGCGGGAGCGCACACGAGAGAGACGCACCCCAGGCGCGCCCACTCGGCACATCTCCTGGATGACGACGAGCTCGTGCTGCCGCGCCGGCGCCGAGCAAGAGGGGTCAGCTTCTTCCGCACGGAACGGAACCACCGCGACGCACAAAGTAGTCAAAGTCCTCGCCGCGGACGCCGCCGGGCAGCGTGAGCCCGTGCAGGTGCCTCCCCGGCCCCATGCGCATCTGGTGGATGGCCCACTCTGGCCTGCCCATGAGCTCTACGAGTTTCTGCGTCGGGCGCTCTCCGCTCAGCTCGTGCGCGCGCGCCTCGGCGCGCACCTCCGAGTCGAAAAAGTGGCGCATGGCCTGCTGCAGGGCGTGGTGGGACGGCGCGTAGTACGGCGAGCGGAAAGAGGGGACGAGCCAGTCGGGCTCGGCGTGCGGCGCGGGCGAGAGGGCGCCGGGCGCGGGGACGAGGTACGGCGGCTGCCGGTCATCGGCGGGGCCGACGTCGAGGTGGCCGATCTTGAGGCCGGCGTACTTTGCGAGGACGTCGGAGCGGTGGAGGGAGAAGAAGGCGGCGGTGCAGTCGGTGCCGGCAATGTCGGGGGCGACGAGGACGCCGGCGCCGCCCGGGTGGAGGTCGGCAAAGCGGCTGAGGTCGTAGACGTCGTTGTTGACGACGATCCAGAGGTCGCCCTCCTTGTTGTGCTGCGTGGAGCGAGCGAGGTGAGCAGAGGAGAGAGGGGATGTGGGGCAGGAAGGGACAAGGACGACGAGGCTCACGGCGGCGACCTGCTCGAGGGTGTAGCGCTTTGCGGGGGCCATGAGTGGGAGCGAGGAGAGCGGACGAGCGCAAGCAAGGGAGAGCTCGAGCGGCGGGCGAAGCGGAGACGGAGCGAGAGAGAGCCCGGGAAGAGCGAGTCCCGGACACCGGGGGCGCACTCTCAGGCTCGAGGGGAGCAAGTGCAGGCCGGGCAGAGCGTGCAAGAGGGTGCGAGTGGTCACGAGGGCATCCCGCCCAGCGCTCAGTGCGGACCAGCCCAGCGACGAGGGCAGCTCGGAGCGAAAGAGGGCGAGCGTCGACGCGACCAGACGCGACGCACCTTGGTCCGCCTGACAAAGTCAAGCGGGGCGATGGGCTCTTTTTGACGGGCTGCTTCCGAGGGTAGTCCGGGCGGGTTCGAGAGGGGGTGAGCGCACAGCCGATTCGGGCAGACTGGTCGAGAGGGCTTTCGACAGAGAGTGCTTCAGCCGGCTCGGAAAGGGGGCTCTCAAGCAGGGGGCCTTCGGAGGCGACCGCAACGCCCCCCTTCCGCCCTCCCTCCGAACCGCTCGGAACCCCCTCGCTCCGGAGCGCCTTCCGCGAGCGTGCTGCTGCCGCCTTCGAAAGGGGCCTGTAGGCTCTCCGCGGCCACGGGCGCTCGTGGCCCCTCGGCGCGGCCAGACGAGCGCGACTTGCGCAAAGAGTTGCCTCCCCTGAGCCACGCCACGAACCTTCCTCTGCACCGAGGCAGGTTCGACTTAGCGAAATTCGCTGCTGCAGCGCCTCATCGACCGCGCCTCGTCTCGTCTCTCGCTTCGTCGCTTTCGCCAACTTTGCTGGAGGATCTGCCGCTGCGCTGCACCCCACTGCTGCTGCTTGTACACTCTTACTGCACCCGTCCCCGACCTCCCGCCGCCTTCCGCCCATGCCCCCGCGCGCCCGTCCCGACAAAGGCTGCTCGTGTACCGTCTTCGGCTGCTGTAAAGGGCCAGGCGGCTCGACACTGGTCTCTGCGTCCAAGTTCTCTAACCACCGCCGCGAGCAAGAGCTCGCCGACGCGCGTGCCGAGCAGGAGCGCCGCATCCTTGCCGCAAGGTTCAACACGTACCGCGGCGATGTCGAGGGCGGCGAGAGGTCGAGGAAGCTGCCGTCGCCTTTGCGCGACAGCGAGGTGCCGGCACCAGGAATGGGGATGCACGCGGCGGAGACGGGAGCGGACTTGATGGACGATGAAGAGGCTGGCGGAGGGTTCGAGCAATTCTTCGACGCCGAGGTCGGCGACCCTGCTTGTGCGTTCTCTATGACCCACTGCTCTCTACCTTTACGCACTTGCTGACGAGCGTGCCGCAGTCGATGCGTCCCCACCACCGCTCAGCGAGACTTTCAATCCGGCTCACGCCTCGCCGCCCGAGCTCGACGACGACGAGTTCTGCGAGCGCGAGTCGGTCGGTGGAGCGAGCTCGGACGGGTCAGAGGACGGAGGCGACGTCGAGGGCATCGACTCGTCTGCCACCTCGAAGACGACGGGCGGAATGGCAGCGCTTTACGCCGAGAGCGCCTTCGCGCCGTCTTCTGCACCGCCTGAAGCCGCCGCAACTACCGGCAACAGTACTACTACGTCCACAGGACCGACCAAGGTGCGCTGCAAGCTGCTGCCCTCGTTCTTCTCCTCCCTCTGCCGCCCTTTGAGCTGACGGTTTACCGACCTGGTTGCTGTAGGACGACCAGATCACGTACCTGTTCCACCTCCTCATCTCGTGGCTCGTCAACTTCCACCAGCTCCCGCTCGAAGCAGCCGGCGTCCTTCTGTCCTTCTGGAACGTCTTCGTCGCTCCGCGCCTCGGGCTGCAAGCCTCTCCCGCGCAGGCTCGGACAATCCGACGCAGACTCGGCCTCGCTCCCGATATTATCCGCTACGCAGTCTGTCCCGAGTGTTCCCAGCTGCGACTGTACGGCGCTGACGACCCGCTGAGGCCGGGCGAGATCTGCGCGCGCCCAGGATGCACCGCATCAATCGTCTCCGACTCGGCAGCTCAAAAGCCGCAGCCTGTCACGAGCTACGGCTATGTCCCGCTGCGCTCGTGGCTCGAGCGCCTGCTCGGCGAGGCCGGTATGGAGGCCAAGCTTGGCGAGTGGGCGCAGCGGCCGCGGCAGGACGGCGTGTATCGCGACGTCTACGATGGTTCGGCGTGGAGCGAGGAGCTCGATCGTCATGGCGACCCCTACAAGGAGACGCCGCTCTCTCTTTCCATCTCGTTCGGTCTCGACGGCTTCGCGTGCGTTTCCCTTTCTCCGGCTCACACACTGTCCTGTACGTGCTGACGGACTGCCGTCTCCCCGCGCAGACCATTCCATGGACGGCATACCTCGACGCACTCGTCCGGCGCTCTCTTTGCAGCTCTTCTCGACCTTCCGCGCGACCTCCGCGAGCAACTCAAGTACGCCCATCTCGCGGCATGCACGCCCGGCCCAGGCGAGCCCGACGCGTTCCAGCTGCCGTCGTATCTCGCGCCTTTCGTCGACGAGCTGCGTCGTTTCGAGGAAGGTGTTGTGCTGAAGACGCACTCTCACCCGAACGGCGCGTCCTCTTCCTTCTCCCGAGATCGCACCCCGCACTGGCTCACAGATCAACGCACTCAGGGGTGCTCGTCCGCATTCAGGCTCACCTATTCATCGGCGACTCGCCCGCGCGCTTCAAACTGGGCGGGCTCCCGAGCATGCAGTCGCACGGAATGTTCTGCCCGTACTGCATCGTCACCAAGTCCGAGCGTGCCGCTTCTGTCTCGTCTCCGTTTCCGCTCCACTCGCCGGACGAGCATCGCGGCAACAGCCTTCACGCCCAGACGCTGCGTACCAAGGTTGCGCGCGACGACCATGCCCGGCAGAAGGGCGCGCGCTACACCGAGCTGTATCGCCTTTCGTACTGGAGGAGCGTTCTGCGCATGCCAGTCGACGCCATGCACGCGGTCTATCTCGGCGTCGTAAAACGTTTCTGGCTTCGATCGCTGCTCGAAGGGAGTCTCCTCAAGGAGAAGCGGCTGGGCCGCTTCCAGCGAGTCTTTCGCGAGGCGCTCGTCCCCACGGAGAACCACCCTCGGCCTGATCCGCGCCTGGGCGACCCGTCGGGCGGCAACCCGACCGCCGCACAGTGGTCGACATTCGCTCGCATCCTCCTCCCCTTCGCCTTCCTCTCGGCCTTCTCCGCCCCGCTCAGCGCCGTCGAGCCGTCCGCTCGCTCTCTCAGCTTCCACTGGAAGTCGCGCACCACAAGCTCTACGGGCAAGGTCTCAGCTGCGAGCACCAAGAAGCGTTCGGCGCCAGGCGGAGGGGCGGCTCGAGCTGGCGATGGCAGGAGCGAACCGGCGGAGGGCGGTGCGGCCGCCGGCCCCTTACAGGACGGCGAGGAGGACGTGCCAGGTGCGTTCCTGTGGTACTGCCTTTTGAGCTGCCCAGCTTGCCTTGCTGACAGCGACCTGCCTCTTCCTTCTCGCAGTCGGCGAGGCGCGCGAGATCCGGCGCAGCGTGGATGTCGACCGGCTTCTCGAAAACATGCTGCACCTCTCGACCATTGCCGAGCTGAGCTGGCGGAACACGCTTACAGAGCAGGACGTCTCGGCGCTCGCGACGTCGGTCCAGGCCTTCGGGCAGGGCCAGATCGAGCTCTTTGGGGCGTCATGGTTGACCTACAACGTCCACATCTGTGCGTTCTGACTCCAAAACGCTCGTCATCGTCTGCGACTGATCCAGACCCACTCGCCCATAGTGCAGCACCTCCCCGACTCGATCCGTCGATACGGTCCGCCTTCGGCTTTCTGGGCCTTCCTCTTCGAGCGCGGGAACGGTGTTCTATCGTCACAAAAGACAAACCGCCGCAAGAACGGCCAAATCGAGTTGACCTACCTCTTGCGCGCCACCGAGCGCGCAAACTTCTCGTCCGTCCTGCGGCGGCTCCCGACGCTCCCGCATTACGATCCTTTGTTCGATCCGATCTACCGTCATCTCACAGTCCCGCAGCAGTACCGCGCGTCCGAGTTGGTCCAGCTGGACGGCGCCGACGAGGAGGAGGGTCTCGCTGAAGGCGGGATCAAGCTTGGCCGGCTGAAGAAGGGCACGCTCACGCCCGAGGTGTACAAGACCCTCATTGACTATCTCCAGGTGCGTGCGCTTGGTTGGGCAGCTTGGCTGCGCAGGACTCGAGCTGACCCACACGGCCCGCACCCTGATCTCGCTGACCCATCTCCCGTCCCTGCAGACGACTTATCCCGAGAAGAATTTTGTCGTCGATGCTGCCTATGTACCCGGTACCAGCGCATTCCCCATCACCCGCGCCGTCAAGCACCCGTCGCACTTCCGCTACCGCGGCGCTCGCTTCTCTGCCGCATCCGATCGCTCGAACGCCGCACAAGGCGACTCCTTCGGCCTGCTCTTCGACGTCGAGAGCGTCTCGACCTCGTCTCGTATCCCTGTGCAGATCATGTCCGCCTTTCTCGTCGAATCGACCAACTACGCTTCAAGCGACACCTTCTCCCACCTCTTCCTTCGCGCACGCGTCCTCCGCACGTCGTCAGACCCGCACATCCTGCACAGCGAGCCATGGCTGTCACTTCTCCGCTGCCGCGTCCTTCTAGCGGGTGAGGACGACGGCGAGATCATCGTCGGCATCGAGTCGCTCGCGAGCCAGGCAGCGCTCGTGCCGTTCTCGGTTGAGGAGGACCGGCTCCTGTGGGGATTCAAGGAACTCTCATACGAATAGATCATGCAAGTCAGGTTGTACTGCATCACAGCTGCTAGACCGGCTGGAACGCGCCCGTCTCGTCCCGTGCGTACACGCGGAAGCGCCCGTCCGGCCCCTCGAGCTCCTTGCCCCATTCCTCGACGTCCCACTGCCCCCCACCCGCGTTCAGCGAGACGTCGGCCACGAGCTCCGGGTGCTGCTCGGCGAAGCTAGCGCTCACCATCCATCGACGGACGAGCGGCGGCAGCGGCTTGTCCGTCTGCGCTACCCCGGTTGCCTCGCTCTGCACGAAGCAGAGCTTGTTGCTCGTCTCGACGCCGTCGTCGACCTTCTTGATCTTCTCCTCAAGCGCGCGCGACCTCCACGCAGGCGGGAACCGGCGGGACCACCTCGCGCCCTTCGCCTTCTTCGTCTCCTCGGCGTCGGTCTCCTCCTCCGACACTCCCTCGAGCGCCTGAGCCGCGACGAGGTCGTCGTCAACCCAGTCGACCGGCCACGCCTTCACCCGCCCCTCTGCCCTCGCCTTGCCGCGCGCGGCGCGTCTCGCAAGCGCCTGCGCGACCTTCTTCCTCCCCTGCTGCGCCGGGTCCTGGTCCTCGCGGAACGCCTTGCGCAGCGTCTTGTACGCCTCGCTGGCCTCTGCGCGAACGGCCGCCAGGTCCCAGTTGCCCTTGACGCCGAGCTCGCGCAGGCGCTCGAAGACGTAGGCCGCGGCGTCGTTGGTCGCTTTGACGACGTCGGGGTTGTTGGTGGGGGCTGTCCAGTCGAGTCGGAGGTATGGCTCACCGAGGAGCGGCGGAAGCGCAGGGTCGGCGCGCACACGCTCGGCGTAAGCAGCTGCCTCGGCCGCAGTCGGATCGCGACGAGGATAGGCGGGGTCGCTGAGGGAGACAGGCGGCTTGGGCGGGAGCGGGTCGTTAGGCTCGAGGCCCATCAGGGTGCGCAGGCGGCTGCGGAGGGCACTGCGCACTTGGTTGACACCCGGGCGGGTCGTCCGGCTCTTCTTCGCTCCGCCGCCGTCAGCGCCGGCATCGTTCGCCGCCTTCCTCTTGCCCGCGCCGCTGCCTCCAGTCGTGCTGCTCGACCCTCGGCCGGCTGCTCCGCTCCCAGCGTCACCTTGCTCCGACACACTCTGCTCCACTCGCCTGAGCCTCCGCTCAATCTGCGCCTCCTCGACCTCTTCCTGCTCGGCCTCGACAGCTGCGAGGCGCTCCTGAAGCTCCTTGAGCTGTGCTTCAAGGCGCGCAAGCTCAGCGGCCTGCTGCTCCGCTTTCTGACGGTCGGCGAGGAGGTGCGAGAGGTGGACGTCGCGGAAGATGATGACCTTCTTGCCCGACGGCGTCGAGGGAACGTTGCTCAGCTCCTCAAGCGAGTCGTGCACCTCGTAGGCGTGCTCAATGAGGTCGGCGGCCTTCTTGTACTCCTCCAAGGTCTGCTGTACCGCCGCTGTCGCGTCGGCGATCGCTTCGCGCTTGGCCGTCTTCACCGCTTCGTCAATCATCTGCTGCACCTGCGCATTGAGAGACCCTCAGTTCTGTCGAGTGAGCGTGTAAGGACAGGGGCGCACCGTCGCCTTGCCAAACCCCATCGTCGGGATTTCGCGAGACGCGGCGGTTGCGAGATGGACGAGGAGAACGGGGCGGCAGTAGGGTCTTGCACGAGCTGGGTCGGCAGTCGAGGTAGCGATCGACCGGTCAAGTTGCTGAGCGTTCGGTCAGGAGGTGGCAGGAGCGAGCGAGAGAGAGCCCGCCCAACAGGAGCTCTCGCTCTCGAGCGATGAGGTTGCGGAAGCGCTTTGACCTCCTCTTCCTCCTTGTCGTGAGGTGCCTCTAGGGGCGCATCTGCTTGCCAGAGTCGCTACACGGTCTCGCTTGGCGCGAGAACAGCCTGCGAGGCTTGCGAGGATCGCCGTCTCGTCGCTGCCGTCTGCGCGGCTTGCGCGCCCAACGGCTCGCCTCTCGCCGTCCACTCACCTCTCGCGCGGGGCTTCGTGCGTGGCACTGAGCTGTCGAGCAGACTATCTTGGGACGGTGCAGCTGCGCTGACTGGCCCGCTCGTCCTCCCACGCCCGCAGGTCGCCTCGTCAAGGTGTGTCTCCTGTTCACCTCGTCGTGCTCTCCTTCGGCTCTGTACCGCGCAGACGGAGCTGCACGGGCACCCGAGATCACCCGTGATGGCAGCCTACCACTCTTGAGCCTCTGCAGGCGTCTCTCGACTCTCTCCAGCTGTTCGCACCTCCCCGCCCCGCATCGCTCGACGCTCAGGCCACCGCTCCGCCGCACACGCTCGCTCGCTCTGCATCGCCTGGACCAGCTAGGACTCTCGGCTCTCGACGTTGCTCGCACTGGATGAGCTAGCTGTGCCCGGATCACCGATTGCGGGTCGCGCCCGCGTTTCTGCCTCTCCCCGCTTGCATCGTCCGACGAGAGATCAACAGCTGCTGGTCTGTGCTTGCACACTTGCTTCGCGTGCCACTGCTCTTGTCGTCAAGGGTTTCCTTGTGCCAAAGGACTGCGCTGACTGGTCGCATTCCGCAGTGCCGACGCCCGACTCGCTTGCGCCTGTCACGGCCCACGCTGCTGAGGTGCGTTTTCCATCGGCATCTTTTCGCGCACTCTACAGTTCTGGGCGCAACACCCCGTACCCCGCGACGGGCGCATCAGGCTGCTGTCGTCGTCGTCGATGCAGCGGCTTCCGAGCTGACCTTCCCATCTTGGCTTCCCGCCCGCAGCTCGTCCCCTTCATGCTTTCCTGCAGTGGTGCGTTGCGCTCGTGTGCATCAGCGGACCGCATACAAGCCGGCTGACGCTGACCGGAGCTTGTCCCGGTGCAGTCGCCGCGCGCCTTCTCCTCGTCCCGACCCGCCCCCGCACCTCCCTCCTCGCGCAATTCTCCGCCGCCGCTTGCGACCGCAGACACTCCATGTGCATGACGACCGAGCCACGGCAGACCATCTCGCCTTCGAAGGGAGGACGAGCGAGCGTCGCGCGGACGCGCGAGGTGCGAGGACTTGGTTGCGGCGAGGCGGCGAGGCGGGTCGAGGCGGAGTCGAGCGGAGGCAGCGAGGCGGAGAGGAGGCGGGAGCTGGGGTGGCTCGATGGCGAGTCGAGCGGGCCTGCAATGGGGTGCTTCGAAACCGACTTGTAGACCCCCTCTCGAGAGCCTCTCGAAAGCGACCTGAATGCCCCTGCGAGAGACCCACTCGAAGGGCGCTCGAGGAGCCGTCGAACGTCCCTGTTCGAGACGGACCGGAACAGTCTCGGAAGCACCCTGCTCGAGCGCGAGCGGCTCCCTGCGAACACCCCCTCTCCGGACCCCCTTCCGCCCGCCATCGAGCCGGGTAGATTCCGCACCCACCCCAAGGTGGTTTTTATTCGACACCCCTCAGCTACCCAACTCGATACCTTCCGCAGACCCCCCAGAACACCCCTCTCAGAACCGGGGGCTCGCCCCGCTTGAGTGCCCGCAGTACTCCGCGCAGTGCTCGCAATGGCCCGCTCCAAGGCTGCTGCCCAGCCAAAAGAAGACTCGGACGACGACGTCTGTCCGTCCCCTCTCCCTCTCCCTCTCCCTCTCCTCCTCCTCGGACGCGTCTCGACCCGCTCACCACCAAACCCGCACCCGCACACAGACACGGTCGAAAAGATCCTCAACCACAGGCGCACCGTGCGCATCCTCCTCCTGCGTCCCTCCCTCGCTTTCGTGCGCGCTGACCCCCACCTCGTCGCGTCCCTTCCATCCCCCCCATCGCCCACACACACCCTTGCAGAGCAATGGCAAGGTCCTCGAGTACCACATCAAGTGGGAGGGCTACGACGAGAGGACCTGGGAACCCTCGGACAGCATAGAGTGCGTCCTCCCTCTGCCCTCAACCCCGTCCGGTCCGAGGTGGCTCTCGCGGGTCTGTGCACCGGCTGGGCAACGCCACTGCACGTGCTCCGTCGCTCGCAACGTCACGACGACGCGTCACTCGTGCCTCGCGCCGCGTGCGCCCACGACGGCACGGCTGCTTCCGTGTCGAGCGTCCTTCCTCTCGCCGACTCGCCCTTGCGCTCGTCTCCCCGCCTCGTTCAACGAGCACACTCGACGAATTCGTCGCGCCAGCAGGAGCAGCGGGCGCCGGATGCGCGCACATGGACCGTCTCGTCCAGCTGCAGCACCCCGAGCGCCTCTCCCTCACTTCAGGCACTGACTCGCCCCTCTCCTCCTCATCCTGCGCGAAAACACAGCGACGACGGTCCCGCCGTGCAAAAATACTGGCGCAACCTCCCCGCCTCGCTCCGCCTCGACCGCTACAAGCCCGGCTCCAAGGCGTACCGCACCGCGCACGCAGAGTACGACGCCGAGCGCACCGGCACCGGCGGGGGAAAGCCCGCTTCTTCTTCGTCCGCAGGCGCGGCCGCCAAGTCGCGCAAGCGCGCGGCGAAGGAGGCGGAGGAAGACGACGAGGGGGAGGACGAGGTGGCGGACGAGGCGGACGAGGCGGACGAGGGCGGCAAGAGGAAGAAAAAGGCGCGGACGGCGGCCGGTCGCAAGAGCAACGGCAGCAGCAGCAATGGCGCCACCGCCGAGTCGCCCAAGAAGGTCGGCAGCAGCGGCAGCAGGAAGCGCGCGCCGAGGGCTTCGGCGGGTGCTGCGGCGGCCGCGGCGGCGAAGAAGAAGAAGGAGCAGGACACGGCGGCGGACGAGCAGGCGAGCGGGGACGAGGACGGCGAGGGAGAGGAGGAGGAGGAGGAGGACGAGGGCGAGATCGACCTGCGCGAGTTGGCGATCGACTGGGAGGAAAAGTACGGCAACCTCAAGAGCTGGGAGGTGCGTCTCGACCCGCTTTTCCTGCACTCCCTACGCACGCTCGCGCGCGCGTGCTCACCCGCCCTCGCGGCACGCACGGCACAGGGCCTCGTCGACGTGATCGACACGATCGAGCAGCACGACGACGCCGACCCGAGCCTCGGGCTCAAGATCTTTATCCACTGGAACGACGGGTCCAAGGGCTGGGTGCCGTCGCAGCTCGCGCGCCAAAAGTGCCCGCAGAAGATCATCGACTTTTTCGAGGTCAGCCCCCGCGCCCTGCGCTCTCACTGAGGTCCCCGCATCGTTGTACGCGCACTGACTGGCTCTCGCTCTCGGGTTGGTTCGTGCCTACGCAGGCGCACCTCAAGTGGAAGAAGAACGAGTTCCCCGTCTACGACGCAGAGGACAAAGACGCCGAGGGCGACGTCGCCATGCAGGAGCAGGAGAATGGCGACAAGCCCGTCGACGTCGCTGCTGCTGCTCCTCCCGCCGACGCCGCTGCTGCTCCTCCGGCCGAGAAGGCTGCTGCTCCTCCCGCTGCCGACACCGCTGCGCCCGCCAAAGCCGCTGCCGCCGCCGCTTCTCCTGCCAAGGAGGTCGCGCCAACCGAGGAGCGCAAGGTCGAGGAGGTGGTCGAGGCGGCCAAGGAGGCGGTACTCGAGGGCGAAAAGGGTCCGGCGGAGACGGTCGCGGCTGAGGCTGAGGAGGACGCGCAGAAAGAGAAGGAGAAGGAGAAGGAGAAGGAGAACGAGGAGCAGGAGAAGAAGGAAGGGGAGGCTGCTGCGGCGGCGGCATGAGGAGGCGGGCGACGTGATTGCCCAGCATTTTCGGTTTCGTCTCGTTCGCCAGGGTTGTACAAATCGGATCCCCTTTTCCCCTCCCTTTGCGTTGCCTCCGCTTTCCCCTTCGCCTCTGTTTCCCCCGCTGGCTCGAGTCGTCTGCAAAAGCCTCGTTCGCATGTCACGGACGCGTGGCGCTGGGCTTCCAGTCTTGGCTCTCCCGAAAGTCCGTTGCTTGCCTTCACCAATGCGCTCCCTTCTGCTCTTCTGTCCTTGCTGCAGCTGCACTTGGTCAGGCAAGCTTGCATGTGCCTTGACTTTCCCAGCACAAGGGCGCGCTTTGCGGCTGCACGCGAGATGCGCCCGGCCCAATGCAGCCCAGTCACTGCCTTCGCGGCCCCCTGCGAAGCACACTCATTGTCTCTTCCCCGCACAGGACAAGAAAGCTCCAGCCAGGTGCTGCTCCCAAGCGCCTGAAAGTGCACTAAGTGCGCCACGGCAGCATCGCGCTCGTTTGGGAAGGCTCTCCTTCCGCGTGTTGCGACAACGCAGAAGACCGAACCGTTTTTCTCGTACAACACAGAATGACAAATTGAAGGGGAGACAAGTTGCAGGAAAAGCTCGTGTCAAATCTGGGAAAGCAGGGGCGAAAGCTGGGCGAGAGGGAGCCATCAATCAATGTCCATCTTGGCGAAGTTGTCAAAGTTGATGCCGGGGCACAAGAGGCCAAAGTTGAGCGCGGCAAGGCTTGTTCCATGAGGCGGAGCCGGGCTTGAGATTGTGGTCAAGTGCGTCGTCAGACTTGAAACTTGGCCGTTGACAGCGCCTGGGTCGCCAACCGCCGCTGCGACGGCCTGCGCGTCCGCAGGCGGCAGAAGCTGGTTGCTTGAGCCGCTTGCAGCGCTTGTAGCGCTTGTGCTTGTGTCCATCGCGCTTGTGCAAGCCTCAAGCATTGCAATCTGAGTCTCCAGCTTGCGCTTCTTGCTGTGGTTGCGGGCCTCCAAGCGACGCGCGAGGACAAGTGCTTCTTGCACCGTCGTGTCAGTCTTAATCTTGAGCTCCAAGACCGTCGGGAGCGAGGTCGTGATCAAGAACGGGTCAAACAGAGCGAGAATCGCCGGATCAGCCGTCTCGAGCCCATCGTTGATCGCTTGGCGCCTGCGCAGGATGCACCAGGGAGTGCAATAGCATTGCGTCAGACTTCAACTCAAGATTGTGCAGCAGAGAAATAGGCACGCACACATACAAATCCTCCGGGAATGCCTGAGCGTCGAGACCCGCCGCGTTGCGGGCACGCTTCTTCGCCGTCTTCTTTGCGCGAGCCGGCTTCTTGCGCCTTTCACCATCTTTGCTCTGACCAGAATCCACCCCCTGGCCCTTGCCCTTGGCGCCGGTGCTGCTCTTGTCCTGCTTTGCCTTGCTGCTGGTGACCCGCTTCTTCTTTGTTGCAGGCTCACCGTCTCTGTCAGCGTCCTTGGCCCCTTCAGGGTTGGCTGCTGAACGTTTCTTCTCCAAATGAGTCAATTCAGGCATCTTTACGCTTGTCGCAGCAGCGTCGCGGGAGGAGACGGACGTCGACGCCCCGTCGTCGTCTTGCTCCGTCGACATCGAGGTCGAGGCGCAACCCGCACTGGGGGCGTCCTGGATTGTTGTGACACTGCTGGGCTGGCCTGAACAAGC
This sequence comes from Rhodotorula paludigena, assembly GCA_036244875.1. NCBI lineage: Eukaryota > Fungi > Basidiomycota > Microbotryomycetes > Sporidiobolales > Sporidiobolaceae > Rhodotorula > Rhodotorula paludigena. The sequence continues at coordinate 90,468 of BQKY01000006.1, forward strand.
GCCGGAAGCAAATGTCGAGCTGCAAGCGCAATCGGTAGCAGGGACCAACGGAGAGCTGGAAGCACTTGTGCTTCCGTGCAATCCACTTGGAGCAGTCAGGAAGAACAAGTCTAGCGTCAGGTAAGCCTTCTTTGGCATCTTGAGGGATCAGCAGGTGCAGAGCAAGAGAGAGAGGTCCACGCTGCTCGAGCGTCTCGGGAGATGCGCGTGAGACGCCAAGTCGGGGCGCTCGCACCTCTTCGCCTCGTCGCTTCCTGCAGTGCTTCCAGGTCACCTCAAGATGCCTCCTGCTGCGCGCATGGGCCTACCACACTCACACCGCGACTCTGTCGCGCTGCCCTCGGTCTCGCCCACGCTCTTCCGCCTCCTCGACCACCGCACCATCACCTTCCCGCTCGACACCTCCGCTTGCGCTTGCAGAGCCACGCCAAGAACGTCGTCAACAAGCTTTCTCGCATCTTGCAGGCCCCAACCAACTACCGCCGTGGACGCGCCATCAAGGAATTCTTCTTGGCGTGGGCAGAGCACACGATCAAATTCCAGGGCAAGCGCAACATTGCCGTCTTGAAGAAGCGTGACTTCATCAGCGCCTTTGTCAAGGTCTGGGAGGAGCGCGATGGCTTCTTTGCCTCGCCGGAGCTCTTGCTCAAAGGTGCGTCTCAACTTGTCCCTTGAAGCTGGGCGGCACAGCTGAGTGCCCTGCCCCTGCAGCCAAGCAAGAGGCCGCCACTTCAAGCGCAAGCTCAACGTCGACCCTCATTACTTCGTCCGTCTGGTCCGGCATCAACGGCCTGCGCACCGACCATGCCCTTTCGTCTTGCCGCAAGGTCCAGCCTCGCCTGCCAGCCGCCAAGAATGACACAGCAGCTGAACCTGCGGGCAAGGACAACAATGACAATGCAGTAGACAAGGACAATGCCGAGAAGGAGCAGGAGCTGGCGCGTTTGCTGATCCACACCCTCAACGAGCCCAAGTACGTTGAGCCATTGCTCATCCCTTCCTTCTACCGCAATCATATGCGCCAGCTCTAACATTGCTTGCCCTGGCAGCCTCCGCCTGTTTGTCCCGCTCGCCCTCCCTGAGCCGCTCCCAGCGTCCACAGACAAGCTCTTCAACTGCGTCAACAAGAACTACCAGGCGTACCTCGACTGGTGGGAGCAGGAAACAACCACTCCCACCACGCGGCAGGCTTGCATTGAGTGCACAACTGCCTGTCTGCGCTACCTCTGCCGCAACGCCTCGACACGCCACCTCACCATCCTCCTCCTCATGCCGCACTTGTCCGCCCCGCTCTTGCGCTTCCAGTTGACATCCCTCTCCAACAGCGCCATCCTGCACAAACGGCATCACATCTACCTCAAAGGAAGCCGCATCACCGCGTCAGAGCTTGGATAGGTTGCATCGTCCTCGCCCAACTCGCTCTCGCGCCTGTGGGCCAGCGAGAGCGGCACTTTCCAGGCCGACACTCAGTCTCAGCTTGTTGAGCAGACACTACGTGCCCTCAGCCTGCCGCCTGAGTTGCCCCTCCCGAGCGGGACGGTGGAGCTCCTTCACGGCGGGCAGACTGGCGGCGGCATGAACCGCCACGGCCAGCAGGCGCACGAGGTACTCTACAGCGGCAGCACGCGCTACTTCACGTTGACCGCCGCCGCCTCTTCCTCATGGCACTTGGCGTGCAACACAATCAAGCGCGGAACGGGGAGCTTCGATGACTGGCTCGAGAAGCTCGCGCTCGAAGGCCTGCTTGTTCAGGGCTTTCCTGACCCCTCAGAGGGCGGTAAGCTCATTGCTGATGACCTCGAGCAGGCCAAGGACGACCTTGAGTTTCTCGCAGCATTGCTCGGCGGATTGCGTGGTAGAAACCAACGTCAAGCGCCCCGGCTCCAACACGCGCAGCATGGTCCCGCCGCTCAACAATCTCTTCACTGCTCAAGAGCTCACTGTTATCCAGGATAGCATCAGCGAAGTTGCATTGGGGCCGCCCCGCGTCATTGTCGTGCTCGACGCGCAACCGCCGGTGTCGGCCGCACCGGGCAATGTGCACCTGACCGTCGCAAAGATCTCCCTCCTCATCAAGTTGGCACACGTTGCTTTTGGAGACAAGCTGCTGGTTGTCAAGGGTGCCTGTTGCGGGAGAGCGAGTCCGGAGGGATCGCTGAGGAGGAGATGCCTGTTTGTCCGCGGCGCTTCGCGCTCGCCGGTCTTCTCTTGTTCTTACCTTCGTCTGGATACCCCCATCGATGTGACGACACACTCGCTGGGCGCCTCCGGGCGTCGGAGCGAGAGTCGTCCGCCGATTCGTCTCTGCACCGCCTCGCCTCTGTTCGTCTCTCTTCCTTAGCCAGTTCTCTCCAACCGTCTCGGCTCTGCCGCAGGTCCGTAGTAGTTTCGTTCTCTGAATCTTAGCCAGTTCTCTCCAACCGTCTCGGCTCTGCCGCAGGTCCCGCGAGATCCGTAACTGTCACCACGCCAGCTCGACTCCATCAGCCAACCACCGTCGGGCGGCATCAGATTCGCAGTCAGATCTGCTCGGATCTCTGCTGGACCTCGCGCACGACCTAGCCTAGCGCTACGTCGACTCTGAGAACTGCTCCGACGAGGACTCGCCGTCGAAACCGCGACTTGTCGCCATTTCGTCCGCACCTTCCTCGTCCGACTCACCGGACCCCAGCTCGCTCCTCCGCGACCTGGTAATCGGCCCTCGACCCGCTGCGACCCACCTCAGCCCTAGCCTCGCACCAATCGTCGAGCGCCGTTCGCCGTCGCCGCACCCACTCGTCCTAGCCGCGCCTACCCTCGTCCCGCTCCCGCCGTCGCCTACCTTCCCTCCTCCCACCATGTCCGTCCTCTCTCGCGAAGACGGCCCGACCTTCCAGTACCTTCGTACCGTCACGCCACTCAATTCGACCGGCGACGACTGGAAGGGGTGGAAGACGAGGATGAAGGCCGCCTTCCGCGGCGCGGGGATCTACGACATTGTCGTCGAGGGCGCCGCTCGCCCGTCCGATGCTGCCGCCGCCACCACATACGACTCGAACCTCGCGCGCTCGTTCCTCTTCATCTCGACCGCGCTCGAGGACGACCTCCTCGAGGCCATCGATGGACTCGACGCTCGCGCCGCCTGGCTCTACCTTTGCGGGCGCTTCGACGTCGCGCCCGGCGACGTTCTCGACGCCGTTATTTCGGCGATCCAGAAGGTTAAGTGCAGCGGCTCGAACGGCGTCGCCGACTTCCTCGACACGCACGAGAAGCTCTTCTCCCGCTCCAAGTCGATCGGCTCTGTCTTCGTCCGCGACATCACCATGCAGACACCCGACGCCGAGGCCACTATGATCTCTCAGTGCCACCGCGTCTACTGCAACTGGGTCTTCGACGGACTCCCGACGAACGTCGAGTGGAAGGCATGGACCACGGCGTACCGTCAGTCGCACCCCGTCCTCAACCCTCGCACCCTCCTCGACGCCATTCGCGCGGAGGAGAACCGCATCAAGGCGAGCACGACGGGCGCGAACGCCATCATTGGCAAGAACGGTAACGGCAAGAACGGCCAGTCGACCGCCGCCGCCACTTCGTCTGGCTCCGGCAAATCGTCCAAGTTGCCCGAGCCGTCCTCCCCGTCTACCTCGTCGCAGAAGAGGCGCAAACGCTGCCCTCACTGCAAGGAAGTCGAGCCGGACCACGACCCCGACGACTGCAAGTCGAAGGCGTCGTCGTCCTCCTCGCAAAAGTCCAAGTCGGAGAAGTCACCGCAGTCCGGATCGTCCGCTTCGTCCAAGGGCAAGTCCAAGGCCCAGGACAAGACGACCATCACGTACGCTGCCGCGACCATTCCCGACCTCGCCCCGAGCACGTCCGCCGCCGAGTCGTCGTACTTCTTCCTCGACTCGTGCGCCACGTCCCACGTCGTCCGCGACCGCGCCTCGTTCGCCAACTACCATGAGAACGACACCGAGATCACTACCATCCTCGGCTCACTCCATGCGTCGGGCGTCGGCGACGTCGACATCACGGTCGACATCGGCAAGGGCGAGAAGCAGGTCATTACCCTCCGCGAGGCGCTCCACGTGCCGACGTCCGCCTTCAACCTCGTGTCTCTTACCAGGTTCCAGAAGGCCGGCTTCCGCACGACGTTCTTCGCCGACGGCAACTTCCTCACCTCCGCCGAGGACGACTCGCGCGTCCTCCGCGGTCAGCTCGAGGCCAACGGGCTCCCTCGCGTCAACGTCATCGGTCCCTCCGAGTCGTCCCTCGCCACCGCCGTGACCTCGTCGAAGCTCACCGCCGTCGCGAAGGACCACCGCCAGTTCGGCCACCCAGGCAAGGGCGCTCACCGCGACCTTCTTCGCCAGGGCGCCGTTAGCGGATACTCGATCAAGGACCTCGACGCCTTCTACGCCACGCCATGCCGTCCCTGCCTCTCCGGCAAGCTCATCTCGAGGTCATTTCCCATCGCCAACGAGCGTGCAGAGCTTCCCGGTCAGGCCATGGGCTCGGATCTCGCCGGTCCTTTCCGCTTCACCTCGTTCGGAGGAGCGATCCACTTCCTCGTCGTTCGCGACCAGGCCTCTGGATGGATCGACGGCGAGCCGCTCAGGGCTAAGGGCGACGCCGCCGAGGCGTTTGAGAAGGTCCTTGCGCGCATGAAGGCCCGCTTCGTCTCGTCGACCGCCGGCATCTCGCCGTCGCTCACGATCACGACCGACCAGGGCAGCGAGTACATGGGCGGTGAGTTCCAGGAGATCTTCCGCCGCGAGGGCATCAACCACCGCACCTCGGTCGCGTACACGCCGCAGCAGAATGGCCTCGCCGAGCGCGCCGTCCGCACCGTCAAGACCGTCGTCACAACGCTCCTCGCCGAGGCCAACCTCTCGACTCGCTACTGGGCCGAAGCCTTCTACCACGCTCTTGTCGTCATCAACCGCCTCCCCTACTCGCCGAACAACGGGCAGACGCCGTACCACTTCCTGTTCAACAAGCACGACGAGCAGTACGCCACGCTCCCTGTCTTTGGCCAGAAGATCTGGGTAAAGGAGGAGCGCACGTCGACGTTTGAGCCGAAGGCGTTCGAGGCTATCTTCCTCGGCACTGGCGAGCACCGCGGCTTCAAGGCCTTTCGCTACCAGCGCGCCGACGCTCACCTCGGCGGCGGCATGGGTTTCAGCCGCACCATCGTCGCTAACCCCCATACCGACATCTCTCGCGCTTCGCAGCCCGAAGACTTCGCCTGGGGCGACGACGACGAGGTTCAGGAGGAGGCGCCTCTCGCCGCGCCGAAGCCCGAGCCCGCTCCCGCTGCCGAGCGCGCTCGCGCTCCGCGTCGCGAGCACAAGTTCACTCTTGAGCTTCCGCAGTTCACCGCTGAAGAACGCAAGGCGCGCGGCATGACCGTCCTCTCTTCCGAGACGTCTGCGTTCGGCGCGATCGTCCTCATCGCAAACTCGACGGCCTCCAACCCGCCCGCGCAGATGCTGATCCCCGACGACGACGAAATTCTCCTCTCCTCGTCGGGTGAGATCATCCTCTCCGCCGGTGCATCCGAGACTACTGTCGACTTCGCCGGCCGTCCCCTTTCTACGTCCTTCAAGACGTCCGACCTCGTCGCCGGCCCGCTCGGCTCCATCTGGCGCAAGTCCATGGACTCCGAGTGGCACGGCTACGTCCAGCGCGGCGTCGTCGGCGACCTCGTCCCGCCTCGCGCCGGCATGAAGATTCTCGGCACGCGTTGGGCGCACTCGGTCAAGCTCGACGACCAGGATCACGGGCGTCTCAAGTCTCGCCTAGTTGTCCAGGGCGTCAAGACGATTCCGTTCCTCGCCCCCGACATCGCCGGCCCGACGTATACCCCGCTCCCGCGCTGGGACGTCGTCTCCATCTTCTTCGTCCTCGCCACTCGCCTCCGTCTCCCGATCTGGGTGACTGATTTCACCCAGGCCTACCTCCACGCCGACTTCCCGGATGATGCTCCCGAGCTCTACATCAAGCAGCCGCCTTGCCTCGAGGTTCCCGACAAGGCCGGGTACGTTTACCGACTCACCCGCCCTTCGTACGGGCTCCCGCAGGCTGGTCGCTACTTCCACCTTCACACGAAGGGGAAGTTCGAGGAGATCAATCTCGTCGTCGTTTCGGAGCAGGCCACCTTCTACGTCGGGCGCCGCGGTGCGAAGTTCGTCCTCTTCGTTCTCTACGTCGACGACGGCGCCATCGCAGGCGAGAAGGCGTTCGTCGAGGAGATCATCGGCGACATCAAGGTCGACTTCGACGTCGACTTCAAGGGCGCGATCGACGGCCGCACGTTCCTCGGTTGCAACATCTCGCACGACGCTGAGACCCACGAGCTCACCGTCTCCGTCCGCGGCCAGATCGCCAAGGCGCTCGCCGCGCACGGCTACGACAACCCGAAGCCCCTTCACCTTCCCATGTCGCCCGGCTCGCACTTCGAGTCTCACGCCGGCCCGCCCGTCCGCCCCAAGGAGTACCTCTCGGCCGTCGGCTCGCTCCAGTTCATCGCCTCGACTCGCCCTGACATCCAGTTCGCAGTCGGCGTTGCCGCCCGCTTTAGCTCGAACCCGAGCGACGAGCACTGGCGCCTCGTCGACCGCATCTTCTCGTACCTTTCGGTCACGAAGGACGTTGGGATCAGCCTCGGCATCGACCGCAGCGACGGCAGCGGCCTCGTCGCCTGGGCCGACTCGGACCACGCCGGCTGCACCGACACTTGTCGCAGTACGACCGGCGTCATCATCACCCTGGACGGCTCGACTATCCTCACGATCTCGCGCCGCCAGACTACGGTCACGACCTCGACATTCACTTCCGAGCTCGCTGCCATCGCTGTCGCGCTCCAGCAGCTCGAGTGGTTCTCGACCGTCCTCGCTGCCCTCCCTATCGGCAACAAGACCACCATCGCCATCAAGTCTGACAACAAGTCCGCCGTCGACGCCCTCAACGACCCGACTTACGTCGAGCAGCGCAAGCACCACGACGTGCAGCTCCGCTACGTCCGTGAGCGCATCGACGCCGGCGTCTTCGACCTCATTTGGGTCCGCGGTGAAGAGAACCCCGCCGACTTTCTCACGAAGCCGCTCGGCGCGCGCGAAGCTAAGCGCCACGCCGAGTCGATCGGACTTGTCGGCTACCCGACCGCTGTACGCGGCGGCTGGGGGTCTCGCTGAGGAGGAGTGTTGCGGGAGAGCGAGTCCGGAGGGATCGCTGAGGAGGAGATGCCTGTTTGTCCGCGGCGCTTCGCGCTCGCCGGTCTTCTCTTGTTCTTACCTTCGTCTGGATACCCCCATCGATGTGACGACACACTCGCTGGGCGCCTCCGGGCGTCGGAGCGAGAGTCGTCCGCCGATTCGTCTCTGCACCGCCTCGCCTCTGTTCGTCTCTCTTCCTTAGCCAGTTCTCTCCAACCGTCTCGGCTCTGCCGCAGGTCCGTAGTAGTTTCGTTCTCTGAATCTTAGCCAGTTCTCTCCAACCGTCTCGGCTCTGCCGCAGGTCCCGCGAGATCCGTAACCGTCACCACGCCAGCTCGACTCCATCAGCCAACCACCGTCGGGCGGCATCAGTGCCAAGGAGGCTGCGCCGCTGCTCCGGCAGGCTCGCTGTGCGCAGCTCGATGCGCAGCTTGACGCGCACCTTGACGCGGCCGCGGCCGACGCGGCCACGCATGACGGCGGCGCGTTGTTGAGCAGCAGAACTGCAATAGCCCGGCTGCGCAGCAGGCGTTGTCAAGGACAATCAAGGGGGAGCAAGAGGGCGAGCGCGGCAGCGAGCGCAAGGTGCAGACGGGTATCGCCGGGCTGGAGGAGGAGAGCATGGGGGCAACAAGCACAATCAGGAGCAGCAAAGGCCAGACAAGCGAGAGGAGCAAGACAAGCAAGACGCGCGATTGCCTCGATGTTGGCTCAACTATCCTCATCCTGTCCGACCTCCGCCTGGACATCAAGGAGCGCGGCAAACCCTACTCATTCATGCCTTCCATCTGCGGCCCCTACCTCAAGCAACACGTCTTCGCGCACCTTCCGCCCGGAGCGCCCGTTGTCTTGCTCTGCCTCTTGGGCGGGACCTCTTTGCTCATCTTCCACCTGCATACGCCGCCGCCAAGCGGTTGCGGCAGCCTTGCACCGTTCCAGCCTGTCTCCAACGCTGGCCTAAGCCTCAGTGACGCTGCCCGGACACGAGGACATGCCCCTCTGCATCACCAAGAGCGTGCCGCAGCTCTTGCGCCTGCGCTCCGGCACGACGCACATGGCCGCCTATGCCGGGGTCGTGACCGCCCTCCTCTATGCAGGGACCCTGGCCATCCATCTCGGAGGCCTGGGCAGCGGATCGGGCGGCACTGGAGCGAGTCCGGCAGTGCTCGAGTGCGAGGCGGCGCAGCAGGAGCTAGCGCAGACGCCGTTAGCCGAGCTGACAGATTAATGCACAGCATTTTAGGTACGTCACTCTCTCAAGGGGCGCACTTCAGGCTGAACGCTGACAACACGGGCGAGCAGCTGCAAATGAGCTGGCAGGTTCACGCTTCCTTGTCGGCCAACGTCTCTTCTTGTGTGAAGGCGTCACCACCAAGTTCTTGTCAGGTCATCCTCGCCGCTGCTGCAAGAGAAGGCTACGAGATCAAGGACGGCGACTACAAGACGCTGCTCATCCTGTCCTCTCTCTTGTGCAATGGTGCGTGCGCGTGCCCAGGCCACTTCTCTCCCACAGCAGTGCTGATGACAAACTTCCACAGGACAAGACACTCTCGCCGACCTCTTCGCCACGTCGAGGATGACAACGACTAGCATCACCGTCCTCACCTCGCTTGGCGAGCCGTTCACTGTGCAGGTCCGCGTTCCGCCAAGCGGGTGGGGCCATTACATTGTCCTGCTTGCCCTTGCAGCCGCCTCTTTCAACCAGACAGGGCGGCTGCGGCTGCGCCTGTGCGCCAAGGAGCACACGCCGAAGGACTCCACCTCGTACCGCCGTGTCTTCAAGCGGCTTGCCGCGCCCGTACCGCCCACGATGTTTGGGGTGCGGAAGGAAGTGCAGGGCACATTGGCCACCCGCTACGGCCTGTGAGCAGTGCATCGATTCATCATCTGCTGTCCGCTCTGCTCACGCCTCACGCCACCGCAGCCTCGCCTTGATCTTTGACATCCACAAGTTGCGCTTAGGTTTCAAGCTTGCCAAGGAAGACGTCTGTTCCCACGTTGTTGACCTCACACTCAAGGCAAGCACCATCCTTGTCCCGGCCTTTGTCCTCAACTTGTAGCTTTGCTCCCGCCTTTTCTCATCTATTTTCCCCAAAGTCACCTGCAAAGAGCTTATTTTGCATTTGCAATCCGGATGTGCTGCGCTTCATGGCTTTACCAGCCTGCCTGGAATCCCAGAGCCTGCCTCCGCAAGACACACCCTTCCTCTCTTTCCGTCCTCGCTATTGTCACGCCCGATCGTTCCTGCTTCTGTCCGCTTGGCAAGCACGATCCGCGCTTCGCAACCGCACGCGAGCCGCCCGGCCTGATGCAGCCCAATCTCCCTATCCGCCTCGCCGACCCGTCTTGCTGCTCCTCCAGCGGAGCACCTCGTCTTCGCTCGCCTGCACGTGACAAGAAAAGCTTCAGCAGGTCGAACGCCAAATCAGGCGCTGATTCCATCCTCCGGACAGTTGGCGACACCAACTCCGCGAGATGCGCTAAGTTCGGCACGGGGTCCTCCGCAGCTTTCAGATTTCTCCCTTTGGCACGGGATCTCGCTTTGGCACGGGATCTTGCTTGCAATCTCTCTCTGCTTCCCTCGCTCCTGTGCTCTGCCATTGTCTGTGCCCGGACAAGCACGAAGCCCCCGCTGCGCCCGCTATGCCTGCCGCACCACAACCGCTGGCTCGTGACCTCTCAACGTCACGGCCTGCTTCGCTCCACTCGGTGCCGTCGCGCTCCAAGACGCAGTGGGGCGCGCACGGCGCGAACGGAGACGGCGAGAAGCACTTTACCCGCGGCGAGATCAACGAGGTGACGCGCGCAGAGCAGAACCAGTTGCGTTCGCTCCTTTTTGCGCCCTAGATCAATACGACGTGACATGTGTTGACCTGCTTCGCACGGTTTGCAGTGGCCAGCTAAAGAACTTCTCGATGCTGTCGCTCGTCGGACTCGCGTACTGCATCCTGAACTCGTGGACCGCCATGGCTGCGTCGCTCAGCGTCGTTCTCCCTTCCGGTGGTCCCGTCGCCATGTGCGTCTATCTTCACATGCGCCGTGAAGCCCACGGACTGACGCTCCCGCCATGCAGGCTTTGGGGCCTCGTCATCGCCGCAATTGGCAACCTCGCCATGGCCGCCTCTCTGAGTGAAATCGTGCATGTCTTCCCGACTTCCGGCGGTGCGCTCTGGATACTCTGTTGCATCTTGTCCTTTGCAAAGACTGACACACTCTTGAGCAGGACCTTATCACTTTGCGCACATCCTCAGCCCTCCCGAATGGGCTCCCCTCATCTCGTGGGTTGTCGGCTGGTTCGCCTGGGCCGGCTGGACCGCCCTGACGGCGACAACAGGCTCGCTTGCCGGCGAGCTCCTGATCGGCATGTGGGCGCTTGCGCACCCGGGCTTCGAGGAGCAGCCGTACCAGATTTTTGTTATTTTCACCGGTTTCATCGTGCGCCCTCTCCCTTCCTCGTTCTTCTCTACATGGTCAGTGCCATACTAATAGCTCGCGTGCAACAGGTCATCGCCACGCTGATCAACATCTATGCGTCGCGGCTGCTCCCCTACGTCAACTCGTCGGCCATCATCTGGTCCCTCACGGGCGCGGCTACCATCATTATTGTCACGCTCGCGTGCGCTAGCCCGGACTACCAGAGCGGGAACTACGTATTCAGGACGTACACGAACACGACGGGCTGGAACAGTGCGCTCACGTCACCGTTTCGCCTCCTCCCGGTCCCCGAGCCTTCCTGCTGACTCTACGGCTCTCCAGACGGTGTGGCATACATTCTGGGACTCCTTCAGCCGTCATTCGGTCTGATAGGAATAGATGCACTATCGCATCTGGTCGAGGAGGTGCCGCGCCCGCACATCAACATCCCGCGGGCGATGATCCTCGCCGTCCTCATCGGCGCCAGCTCGTCCTGGGTGTTCCTCATGGTCCTCCTGTTCGTGATGAAGGACCCCGACGCCGTGGTGAGCTCGTCGGCGGGCGCTTTGCTCGAGACGATGTACCAGGCGACCGGCAACGTTGCAGGCGCCATCTGCCTGCAGGTCTTCCCGCTTGTGTCGATGGAGGTGCGTGCTTCCTCCAGCATGCCACTTACTGCGTCCTGACGGCTGCGCTCCCAGTTTGCCGCACAAGGCATCCTCTGCGCCGCGAGCCGCATGACCCACGCCTTTGCGCGCGACCACGGCCTTCCCTTCTCGCGGTTCCTCAGCAAGCTCAACTCGCGCACGTCCGTCCCCGACCGCGCCATCCTCCTCACGAGCTTCTTGTGCATCTGCTTCGCCCTCATCTACCTTGGCTCAAGCGCCGCGTTCAACGCGATCCTGTCGTCCTCGGTGAGTCTCCCGCACCCGGTCAGATTGTTTTGGCTTGTGCTGATCAATGTTGCATGACAGGTTGTTTTCCTCAACATCAGCTACTGTGTGCCTATCGGTGCGCACCAAAGACTCGCTCGTCCAGAAACTACTCGCACTAACTTGCCCCGTTCACGCGCACAGCACTCCTGCTCATCCGCGGCCGCCACCTCCTCCGGCCCGAGAGCTTCCCTTCGCCGACGTGGACGCTCGGCCCGATCCTTGGGCCCATCGCCAACGTCGTCGCGCTCTGCTTCACCGCCGTGACGAGCGTCTTCTTCCTCTTCCCGCCCGAGGCCGAGGTGACCGGCTCGAGCATGAACTACGCCGTCGCTGTCTTTGGCCTCATCGCCATCGTCTCGATCGCGACGTGGTTCCTCCAGGGCCGCAAGAGCTTCTCCGGCCCGCGCGACCTCGGCGGCTTGCTCGAGCTTGCGAGGGCCGAGGTCAACCGCGACGAGCTCAGCAGGCCGGCGACGCGCAGCGGGTCGAGGTCGGCGTCGAGGTCGAGGGCGCGCGAGGGCAAGGAGGAGGCGTGAAGCGGAGGCAGGTACATCTAGAATCGGAGGGTATGCTTTGTACAGGGCCGGCGGTGTGCATTGCTTCATCAGTAGCTCTACGGCAGCAACCTCAGTCAACTGCACGTTGGTACACTCATCGAAGGCAGGAGCAGCAGCGCGGTCAAAGATGCAGAGCAGTTAGCGGCTCCCGAGGTGGCGGAAGAGGATGACCCAGCATGCGCTCCTCTCCGAGCCGCTTGAAGAGCAGAGTGGGTCATGATAGCATACGAAGCGGCGCCCAGCGCTCGTAAAACGGGCCCAGGAGCGACTTGCCGCGAGATGCAGCTTCGGGCTGATGAGAATTTGAGGAGGGCAAGGAGGAGAGACACCGCAACGAGCGCGCTGGACAGCGCTCGCGGGAGTACATTGAGCACTCAGGGACGGCTCAAAGAGCCCAGCAGAGCTGTCTAGCGAGAGTGAGCGGTGCTATCGGGAACCAACGAGCGCGAACTCAAGACTCGGCTCTCCCTCCTTTCCCCCCGCTCCCTTCAGACGCACAGCTTGCAAGAGCGCCGACGCACGATGGCTCCGAACGGCACGCACGAAATCCGCACGGCGACCATCTCGCGCAAGACGGGCGAGACCGACATCACCGTGACCCTCACGCTCGACCACGAGCCGGGCACCAAGCAGGTCATCGACGTCAACACGGGCATTGGCTTCTTTGACCACGTGCGTGCCGCTCTCGGCCCCCGCCGGCGTCGACCAGAGGAGCTGACGAACCGCGACCGCAGATGCTCTCTGCGCTCGCCAAGCACGGCAAGATGTCGCTCTCGCTCCAGTGCAAGGGCGACCTGTGGATCGACGACCACCACACGGCCGAGGACTGCGCGATCGCGCTCGGCGAGGCGTTCAAGGAGGCGCTCGGCGAGCGGCGAGGGATCCGCCGGTACGGCACCGGCTTTGCGCCGCTCGACGAGGTGCGCTGCTCGCCTCGCTTCAGCTTGCTCTGCTCGTGACTGGTTTCGCGAGGGGGAGCGGTTTGCTGACCTGTGGTCGGACGGACGGCCGAACGCAGGCCCTCGCGCGCGCCGTCCTCGACATCTCGTCGCGCCCGTACTTCTGCGGCGACCTGCAGCTCAGGCGCGAAAAGATCGGCGACCTCTCGTGCGAGATGATCCCGCACATCTTCCAGTCGTTTGCGCAGGGCGCCGGCGTCACGCTCCACGTCGACGTCCTCCGCGGCGAGAACGACCACCACAAGTGCGTTGGCTCGGCCGAGGCCCCGCGCCGGTGTTTCTCTAGTGTGCTGACTTTGCGCGCGCGGACCGCAGGTCCGAGTCGGCGTTCAAGGCACTCGCGCTCGCAATCCGGGAAGCCGTCCAGCGCGACGGCTCGAACGAGGTGCCGAGCACCAAGGGCGTCCTCGCCCTCTAGACGGCTCGACCCCTTCTCGCTCGCACGTGTACCCACTCGAATTGTATTCCTACGCATTGACTTCGAACAGAAGGTCGCGAGGCTGCCGGGGAGGGAAGAGAGAGGTCGCTTCTGAGGGCTTCGCAGGGCTGCGCGACCTTCCGACAAGTGGAGCTTGAGTGGAGCCGTGATCGCTGCTTCCGTATCCCTCTTGCTTTCCCGCTCTACCCTATCTCTAGCCCCTGCTCGAGCCGCGGAGAACACGATGACATTTACTTCCCTCCGCTACGTCGCTGCTCGCGCTCTTCGCGCATCGAGGTGTGCCGCGCGACGTGTACGGCTTCGAGCTAGCGTGCTGACCTTACAATGAGTGCACGCAGTGCCTCGCAGCAGCAACCGAGCTTGGCCACCCTCTGCGCCGCCTGCTCGTCCGCGCGGCCTGTTCCGACCCTGCCCAGCAGCGCCAGTCGCACACTCCCCACCCGGCGCTCGTCCCACACGTGCAGCAGCCGTAGCATCCTCCTCAAAGAGCCCGTGCCTTCCCCCGTCGTCAACACAGGCCCCACATGGGCGCCAGCAGCACCAGCAGCAGCAGCCTACCCGACCCCTTCGCCGTCGCCGCCCAGTCCCGCCCCAGCCGCTCACACCTCACCGCGAGAGCCCGGGCTCCGACATTTTGTCGCGCTCGCTGCTGTTGCTGCGGAGGCGGACGCGAGGGCGAGGGCGGGGAGCGGACCAGGCGCGGAAGAGGGGCGCGCAAGCGAGGGCCCGGAAGGGCGGCGGGACGATAAGCAGAAGAGGACAAAGCCGAAGGTGTGCAGCAAGGTGCGCCTGCGAAAGCCTCTCGTCGTCGGAGAGCGGGACTGACGCGGGTCGAGCGATGCGGTGCGGTGCGGCGCGGGCGGGCGCAGGGGTGTGCGAGCTGCAAGAGCCGGTGAGCGTGCAGGGTGGACGGTCGGTGCGGCGTAGCAAGGCAGGGCAGGGTAGCAGCTTGTGGATGCACACGGGTGCTCTGTGTGCGGCGAGCGAGAGGGCGAGTGTGCTGCGGAGAGGCAGAGGAGATGAAGTGCGACTGCGGGCTGCACACGGCGCGGGGGCGGGCGAGGCTCGTCGGCAGCACTCGCGAGCACGCGCTCGACCGAGCTGGCGGAGGCTGCGCGGCTCTGGCGCGAGTCGGTGCGAGCGAGACGAGGCCAAGCCGGCGAAGGGTTCGTCCGCTTTGTCCATCCTCCTCGGGCCCTCTCTTCGCCGCTGTGCGCTGAGCGAGTGCACGAGCACTTACAGACACAGACAACGACAGCTGCGAGGAGCCCGGCCACCGAAAGGAGCACCCCCTGCCACCCGCCCCTCGGATCCTCCGTTGACCGAACAATGGCCTACTCCAACGCCCACTACCCGCACAGCTCGAGCGCAGACCTCTACGCCTCGTTCCCCTCCAACAGTCGCTACCCGGCCCCCGCCCGCCCCGCCGCCCGCGACCCATTCGCGACCCAGAGCGACCTCTCGCTCCCGCAGTACCCCTCGTCCTCGTATCCGCCCGCGCCCCTCGGCCCAGCAGCAGGCATGCGAGGAGGCGGCACGTCCGCAGAGACGGGCCTCTACAACATGGACCAGCACGCCGGGTCTGCATGGAGCCTCGACGACGAGCCCATCGCCGGCGGCGGCGCGGGCGGGGCTGCCGGGGCCGCTGGCGTAGCAGGCTACGAGCGCGTGCACCGCAGCGCAGACAACCCCTTCTCGGAAAAGTACCGCAGCGGCGGCGGCGCAGGGGGAGGCGCAGGCGGGCGAGACGGACCGAGGAACTGGCGGAAGTGGATCCTCGTCGCCGCGCTCCTCGTCCTCGTCGTCGGCGGGATCGCCGGCGGGATCGGCGCGTGGCGCGCGAACGCAGGGAGCAGCTCGAGCGGGGGCGGCAAGTCGGGCGGCTTGCAGTTTGTCGAGTGCGTGCGCGCTTCCTTTCTGCTTTCGCGCCGGGACCTTCTCAACCTCCTCCTCGCGCTCGAGCGGACCGCGGTGGCGCATATCCTGCGCCTCGACACCTGCGCTGTCTCAAACACCCGCTGACCGCATCTCGGTCGTTACAGCGGCACTGCCAAGGTCGTCAAGTTCAACCCGGACGATCCCTCCCAGTTCGAGCCCGACAGCCGCCTCAAGCGCATCTTCTACGGCCTCGCCTACACGCCCAAAAATGTCCTCGAGGAGTACGGCTGCGGCGCCACGCTCGCCAACGTCACCGAGGACATCATCCTCATTTCGCAGCTCACGAGTGCGTGCGCGCTCCTCTCGTCCCTTTCTTCGCCCCGCCTGTTTGCTCTCTTGGGCCTTCTGACCTCCTCTACATCTTGCTATCACCGTGCTCCAGTCGGCTGACCCCGAACCGCTTGCACAAACTCCTCAGCCCGCATCCGCATGTACGGCACCGCCTGCTCGCAAGCCGACTTGACGCTGCAAGCGATCGCCGACACCAAAGTCAACATGACGGTGTGGCTCGGGACGTACCTCGACCCGAACGGGAACCAGACGATCAACGACCAGCAGACGCAGTGGGCCGTTGACGCGATTCAGAAGCACGGGACGGAGCACATTGGCGGGGTCGCGATCGGCAACGAGTGCGTCTTTTGTGCTTTTCTTTCTGGAAGGTGGAATGCTGCCCCTGCAGTGCATGAGCGCGCGGATCGAGGCTGACCATGCACTTGTTCCTCTCGCACGCTTCCTCTTTGTCTCCCCTCACCGCCCCGCGCAGGTACATCCTCAACCAAGTCGACAACATGAACGTCGCGCAGTCGACCGCCGTCAACTTTGTCCTCGAGCAGCAGGCCGCGTTCCGCTCGACGCTCGCCGGCCTCAACCTCGACAAGACGCTCCCCGTCGGGACCGCCGACGCCGGCGCGCAGTTCACGGCCGAACTCGTCGCCGGGTCCGACTTTGTCATGGCCAATGTGCGTCTTTCATTGCGACGGGATTTGCTTCAATTGGAGGAGGAGGAGCGGCGTTGACGAGCCTGGGCTTCTCCGCAGGTTCACCCCTACTTTGCGCCCATCTCTCCCTCCGACGGCGCAGCAGGCTGGACTTGTACGTCTATACACTCTCGTATCTTTGCTCCCGCGGTTGCGGGAGACAGCTAAACCGTCAGCGCTCACTGACTCGGCGCGGCTCGCTCCTGCAGGGGAGTTCTTCCAGGACAACATCGTCGACCTCGTCTCTGCGGCTCCTAATGCGCCAGCGGCTTCGATAGCCGAGACAGGTTGGCCGACAAATTCGATGACCCCGAATACCGATCTCGCGCCCGCGACGACGAGCGAGTTGCAGGTGTATCTGGACACATACCCGTGCGAGGCCAACAAGAATGGGACTTGTGCGTCTCTCTGCCTCGCCCCTCTACCCCCTCACGCTATATACTGACCGTTGCGCAACGCGGAGCAGCTTACTACTTCTTTGAGCCGGTGCGTGCTGACGCCCGCTTCTCGAGGTCGACGAGCGCCGCTGACTTGCTTCCTTTCTCTGCCACAGTTCGACGAGCCGGTTCGCTCCCTGCCTTCTCCCCTTCTCTCTACTGACTGGACGCTGACCTTCCGCGCGCGCAACAGTGGAAGGAGCGCTACGGCGGTGTTGAGCCGGTCCGTCCTTCCCTCCCTCTTTCGCTTCCTCCTCATCCGCTGACACCACTGCACTCCGCATCGCCGCGATGCAGTACTGGGGCCTGTTCGACTCGAACAAGGTCCTCAAGAACATCACCTTCCCCGACTGCGAAGTCGACTCGGCGCACGCTTCGGGTTGAAAACGCCTGCCTCTCCGGACCCCTCTTCCCCCGTTTCGCTCACTTCCTCCGCACACAACTCGCACTCCGCATACCCTCGCTCACAGCCGGACAGACTTCCTCGCTCCACACAGACACTCGCCTCGCCTTGTTTCGCCCTAGACCTCTGCCATCCTCGCTGCACATACCCGTTGTTCCTCCCTCCTCTTGCCCGTCTTGCTCGCAGCGGGGTGGGCGCAGACACTATCTATATATCAGACAGATCTTCTTCTTCCCTTCTGTCGCATGCAGCGGAGCGTGAGCTGCCGGGCGCGGTGAGAAAAGCGGAAGACGCGGAACGAAGCAAGGCTTTCGCTCTCTGGGCTTGCTCAATGGCGCCTGCCTCTTGTCAGCCTGAGCATGTGCAAAGACTCAGCCTGCATTGCTTGTCGGTGGCGGCGTCCTCAGTAAAGGCATGCCGGTGCCCCGAGTCAACGTGTTCCTGCACAAGCATGCCGTCCAGCCGCTGCAGCCTGTTCTTGATCTCCTTGCGCAGGACAGACGCCGCCAGTGCTGCTGTGCCGTCCCTGCAGCACTAGTAGTCTGCAAAATGGGGTACCGCAATGCGTCAGCTCTCAAGTCTGGTCATGGCCATGGCCAGGCCGGTGGTGCGATAGATTGGTGGGCTCACGCAGGTCCTGCACAAACCGCCACGTCTTGTTGTTGTTGGCCTTCTTACGGTTCTTGCCAAGTCTGCAACCAATCTGCGTGACAATGGCCTGTGTCTCCTCCTTCGAGAGCCCCTGGTCCTGCACAAAAGCAAAATGTGCCAGTGAGCAGGCTGCGGATTCCCGCCAGATCAAGCGGAAGTGCTGTTGACCGCGCACAACCGCGGAGGAAGAGATAATGTACACAAGCGAAGCGTCCAATGTGAGGAGAGATGTCGTTCTCAGGCTCTTGGGAATCCAGATTGAAGGGCTTGAGGCGCTGGTTGCCGTGGACAAAGACCTGCAAGGCGGAAGAGGCGCAGAGGAACCCAAGCCAGGTGTACGCGGCGTCGAGGTTGTTGCGCAAGGCATAGTGGGCTGCAAGACGATGCAGGCAATGCAGTATATGAAAACATCTTTAGGATGCGCTTGCGTCAAAGCACGTGGTACGCACACCAAAGGGCAAAGAACAGGCAAATCTTGACATGGGTGTCGGCCAGGTTGCGGTCCAGCTTCGGGATTGTCGACTCGAAGTCATCGAGCGTGAAGAGGCTGAGCTGCAAAGGGACTATCCAGTCAAAAAGGATCAGTACATACCGGGAATGGCCCCGCTTCTACTGCCAGGTTGTTCGCGAGGGACTAGCACCACGCGGAGGAGGAGAGGCACGCACCTCGATGAAGATTGCAAGGAGCGTGCGCGTGAGCTGCTTTTTGGGCTGAGTGAGCAGCCTGTGCTCTGTATGTCCAAGAAAAGCATCAGCAGACAGCACAAGGACGTGGCAGCAAGACGCACGCGTGACACTCTTGCCAAGGAGCAACTTGTGCTGCTGCGGGAGGTCCTGTTCTCTGGTCGTGAAAGCAACACGCTTGCTGCTCTTCTGCCAAGCCTTGCGCAGGGCGTTGCCATGCGTGGAAGGCGTCAGGATACCTGCAAGCAAACAAGAAGACAGTGTGTCAGGGAAGGGGATCCGTGTGGGAGGATGGCCTGTGTCGCCACTTGAGTGAGGCGGCCCACTCACCCGCGTATGCCTTCACTGCGGCCAAGGGACATGGCACTGCCAACCTCACCAAGCGAGTGGGTGGAGAGGGAGCGGGGGAGCACCAGCTCGCCCGCGGGCCACGCATGCGAAGAGTCGTAGGGCTCGCTTGGCGCGTCGGGCCAGCCGTTGTGGCGGCTTGTCAGCGCTTTCAGCCTTGAACTGCACGCTCCAAAGTCCACCGTGAGCAGGGGCATGTTGGCGTGCTGCAAGGAAGGGAGGAGGTCAGTGTCGAGCAGGCAACCATGGCCACATCCACTGCAGACTGCCAATGCAAAGATGTTGTCAAACTTACTACAACGCAGGAAGGCAGTAGCCTAAAGCGCAATGCCACCCAAAGCGCGGCAAACTTCAGCAGAGACACCTCAAGCGAGCAGACGACCAGGAGAGCTTCTTGATTGGACGTCTCTCGGTGGCAAACGGCCCACACCCTGCTTTGCTGGCCTACAGTGAGGTAGTGCACCCAACTACATACAGGGCAACACAAGCTGCACCACCCCAAGCCCATGCCCCCCGCCTCCTCATCACGCCCTTGCCCGTCCGACGACGGAGACGACGAGGCCCAGCGGCAATCAACCCTGCAGGGAACAAACAGGCATCCTTGTTTCTCCTTGCCCGCACAGGGCAAGAAGATGAGCACACAGATGCCCTTTCTCGTCGGCTCATCGACGAGTGAGAAGGACCCGGAGGACGGACTGGTCGGCACGCGGGGCAGTTGGGGGGCAGTCGGGCAAGGAGAGCAAGTATGTGTTGGGCGTGCCAGGCAGGAAGGTGAGGAAGGTGGCAGCTTTGATGGGCTTGGGCCAGACAGAGGGAACCAATGAAGTCGAGGTAGCAAGCGACGATGACTGGGGTGAGTTTGCCAGGATTCACCGCAGCCAGATGGGCTGATCAGTCCTTTGCACTCAGTTTTGGACAAGGAGGGTGAAGAAGCGGTTGACAACGAGGAGATCCTCAACCTGAAGATCGCTGAGGCCTTCGCTGTTCACCTCGTCTTTCTCACAAAGGTGGTGCAGCCCTTTGTCAAACAGGCGCTGTTAGGTCTGGACTGGGTACGCATTCTCTCACTCTAGCCTACAAAGGCTCACTCACCATCGATGTTGACAGACCATTCTCATCGCCGCGTGGTTCACATTCCAGTTCCTCCTGAGCGTGCGCAACGACTGCCACTTCAGGTGCAAGTGGCAGCGGCGTGTAATCAGCGCAGGGCTGACACACAGACAAGCAGTCTGGGAGTCGCCTCAGACAGTACGACGCCGATCATCGTCCGCAGGGGGGACTGGGTGTCCTGCTCATTTGCAAGTTTCTTTTTCAGCGAGATCTGCCTGCGCGTGTGCATTGTTCCCGAGTAAATACGGCGTGCTACAGCTGACCGGGACCATCAATGCCAAAGACCTGCATTGCCGCCCATCTCGATCGCAATTACGGGCACAAGCAGCACGGTGCCACCACGCCGTCCCGAGCATGGAGACCGTTCTGGACGCAAGAACAAGCTCATTGATTTGCCGGGCAAGACTGCCGGCAAGAAGAGACAAGGCGCCAGTGCTACGCAGACCGTCCGCATTGCCCTCGACGGCGTCGTTTTCCTCTACATGATCATCACTGCCAAGCATCTCTGTGACGCTTTCTGCAAGTACGTTGAGCAGATGTTGTGTGGGCCAAGGAAGGAGTATGGCACTGAATCACCGTGAATTTTATGTACCCAAGTTTCACTCGACCAAGGTCCTCAAGAACATCACTTTCCCCACTGCAAAGTCGACTCAGCGCAGGCTTCGGGTTGAAGACTCCTCCGGCCCTTTCCCCTCGTTTTGCTCTCTTGCTCCGCACACATCTCGCACTCCGCATACCCTCGCTTGCAGCAGCACAGACTTTGTCGCTCCGCACAGACACTCGCCTCGCCTCATTTCGCCCTAGACCTTTGCCATCCTCGCTGCACATACTCCTCTTGCCCGTAACGCTCGCAGCGGGGTGGGTGCAGACACTATCTATATATCAGACAGATCTTCTTCTTCCCTTCTGTCACACGCAGCGGAGCGTGAGCTGCCGGGCGCGGTGAGAAAAGCGGAAGACGCGGAACGAAGCAAGGCTTTTGCTCTCTGGGCTTGCTCAATGGCGCCTGCCTCTCGACAGCCTGAGCATGTGCGGAGACTCAGCCTGCATTGCTCGTCGGTGGCGGCGGCGGCGGCTCGTCGTAGTACCGCTGCTTCAGCGCGCGGTACTTTCGCAGCGAGTACATGGCCTCGAGCTCTGCGCAGCGCACGGGCGTGTTCAGCTCACGCACACGCAGACGAGAAACTAGCAGTGCAGACTGCTCACCCTTCTTGATGAACTCTGCCTTGCGCACGCCGTCCTCGAGCCGCTCCGGGTCGTCGCACCCGCTGTAGGCGCCAAAGCAGCGCTTGAGCCGCGCGTGGATCCCGTAGTTCGGGTCGGGGTACTCGCGTCCGAGGTAGTGCAGCTGCAGGCGGCATGAGGCGGAGAGGACGTCAGCGAGGAGGAGGAGGGCGAGAGCCTGGGAGATGTGGGGAACGACGAAGCGAGCGGAGTGGGCGGACCTCTTTGTACAGGGCGCGAGCGCGCTGGCGCAGTGCTTGGATGGACGACAGCTTGGCTTTGCGCGCTCCTGAGCGTGCGAGAGCGGTACAACGAGCGGCTCACCGGTCTGAGCGGAACCGACGATCGGCTCTCCGCTCTTCCCTCACCCCGCTTCGCACGCGAGAGAGTGCACTGCCCATGCCGAGCAAAGAGCAGCTCGACCTCGCCCTCGCGCGCTACCCCGCCGCGCTCGCTCTCCGCGCCGCCGCGTCCAAGTCCTCGACGGACATCGTCGCCCTCGACCGGTGGTACCGCGGCGAGCTGCGGACTGCGGTGCATGACCGCATCGAGCGCGACGATGAGCCAGAGCAGAGGCTCACGCTTGACGAGCTCAAGCGGGTCATGGATTGGAAACTCGCCGTGCGTCTCTCGCTCCCTGTTCCCTCTGCCCCTCACTGCAGCTCTCAACCCACCTCTGCGTGCGAGGGCTGACAAGCTGTTGACGCTTCTCTCGCAGCGCGGCAAGTTCCGCCCGCGACTTCAAGCCATGATCGCCTCGAACCCGCCTTCAACGCTCGCTTCCGCGCTGTCCCGCCACTCCTCCGCAACTTCGCCACGAGCGCGCCTCGAAGCGCTCTGCACGCTTAAAGCCGTCGGCCCGGCAACAGCGAGCGCGCTCCTCGCGCTGTTCAAGCCCGCTCAGGAACCGTTCATGAGCGACGAGGCGATGGAGTTTGTTAACTCTCGGTCAGCGGGCGCAGGAGGCGGCGCGGGCGGAAAGAAGGAGTACACGGTCAAGGCGTGGGAGGCGTACAGGGCGGACATGCTGCAGAGGAAGGACGACGAGCGGTGGGAGAGCGTCGAAGAGCTCGAGATGGCGCTGTGGAGCTGGGGCGTGCTCTGCAAATATGGCGGCGAGGAGGAGAAAGAGGGCCTCTTGGGTGACGTCAAGAAGGGTGCACAGGAGGACGCACCGAGGCGCAGCAAGAAGCGCAGTAGCAAGACTGTCGCAGCACTGGAAGACACGCCGTCTCTCCCCACTGCAACAAAGAAGCGCAAGTCGAGGTAGTGCTGTCGTCTCTATTGCGTAATGCGAGAGACACTAGAACAGTACGCGTCTACCGCCGCCTCTGCCGCCCGCGCTCGACCGCCTCGCTCAACCCGTTGACCTCGTTCAGGCGCTCGCGCAGCAAGCCTGTCTCACCCTCGACCGTGCCGCCGCGCGCCCAGGCGGTGCGGCTCAGTGGCGCGACCGACATGTCCTTGTAGCCTCGAAGGAGCGCCTCGACGCTGTCGCACGGGGCGGCGGTTGAGGGTGAAGAGGGGGGCGCGAGGCAGAGAACCCAGATAGCGTCGTAGCCGCCGGCTGCGGAGAGAGAGCGGTGAGCAAATTGTGTGTGGCGCAATCACCACGCTTGAGAATGAGCGCGCTTGCGCTACAATCATTCACGAGACGGAACGCACCTCCGGGAACGCCCGCGCCCACAACTCCCGGCAGCTTGGAGCACTCGTCGAGCAGCTTGGTCTGCTCGGGCGGCTCGATTGGTACGCCGGACGACTCGCCCATGTGGCGAATCAAGTTGCGGACAGCCTGCGAGGCGAGCGAGACGCGGTCAGCTCCTCCGAGCGGCTTGAGATCCGCAGCGTGTACGTACGACGATGTCGGAGGCGGCTCGCGAGAAGAGTGAGCACGAGCTGGACCACTGCACATGCCGGAAGCGTGGTCAGCGATCTGCACGCACGACAGGCTGAGGGCCGAGCGCGGCCTACCTCGCTCGCTGGCAACGCCGCCAGCCTCCGCACTGCACCCTCGTACCCCGCAGAGTCCTCCTTCGCTCTCGCACTCAGCTCGACGAGCGTATCCCGCAGCGCCTCGTTGCTCCGCCCCAGCTCGGTCCAGACGCGCTGCGCCTCGTCCGGCTGCGCGCGCTTCCACTGCAGCACCTTGCCGACCATGCTCGGAGTGTTGGAGCCTGCGTCGACGTCGGCGAGGAGGAGAAGCGTGTGCGGAGGGAGAGCAAAGGGCGAAACGGAGCCGGACGTCGCCGAAGCGGTCCAGGCCGGGTTGAGCGACGGCGAGAGGGCGGCGAGCAAGTCGTTGCCGGCGATCTGGAGTGAGTTTGATTAGCAAAAGCGAGGCGGAACGGGAACCTGATCAGGCGCGGCGCACCTTGGAACCACCAGCCTGGGTTGGGTCGAGCAGGTCGCCCAAGCACTCGACGGCGAATCGCTGGTACGTCTGGCTGCCGTACACGGCGGCCGAGACGTCGAAGCCGCTGCCGACCTTGCCCTGCGCAAGCGAGTGCACGTACTGCGCGAGGTTGTGCATCAAGTCGAGGGTTGCCGGCTCGGGCGCAGGCAAGCGGGAGCTGGGGGCGGATGCGGCGGCGGGATTGGAGGACGCTCCGGTCCAGTGAAGGAGGAGCGCAGAGGTGAGTGAGGTAACCATGGCGGCGGACGAGCCGAGTCCTGTCTTGTGGACATTGCGGATGGTGCAGCCGAGCGGGGCGAAGGGTATAGGTGCGGCGTCCTGCAGAGGTAACAGATCCGGTCAGCTGTGTGCTCTCCTGCAAGAGAAAGCACGACGCACGGCGCGGTCCTGCGAGTAGAAGTCGTTGGATCCGACGACGGTGACCTCGAGCGAGCGGAAGGACGCGTCGGGGCGGAGTGCGCTCGCGACCTGGAGCGCGGCGCGGACCGAGAGGTGCACGAACGTGTTGGGCGAGCTGCCTTCGATGGCCACCTCGTCGACGGTCCACTCGGCTGCGGTCCTCGTCGCGCGGTAGCTCCACTCGCCGTCGTCGAACTGCGGACTGACCACCCGCACCTCGAACCCCTCCCCACCCGCCGAGCCCGCCGGGCCGACCTGTGCACTCGCAGGCTGCTCCTGCACGACCGTGTAGAACCGCGACGGCGTAGAGACGACAAAGCCTTTGTGCGCGCGATCGAGGACGAGGTACCCGCCCGCGAACAGCACCTTGCCCGGGCACGACACGACCGTCGCTGCCATCCTGCGCGTTGTAAAGGCGAGCAGTGCACGCGCGCCAACCGCCTGGCGACGTGGATGCGAGGATGAGAGGAACTCAAGGTCGCTTCCCCTCGAACGACGCGGATGCGTCGATTGCCCCGCCGCTTCTGCTTCCTCCTGGACGAGGGACCACTGGACGCGCATACAAAGCTCGAATAACAGCCGCAGCTAGCCTGCACCACGCCTTCCGGCCTGTACCCATCCTGCACCGCCCCCCTTCCTTCCGAGCGCGCTCGCACGAGCCCTCGTCACTCAAGTCGTGCCGGCGACAAACCAGCGCCTTCATCGCCATCAATATTGACCACCTCGCGCGCACCGTTCGCGCTGGCGAACCGCGTGAGCTGCGCTGCCGCGCCTAGAAGGCGAACGAGGGCAGCTCGCTCCTGCTCATGCCCGTGACCAAATCCTTGACCGCCTCGAGCGCCTTGTCGACCTCGCCTCCTCGAGAGCGTGCGCCCGCCTCGGACGCGGGCGCGAGACCGGCGAAGGAGAACTGCGCGAGCGGGAGCTGCGCCTTGCTCAGCGCGCGTGCGGCCGCCTGCGGGTCCTTCTCCCCCTCGCTAGCGCCCTCAGCATCCAGGTTGGCGTCTCCACCGCCGTCGTGCTGCGTCGATGTGGCAGCGTGCGCCTTCGACGCGACGTCTGCGAGCGCAGCCATGGGCGACGACGCCGGAGGCGGAAGGACGGGCGGAGCGAGCGGCACGTTGGCCGCGGCAGGAGACGTCGTCTTGGGCGGCTCTGGGGCGGGGATGCCGAAGGAGAATGCAGGCGACGCGACCGGGGCCGCCGCGGTCGATGTGGCGCCGGTTGTCGCACCGCCGAAAGTGAATGCTCCGGTCGTCGCCGGCTTGGCAGCTCCTGCGGAAGCGGGAGCGAATCCGGAGGTGCTGGGAGCGCCGAAGGAAAAGCCCGAGGTAGAGCTGCCGAAGGCAAAGGCGGGCTTGGCTGACGAGGGGGCAGAGGAAGGAGGGGCGGGCGCGGGGGGCGCGAAGGAGAAAGGCGTTGTCGGCTTCGACGATGCGCCAGCATCACCCTTCTTGCTTGTGCCGAAAGCGAACGCTGGTGCGGGCAAGTCCTCCGCTTGATCGTCGACAAGCTGGTCCTCCTCCTCCTCCTCCTCCTCCTCCTCCTCTTCTTCTTCGTCTTCCTCCTCCGCCCCGCCCATCTCGGCGTCCTCTGCGTCCGACGAAAGCTCGACAACCGCGGGAGCCTTTTTGCTCGCCTTCTTGGGCGCGATAGCGGGCGCCGCAGCTTTGGACACAGAAGGCTTGGGCTGCTCTGCCGGCTTCGAACGCTTCGACTCCCGACGATATTCCTGCAGACCATGCAATTCATCCGTCAGCAACACTTGCACTGTTAAGGGAGGCGCAAGAACGTACGGCAGGCATGGTGCGCTCAAGCTGCTCGAGGGGCGACTCCTCCTGCGCCTTCTGCTTGAGCTTCTCGACCTCGGCCGTGACCTTTGATACGCGCTGCGCGGGTCGCGGCGTAGAGGACTTCTGTGTGCACACCGATCCGCCATGTTTGTGAGCCCTGACGTACGGGCGACAAAGGCGAGGACGTACCGCTTTGGCCCTGGTCGGGCGACCGGCACCCGCGAGCGCGAGCGGGTTATCGTTGCTTGCGTACGGGTTCAAGATAGCAGCCTTGGGGCTGGTCGACGGCGGTGGGTGCGCCGCATCCTCCTTGCGGATGATGTCGAGCATGAGGTCGGCGGCACGAGTCGGGGGACGCGCCGGCGCGCTCTTGCGTGGCGGAGACGGGGAGGGAACGTCTGCGAGTCGATTGATCAGTCACGCTCACAATCGAGGCGAGTGAGGAAGAGCGTACCGGCCTGGCTGACCTGCCATAGCGGCGATGGCTTGGCGGGCGTGCTGGTACTCGAGCTAGCACTCGGGCCCGCTATTTTCGCGCTCGCGGACTTGACTGGGTCTTTTGCAGTAATAGCTGGTATCGCCGGAGCACGCTGCGAGGTAAGCGTACGGACGGGTGCAGGCGAGACGACCACATCGTCGAGCGTCGCAACGGGGATGTCGTCCTCGTCGTCGCGGCCCGTCTTGCGCCGCTTGCCCTCTGAAGCATCCGGACCCGACGAGAGTGCGGCCTCGCTTTGGCTCTGAGACACCCCAGCGATGGTCGCTCGGCGCCTGCGGCTTGAGTAGCCCGCTCCCACGTACATCGGCCGTCGGCGCTTGGACACTACCGGACCCGTCGCTTGGCTCGACGGGAGCTCGCCGCCAAAAACGGAGCCGGACGAGGATCCAGCCTGGGAAACCGGTTGCGCAAGAGCGTCGGGCGGCGGGTTCGAGCGGAAGTTGGGCGTGAAGGCGGTAGGCACGGATGAATCGCCGTGCGCTGCGAGTATCGCATTGCGCAGTGTTAGCGCTGAGACGTGCGAGCGGGGACGGGGCAAGTACGCACCCTGCTGCATCAGATGCAAGACGCCCGCCTGCTCGACGGGAGTCAGCTGCTCTTCGCCGCGGTCCGCCTTGGCCTGGAAGAAGCGCGCCAGCTCCTGCGTCGCGTGGCTCGACGTGCTGTGCACTGCACTCTCGGCAGTAAGAGCTGACTGCGAGTCGGCGAAACGAGCGTAGCTGGGCGAGCGATCGACGGCGCGGCCGAAGCGCGGCGTGGCGAGTGTGGCGGCGAGGTTGGGCAGCGAGGCGGACGAGGCAAGCGAGTTTGCAGACGCTTTGGAGCCGCTGCTCGTGCCTGGCGTAGGAGAAGGCGGGGCATGGTCGGCGAACTGTTGACGGGGAAGCACAACGCGGTCAGCTACTTGGCCGGCCGGCAGTGCACGTGTTCGACATACATCTCGTCCGCGAGGCAACAACCTTCCGTGCAGCGCAAACGCCGCGCCCTCGTCGGAGGAGTCGAGCTCCTCCTTGACGGCAGGCTCGTCGTCAGGCTCGGGCGTCGGAGCCTTGTGCTTGCGCGCAGATCGGAAGGGCGAGACGTAGGAGAGCAAGCTCCTTAGTCGTGACTGCAAGTATACAGACTATCAGCTCTGGTGAGTGCGTTCAGCGTCAGTCGCCCGGCTCACTGGTGTTGGCTCAGGCTGCGTCGGCGGCTGCGTCGGCCGCGTGTAGGGCGACTGCCGCCGTGCCTGGCGGTTGGCTTGGGTGTTGCGACGCGGCGAGTCGCTCATCGGCGCTGCGGCGGGCGTGTTGGTGGAGCGAAGATGGTCGCCAGGTGCTCGCGTTCTTGGGCAGGTCAACCAACTCACACCGTCCCCGCTGCCCGCCTTGCAGTTCAGTAGAAGGTCTCGTAGCCTCATTCGATTGATTTGCACTCATGAAAGCGCGCCGAGAGCCCATCGCGTTCCGCGGAGAAAGCCTTTTCACCGGACGGTGTAAGTTCCGATTCCGGGCAGCACAGTTCGTCTGTGGGCAGCCAATGGTACTTCGTAAGGTCTGTGCAAGTGCTGCCAGGCCGCGCTCGGATCCGAGAGTGCAGCCTGAGGGATGCGTTGGTGTTTGGACTGACAACTCCCGCTTCGCTTCCGCGTAGGCTCGTTGCTCCTCTGCACCGCTTTACTGAGCCCGTCTGCTCTCCCTTCCGCCTCAAATGCATCTTGTGGGTGATGAGCTGGTCTTCCGGCGCCGTCTGCGGCTCAGGGGAGCCTGAGACACCCTCTCAGACGCAGACTTGCCCTTTCGGCACTACCTACTATTCGCGGGTGCCCGCTGCAGGTCGCCGCCGCCGCCTCCCCGTTTGTACATGCGAAGAAGACGCCCGAGCTGCCATAGGGCGCCAAAAAGAACAAGGACCCGAAGAGCCAGGGACCTCGGTCGACCAAGACAGGGTTCGAACCTGCGCACGCAAAGCGTAACAGCTATCGGGGCATTGCAAAACAGCAATAATTCAAGGCTGTCTCCTTAACCACTCGGACACTTGGCCGCATCAAGGCAGAACGAGAAACCAGCCGTACAGGAACTCAAAAGCCCGACAACCTCTTCAACTGGGGCTGTGTTGTCCCTGTTGCCTATCTTGGCTGGGTTTTTTTGCATCTCACGGCGCACTTGTGCACCCTTGTAGGCTGAGAGAAGACCAGGAAGCAAAAACTGGGACAGAAAGCCATCAATGTGTAGGGCCTTGACCTTCCGTGTCCTTGCTGCCTGCCGCCTCTGCGCTCGGGTAGACCAGGAATCAGGGCCAATGTAGCTTCAGTATAAACTTGTACTGATGATAGTGTATGGGCCTGGCCATGCCTGATGCACAGCAAGGTTGGCACACATGGACATGAAGTGAAGCTCCTGCGCCTTGTCGCATGCCTGCAATCTTATAATCTGTCTTGGCTGGTGTCAAGTGTATTGCGGATTGATAGGACACGCACTATGTGTGCAGCTGCCTCTTGTTATCTCCCTCGTGCTTCCATGGAAACGTGGTTCTGTACAACGGAGTCCACGCACTGCGCAGTGCTGCCCTCTGCTCTTGTGTGGGACTCGCAGGGATTTACTGCCAGATAATTGATGGCAAGACCTCAGAGTGATTCTGCACTTGATAAAGAAGACAGTGGGGAATCTGCGTGCTTTCCCCCTCCCCCTCTGAGGCTCACATCTACCATGTCATGTTGTGTCTGCTCTCATCTTCTTGTTTGCTTGCTGCGCGCGCACAGGGCCACAAAGATGGCTCTTTTGCGCCGCAGAGAGTGTGGACAGCACAGCGTGAGTCCCATTGCAGGAGCTGCGCTTTGCGAACCGCTGACGCCCGTCTTCCGTCAGGAACACCAACGCTGCGCGCCCAGCAGTGCAGCGAGGTGTCACGTGTGCTACCGGGCCTCCAAAAGGGCACAACAAGCAGTGCGCACACGAGCACTCCTCTGCGTGGGCCTCTCGCTCATCGAGGGTGCTCCGCACAGGCAGATGCAGCAGACGCTGCCCTGTACCGCCGCCTGGCGGAGCAGAATGCGGAGCTGCTCTACAAGGAAGACAACCACAAGGTCCAGGAGCTTGTGTCAAGGCTTGCAATGCGTTGTGCAATGCACGTTCCGCTCCCGCCTTGCCCGTCCAGCATTGCCTCTTTTATCCGCCCCCGCACCCTGCCCAGCGCAACCCTGCTCCCCCTGCTTGCTTTCCTGCGCACTCCTGCTACGCTGGCCCGCGCGCTTGAGTGCCCAACTGCGCCTGCGGGACCGTTGTCGGCGTTCGCCATTGCCTCACCTCAGCACTTGGCGCAGCACCAGGGCGTCCAGTGGACGCCTGCTTCAATGGACCACACGCGCTTCAATGCCAGATGTGCGCCACCAATCAGTTCATCTGCTGCCCACAACGCCTGGAGCGCCGCCCCTGCGGCGCTGTCGAGCGCAATGTACTCGGGCGGCGCTCCCGCATCATCAAGTGCCTCTTCATGGCCTGGACCGCCCCTCAAACCTCCTGCCGCAAACAACAGCTCCTTTGTTACCATTGGCAAGGACAGCACAATCACTGTGGGCCAGTCACGCTTTGCCGACTTCACCGCCTTCCTCGATGCGTTTGCCGCCCCTTCAGCCTAAGGCGTCGCTGCTTGTACAACCTGCCAGCTGCGCCCGCCTCCCATTGTTGATTTGCTTGCTTGCCAATGTACCCCTCTATTGCTCTGCTACAGTGCTACTGTTGCCGTTTTACCTCCACCTCTCCTCTTCCCGCTGTGACCCCACCTTGTCCTCTCTATGAAATCACAGATTTGCGTGTGACTGCTCCAATTACTTGGGTTAGCCCTGAGTGACTGAATGGTACACTTGAATGTTTGCTGCACTCTGATCCACTGCAAAGGTTGGTGAGCGCTGCTCTTGCACATCTCTCGAGACTGTGCCTACGACTCTTCCTTGACTCCTCTTGCGCAATGCTGCTGAGAAGCCTTTGCAAAGAGTGCAAAGCTTTCAAATTGACATGGTGAGCAATGAAGACCACAGCGTCGCTGCGGGATGGAGGAGACAGAGCCGCGCAAGACGAGAACGAGTCAATTTGGGACCTGCAAGGGGAAGGTGCGTCAATGCTTGTAACGTGGGGATGCAGCAGCGTATGGGCGGACCTTCTGGACTGCCAGTGGCGCGGTGGCTGGGGTCACGTTCTTTGGATTGCCAAGGGCAAGCATCTGCCGACAAGGACCGGAAGTGCTTGTGATCTGTTCATGGCTGCGGGGACACGCGTACTGACTTGTCCTTGAAAACAGTCTCCGCTTTCGCCTTGGCATTGTTGCCACCGGGGTCAATGTTGTGCAGTGCAGCTGGGCGGACTAAGGAAGTCATAGCCAGCACCAGGAACGGCAACGGCAACGGGCCGTTATACCGGGGAGGCACCCCAATATAACGGGGCTCCGGCCTGTTCCCGTTCCCGTTCAGCAGAAAGGCAGCAAAAGCTGCGGTTACGAGCTATAATGCGGACAACAGGATCTTTGGAAGCGTTTTCTATGCTCTCCTGCATCTTCAGAACACCATCATATGCTCTGCAAAGTCTCAAGAGAGCAAGAAGCTCAACAAACAAGCAAGATGGTGATCATGACTGGGCTGCAAGAGCGGGCTTCTGCTTGCACCCTACCCTGGAGTGGCACTGTGCTGCATTCATAGCCTCTCTTCCATTCAGAACACACTGTAGATCCCACTGTTGTCTGTCAAAGCTCTCAAGAGCTTCCTGCACCTTCCCCTAGCTGCCAAGGTCAGTGTATGCTCATTGCAGCCCGTTACCGGGCAATAGCGGGCCCCAATCCCGGCCCTGTTGCTGTTGTCTGGATCTGGCCCAAAAGCCTGGTCTGGTCCCGGTAACGGGACCCCCCGGTGGTGGCTATGACATCCTTACCCACGCGGCAGTTCCAACCCCGCGTGCTTGCGGTCATCGACGGCTTCCTCGTCTCACCATTGATTCTGCCAAGGCAATGACCATTGTAGGTGGGCACTACGCGCTGCTGACCAATGCCAACATTCCCCTCCTTGCTGACTCACGGTTGCTGCCTCATTAAGGGCGCCATGTCAAACAATGCCAAGCGCTTGCAGGTCTGCATGTGCGACGCTGAGCACAGCGTTGAGGACTGCAGCATTGGGTGGAGCAATGACTTGCTGCAGCAGTCAAAGCGTGGGAAGAAGTCTGGGGAGCTCAGGAAGAAGATGTGGGCGGGCAGAGATGTTGGAGAATCAATGAGGGCATCATTGCAGGACGCGCAGAAGAAGGTGCATCATCTCTCACTTCTGTGCACCCTTTAGCTGAAGCTGCTTGCAAACAAGGCAACCGCGGCGCTTGTCGAGGACGGCGGGATGAGGAAGGTGTTCTTTGAAGCCCTGCTCAAGGACGATGGCTACGCCGTACGTCTGTTGTCACGCTGCAACACAGAGGCATCAATCATTGACAGAAAAGACTGACAGAAAACATGTGCAGGGCAATTTTACAAGCAAGGAAGAACCCAAGCGGCAACGTGACACCCAGCAACGCCCAGCATTGCCTGCCCAAAGCCAGCCAAGACCAGCTGTGCATTGCTCAAATCCTTGACTGTGGCAGTCAAGAATGGCGACTATCCCATCAGCAAGGTCAAGACCAAGAGTTTACTTGTCAAGGGCGTCAACTTTTCCCCAGGCAGGCAGATTCATTCATGTGGACCTGTTTGACACCAACAAGGGCACCCGCCCTGTGCCCCAGCCCACTCTGACCTGCAGTTTTGGTCACCAACACTTGCCAAGGGCAAGCATAACAGGAGGGACCACCCTTCCACGTCAAAGTTGTGTGAGCACCTCTTGATGCTTTGGCAGCTTTGCAATGGTGCTTGCAGCCCTGCTGCAGCTGTTGATGCAGAGAGCCAGGGCACTTGACTGAGATCAATGAGAACTCTGGACACAAAGATGCAAACGGCATAGACTGATAGCGGAACCTGCACCACTAGGAAAACAAGACACAGGGGACAAAAAGAAGGCGTGACTGGGGATCGAACCCAGGTTAGTCGGAAGTGCTCAAGTCAGAACCGACTGTACTAACCACTATACTATCTCGCCGCGATGGGCGCTGAGGTCCCCTTGGACACAGCTGAGCAACCTGGCTCTTGCCTGAGAGCCTCAACTTCCCTGTCCGCATGCATCAGTCTGTGAAGAACTCAGATTTGCACAACTGGGAAATCTCAATTGACCTGGGGCAGAGAAAGGCCGGAATAGACTCATGGAGTGGCCTGGCCAGTTTCTGCAGATCAAGCGGCATGTGTCCCCTCTTCCAGGCAGAGGCAGCAGCACTTGCTGCTGCATGACTGTGCCTGCCAATATGGAGTCTCAAGGGCAACCAGAGCCAGTCAGAAAGCACAAAAAGGCTCCTGCAGGCTTTGCAGCCTTTCCTGCACTACAGTAGAATCTGCATATAAGAAAGAGACCAACGAGAAAGATCTGCCTATAAGAAAGCCCGACTCCCTTCCCGGTTGCAGAAATTGTGAGCTTTGGCAAATTGTACAAGAAAGATTGGTTCATAAGAAAGTGGTTGAGCCTCTCCCACAGACTTTCTTGTAGGCAGATTCTGCTGTAGTTGTAGTACTTAAGCTGACCAGCAAAGTGTCGAGTGCCACCCAACAAAGCAGAAAATGCTGCAAGAGGTGTAGCACGTGACCTGTGGTGCCAAATTCTACTGCCCTGGCCAATTGATTGCCACAAGTGTTGTTGACGCCGTGCTGCTCCTGTCTTTGCAGCAGACCGGCGCAGCAGGTCCTGGTCCTGCAGTCAGATATGAGAAGCACCTGTTCTGACCTGCCGGTGCCCGTGGACCGGCACTGGCAGATTACCACTACATACATTGTCTGGTTCATAATGCTGTCTGCCATATCACTTGCTGGTCCCAGGCACAGAAAGACACAAAGGGTGAATAAGTGAGGGAGGTCTGCCTAGACGGGGGAGGGCAGTCTTGAGGGAGTGCAAGCAGCAATAGAGCAAGGAGACAGCAATGTTGGAGTGGACGCTTGGCAGAATTGGTGAGATGGGTCGAGGTTGGGGTTGAGGCGGAGCGCGCGGTCAGAGGCGGCTGTCCTTCAGCTGTCTCTCATCTTGCTGGCCCGCGTGCAGATATGTTGGCCGTAGACTCCTAGATTGCATTAGAGCCGTCTCTCATCTTGCTGGCCTGCACGCAGACCGTCCCAATCAACTAGCAGGACTTGAATTTGCCACCAGAAGGTAAAGCCGCTGAATGATTTGCCAGGGAAACTGTGCTCTGCTGGCCTCACTGCAAAAAGGCAACTGCAGCATCAGCACAGAGAATGGGAGTGGACAAGCAGAAGGCAATCTTGAGGCTGCGCCGGCAAAGGTGCAGCAATGGTGCCCCTTGCCTGCAACAGTTGGAGGCTCAAGGTGGAGCAGTGCATTGAGAAGGCAGGGAGCAGGTGCAACTTGGTCATTGTATTGGCAACCATGCTGGCAGTAGGGATGCAGGTAATCTAGAGGACATTGTTGTTGACAATCTTGAGAATAAAGTGCCAAGACAATGTAGTGCCAATCCGCCGGTGCTGGTTCCCTGGCACCAGTGGGTCAAAAAGGGTGCCTTTCTGGTTTCGCAGCAGGACTGGGCCCTGCAGCACCCGTCCACCGCAAGGACAGGAGTGGCATTGTTGAAACAGTACTTCCGGCAATTGCACGGCAGGGTTCTTGTGAGCTTGAGCATCAGTCCCTTTGGAGGGGGTCCCAGAGCATGTAGCCTGACGGATGAAAGTGTCCAAGAAGCCTGATAGCACAAGCAGGGGCTACAGCAGAGAGAAAAAGGGAAGCAAGAAGCAAACAAGACAAAGCGATGAAGCGGCAAACTGCCTGGTAGAAGTGGACACAGCGGAATTCTCTCCCTCTTCTGTATGAGTGGCCAGCCAGTGCTATGTGCTGGATGTGGAACACTATGGAGTGTGCTTTCCAGCTGAAGGTAGAAGTCTAGAGAGTCAATGACAGCAAGATGTTGCCAGACTTCTTTGCTGGCACCTTCTCACCTCGGTCCCGTTCCCGGGCCATTGACCGGCACCATATACTCTAAAAATGCCCAGTGAGGCAGTTGTAATTGCACAACTGAGGGGTGTGCACCAGGGCATTGGCTCCCTGCTTCTTGCCAAAGAGGCAGGTTGGCGCAGCAGTGGGATGGCCAAGCTTGCAAAGGAGCTGGGCAAGGAAAAGGGCCTCCTTGCCAGAATGCAAGAGGATGATGTATTTGGCTTCAGTGAAGGAGGCAGCAACACAGGGATTAAGGCGAGAGGACCAGGAGACAGTGCCAGACAGGACGAAGGTGACAAACCTGATTGTTGAGCACAAGGCTGACAGGATGGCGCGCCAGTCAGAGATGCTAAGTGCCTCAAAAGTAGCAAGGAATGAGCTGTCTGGGACACAGCTGATGCCGTCGGTGAGTGTGCTGGCATGCACAGACAACAGGGGCCCAGTGGTTGTGGTCCAGACTTAGAGAGTACCAGCCAAAGCTGCAAGAAGACAGATGAAATACAGCCTGGTACTCATTATGGCAAGGGAGCCGGCGGCCTGCAGTTGGTGCCAGCAGAGGTCCGGCGGCACCTGGAAGTCTGTGGCAGCTGGGCAAAGCTGGTGGGGTCCAGTGACATGGGCTCAATGCGCCAGCCGGACTGACCAAGACGTCTTGCTTGCTGCTCCTGGCGCAGAGGGAAGAGATGCGCGACTTAGCAATGCAGGCTGACACAGAGGGAAAACACAACACAAGACAGACCTGCTCCCAGCGCGAGGGAGAAGGGGGGATCCGCCAAACAGGAGTGGGCAGCAAGAGTAAGGAGGGGATCCAAGTCTCAAGGGGTGCGAGCAGCAAGAGGAGAGGCAACAGCGCAGCTTGAATTTGCAACCAAACAGTGAAGCTGCGAAATTAGTCCACAAGGAACTATGCCCGACCGGCCTTACCACGCAGAGCCCACTGCACCATCAGCACAGGAAATGATGGTAGACAACCAGAGGGCAATCCTAAGGCTGCGCTGCCGGAGGTCCAGCAACAAGACGGACAAGGACATTCTGAAGGTCCACATGCTGGGACAAGAAGATGTCGCTGCTGCACCTCCAGAAGCGTAGCCTTGATGTTGCCCTCTGGATGTCTTCTCGCATTCCCTGTGCTGATGGTGCAGTGATCTTTGCGCGGCAAGGCCGGTAGGGCATAGTTCCATGGTGTGTGGTTTTGCAATGTTCACCTCATGCACACTTTGGTTGCAGGTTCACCTCCTGCTATATCTGCTCTTGCACTCCTTTTGCTACTTGCACACCGCAAGACTCAGAACCCCATCCACTTGTTGCAGACCTCCCTCTCTCCATTGCGCTTCTTGTCTCGCGGCACCAGGGAGCAGTTCCATTTTGGGTTGTGCTCTCTCATCTGTTAGCCCTGCATTGCTTCTTTGCGCTTCTCAAGCTGTGCTCTCCCATTTGCTACAGCTGCATTGTTGAGTTGCCCTTCTACCCTCTCTGTGCCTCTGGGCAGCAAGCCAATGGGATAAACGCCCAACAAACTTTGCACACCCATTGCATGCTCCCCTCTGCCTCACCTTCAATTGAGATGGTGTCTGCAGACATCAACAACGCACTTGCGTCTGCCCCAAACCGTTGTTCCCTTGCACCCCTGCTGCTGCCGTATGAATCTCACCTCCCGTGCTGCAGACAACTGCAACGCCCGTCATGGAGGAGTGGAACCAGCTCAACAATTTTGCTGTTGCATCCACCATTGTCTCTGGCAAGTTCGCTGTCATCTACTATTGTTGGCTACAATTACAGGGCGCACACCCTTTCTGCCTCCTCACCTGCGTCTGGTCCCTAGTACAAGTCCCAGAGCGAAGGAGCACAAGGCTCACTGCAAAGGAGTACAAGGCCCACTTGACAGCAATCAACATGGCAAAGGTTCCAATTGACACACGCTCCCTACTGCATCTCCTTGCTGGCCTGACATCTCACTCCAGACAGCAATTTCGGTGTGTCCAACTTGTCATAGGCAGCGCAATTCTGAAGCTTGTGCGGAACAGGATTCTCTATCTGCACAAGCTTGTCCACATTGGCCTGTGCGCTCCGCAGGTCCGCTGCCGCTGCCCCCTCCTGTCCCTTGATATCCTTGTCCCAACGTCTGCAGCCATTGCCATTTCCCATCTGCGCATCTGCCGCCTCTTCTGCCTCTGCTGCCTCTCCTGCTGCCAGCCGGCCGTCTATTTCTTGCTGACGTTGTCAGCAGCATGACAGCGTCAAGGGCTGGCTGAGCATTGCAATACCCTCACTGCTGGGTTCCTCCGCCTTCCTTGTTCTCAATCTCAGCGCAACACACTTGATGTGCAACAACTTGTTATTGCATCCCCTGTTGCCGGTGACGCCTGAAGTTGCTCTCAGCGCACGCACCCCCAAGCCACGGTCAAGTGGCTTTGCGGTCATGTCGCAAAGCCGCCGGCGCCTCGCCATTGCACGCCCTTGTTGCCGCCGCCGCCCTTGCCCTGCCCCGCCTGCCGCGCCATGCACTAGCTGCGCATGTGCCTGCAGCGCAATGCCTATTGCGTCAAGCGCCAGCGCAGCTGCGCCACCGCTTGCCTTGCTGCCGCTCCGCCTGCCATTGCCAACGCCGCAGGGCCCCTTGCCGTTGCCTCTCCGGCCGCCGCACTTGACAACAACCTTGGCATTGAGGTGTGGCTGGCCGCCTCGGTTGCGCCCGGCGCCCTCAAACTCCACAGCGGCGCAACACACTCTTGATGTACTCCAAGCGCCGCTTCTTCTTGTTGTACTGCGTGTGCCCGGCTTTGCCGCATTGTTCCACAGCCTTGTGCTGCCGGCAACCGCATTGAGTGTGTCCACCCTCCTTGCCGCCGCGCCCAGCAATGCCAAGCTGACAACTTGGTGCCGCGGAGCGAGAGATGCGCAAAGGCACCACCGCTTTGCGTGTCCCTTGCTCTGCGCCATCAAGTTGCTCGCCGTCTTGCCTGCTGCTCAAGGGCTTGGTGTTAATGGTGTTGAGATGGGGCAAGCTCCGAGGACAGTAGCAGATCTACGTGCAATGTCTGCCACATTGCCCATGCCTCTCGCTTTCCATTCCCGGCAACAACAAGTCCTTCCTTGCGTCCGCTCAAGCTTGTGCACAGCGATGTGCTCGCGGTCAACTTGCCCTTGTACCGCGGTCACCGCTATGCAATCAATTTTGTTGACAACTTCACGTGCATGCTCTGGGCTGAGCCGCTCAGGTACGTGTCAGAAGCACTTGCCGGCTTCAGCCGCTTCAAGGCCAGGCCAGAGCTCAAGTTTGGTTGCAAGGTTGCAAGGTTGAGCGTCTGCGCACTGGCAACAGCAGCGAGTGCATCAGCCGCGCCTTCGCAACTTACTGCACAAGCACGGCATCACGCACAAGACCACGGCGCCCTACTTGCCGCAATCCAACGGCGTTGCGGAACGGGTGAACTACTTGCTTGTTGAATGTTATAGCCATGCTGCGACATGCCGGCGCACCGAACAAGCTGTGGGCCGACGCAATTCTTGCCTTTACCTTCCTCAAGGACCGCTCCCTGCACGCCGCCCTGCCAACCGGTTCCGTCCCGCTTTCGGTTTTGTTGTTTGCTGCTCCCAGCGCAGAGGGAAGAGATGCGCGAGTCAGCAATGCGGGCTAACAGAGAGGGAGAAGCACCACACGAGACGGACCTGCTCCCGGCGCAGAGGGAAGGGATGCGCGAGGGAGAAGGGGAGATCCGCCGGACAGGAGAGGGCAGCAAGAGTAAATAGGGATCCAAGTCTCAAGGGGTGCAAGCGGCAAGAGGAGAGGTGACTGTTGCTGCACCTCCGGCGGCGCAGCCTTAAGGTCGCCCTCCGGTCGGCCACTCCCATTCCCTGTGCTGATGGTGCAGTGGTCTTCGCGCGGTAAGGCCGGCAGGGCATAATTCCCTGTGGAATAATTCCGCGGCTCTCACTTTTTGGTCGCTGGTTCGACTCCGGCTAGCTCCGCTCTCGCTCTCCTTTTTGCCGCTCGCACCCCCCGAGACTTAGATCCCCCTCTCCTCTCGTTGCCCTCTCCTGTCCGGCGGATCTCTCCTTCTCCCTCGCGCATCTCTTCCCTCTGCGCCGGGAGCAGGTTCGTCTCGTGTTGTGCCTCTCCCTCTTAGTTAGCCTGCATTGCTAACTCGCGCATCTCTTCCCTCTGCGCCGGGAGCAGCGAGCAACAGGTTACGAGCCCAACGAACTTTTCGCCCACGCCGCACGCTCCCCCGTCCCCGCCGCGCGCCCGGCCAGATGGCGCCCTCGTCCGCGGACGTCAAAGGCGCGTTCGCGTCCGCCGCGATCGTCGTCCCGTCTCGTCCGACGCCGCTGCCGTCCGACTCCCATCTCCGCGGGGCGGACAACTACGACGTCTGGGCGATCCAGATGCGCGCGCTCGTCGGGGCGCCCGCCTACCGCGTGATGACCGGCGCGACGCCGCGGTCCGCGGCTGACGGCCAGGGGGGGCGCCCGTCGATCGAGGAGTGGGACCAGCTGAACGACTTCGCTGTTGCTTCCATCATCGTCTCCTGCACATCTGCCGTCATCCACTACATCGCCGACTGCGACCACGACGCGTACACATACTGGACGAAGCTGCAAGACTCGATTCGGCCGACCGACGCGCAGGGCGCATTCCGCCTTCTCACTCGCTTCTGGTCGCTGTCTCTGCCCACCGCGTCGCCGGAGGCGTACGAGACCTTCGCGAAGGAGTACAAGGCACACCTGACGACGATCAAGGCGGCGAAGGTGACGATCGACACGATCTACTCGTCGCACCTCCTCGCCGCCCTCCCCCCGTCTCTCGCCTCGCTCCAAACGACGATCGCCGTGTCGAACCCGTCCTCCCTCCCCAGCACCGACACCATCCTCGAACTCGTGCGCAACGAAATCCTCCGCACAAGCTCGTCGTCGCCGTCTTTCGCGCTTGCCGCCGCCGCCGCCCCGCCCTCATCTTCGTCGTCATCCGAACGACCGCCGCCGTCGCCCTGCCCCATTTGCCAGGGCGACCACTGGCGACGCAAATGCCCCCAGCGTCCGAAGGGCCGCCTCGCGCGTAGCTCCGCGCCCGCCGCCGTCTCCGCTCCCGCCTCCGGCCCCTCCGCCGGTCTCGCCTCCCTCGCATCCATCCTCGGGAGCGACGACGGCGTCGAAGGCTGGCTCAGCGCCCTCCGCCCAGCCCCGCCGGGTTCTCCCACCCTCCTCACCCTCGACAGCGGCGCGACGCATTCCATGTGCGGCGATGCTCGCTTCTTCTCCTCGCTCACGGCGTGCGAGCCTACGCCCGTGGGGGGGATCGACGCGCAAGGCGCTTTGCGGGTAACGGGCGTCGGCTCGCTCCACCTTCAGCTGAAGGACGGCTCGCGCGTCAACCTCAAGCGCGCACTCCTCGTGCCCGGCATCTCGGCGACACTCGTCTCGGCGTCGCAGCTTTTCGACAACCACGGCATCGAAGCCATCTTCGGCAAGGCAGCCCGCCTCGTCCGCGACAACAAGGTCGTCGCCACCGGTTCGCGCACCGCATCGGGGCTGTACACACTTGACGGCGTTCTCGCCGCACCCGCACCCGGTGCGTCCGCTCTGCTCGCTTCGTCTGCGATCGAGCTGACGACTTGGCACCAACGTCTCGCCCACCTCTCGCCACGCGCTATCACCTCGCTCAGCCGGTCAGAGGATGTGACGGGGCTCGTCGTTGCGAAGGAGAAGGACTCGGGCTGTAGCGCGTCCTGCAACGCATGCCACGCCGCTCGCTCCACGCGCCTCCCCTTCCCGTCGTCCGACCGCGAGACCGCCGAGCCGCTCGAGCTTGTCCACTCGGACGTCCTCACGATCAACGTGCCGTCGAAGTCGGGCCTCCGGTACGTCGTCACGTTCGTCGACAACCACTCGAGGATGCTGTGGACGCAAGCACTCGCTTCCAAGTCCTCGGCTGACGTCCTCGCGGCGTTCCAGCGTTTCAAGTCGCGAGCGGAACTCGAGTGCGGACGCCCGATCAAGCGATTACGGAGCGACAACGGCGGCGAGTACACGAGCCACGCTTTCCTCGATTACGCCGCCGAGCACGGCATCTCCCTCGAGCCGACGCGCCCCTACTCGCCGCAAACCAACGGCGTTGCCGAGCGAGTCAATCGCACGATCGTCGAGGGCGTCCTCGGTTTCCTAGAGCACGCCGGCGCGCCGAAGCATCTGTGGGCTGAGGCGCTCGCTGCCTTCACCTACGTGAAGAATCGCTCCCCGCACGCCGCTCTTGCCGGCCGCGTCCCGCTTGCGATTTGGCGCAAGAAACCCGTCCGAGTAGATCACCTCCGGGTTTGGGGCTGCCGCGCATGGCACACGATCAGCCACGGCCGCGCCAAGCTCGACGTTCGCGCCGTCCCGCTCGTCTTCGTCGGGTACGATGGCGACACGGCAGCGTACCGGCTTTTCGAGCCAGGAAGTGGCCGCACGATCCGGTCGCGCGATGTCAGGTTCGCCGAGCACGAGTTCCCCTTTGCGGACTCCGCACCGACGGCCGTCGCCCCCACAGCAGCAGGCGAGGCCCTCGTCTTCTCGTCGGCAAACCTCCGCATCGACGCAGACCCCGCGCCGCCAGCGCCTGCGCCCGCGCCGTCGACGCCGGCGCGCCCCCTTATGCCTCGTGCAGTCGCGCCGTCCCCTCCGGCCCCAGCGCGCATCCGCCATGTCGAATTGCGCCGGCCCGTGCACGTCCGCGCCCTCGCTCCGTCGCCGCCGCCTGCGACGCCGCCGCCTGCCGCGCAGGACCCGCCGTCCTCGCCGGATCCGCTTGATTTCCTCTCCGACCCCTTCTCGTCCGACGTCGCTGCCCTCGCCGCCGCCGTCGGCGACTCGCTCTCCGCTTCGGACGATGCGTTCTCGCTCCCGACATCGGACCCTCGCAACCACGCCGAGGCGGTACGCGACATCGACGCCGTTTCCTGGCGGCAAGGTGAACAGGATGAGTTCACGTCGCTGCGTGACGAGTACGGCGTCTACCACGTCGTCGACCGCGACTCGCTCCCACCGGGCGCCAAGCTCCTCGGGTGCCGGTTCGTCTACCGCCGGAAGAAGGACCAGCACGGCAAGGTGACCGGACACAAGGTCCGCCTCGTCGCGCAAGGCTTCTCTCAGCGGCCCGGCGTCGACTTCCGCGAGACTTTCGCCCCGGT
Organism: Rhodotorula paludigena; assembly: GCA_036244875.1. Lineage (NCBI taxonomy): Eukaryota > Fungi > Basidiomycota > Microbotryomycetes > Sporidiobolales > Sporidiobolaceae > Rhodotorula > Rhodotorula paludigena. Next base: position 132,036 of record BQKY01000006.1, read on the forward strand.
GGCGAAGTTCACCTCGATCCGCACCCTGCTCGCCCTCGCCGCCCGAGGCGGTCTTCTCGTGCACCAGGCCGACGTCGACAAGGCGTATCTCCACGGCGAGCTCGACGAGGAGCTCTACATGCGCGTTCCTGACGGCATCGACGACCCCTCGCTCGCGGGCAAGGTGCTCAAGCTCGACCGCGCACTCTACGGCCTCAAGCAGGCCGGCCGGGTGTGGAACCACCGCATCCACGCATCGCTCGAGCAGCTCGGCTACGCGCGCACCAAATCCGACGCTTGCATCTACGTCCGGAGCGAGGGGGGGCGTCATCATTACATTGCCCTGTACGTCGACGACCTCCTCTTCATCTCGCCGTCCGCCGTCGAGATCGACCGGATCAAGGGGGGGCTCAAAGCCGAGTACGGCATCAAAGACCTCGGCGAGGCCAAATTCATCCTCGGTATCCAGGTGCACCGCCGCGCGGACGGGTCCATCTTCCTGTCCCAGCGCGCCTACCTCGAGGACGTCCTCGCGCGCCTCGGCCAGGCCGGCTGTCGCACGGCGCCCACGCCCATGATCCCCAACCAGCAGCTCCGCCCCGCCGCCGACGACTATCACTCACCGCCCGACCTCCGCCGGCGGTACCTACAGGCCGTCGGCTCTCTCATGTACGCAATGCTCGGGACCCGCCCCGATCTCGCTCATGTCGTCGGCGTCCTCGGCCGGTACTCTGCCCGTCCGGACCAGCACCACTGGGCCGCCGTCGTCCGCGCCTGCCAGTACGTCAAAGGCACGCTCGACTACGGCGTCGAGTACGTTCCGGACGACTCGCCCCTCGCCGGTTTCGAGGCGTACAGCGACTCGGACTGGGGCGCCGATCCGTCGACGTCACGCTCGACAATGGGCTTCGTCTTCCTCCTCTCATCTGGCGCCATCTCGTGGTCCTCCCGTCTCCAGACGCGCGTCGCAGCTTCCTCCACCGAGGCGGAGTACATTGGCCTCTCGCACGCTGGTAAGGAGGCCGTGTTCCTTGCCCAGCTGCTCGGCGAACTTGGCCACCCCGCCGCCAACCCGACCCGCCTCCTTGGCGACAACCAAGGTGCGAACGCGCTCGCGCGCGATCCCCAGTTCCACGACCGCACTCGCCATCTCCGCCTCACCGAGCACTTCGTCCGCGAGATGGTCAACGACGGCGTCCTCGAGGTCACCTACATCCCCACCGCCGCCATGGTCGCCGACGCCATGACCAAGTCGCTCCCGCTCCCCGCCTTCTCAACACACCGCGCCGCCATGGGCGTCCGACCGTTGCGGGCGAGGGGGGGTGTTGCTGCACCTCCGGCGGCGCAGCCTTAAGGTCGCCCTCCGGTCGGCCACTCCCATTCCCTGTGCTGATGGTGCAGTGGTCTTCGCGCGGTAAGGCCGGCAGGGCATAATTCCCTGTGGAATAATTCCGCGGCTCTCACTTTTTGGTCGCTGGTTCGACTCCGGCTAGCTCCGCTCTCGCTCTCCTTTTTGCCGCTCGCACCCCCCGAGACTTAGATCCCCCTCTCCTCTCGTTGCCCTCTCCTGTCCGGCGGATCTCTCCTTCTCCCTCGCGCATCTCTTCCCTCTGCGCCGGGAGCAGGTTCGTCTCGTGTTGTGCCTCTCCCTCTTAGTTAGCCTGCATTGCTAACTCGCGCATCTCTTCCCTCTGCGCCGGGAGCAGCGAGCAACAGTGACAGCGCGGCTTAAATTTGCTACCAAAAGGTGAAGCTGCGGAAACATTCCACAGGAAACCCTGCCCTGCCGGCCTTACCGCGCAAAGACCACTGCACAATCAGCACAGGGAATGGGAGTGGACAATCAGAGGGCATCCTTGAGGCTGTGCTACCGGAGGTGCAGCAACAGGTTTGGCGCGCCTTGCCGCCTGCTCTGTTTGACAACCTTCGGACCTGGGACTGCCGCGCTTGGCATGTTGTTGCGGCACCTCACGGCAAGCTCGACAACAAGGCCGTCCTCTACGTCTTCGTTGGGTACAACAGCAACTTGCGCCTGTATTGTCTCTACGACCCGGTCGCTCGCCGCCTTGTCCGCTCTTGGAACGTCCGATTTGTCGAGACCGAGTTCCTGTACCGGTCAGCCTTCCCGGAAACGCTTCCGCGCCGCGTCCCCTGCTCACCCTGAGCCGGCAGCGGTCCCGCTCGTGCCCGCTCCCGCTGCGATTGCGCCACCTTCGGCCGCGCGCGCCGCGCCTGCCGCTGTCGGTCCCATGCCTTGCCGCTACAACACCGCCACGCCGCAGACGCCACCTCCGACCCGCCCTGTCTTCGCACGCGACGCCGCGCCGTCTCCTGCATAGCTTGCGCCCTCCTCGCCGGACCTGCTTGATCTTCTTGCCGGTCCCTTCAAGGCATCTTTCGCGGAGGCCGCCGCACTTGTTGCCGCCGCAGGCGACTCGCTTAACGCGCATGGCGACAATTTCAGGCTCCCTTCATCGGACCCGCGCAATCACGGCAAGGCTGTTGGCGACGTCGACGGGGACAAGTGACGCAACGGCGGGGCAAGCGAGTTCTCCTTGCTCTGCAACATCTTGAAGGTGTTCCACGCCATTGACTGCTCCGCCGTCCCCGCCGGCGCCAAGCTCCTCGGTTGCCGCTTGGTTTATCACCGCAAGGAGGACCAGCACGGCCGCGTCACCGGGCACAAGGTCCGCCTTGTTGCCCAGGGTTTCCCTCAGCACCCCGGCATGGATCTCCGCATGACCTTTGCCCATGTTGCCAAGTTCACCTTGATCTGAGTGCTGCTTGCCCTCGCTGCTGGGCACCGCCTGCACGTCCATCAGGCGGACGTTGACAAAGCATACCTCCACGGCGCGCTCAAAAAGGGGCTAATTTTAATCCCGTATTGACAACACTTCCCTAGCTGGCAAGGTGCTCCGGCTTGGTTGCGCACTGTATGGGCTGAAGCAGGCCAGCTGGGTCTGTTGGTGTACCTCTGGAGGCGTAGCTATGAGTTGGCCCTCCGGTTGTCCACTATTCCCTGTGCTGATGGTGCAGTGGGCTTTGCGCAGTAAGGTCGGCAGGGCGTATTTAGTCGTAGAATAACTCCGCGGCTCTCGCCTTTTGGTCAAGGCTTTGACTCTTGCTAGCTCTGCTATCTCCTCTCTTTTGCTGCTTGCAACCCCCAAGTGCTCTCCTGTCTTGGCGCATCTCCAGTTCTCCCTTGCGCTTTTCTTCTCTCTGCGGCTGGGAGCAGCAAGCAATACCCGCAGCATGTAAAAGGGTACCCGGCGCCGGGCCCTGCTGCCTCTGCTGCCCCTGCCACCGGCTTTGCATCCCTCTTTGACATCTTTGGCAGTGACAACGGCATCAAAGGCTGACTCAGCGCCATTTCCTCCACTGGACGGCAGTGCCAAAGTGGCTCTTCTTGCATTACATAGTCTCCAAGCAACAATCAGCTGGCCACGTGCAGGTGGACAGAAGGCACTTGCTGCGGCTTTTCTTGTACCTTGCTCAGCCTTGATTCTTCCCCTTGTCTCTCCTTTCATGACCCAAATTGAAGGCAGCCGGTCTTGGGTGAAGGCACATGTGTTCTTTGTCAGCCTTTTTGGCCTGCAAGGGGGTGACACATTTGACTTGCTGTAAATTCTGGATGCAGTTGCCACCTAGTGGAGCGGAGCTGCCTCAACATTGCCCTTGCACTGCTTTGTCTGGCATGCCCTTTTCCTGCACGTTTGGGCTCATGCCCTGTGTGCAACACATGTAGCTACTGTGCATGTATGTCTTGTTTGTGTGGAATCCCAGATGCCAAAGACTGCCTGGTGCTGTGACATGCTGTCGCAGGACAGAGCAGGGTCTCTATTCCCATGGCACAACTGATCAGCTACAGCCAGCAGAACAGTCAGTGTCAGCACGCTTGCGCGCCCGGACAGAATTTGTCTGTAGGGTCCCAGAGGCAGAGCAGTCTGACAGAGCAGCACAAAGACCGCAGATGTATCAATGGCACTCTACCTCTCAGTGCTTGCCATTGAAAGATGCTTGACTTTCATCAGAAAGTCCAGAGGAGTTGTTCCTTGCAAGCCACGTGATGTCCAGCGCCGAGGAGTCCTGCAGCAGTGCCAAGTTGCAAGTAACAGAACTGCCGCCTTCCGCTGTGGCTCCGCTTTCTTTTCTTGCAAGTAGCTGGCGTTGCTGGACCTCTGCATTTGCTTTGAGATTTTGTGCCTCATTTGCAGGGCCTGCACTTGCTCCTCCCTTCTTGCTTGTTGTTGCGTGGACACGTTCCGTTGCGCAAAGCTCTGGCTCCGCAATCTTGCACGCTTCTGTCCAGGCTCATTCTTTTTGCTGCACATGGCGCACAAGAAGTACAGTCACAACCTTGCCAACCTTGCGGCGCGCAAGCTGCTTTGCCGGCAGCCCTGGTGGCTTGTTAAGGCTCAGCTCCTCGGCAAAGGGTCTCGCACGTTGTACTACCGCTGGGCAAAGCAGCTATGCTCCACTGGCTCAGCTCACCGTGATCCTGCTACATAATGCCCGCGGGGCTGTCCACGCTGCCTCGCTCACCGCCAGAACAAGTGGCTTGTCTCTCTTGCTACCTCCTCCCCCTCGCTGTCCGCCACAACCCTTGCTTTGGCAATGCAGTATCCACCAAGAGACGCACGTCTTGTCGCAGACAGTCTACCGCTACATGCACCAAGGCGGCTTTAGTTACAAGCGCGCTGAGCAGCGCGCAAAGGAGGCAGATCCGGTGAAGGAGGCCCTATTTAAGATCCAGCGCGCCTGCTACTGAGTCAAGCAGATCATCACACTCAACAAGACCCACATCACTGATTGTGTGGCAAACCTGCGCTACGACTGGGCTCAAAGGGGCCAGCGCGCGATTGTGCCCGTCACCTTTTGGCGAGGGCGCGCCTTCTTGGCTGTGTGCAGCCTCACAGCCAAAGGTGCCCTTGGCACACCTGTCCTCACTGGCGGCTCCACCAGCGAGCAACTTCTCGAGCTTTTCGAGAACTACATCGTGCGCTGGTGCTGTTCTTGGCTTGGGCTTCCTGGCTGACTCTGAGTTCGCAAGTTCCCATTCTCCAATCCGCATCCCGCTGCACACAGCGTTGTCCTGATGGACAACGCATTGACACACAAGACAGCAGCGCTACTTGACGCAATGCACGAGCGTGGTGCGTTGCGGCCTCCTGCTCTTGCTCAGGCTTTTTCTGCTATGGCTTCCGCTTCTTGCTGCGCCTGACGCTTGCTTGCACATAGGGATCCAAATCCTCTACACGCCGCCGTACTTGCTGTGGATGCAGCCATGTGAGTTCTTCTTTGGCATCTTTGAGAACGGCGTAAAGGACGGCAGGCTGTCTCTGGACCACCCGGACGGTCCCAAAGCCGCAATCAAGAGCGTGTTCAGGCTTGTGGCGCCAGACAAGGCAACAGCGCGGCGTTTCTTATGCCATGCGGGCTTGACAGAGCCAATGGACTGGTAGAAAGGAGGAGAGGGGGAGGGAGTCGAGGCTGTTCCTGCAAGATCTGCTGCAGACACAAGCGCAGATGCAAGAGCGAGGCAGTGTGGAGTGCACAGGAAGCGGGAACCACAGGGAAAGGGGAGAAACATGCTATATGCAGGGAGAGAACAAGCACCGTGCTGAGGAGAGAGGATCAGGCCCGCCCGCCTGCCCGCCTGCTGCTTGCAGTACCTCTTGTAGGCTGTGATCTGCTTGCTCAGGTGGAGTAGCGCGCCAACAGTCCTGTGTGCGCCCGTTCAGATCTCCTCCTGCACGGCCCCGACGTTGCAGAGATCAACATCAAGAGTCGTCAGCACCTCCCTCCACGTGGCCGTCTTGGTCAGCCTGCAAGGGTCCTCCTGAGTCCACACAGAGGAGGCGTCTTTGTTGAACTGGCTGCCGAACGTGCCATGGCAAGGGAGCGCGCTGCTGCTGCTGCTGCTGCGGGCCCTGCTGCTCAACCCTGTGCTGCTGTCCTCTGCCTGCGCCGCCCTGCACGCCACTCGGGTGCGTGTTGTAGTTGTTGACTGTGATGGCTTGTGGGGCTCCGGCGGTGCCCATTGCTTGCGGCGTTGAGGGCCTTGAGGGCCTGGGTGTTGATGCCCATTGAGGCCTGCTGCTCCTGTCCCGCGTGGCAGGCCTTGGCGCCATCGAAAAGGTCTGGGTTAGGCAGGCGCAAGAGGGTGATGTTGCCCTTGTTGTCCTCAAGCGGGAACACATTGTTGCCGTCTTTGTCGCTGTCGGCGTTGGCGTTGCGGTTCTGGAGCAACTTGCGGTACTGCAGTGCAAGTTGGTCAGCAGGAATGGTGAACAAGCTGTAGAGGAAGACACACACACTTGCATGCCCAGATCTCTAGCATGGCTGGCGTGAGCAAGAGATGCTGCTCGTCGAGGAGGAGGCAGGCGGGCTGTTGAGCGCGGTGCGGACCTCTGCAAGCGAGTCAATGTGGGGAGTTGGGTCAGCGCACCCACCACAACAGAGGCTGGTACAGCAGAATCTGCCTACAAGAAAGTCTGTGGGAGAGGCTCAACCACTTTCTTATGAACCAATCTTTCTTGTACATTTTGCCACCGCTCACATTTTATGTGACCGGGAAGGGCTTTGGGCTTTCTTATAAGCAGATCTTTCTTACAGGTCTCTTTCTTACATGCAGATTCTGCTGTACGGACAGAGACGCATTGTTGAGGAGAGGAGCAATTGTGTTGTTGCTTGAGCAATGAGAAGGTCTGCTTATGCACGTCGTGGGCAACAAAGACTTTGCAGCTCTTGACCTCCTTTCCCCTGCTGCCAGGCGTCTTGCCCTTGTCGTACAGGTGCGCCTCGACGTTAAAGACAAGGTTGTCGGGGACCAGGCGGGCTCTGGAGCGGCTGGCGCGTGACATGGTGCGCAGGTGAAGTGTGAGCAGCGTGTGCCGAAGCGAGAGGAGGTGGGGTCCGCTTGCTTTGCAACAACTGCGTTCCCCCTCTGTGCAAATGAGAAAAGGCTTCTGTGCACTCTGCTGAACCTACTGAGCCTCACTGTGCCGCAGAATGCCAGGCCAGTGGCCTGTACAGTAGAATCTGCCTACAAGAAACAGGTCGGGAGACCCATTTCTGTTTCCTGGAGGCATTTGTTTCTTGCAGGCGCCGGACTTTGGCTGGGAAACGGGGGTTTGGGAGAGGCCACTAGGGTTTCTTGCAGACATATGTTTTTTATAGGTGTGTTTCTTATAGGCGGATTCTACTGTAGCGGCCATGAGAATCAAGGTTGCAAGGTTGACCCCGTCCCAAGCTTTCCGTCGGCAGCCATCACAGAAATCTCACCAATTTCAGTCTCTCAGCGGCTTCATTTGCTGCAAGAAATGGAGCTTTGCTAGCTTTGCTGCAGACCCCTGCTGGAGGCACTTTCCCTTGTGCCTTAGCCGTGCCTCTTTTGCTGTGCTGAGGCCCGCGTCAAAGCATTTGGCATGCAGTGGTTGGCAGCTTCAAAAGGCAAGATGCGCAGCAAACTTGCTCAATTATCAAGTATGTCTCCACTGCACAGCCATATGTAGCCTCAAATAAACTCTGCACATAGGAAAGCCCAACTCCCTCCCCGGTCACGGTAAAGTGAGAGTAGCAAATCGTACAAGACAGATTGGTTGAAGAAAAAGTGGTTAAGCCTGTCTTGCAGACTTTGTTGTAGGCCAGACTCCCTTTCTCAGCCCCATGCAGAAGCAAAAAGAGATTGTCCGTGCCGTGATTCGAACACGGGTTTCCGCAGGATCGCAAGCCACCACAATGCGGTGCCCTAACCAACTAGACTACACGAACGGCTGCTGTCAATTGCCACGCAACGTGCATTTATATACCCTGGGGGTAAGGACGGCGGGCGAAAAGCGCGCGCATGGCTTTTCCTACCGCCCGAACCTCCGCATGGCAAGAATGTTTGTCAGGACACCCTTCTGGAGCAAAAAGATATGGGACCGTCGGGCAGAGGCCTTGCGGCCCTTTCCTGCAGCGCCAAAAGATTGATCGCACCCAGGTTTGAACTGAGGACCTTCAGTGAACTAGATGTTAAACTGACGTGATGACCAACTACACCATGCAACCTTTGTTGGGGACGGTCCCGTCCCTGACTATCCTTATACCTATTTGTACTACCGTGCTGTTCCGGCCTTCCACCAGTCTGGAGCGGGCACTGTACAGGTGGCCTAGCGCGACGCGCAGCAGCCCGCCTGTCCGAGTGCACAACCGACATGCACAAGCGATAACGAGCCACCCTTCTTGTCGGCAGCCATCCTTCTTGCCAACATCTTACTGACACAATACTGACATTCGCCCACGGCTGGCAAAGACATCACTCTCGTGCAGGTCTTGCCGCGCCATTGAGATTCTGGATACGTGCGTTGCAACTACTTCTTGCCCTTCTTCTCCTTCTTTGCCGGGCCCACCACATCGCGCTTGCCCAGTGCCGTTCCGGGGCTTTGAGCGGTGACACCCTCGAGCCACGAGAGGTCTCCCTCGATACCATACAACGCCTCCTCGCCCTTCTTGCTCGTCCCACTGTCCTCGCCCGCCGGAGCTGCGCCACCGAAGCGCGAGGAGAATCGTGCGAGTCGGCCCGACTCGTCCTTGTCGATTGACCGTGTCTGTGCCGAGTCAGGCGCTGGTGGATTCCACAGCTTGTGGTTGAATGGCGAGGCGGTCAAGGGGATCAGGGGGCGGGGTGCGGGCGAATACAGGACCTGATGCGGACCAACGAGAGGCCGGATGGTCGACCCCGTCGAAGCGGCAGAGGCCTACGACGACCGAAATGTTTCGCGTCAGCATGAAGCTTTTCCAACCCAACGGATCGCTCAATTGTGGAGCGGAACAGGCCAGAATGGGCTGCGATCCGCACTCGGCTGTTGAACAGCCCATGCCCGTGCGAGATGAAACGCCGAGCCACGGCGTGCAAACGCCTTGCGCCGCGCACCTCACAGGCCAACCCCGATCCCGTAGTCTAGGCGGGATCTGCCCGTCACGTGCATCACATCGCGAAGGAGGAGAGCTCACCTTCGCCGTCGCCTTCCCCTGTCCTTTGCCAGCCTTTGCCGGGCCAGCCTGCGGCTCCTGCTCCTCCTGGGCTTTGGCCCGCGTGTTTGCCTCGACTGCGAAGGGTGCTGGCGGGTGTGCGACAACAGATCGGAAGAGCGGGAGCTTTGGCGGCGGGAGGCGCGACGCGAGCGCTGGCGCGCGGTAGCGCGGGATGCTGGCACGGGCTGCAGTGGTCGCACTCATGCTAGTGCACCGTGCAGAGCGGATGCTGCGTGATGGGAGCGCGGACAGGGAACGCAGGCTGAGGGCTGTCGGCTGTCGGCCCTGCTGCGCCAGCTCCGGGAAGGTCAACCCCCCCTCGCAGCCAGCAGTTTCGCCTACTTCGTTCAATCTAATCGTACAAATGTTGAAGCCGGCAGGGATGCGAGTGAACGGGCAAAGGAACAAATTCGATGAATGCAGGCACGGACGAAAGATGGGAGAAACGAGACCACCGCGAAGACCAACAGGAAGACCGCAGGGGGATAGACATAACGCAAGCGTGGGCAGGAGGAAGGTGAGAGGCTACGACAGGAGAGGCTCGAGCGAGCTACATCGGCAGAGCAAGCGTTGACCAGATGGCGGTCACGATTAGGCGGAGGGGCGCGTCTTGTAGATCCGACAAGCGGACAGCTCAGAACATGTTCTGCAGGTCAAGATGGTCAATCGGTCTGCCGGGTTTGGCAACAGTCGAAGGCTTCAGCGCACGAGGTCTTCCATCGCGGCCTTGAGAATGCTCTCCTCGACCGCCGCGAATACAACCTTGAGCTGCTCCGTGTCACTGCGCAGACGAGCGGATATAAGTGTCGGCTCGGGGAAAGAGAATGCGCGATAGAAGGAGAGAGGCGAGACACACGTTGCACAGGTGAAGTGCACGATGAGCGGGCGAACGGCTTCGTTGCGGTAAAGAGGGCGGAACTTGCTCTCCATGTAGGCGCAGCCCGTTGGGTAGTCTGACGGGCCTTCATAGTCGGAGTAGTACTCGTAGATAGGAGAGGTTATCAGCTTGGCTGCAAGGTCCCGAAGGCAAAGGTAGATTAGCGGCGGACGGAAGGAGCGGGGGATCGCGCCTTCGTACCCTTGAAAAGATCGGTCTACGCCGGGAAGCACGCGTCAGCCCGTGCCTGAACTTCGAAGATTGACGAGCTGTACGCACCTTGTTCATGAAGAGGATAACGCTGGACTGAGCGAACCAGCGACTGTTCGAGATGCTCTCGAAGAGACCGGCAGCCTCGTTCATGCGGTTGATGTCCGAGTCCTCGTAGAGCGTCTGGTCGTACTCGGAGATGGCGACGAGGAAGATCAGGACGTTGACATTCTCGAAGCAGTGGATCCTGCGAGACCAGATATGCTCAGCGTGCGCCTTTTGTTCGAGCCGAGATGATGTCGACACACCACTTCTTGCGTTCACTCCTCTGACCGCCGACATCGAAGACGACGTAGTTGAGAGTGCCGACCTGGAAACGCTCCTCGGTCAAGCCCGTCGTCTTCACACGCGAGCGGAGGATGTCCTGGTCCGTCGGAACGTAGTCTTGTGCACCTATCCGTTCTGCCGCATCGAAATAGCTGTACAGAGGAAGCACTGTCAGCGCGGACAACACGCACTAGAGAACTGACAGGAAGACATACTAGCTCGCCGAGTCGTTCAGCTGGAACTCCCTGCTCTTGCTCACGCACGCCTTTGTCGTCGGGTCGGCCCACAGTGCAACGAGCGCCTTCGTCACCATGGGGTCAAGCATAGGCGGGCAGGGATCGTGCGCCGACACGCGAACCGACATGATGTAGGCGGCCTTGTCGCGAAGAGACGGAGGAAGGGGCATATTGAGGTCGTGCAAAGCCTCGATGACAACTTGCATCGATTGGATCTGCAGACGAGAGAATCGTCAGTCCACGGTCTGGCATGCAGATGCAGCAGGGGACGCACCAAGTTGGCGTAGACAATCTCCCGGTACCCATCGCGCTCTTCGTCCGTGTAGCCACCGAGGTGGTGCAGCCGCATCTGCTTCAGGATTGTCGACTGCAGCGCAGGTCTGATATTCAGTCTCGCGTCGCGGGTCTCGGCAGACGGGATCAACCAACCTTCCCAGATTCACCCGTCCCCAGCAAAAGGAGCTTGATGTCGCGTCTGCGAGGCAAGACACACACATACCGTGTCAGCACTATAGATGTGACCCGCCAAGCGGCACGGCCAATCCTGGGCGTAACACCCCCTCCACGCTAGGAGCGCGGCGCGTGAGGCGAACTCCTCGCATGCTGTCCGGGTCTCCCTCGATCGCATGCTTCTTGGTCGCATGATTCGCGTTGAGAGAGAGGAGCGGGCGACCCGTTCAGCACGCCCGAAGAGGGGGCATGCAGCATCGGGTTACCTCGAAGCCCACGCTCTTGCACCCAGTGCGTTGCCTGGCGGCCGCTCGGGAGCGCATGTGCGGTAACAAGTCTGAACGTACCGTGCAACAGCCTTCTCCTCCTCCTTCTGTCGCTCGCGCACCGCCGTCTGGTAGTCGGCCTCCATCTGAGCGTCTTTTGAGCCTCCGCAACCCATGGTATCGGACTGAGGGTGGGCGAGGGTCGGTGTTGAGGGTGTTCAATGTCTTTGTATGCTCTGCCGTCGAGCGAGCCTCCAGTAGACGATCGAGAGGGCGTAACGGGGCGCCGGGAAGAAGGTAGTCGCACTAGGGTGACGAGGGCAGCGCGCTGGATTGCGGACAACCCAGAGGGCGCACAAGAAGCGTGAAGGGGAGGGTGGGAGCCGGTCAGACAGGCGCCGCTAGTGCGAGCTGCACTCGAGGGAAGGGGGAGAAGGTGGGACGGAGAGGCGGGCGCCGAGGCGATTCGGGCGGGTGCACGGGCTCGCAGAGGCGGCGCGCGATTGACCAGAAGGCTCTTCGGGCTGCGTAGCAGGTAGAGCGACTGGTAAGCGGCACCGTCACTTGCAGCGAGGGCAGCGAGACGAGGGCGTGGCGAGCAAAGCCCAAGGAACGTCGGGCGGGGGCACCGACGGGCTGCTCGTCGCCGATCACCCTCTCCGACAGAGCACGCACCAGCGGATTGCGACTGACGTGCGCACAGACGGCCAGCAGTGCAGAGCACGGTCAAGCAGCCTCGAACAGGGCAGCACAGCGTCTTGTGCCCACCGCGAAGCTGCCAGGCAGGAGAGGCTCCGCCTTCCGCATGCAGCAAGCGACCCCCGCAAGCGCCGGACAGCGCCGCTCTGATGTCAACTCTGCTGCTCCGTATGTACCTACCTATGCACCGGGCACGCACGCATGGGCCTCTGTCCGCTCCCTCCAGAACGTACACCGGTCCACAAAAACGCGACCGTTTGTGCGACCTCGAGTCTCAAGGCGACTACGCATCTTCCGCGTTCCTTCCGGGCCGTAGTATGCAATGCAGTAGATGCAGGCGATGCAGGCGATGCAAGATTGCGAGAGATGCGGTGCAAGATGCTACGATAGACCTGGCACGAGGACGAGGTTGCGGTGCGCGAAAATCACATCATGCCCATGCCCATCGAGCCAGCATACATCATGGGCCGGATGTGGCTTGGATGCTGCACGGGGAAACCCGTTAGTCTGGCCCGTCCGAGCTGCTCGGGAAGCGCGGGCACACGCACCGGCTGCGCCTCGAAAGTGGTGAACTTGATCTCTCCCGAATCATCGATACGTGCAAACGCGGCAAGGTTACCAACCTGGTCGACCTGCACACCATGAGAGTAGGTCAGCGCGCTGTAAGCCAATGCCTGCGGGTGGGTGGAAGAACACGGCAACGCGAGGAAGGAATAGAGCGGAATAGCTCCAACCGAAGCAAACGACGTACATAGTTTGGCGCCGAGAATACGGTGATGAGCAAGCCACCATGCTCAACGCTGTACCCGCCTTGTCGCACCTCGTGTGCACGAATGACGGCGGTCACCTCGTTTTTCTCGGTCCACCGCCGAGTGATATCGGGGCCAAAGCCAAGGCCGACGCCGCGCTTTGACGGACCACGCCCGTCTTCGGTCTGCGGATCCGTCCACAGCATTTCGCACATGAGGCCCTCCTGCCCGGGCTGCTTCAGCGTCATGCGCGGAATGCCGCGCACGTCGTCGAGCGTCACGTCGTCGTTAGAGAAGAGTCCGCCTATCGCATGTGTACTGAGCATCAGTCAATGGGCCAAGGGCGCGCTTCGAGCAGAGGGAACTGACCGTGCACGACGAAGAAGCGTTTGGCACCCTTGTACAAAGTCGGGTTGGGCGGATTCGGCGAGGCATCCACGCGAGGGGGCTGGGACGCCGTGATGAGCGCGGAGAGAGGGACTGCGGGCTACGTGATCAGGAAAGTCGGCATGCTTAGAGCGCAAAGAAAAACCGCACGGGCTGTGAAGACCTCTTCCGACAGCTTGAACATCTGCGCCCCGTACTCTGCCAGCCAAGTCGGCGTCAACATTTGCGATTCTCGAATCATATGAGGACACTGACTTTTGGTGGCTTCGCCCTCGTAGCCGTAGACGCGGTTCATGTCGGACGTTTCGTGATTGCCGCGATTGATGAACACGTTGCCCGGGTACAGCCCTGTCTCGAGAAGTCAGCACATTGTGCCAGAGTGAGAACCAACGTGTCGATACTCACACTTAAAGGCAAAGACGGTCAGGAGGATCTCGACGCTCCAACTGCCGCGGTCGACGAGGTCGCCGTTGAAGACGAGCGAATGTGTCGCAGACGGCTTGCCCGTAAGGGACAGGAGGTGCATGAAGTCGTAGAACTGACCGTGCACATCTCCGATGCTGGGCGCGAACCGAAGTCAGCGACGAATCTTCGCTCAAGGTCGAGAATGGGCGCACACATCGACTGTCTGTCCCTCTGGGATTGAGACGTCGACCATCGATTCCTCCTCCTTCAAGATCTCGTAAGCGCCGAGGAGAATCTGCCAAGCGATCCGTTTCGGCAGGAGCTTGCCGTCCTTGAAATGCGAGATCATGTCGTCGACGAACTGAGCCGTTGGGCGCTCGTCCTTGTCGAGACGCGGCCCGTCGTAGTCCGAAGGTATGGGTGCAGTGCCGTCATCGAGCTGTTTCTGGATCTGGAGACCAAGCTTGCATCAGCGGACCGACCCAATGCGTGCGCACAGGGAAGTATATACCGTTGCGCTCATCGGTTCCTCCTCCTTGCCAGCGATGGCCGCTTCGAATGCCAATCGTCGCACGAGCTTCTGCGTCGCATCTAGCTGTGTCTTCGCGGCAGCATTGTTCGGCTCAAGCGAGATGACCTGTAGAGCGTGGCGTCAGCAAAGCATTTCGACCAAAAGGCGCGAGGAGACCGCTGCACCTTCTTCAGGTCGACGATAGCAGCCTTGGGCTTAAGGATGGCGAGATTAGCGATCGCTCGGCGGTAGTAAGCCTGAAGGGCGCGAGGTGATCAGCCAGGATCGGTGAACGAGCACCGATGGGCTCGCACCTTGACAGCCCGGGCATCCAGTTCAATCGCGCGCGCTGCAGACAAGCCGTATCAGCCCAGTACGTCGCATGAAGGGTCCTGTAGACACGCACTCGCGTCCGCAATCGCCAACCCGTGTTCCTCGAGCTTCAGGCGAACAGCGGCGCGGTTGCTCCAGACGACTGCGCTGAACGGGTCCTTATTGAGTGAGGCGGTGTAGAGATCGAGTGCTTCCCGGTACCGCGACTGCGTGAAGTGCGCATTGGCTTGGGACTTGAGACTCAGCGCGAGCTACGAATCGACAGAAAGTGTCAGCAGGTCTCCCGGCCGGGCGGTGAGCGCTGAGCGCCGGTTCAGTGAGGTTGTCTGAGGGGACGTTGTCCAGATCGGAGCGTCACACACCTTCTTTTCCGCCTCGCCCACATCGTCAGCACTCGCGGCTCGGATGCCACCCTCTCCGCCACCGACCGAGGTGCCGTCAATCGAGGGCTCAGGCGCTTCTCCACTCAGAGGTGCACGGTATTCGGACGCGCCGGGAAGCGCAGGAGCCGAAGTTGCCGAAGTCGACGGACTGCTCGGGAGACTCGATGTCGGGCTCGAGTCGTCGGACGAGAAACTCATGATGCTGGTCGCTGCAAGAGTCGAGACAGCAAGCAAGGAGAACCGTCTCGAACGGTCGAGCGCAATGAAGTGGTAGCGGCGTGAAGACAACCGCTGGCACCCTGATCAAGACGATCTGGCGAGCAACAAGAGGGATGGCCTTTCAGCTTCCTCTTTTTTTAGGCGGTTCCGCTCGCAGTGTGTAGATCTATCATCGCTGTGACTAGTCGCAAAGCCAGACCGCGTTGCATGTCTCCGGTACAGGAAGGGTAGGCTGTTTTTGCACTCAAGCCGACCCAGCCTATCGCGCTTGGCCTACAACCTGCGGATACGGGCGCGCTGCACGATGTCTTCCGGTTTGAGCCTGAAGCACTCGTCGATGAGCGCCGCACGGAACGTGTTGGGGCCCTGAACGTCCGACCGAGCGGCAGCCACTTCGGCGGCAACATTGATGGCAACCAGGCTGTTGTTCCGACGGCAAGGCAAGTCAGCACGGCGCACAGGATTGCGAGACGGTGCCGGGAAGGACAGGGGTCAGCTAACCCTGCAAGAGCTGCCGACAAGCTCCCGCTCGCGTGCCTCAATCCCGCGAAGAGCGCCACGGCGCTGTCACAAGAACCGTCAGCATTTCACAAGGAGATCAATGGGCTGAGAGAACGTACGAACTCGCCATGCAGCCCGAACCGGTGATGCTTTCTTGCCAGTGGCTGCCGTTCTCGATGGCAAAGGTGATACGCCCGTCCGAAACGTAGTCTGTTTCGCCAGACATGGCCACGACGAGCTCTGCGTGACGACAGGGGTCAGACAGAACAGGTGGCGAAGCAGCCTGGCCGCAGCCTGATACTGTCGAGCACTATGAAGGAAGTGGCGACGCACTCTCGCGTGCTGCAAGGGTCTTGACGACGGTTGCCGGGTCCTTGAAGCCCTTGCCAACGCTGTCGACACCGCGAGATTGCACTTCAGACAGTCCTGCGAGCGCGCCGATCTCTCCTGCGTTGCCCTTGATGATTGAGACGTGACAGGCATTGAGGAGACCTGAGGCCGGCAACACCGTCAGTCCGGTCACATTGAGCAGTGCACCTAGTTCACGCACCGCTCGCGCTTTTCTTCCTGTACTCGGTCGCACCGACGCCGACAGGATCAAACACAACGGGCTTGTCGTTGCGGTTCGCGGCTTCGCCGGCAATCTTCTGCGCGGAGATTTGCGCATCCGTTATTGTGCCGAGGTTGAGGAGGAGGCACGAGATAAGTTGTGAGAGGTGAGGGGCTTCGTCGGGCGAAGCCGACATGATGGGCGATGCGCCGAAGGCGAGCGTCAGATTGGCGCAGTCGTTCATCACGACCTGGTTCTGCGAACGCAGAGGGGAGGGGAGCTGCTTAGCATGAAACCAAGCAGCAATGAAAGCGAGCGACCCGATCGCACCGTGATGTGGTGTACGAGTGGCTTGCTGCCGCCTTCTCGCAACAGCCCAAGCATGTCGGCGGCATCCTTGACCGCTTGCAGCTCCGTCAAGCCCACATCAACACCAGTATGCCGACTGGCATAGATGACACGGGTGTCGAACAGCCTTCGCAGCTCGCGAGAAGCGGCGGCGGGATCTTGTGCGGCAGCGATGGTTGACACGACTGCGAGCCCATCGAGCGCGCGGTAGCCGCCGGAAGGCAGAGGAGCAGGAGTCTGTGCCAGAACGTTCGGGATGCTGGAAGGGGTGATTCCGCCTATGGGATGCCAGAGACCATGTCAGCCGGTATCGCGCAGAATCGGACTGCAAACATCGCACCGATCACGACGGCCTTGACATCGCTCTCGCCCAGGACCTCGAGAATGGCCCGCACGCCTCGTGGACCCATGATCGGGTTCAAGTTCTTCTTCGTCTGAGTTCCGAAGCATGGGCCGATTCCGACGTAATCTGCGACGCCCTCGTCGAGCACAATCTGCATTTCCTCTGCCGTATTGACGCTCACGCCGAGCAGTGCGTCGGGGCCGAGAAGCTGGCGAGCGAGGCGGGCAGGCAAGTCGCTTTGGCCGACATGAAGGTGCGCCTTAAGGAGACAGGCAATGTCGAGGCGGTCGTTGATGAAGAGCGGGACGCCGTACTGCGTACGGGGCGGGTCAGCGATGGCAATTGTTGTGCTCCATGGAACGCATGTGTTCAAGCGAGGTATCGAGCCGGCCACGACCAAGAGGAGGGAACTCACACGATCGCAGACCTCCTTGCTCCTCCTCGCGACTTCGTAGAACTCGCCGCCGTCGACATCTTTCTCACGGATCTGCACGACCGTCACGCCGCCGCGCAGCGCCTCCTCTAGGTGATGAAGGTAGTATGCATCCGCGGGCCCCGTGTATGAGGGAGGCGGAGGCGATGGCAAGAGTTCGCGGCCAGTCACGTAGTACAGCGAATAGTCGACTGCTGGCTTCGGCATCCTGCCAGAATCGCCGTGCGAGAAATGCCGGGCGGAGCAGAGGAAGAGGAGCGGGAACGAACGGAACTACTGATGACAGCATTATGGGCAGCTCTGCCGCTGTTGTCATGCAGCGCTATTGCTAGGAGCGCTTAAGAGCTGATACTCGAGCGTCTTCCGACAGCCAAAAGCGCTTGCAGGCACATTCCGCCGAGAGCATGAACACGGAAGCAGGCTCTCGCTCAAACGCCTGCTCGTTCAGCTCACACCCCGGGAGGGCTTCATTCCAGCCTACACACGCAGTACAGGCTGTTGCTCGACCCGAACCGAGGCGGTGGACCCCTGGAGAATGAGAAGACGAGCGAGTTTACTCGTCGTCCTCAGCAGCCGAGCGCTGCTCCTCGACGATAGCCGAGGCGATGCGGTCGAGGTCACGCTGGCCGTCAACCGTGATGCGGCGGCCACCACGGGCGGTGTCCTTCTCGAGGACGCCGATCTTCTCGAGCGACTGGAGAACCTTGCGCTCGACCGAGCCCGACGCGTCCTGTCGACCAAAGAGTCAAGTCAGCGCGGGATCTTCCTCGGTGACAGCGGGAGTAAGGACGGACGCGGTGGTGCGACGGCCTGTTGCCGCGGTTGACGGAACCACCGTGGAGCTTCTGGAGCGCACCAACACCAACGTGCTTGCCTGTGGGACCAGGGCGCGTGAGCAACGCAATGCAGCGGGAGCCAGTGGAGGCGAACGGTCGCAACGCACGGAGGTAGATGTGGCGGGCAACGGCAGCGGCACGGATGTAGTACCAGTCGGCGTCGTAGGGAGCGAGCTCCTTGTGGGTGCCGGTCTTGACGACGTCAACCCAGATGGGGACCTCGAGCTTGCCTGCACGAGCGCAAGACAAGGCAGGGATCAGTCACAAAGCTCTCGTGCATCGGTAGCAGACACTGCTGCCCGAAATAGGCGATAGGGGCGGTTGTTGCAGCTCGTCCCACGACCGTCCACGCAGCCGTCCAAACCGACAGCATTGACCCTACGGCTTTGACGCAGAGGACATGCCCTTTCGGGCCACCTAAGGTGCTAAGCCAGAGTGTCTATGCAGATCGGATGAGGACGACGTGCGGGAGATCGGATCGGGGGCGAGTGCGAGCGCGTCGAGGTCGTGCGTGAGGCGAGTCGGGCCGGACCGTTGTCGCAACATGCTGAGTAGCAGTCGTGGTATCCAGCCATCCCGCACCGATTCCACCCGCCTCCATGCCCCCTGCCGCGCATCCACCACAGTCGAGGGGCCGATTCCCCTCGTCCGCTCCGCAGGCCCTCAGCTCCACAGCAAGCCGCACAGTCGCTCAAAGCGTCGGAGTAGAGCGTCACAGTCGGTGCGGGCGAAGGCGGTCTGGGCGTGGCGTGAAGCGATCACGAGACGGTCGAGACTAACCGGAGCGCTTGAGGTGGGACGAGTAGGCGGCAATGAAGGCCTCGGCGGTGACGTCGCGAACGGAAGGCATGGCTGAGCTGAAGAGGGGGGGGGTGACCACGAAAGGGGAGAGCCTTGAGAGCAAGGTGCGGGAGGGGAGCGGGTGGTGGAGGGAAAAACCGAGGGCGCGCGCCCAGCTCGGACTTGGCGAGCGCAACTCTGCCTCCCCTGATCGGGTTGTCGCTATTCCTCGATTACGTCTCGAATACACCGCACCTGCAATACGCGGGTTCGCCGGCGCTGCCATCCTCGCCCGTCTCCCCTTCTCTCCTGTTCCTCCTCCTCTTCCTTGTCGTGAAGCTTTTCTCGCTGCACCCCGACCGCCTGACACACGGGGTCTCTTCAGTTCGCTTGCAGACGGTCCTACGAGTCTCGTATACCTGCACCGCGGCTGTCTCGCCCATCCCCATCAACGACTGCTGTCACCGGCGAGCGCTCGTCAACCGACTTGCCCGGTCTTCGTACCACGGGCCGACCCTCTCTATCGTCATCGTACGTCCTCTGTCTTCGTCAATCTCATCCGTCCCGCTGTCCCGTGCGCTCGCGGCGCACTCGCTCGAACGATGATATACATGAATCAGGCTTAATAGTTCACTCCGAGCGGCTACTACCGCACTGCGGACAAACTTCTAGCATTGTCTTTCGCTCCTAGCTGACACACGAGTGCGCCGCCGCATGCGGGACGAGCGGAATCAGCATAAACCTGTCACCCTCTGGGCACCAGCGCTGACTGCTTCCACCCCTACGCGCAGATCTTGTGCCTTGTTGCCGTCCGCATGCTCTGCAACTCGTTGATTTCTCTCCCTTGGCTCGCGGCGAGAGTAGCGAAGCCTCCAAAGCGAATGTCTCGTCGGTTCTGTGCCCCCTCCAGACTCACTCTTCAGCCACCTTCACGCGCCGCACAGCTTCTACGCTATGCCTCGAAAGTGAGATCCGCATGGTGTTCTGGTCGCGCGAGGCCGAGCCTTCGAGGGGCGTGGACCTGCTTGCCCTCCCGTTATGCTTTCGTTCCCGCGTTTCTCGTTCAGGTTCTTCCAGACAAAGCGCTCTTGCAGTCTCGTCATGTCTCGGTGCTCTCAGAGATCCTGAGCCTCAAATTGAACGATCCAGTGCAGCGCGGGCGCCAAAAGCGGACATGCGTCTCCCCTCTGCACCTTCGGGTCTGCCTTACAGGTTGGAACCGACCCTGAAGCCGGTCCTTTCGAGGTACTGCGTGAAGCTGCTCGCCCTCACACCAAGATCGTCCCAGGCGTCGGCATATTGGGGACTCGATCCGCTCGACGCGTGCTCACCCGGCGGGAACGTGGTGACGAACCTGCATAGCGACAAGTCGTGTCAGAACTTGACGCTAAGCTGACGTGCGAAGTGCCTCGAGGAGCTCCTGCCGCACTTGATCATGTCGCCGATCTCATGCTTAGCGTTGATACCGGTGGTCTCGACGAAGAGGTCGAGGGCCTTCTCAAGCGGAAGAGGGACAAACTTGGCGGCTTCGCCGGTAGCATTGTGATACTCGAGCGCCAACTCGAGGCCGGTGAGAGGCGCAGAGACGACTTTGTAGACCTTGCCGGCCGTCGCGTTGGCTCCGCGGGTGAAGACAGCTGCACGCGTGGGAATGAGTCGGTGTCAGCCCAAGGTTGAATGTTTGAGCTGGCCGACTGCACGTACCCGCAGCGAATGTGCCAACGTCGTAGCGGTCATCGAGCCACTGCAGCGGCACGTCGGGCGGGTACGGGAAGCGGAAGATGACCGAGGTGTCGCCTGCTCGGCTCGCAACATGTGAGCATCGCGCCACGCAATCTCTGCAGCGGAACGTACTCTCGCGACGCGCGAAGAGCGGCCATTGGAGATCCGAGTAGAAGGCACCTGGTGGTGAAACGGTGAGAGGACTGGCAGTCGGCGATAGAGACGGCCAGATCTACCGGTGTGCAAGACGCTCACGGCCTTGAGGCGGGTCTCGGCGTACTGCGCAGTGCGGTGCTTCGCCTCCCAGTGCGTCGCCGCAGTGTATTTGCCGTCGCTCAGCTCGGCGATGCTGGGAAGTCCGGAGTAGACGAAGTGCTCGATGCCGACGACCTGCAGAAACGCAAAGGCGCTTCAGCCATTCAGCCGGAGGACGGTCCCCCCCGTCAGGCGTACCTTGGCAGCGTTGACGAGCGTCTGCCCTTGCTTGAGTTCGAGAGGGGTGCCCGACTCGTCCTTCTCGACCATAAACGGAAGGGCTGCGAAGAGACCTTGCGTGCCGGACAGCGCATCGAGGAGCTCTTGCGGACTGTTGAGGTCGCCCTTCACCACCGTGAGTCGACCCGAGTGCGCATGAGCACGGTGCTTGTCGAGGAAAGCTTGCGCCTTCGCGCTCGTCGGATTCGAGGAGATGGCGCGGACGGAGAAGCTGGTCGACGAGAGCAGGGCGGAGACAACGCCTGAGCCCTGATTGCCTGTGGCACCGACGACTGCAATGGTCTTGACGGGCATAGCGCGCGGGAAGTGAGAGGAAGAAGGGAGGAAGCAGTCACGCGGACGGACGCAGGGAACATCGCCTCGCGACTCCGCGGAGGCGGTGAACGATGACGCAAGGACTCGATATCAGCAGTAGGAAGTAATACAGCGACAAAGAAATGCGAAAGAAGAACGACGGCGGAACAGAACTGGGAAGGAGAGTCCGGACGTCTATTCAACGTTGGCGCTCACTCAGAACGTCTCGAGCCGCCGATCGCGTGCTTCGGAGCGGCGCCTTGGCTGCTGGTGTCTGCAACTCGACCGTCACGACCCTCGAGCGGAGCGAGCGTTTGAGGATGGTGGGCGGCTCCTCCTCGTCCGACTGCTGGTCCTCCTGCGCCGCGGGCAGTGAGGTGTCCGCCGCACTCGGTGCCATCGCGAGCGCGTGCGCCGGCTCGTCGAGAGCAAGAACGGTGCTCGCCACCGACAATTCGTGCTCCGACTCGGTCTCGTCGTGGAAGCGGAGCTGCGGCTGCTCGAGCTCGAAGCAGGCGCTTTCGTCGCCAAGGATCGACTCGTCCCAAATGGCGCGGCGCGAGGAGGGCGTGCTGGATACCGGTGCTGAGTTGAAGAAGGAGAAGTCTTGAGTGGTGCCCGCGGGCGAGACGGGGAGGTCTGCGGACGAGCGCGACTCGTCACCGCGTGAGGCGGGCGACGCGACGCGCTGTTCAGCGACGAGGGTGTGAGCATCGTCGCCAGGAACAAAGCTTGTCGCGATCGGCGTCGAGCGGGCAGAGTCGGGTGCCTCATCCTCGTCAGCTGCGCCGGCGCCGCTGTCATCGTATCCGCCGTGCACGAGGTGGTCATAAGCCGAAGTGTCGTTCAGCGGGACAGTGAATTCGCAATGCTCGGCCTCCTGGCCGGTGGCGACCTCTGTCTCGGTCATTGACGCCTCAGCGTCCTCATTCGCATCCGAGTCGTCGTCCTGAGCCATGTCGACAACGGAGTCGTCACCGTCCTCAAAGGTCGTGTCCGCGTCATCGCCTCCTGGCGGCTGGAAGTCGTCGAGGAAGATAGCTGGTGGCTGATCTGGGACAGAGGAGGCATTCCGCCCAGCGAGCGGCGATGTTGGCGACGGCGAGCCGGGCACGGCGTCCTCGTCGTCCACCTCGTCGTCCACCTCGTCGTCCTCGTCCTCGTCCTCTGCATCTGGGTCGAACGCAGCATCTTGGGTATCGACAGGGTCCGACGCCGCGATGCAAGTGCTCGCATCGAGAGCGGCATGGCGAACGGGTAAGCGAATAGCCGCAGACAGGTCGTCTAGTCGAGGCGGCGTGTCGAGGATGATCGAGCACGTCTGGAATGGCTCGGGAGAGTATTGGAAGTGCGACGCAGGGAAGCGAACGGGCGCAGCTGACGATGGCGTGAAGGGCGCGTCGAAGCGAGTTGTAGGCGCCGGCGTCGAAGCGAGAGTACCGAAAGACGAGGTGCGCGGAGTGAGCGGGAGGCGGGCTGCGAGGTCGATAGCGGGCTCGGCATCAGAAAGCCCGACCGTTTCTCCAGGCGAGGCGATCACCGCAGCGGGAGAAGCGAAGGACAGGGTGGCATGTTCCGCCTCGGCTTCGACCTCGGCGGCTTGGACGGTCGAGAGACGCCGGAAGAGGAGGGGAGACGGAGGGAGATCGTCGTAGGAAGGGCGCGATGGCGGTACCTGTCCAAGGGAGGCCGGCGTAGCGGAGGACGAGGGCCGAGGGGCATGCTGGACAGATGCCGGCGTGGGCTCCTCGTCGCGAACAGCGAGGTTTCGGCCGTCGGCGGCGACGTCGTCGTCAGTCTCGACGTCGACATCGACCTGCTCAAGCGACTCGTCGATGCTGGAAGTGCTGGAGTGCCCGAGCGCGCCGACCGCGAGATCCTCCTCGACCGCGTGCACCGGGTCAACCGCTTCTTTCACGCCGTCGACATCGAGGACTTCGGCAGCGTCGCTGGCATCGTCCGCGGGTCCGGGCGACTCGGCGTCCGCCGCGTCGTCCACACGTGCGGGCGCGAGAGTCTCGGCAGCCGAGATGGACGACTCGACATCGTGCGCCTGCGCGAGGCATCCCTCGCCTTCGATCACGTCGTCCGCAACCTGCTCGTCTTGCGTCTCGATACCCGCCTCGGGCGTCGGATCGGCGGAGACGCTAGTTTGCGACGCTGGAAGCGACTCAATGACAAGCTCGCTGTCCATGCCGACCTCGTCCCGAACGCGGTCCTGCGAGGCGGGCGCGTCCTCGTCGACGTCGCTGAGAATGTGAGCAGACGGCTGCTCCTGGCCAGCGGGAACGACGTTCTCGGGTGCGGTGGCATCAACGGTCGCCGAGTTGTCGTCGATTGCGTCGCCATCGTCCTCGTCGACGGGCTCGTAGGCCTCATCGCCCATGTCGGACTCGACCGCGGCATCCACCGACTCGCCGTCTACCGCCTGCTGCTCTCGCAGCTCCGCGACCTCGTGCTCCTCCTCGAGCGGCAGCTGGACCTCCCTCGCCCTCTCGAGCCGCTCCTCCTCCGCCCGTTCCCTCTCCCTCGCCCTGTCCTCCTCCTCCCGCTTCTCCCGCTCGCGCCTCTGGCGCTCCTCCTCCGCAGCCTTCTCCGCCCGCTCCCGCTCGACCCTCGCCTCCTCCGCAGCCTTGCGCTCGCGCTCCTTCTCCCGAGCAGCGCGCCGCTCCCGCGAAGCCAGGGTCGCCGCGCTCGGGGCCGGGCGCGCAGACGCTGCGGCTGCGCGCGCGCGCGAAGAGGCCGTCTCGCGCTGCGGCGCGGCAGGCGCTGCGGTCGGTGCGGCAGCGGCAGCGGGCGGGTCGGCGCTCTTCTCTCGCGCGCGGCGCGGCGCGGGCGCGCTCGTGCTCGTTGCGGGGGCGGCGGGAGGCGGGGCAGGAGCAGGAGCGCGGCGAGGCGCCGGTGCAGCGGAGGAAGACGAGGCGACTTTTGCGGCGGCGCTGGCGGAAAGCGCTGCCGCCGCGGCGGTTGAGGAGGTGAGTTTGGGACGGAAGGGCGCGTGCGATGAGGCCGGGGCTGTAGGGGCCACTGTTGCAGCTGCGACGGAGGAGACGGCAGGAGGGACGGGCGGAGCGGAGGACGAGGTGAGCGGGCGTTGAGCGGTCGACGCGCCATGCGAGCGCGAAAGAGTCGCCGGCGCGTGCGCTGGTGTCGGCGCCGGAGTCGCAACCGAGGGCGGTGCTGCCGCAGGAACAGGCGGAGGGGCGGCGACACGGCGTGCTTTTCGCGGCTCGGGTGCCGGTGCGGCCGTAGAAGCAGGCGCGGCAGACGAAGATGGCAGCGCACGAGCAGCAGGTCGAGCTGCGAGCGGAGCCGTCTTGCTCGGCGCGGTCGGCTTGAAGCCCGTCCGCGAAGGTGCAGCCGGACGGGTGGAGGAGGAGGATGCAGCCAGCTGGTCGCGCTCATCGCTGCGGCTTGCAGGTCGCGACGATGCGCTCGAGTCACTGACTGCACGGGACCCTGGCTCAACGCGCGTGGCGCGGAGTGGCGGTACGCCGAGCCCGACCGCCGCCGCCTGCGAAGTCGACGACGACAGAGCGTGCGAGCGAGTCGACGCTGTCGAGGCCGAGAGCTGGCTGCGCGAAGGCGGCGGAGGGTGGTGCGACGAGGAGGTTGACGGGCCGTGCGACTTTGCGAGCGAGCTGCTGACGGAGCGGGATGATGCCGAATGCGGCGGCGCAGCCGAGACGGAGGCCGACAAGGTGGGTGCCTTTCGTACAGGAGGCGGCCGAGACGCTGCAGCAGAGGACGAGCTGGTACCTCCAGGGATGGCATCGGTGACCTTGAGGTATTTGCGGATCGTCGGCGTCATCGGAGCGGTGAAGCTGCGTTCCGAGGACAGTGAGCGGTCATCCGGCAGCTTGAACGCAGATGGCGGAGCACGCACGCGGCGACACGCTCAGGCCATTCGCGCTTGTAGACCTCCCAGCACTGCTTCATGTTGGCGCGGACGGTGGCCTCCCTGCCGGTTGCGCCCGTCTTGATGAGCCACTCGAGGTCGTCCATGCGGCGCTCGAGCATGTCCTTATCGACCGCGAGCGAGTCTGTGTCTACGCCGAGCACGAGGGCGAGGGCGACGGCGGCCTGCTCGCGGAACGAGGCGCTCTTTCCGCCCTCGTTGCGCCATTCGAGGGCGATGTAGCGGACCAGGTCACCGCCGAGACGAGTGTTCTTGACGATGGAAGCGACGGTGGATGCTGAACGCGTGACATAGACTTTGTTTGGGCGGGCGAAGAGGCGGAGAACGGTGGGGAGGTAGAGGGGCATGAGGGCGGCAAAGTCGCGACCGAGACGGGTGGACGAGGCGACGAGTTCGAGGGCGGTACCGCTGAGGGCGCCTCGCTCGCTCGCAAGGGAGCGACCGAGGCCCTTGGCGATGCGCGGGTCGCGCATGGCGGCGAGGAAGTCGTCGGTCAACCTGCATGCTCCGCCTCGGACGACGGCCTGGAAGCGCTTGAGGGCGCGGTTGATCTTTTCCCACGTGTCCTCGGTCTCGTTGAGAGTGAGGGCGGCGAGGAGCGTGTCGACCTCGACGCGGAGGTCGTGCGGCGAGTTGATCTGTCGGCATGTTGACAGACGGCGATGAGCGCAAGTGAGGAGCACGGGTGAGAGCTGGGGTACGCACGGGGACCTTCTCAGGCTCTGGCTGTCGCGGCATGGCGGCCTCGGCGTGCGCTTGAGAGCGGGCGGGCGCGGTGCGGCGAGCGGGCAGAGGCAGGCGGAAGAGTCGCGCGCAGGCGGGGCAAAGGTCAACCTGCGTCTCGCTCTGTCGGGCCGCGCTCGAGGGCGACAGACAGCACAGACAGCGCCTGCGAGTGCAGCACCGGCACAGTGCCTTCCAGCCAGCTACACACGGCCACCCTCGCCTCATCCTCATCGCCTCCCTCCATCTCATCTCCCAAGGTCGGCGCGTCTCAGTACCGCGCAAAAGGCGATTTCGTGCGAACGACGCACATCAAAGTAGTGCATCGGCCTCGCTGTGCGCCTCACCTTCCTGCTCGTTCGCCGACACCCGCGTGCATTCGAACTCCTCGCTGATGCTTCGCCTGGTCCTTCAGCTTCGTAAAGCTCAAGCGCCTGCGGGAGGAGGGTTTCAGCTCTACAGAGATGTCTGCGCCGCCCAGGAAGCGCCCTCGGGTGTCGCCTCCCCCTTCTTCCGCCGAATCTGCCGCCCCACCTCCGGTCGCAGTCCCGTCCTCCGGCCCTGCAGCGGCTGCTGCGGGCGCAGAACGCACACCGCCCGCCGGGCTTTCCATTCGCCCGCCCGCCCAGTACCTCTCGGCCGGCCCGACGCCCTTCCAGCTCCCCTTTCACCTCACCTCGTTCTCCTACTCTCCCTCGCGCGAGCTCCTCCTCGACGACGCGCGCAAGGACGAGGCTCTAGCATACTACCGCGAGCCGCCGCTCGGAAGTGATCTGAACTATGGCTTCGAGCAGGCGGTGTGGAGGGATGGCAGCGTCGACGAAGGGCTGGACGCGCTGCTCGAGACGTACGTTGCGCATGCTTCTTGTCTCTACTCGCTCCTGCGCAGCTACACAGATAGGTGCTGATCGAGAAGACGTCGCAATACAGCCTCTCCAGCTGGGCACGCAAAAACGCGGGACCCGCGGCGGACGACCTTCTGAGCAAAATCTCTGTCATCACCTGGCGCGGCATGCTCACCAAGCTCATGCTCGCCGTGTACGAAGCCGACAACGTTGCGAACGGGCGGAGGGCAGATGGGTGGGAGATGAACGCCATGGTTGTCGACGTGCGTCTCGGTCCAGTCCTTCTCAGGCGTGTCGTCACCACCGCTCACCGATACACCGACGAACAGGGCTGCCTGTACCTCGAAGAATCGAATCCTCCCGCCAAGCTCACCGCCAAATCAGCCTCCGAGTTGAGCAACGCGCTTCCGTCCTACTACGGCTACTCGTTCGAGTCCTACTGTACCACCGCCGGACCCTCGTCCTCCGCGACTTCGCCTGCTCCCGCTCCTCCACACAGTTTCCACGTTCCGAACACGAACGTTCAGTGGTGCAGCGTCGTCAAGACCAACCTCGGCGGGTTCCGCGCCCTCGTCGGCGGCGAAGTCGACTGTGTGCGGTCCGACGCGCCCGCCGACGCGCGCAAGGTCGGCACGAAGGACTTTGTCGAGCTCAAGACGAACCTCGTCATTCAGAGCCAGAGGGACGAGGTCAACTTTGAACGGTGCGCCTCGCCGCCCTCGATCTCGGGCCTGCGGCGTCTGCTGATCGTCGCCTGCTCTGTACTCAGCCTGAAGCTGCTCAAGCACTATGTCCAGTCCTGTGAGCTGCTCTAGCTGTTCTTCTTGCGTACTTCGCCCAGTCTGATCCACTCCTGCTCACCTCTCCCGCTGAAGTCCTCCTCGGCGTCCCGCGCATCACCGTCGGCTTCCGCACCCGCGCCGGCGAGCTTGCCGCGCTGCAACACTTCAACACGCTCGAGATTCCTCGACTGTACGTCGAGCCTTCCCTCGCCTTTCGGACTTCCCTCGCTGACTCGTGTGCGGCGAATCAGCGTCCGCGGCAAGCCGCACGCCTGGGACCCGGCGGCCTGTCTCGCGAGCGCGAAAGAGCTCCTCGCGTTCCTTCACGCGCAGATCAAGGCGCACGAGGCGACACAGCGGGCCGAAGCGGCGCTTGCGGATGCTTGCGACCTCGAGGACGCAGGCATGCGCGAGTGGCCCGTCTTCCGCGTGTCGTTCGACCCGGCAAAGCGCTTGGTCAGCCTGAGGAAGCTGACGAGCGACGAGGTGCGGGGCGAGGTGTGGGCTGCGAAGCGGCCGGTCGAAGGGGAGGAGTCAGAGGGTGATGGGAGGATTGGGTTCCTTCTGGCGAGCTGGGTGCGCGAGGTCAAGGCGCGGCGGGAGCGGCTGTCGGCTGGCGCTGCCGCCAAGAAGAGGTATGCAGTCGACTCTTTACCATGAAGTCGCATGCCAACGACTCACCTGTCTCGTCTCTGTAGCGCGACTGCGCCTGCGTCGGTGCCACCACCATCAACGTCAACTGCACCCGCTCACCCAAGCTCTGCAGAAGAGTCGTCAACCGGCTCGGTCGGGCCGGTGCCGCCCAATGTCGATAGCGCGAACGCACCGCCGCCGAGTCGAGGTGTTGCCGCCGGCCTCAAGCGCTGAGTGCCACGCAATGCAGCTACTCGACGTGCTGTAGTAGACGCAATGCAGATGAATCGTCGCCAGTTGCGACGCGAGCAGCTTACGATGTTAGCGGTCGTGAGTGAGATCACAAAGACAAGAAGGCGATCGTGAGGCTGTCAAGATCCGTGCAGCTTGCAAGCGACCGATGCCACGCGACTCTTCAGCGCTATGCAGAGCAATGAGATCCTGAGGCAATGCAAGTGGAAGCGGCACTGAATGAGCGGAAGCGACGCGGCGCCTAGTTAGATGACTCGCTCAGGCTACTTCCGCAAAATGTGCCGCAAGTTGTGCGCTGCGACAGCAGCAAACCCGAAAACGCACAAGCTGAGAGCAGGGCGAAGCAACAAACCTGAAAACGCACAAGCTCAGAGCAGGGCGAAGCTCGAGACAAAGACAAGCAAGCAAACTCGCGAAAGCGAGCGTCGAGGCCAGGAAAGGGAAAGAGGTGTGCAAAGTTGCGTGCGTGTCTAGTCGGGCGCCCCCGGACGGAAGAGCTCCTCCTCCATGCTCATTCCCTTTCTCACCATCAATTATACAACAGTAGCTTGACCCAGTAGGGGTGATTGAGGGTAAGGGCAATCTACTTGGTGGCGTCCTTGAGGTAGCTGCGCGTTAGAAGCGTCAGCACGTAAAAACGGCGTTAGGCGAAAATGGAGGAGACGAACGTAATGAGGTCGTTGCGGTCCTTAGCCTTCTTAAGCCCAGCAAACGCCATCTTGGTGCCCGGGATGTACTTCTTCGGGTTCCTGCAGAACGTGGAGAGAGGGAGATAGGCAAGAGGACAGGAGGGAGGCGAGGAGGGGCGGGAAGGGAAGGTCAGCTCCCCTGCAGCTCCGGCGACGCCGACAGGCGCCCAAACACACTGCGGCGACGTCTACGTACTCCAAATAATCGAAGAGGGTGTTCTCCTCCCAGTGGACGGCCGCTGTGGGTCGTTATAGGCGTCAGAAGACTGTACAAGGCGCGAGGAGGGCGTGTCGAGAAGCGGGAGGCCGAGGCGCGAACGCACCCTTCTTGTTAGCCTCGGTGTACGAGTACGACTCGACCGAGCCAGACTGGCGGCCGAAGAGGCCGTGGAGAGCGGGGCCGACTGCAGAACCAGAGGAAGGTCAGCCCACGGTCCCGACTCGAGTTCAGCCCCACAACGTCGATCTGGGCAGATCGGCAGGCGGCGTAGTGCAGTCTGAGCATCCCGGCACCAGTCCTGAATGCGGCGGAGCGCGCAAGCAACGCGGACCGAAGCCGACCCTCGCCGACTTCGTTCAACGTGCGCGCCGCCACCTCATCACCGCATCGCTCGCCGTTCACGCTGCGACCTTCTGTAAGACGAAAGACTAACCCTTGTTGGCTGTAGACGGTGGAACAGGCACGAGTCGTCAGCATTTTGCGCCACCCGTCATTGGAGAATTCGCGGCATGACGCCGGCGAGACCGGCAGCGGCTCGAGAGAGAGAGAACGTACCACCACCCTCCTCGACGGTGTGGCACTGAGCGCAGCTACGAACGGGAAGCGCAAGGACCGGCGTCAGCGCCAGGTTGAGCGACAAACAGGCGGAGGATGCGCGAAGGTCGGTGATGCTCGAGGATCGGGACAGCACTCACCGGGTCTTGAAGAGACCGGCACCCTTGGAGGCGTCACCTGCGAGTGTGAAAGCAAGTAGCGCAAGGTCAGCCACTTGCGGTGGACGCGAGATCGGAGCGGCGATGGTGACAGACCCTGAGCGAAAGGCACTGTTTCGACGCGAGCGAGGTCAGCGAGGGGCGCTGGCAGGATGCTAGCGGGCAGAACACACTTTTTGTCTAGGGGAGAGAGTCGGGGAAAGTGGCGGGGAGCAGCGACTTGGGGAAAGGGGAAAGGGAAGAGATTCGACTTCGCGGCGCGTGCAGGGCCCTCGGCGGCGGCAGCGCGCCCTCGGCCTCGCCCAATCCGAGCGCGCCTTGATGCTGGCGGCCTTCCGTCTTTGCCCCTCGCACGCTCGCAGCGCTCCGAGGCGGAGGCCGACAGCGCACCAGACTCGCTACGCCACCTTCGCGGCACTCTGCTCTTCGCCCTGCTTCCCGCCCGCTGTTGTCGCCAGCACCGCCTCGTTTGCGCGACATCATCGCTTGTTCCGCTTCTCCCGTCTGTGCGCAGCTGCGACGACGAGCTCGATACTTGCGGTCGACCTGGGCACACGAGTGATCGGATGAACAGCAAATTTGCTCATGCATTGCTCTTCTTGCCAATCCATTGCCGCTGTATCCGCTCTTCCCACGCTCTTATCTTCCGGCTTTTCGACTCAATCAAGACTCAATAGGACTCTTCAGACCACACACAGTACTGTCCGTGAGCAGGTGCGGAACGAGAGAGAGACTTGCAGTGCGAAGACAGAACAAGGAGGGGGTATCGCAGAGCAACAGCGGGGTAATACGAGACGTCTCGCGCGAGGCGTAGGGAGCGATGAGAGAGGCATGCGAGCGAGGGCGACTAGCGCGTCGAGCCGTCGAGCGCACCCTGGCCCGCCAGGGCGGCGTTGCAAGTCTTGCGCATCTGCTCCCACTCGTCGACGCGAGGGGTGACGAGGTCTGCGGCATCAGGACGTGTCAGTCAACGACCTTGCTCCACTGCACAGCTGCGAAATGTGCGCACCTTGACTGAGCTCGTAGACGTAGACCTTGCCATCGGACGAGCCGACGGCCGCGCGTCGCCCGTCCTTGCGGTCCCAGGCGAGCCTGTTGAGCCCGCGTGGGCGTTGGCCGGGCTCGTCGACGCCGACGACGGTCGAGACGATCGGAACCTGCGCGTGAAGTAAGCGTCAGCCTGGAAGTCCGCGCCGTGGCCGCAAGTTAGCGCGGGAGCGCACCTCGGTGTCGATGTTGAGGTTCCACAGGTCGAACTTGCCCGCCCCGTCGACACTGCCAAACACGGCCGGGTGGTGCGGGTGCCACCGCACGTCGTAGACATAGTCGTCCGCCTCCTCGAACGAGAGGAGCGGCGCGATCGACCCGACCGTGCTCGCGCCTGTCGACGAAGAGAGGCTCTTGCTCGCGCCTGAGGTGGACGACGACGCTTTGCCCGCCGCGGCGCCCGCCGTAGAGGCCCTCGCGCCCGCGCCGACACGCCACAGCTTGACGGTCCAATCGACGCCTGCCGTGAGGCACAGGTCGCTCAGGTCGACGCTGCCCTCGACCGGGTGGAAGTCGATGCTCGTCACCGGTCCAGAGTGCCCG
Organism: Rhodotorula paludigena; assembly: GCA_036244875.1. Taxonomy (NCBI): domain Eukaryota; kingdom Fungi; phylum Basidiomycota; class Microbotryomycetes; order Sporidiobolales; family Sporidiobolaceae; genus Rhodotorula; species Rhodotorula paludigena. Next base: position 163,753 of record BQKY01000006.1, read on the forward strand.
CGGTACACCTCGCCGGGCACGATCCCGGCTTTCGCGCCCGCGCGGTCGTGCCGCTGCGCGGCATAGACGTTGCCCTCCTCGGTGCCGCAGTAGAACGAGCCCGTCTCGCCGAGCGGGAACCCGAGACACGTGACTGAGACTTCGTCCGTCTTTGCGTGCGCAGCGTGCGACAGCGAGAGCGTTTCCTGTGGTCGTGCGAGCATGTCGAGCGTCCAGGTACAGACGGTGCCGTCGGTCGAGGCCGAGACGAGCGAGTGCGCGTTCTGCGTGCCGAGGAAGGATAGCGAGTAGACGGGGTGGGTGTGCCCGGCGGCGGATAGCGGCGTCTTGAGCACAGCGTTCGAGTGCCGTGAGCGGGTGTCCCATAGCAGGATCTGGCCAGAGTAGGTGCCGCCGACGACAAGATTCGGGTGGAAGGGCGAGAAGGCGATCGAAAGGATGTCGGACTGGAGGAGGCGTATGGTCAGCGCGAGGTCCCGCAGACGGTCGTACCATCTGAAGGGAGATGCACCTGAGAGTGGAAGGTGAACTCTGGTCGTTCCAGCAGATGCAGATTCCACACAGCGGCGATACCGTCCGGCTCGTTAACGGCCATCGGATTCTTGTTGTACGATGCGACGAAGAGTTCGGGGAACTGTGAAATGAGGTCGACGGTCAACCATCGGGTCGCGCCCGCAAGATCATGGCGCGACACGCAACAGCCCAGAGGACCTCACGCACCTTTGGACTCCAATCGACGCCCGTCACGCTCCTCCCCTTGCCCCACTGCTTGTCGACCCAGCTCCCAAGCAGCCTGACCTTTGCGCGCTGCCCCTCTGCCTCATCTCGCCGCTCGTCGCTCGACACCGCATAGTCGCGCAGGTAGTCGTACGAGTCGCTGAGCGCGCGCTGCACGACCTTGCTCGACTGCTCGAGAAAGTCTGCGAACCCGGCGCTGTGGAAGACGCTCTCGAGCTGCGCGCCCGAGAGCCCTCGCGCCCGCTCGGCTTCGAGCTCGGCGGCGGCGAGCGCGCGCTCGCGCTGGATCTCGGCGTCGAGGGCGACGCGCTCGGCTTCGAGTTCGGCGATGATGCGCGCGCGGAGCTCGTCGGCCGTCTCGCTCCCGGCGCCGCCGATCGAAGAGGTAGGGTCACTTTGGTGTGTGCCGGCGGAGGAAGAGGGGAAGAGGTCGAAGGAGGTCTGGATGCCCTTGTCGTAGACGACCTTGGGCTTGGGCGGGATAGAGTAGATTTCGATGGAAGAGGAGGTCAAGGTCGGCAGAGCGACGGCATCCGTCGCGCTGCGAGAGTGGGCACATTTCTATCAGCTATGCGCCAGGAGAGACGCAGCGGGCTGAAGTGTGAGACCAGACGCACGCATCTGCGGCTGGTTGGGCTTGCCAGCTCGGCTCGCTCGCCACGAATTCGACAGCTGGACTGGCCGGCGCCGCTGCGTCGGCCTCGCCGCCCGCCTCACTCGCCGCGGCAGAGCCCGCCGAGGTGCTCTGTGCGAGAGCCGAGCCCCTCCGCGGCGTCTCCGGTGCGGGCGAGCCGGCGCTGCTGCGATCGCGCCCCACCCCGACGCCTCGGAGGAGGAGGTCGATCTCGTCGCTCCTGCTGGCGGTGCTCGCGCCGAGGCTGCCCCGGCTCCCTCGCGCTGCTGCATCGCCGCCGAGGACGGAGCCGGGCCTCGAGCTGCTCGCGGGTGTCGGGAGGCCGGACGCGGCGAGGGAAGCGGAGGTCGAGGCGCGCGAGGCGGCTTCTCGCTCCTCGCGGGCGGCCTTGAGCTGAGCGAGGCGTGCGCGCTTCTCTGCGATCTCTGCGCGGCGACGTTCCGACACTGTACGGGCGGGGAGAGGGTGAGTTGGAGGACCCGACGCGGCGAGACGCGATGAGGGGAACGAGGTGCGAGAGAAGCAGGAGAGACGGACTGGCTGCGGTACGAGCAGGGCGTGTTGCAGCCTGTCGGTCGCTCGCTTCTGACCAGGCTGGACGCAGAGAGAAGTCGGGAAGGAACCGGCGGAGACGACGAGAGCGAGCGCATCGAGGCTCTGGGGCCAACGCCTCGCGTCGACTGCAGCGAGCGAGCGCAGGCATGGCTGGCCCGACGCAGACCCCGCCGCAGGGAGCACCGCGCATCAACGCCACGCGCCCCGAGAACCTCACCGCTTCGAGCAAGCGCACCTCCAAGGCCGCCCTCCTCGCCCAGTACGCGCAGCTCCTGCCCCTCAAGCCCGCCAGTCCGACCTACGTAAACTCGCTCCTCTCGACCCTCCACCTCGCTGCCCTCTCGCCGCCCCAGATCGACGCCCTCTGGGACGACCTCACCCAGACCGTCTGGGTCCAGAACGATGTCGACATGATGCAGCTCTGGAAGCAGGGCTTCTTCGGCAAGGGCTTCCTCAGCCGTTCCGAGCCCAGCTGGAAGCGCCGCGTGCAGAACCGCCGTGCAGAACTCGAGGGCCGCGAGAAGAGTGCGTCGCCCCTTCCGCTCTCGCTACATTCGCGACCTTGGACTGACACACTCGGTACCCGCCCAACAGAACTCACGTCCGAGGAAATCACTGCCTTGCGCCGCATCGAGCGCAAGGGCACCAAGCTCGCCAAGAAGCTCGAGCGCGACGCAGAGCGCCTCCTCGCCGCCTCCACCGCAGCTTCCGCCATCGGGTCCGCCCCGGGCACCCCCGCTTCGTCCTCCTCTGCGCTTACCCTCGAATCGACCGAGCTCGAGCCCAAGCTTGCCCAGATCGCCGAGGAGCAGCCGGCGAAGGAGGATGTCAAGGGAAAGGGCAAGGCCGTCGAGCGCGAAGCGGACGACGACGACGAGGAAGAGAAGGAGGTCCCTCCCGAGGCGTGGCAGGCGCAGGCCGAGCATTCGCAGCTCCAGCCCGAAGAAGCCTTCTTCCTCATCTTTGCGCTCGGGTCGCTCGCCCTGCGCATGTCGAACCCTCTCGCCGATCCGCCCACGGTCCCGCCCTCGTCCCTCTCGCCGCGCGAGTCAAAGCGCCTCTCGATCCTCGAGGCGTTCCGCCTCTTCCTCCGCGCCGCGGCGCCGACCGTCCCTCCGCCTCTGTCCGCAACCGAGCGGGATCCGCGGTTGAACCGCCTCGACTCGCCTTTCCTCCTCTCCTACGCTGCGTACCACCACTACCGCAGCATGGGCTGGGTCGTGCGCAGCGGCGTCAAGTTCTGCGTCGATTGGGTCTTGTACGGGCAGGGAGGGCCTGTGGGCGGGCACGCAGAGTGCGTTTCGGAACCCGTGAAGACAGCTGTGCGCGATCCGGTCTGACACCCCGCTGTCTTGCCGCGCAGATTTGCAGTCGTCGTCCTCCCGACCTACGTCGACCCGCGCGACGCAGCGACGAATCCCTTCCGCTCGACCTCGACGCTCGCGATCGACCTGCACGCGACGCCCGAAGAGCGGGCAGGCGAAGACGAGCACCTGCAGGGCGAAGGCGAGCGCAAGAACTCGTGGAGGTGGTTCCACACGATCAATCGCGTGTGCAGCGGCGTGAAGAAGGTGCGCTCGCGTTGAAATCCGGCTCACTCACCTCCCCGCCTTCCTCGCCTGGGTGCAGCACTGATTTGTCTCCTGCTTCCAACGCACAGACTCTCGTTCTGCTGCACGTCGTCATCCCGCCTCTCTCCTCCCTCCCGCAAGACCCGAACTGGATCGCAGACCACCCGGCGCAGGCGCTCGCACGGTTCGAGATGCGCGAAGTAGTCGTGCGCCGCTTCCTTGCGGGTCGGATGCGCGATTGAAACGCTCGATGTGTTCTCTTTGCGAGCTAGCGAAGGGAAAACTGGTGGGTATATGGTGGAAAGCAAACGAGCTCGTTCGACCGGCTTGGCTGCGTGCAGTTGTGCGAGTGTTGCGATAACATGGAGAGATGCGTACAATAGGCCTATTGCCCAACAGGACCGCCCGCCGCCACCCATATTAGCGCGGCGTCTCCCTCAAACCTCCATCCTCCTCCCTCTTGCTCACCCGAAGCGGATCTATATTACCGCGGTGCCTCGGTGCTCATCCTCCCGAGGATCTTCGCAAACGGATTCGCCGCGTCATGCTCCTCAGCCGCCTGCGCCCCGTCCTGCGCTGCAGCGCCTGCCCCTTCAGCCTTGACGAGCACGCCCCCGCTCGGCGTGCGCGCGATTCCCGTTCCCTTGGCGAACGCCGGGCTCATCGGCTCGCCCGCGCCGGATCCAATCGCAATCGCGCCCGCGCCGCTGACGCGTGGCAACGGGCTGCGGCTGCTCGCGCGGCGGGTGCGCTCGTGCTGCGCGCGCATGGCGATCTCCTCTTCGGCGAGCATCGTGTCCGTCTCCTCCCACAGCGTCTCGGCGAGCGTCGTCTCGGTCCCGTCGAGGCCGTCGAGCGACGTGCGCCCGTTGCCGCCGATCCCGGCGGTCGAGGCGAGCGAGTTGCCCCGAAGGTGCGTGTAGCGCGGGCCGCCCGTGCTCGAGTCGCGGGTGTGCGTCGGCGAGAAGCGTCGGCGGTGCCGGGAAGAGGGAGAAGAACCCGACGCATTCGAGGTGAACTTGGAGGAGGGGATCGTGTTGTGCGACGATTTGGGCAGCGACGAGTAGGTGCCGCGGCGGACGTGCAGTGCGTAGGAGTACAGCACGAGGATGAAGTAGATCTTTGTACCGTGCACCATGGTCAGCAGGTGATCCTGTGCGAGCGAGCGTCAGACAATCGCACCTTGAGCAACCAGCCGATTGCCAAGACGGTCGCGCTGAACCCCCTCTCGCTCTTCCACACGCCCATGGCCGCCGCCGTCCGTGCCGCCTCGTCCATGCCGTCGCCCGACTGGCTCCCGCCCATCATGGCCTTCTGCGCGTCCGAATTGGCGACGCGACGCCCGTCGTGCGGGACAAACATGTACCAGACGACGGCGAAGAAGGCGGTGTAGACGGTTCCGATGAGGTGGTCGGCCGCAAAGAGATGCGCGTAGTACAGCGTCTTGGGCCCGTTCTCCTGTATCAGCGCGACAGAGGCCCAGTCAGCTCCCTCGAGGGGTCCAGGAGAGGGAGATGAAGAAGCACACCTCGCTGATCTTCTGCAGGCCCCAGATAAAGCCGACGAGGCTCACGATGGAGTAGATGTACATCGTAAGCTGGCCCCACGGCTGGCTGAGCGCCGCGCCGCCGCTCAGAAGGACGGCGAGCATGCCGTACGCGCCGGCCACCTTGTTCAGCAGCGCGAATAGCGAGATAAGCGTGGCGCCTGTAGGTTGTGCGATGTTCCATCAGCAAACACGAGGCAGTCATGCTGCTCAACAGAGCACTCGAGGACCCGGAAGACGCACCGAGTTTCAGGTCCATCCCGGCGAAGCTGTCGAGCAGCGGTTGCGCCCGTAGTCGGATCGCCATGGCGGTCGATGGTTGCCTGTGAGCGCTGGGCAAACGGGCCGGCTCTTCAAGCGGGATGCTGCTGCTGCGGACCTCGGGGCCCTCGGCAACAAGGACGAGCACCGATGAAAGGGTTGCCGGACTGCTGGTCGGACTGCGCGCCGTCTACCGGTCTACGTAGCGACCGCAAAGGGTTTGCTAAGCTGCAGAAGGCGCTCGGACGCGAGACGACGACTGTCAACACGGCGCGGCGTTGTAGACCTCCGACGGTCCGCGATGCCCGAAACCGTCACCTTGTCATCTATAAGAGCTAGTCGGAAATACTCGGCAGCCAGTACTTCGTACAGTTTCTGCTTGCAGCAGCTCAATACTCACCATGAGGCGCTCGAATGCCCGCAGGCTCTCATGCACGCCAGGAAAGCCTCTTGAGGAACCGGCATTTTCAACAGACGAAGAATCAAATCTAGCACAGATGATGTCTAAGGCTTCGCGCGACGTGCGGAAGACGAGAGAACCCAGTTCTCCCCCACGAACCCCTGGCTTCGACCGGTCGACCTGGAATCTACTCGATGTCGATCTCTTTGACCTCCGCTGTGACACTGCCCTTCTTCTCGTGCATGCCAGCCTCGTATGGCGCAGCCGACACTGTCGGAGCGGCCTGCTCGCCGTCGAACAGGTACGAGATCTCCTCCAGCGTGAGACCCGATGTCCTGCGGACGGGAGCATCAGGGGCTGTTCGCGAGCGATAGAAGGCTTATCACCACGCACTCGACGCAAAGGAAGTACATGCCAACAAGCTGTGCAGTCAGGATGCATGTGTAGACAAGGTACTGCGGGCGCAACGAGCGGATCAGGGCAACCTTTCCTTAGTGAACTCATGTTGATGAAGACGCACGTATTTCCAGCCGATGTTTGCGAGAGCGATGCTGTTCACATCTGCATATGTATGCAGCGGGTCAGAAATCGGGGCCTTCGCACGAAGGACAAGGAAAGCCAGTACGTACAAGCGTTGAAGACCGAGATAGACTTGTTGGCAACGCCCCAGATTCCCATGCCCTTGGCGCGCGTTGCAAAGGACAAGCACTCGGCTTGGTAGGCGACTGCAAAGGCCGACTGTTTAGCGAGTCGAGCTAGGCGAAGCATGCAGACAACGCGCACAGAATAGAGGGCCGCAGACGGTGAAGAAGACAAACTGGTATAGGAACAGCATGGCAACGTTGGCCTTTTGGAGCACGTTGCGCATTGTCAGTGTCAACAAGGCACTTCAGCAGTGACAGAGTGACCCACAAGACCCGCCGCCTTGCTGCCGGTCTGCTCATACCGGGCAGCCGTAACGGTGAAAGCGACGTTCACGACGACGAGGGTTGCCCACGAGCCCATGAGATGCGTCCGACGTTTGAGCCGATTGATCAGGTAGAGCCCGACGACGGCACCGGCGATAACGGCACCTGTCAATCCCGCGTTGATGCCCGTCTGCTGCGCGGATTCGGTGATGCCCACCAGACGGAGGATGTTGGTGTAGTACTGCCCAATGATCTGTAAGATAACGGCGGTAGCATATGATCAGCAGTAGTTCTGTCGCAGCTATTCCTCGTCTGGCGCCCAAATGACAGGACGTACAGCCGTTCCGGCGAGGTTCTGGCAGCAGACGATCAGGAGAACGATGTAGATGCGATGGCGATTACCCGGGCGGCCGAAGATTTCGCCCCAGCTGGTCTGGTTCAGTTCGCGCTCCTTTCGCAGCGTTTCCTTCATCTCCTCGAATTCGAAGAGCACAAGCTCGTCGTTCGGGTTTCCGTCGCCGTGGTACCTGCAGGATATCTTGGGTCAGATAAAGGCTCCTCGAGCAATGTGGGCGCACGTACTTCACAAGGAACGCAAGTGCTTCATCCTCGCGACCCTTTGAGAGCAGCCAACGCGGCGTCTCGGGAACGAATTGGATGGCGATGAGCAGGTAGAGTGCCGGAACAACCTGGACGATGTACATTGTCCGCCACGACCAGTTGTTCTGCAGTGCGGCAAGGAAGAAGGTCAATCGAGATTCGGTAGAACAGGACTGCCATGTTCGACAGCTGTGGCAGCAACCAGGGAGGCCAGGGCTTGCCTTGACGTAGGACATGCCGAATGCAAACCAAGCGCAGATGAAACCGCCGTAAGCGTAATCTGCAGGAGTTGTTGTCAGACGGATCGCGTGCCAGTGAACGGAATGCCACCTACTCATGTTAAACATAGCCGCCACGGTCGGGCGCTGAGCTGGATGCGCAATCTCCTGGATGATGACTGGACTGATCATTTGAGCGAACGAGAGACCCGAGCCGAAAATGATGCGCGAGACGATGAAGAGTGGATACTGCAGGGTGTGCAAGCTAAGCAGAGAGCCGCCTTGCGCACGTGAGCAGATTTGCGCACTCCACTGCCCGAGCTCATACCGGCGCAAGAACCAATGGTCGTAGCGATGAGTGCGGTGAGGGCGGAATACCGCACACACCACTTGCGGCCCCACCGATCCGCAACATAAGTGGCTACGGGCGCGGTACAGAGGCCAGCGATCTGTCGGGAGTCTCAGTAAGAATGCATGCCATGACAGTGTGATAGAAGCGGAAGTCACGCACGTAAGCCGACGCGTTGAGGAGACCGATTGCTGAATTGCTTGGGTTGCCGAGGGCCTGGTGCCAGGAAGGATACGCTTGAAAGTTGCCCGTGATGCCATCGTCAAAGCCGTTGAGAGCTGTTCTCAGGCGCGATCGAGAGCGGTCATTACGAGGAAGCGGTGGACGAGAAGCAGCGGAGATTCGAGCAGACGGTGGAGGCGCACCCTGAGCAACGAACACGACCGAGATCTGTCACAGGCAGGGTTCAGATATGGTCCACGGGTAGCCAGGCTGTCAGAACGTACGAAGAAATTGAGCACGCGCACGCCTTAGGAGAGAGAAGCGTGGTAAGTTTCGGTCGGCTGCACAGCGTGATGCGTCGGCCAGGCTCACCCCGGACATTCCACCAGTGTGGCTTGTTGTCAAGCGCGTTGGGAATGAGCCGCCAGTCGGATACTACCTCGGAAGTCATGGCAGCAGGGCAGGAGGACGATTGGAAGGCAGAGTCGAGATAGGGAGGGAGAGGCAAGATAGCGGCACGCGGTCGGCGCGATGAGCGGCAGAATCGCACGCAATCGGCGCTATCGACGGCCGAGCCGGCCCGCCCGCGCTCGCGGACGGTGATTAGGTAGCAGCCCGTCCGGCAGCAGCAACTCCAGTACGATCGTGAGCAGGAGCAATTCGAGCAGCGACAAGCATGGGAGCGCCTGTCAGCCAGTGGCACGTCCTCCTTATCTGTACCCCTCCTGTCTGCGCCGTCCGCCTCGAGACCCTCCAGACCTGGGAGCCGCTGCGATAGGAAGACGGCGGGTCATCCGCTACCCCAGTCTGGCCTGCGCAGAGCCGCAGGGACGTCAGCGGGCCGTTCCTCGCTTCTGTGCCTCCCTCTGCTGTAGCTCTCTGGGGCGAGAAAGTCGCCGGCTGCGGAGAGGCTGGGGGAAGTCGGGCCGACGACAAGCTTCGCCTCGTCGGTGTGCGGCTAGTGTGCGGCTCCCCGCGCCGTCAAGCCACTTCAGTTCCGACCCCACATTCAGATTGGTTCCCACGCTCCTTGCTCAACGCTTATCGCAATCGGGTGAGCCGCCCGGCGCGCGGCTGCTCGCGTCGCTCGCTCGCGAAACTCTTGCTCGAGATACTCGCTCTTTGCTATTTCCGGTCAGCGCTCTCGCTCGCGATGACGGACCTGCTCACAGACATCACCTTTGCTGTCAGTCCGGACACGCCGGGCGCAGTCGAGTTTGACTTCGCTCGCGTCGTCAGCGAGGGTCGCCCGCTTTACAAGGCTTCGCGGCCATGCCTGATCCGTGACATGCGGCCTCGGTTAGCGAATGACGCTCCGAGCTTGACTCAAGAGGGCTTTGAGGTTTGCGAGGTCCCGTACGACGAGCTCGACGCAGGCGACGGGTGGGAGGACAAGTACGCGAAAGCGATGTGCGACGTAGGACTCGGTCCCGGTTTTCGACACGAACTGCTAGGAAACTCACAATCGTCGATCTGGACTCTGCAGTGGCTCTGTCGGCACCTCGGCGCACGCGAGGTGGTCTACCAGAACTTTCACGTACGCCGACGGATCGCCGACGATGACCCGCTCCATCCGAAAGGGTTCGACGAGACAAAGCTGCAGCCAGCACAGTTTGCGCACGTCGACAACTCTCAGGCGACGTCGTTCGCCAAAGCCTGCGCAACTCTGGGCTTGACGGAAGACGCAGGCAAGAGCGAGCGACTTGCGATGATCAACCTGTGGCGACCGCTCAAAGGCCCCGTTGTCGACTCTCCGCTCTGCTTTGTGGATGCGCAGACCATCAAGGACGAGGACCTCGAGCTCGCGGCCGACCACTACGGCGTCGGTAGTTACGCCAAGTACTCGCCCGCGGTGCGGGTCCCTTCCGAGCCTCACCCTCGCCTCCAAGTCTCTTGCTGACTCCCTTGCAACAACAGCACAAGTGGTGGTACCTGCGCGACATGATGCCCGACGAGCTGTTGATCTTCCGTTGCTTCGAGTCGGGCAAGTCGCCCGACCAGGGCGGCGTCACCATGCACACGGCTGTCACGGACGAGGCGCGCAGCGGAAAGGGCTTCCCTCTTAGACAAAGCGTAGAAGTGCGTTGCTGTGTGCGTTGGTGAAGGTGTAACGCAGCAATAACGTCCGGATCAGGCTAACGCTGCGTCTATGGCACTGCAAGAAATCGAAGAGGCGACTACGTAGTGTCCCGAATTGAAAGACCCCGCTATCTACGGCACTGCCGCTCTCCGAACGTCCTGAGTATGGGAGCGGCAGGATGCCTTGAACGCCACTACGTCCTGATGACCTCCCCATGCACCATCTGCTTGACTGCGAATGAGCCATGGAACACCGTCAGACGGTGGCCGAAGAGAGTCGAAAGCGCAGAGAGCAACTAGGTGTACGTACTCAGCTCGATGGAGTACTCGGACGTGCCAATCTCGTTGTGTGCGCCCTCGCGCGCCTGTATGGCCCGGTCGAAGGGTGGGGCACGTCAGTCTTTGCGCGCAAGGAGCACGATGCCTTGAGCGACGTGCACGGCAGGAAGAGTCAGATAGCGACGCACCTCGGCCCACACGACGCGTCCCTTGCCCTCTCCCCTCTCGAACGAGCTCACGACGCCCCACCCGCCGGCCTGCGTCTCTCGCACCAGCTTGCCTCGCGCCTTGTCCTTCTCCAAGGGGCCCGACTCGGCGAGAAGCGGGTTGATGAGGACGTCGGCGAGGACGCGCGAGTGTGAGAAGGGAATGACGGGGTCGTTCTGCGCGTGGAGGATGAGGATTGGCGAAGCGATTTTCTGGTGAGCCGGTACAGGCGTCTGAGTCAGGACCGATCCACGAGCGCATGCACATGGAAGGTATAGCAATGTGGCGCGCACCTCGATGATATGCTTGGTGTCGAAGCGCGTTTTGAGCAGCTGAAGAAGCGCATCGAGCAGCCAAGGGAAGTTGCGCAACGGCGACAGTATCGGGATGAAGTTTCCTGAGAGCAGAGCGAGGTCAGTAAAGGAGCGTGCGACCGCTTGTCACTGAAGTGTACCGAGTCGGTAGGTTTCGAGAAGGGTCGCGATGGAAGAAAAGGGTGCGACGAGGATCAGGGACCGCGGGGACATGCCTGTGACAGTACGTAGAGGTCAGTATATGACAGGAGCAAGGATTCCAGGGATCGCCGACGACTTCAGCTGGTCCTTCGAGCGAGGAGGCTACGCACCTTCATCCGCAAGGCGACCGACGAGCCCAGCACTGACGCCCGTACCCAAACTCTGCCCCATGACCGAGATCCTGCCCTCATCAACACCCTTCTCCTTCGTCAACCAGTCCCACGCCGCGCGCGCGTCAGTGAGGAGACCCTCCTCGGACGGCGGCGGGTCGCGCGACGAGTCGGCAAAGCCGCGGTAGTCGTAGATGACAAAGTTGGCGTTGAGCGCGCTCATGTGCCTCGCGACGCGCACACGGTTGCCGGCTGCACGCGTGCCGGCATTGCCGTGGTTGTAGAGGACGGTCGGATACGAGGAGTTGCTGAAGCCAGGTAGAACAAGTCGTTCAGCGGGGTTCTCCTCCATTTGTCACCAGCGTGTTCCCCGCGTCAAACTCAGACTAGAGCACGCACCGAAGGGCTGCATCGAAGACAGCCTCAGGCAAGTGTCCCTCGGCGGGTACGCCATACTTGTCTAGCGCCGCCTCGTACGCCTCGACGGGTAGCACATGCCACGCGCCGAGAGTCGCGCCGTCAGGTGTCGTCAGCCGGAAGGGCAGGACCTTGCCTGGGGCGAACCCGACGGACTCGGGGCGAGAGAAGTCGGCGCCGAAGGGAATGCGGATGCCGTGCAGGTAGATGAGGCCGCGCTGGACGGGCTCGTAGATGAGCGATACTAGGAAGGCGACGTAGGCAACTGCTTGTGCGAGGCCGTCGCGCCGTGTCAGCGAGAAGTAACGCAGCCACGGAACGTCGCACGTGAAAGGCGGACGGAAGGAGAGAAAGACGCACCGAAGGCGTAGAGAACCCAGATGTGTGCTCGCCGGAGTATTCCCATAGCTTATCGCAGCAGGTCGTGGGCGTCGCGAGCACTCCAAAAGCCAAGGAACGGAAGGTTGCGCGAGGTCGGGACGAGGTGGACGAGGAGATCTAGCCGTCGGGTGGTGCGATTCAAGCTGGGACGCGCCCTGCTGCTTCAGCCGGGCAGTCTGAATGTGAGTGGATGCAGCACACGTGCGAACGGCGAGCTTGGCTGCGGCGGAGCCCTCTCCGTCGTTGTCATCAGCTCGACCGCGACTCGTCGTCTCCTCGACGCTTCCGGGCCGACTGCGTTGCGCAGACCGTTCGCAGGACCAGCGGGCTCCTAGTGCACCAGCCTACGCGTTGCTTGTATCTCGCACACTCCCCCAGTCCCCCCCTCCCCTCGGCCCCACCTCGTCCCTCGACATCATCTGCGCCAGCTCGCCATGACGCCGGCGATTGACGTCTTTGTCACGTCCATTCTCTCGAACCCGGCCATCCGAGGCAGGCACGAGCGCGTCCGCCGCGGCCTCACCTCGGTCCGCGTCCCCTACAGCGAGCACGACGTGGCTGGCGATGAGGCCGCAAAGTCGCTGTGGAAGCGCAAGTCGGGCAACAAGAACGAGCTCCCCTTCCTACTCGTCGACGGCGAGCCTGTCGGCAACATCGAGGAGTTTGACGAGGCGTGCGTCCGATTCCATCCTCGCTCCCCAAGGCCAAGGTGGACCTGACCACCGGTTCGTCATCTCTGCAGAGTCGAGTTCGGCGAGCTGCGACAGTTCCTGCGTCTCGACAGCGACCCCATTCCTCCGCCCCCAACCGCCCCGCCACCCGATCTCACCGCATCCGCTGCGTCTTCGCACCGCCCCTCGCCCGCCTCTTCGACCCACAGCGAAGCCGGCTCTCCGCGCCAAGCCGCGCCCTCGCTCGACGACTTTGCCTCGCTCAACCTCTCGCCCTCCGAGCTGGCCGAGCTCGCGCGCGAGATCCAGAGCGGCGAGACCTTCTCGTCGGGCCTCGGGTCCCTCTCGCCCTGGACCGGCCCGAACGTCGCGACGAGCGCGAGCGGCGCGCAGCAAGGGTACGACTTTGGCACGACGGCGACGCGCCGGATCGAGCCCGTGTTTTCGCCGACGGCGCCGCTCCGGCTCGAAAAGGTCAACTTTACGCGGCCCCTCCCCGACCGCCCGCTCGCGAGCGACGTCGCGCGCGACGAGCTCGCAGGGATTGATCTCGACGCAGAAGGGCTCAACGAGGACGCGCTCGAGAAGCTCGTGAGGGAGATGGAGGCCGAGGAGGAGGAGCGGCGGAGGCTCCGGGACGCACAGGGCGATGGGAGCAGGGGCGTCGAGCCACCGCCGCTGCCGGAGAAGGAGCCCGACCAGCACGAGGAGCCAGCCTTGCCATCTAAGCCGGCAGAGGAGGACACGGCGAAGGAGGACTCGGCGAAGGAGGACTCGGCGAAGGATGACATCGCGCGCCAGACGGCCGTCGAGAACGACGGCGGCGCCGAGCTCTCTGCGCCCATTGCCGAGGTGCAGGCTCTGCGGCTCTCACCGAGCGAGAAGGAGGAGCTCGCCAAAGATGCACTACCAGCCGGCGATGCGGCGGGGTCGACGTCGACGACGCTCGCGGTCGAGCCGGCCGACAAGCTCGAGAAGGAGCTCGCAGCCGCAGTTGAACAGGCAGCGAGGGATGCCAAACCTCCTCCAGCCGCCGACGCCCCGCCATCGCCGGCTCGCGGCGACGGCGCAACGCGCTCGTCCGCCGCAGAAGTGCAGAACCTCAAATCGTCGCTGAGCGCTGCGGGAACGGCGGCGGCGGCGGCACAGAGCGAGAGCGAGATGCCACACTTTGGCGTTAGCGACATGCTGCCGCATTCATCTGGATCGGCGGCGGAGAAGGCACCGCAGGGCGAAGCGGCGGACGAGCTGAGCCACAACGTCGCGGCGGCAATACGGCTGGGCGATCTGTAGACCTCGACGGGAGAATTGCGCAGCAGGATCGCGTGCACGCAGAGCGGCGGATCGAGAGATCGGCTGCGGATTCCAGTCTCTACTGCTACAACGGGATGACGGGACAGTCCAACGGACAACTCTGTACACACGGCTGGTAGAAGCACAACAGAAGGAAGCAGCCCAGACACTACGCCGAGTCTTCCGAGCGTGTCAAGGTCAGCGACGTGCAGCAAACGGCGACACGAGGCCGGGACGCACAGTAGTAGTACTCGTCGTACAGCGGGATGTAATCCTGCAGCAGCGTCGACACGAACCCGACGAGAGGCTTGTCCTCGAACGTCCGCGCCATACTCTCGAGCCGGGGCCTGTGAACGTTCAATTGTAAGTAAAGCTCCGACTGTGAGATGAGAAGCGCAACGCACTTGGTCCAGCTCTCCCAGACGGGACCACGCAAGAGGTACCACCAGAACGCCCTCGCGCGCTTGCTCGACTCCTGGCGCTCGAGCTCGCTCGGCGTCTGGCGCGGGAGCATCGGGCCGGACGCTTTGTCGTGCGAGAGCTTCGAGGTCGACGACTGCCGCAGCGAGTAGGCGAGGTACTCGAGCGCGAGGGAGAGGAGGTACGGAAGCGTGTGGCGCTTGCCGTAGCGCCGGATGGCGAGGACTGCAGACGAATCGGAGTCAGCTTCCGGCGGAATGCGAAGGGAGGAAAGAGGGCGAGCTGAGGATGTCACGCACCGTAGATGAGCGGCCGCAGGATCCAGATGACCTCGGCGATACGCTTGACACCCTTAGCCTTGGCCACGAGGTCCTCCGGGCGCTTGACATCCTCGACGGTGAGGACGCGCGACATCAGATACTCCTTGCCGAAGTCCTTGTTCTTCCCGCCGCTGGGCAGACCGAAGGGCGATGGAGCAGCGCCAATTGCTGCGTCGCCTTCTCTCCGCAGCGACGCAAGCGTCGGGCGGACGTAGCCCGTCCTCGCGCCCGTCCAAAAGTCCGTCTCCTCCACCTCTGCCGCGGCTGCTCCGAGTTCGAGGTCGTCTGCACCTTCTCGCCGCCGCAGCAAGACGTCTGCCGCACTCCTCGGCGGCGGTACCGTCGTTGCCTGACCCGAGCCCTCCACCTCCGCCGCAAACGTCCTCTGCGCGCGGCGCATGCGCGTGACCTTCTCGCGATTCATCTCGAGCAGCGCCGGGTCGACCTCGCGCTCCGCGACGGGCGGCTGAACGCCCGTGCGACCGCTCGTCGCGCCCATGAGGCCGAGGCGGAGGAGAGCCTTGACGGCCTCGAGCGCGACGACCGTCTTTTGCGCGGCGACAGGTCCGCGCTTCTTGCGCGCGAGCATCTCGAGGAGGAGCTCGAGGGACTGGATGACTGAGAGCGAGTGGGCGAGGAGAGAGTAGGGCTTCGATGTGCGGGTGTAATGCCGGGTGTAGCGGGTGTGTGAGGAGGAAGGAGGCCGGAGAGGGGCGGGAAGGGACGAGACGGCGCGGTGCAGGATCGAGTCGTGGTACAGACTGATGAGATTTAGCACGGAATAGACTGCACGCGCGGTACCAATGTCAGCAAGGTCGTGCGAAGGAAGGCCGGGCAGGTGGGGATGAGGACACACGGCCTTCTGACGCGACCTCGGCGTCCTGAAAGCGACCTGATGCGCGCAGGAAGTTCAGTACGGCTTATCATACAATTCTAGAACGCGCCTACCTGGCAGGAACCAGGTGAGCGTGCGCAAGGTGCTCTCGATGCTCGCGATGCGACCGGCATTCGCCACGAGGCCGTCCTCGTCTGCGGGCGGTCCGGGTGGTCAGCTGTGCTTTCTTCAAGTGTCTTTGGTGGGCCTCACACGAGATGAAAGCCTTGGACAGCGACATGGCGGCGTGCGGGTATCCCTCGAGGGCGAGTCGGCTTCCGGCCTCGCCGCTGCCGCCGCCCTCCGCGCTCGCGCCTCCCCTCGAGCAGAGTCTCGACCTGCCACTGGACGAGCCTGAGAGGGGCCAAGGCCTGTGGACAGCGTGCATTACTGGTGCAAAAGTGTGATCACTTACAACAAACTCCTCGTCGAACCGAGCGCAGCGGTGTCTCGGAGTTTCGCCGCCTCTGCTCGCGCGAGGAGAGCTCGCCCGTGCGCCTCGCTCGCCTCGCCCCGCACAGCGCACTCGAAATGGCGCCCAAGACGCTCGCAAGTGTGGCCGCGCCCGCCGTCCAGGTCGAGCAGGAGCCCGTCGTTCAGGAGCGCCAGATGAGCGCGACGCAGAAAAGGCGGATCGACAAAGGCCTCGCAGAGACGCCCGTCGACCGCGTTCGCGTCGATGGCCTGGTGCGTCAACTCCTTATGGGCTGTTTGCCGTCCTGTCGGGCCAGCGCCGAGGCCCGCAGTGGGTGCCGTCGGCGAGGACGAGACCACCGTGTCCGGGAGATGGAGCGCGCCGATACACGCTTCAAGTGGCTCGTAAGGGCTACAGTAGCGATGCGAAACGGTCATGCAGCTGCTGGTCGCCACTGCAGGCGGATCGCATCCCCTCAGAGCGACGCGGCGACGTTGCGATCGGGTTGCAGCTCGTGCATGAGGACGACGGCCAGCATCTATGTCGAGGCTTGGAGGAATCGCTCGCTGACCTTTCTAGTGACGACAAACAGGCTCTCATGAAGATCATCAAGCACTCGCGCGAGGCGCACGTTGTCATCCCCGCCCCGCCCAACACCTCGAACGCGACCGTCACCTTCCAGCCTGCTGTCGGCCAGCTCTTTGGTATCGACTCTGAGGGCACGCTCGAGATCAGCAACTCGTTCGGCCTCCCTGCTGGCACGTTCAGCGGCCCGCCGACCGGCTCGACGGAGGAGAGCAAGGGTGTCAAGGCTGGTGCGCACCAGCTGCTTCTCTGCGTCTCCCCTGTATCTGGCCTGACCAGCTCGTGTCTGCAGCCGCCAAGTACACCGCGTCGATGGTCAGCCGCATGGCCGACGTCAACGCCGACGCTTCGGTCGTCGGTTTCTACACCTCGACCAACAACGGTCAGATCCTTGCGACCGGCGGCTTCATCGAGGCCCTCGTCGGTGCGCAGTTGAGCGGCGGTGGTGTCGGCAGTGGGCAGAAGGCGCAGCCGGTGGCGCGCCCCGGGCTTGGTCCGCGGACGCAGACGCAGCTCGCGAGCGGTGAGGCGAACAAGAGCGGCAAGGGTATCGCGCTCGTCTACGGTGCGTCATTTGTCGCATAAATTTCTCTTTGATTGCGACTCGCCGCTGACTCCACTGGTCCCGCAGACATCGCGAGCGCAACGCAGGGTGCGGTTGGCCTCAAGGCGTACCGCCTCTCGCAGGCTTTCATCGATGCGTACCGCGCGGGCAAGTTCGACACGGCGAGACTCATCGAGCACAAGCTCGTCCCGACCAACATCCTCGAGGAGCTCCCCGTCACCGTTCACTCGTCTGCGCTTCTCACTGCCTTCCTCTCGACCCTCACCGCCCCTTCGCCCGCGAGCCCCGCCTCGCCGCTCTCGACCCCCTCCTTCTCGCCTCTGAACCTCCCCGCCGCGTCGTCGTCGTCGCACATCCAGTCGTCGGCCGTCCCCGCGTCGCTCACGCAGCCGCTCTCGCACCTCCTCACGGCGCTCGAGACGCACCAGGCGCACCTCTCGACGCTCTCGTTCCAGTCGCGCCAGCTCGCGCGCGAGCGCACCCGCCTCGAGGCGACCCACCCGGCGGTCGCCAAGCGCCGGCAGGAGAACGAGCAGCGCGCGCGCGAGGGCCTCCCGCCCCTCCCGCTCACGGACGAGGAGGTGCGCGCCGGCCTCAAGGAGCCGAGCAGGCTCGAGACGATGTGTGCGCTTGCGGCGGTCGAGGGCGCCGCCAAGAGCCTCGGCGAGGCGACGGGCACGGGCATCGTGCGGGCCTTTGGCGCAAAGGCGGGCGTCGAGGCGTGATGGGGCTGGAGTTCATGTCTGTCTCTGCTCACCGGAGGGTCGTCCTTCCAGACCCTCTGATCGAGCGTTCTCGTACCCGTGTTTGTAGACCTTTCTCGTGCATCTCGTGCTGCAAAAAGTCGGCGTTTGTCCGATTCACGATGTCTCCCTGTCAAAGAGTGCCTCATGTTTCTCGCCCTGCTGCGCATGTGCGTTACAGCGCGGTTTATGCACCGCACGCGGCCAGAAGAGTAGGGTGCGAGAGGAGGTGTGACGGTGAACGCGAAAGGATCGCGGGGACGTCTGTCTCTTCGCCCACGCAGTCGCCACGCCTGCAAGCGCGAGCCGTGGCCAGTCACTCGGACGAGCCGCACACAGTAGCTGCAGTCGCCTAGGACGCGTCAGACCAGCTCCCGCGTGTCTCCAGCACCTCGTCGCGCGTCGCCCCACCTGCTGCACGCTCGTCTTCGACCGTCCTCGACCATGGCGTCGCCGGCCAAGGATTCGCCTGAACGAGCTGCGAGCCTCGATCTGAGCTCCGACAAGCACAGCACAGCCCTGTCGCGCCCCTCGAGCCGCCGCAGCCTCAAGGCAAGCGACTCGGCATCGCACAACCCGCTCTTCGCACCCACTGCAGAGCGCGCGGGCGCAGGCGGGGCTGGCCAGTACGCCGTGTACAGCCCGGGCAAGAAGCGGGCGACCGTCTCGGGCAGCAGCGGCTTTCCCTCGACGACAGTCTCCACCTCCTCGCCGTTGTCTCCCTCCGACGGTCCGCTCTCTGCCTCGAGCACATCCAGCGCAGCCCCGAGCCCGCCCTTCGTCCCGACAACTTCACCCTTTCTCCCGCCACTCGTCTCACGCCCGTCCAACTCGACTCTTCCGTCTCCGTCCGGTCGACAGTACGCTCGCTCCGTCTCCCAGGCCAAGGAGCAGCTGCAGAAGCAGGCCATCAAGGCTGAGCTGCAAAGTCTCGGTCTGTCGGGCGAGTCGGCGGGCTCGGCACTTGTCAACAAGCTGGCGGATGTGGGAGACGAGGCGGAACTGAAGGGGCTTCAGGCTGTTCTGGCGGGCGGCAAGGTTCGTCCTCCTGTCGCTCTCGTCATAGATCTTGCTGACCTGGACGTGTACAGGTCACCATGATCCTGCCAGCCGAGAAGCTCGATGCGAATTCGCAGCTCACCTCGGGTTTCCTCCTTGACCATCTCGTCCTCCTAGACGCGCCGTCCTCGACTTCGAACACCGCGCACCTCGCCGTCGAGCGCGGCTTTGCTACGCTGAGTGGGCTGAGGGGCGTGCTGACTGGAGGTGAGCTCGTATTCACGAGCGCGGGAGGTTTGGCGGTGGACGGCAGGCCGGCGGACTTGTCGGACGACGAGGTGCTGAGGTACGCTACTTCACGATGTTAGTCCCCACACGACCTTACGTAGAGCTTCCGCAGATCGCTCCGAGGTGTCACACCTTTACCGGCGCCTCCTCCCGCCACGCATTACCCCTCGAACGCCCTCATCTCGGCCATCACAACCCTGTCCATTGCGCCCTCCCGTTCAGCTACCCCCACAGCCGCCTCAAATCGCACGACGACAACAAGTCGACTCGCCGCGCTTTTTGCCAAAACATCCGCAGCGACACCGCCGCCAGAGCCAACTTCTCCGAATCTCCCGCCAGTCGTGCAGGCACCTGCGGGCTCCCTCTCGCCGAACTCTCTTGCAGACGCAGCGGGAGACGACTCGGCCGCATCGAAGCCCGGTTCGATCGACGTGCCCGTGCTCGCCGTGAACAACATCATTCGTCGTACTAGCATCCTCGACGGCCTCTCGTCCGCCTGTCGGGCCCACCTTCGCAAGTCTAGCAAGTCCATCGATGGCATTGACGGCGAGTCGGACGTGCTTGGTCCGCTTACAGAGTTCGCGGCAAAGCTGGGCCCGCAGGCGAAATCGAGTGCCGGTGCGAACGCTGGAGGCGCATCAGGGAAGGCGAGCACGGCGCCGCCCTCAACTGCCTCTGTCTCGCTCTTCGGTGCAGATCCCGCCGACCTAAGCGACGAGTATCAGGACGTCATGCACGAAGCGCGACTGTCGCTCACGCGCAATCTCGGCTCCTGCCCCGATCCATCGGCGGCAGCCGACCCGGATACGACCGCGGTCCCCTCGCTCGAGGACTTCTCGCAGCTTGAAGAGCGCGTCGACGCCTCGCTCGAGAAGCTCGAGGACATCGTCACGTCGCTGCTGTACGACCGACTCTTTGCGCCGCCGGCGTCGCGCGATCTGCAGGAGGACGAGAACCTCGCGTCGAGGATCGCGGCGCTCAACGTGCTCGAACTCGGGCTCGATCACCTGGGACTCGAGCTCGAAGACGAGGAAGGACTCGACGGCTGGGAGCAGCAGAGCAGGAGCGCGAGGGAGAGCTTGGAGGACTTGGCGGCAGCGGTTGGCAAGCGTGCGTTCGCTTCCGGCCTCTCTGCCTCCCGAGCGCGGTAGACTGACACCCGAAGTTCGCAGAGCTGAATCGCCTGGAGGACGCGCACGAGTGCGTGCCGAGCGCCAAGCTCGCCATCCTCGTCGAGTGCCACAAGGTCTTGGTCGACGGGCTGAGCAAGCTGCCGCCGGTGCCGCTCAAGAAGGAGCTCGGCGACGACAAGAGCTCATTGTCTGACCAGCCGGCAGAGGTCGAGATGGACGATGCCTCGTCGCGCTCAAACTCGCTCCCGCCGTCGCGGCCACTGTCGCCCCCGCAAGGGAAGGCGACCTCAGGCGTCGACGACGAATTGCTGAAGACGCCGCGAGCACCTTTGCCGGGTGCCAATCGCGACGTCCCGGAGATCAAGCTCCCCGCTCCAGGCCGCTCCGACGATTTGCTGGAGGCGACGTCGTCCTCGCTGTTCGACCTCGCCGCCGCAACCCCGTCTTCGCCTCCCACGTCGATCTTCGAGACCAAGCGACGCGCACCCTCCACTTCCTCGACGGCCGCATCGTCCAGCGCCGACCTCATCCTCCCGCTCCTCATCTACTCGGTCGTGCGCGCCAATCCGCCCCACCTCGTCTCGCATCTGCGCTTCATCCAGCGCTTCCGGTCCGAGTCGCTTGCACGCGGCCAGAGCAGCTTCTGCGCGACCAACTTTGACGCTGTCGTCGAATTCCTCAACCACGTCGACATGTCTTCGCTCGGCCTCTCGTCGCAGAAAGTGCTTTCCGCGGCCCCTTCTCCGTCTCTAGCGCCATCCGCCTCTTCCCCTCCCCTCTCCCGTCCGCGCGCCCACACCACTCAGTCTCTCCTCAGGTCGCGAGTTTCATCAACCGCCGACTCGCTCGTTGGCACCGCCAACTCGGCGCTAACAGGCGTGGTCGACTCGTCGTACCGCATGCTGTTCGGGCCGAAGGGGATCTCGGCCGCCGCCCCTCGCAGCCTCGACGACGTCAAGTCGGTCCTCGACGGCGCACGAGGGCGCGCTCGCGACAGCCTGCCGTTCCGCCGCAGCACTTCGTCGCGCAGCATCGAGGTCATCGCGGGTCTGGGCGCGCGCGGACGCGCCGGTCGAGCCGCGACGCTCGCGCTCGACGGGGACGAGAAGACTGCGCCGCCTCTGACCGTGCTGCGCGAAGGCGTCGACCCGGACAAGGACGAGGAGTCGCCGGACATCACGCCGACGGTGCCAAACGGGACATTCTCGGCAGGCGCGCCACCGCCGCCACTCCCGCCTCGCGCACCCGCCTCCGTCGCGAAGGACGACTCGGACGCGCGCTCGGTGCGCAGCGTCTCGTCTTTCCTCAACTTCCGCGAGTCGACGCTCGGGCGCGCGCTCGGCGAGGTGCGCGACGGAGTCGTCGGCGCTGCGACGGGGGCCGCTAGCGCAGCGACGGGTGCAGCGGGTGGGTCGGGCGGCGAGGGGACCGGGTCGCTCGGCGGGCGGCTGGCGGGTTTGCCCGTTCTCCACCGGTTTGGCGGCGGCGGAACAGCAGCGACGCCGGCCGCGGCACTGCCGGCCAACACATCGCCGACGTCGTCGCGCCGGTCGACGCTGCTCAACCCGCTTCACGGCGTCCTCCCGTCCCCGTGGAGCGGTGCGACTCCTTCGAAGGCGTTCCGGCCAAGCGAGCGCTTCATCAGCCTGTCGAGCGCGAGCGAGCTCAAGCTGGGCGAGGTGCAGGAGCTCCTCGACGAGTACAAGAAGCTCGTCGCGGCGCTGCAGGATGCGCAGGCTGGGCACGGCGCCGCCGTGGAGGGCGAGACAAAGGAAGCTGTCGCGGAGGGTCCGTAGTTGAGCTGACATGCCTAGAAGGGATCGCGGCATTCTGGGTCACCGCATTTTGGCAAAGGAAGCGCCAGCGAGACCATGAGCAGGTGCTTCTGGACGCGGCCTGCCAAGAACAGTGAAAGAGCATGAGTGTGCCCGCAGGCCGCTCACAAGGACCGTCAGTACTGTGGACGCTGTGGTCTCACTTACGTCCACGAGGCGTAAGGCTGGAGTCGAAATTGCCCATGTGCGGTTCCGATAAAGGCGTGAGGTTGCAATTCATTGCGTCCCCGCCAGCTACGGAGACGTGGGGAGTCAGCGAGTCATGCCAGGGAGCACAGGGAGTATGTCAGTTGAAAGGCGCGCATTCACCGAACCCGCCGCCCCAAGCCAAAGCGCGCGAAGTTCCCGACTTGCTGCCGACTGTGGCTGTCCTCACGACGCGCTATTCCGCGCTTGCCGTCGCTGCGGGCGAAAGTGGTTTCCCCTTGAGTTGACTTCGAGCAGGATCAGTTGAGGGGCATTGGGATTGAGCGTGCGAGGCATGAGACGCACGCCGATCTGCGCCGGCTGGAAGTACGGTCCCGCCTGAGGCCCGTCGACAATTCATGACCCGTGCCGGTCCACGTGGTTTGGTTTGTGGGCGACCGAGCACAGAACGGGTCAGGGTACCAGAGTGCGCCGTCAGGGCGAAGCATGGAAACGCCCCAGACGCGCATGCTGCTCGGCAAGTCGCGACAGGCGCTTGCCCTTGCACGACGACGATGCCTGCTCGTCCGTCGCCTGCAGAGCATGCTGCAGTGGATCCTTAGAAGCCCAGCGGAACGCAGCGCAGCTTGGAGCACACCTGCAGGTCGAGACCGGGATGGGACTTGGACCGGTTGATGGCGCTGAGGCGGTTGGCCTTGTCAAGGCAGAGGCAGCGGCTGTGTAGCAACAAGCAGAGGTCAGCATGCGTTGAGCGATGGTGCTGACGGTCTGCCGTACATGGTGCGGTCCGACGGCGAGTAGTCGAGAACGAGGATGGGCGTGTGGGCGAGCAGGTCGAGGTGCTTGGGCGCAAAGACCTGTCGAGGGGCACTCGACCGTCAATTCCGTGTCGCACAGCGCTGTAGACGGTTGACCTGCCTTCTCGTCAGGCTCGAGCGAGAGCTTGGGGAGGGGGAGATGCGAATGCGAGAGGAAGTGCCGCCCCTCGAGCACTTTGCGCTTGGCTTCGGACGCGTCAGAGGGTACAAAGAGCAATTTTGCAAGGCGGTTCTCAAACTGCGCGGGCGCGAGACAGCGGGCGAGCGAAGCGTCGAAGAGCAAGAAAGCTGGGGACCGCGAGCCCGCCGAAGCCACTTCTCGCGGCGTCAACGCCTTGCATCGGGAGGCGCAGAGCATTTGCACGAGCTTCGGATCACCTAGCCAGAGCCCGCTGAGCCTCCGCCGCTGCTGTATGAGTCCTTCGAGCCCCAGTCGCACCTCCTCCCAAGCATGAGCTCGAAGTCGGCGAATACGTTCAAGCCGAGCAAGGGAAGGACACCGAGCAAGGGGGGTGACACTGCGGCATTCCCGCAAGAGCACGCCGACGCTGCAGGCCGCTTGCGACCGATCACCAGTGCCTCGCCCTCATCAGCTCCGTCTTCCTCGCCGTCTGTTACCCTTCGAGCAACGTCGACGCTGTTCAGTCAGAGCCTGGTGTCTCGATGCACGAAGAACTGCCGAACCACAGTCAGGATGCTGGCGACGGATGCGGGACATGGAGCAAGTCGAGGTGCAGCGAGCAAAGAGTGGCAGCGACGCCGACAGCCTGAGGCGCGAGCTACAAGCATAGCGCAAGACGCTGCGCCTTCCTCGGGTCGGCTGCGGCGGACGTCGGCAGATACGGAAGACAGAGAGAGGACGCAATCGCCGACGCGCTGATCGGCTCGCTTCTGCGCCCGGGAAGTCCGTTTGTGGATTGTGTACGTTCAAAGAAGCTCCTGCAACAACCGCGGCCTGATGGTCTAGAGGCATGATTCTCTCTTAGGGCGTTTGTTCGCAATTTGGGAGAGGTCCCGGGTTCAATCCCCGGTTAGGCCCGCTCTTGTTTTTTTTTTGCTTGTCCCTGCTCATCTTGTGTTCGCTCGCCCACAAATCAAACGACGTGGACCGGCACGGGTCATGAATTGTTGACGGGCCTCAGGCGGGACCGTACCTCCAGCCGGCGCAGATCCGCGTCTCATGCGTCGCACGCTCACTTCCAACCCTACTGACCCTGCTTGAATTCAGCTCAAGGGGAAACCACTTTCGCCCGCAGCGACGGCAAGCGCGGAGGAGTAGCGCGTCGTGTGAGGACAGCCACAGTCGGCAGCAAGTCGGGAACTTCGCGCTTTTTGGCTCGAGGCGGCAGGTTCGGTGCGCAATGCGCGCCTTTCATGACACGCTCCCTGTGCTCCCTGGCTCGACTCGTGACTCTCCACGTCTCCGTAGCTGGCGGGGACGCAATGAATTGCAACCTCACGCCTTCATCGGAACCGCACATGGGCAATTTCGACTCCAGCCTTACGCCTCGTGAACGTAGGTCAAGCCGCACTTTCCACAGTACTGACGGTCCTTGTGAGCGGCCTGCGAGAAGGCGAAAAGCGGGTTCAGCGCGGGTCCGGAGGGAGGCAAGCCTTCGCAAGCCCATGCGACAGCGGCGAGAGGGACGCACCATGAAGACACCGGCGCCGCAGGTCTCCTGGGGGCACTCGCGACGGAGGCGCTTGATCTTGCCGTCCGAGTCGACGCGGTAGTACTTGAGGACGGCCATCTTGACAGGCTTGCGCTTGTGCTTGATCTTCTTGGGCGTCGTGTACGTCTTCTTTTTGCGCTTCTTGGCCATGCCACCGCGGAGACGGAGGACGAGGTGGAGGGTCGACTCCTTTTGGATGTTGTAGTCCGAGAGGGTGCGGCCGTCCTCGAGCTGCTTGCCGGCGAAGATGAGGCGCTGCTGGTCGGGGGGGATGCCCTCCTTGTCCTGGATCTTGGCCTTGACGTTGTCGATCGTGTCCGAGGACTCGACCTCGAGGGTGATCTGCGCGGCAGGGGAGCGTGGCGCGTGAGCAGCGAGTCCGGGGAGGTGCACAGAGCGAGCGAGGGAAGCGAGGCGAGACGGACGGTCTTGCCCGTGAGGGTCTTGACGAAGATCTGCATGGTGGGCAGACGACCTTGAGCCTGCACAAGCGGGAGAAGCTTGCGGTCCTAGGAGAGAAGGTGGAGAGGAAAGCGAGAGCGCGGCGAGCGCAGACTTTGCCCCCGTCGCCTCGAGCTCGGCGCGGCGCAGAGGCGAGGCCCGCCCGCACGCCGCTCGCCTCTCCGTCTCCGTCTCCAGGCCGCCCCCTCCCCTCTCCGACGCGACAATGGTGAGCACGCCCTCGCACGACCCCCCGCCCCAGACACCCTCGCGCACCTCGCGCCCCCGGCGAGCGCCGTCGCCGCGAGCACTCGCCCGCGCAAACTTCTAGTCGCACCGCTCGCACGCACCCGCTCGCCGTCTGTACGCGAGTGCGAGCACGCGCACGGGCTGTACGGAGCAGGAGGAACGAGCTGGATCGGGCGCGCGACTCGCACGGGGCGAGGACGGGCACGCAGCACGAGCACCCGCTGGGCACACGCACACCCACGGCCGCAACCGACGCCCACACCCGCCAGATTGGCCCGCCGACTGCGCAATCCTTCCCCTGCACCTTCCAGCACTCGCACGAGCCGAGTGCGGCAGCCGCGCGAGGCCTGCCCGGCGCGTACTGCCGCTCCTCGTCGAGCTCGACTCTCCACCTCGCGACCCGACAATTCCGCCTGTCGACCTCGTGCTGCTGCCCGTAGTGCCCGTGCGGGCCTGTGCGGTCGTTTGGAGGTGTCGCCGAGACTAGCACGCGATCGTAGAGACGCGCGTGGGACTAGAGTGCTGACCCCCTCTCTCGTTCTCTCGCGCCCGTAGACGAAGGGTACCACCTCGTTCGGTCTCCGCCACACCAAGAGCCACACGTACGCTTTGCCGTGCAGCTCGAGGCGTCGACTGGCGCTGACGCGCTTGCCCCACACAGCCTCTGCAGGCGCTGCGGCCGTCGCTCGTTCCACAAGCAGCACAAGACGTGCGCGTCGTGCGGCTACCCTGCGGCCAAGCTCCGTTCGTGTACGTAGCTGCTCGCATCGGCTCGGGAAGATGAGCGAGCGCCGAGAGACTGACGCGGTCCGGCACACGCAGACGAGTGGGGCCAGAAGGCCAAGCGCCGGCACACCACCGGCACTGGCCGCATGAAGTACCTCAAGAACGTCTCGCGCCGCTTCAAGAACGGCTTCCGTGAGGGCACCACGGCGACCCGCAAGGTCAAGGCCGAGTAAACCTCGTCGGTTCATCCCTTGCGCTCCGCCTAGCCCAGCCTCGACCTCTCCCCTCTCTTTTGTTCCTCTCCGTCCTGCGCCCACCTCTTCGCCTCCGACTCGCTCCTCGACACTTGTCGACGCCTCTCTACTCGCGCACTTTCGCCGTCTCCACCAAATCCTCGCCCTTTCGCCCCCACTCTTTCGTCCTCTCCGTCCTACTCGATCCGACGCACACCTCCGTGTCTGTTTTCGCATGCCCCTCCGTCGGGTCGAGACCAGGGTTGGCAGGAAGGAGGAGCGAGGCAAGGCGACGAGGCGGACTCGGCGTATCGTCGCGCGGGCGGAAGAAGCGCTGTGAACGAGTCGATTGGCCTGCGGTGGTGCGTTGTTCGGGGTCGATGGGAGGGTGTGTGGAAGGCGCTGGGTGACGACGGACGCGCATCTGTTGAATCTGCTGGGTTGAAACGGGAGCTCGTTGTTGTCGCTACGGATCTGCAGTCTTTCGGTCACGTGCAGCGAGAATAGGCGCGACTTGGCCTCGCGAGCGGAAGACCGCGGCCTCGCTTCGTCGCTCCTATCGTCGTCTCGCCAGGCTCGAGGGGGAATGCCCGCTGCGCTCGACAGCGCTGGCGCACCCCAGCAGCAGCACGACTTGCGCTCCGCCGGGTTCGCTCATCCTCGTCTCGTCCTCGTCGCACCGCGCTGCTGACCTGCCCGCGCACCGCTGCCAGCCTTTCACGCTCGTCTACCTACTCCGAATACCTGCAGGGCTTTCCCTCCTTCCCGTCGCACCTCTTCGCCTCGCCGCCCGCTCACCCTCACTCCGGCACACCATCCCCCACCTCGCGCTCGTCGTCCGCCTCGAACCCGAGCGGCAGCTCGATCGACTGGACGCGCGAGTATGCGCTCGAGCGCGCGCGCCGCGCGGCGCTCGCTTCGCTTCCCGGGCTGCGCGGCGTCCTCGCGCGCCTGCTCGACGCGAGCCTGCCCTGGCTCGCCGTCGTCCTCACGGGCGTGTGCACCGGCGTCGTCGCGAGCTGCCTTGACGTGCTGAGCGCGTGGCTGGGCGACCTCAGGCTCGGCGCGTGCAGGGACATGTGGTGGATGAGCAGGGGGCTCTGCTGCGCCGGACTGGATCGTGCGTCGCTCTTTTGCCTGTCCTCCCGCTAGTCCTGTCGACCTGCACAACGTCGGCGGGCTGATACTGCTCTTGTGGCTGCAGCGGGAGAGACCTGCCGGGCATGGAGGACGTGGGGCGAGATCGCAGCCGCAGAGAAGCATGTCGTTGCGCGGGCGCTGGCGCAGTACGGCATCTACATGATCTTCGCCGTGCGTTGTCGTCTTTCCTGCGAGCCTTGTTCGGCGGTACTGGGATCACGCAACCGGCTGACCGACTAGCGCACGCTCGCAGGTCCTCTTCGCCCTCACGTCTTCCGCCTTTGTCAACGTCTTTGCTCCTCACGCCTTCCACACGGGCATCCCCGAGATCAAGGTCCTCCTCGGCGGCTACGTCATGAGCGGCTTTCTCTCGCCCATGACGCTCGTCATCAAGTCGCTCGGCCTCCCGCTCGCCGTCGCCAGCGGGCTCAACCTCGGAGCCGAAGGCCCGCTAGTCCACGTCGCATGCTGCATCTGCGACGCGGTTCTCCGACTCTTCGGCACACTGCGCACGAACGGAGGTGCGTCATAGCGGTTCTTGAGCTGCGCGGGACCGGTCTGACACGCTTGTGCGTGCAGCTCGACACCGCGAGATCTTGTCGGCAGCCGCGGCCGCTGGAGTGTCCGTTGCGTTCGGCGCACCGCTCGGAGGCGTTCTCTTTTCACTTGGTTCGCATGCATTTCCGGTATTGCATCACACCCGTATAGCTGACGATAAATTACTGGCAGAGGAGATTTCGACCTTCTTTCCTGGCTCGACCCTCTGGCAGTCTTTCGTTTGCGCCATCGTCGCCGCCGTCACTCTGCAGTACATCGACCCGTACAACACGGGCAAGCTCGCCCTCTTCGAAGTGACGGCTTCGCAAGTCTGGCGCGGGTTCGAGCTCGCACCATGGCTCCTCCTCGGCCTCGCCGGCGGTGTCTGGGGCGCATGGTTCATCCGCCTGAACGAAGAGTGGGAGCGCCTCCGGCGCGCGAGCGGGCTCAAGAACTGGCCTGTGACCGAGGTTGGCGCGCTCGCCCTCTTCACCGCCGTCGTTAGCTACCTCATCGTCTTCATGCGCGTGCCGGCATCCGAGCTGGTCGTCAACCTCTTCCAAGACTGCAGCGGCGTCGACCCCTACGGGTTGTGCGAGTGCGTCAATGTTATTCGAGTACTTGCCTTACCCCTTGTGCGCCAATGCTAAGCTGAAACGAACGCAGCTCCTCGAACACCTCTTCGGTCGTCTTTCTCCTTCTCGTCACGGCTTTCGCCAAGACTCTCCTCACAGCTGTCACCTTCGGCGCCTCAATTCCAGCCGGAGTCATCCTCCCCTCGCTCACCATCGGGGCATGCGCCGGTCGCGCGGTCGGTCTCGTCATGGACCAGCTCCACAAGGCGTTCCCCGAGAATTGGATCTTTGCCGACTGCCCCGCCGACGGCGCGTGCATTAACCCGAGCATCTATGCGGTCGTGGGCGCGGCGAGCGCGCTGGGCGGCGTGACGAGGATGACGATCAGCTTGGTGCGACTCTCCCGCTCGCTTTGCACGCAGAACAAGCTGACTCGTCCGGTCATTACGTACAGGTCGTTATCCTCTTTGAGCTCACGGGCGCTATCGACATTGTCATTCAGCTGATGATGGCTGGTGCGCGCAACTCCCCGCGCTTCATCCCTGACTGCAGCTGATCCGAAGTCTACCAACAGTCATGGTGGCCAAGTTCACAGGCGACTATTTCTCGAAGAACGGCATCTACGAGAGTTCGTCTTGTGACGAGTGCGCACTGTAAGTGGACGAGACTGACCTAGCTCCTCATCCAGCTTGGATCAACCTGCGCAACTACCCGTTCTTGAACACGAAGGCCGAGTACCGCCGGGACACTGTTCTCGCGCGGCACGTCATGACGCCCTCGAACCAACTCGTGTGTGTGAGCGATGAGGGATGGACCGTGTCGCGTCTCGGTGCGTTGAAAGATGCATCTTCGCTTAATTACGGCACTCAACCGTCCCTCGTCCACAGAGGGTCTGCTCGAGCAAGAATACTACCGGGGCTTCCCCATTGTGCGCACCGAGAAGGACCGCGTCCTGCTCGGCTACGTAGGGCGTGCAGAGCTGCAAGAAGCGCTCGGTGCGCCGCGTCCTCCTAAACTCTCCTGATCACTTTGGGTGCTGATTCAGAACCGACAGCCACGATCCGCCAAGTCCCCGAAGTGACGGCGTCCACGCCCTGCTTCTTCACGCCGTCCCCACGCGCCGCTCGCCCGTCGCGCTCGTCGCCTGCTGCCTCTCCATCTCCCGCGCCACTACCACCACGCGGTGCGCAGATCCCTGTTCCGCTCTCGCACGCTCGCGCAGCGTCTACAGCGACGTTCGAGCACGACGTCGAGGCGGCACGACGCAGGGTTGTTGCGGAAGACGGGCTGGGACTCGAGATGAGCGAGACAAACGTCGCGGCGCAGAGGGGCAGGAGTTCGAGCCCTGCAGATGGCAGAACGGGAGGGCGGGTGGCGGGAGACAGCGGGGAGAGGTGGGTTAGCTTGGTTCCGTGGATGGACGAGGTGCGTTCGGACTTTCCCCGTTCCTGCTCTTGCTCGTCGTGTCCACAGTGTTGACAGATTGTGTCCGGCGCGCCGGCGCACAGATCCCGGTGCAGCTCAGTCAGGACACCCCGATGGAGGTCGTCGTGCAGATGTTCCAGCGCCTCGGCCTGCGCTTCGTCCTCCTCACGCGGCAGGGCATGCTCATGGGCATCCTCACAAAGATGGTGGGTCTCCACCGCGATTCTGGGTGAACGCCTCGCTGACGGGATCTCCGGACCGCAGGACTTGCATTCGCACATCAACCCGGCGACGCTCGCGCCTGAGCCCTACTACGCCCGCTCTCCCTTTCCCACCTTCGGCATGCGCGTCTTCTCGCCCCGCCCTCCGTCTGTCGAGCAGGAGGAGGACGGGGAGAGGCAGCCGAGGGAAAGTCAGACGGGCTTGCTGGACGAGAGGAGATCAGGGTCGGCGGACGGGGGGTTGTATCGATAGAAAGGGTCGTGCAAAGAGCGCTTGGCTTATATCTCGTCCCTGTCTTGCCAAGAGTGCTAGCGATTGAGTGGCGCGCGGAATTGGCGCTTCTGCCGCCCGAGATGCGCACTTGCGTTTGTGTATGCTCACAAGCAGCGCTTGCAATAACCGCGGCCTGATGGTCTAGAGGCATGATTCTCTCTTAGGGCGTTTGTTCGCAATTTGGGAGAGGTCCCGGGTTCAATCCCCGGTTAGGCCCGCTGTTCTTTTTGCTCCGGAGCCCCTGCTTCCTTGCTCTTTTGCCTCCTCGGCCTGTGTCTCGAGCCAGAAGAAGGACCTGCCGTCTATCGCCTTGGTGAAGAAATCGAGCCATCCCGATTCCCGCTTGCCTTGTCCTGCGACCTCCGCCTTCGACGTCTATCTCCTTGTCCTTCCGCCGTTTCACTCTTCCCATGGCTTACGCAAGTGTCCGGAATCCCCTTGTGACGCTTCAGTCATTATCGTGGCTGCGACAGGGACTGCCTAGCGCCCGCTGGTACGTCCCTTCCCTTGCGTCAACTTGGCCTTCTCAAACTGCAACCGGTGAAGCACAGCTTGATACGCCGGCCCCGCTCCACGCAAGGAGCTTACACAATAGCTTCCGCCTATATGCGGAAATGGCTATGCGAACCTGTCAGTGAGGGTTTCAGGGCAGTCGAGACCGTGCACTGCTCCTGTGTTCCCGAGTCCGTCTCCTTGCTCTTCCCAGCTTTCTTCAGCCGCCTGCGACGCTCTGCACTTCAACGCCGCTGTAGTAGCCAGAGAGTCTACGCACCGCAGAGGAAGCGGCGCACAGCGGCCGTGATCCCTCCCGCCAATTGACGCCCGAGCTCCTAAAAGCCGGTGTGCGCACGTTGAGGAATTGGCGGGGTCATGAGCGTGTCGACCATGCTCTGATCATACGCGCGCGGACTGTGGATCATGATCATTACCAGCTCGGAGCCTACAAGCTGCGCGCGACGGTTGCGAGAGGCACCGCAATCCCGTGCACGCCGTCTAAGCTATCGAAGGCAGTGCGGGCCGTGCGGCGAGCGCCTGTCCTGTGCATTCCTGCAAGCACGTTCGCGATATACCCCAAAGCAGCCCAGTCCCGCCTACACTGGAATGAAAACGCGATGCGTTCCGGCAAAGCTCTCAGGTTTCGGGCGAACACAGCACCGCTCATGTTCGGCTCAACAAAGTCGGCCTCCGCGATCCGGGCCATTACGGCCAGCGCTAACCGGCAAGTCCAGACGGCACTTTCGCAACGCTTTGCGCCGCTGCGGACCGGGTTGCCTGGAAGCCAGGTGACCTGCACAGCGCAAAAGCGTCGCCGAGCGTGTTGTCCGAGCCGCCCAGCGCGCGACCGAGAAGTGCGACCACACAGAAACAGCGAGGTCGGTCTGTGTGCTCTCTAACCGGCAGACGAAGCGCACACTTCTTCGAACGCCGCTCTCGGGCGAGCACAACCTCCTCCTCACTCCTTGATTGTGAGAATCGATGCATAGGCGTGACAACAAGATGAGCGCGTACAGCACTGCTTGTGAGGAAACGTCAGCCCACAGCGGCAGTCTTCAACGAGGGAAAGAGAGGGTCGAGTGCGCACCGGAACGCCAGCATAATTACGAGAAGTCGAGCAGCAGACCGGCAAGAACCTTTTCAAGATGCTTGGTCTGGAAGTGTCACAGCAACACGTCAGCTGGAGCGACGTCCGTAGATGAAAGAAACGCGACGGACCTCGAGCAGTTCGGGCGGTCCGGTCGAGGGTGCGCCGCCGGCGAGCGAGCGCTCCTTCTCTGCGACTTCGGCCGCGCGGTGGATGGCCTCTGTCGCAAACAGACGGAGGTACTCGGCTGAGAGCTGGGCGGCGGCGGCGCTCACTGCAGGGAGGGGAAGGAGAGACGCGTCGGGGTTGAAGCAGTGGGAGCGAGTCAGCACGCGCTTGAGGCAGAGTTCGGCGGTCGGGAGAGGTACCGCGGGTGTTTGGCTCAGTGACGAGCTTGAAGAGCTCCTTTACGGTGGCCTGTGCATCGAGTTGACCGTGTCGACTGATGAGCAAGTGGGGGGAAGGCGGCGGCAGGGGGGGAGAGGGAGGGGCGGACCTGCTTGAACTGCGGGTGGTCTGCGTCTGCTTCCTGATCGGACATTGCTCGCGCTGCACGCTCCTCTGCCCGACTCGAGCGGACCGAACAGTCGCGGGCTGCACCGCCCCTCCGGCCCTTCGCCGCGCGCGCTCGAGCTCGTCGCCTGCTTGCGCTCACCGCTCGCGCACTCGGCTCTCGCTGCCACCATGGCCGGACAGACTGCTTCTGCACGCTCAGACAGGGCAAAGGGAAAAGCCAAGCAGCGCCCGCGCACCGACAAGAAGGCGAGCGACCGCCACGAGCTCGACGCTCTCCAGCAGCTCGTCGACTCGTTCGAGGTGCGTTGCATCCCGCTGGTCTTGCCCAGCGCATCCGAGAGCACTCGCACTGACCTGGCCCGAACACGCGCACAGCCCACCGATGAGGCCGTCGAGTTCAGCGACCTCCCGCTCTCGCGCCAGACCCTCGCGGGCCTCAAGTCGGCCTACTACGGCCGCATGACCGACATCCAGCAGCGCTCCCTGCCCCTCTCGCTCAAGGGCAAGGACGTCCTCGGCGCAGCTCGCACCGGCAGCGGAAAGACGCTCGCTTTCCTCGTCCCCGTCCTCGAGATCCTCCTGCGCAAACGGTGGGGCCCGCAGGACGGCCTCGGTGCGCTCGTCATCAGTCCGACTCGCGAACTGGTCCGTCCTGGCTTGCTACCCCAGGATGCTCGACTCCCGACTGACCTGCTCCGCACCTCCAGGCCGTCCAGATCTTCGAGGTGTTGCGCAAGATTGGGCACCAGCACCAGTTCTCGGCCGGTCTCGTCATTGGCGGCAAGAACCTCAAGGACGAGCAGGACCGCTTGTCGCGCATGAACATCCTTGTTGCAACTCCGGGCCGCTTGCTCCAGCACATGGACCAGACGCTCGGGTTCGAGTGCGACCACCTTCAGCTGCTCGGTGCGCGACACTGCTTCCTTCGCGCGCGTTGACGCGAGACTAAAGAGTTGCTTCCGCTGCAGTGCTCGACGAGGCAGACCGCATCCTCGACATGGGCTTCTCGGCCTCGCTCAACGCCATCATCGCCAACCTCCCCCGCTCGCGCCAGACGCTCCTCTTCTCCGCGACGCAGACCAAGTCTGTCAAGGATCTCGCAC
The DNA here is from genome assembly GCA_036244875.1 of Rhodotorula paludigena. Taxonomy (NCBI): domain Eukaryota; kingdom Fungi; phylum Basidiomycota; class Microbotryomycetes; order Sporidiobolales; family Sporidiobolaceae; genus Rhodotorula; species Rhodotorula paludigena. The sequence goes on from BQKY01000006.1 coordinate 197,484, forward strand.
GTCTCTCGCTAAAGGACCCGGAGTACGTCGCGGTCCGTGAGGCGGGAGCGGGCGCGAAGGGCAAGGGCAAGGCGGAAGATGGCGACGAGGGCGACGAGGCGGTCGAGGAAGTGCCCAAGAACCTCGAGCAGCACTACATGGTTGTCGACTTGCCTGCCAAGCTCGACATGCTGTGGAGCTTCATCAAGACGCACCTGTTCACCAAGACGATCGTCTTCCTCTCGAGTGGCAAGCAGGTGCGCCTTTTCTTTCCCCGATGGCTTCCAGTCGCAACTACGAGCTCACACGCATACACTACAGGTCCGCTTCGTCTACGAGAACTTCCGCCACATGCGCCCCGGTGTCCCGCTTCTGCACATGCACGGCAAGCAGAAGCAGATGCAGCGCCTCGAGATCTACCAGCGCTTCCTCACGTCCAAGCACGCCGTCCTTTTCGCGACCGACGTCGCCGCGCGCGGACTCGACTTCCCCGCCGTCGACTGGGTCGTGCAGCTCGACGCGCCCGAGGACGTCGAGACGTACATCCACCGCGTTGGCCGCACGGCGCGCTACCAGGCCAAGGGCAAGGCGCTCCTGTTCCTCCTCCCGAGCGAGGAAGAAGGGTTCGTGCGCCGCCTCGAGGCCAAGAAGGTCGAGGTCAACAAGATCAAGCCCAACGAGAAGAAGAAGCAGTCGATCCGGAGCCAGCTCCAGAGCGCCGCGTTCCAGTTCCCCGAGATCAAGTTCCTCGCTCAGCGGGTGCGTCTGCCGCTTCCTTGCAGCGAAAGCTTGGACCCGCCATGCCGAGTTGCTCAAGGTGCGTTCCTTCGCGCAGGCCTTCATCTCGTACGTGCGGTCGATCCACCTCCAGAAGGACAAGTCGGTCTTCAAGCTCGACGCGCTCCCGCTCGAAGAGTACGCCGCGTCGCTCGGGCTCGCGGGCGCGCCCAAGATCAAGTTTGGCTCGAAGCAGGAGGCGAGCGACAAGAAGAACCAGGCGCGGCAGGTCGAGGAGTTGAGGAAGGAGATCGAGGTTGGCAAGGACGAGAGTGGGGACGAGGAGGAGAGCGAGGGTGAGGACGAGGACGAGGAGGGCAGCGAGGAGGAGAATGCGGTGGCTGGCCCTTCGGGGACGCGCGCCGGCGACGAGGAGGACGACGAAGAGAAGGCGAGTCCCTCCGCCCTCAAGAGCACCATTCCCGGACGTACTGACCTCGATGCACGTCTCCAGGCGGCCAAGGGCGTCAAGACCAAGTACGACCGCATGTTTGCGCGAAAGTCGCAGACGATCCTCTCGGACCACTACACCAAGCTCATCGACCACAACTCGGACGACGAGTCTGCCGGTTCGGACGCGCCCGCGCCGTCTGCCGCGCCCAAGGGCAAGGGCAAGGGCAAGAAGGCGGCGCTGCTCGGCGGTGCCGACGACGACGAGGACGACTTTATCACGCTCAAGCGGCGCGACCACACGCTCGACGAGGCGCAGCTGCCCGAGTCGAGCTACCTCTCGAAGCGCAAGCTCAAGATGGGCCAGTCGAAGAAGGCGATGCTCTCGACGCGCGGCAACCCGACCAAGCTCGTCTTTGACGACGACGGCGGCGCGCACGAGCTGTACGAGCTCGGCGACGAGCGCGCGTTTGCCGAGCTCGGCGACGCCGACGCGCTGCGCAAGGAGTTTGTCGAGCGCGAGGGGAGGGCGCTGCAGGAGCAGGATGTGCTCGACAAGGAGCGGCAGAAGGAGGCGCGGAGGGAAAAGAAGCGCAAGCGCAAGGAGATTGAGCGCGAGGTGCGTCTCGTGCTTGACCTTGTTCCCGTCCCTGGCATCCCGCTCACTTTCGTACCCTGCTCTGCCGCAGTTCCGCGGAGACGACGGCGAGGGCTTCGAGTTCGAGCCGACGGACGAGATCGTCCACCCCGACTTTTCCGACATCGACCTCCCCTCGGCGTCCGACAACGACGACGACGACGACAAGGCGGCTCGTGCGCCCGCCGAGCGGCCCGCGCGCGCACCGGTGCAGCCCAAGAAGGGCGGCCGGCGCGCGCGGTTTGAGGAAGACGATGACGAGCCGAGCGCGAAGAAGGCCAAGGTCGACCTCGAGGCGCTGGCGCTGCAGGCGCTGTCCCGGCGGTAGAGTGCTCTTGCCTTGCAAAGACATCCGCTCAATCGGGCCTCGGATCAATCGACTGTCAGAGTTGGTGTAGAGAGGCGAGGGGCGTTTCGGCAAGGGCTACGAATCTCCGCCCCCTCCCTTCTTCTTGCTCAAATAGTTCTGCATCTCCTGGTAGTCGCGGTTCGCCTTGTCGGCCTCGGACAGGTCGCCGCGCTTTTCGCGCCGCTCCGCCGCGGTCTGCTTGTACTTGGCCTTTTTCTGCGACGACCATCCGAGCCTACAATCAGCGAGTGTGCACCACGGCAGTGAACGTGAGCTGAGCGAAGAGAGAGTCGGGCCAACGCACCGCTTTGCGCTTGTCCTCCTCCTCGGCCGCCCTGTCCATCTCGAGCAGCTCCTTGGCGCTGAACCCGCCCGAGCCCGCCAAGCCCTGCAACCTCGCCGGCCGCGCGTCCTCGGCCCCTGCTCCCCCTTGTTCTTCTGCTCCCCCGTCAGCGCCGGCGAGCGCGGCCGCGTCGGCGGCGGCTTGTTTCGCCGCGAGGTCCGTCACGGCGTTGGGTGCGGTAGAGAGGTTCAAGTCGTCCTCTTCGTCGTCGTCGTCAAAGTATTTGCGCTTCGGCGCGCTAGAAGCAGGCGGTATTGCTGCTGGCGGTGGCGGAGGAGGCGCAGCACGGCCAATGCCGCCGTCTGCGTCCGAGTCCGAGTCCGAGTCGAGCCCTTTGTACTCGCCTGCGCCACCAAAGATGTCGCCATCGTCGTCAAAGCCGTCTGCTGGATCGGGCTGCGCCGGCGCCGGCGCAGGAGGTGCGGCGGTCTCTGCGGGTGCAGGGGCAGGGGCAGGGGCGGGCGCCGGCTCGACGACCTTTTTCTTCTTCTTCTTGCGCAGCTTCTTGTCGCCTTCTGCAGCGCCGACCGTCTTCCACCCCGACGGCGCCTCCTTGCCCTTGCCCTTCTTGTCGCCGATCCCGCCGCCGCCGATGGGCTTGAAGCGCGACTCTGCCCCTGCCGCCGGTAGTGCGGCATCTCCCTCTGCGCCCGCCGCGCCGCCCCCTCGTCGAGCCTTGAGCTCCGCAAGGAGCTCGTCCCTGCTCTTTCCCTTCCGGCGCCTGCCCTCGGACGACGGGCGCGCGGCATCGTCGTCGTCGTCACCGGCCGTCGGCGCCGGCTCCTCGCGGCGGCGCGCGAGCTGCTCGTCGAGCGCGTCCTCGACGTCGTCGAGCTGCTGCTCGGCGCGGAGGGCCTGCTCGTGCTTGTTGCGCTCGAGGAGGGCCATGTCGAGGCCCTTGACGAGGACAGAGTGGTGCGCGTCGCCGCCCTGGGGTTGCGCGCGGAAGCAGGGACGTGAGCTTGGGGAAGGGGAGGAGTAGGTGGCAGGGGACGCACGAGGTATTGCAGCTGCTCTTCACTGAAGTTGTCGCGCGCTTTCAGGTCCTGCAGTGCGCGTGGGACGCAGAGATGCAAGCGGAAGTAGCGGAGTGAGGAGGAAGCCGTCAGCACTGAGCGATACCAAGACCTCGGGGCGCAGTGCGCACCTCGAGCATCTTTTCAGCGTCTGCAAAGTCGCCGGCCTTGCCCTGCCTGCGCTCTGCGGCGCGGTCGCGGTAGAGGGAGCCATCGGGCGCCTTTCGAGGCTTTGGCGGCTGGGCCTTGCGCGGGGCAAAGTCGGTGGCCTTGGCGGTGGACGTGCTGTGGGAGCAGGCGTGAGCATGCGCAGGCCGAGCAGGGCCAGGGAGGAGGTGTGCGCACGATGCGGCGGGGAGGGAGCGCTTTGGAGGAGGGGCGCCGAAGCGCGGGCGGGGGGCGGGCTGGGCGGACGAGGCTGCGGGGGTTGCGAGGAGCTGCCTGAACGCGTCCTGGTCCATCTCTGCGCTCGCCTGGCTCTGGCTTCGGCGCTGCTTCGGGTCGACGCTGGCACGGCCAACTTGGGCGCGCGCTCTCTGAGGCCTCTTGCCGCACCGCCTCGCCCCTCGCTCCTCGCCGCACACCTCTGCCAGCCATGGTGCGCACGTGCAGACTCCGTCCACCTCACACCCACACTGACCCGCCTGCTTCCCCCCGCCGCGCAGGACAAGATCCGCGAGGTGCGCGCGCCCCCCTCCGTCTCCGCTCCACACGCTTCCTCGCGCTCACCCCGCTCCCTCCTGCAGCGCCTCACGTCCCTCCGTGCAGAGGCAGATGCCGCAATCGCCCGCGCAGAAGAGTGAGTACCGCCCCCGTCGTGTTGCCGCGCAGAGACGCGTTCCCAAAGTCGCGTCACTCTCGGGACATCCTGTCCCTCGCTCGCGCCGTTGGGTCTCCGAGCCAGACAGTGCGACTCGACAGAGCGCGAGCTGACTTTGACGCGCTCGCTCGCTCGCAGTGCCGAGGCCAAGAACAAGAAGCTCGACCACGAGCTGATGCAGAAGGACCAGGAGATTGTCTCGCTCCAGCACAAGATTGCCAACCTCGAGGGCGACCTCGACAAGGCCGAGACCAAGCTCTCGGAGCACAAGGGCGCAAAGGAGGACGAAGAGTCGCACCGCTCGGCCAACGAGACGCTCACCCGCAAGGTCGCCCTCCTCGAGAGCGAGCTCGACAACGCCGAGAAGCAGCTCCGCGAAACCACCGACAAGTGCGTCTCCGCTCTGCAGGGCTCGGCCGCTGCTGCGAGGCTGACCCTCCCCGTCTCGTTGGCGCACAGGCTCCGACAGGTCGATGTCAAGGCCGAGCACTTTGAGCGCCAGGTGTCGCGCATCGAGCAGGAGCGGGACCAGTGGGAGAAGAAGTACGAGGAGGCCGTCGAGAAGTACAACAAGTCCAAGGCCGAGCTCGACGAGGTGCGTCCGCTGCGCGCTCGCTCTCCCGCGCGCCGCGCTCTTTCTGACCTGATACGATTCGCCCTCGCAGCTCGCACGCGCGATGGAGGACATCTGAGCTCGCTTCCGTGTCCGTGCTCCCAACGTCGTTCCATCGCTGTCCGCCCTCTTTGCCTCGGTTCTCCCTCGTCAGTCGTCGCCGCCGCACCTTCCCTTCCGCAGGCGCACCGCTCCAACCCTTTTTGCACATCCGCCCTCTCTGCTGCCTTTCTGTAACTCTGAACGAGCTGGTCTTCAGTGCCTTTCTTGCGCGGCAGGAGAGCGTGCGAGGCAGCCGAACGCAAGGCAGAAAAGACGAGGTCTATCGCACAACAGACTGCGGGCAAAGTACAGCACAAGAGTCTCGGGCCCCCAACACTCGCGCGCAGAGCACGCAGGCTCACTGCCTCGAGCTGAGCCAGTTGGTCGTCAACTTTGTGCTCAGGTCGCCGACGACGTCGTCCATGTATCCCGTCCGGACCGCGATGGCGTACGCGCTTGCAACCACGGCCAAGCCGAGGGACCATCGCAGGGCGTGAACAAAGTCTGCGAGGATGCCGTCACCGTCAGTCGTGCACTTGGTCCACCGGAAGAGAGGGGCAGCCGCACCACCAATCGTCATCTCGACCTTCTCGCCGCGGCTCCATTTCGCCCACGTCGCGTCTGCCTTGTGGTCCTTGAGGAGCTCCCACCGCGCATGGTACGTGAGGACTTTGCGGCTCGGGACGTGGTACGCGACGAGGTTGGGCACGCCGAGGATGGTCCACTTGTCGGCGAGGTACACGCGCGAGTACGGCCGCAGGTACAGGGAACCCGCAGGGTCCTGCACGTGCACTTCTTCTTCGAGGTCCGGGTCGCCTGCGAGGAGGAACGGCTCGAGCGGCGCAGAGGTCGGAGTCGAGCCGGCTGGGGGCACTTCCTCCTCTTCGGGCACGTCGTCTGGCGGAGACATGTTGGACCCGTCGTTCCACCTGGGTTGTGCGCTCGTGAGCGTCAGCACGAGAGCGCAGGAGCAGCAGGGGGGAAGGGGGCTGAGAACGCACTCCATCGCGAGCCAGGGCTTCTGCCGCGTGTTGGCCTCGAACGCCGCCTCGGTCTGGTCGACCGAGACATAGACGACCTTGCACTGGTGCGGGTGCTTGCGCGCAAACGTCGTCAGGAGGTCGAACGGCTCGCGCGAGCTCCCTCGCCAGGTCGCGCTGCGCACCCCACTCGAGCCCTCGTCAGTACTCGTCGCCTCGTCGTCGCGAGTCGGGCGAGTGAGCGCACCCGAAGAAGAAGAGGACGAGCTTGGTGTCGCGGAACTCGCGCTCGAGGTCGACGTCCTTGCCAAAGCCGTCGCGGAGGCGGAGGCGGCGGAGGAGCGGGTCCGGGTGCGAGTAGAGGGCTTTGGGCGGGACGTAGGGCATGGTGAGGCCCTGCTTGAGGCTGGATCTGCGGCGCTTGGGCTGTGGACGGGGTGCAGTCGCCGAGGAGGACGCTGCGGTGCCAGACGCCGTGGTTGCTGCTGCTGCTGTTGCGGCCGGGAGGGGCGTGTCGTCGAACGAGACGCTCTTGGGCGAGGGCGAGGTCGGGGCGGGCGCAGACGGGCTCTGCGGCGGCTGCAGCGAGTCGGCCATGGCTCTGCGCGGCTCGGACGACTCAGCACGCGACTGTCTCGGGCTGACCAAGACCCCGCCGACTCGACGGCGCGTCGCCAGCCCGACTCGCCGCGCCGCCTCGGCAACCGCGGAGTGCCGTGTCCCGCTCGCCCTTTTTCTCCTTCCTTCGGCTTCTCTCTTGCTCCGCCGTGCTTGCGTGTACTGTTCTTGACAGTCCGTACATTCCGAGCACCGGCTGCTGGGCGGGCCACCCCTGGTCGCTCAATATGTCTCCTCTCCGCCGCAGCCTCCACGAGTCCGCAAAGCGATGACAGCTCTCGCTTCCTCGCACTCCTGCCATGCTGCTGCATCCTGGTTGAGTCCGTCGAGCTGTGTCTCGAGCGGGTCTCATCACCAGCTAGCGCGCACTCGCCGGTTCCGCTTCGAACTGGTCCACCGTTCGAACTGCGACTCAGCAAGCCAGCCACCTCTGTCCGTTGCCGCGCCCGATCGTGCCGTCTCAGTCTGAGCCGGTACGAGTCTCATCAGCTAGAGCCCCTTTGTGCTAGGCTACGAGGACCTGCCCGCCATCTTCGCTCGACGGCTCCTAGTCACGCTCGCTTGCGGCCCTGCCTCCTACTCTCCTCTTCGCTTGGCCCAACCCTGTACGACCCGGAACGATCATCCAACCGAGCGTGCCGCCCGACACGGCGCCTGACGCCGTCCCCGCCTCCGTCGACTTCCAGCCCGCCCTTGTCCTGCTCGCGTGCGCGCATCTGCCGGACGAGGTATTCTCTCGGGGCCCACGACCGCAACGCCAGCATGACGATCACGCCCCCGTCTCCCCCGCCCTCCTCCCTCGCCTCCCTCGTCACGGCCCTCTCCGAAGCCGACGCCGCCTCGTCCGCCGCGCTCATCTTCTCGCCGCACTCGTCGCGCGGGACGGGCGCGACCGGGTCGACCGAACCTGCGGGGCAGGCGACAAGGTCGCTCGTCGGGTCGGTCGAGGGGCGCGAACGGGAGAGCGCGCCGAGCGCGAAGGCGGAGGAGGCGAGGGACGAGGTGGGCTCGGTGGTCATGTCGTCGTGGGACCGACTGAGCGCGCATGAGCCGCGCGCGGTGGACAGGACCGGCGGCGAGGGGAGCGTCGAGAAGCGGCTGGTCCACTTGCCGACGCCGGAGCCGGAGGACCGCCGGCCCTCTGAATTTGCAGCCCAGCTCGCCTCGCCCATACGTTTGTCCGGCGATGACGTTGATCGCATCTCGATCAAGGCGGAGTCGGACGATGAGGCCGCGGAGCAGGCGCTCCTGTCCTCGGCCGTGAACGACGAAGACCCTGCGCCTCTTCCAGCGCACGACGGCCTGACCGACAGTCAGGAAGATGCGCTTCTCGCGCAACCGGTAACGCGCAGCCAGAGCGACTTCTCGCACTGGCTCGAGGAGACGCTGCGGCACGCTCGGGGCGACGGATCGTCGACGGTGCCTTCCTCGCGATTGCGGCTGAACTCCCCGGTGCGGTTCGAACTGACTCGCTCCTCGACTCGATGTTGGGCGCAGATTGAGAGTGACGATGCGCTCTCGTCCATCATCGAGGCGACACGGCACGCCCACCTCGGCTGGTCGTCGGCCTTCTCCTCGGATGGTGCAGGCGACAGCAGGCGCATCAGCGGCGGGACGGGCTCGTTGCTCGACCTCGTTGAGCAGCTTCCAGACGAGGACATCACGCTCAGCACCGTCCCGACGCCTGATCAAGCGGTTGTGGAGGACGAGGTGGTGGACGACACGAGCGATGAAGACGAGCCGGTCGTCAAGCCCTCTCCGTACGTTTGTGTCCTCGGCGCATCTGGCTTTGGCCCTGACGAGCCTTCGTCTTCCTTCAGCGCTCTGTCGCCGACAGCGTCGGGGTCGTCTCGCGGGTGGCAGCTTCTGTCGCTCGCTCTCGCCGTCGCCCTCGCAATTTCCGTCCGCAGACGCGACTTGCCCGTTGCCGTCAACGAGCCGCAGATCGAGCCTACTCGCTCGCTGCGGTACGTCCCGCTGAACGAGACGACCGTCGTCAGCCACTTTGCCACGCCCATCCCGATCGGCTCGACCTTCTCGCTCCCCTTCTACCTTCTCGTCGCCGCACTCGCAACGGCCGGCTGTGCTTCCATCCCCTTCATCGTGCACCGCCGCACGTCTCCAACGACCGCGGCGATGTGCACTCGCCGCTCTCGCACCAAGTCGCCCGTCTCTCCGCCTCGCTCGCGAGCGACTTCGCCCCTCCTCGAGCTGCACGGTGATGCGCTCCTCGAAGCTCGGGCGCTCCTGCCGCGTGGGATTGAGCAGTATGCCAAGGGGCAGTTGAGCGAGGCGGCAACGACGTTCGGAACGATCTGCGGTCTCGCCTGCGCTCCGCCGGACAAGGCGCTTGCGAGCGAGTGGCTCGGGCGGACGCTGTACCGCCTCGCTCGACAGGACAGGAGTAGCAGCACGTACCTCGCAGAGGCTGCAGAGGCGTTCGAGCGGTCTATCCGCCTCGACCAGGCACGCGCAACGCCGCGAGCGAGCCTCGGACGGGTCAAGTTCCGCCTCGGCGACTACGAAGGCGCGGTATTCTCGCTCCGTGCGGCACTCAAGAGGGACGACTCGCTCGCTTTTGCGCATGAGTACCTTGCCAAGTCGATCGCCAAGCTGGTCCCGCGCTCGGCAGACTGTGCCCTCCTCATCGAGGAGCATCTGCAGCGCGCGATCACGCTCGACCCGCACTCCTACACTGCACTGGCCTTCATCGGCGAGTTCCTGCATCTCTCGGGTGGCAAGCGCACGGCCGAAGCGCGCTCGTGCCTCGAGCGCGCCGTCTCGCTCCGGCACGACTACCCAGCCGCGCATGCCCGCCTCGCCTTCATCGCGAACGAGGAGCTCGACCCCGCGCGCGCAGCAGCGCACTACGCCCACGTCGTCAACACACGCTACACGGGCCTGCGCGACTCGGACGCCCTCGCGGCGTCAGAGGAGGCGTGCGACGGGACGGCGCCGTTCCTCGCGTGGACGTTCGCGACGCCGCCGTTCTCGCCCGCCCGCCGCGCCGTCCTCGCCCGCGCCGCCGCCGAGCACCCGCACGACGACCTCGTCGCGCTCCTCCTCGCGATCGAGTCGGCCGGGCTGGGCGAGTCGCCTGGCCCTGCCGCGGCCGCGCTGCTCGAGCGCGAAGCGGCCCTCGCGCGCCGCGCTGCGCGATATTCGCCGCAGGAGGATCTCCTCGCGCACGGCCTGTGGGCGCTCGCGCTTGTCGCGCTCGGGAGGACGGACGCGGCGAGGGAGACGTACGAGCGGTTCTGGAGCGCTGCAGGCGGCGCGGCCAAGGCGAGGGCGGACCGGACGGTCGCTTTCCTCGCGATGGCGTTCTTCGAGGTTGCGGGGCGGGTCGAGCAGCGTGGAAGGGAGGGCGCGAAGAGGGCGAGGGGCGAAGGTCTGGGGGCCCTGAAGGAGACGCCGAAGAGGGCGACGAGGGCGCGGGCAGTTAAGGTCGAGGAGCGCGAGCCTGCGCTGCCCGACACGCCCAAGACGCAGGCGGTGAGGAGGAGCCCGAGGAACGTCAAGAAGGAGGTGTAGAGGATCGGACCTGACTTTCACGCGGAACGAAACTTGTCACGTATTTTCCAGTCTTGCTCAGCGTTCGATTTTAATGAGGTCACTATCGTCGAGCAGACTCGGAGCTGGTCTTGGCAGCGGCAGAGCGCAGCGGACCGCGCAACCTCGAGAGTTGCACCCGGCACGTGAGACGGTGCAGGAGGAGGACGAGGCTCAGTCCTCTGCCACGCTTCTCACCCGCTCGAGGCCACGCTCGAAGCCTATGAGCGAGCTACTGGGATCTATTGTGCGCCCCGCTACACCTGATCGTCCGCTCAAGTCTCCGCGTCGCTCTTCCGCCGACGGACTCGGCTCGTCGCCGCACGAGACTCGCGAGGCGTCGCGCTCGACGCGCTGCTCGGTACACATGGTGCCGGCCGAGGGAGTCTTGAGCGCTGCTGGGTACGTCCAACTCTCGCGAGAGCGCTGCGTATACCGCCACAGCCCCTCGCGGGTCCATCAGCCAACCTCGACGAACGGCGCGTTTCCTGATCCCCAACCATGCGAGCAGCGACGGCAGCGGAGCAACAAGTGTTCCAGCACCACGACGAGCACCCCTGACGCCCTCGTCCAGCGCAAACGCGCTCGCCGCCCCGTTAACCCCACTTGTCTCCTCGTCGTCCCTCTCGCTCGGCAACTCTCCGGGCAGCGATCTCGCCTCCCACCTTGCCAGCCTCTCCCTTGTCGACCCCTCAGACATCTCGCCGAGGCCACTGCACGCCAAGGAAGGGGGGAAGGAGCGCGAGTCCCCTTCCGCTGTGCGAGGACCGCCTTTGCTAAGCACAAACGGCCGAGGCATGAGTCTCTGGCCGCCTTCGCCGAGCGGTACGCCGTACAAGCCGACTTCAGGGAGCGCGCCTCCGGAAAGTGCCCGCGCGACCTCGGCTGCACCCGAACCATCCGCCGTCCTCGACGAGCTGGCGCTCCTCGGCGTCTCGTCCAGCGTCACCGAGCTCTTGATGGGTATTCAGGAGGTCAACACGCTCCTGTTCGAGATCCAGGAGCTGCGCCATGCGACTTCGGCCGCGCCTTCGAACGACCCGCACCGTACTCCGCGACCGCAGAGCAGCGGCTTCGACGCTTCGCCGGAGCATCCGCAGGACAATGGCGACGCGAGCGCCGCTGCCGCGCCCGTCAGCGAGGTGGATGGTGCCCTGATGAGGCTTGAAGCCAAGATGGACGAGGTCCGCAAGGTGCGTTGTCCTCTCGCGCATTTCGAGTACAACTCGCTCACAGCCCCTGCGCAGGACTTTGTCGCGGCCGAGGCGCAGGTCAAGCCTCTACTGGAGAAGACGTTTGTCGACGCGCGCGGCGAGCTCGCTTTCCTGCGGCGGAAGTGGGACGATGCCGTGCACGAATGGGAGACGGTGCAGAAGGACGCCGAGCTGCTCAACGACGAGCTCAAGGAGGACAAGTGGCTCGTCGTTTTTCGCAGCGTCTCCGGCCAGGCAGTCGACATGATGCGCAGCCTCGACAAGGTGCTCACACAGAGCCAGCAATTCATCGCCGACGTCCAGCGCCGTGTCGCCGCAACTGGCCAGCCTACCTCGCCAGGGCTGCCTCGCTCTCCCTCTGCACCCGCGTTCTTCTCCGCCTCTTCGCCGAACCGCGCGCCCTTCGCTGGCGACACGGCTCGAGCACAGCAGCTGCTCTCTGCGCACGGCGAGCTCTATCGCAGCCTGCGCGCAAAGGTCAAGTACTACTCGCCCGCCTGCGAACGCGTGCTCAAGATCCTTGGCAAGGGCATCGCCGACCGCAGCACCAAGAACGGCGAGGTCCTGCGGCGGTACGGCGAGATGAAGGCGCAGTGGAAGGGTCTGCAGGAGCGCATTCAGCTCGTCGAGGCCGACATGCACGGCGTCGAGCGGCTACTCAAGCAGGCTCCGGGCATGAACGGGCGACAGCCTGAGTTTGGAAGCACGCTCACCCCGCCTCGAGACATCGCCTCGCCCGGTCGCCTTCCGCTGCGTCGTTCGCCAAGCGCGCTCGGCCCGCTCAGCTCCGCTTCCGGACTTTCGTACGACACGCCGACCCGCGGTGGACCGCTGAAGTCCTCTTCATCGTCGCCGACCATCGCGACGCTCGGCACAGTCGCGTCGCCCGACGAATACGGCGGACTGCGCGCCTCGACGTCCCGCCCCACCCCGCCACGCCCTCCAAAGAGCCTCAAGCGCCTCGTGAGCGACTCGCACGCCACGCCTGCTTCGACAGGCTTGACGCCACCTCGCCCGGCCTACATGCTGAGCCACCGGCGCAGCGTGTCGGCTCTGTCGTCGAGCATGTCGAGCTCGCTCTCCGCCAGTCACGGCGCAGGGTACCAGCCCCGAAGGCCCGTCTCGCCGACGTCGAGCGTGACCCGCGAGAGCCGGCCGCGATGGAACCCCTCAGTCAAGCCTGTAGGGGACCGCGATGTGCTTCCGGCTTCGACATCGAAGCCGCGCTCGGGTCGCGCATCCGCGATGGGCTTGGCGCGCCCTTCGTCTCGCCTCTCGGTCTCGTCGAGCATGTCGCGCTCGTACGGTCCGGGCGCGGCCCGGCCCGCTTCGCCCGCATTCTCGGACGCCTCGTCCGTCGCGCCGCGCGACCGTCCCGAGACGCCAAGCAAGATTCCGCGCCCTTCGTCTGTCATGCGCAGGCAGAGCGGCGCATTCGGCTTCGACGAACCCGACATGTCTGCCTCTCTGGCGCGGGCGGTGTCGCCGACGCCGAGTCACAGCCGTCCGCCCATCTCGGGCATGAAACGCTATTCTCTCAGTCGATCAGTCGGTCCGCCTCCGATGTCAGCTTCCCGCTCGAGGGTACAAGGACCGAAGACCCCGTCACGCCCAATCAGCCCGGCCCTCTCCAATTCGTCCTCTCTCTACTACCGCTCGCAAACGCCAGAGCCGAGTCTCATGGCGCAGGCGCAGCGTCTCGCTTCTGTTCGTGCGCCGCCGTCCGTCTCCCGCCCGCCGCCCGTCCCGCGCGTACCGTCTACGTACCGCCAAGACGCTCAGGCTACGCCGCGCAGTTCTAGCACGAACGCCGCTCGGCTCTCCCGCCCGCCCTCGTCCCTCTCGTCGTACCGCCCTTCGCTCGACCGCGCGACGACGCCCGGCGGAGGCGACTCGTCGCACGGCGCGTACGTCGCCAATGCGCACGACCCACTCGACGTCGCCATCAGCGGCATTGTCAATTCGCTCCCGCTCTTGCTGCACGTCACGCGCGTCGACGCACCGCTCTCGCGCGCCCAGGCGGGCCAGATCGAGCTGTTCCAGGCAAGGTATGCGCTCGGCCTGCCAGGACAGGTCGGCGCGCCGGCCATGTGCAAGCTCGTCGACCGCGTCGGGCCGAGGGCGAAGAAGGGCGAGAAGAAGGTGCTCGTGAGGGTCGGCGGCGGGTGGCAGGACCTCGAGGCGCATTGCTTATCGCTCCTGGCCAGTGGCGTGTAGCGCTCTCTTCTCCCTCCGTTGTACAGCTCACCGGGCCCCGTTCTCTGTTGTGTACCAACGCCTGTCCATCGACCCCCGCAGTGCAGATCCTCCGTTCAATGAGAACGCCTGTACAGTGCAGAAGGAGAGCTTCATCTGTCTACTCAAACAGGCCGGCGCTGTATTCGACCTGGTAGCCAGGCTTGCGCATTGCCGCGACCGCCTCCTGTGCCCTCGACTGGGGCGGCGGCAGGCTAACAGGCGTCGGAGCGGAAGCGACCTTGTCCTCGGCCGTCCACTCGTCGATCCAGCGGAACACCTCCTCGCTCCACTTGAGCGAGTTTTGCGGGCGGAGTACCCACTGCGCGTCGACATCAAGGTCAGCAAGTTGAGTGGTCGAAAGTTCGGGAGCGGACAAACGTGGTTCTCGGACGGGAAGATAAGCAGTCGGCTGGGCACACCGAGGCGTTGAAGGCTGCAAACGCATGTGTGTCAGAAAGGATCGAGCTGTTCTAAAGTGGTGCAGACGAACGTGTTGAAGACGCTGAGGCCCTCCGACTCGACCAGGCGGTAGTCCTTCGAGCCGTCTGCGGTGGGAAGCGCGGTCAGTCTCATTCGACGCTTTGCGGGCAAAGGGGACGTACGGATGACGAGCTGCGGCGTCTTCCAGTGCTTGATGTGCTGGTGCGGCGACCACTTGGCGTACTTTTCCGGCACCTCCCAGGGCTGCCCGCCGAATTCGCGCGTGGGGAAGTACCTGCCCGCGAAAAAACGTGCTCAGCAGCAGCACGACCAGTGGAGAGGAGAGTTACACGCACAGCTCTTCGGTGGCGAACCACGTGTTGGCCGTGTTGAAGACGCCGTCGTGGCAGACAAGCGCCTTGAAGCCCATCTGATCGTTGTGCCCCTGGATCCAGTTGGCCATGAACCCGCCGTACGATGCGCCGAGGGCAGCCTATTTTCAAAGCGCGGACGCCGACAGATGAATCAGTCGCGGTTCAGCATTCTCTGCGGAATGAGGAGGGGCAACGCACCGTCCGCTCCGGATCAATCTCGGGATAAGCACGCTTGACAAACTCGAGACCGGCAACAAGGTCCTGCATTGTCGAGAGCCCGAGAAGTCGCGAGGAGTGAGCGAGAGCTCTGGCGGAACGAGAAGAAAGAGCAGAGGAATTCGAACGCACACGGAAGGGCGCACCACCCCAGTCCTCCTTGATCTTGTCGCAGAACTCCTGCCCAAAGCCAGTACTGCCGGTGCGGTTGATAGCAACGGTGACTGCGGCGCCGAGCGAGCATGTCAGCTCTTGTCAGCACAAGCAAGCATTCGTCAGAGTCCGAACGTACTGTATCCGTGGCCGGCCCAGGCATTCGGGTTCCCTGTGCAATTCGAGAAGGAGAAAATCAGCATCTGTAGTGGCTGAGCGATACGAGACGACTGAAAGGCTTGCGCGGACGCACACCTCGTCGACCACCCGTCGTTCCACGCGCTCTGCGGCCCACCATGGCACAAGAACGCAAGCGGCCACTTCTTGCCCTTCTCCGCCCCCTCGGACGCGACTCCGTCCTTACGCGCCAAGCGCGCCTTTTCGGCCTCGGGCGGGAAGCAGATCCAGCCGTGCACGCTCTGGCCCTGGTCGCCGCCGAACCAGAACTCTTCGCCGCGCGAGAGCGACTTGCGGGCGGCGAGGTGCTTCGTGAGCGATGCGAGTGGCGTGAGTTCGACGGTGGGCGTAGGCGAGGGCGATGAGGGAGGCGCGACGGAGAGGAGCGAGAGGCGGTTAGGCGACGTGAGGCTGTTCCAGGTCAAGAGGAGGCTCGTGTCCGAAAGAGGATGCATCGACGTCGTAGAGTGCTCGTTCGTCAGCGCGACAGGCTCGGGCTTCTTGGCGGTCGCGGCCGAAGACGACTTCGGCACGTCGAGCTGGAAGACCTTGACGTGGCCCTGGTCCTCGGTCTGCAGGAACAGCTTGTCGCCGCTGGGCGCCCAGACAATGCTGCCAGGGCTGCGGTCCCACTCTTCCGTCGCGCCCCAGCGCTCACCCGTGGCGACCTCGTAGATCATGACGCGGTGGCGGTCCGCCTCGTAGCCGTCCTCGCGCATCTCGAGCCACGCGGCGCGCTTGCCGTCGGGCGAGAGGACGGGCGACGCGCATGCGCCCTGCGTGCCGAGCGTGATGGCGCGCGGCTCGGCGTCGGCGGGCGAGCGCGGGACGAGGGGCACGAGGTAGACCTGCGTGCGGGTGTGCCACGCCGGGTTGACGTGCGGGTCCTTGGCATGGAAGAGAAGGTGCGTCGCAGAGAAGGAGAAGTCGGAGGAGCCACCGAAAGGACCGACGGGGCACTCGAGCGGCGCGCCCTTGAGTGGGCTGACGACGTTGGGCTGGCTGCCCTGCGCGCACAGCTCGCCCTGCCGGCGCGGCTCCATGGCCCAGCGCCGAGTCTTGCCATTCGCTGAAGCCGTCGACGGCTTCTCAACAATTTCGAAGTCCTCGAGCGAAGCATCCGAGTCGGCGTCGATATGCTCCTGATCAGCCTTCTTCGGCGCATCGAGCTCACGCGTGAGGCGGACGTAGTGGACCTGCTTCTTCTGCCCGGCAGTCGGCGACCACTCATCCCAGTGGCGCACGAAGAGCGAGTCGTAGACCTTGCCGTCCGAGCCAGCGGCTTTTTCCTCCTGCTCTTGGTCGTGCTGCGGGACGCTCCAGATGTCTCCGTCCGGGTAGACCGTCGCACTGAAGGCGAGAAGCGCTTCATCTGCGACGGTGGAAGACGAGCGGGGGACTTGGCGGATCGTCAAGTCGGAAATTCTGCGAGGCAAAGTTCGTGTGAGAAGCAACAGCTGGCCCATCTCACGTGAGTCCGGACGCACGGAACCGGCAGCTTGCCGACGAGGTACTCGTCGCCGTTCTCGACGTCCTTGGCCCACACCTCGGTGCCCTCGCCGCCGTCCATGCCAGCCCACGCCGCACGCTTCTTCTTGAACGCCTCGTCGCTCATCGCCCTCGGGTGGTCGATGCGCTCGCCGGCGTCACCTTGAGCCACAGCCTCACCATGCGGTACCGCGGGCCGGAGAAAGGCGATGGTCTGGTCGTCGAGCCATGCGGCGTCGGTCATCGCGAGGCTCGAGAGGACCGCACGCGGATCGGTCGTCCTGCTGAAGTCTTCGGCATCGGCCGTGCCCTCATAATGCGTTGAGGCGAGCTCGACGAGGTAGATGCTCTTCTCGCTGCGGCCCTTGCCTCCCGCAGCGGCAAAGTCGAAGGTGGACGACGGCCAGAGTGCGCGGGTACCGGAGGGGTTGGCGACGGCGGCGGCGGGGCGAGGGAGCGAGAGGATGTCGCGCGGGGTGACAGAGTCCCCTTCAGACAGCGGGGAGCTCATCTCTGCAGTCTCTGGAGGTGCGAGAGAGCGAGAGTCGAGGAGCCGACGTCCGGAGGGTGTGGGGGAGACCGCGTGCTCTGCGCCGACCGTGTCTGGCGAGTTGTGCGCAAGTCGTACGGGGCTCAGCAGCTAGTCAGCCGGCTGTATTAGTGCACAAAGAGTCGCAAAAAGTCTTGCAGCGGTGCTGGCGAGAGTCGACGAGTTCCAGCTTCTCTCGCTCGCTCCTCCGCTTCATCCTCTCCGGTCGTCCTTTCACTTGCTCAACGTCTTTGCACACGACAGGCTGTCTCTGGGACCGGTGACCCTCTGCGAGACGGCGCTATCTTGCGGCCGCGAGGCACCACTTCCTGCGTCTCGGGCGATCACGCCTCCGCAATCGCGTGGATTGCCGAATGCAAGCTAGCCCGCTCATCTGCATGCACCCAGCCTGCTTTCGTCTCCCCTCCCCCGCTCAATCTTTTCCTGGACCCTCGCCCTCGAGCCGCCGTGGGCCGCCGCCAGCGTTGTGGACATGTGATCCCGGCCGAGGTCGAGATAGGGTGCGCACGGGGGTGCATGCTTCGTTCTAGCGCTGGCCCTCTTTTCTCTCCTGCTCTGTCTCTGTCCCGCTTCCCTGCTTGGTCCGCTTCCCTGTACCTCCATTCCGCGCACCCCCTCCGCCTCCTTTCATCCCGACAACATGCTCTTTGGCACCGCTCTCGCTGCTGCTCTCGTGGGCTCGGCTGCTGCTGCCCCTTTCGCCGGTCAGCGCACCGTCGTCGACTTCCTTCAGAAGCGCGACACGGCTGTCCAGCCCGACTTCAACATCACCTACTCGAGCCCCGTCAATGAGTCGCTCCCGAGGACCCTCATCATGGCGACCGGGTGAGCAGGTTGCGGGTTTTCCACTTTCATTGCAGCACTGCTGACAGCTTTGCATTACTGCAGCGGCACCATTGCGGGCGCGTCAGGCTCGGCGACTGACGCGACCAACTACAAGGCTGGCTCAATTGGCGTCGAGGCGCTCGTCGACGCTGTCCCCATCCTTCTGAAGTGAGGCTTCGCCAGACACGACGGCCATTTAGCACCTAGTTGACTTTTATTGGCGAACAGCATCTCGAATGTTGATGGCATGCAGGTCTCGAACGTCGACTCGGGCGTAAGTCGGGCCATTTCAGCGCAGTTTCTGTGTGCGGCTGACTCCGGACCGTCTGCAGTCCATCACCGACGACATTGTCATCGAGCTCAGCAAGCTCACCAATATGGCGCTGTGCTCGGACAATGCGCCGTACGACGCCGTGTACGCATGTTCACGCACCCCGCCGAGACTTGCACTCACAGCTCGTCCCAAATGTGCAGCGTCATCACCCACGGCACCGACACGCTCGAGGAGACGGCGTTCACGATTGATGCCACGCTGACGTGCAACAAGACCGCGGTCGTTGTCGGCGCCATGCGTCCTGCCACTGCCATCTCGGCTGATGGGTGCGTCCTAGGGACGGCGGTCCGAGATGACAAAACTTACGCCTTGTCTCATATAGCCCGTACAACCTCATCGAGGCCGTCCAGACCGCCATCTCGCCCAGCTCGCACGGCCGCGGCGTCCTCATCACCCTCAACGACCGCATCTGCCAGGTTCGCTTGATGCGTCAACGCATGCCAAGTGCCCGCTTACGCCTCTTTCACAGGCTTACTACTGCGAGAAGACGAACGCCAACGCTCTCGACACCTTCAAGGCGCCGGAGCAAGGCTTCGTCGGCGGTGCGTTCTGTTCTCGCAAGTCTCGCGCCACAGCTCACGTCTGACTCCTTTCGGGGTGGCACAGGCCTCCTCTCGACGGCTCCCTTCTTCTACTACCCGCCCTCGCAGCCGACTTTCAAGCGCGTCTACGACATTGCCAATGTCACCTCGTTCCCCCGCGTCGACATCCTCTACTCGCACCAGGAGGCCGTCTTCGACGGCGTCAACGTCTCGGTCGCGCACGGCGCAAAGGGCTTCATCGGCGCTGGTACGCTTACGAACCGTTGCCGCTTCCTAACGAGACCACCTGCGAGATCGTATTCCCTGACCTGACCGTTCCTATACAGGCACTGGCGCTGGTGGCATCTCGCCCTTCGCGTCCGACAACCTCGACTACGTGATTGAGCAGGGCATCCCCGTCGTTGCGTCGACCAAGATCAACAACGGTACGTTCATAGCTGCTTTCCATCCGAGTGACAGCGCCCATGCTCACAGGGCTCGTGCATCTCGCAGGTGCCGTTGTCCCCGGCGAGACTCCTGG
Source organism: Rhodotorula paludigena (assembly GCA_036244875.1). Lineage (NCBI taxonomy): Eukaryota > Fungi > Basidiomycota > Microbotryomycetes > Sporidiobolales > Sporidiobolaceae > Rhodotorula > Rhodotorula paludigena. The sequence continues at coordinate 216,651 of BQKY01000006.1, forward strand.
CCAGTACATCTCGTCGGCCCTCCTCAACCCGGTCAAGTCGCGCCGTCTCTTGCAGGTGCGCCATTCGGCCTTTTTTTCCCACGCCGAGACCTTGTCTGACCTGGAGGCCTCTCTGCAGATTCTCCTCGCCCTCGGCAAGTCTGTCGACGAGATCCGCGAGGCCTTCGAGGAGCCGATGCGCTCGTTCCTCTACTAGATGGACCGCTGCACGGTTGCGGCTCGCTCGTCTCCCCCCTTCCCGCTTCTGAGCCTCCTTCTTTCGCTTCAAAAAGGTCACTCTTCGGATAGAAATGCCGTAGACGGTAGACGAGTCGCTGTGCGCCAGCTGTAGAGGCTGCACGCGTTCTCGGCCGAAATTCACCCTGCTGTCTCTCCCGCTCCGCATGGCGCCAGGTTTCGCCTTCAAATTGCCCCGCTCCTGCGCACAGGCGCAAGTCTCGCGGCGCTCTTGGTTTCGTCCGCCGCGAGTTCTGACTGGGCCGTAGGGTCGCGAATAATTCCGAGGGTTGTCGTGCTTTGCTCAGTACTCGCTCGGGCTCGACCCGCTCATCGTCCCACCTTCGAAATCCAGCGTCACGCAATCGGCGAGCTAGCCCCTTTCGACGCGTAGTGAATTAGTACCGCGGCTGCACGAGCGCTGCAGCGGCCCGCACGCCCGCTCAACACAGTCATCGGCCTCTTGCTTCTCCCGCCTTGGTTCGCGCGCTCGCCAGTAGTTTGAGCGCGTCAGATACTACTTTGCTGATTGCTGAATTCTATGGTACGCGCACGACACCCCGCGTGCATCGGGGCTTGCGCGGCGGATCTTCCGCTTCTTCCGCCGCTCGATCGCTCTCCGCAACGCGGTTAGCCGCCCTTATCTCGCATGTTCCTGCCTTGCTGCCGAGCTTCGCTGCGCGCCAAGCCTTGCCCTCACCGTCGATCCCTCGCTGGTTTCGCTGCCCTCGACCAGCGGCATGGGACAGAGACCGCCGGCGCCGGCGGCCAAGCTTCCTGGCGCTGAGCGACTCCGATTCACGAGATAGCGTTCTGTGGCTTCTCTGCTTTCTGTTCCGCACTCTCGCTTGCACCGCTACTTGCGCGTCCACGCTCGTTCCCCCCTCACTCTCATTCCGCTAGCGCCATGCTCTTCGCATCGACCCTTGCGGCCGCCCTCGTGGGCTCGGCTGCTGCTGCTCCCTTCGCCGGGCAGCGCACCGTTGTTGACTTCCTCGAGAAGCGCGATACTGCCGCCCAGCCCGAGTTCAATATCACCTACTCGAGTCCCGTGAACGAATCGCTTCCGAGAACGCTCATCATGGCCACCGGGTGGGGCCCTTCACTGCAACGCATGTCACGAGAATTCTAGCTGACGCTCAGTTGACTACAGTGGCACTATTGCTGGCGCCGCCGCCTCGGCAACGGACAGTACAAATTACCGCGCGGGCTCCATTGGCGTCGAGGCGCTCGTCGACGCTGTTCCTGTCCTTCTCAAGTGGGCGAATCACAGTCAGCTGTCCATGTTGGAGGGCTAACTGACCATTGTGGCGGATACAGCATCTCGAACATTGACGGAATGCAAGTATCGAATGTCGGCTCTGGCGTGAGTTGCCGTCCTGCTTGGATTCTCCAGGGGAGACTGACGGTTGCATCGACAGTCCATCACCGACGACATCGTCATTGAGCTCAGCAAGCTCACCAACCTTGCGCTCTGCTCCGAAAATGCGCCCTACGATGCTGTGTCCGTCTGCTCCACCTTGGCAGCCAAGCAAGCGCTGACGTCTCTTTGCCCCTCTATAGCGTCATCACCCACGGCACCGACACACTTGAGGAGACGGCCTTCACCATCGACGCCACGCTGACGTGCAACAAGACCGCGGTTGTCGTTGGCGCCATGCGTCCCGCCACCGCAATCTCCGCCGATGGGTGCGTTGCACGCACACACTCTGCGGTCAGACCATTGCTGATACCTCTCGCAGCCCGTACAACCTCATCGAGGCCGTCCAGACCGCCATCTCGCCCTCGTCGCAGGGCCGCGGCGTCCTCATCACGCTCAACGACCGTATCTGCCAGGTCAGACTCACGCCAGATGCCCTGGTCAAGAACGAGCTCTGACACACCCTGTACAGGCCTACTACTGCCAAAAGACGCACGCGAACTACCTCGATACTTTCAAGGCCCCGGAACAGGGCTTCGTCGGCGGTAGGTATCTTCCTCAACTTGCTCACCGCGCGCGCACTAAGCAACTTGCATTGGCACAGGTCTTCTCTCGACCGCTCCCTTCTACTACTACCCGCCTTCGCAGCCTACCTTCAAGCGCGTCTACGACATCTCTGCCGTCACTGCCTTCCCCCGCGTCGACATCCTCTACTCGCACCAGGAGGCCGTCTTCGACGGCGTCAACGTGTCGGTGGCGAACGGTGCGAAGGGCTTCATCGGTGCAGGTGCGTCCAACACGGCCGTCTCGCCTCTTCTCCACTTTGACCTTCCTGACTTTGCACTGACTGCGCTTGCAGGCACCGGTGCTGGCGGTCTGTCGCCTTGGTCGTCGGACAATCTCGGCTACCTCGTCGAGCAGGGCATCCCCATCGTCTCGTCGACCAAGATCAACAATGGTGCGTCGGCTCTGTTTGCTGCTGACGCGGTCCAGCGCTCATTGCTTGGTACATTCACGTGCAGGCGCCTCGATCCCCGGCGCGAGCGGCACTGGCTATATCCGCTCAGCGCTCCTCAACCCGGTCAAGTCTCGCCGTCTCCTGCAGGTGCGTCCTCAGCCGTCCCGCTCGTTGCACAGCGCCTGACGCGCTACCCGCTCTCTGCAGATCCTCCTCGCGCTCGACAAGTCGAACGACGAGATTCGCGAGGCGTTTGAGGAGCCGATGCGCTCATTCCTGTACTAGGCGGCTGCAGCCCGCTTCTTCCGCCCCTGATTGCAGTCCTTCTTCCCTCTGCCTGACTTATCGCGTCACTTCTTCCTGTCAAGACTCTCATTCTGCAGTAGATCAACTTGCTGTGCGCCGAGTCGTGGCTGCACGCGGCCTGCCGAACTCAGAAAAACTCCTCGCGTCTGTTGGTCCATGTGGCTCGCCAATCAGATACCTTGATTCAGGCGCACAGGCTCTGTAGTTACAACGCAAAGCAGGCAGGCAGGACAAGACTCGTCACGGGCGGATGCTGATTGACTCGAGGTTGTGTCCATCGAACCTTGATGTCTGTTCGGGCGATGCGCTTGAGCATCGCAGAGCAAAGAGGTAGTCTCAAGCGTACCACCGTGGACCATGCTTGTTGCGCGTGAATCTCCAGGTCCCAGTCGCGAGTCCACTCCTCGATGTCAAATACAGGGCCGAGAGCTTCGAGGTCGGCGCTCGTCGTCGTTGCTTCGCTCAGATCGGCTTCCTCAAGCATGCTGCGCACCACGCGACGGAACCTCTTGCTCGCTGGCTGACACGTCGAGATGACCGCATCGTCGTGTTCGTGACGCAGGTGTGTAAGGATATGCGGGTAATGGAACATGACGCCGCACTCCTTGCAGAGGAAGAGAGCAGTCACGCGGTTGAAGATGTTGAAGAGGGTAGCGCGCGGAAGCGCAGCGTGCAGCGGCGGGATCGCATTAGACGGGTACTCGTGGTGCGGCAGGAATTCAGCGGCGATGGCCGCCTTGACGCTGTCCGGCAAATCGACGCCGTCCGTCGACATGTTACGCGCAACCTGGCTGAAGAGCTCGATCTCGGTTCGTCGAATCGTGCTGATCACCTCCTCGACGACGGTCGCGAAGATCGGCGACCACCTCGACTGCGTCGGAGCCGTCTCGCGCAGAGCCCGACCCCACAGCGGTCGCACTGTCCGGAAGTAGCAGAACGAGCTGAAGGTGGGTACAAGTCGACGGTCGGAAGTCGAAAGCGCTTCGAGCACTTCGTCGTACAGCGGTTTGATCGGCGCCTGAATCTCCGCCGTCTCGCGATTGCGCGTCTCCTCAGCGTCGCGCTGCTGCTGCACCTTGTCAGCTTCGGTAAAGAGCCAGTGCTTGACGTCGTCCCACTCTGGCGACGTGCAATGTGAGTAATCGACGCAGACAGAGCAGCGAAGAAAGACTCACCGCTGTCCAGGAGCGGCGTACCCAGGCTAAAGAACTTGGCAAGTGCGGCCTGGCGCTCGAGCATCTCGAAATGTGTGGCATACTGTCGGAAGACGGGCGAGGGAAGGTCCCCGTCGTAAATGACATCAAACCAATCCGGCTGCCCGCCCGATCGAAGCAGTTCCTCCTCATCCTCCGAGTCGAGGTCGTCCATGACCTCCTCGAGCGTCATGTCAGGCCATTTGTACCACTGTTCAGACACGACCCGGTCGCACCTGTACGCGCAAGCTCATCAGCAGTGCGGACGAAATCTGGAGAATATCGATTCCGCACGTGTGCGTATCGTAGCCGATGGACCGGAGTCTGTCCTTCACGCTGTACACAGTGCGTCAGCTGCTGGGCCTGCGAAGCGGAGTTCTATGGCCAGAACGAACTCGCGCAGCCTCGCCTCCCTCTTCCGCTCAGCTTCTGCTTCGAAACGTCGCTCCAGGACCTTTTCGTGAGCAAGGATGGCTTCGTTGTCGCGCCGCTCGGCGTAGAAGGGCGGTCTCAGCTGGTCATACGCGGTGACAGCGTCGCTGAGGTCGGTATCCTTTGGCCGAGTGAAGCCGAGCACAGTGCTGACGCTCTTGTCCGTCTCCAGCACAGCGGGAAGGAAGAAGAGCGCTGCAGCGCGTCGACGAGTCAGAAGTGTCGAAGGTTCGAAACCTAGAGGGCGTACCGTGCTCGCTGGACCGCCGGTGAGCATCGGCTGCTCAACCGGAAAATGTCAGACTTCCGCTCTGCGCCGGGTCAACGACAAGACCGCTTACTGCACGTCTGCCTGCAAACATCAAATGTAACCTGATGCAAGCTCGGGTGCTCCCTGCGAATTGTGTCGGCCGTCTGGATGCTGCAGAATGCGGGGGTGAGCACTGCGACGGGGACAAACGAGCGGAGTCACGGCACTTCTCTACGAGGCATTTGAGACAGCACCTGACGCGAAGATCGAGTTTCTTGCGGGTGAAGGAACGCGGATAGATGCCGCAGACCTGGAGAGAAGTGCATCTCAGCACCGAAGGCAAGAGGGCGGGCGCAGCGAAGAACCGCAAGGTACCTGGCAGTTCCTCCCCTCGACAAGGTGTGCATACCTCGGCTCACTCAAGTTGCCTGCAGAAAGATCAGGCCACCCGACGTGCTTGCGTGCGGCGACCCACACGCGCTCGGCGCCCTTGTGGAAGAGCGTGCGGCGGAACGACTTGCAGGTGCGCGAGAGCTCGAGGAGCGCGCCGGGCGAGGACAGCGCGCAGATCTGGATGTCAGAGATGGTTAGTACGGCTGTACGGTCGTCCGATCAGGGAGTGAGACGCACGTGGAGGAAGACCTCGAGCGGGAGCGTCGAGATGCGGTCGAGCGCGCGAGGGCGCGTGTGCAACGCATCTGCAAGTCCAGGAGCAGTCAGTGGGCCCATGAGCGACGACATCAGGCCCGCCAATCGCGCTGGAGGACGCTCTCACCGTTGTCGACCTCCTCGTCAGCCCTCGCCGACCCGGCTCCACCCTCTGCCGCCTGGACGCGTGCGCGCGGGCTGGCAGGGTGGTGTAGCTTGGTGAAGATGGAAGCAAGCTTTGGACGACCAGCAGGAGCCGCCATGCTGCTGTAGTGCCAGTGAGTCGAAGCAAGTTGGGCGCGGAGGCGGTGTTGCCGACGCCGCGCGAGCAGGGTCCGTGCGCGCGTTGGCGGCAGCGACGAGGCGAGGCACAAGAACATCTAGACTGCGCGGAACCGAGTCACTCAGCCGGCCCTCCTGTGCGCGCGATCGCGCAAACGAGCCAGAACAAGCAGCTTGCGAAGGTCCAGTTCCTCTCGAGCCGCAGCAATGCTCGGCTCCTGCACCTCGCATTACAGCGGCAGCTTGAAGCACTCTGCTCCGAGGCCCTGCGCGCCGAACTCTGCCGCCGACCTGAGCAGGCGGACCTTGTGCGCAAAGGCCTGCTCGCTCCGCAGCTCGAACAGCGTGCACAGGTTGAAGAGCAGCGGCTCGTCGTTGTAGGCGAGCGCGGGGCGAGACGAGAAGAGTGTGGTGAGGTGCGTGATGGCCTGCACGAGGCGGGTCGTCAGTGCCTGCGGCAGCTGGTCGTAGGGCTGGAACGCACCTCGTCCAGCTTGGCCGAGTACAGCAGGACGACGGCAAGATTGTTGTGTGCCTGCGAGTCAAGCTCATCAGTAGCGCATCGACTGCACACAGTGCGAGTTGCGCACCTCGGCGTCCTCAGAGTCCTCCTCCAACAATCTCCTCAGTTCCGCCTGCGCCTCGTCCCACTCTGCTCTCGCAACGAGATGCAGCACCCTCGTCTTCCTCCTCTTCCGCTCCGGCACCTCGGACGCGTCGAGTGCAGCAGAAAGGCTGCCGAGGTCGCCCGTCGCAAAGTAAATGCGCGAGAGGGCAGCGCGGAATGAGGGCGAGGCGGCAGCGAGCGGGGCGAGGAGCGACGTAGCCGAGGTGGTGGCCTGCACACCGTTCGCCATCAGCTATGATCGCCATGGAGTGAGACACAGATGTCTAGTAGGAGCGCACCTTGAGCTCCTGCAGCAGCGCCGTGACGACCCCTGCCACCCTCTCTACCCGAATACGCCACTCCCCCTCCTTGTCAGCCTCGCCCCTCCTCTTCGCTGACCACATCTCCTCCTTTGACGCCCGCAGCAGTGCCGACAACCTTTCGATTGCCGCCCGCCGGTCGCCCTCTATCCCCGGGAGCGACGCGAAGAGGACGTGCAGCTCGTACGGCACGGCGGGGTGGAAGCGGGGCGTGTCGGCAGCGGGTACCTCTTCTGGCGGAATGAAGAGGCAGGAAGAGGGCGGAAGGAGGGACGCGACGCGCTGGACCTCAAAGGACAGGGGTTCGAACAGGCGCAGGCGGAAGAGGGCGTGGAACCGGAGGAGCCAGTGCTGCAAGAGATGGACAGGTCAGACTGTGCAGCACTTGGCAGCGGCAGCACGACAGACCGAAAAGATGTAGCTCGTTCGTTCGGGCGGAGCTTGGGTGATAGCGTCGTACGCGTATCGTGCGACTCCCCGCCAATTGTACGAGGTCTGCTCGTCCGGAGTCAGCCAGGATTCCTAACGATATTCATAAGCCCCGCGCACGCACAATGAGCTGGTCCAGAGTCCTTCCGCGCCAGTCGCCCGACAGATCGCGCAGCGGTCGCTGATCTGGCGGAATGTGTCGCTCGAGAAGTGCTGAGACGGGGTCCGCCTAGAATGAGCGATGTCAGCTGTGATCTCGCTGCTTAGAGAAGCCGTTGAGCGCACTTGTGCCAGGCGGACGAAAAGCTCCTTTGCCGTCAATCCCGCGACGAAGAACTCGCTCTCGGCAGGAGCGTCGAGCCCCGCCAGCGGCGAAGGTCCCGGGACCATGTCTGTCGGCGGGCTGGCGATGTCGGGGGCAGGTCGTGACTGAGGTGGAGGGCGCTGCACGAACGCTGCCTCGTTCTGCAGCTGCACGAGCGACTCGGAGAGCGAAAGACGACGAGCATCGGGAGGAAGCGGCGGGAGGGCGGGCGACAAGCTACTGCTCGCGGTGGGAGGCAGCGGCGCAAGAGCTGGACTCCTCACGGTGTCCTGCGTGGGCGCCTCAGGCCCTGTGCCGCGCCCTGCGAGAGGAGGTGCGGGCAGTGTGGGGGAGCGAACAGCGGGACCAGATGGTGCAGGGCGGGCTGGTAGAGGCTGACCCGGCTCTCCAGGCGTGCCGGCAGCGCTCTGGTACATGTCTGTATGGCCCGGGAGCAAGCTGGACGCGGTGGAAACGGACAAACCCGCGTCTTCGCAGGTTGACTTCCTCGCATCTACGCTGTCGCGCTTGCTGTAGCCCCTGCTGGACCAGCAGCGGCTTGCACCGCCTAGACTGAGCTTTAGCTCGCCACTGCACGCGCGACCCTTTTCCGTCCGGCCCTCTGCCACCTTCTCGCCTCGCCTTCCACTTCTCATCTCTCCGACGCGTTACCGGCCCTCCGGCGGCCAGGTGCGCCGCCGCACGCACGTATGGGCAACTTGCACGGACCCAAGGGCCCATACGATGAAAGGACAAGGCCGTCGCCGTTGAGAGCCGGCATACCCTTCTCCGTCCCCGCCGCGAACGGTCAGAGCGAGAGCGACCGCTCCCCGCTCTCATACGGAAACACTGGGTACCAGCCGTCGGCTGTCGCTTCGAGCAGCTTCCACGGCGGCGGAGGAGGGGCAGGCGGGGGCGCATACGGCCAGAGCAGCAGCGGCGGACGCCAGCTCAAGAAGCGCGACCGTGACGGCGGGCCGCGCTACGGCCCGCATTCGACCTCTCAGCAGCAGTATGGACCAGGCGGCGACGGCTTCAACAGTGGACCGCGAAACTCGGTGCTTGGCTTCCTCGACGACCACGACTACTCGTACCAGCACCCGCCTGCGCCCGGGCAGAACCCCTTCAAGGCCGACGCGCTCAAGTGCGCCCGCAAGGGCAAGCAGCGCGCGCCGCACTCGCCGACGCGCACCTCGCCGCGCCGCCTGCCGATTGACGCGCTCGATCTCACCGAGTCGCCCACCAAGGCGGGCGAGCGCGAGCGGAAGGCTGCCTTTGAGGCCGGCACCGCCAAGCAGCAGACCCTCGCCGCATCTACCGAGCTGGAAAAACAGAGGTTGGCTGGCATCAAGGCCGCGCGGCGCGAAGGCGCGGCGGCAGCGGCCAAAAAGTCGGCGTCGAAGTCGTCTTCGAGCAAGCAGACCCTCTTGGACAAGCTTGCCGACGCGGACAAAGATGGCCTGAGCAAGTCGCGCAGTAAGAAGGACGAAGGCGTCGCGTCGTCATCCCTGAAGGCGAAACAGCAGGACAAGGGCGACGACAAGGCACGCGACAGGCGGTCTAGCTCGAAGGTCAAGGGCAAGGACAAGGCCTCGTTCAAGGCGCCGCGCCGCCGGGTCGAGTACGAGTCGGACATTGACAACAGCAGGTCTGTTCCTTCGTCGGCTCGCCGACGTGGAGAAACCCGCTCACGCTCCACTTGCAGCTCGTCCAGCGACGGAGATTTGCTGCAGCTACGCAGCCCCGCCAAGCCCTCGTCCTCCGCTCCTGCCCGCAAGGGCAAGCTCGGCACCTTTCGCGGCGGCTTCGACTACGAAGAACCGTCCTCGTCCGCCCGTGCCTCGACGTCTCAGTCGAAGCGCAAGAAGGGCAAGAAGGTCATCCCGCCGTCGTCCGATGTCGAGGACGATGAGCCGGCGGAGCAGATGCCCACGCTCGCCGAGATGATGGCGCTCGACGCCGAGGAGGACGACACGGCGGAGCAGCGTAGGCGGGAGAAGGGCAAGGGTCGCGCCGTCGAGGCAGACGACGACGAATACGACGAGGACTTGTTCGACGAGCAAAGGCTGCTTGCGGAGGAGCGGGCCGAGAGGTTGCGCGACGAGGAGTCGCCGGACCCGCTACTCGATGACCGAGGTGCGCTGCTCAACTGCCTCTTGCCGAGCCTTTGACGAACCGCTCGCTTCTCTGCAGACGAATCCGTCGATCCCGACACCCTCTGCCCCTTCTGCGATGCTTCTCTTCCCGACAAGCCTTCGCGCGAACTGCTCGCTCTCAAGCAGTCGCTCCTCCGCCAGCCGCACGACATCCGCCCGACGCTCAGGAATGCAAGAGCAGTGCGATTCGTCGACCAGCACGTCGTGCGCACGAGTGCGTTCTGCAAGCGTCACAACGAAGAGAGGACCATCATTCCGGAAGGCATCAAGCGTGGGTGGCCGAGGACGATCGCATGGGACCAGCTGCCAAAGTACAGTCTCTCCTTTGATGGCACCGTCTGTCCACCACTGACAGTCGCGCCTCGCGCAGACGCATCGACCGCCAGATCGCGCCGCACCTTACCAAGATCATCTTTGGTCAGCAAAAGAGCTCGTTCTTCGAGCGCGCCAAGGCCAAGTGGGCAGAGCTCGGCGGGCGGCGTGGCAATGTCATCGATGAGTGGGGCGACTTTGACATCGAGGAGCCGGGCTAGTGCGTGCTCGTCCCACGTCTGCTGCCGCATGACCACCTCCTCTGACGCGCTTCCTCCTACCGTAGCTACGGTCCTCGCGGCCTCGAAATCATTCAATCGACGCTGCACGAGCTCTTTACGCGCACGCAGCCGATCCTTACCGCTCCACGCGTTGCGCCCCTCTCCGTCGACTGGTACCTCCGCCGCGTCCTCTCGCCCGAATGCGCCGTCGAGCTGCTCCGCCACGACCTCGCGCGCAACAGCGGCGACGGCGGCGGCGGCGCGGGTGGCGACCGCGCCGAAGCGGAGCAGCTGCGCGCCGAGAGCCGCGCGTACGGCCGCGCCATGTTCCCCGTCGAGGACGACGAGGTGCTGCGCGTCGTCAAGGCCGAGGAGCAGGACGAGGAGCGCCGCGTCGAGGAGCGCTTGAAGCGCATCGAGGAGCGTGGGCGCGAGCTCGAGCACGGCGACGACGAGGGCGCGCCGCCGAAGAAGCGCAGGAAGGAGCGGGAGCGGGGGGAAGATCCGCCAGCAGCGGAGCCGGCCAAGTCGGGCGCAGGGCGGCGCAAGCCTAAGGCGCTTATGGGCGCGCCTGCCTCGTCGGCTGCCTCGACTGCGCCCGCTGCCAAGCCGCACTCGAACGGGTCCTTCTCGTCCACGTCGGCCTCATCAGCTGCCTCGGCGGGCCGCGCGAGCGACAAGCCCTCGACGGCGAGCCGCTCGTCGAAAGCGACAACGTCGACGACGCTCACCGTGCCGGATGCGGGCCCCTCTTCCGCCGCTTCCGAGTCGGACTCGGACGCCGTCGTCTTTTCCCATCCGGCAAAGTCGACGCACAGAGCGAGCGACAAGGCGCGAAAGTCGACGCTCGGCGACGCGCCGCGCCTCGCCGACTCGACGAACGGGCCGCGCCGCGTGCAAGCTTCGTCCAGCATGGTGCTCTCGGACGATGACGATGATGACGACGGAGCCTCGTCTTCTGGCGCCGAAGTCACCGTCATCACCTCCTCGCCGCAGCGCCAGCGTGGTCGGGCCAAGCGCGCGGCGTCCTCGTCGCCGCCGTACCCCTCCACCGCGCAGCGACCGTCGCCCCAGAAGAAGGACCAGAAGTCCCGCGACGTGGCGGGCTCCCCTCGCGCGAGCAAGAAGCGGCCCTCAGCGGCCACGTCGCGGCCCAGTGCGGCTCCCGTCGTGCCGAAGAAGCTCCGGCTCGCGACCGCGTCAGACGACGACGACGAGGCGTTCCTCGCCGAGGTGCCGCCGGTCGGGTTCGCGGACCGGAGCCGCGCCAAGCGGGCGCGCGACGAGGCTGAGCGGAAGAAGCGCGCGAAGGAGGCGCGGAGCAAGGCGGGGAAGAAGGCGGCGAGGGAGAGGGGGCTCGGAGGAGGGGGCGGCAAAAAGAGGGGCGCGAGGAGCGTGGACGAGTCGTCGTCGAGCGAGTCAGACTAGCGGGGCCAACGGGCGGAGCGGGGGTCCTTCTCTTGGTCGTTTGCGTGTCGAGGTGCTGGTTTCCCCCAATCTGCAGGACTCGCTGCGCCTTTCCTTGTTGCCATCATACGCATAGCTGCTTTCTCTCCTGCGCCCTCGTATGCGAAAAGTGGTGAATTGCGTGTGAGCGCTGCGCGTACGCCATGGAGGGGGCTACAGACTGCGTTCGGCCCCTCGAAGAGCCCGGAACGAGACCAAAGGAACGGCACAGAGGCGAGTGATCCGTACATCCCCTCGAGCCCTTCTTCCCCTCTGCAAAGTCACGTCGACCCAGTTTTTACTCGACGCCCTCCTCCTGCATCATCGAGATGATCTCGTGTGCCTCGGACAAGAGCGCACACAAGATGGCTGTGCAAACGCACCATTCCTGACAGTCAGTAAGCGAACGCTCCAAGGTTCTTCTGCAGACGCGGAGGAAAAGCGTCGACGCACCCTGCCCCTCGGGCACGCTCCCGTCGCGGCCCTCGAACTTGCCGTCCTTGCGGAGCGAGTCGATCTGGTACAGCGCGAGCTGGAACGGGTACAGGTCGCGTGCCGTAAAGGGCCCGCCCTGCTTGGCCACCTCGAGCAGACATCGCTTGATCGTGTTGAGTTTCTGCACCGACGCCGAGGATCTCGTGAGCACGCGGCTGAGTGGGGGCCGAGGGGAGGGAGAGAGACGCACGTTGGCGATGGGCATGAGCTCCTCCGAGACGGGCTCGGACGAGGCCATGAGGCGGTAGCACAGGCCGTAACATCGCCGCAGAAGGTACAGGAGGACCTGCGGCGTCCCTCGCGTCAGCACAGCGCGAGGAACGATCAGCCATGGACGCGCGGAACCGCAAGCGGCGAAGCAGACTGCGCGAGAATGGAAACGAAGGCTCACGAGCTGCCCCTCGGGCACGTTGCCGTCGGCGTCGCGGAACTTGCCGTCGACGCGGAGCGCGTCGACCCTCGCGAGCTCGTTCTGGTAGTTGTACAAGTCCTGCAGGCCGCCTCGCTCGCGTCAGCACTCTGTCGACGGGGAGCGCAGAGGAGGGCGAGCGAAAAGAGACAACGCACCGTCTCCCTCAGGGTCCAGCGGTGCGTGAGCACGAGGCGCTCGAGCTGGGCGCGGATCTCGCTCAGGCGGTCATAGATGGCCTGGAGCGGTCCGCGCGCGACCTCGTCCTCTCCCTCGCGCGCCTTGATGTCTTCGCAAATGTCGAAATTGTCCTGGAGCAGGCCGGCGAGGAGCTCCTGCCCCTTGGCGGGCACGACCGTGTCGCCGCCCGTGCCCTCGTCGGTCGGCGGGCGCTCGACGACGAATTTCCCGTCCTGGCGCTTGTCCTCGATCTGGCGGAGCTCGGCGAGGATGCCGGCGACGTCGATGGCCGAGGGCCGCGGGCGCGCGGCGATGCCGGCGAGCGTGCGGCGGAGCGTGATCAGGCGCTGGTGGAGCGGGAAGAGCTCGACGGCGAGGCTCGAGAGCGACGACGCGAGCTTGTGCACGAGCCGGTCGCACGCGTCCCACTTGGCGAGCAGCAGCGCCGTCATGGCCTCGTCGCGCCGGCGCTCGGCCGGCTCGCGCGGGTCGTCGGCCGCCGGGCGGCCCTCCTCGATGATGGTCTTGAGCTCGGCGAGGCGGTGCTGGTACGGCTTGAGGTCGGCCTCGGTGTAAATGCCGCTCTCATTGACTGGCGAGGGGCGCTCCGAGTCAGCCGGGAACGCGCAGGAGAGGAGGAGCGGGAACGTACGGTGGGTGAGCAGGCGCTTCATCGTGCCCAACTGGCAGAAGGTCGCCGGGCTCTCGCGCGACTTGCCGATGCGGAGGAAGAAGAGCGAGAGGAGCTGCGGGCCCCAGCAGGCGCCATCAGCTCGGCGTGTTGGAAGAGACCACACCCGTCTTCGAGGAGAGGGACGCACCTGGAAGACATCGTTGAGGATCGTGTCGACGCGGTTCTCCTCGGTCTCGACCTGGTCCTTTGCGCCATCCTCGCTCGTCGACGCCTTGGGCTTCGCGCGGATTTCGTTGAGGCGGGTGACTGCGGCGTCGGCAGCGGCGCGACGGGAATAGTCAGCTCTCGGCACGGGGGCAAGGAGTGGGAAGACGGGAGCGGGCGCACCTTCGCCCATGAGCGAGTTGTAGACGTCGAGGACATCCTTTGCGCGGATGTACTCGGTGCGGTCCTTCTTGAGGGCGGTGAGGCGGTTGCGGATGCTGCGGGGTTGCCGAGGAGAGCAAAGTCAGCATGACGCATCCCGGAGGCAGTGGCGCGCTGTTACTGCTCTGCTTCTGTCGACAGTTCCGGTGTAGGCCCCTCAGCCGGTCCGTCGCTGGGCATGCCAGAGTACGGGTCGTCTGCCTCGGCACCGCTCGACGGTGATCGGGCGGACGTGTCCCGCCCCCGATGCACCTGCACAATGCTCGTGAGGCACGACAGATATCCCTGTACAGCTCTAGAGCCGACCCAGCTGTCGCAAAGCGCGAAGAGGGCAGCGGAAGAGGAGCTGCCGGGAGGATGATGACGGAGGATCGGCAGGGCGAGTGGGAGGCGGGGAGGGCGGAGGGGGCGAGGCTGCGAGGGCGAGGCTCACTGTACGAGGGCCTCGAGGACGGGCTGCTCCTCCTCGGGGACCATGGCTGGGGTGGTCGGTGGGCGGGGTGGAGACGAGACGGGAGGAGGCGAGCGAGCGACTGAGGAGGGGTGCGGCGAGGGTGAGTCGCAGGGCTGGGTGGGCTGTACTGGCGTGTGTACGAGTGTCGAGTGTCGTCTGCTCGCTCACTGTGCGCGCAGGTGGGCAGAGTCGAGGGCAAGCTGCGAGCTGCTTCTGCGTCGGGCTCGATCGTCCTCTTCGCTCTTTCGTCCGGCGATGCTGGCTAGCCGTGCCCGGTAGCAGACACTCGCAGCCCACCATGGCCCTCACTGCCAAGAGCTGGGTCGCACTCGTCACCTATGTCGTCGTCAGTCCGTCCTCGCTTCCTCTCCTCTCGCTGCACGTGCTCTCGCCCGCTCCTGCTCACCCCGCTCTTCGTTCGCCGCAGTGGGCCTCATCATCCGCGGAGTCCGCATCCCCGTCCCTCGCTTCCTCTCCCGCCCGCTCCTCCGCGCACTCGTAAAGTGCCGCATCCTCGACCCCCCACCTCTCCCGCAACCCCGTCCATCCTCGCCCACCTCGCTCAAGTCGCCCGCAGACGCACCCACAGACACCGCCTATCCCCCGACGACCTTACCCAGCGAGCCCGCGGTCGACCGCCGCCTCGTCATCCCCCTCGACCTGCGCACCGCGCCCGTCCTCGCCGTCGTCTTTCTCCTCGCAACCACCGTCATCGACGGCCGCGTCGTCCGCCTAGGCATCGTCGGCGAGGACGGCGTCCGCCCCTACGACGTCCTCGTCCTCTTCATCTCGCTCGTGCGCCTCCCTCTCTCCCCTTCCTTTCGCGCGCGCAACCTTCTCAACCCACTCCTTGCCCCTGCGCCCCACCCGCACAATAGGCCTACATCTCAACCGCCCTCGACTCGACCGGCGGCCTCCGCGCCCTCGCCTTCTGGATCTCGCAGAAAGCTGCGCGGCGCGCTCCGGATGCACCGCCCTCGGCCCCCAAAACGGCGTCCGGGCTCTACCTCTGGACGCTCCTCTACTGCTTCTGGTTTCTCTCGGGCCTCGTCGTCGGCAACGACCCCATCGTGCTCAGCGGGACGGCCTTCCTCGGCTACTTTACCCGCGCGACGGGAATCGCGGCGCCTCGCGGCTGGACCATGAGCCAGTTTGCCATGGCCAACGTCGCGAGCGCCGCACTCGTATCGAGCAACCCGACCAACGTCCTCATCGCGGGGGTGCGTTGTTCTCTCGTACCGCTACCGCTCGCGCTTTCCGAGACCTGACTCGGGGCTCGCGCAGGCATGGAAACTCAACTTTGTCACGGGCTTTACGGCGTGGACTTTGCTTCCGGCCGTCGTCACGTACGTTTCTCCAAAACTGCTGCTGGGTGTCACCTTGTGCTGAGCCAGCCCCGTCGAGACAGCGCGGTAGTGGGCTACCCGCTCCTCCTCTTCCTCTTCACCTTTTTCCGCCCCTCCGAATCGTCCACGTCCCTCTCGACGCGCCAGCGCTATATCCCCGCACGCCTCCTCCCGCCGGACGTCTCTCCGCGCTCGGCGCTCGTCGACCCCGCGGGCGCCGCATTCCACTCGGTCCTCATGCTCACGACGCTCGCCGCCCTCGTCGGCACGAGCTTCCTTCACGACAAGGTCCAGGTGTGGATGGTCACGGCCGCTGCGGGGATCGTCGCGTTTGCGCGCGACGTGTGGAGCGAGCGCAAGCCGCCACCACCGGGACCGAGCCGCGCAGACGAGGTCGAACTCGCCGCCTCTGCCGCGCCGACGCAGGCCGCGCCACCTTCGCAAGTCCCAGCAGCGCCTCGCCCCCTCACGGCGCAGTCCCTCGTGCGCGCAACGTGCGCCCGCTTCCCGACGACGACGACGACCGTGTCGCGCCTCCCGCTGTCGCTCCTCCCGTTCGCGGGCGGGATCTTTGTCCTCGCGCGCGCGCTCACGGCGACCGGGTGGACCGACTTGTTTGCGACGTGGACCGCGAGGGCGTGCGTCAACCCCGCCGCGACCGTCTTTTTCGTCGGGTGCGTAGGCGCGGTTGGCCGTCTCTCCTCTCCGCGGGAACAGAAGCTGACGAAGCCCCGGTTGATGCAGGTACGTCACGGCGATCTTCCTGTGCCCCCTGTGCGGCACCAACATTGGCGGCACGATCCTCGCGGTCGAGATCCTGCGCTCCCCGTCCTTTGCCCTCGCGCCGCACGTCGCCGCCGACGCGCGCATCCTGACCGGGGCGCGGTACGCGCTCGCGCTCGCGAGCAATGTCGGCGCGCTGAGCTGGTCCGTCTCGAGCTCGCTCGCGGGCCTCCTCTGGGTCCGCATCCTCGAGCAAAAGGGGATCCGCGTCGGAAAGAGAGAGTTTGCGACGTGGTTTGGCGCGGGCATGCTCGTCGTCCTCCAGACGGTCGCGTGCGCGGTCGTCCTCGTCGAGGTGTATTACTGGCGCGTGTGAAATCAGAGGAGCGGGCTGAGCAATTCGGGTTCGAGTCGGGCACGAAGCCGTGGAGTTTGACGGAGCGATCGGGCCGACGAGAGCGTGGCAGCCGAAGGTGGCGGTGCTCTCTCTGTCGTTTGTCACCGTCGAACCCGTCGGCTTCCTTCCCGCTTTGCTGCACAGGAAGCAGCAGAGCTCTGTCCGTCCACCGTGGCTGCTGCACGCCGACTCGCTTCGTCGGCCCACCGCACGATGGCCTCCACTGCCTCGTCCTCATCATCGCACAAGATGTCGTCGCTCCTCGACCTGCCCATCTCGCCCTCTGCGCCCATCTACCACCTCCGCCCCGACCCGCTGTTCCCCACGCCGTCGAGCCTGCTCCGCCTCGGGTCGTACGAGGCGCCTGACGACCTCGGCGAGAAGGGCCCCGTCGCGATCCGCGAGGGAGACCCCGTCCCGCCGAGCATGCTCAGGCGCAGCAGGCAGATTAGGGAAGGAGGGGCGTTCACGTACACTTCTCCGCGTGCGTGCTTCTCCCTCGAGCAAACCGACGTGCTGGGCGAGCACTCACGGGAACGTCTTGCGTTCCTCCCGCAACAGTGCCCCTCGAGTTCCCGTACGACATCCGCGAACCGGGCGACGAGGAACGCACCAACGCGGCGCGCGCATCGACGATCGAGACGCAGCTCGCCACGTTCGAAGTCTCGCCCGCGCACCCCGTCTTCCCGCCCTCTTCCTCCGCCTGCTCTTCCGGCACGGCTCCGAGCGACGTGGCCGCAGCACCGTCGTGCGCCGCACCGCCCACAGCCTTCACCTCTCCGCGGCGCCTGAGCCCGTCCTTCCCGCGCGCGCAGCTCCTGAGCGTCTCGCGCGCGCTCGCAGCCGCGTGGCTCCCGCAGCTCGACCTCGACAGCTCGCCCGCCGTGAGGGACCAGTTCCTCGATGTCGTCGCGGGGAGGACGGTGCTCGCGCGCGAGGCGGACCCGGACGCGGACGAGGCGGACGGGGTGCGCAGGATGGGGTTCGCGCCGTGGAGTTTGTGCTATGCGGGACATCAGTTTGGGTCGTTTGCGGGGCAGTTGGGCGACGGGAGGGCGATTTCCATCCGTGCGTTTGCGGAATCCGGCTTCAGGCGGTCTCTCCGTTGATCCCTTTCGACATGCAGTTTCGACGCCGACCACGGAGGAAGTGGCTGCTCGCACTGGCTTCCGTGCGATTGAGCTCCAGCTCAAAGGTGTGCAGCGTTGTTTCAAAGTCGGTGCCTTCTCGCGACTGAACCGGTGTCACCTCCTACAGGCGCCGGTCGCACGCCCTACTCCCGCTTCGCCGACGGTCTCGCCGTCCTGCGCTCCTCGATCCGCGAGTACCTCGGCGCCGAAGCCGTTGCCGCACTCGGCGTGCCGACCTCGCGCGCGCTCGCGCTCGTGCACCTCCCCGACGTGCACGTCCGTCGCGAGCAGCTCGAGTCGGCGGCGATCGTCACGCGCGTGTCGGGCAGCTGGATCCGCATCGGCGTGCGTGCACTGCCGTCCTCCTACGCACCGAGTGGACGAGCGAGTGCTGACCTTCTTCGATGCACGCCCGCAGAACTTTGAGCAGCAGGCATACCGTGGAGAGTACGACTCGCTGCGCCTCCTCTCGCGCTACGTCGCGCGCGAGGTTTTCGCCCTCTCCGACGACGCGGCGAACCCGGCGCACGGAGTTAACGCGCGCAGCCAGGCGCTCGCCGTCGTCAAGGAGGTTGCTAGGCGAAACGCCGTCACGGTTGCGGGCTGGCAGGCGTATGGGTTCATGCACGGCGTGTACGTTGTCTCCTGTCCGTCGGATCACTATGAGCGACAAGTGGCTGACTCGGGGTCTTGCGGCGCGCAGTATGAACACGGACAACATTGCCGTCAACGGCGCAACGATCGACTACGGGCCGTACGCCTTTATGGACGTGTTCGACCCCGCCCACATCTGCAACCACTCGGACGACTCGGGGCGGTACCGCTTCGAGCTGCAGCCGAGCATGATGGTCTTTGCGATTAACAAGCTCGGCGAGGCGCTTGCTGAGCTCATCGGGTGCGAGCTCGAGCTTGCCGAGCGCGACGGAGGGGCGGATGAGGGACTCGTTGAGGCGCCGGAGGGCTGGGCGGGAGAGGGCGAGGGATCGGCGGAAATGAAGCGTTGGAAGGAGGAGGGGATGGAGGCGGTCGGCGAGGTCAAGAAGGAGTTTGTCGAGACGTTCAAGCGCGAGTATGAGCGGCTGATGCGTCTCGTGCGTTTCGCTTCTTTCGGCTTTCGACTTAGAGATAAGCTTAGACTGACATGGCGGCGATGCAGCGCTTCGGCTTCACGACGGCAGAAGAGGGCGACTTCCAGCTCTTCTCGCAGTTCCTCGACCTCATGGCGGAGCACGAGCTCGACTTTACCAACACGCACCGCCTCCTGTCGCAATTCACGTCGACGTCGGCGCCTACGTTCGCCGCCTTCCTCGACGCGCTCCTCTCGCGCGCGTCCTCGTCGTCGTCCTCGACCGCCCGCGCCGACTGGACCTCCTTCCTCGCTTCGTGTGAGGCGCGCCTCTCCCGCGAAGGTGCCTCCGCCGCGTCGGACCGCCGCGCGCGGATGGACCGCGTCAACCCGCGCTTCACGCTGCGGCAGTGGGTCCTCGAGGAGACGATCGCGGCCGTGTCGCGCGCGCCCGAGCCCGGCGGCGAGGGCGTGCGGCAGCTCGAGCGCGTGCTCGAGATGGCGACGAGGCCGTTCGAGGCCTATGGTGAGGCGGAGATTGGGCGGGGCGAGAGCGAGGGGGGAGAGTGCCCGACCAAGGAGGAGATGGAGCGGCAGAGGCTGTGCGGGGTGGGGGAGAGCTCGATGCTGGGGTTCCAGTGCTCGTGCAGCAGCTAGAGAGGACAAAGTGCACGTGTAGCAAGTAGACCCTTCTGCTTCGTGTAACGGCTTCGGTGCTTCCTCCTGCACGCGGTCGAGGTGCTCTTCGGCGTCGACGGCTGTGGAATGCGCTTAACAGGTGGTCTAGCGGTATGGGTACAACAAATAGATGACAGCACTGCGTTGCGCGAGCGTCAGCTGCGAAATCACGCCGCGTGAACGGAACACAGCACGCACTCTAGGTGGACCTCAGCGCCGCTGCAAGACGTCCCCGAGCAAGAGCTCCGGGTTGCTCAGTATCCCCTCGTACTCGAGCCTCCGCCCAACGCCGAGCAGCCACTCGAGCACCTCGCCGCCTCTGGGAGGATCCAGCACGCGCGGGACCTCACACGTCCTCACGAGGGCCTCGAGCTCGGCAAGACGCTCCTCTTCGACCCACCCGAGGAGGACGGCGCGGCTCGCGTCGTAGCCTGCTTCTCGCGGGAGGAAGAAGCCCGGGTCGGTCGTCGGGACGAGGACGGCGGGGTCTGCTGGCGAGGACGCGAGGCCGATGCGGATGCCGAGGCCGGTCGCGAGCCCTGCGGCGCGGTTGACGATGATGAGGGAGCAGGACTGGAAGTGCGTCGAGGGGGAGGCGAGGTGCGGAGCGGGAGGGACGAGCGAGGGGAGGGCGTAGATGTCCTGTGAGTGCGTGAGGTTGCGTCAGCCATGGGTCCGGACGGTCGTCTGGAGCTACCACAGTGCACAGAGGGGCTCGCAGGCCCGTCTCGCGCACAGCGAGAGCAGTGTGCGGCCCGGAAGCTTGGGAGAGACGAGGGAGACGCACGTAGTGGCCCGGCCCCTGGTCGAGCTGCTGGACGTTAAGGCGCTTGCCCTGGTCGTAGCCCTCGTCGTCGCTGCTGTGCTCGCGCTGCCTCGTCCCGTTGAGCATCGTCCCGACGCGAGCTGACAGAGGTCAACCCCGCGCAAGGTTGCCTTCGCTCGAGCCATCGGCACTCGGCGCACTCGGCTTGTGCGAGACAGTCGGACCTGTTCAAAGCTTGCTAGGAGTCGCTTAAACCGGCGAACGTCGACTCCCGCTGGCCGCTCCTTCTGTCCTCTCATCAGTCTCAACCGCCGTCGATCCTCCTCAACGTCGCCAATATCCGCCCGAGACCGCTTGGCTCGGCCCACGGTCTGCTCAGTCGAACCTGAGGGATTACTTCACGTGCGCTGCTCACGCTCAGAGCTCGAATAACCTGTAACCTAGCGCACCGTAGCGAAGGTCACTCGTTAATGTCTGCGAAGTAGCGCGCTGACTAGCTTTCTATGCACAGAGCGGGACCGCACCATCGCTTGGGCTCGACCATCAGGCACCCACCTCCGCAACGGCTGAGATGGCCGACACGCCAACGCCTGATGCTTCGGCACCGCTTGTTCCCTCCGCCCCGACTTCGCTAGACGAGCGAGTCGCAGCGTACGAGACCAACACGCTCCCTACCGACTACGACTTTGATCCGGAATTGTCGGTCGACGACAACTACATGGTCCTGACGCTCATTTACGCTCGCCTTTCGATGAGCAAGCGCGGCAACATGGCGTGCATCATCGTCGGATTCGAGGCGCCTACACCAAACGGCTACAACACTGGGCCTGTCAAGATTGGCGCGATAGAGGGCCCGCCGCCCGCGAAGCGAGCACGAACGGCCTCACCTCCTGCTCCGGCTCCCGCATCAGCCCGACCCTTCCCCAACTATCCCGGCCGCATCCTCGCGCACTCGAACAACTACCCTCAGCCCTCCTCCGTCGACCCCTCCTCCTCCTCGGCCGCAACGCCCAAGCCGCTCAAGCCAGGTCGGCAGCCCGCCAAGCCGAAACCGTCGCAGTCGCACTTTCTCTCGCGCGCCAACGCCGCCCCAGAGCAGCACGCCGAAGCGCGGTCCATCTGCCTCGCCGCGCGGTCGGGCATCCCGCTCCAGGGCTCGACCGCATACGTCTCGTTCCCGCCCTGCACGGCGTGCCTCCCGCTGCTCGTCGCGGCCGGGTGCACGCGGCTCGTGTACCGCCAGCAGCTCGCGTCGCCCGCGGCGGTCGAGCTGTGCGCGCGCGAGGGCGTCGAGCGCGTCGAGGTGGTCGAGCGCGCGCGTGACGAGCGGATCAAGGAATGCGCGGCGAGGTTCTGGCGCGAGAGGGGCGAGGGGAGGGACGAGACGAGGGCGAGGGTCGACAGGTGGTGGAAGGCGTGCGAGGAGCGCGTCATGGGCCCTGTGCTAGCTGCTCAGGCGACCGCGTCGGGTGCCGACGAGGAGGAGCGGCGGGCGGCAGACGCAGTTGGCGCCCGCTCGGATGGCATGCCCGCCCAGCTCGCTTGAGTTACTTTGAAACGTCGTCGAAACGCATTCGCAATGTCATGCCCCAACGATGTGAGACGGCGAAGGCGTGATCAAGGCGAATCTCGGCATCGGGGTCGAAAAGAGCGAGAGCGAGCGGGCGGCCGGCCCCTTGCGCGGTTGTCGTGAGTTTGCGTGCCCGACACAGTAGTACTTGCTCGCTACCGTACAGGACCCAGCAACTCTGGAAGGGACTCGTGCGGAACTCGGACGAGACCCGGTCGGGTCATTTCACGCGTGCGATGTCGACAGAAAAGAGCCATGCGAGCTTGATTGTTTGTGCAATGTGTTCGCAGTCTGCGCCAAGTGTTGCCGGGAGGTGGTTGCCGCGGCGAGGGAGAATAAGCGTAAGCGATTCGCGCGCTGCAATTGGCCGCTGCGGGTTTTTGGTGGAGGCGCGCCTGTCTCGACTTTCTGTAGCACGACATCTCGCGTTCGAGTCCGTCTTCCTCCCTCTCTCCTCCACCCCGCAAGCACTTGCACGGGGACAGCGGTGCGTCTGCAGAGGAGCAGGATGCCCGCACTCTACTCGCACGCCTACGCCACGGCGCCCCTCGCCGGCGCCACCACCGTTCCCTCGCCCCTGCTGAGCGACAGCGCGCTCGCCGTCGCCGCGGGCGCGCTCCCGGCGCTCCTGGCCGTCGAGCCGCACCAGCTCCTCGTCCTCCTCCCGCAGCTCAAGCAGCTCGCCCGCTCCCGCGTCGTCGTCCAGGTCTCGACCCGCCAGACCCGCGACCACGGCCCCGTCCTCGCCCTCCGCGGCGCAGGCCTCGCCCTCGTCTACTCGCGCGATGCAGAGCACGCCAAGCGCAATGCCGTCGTTGCCGCGCGCATCGCCGCGCAGGGGCACGGCGTCGTCCACTTTGGCGAGTTTGAGCAGCAGGTCGACCTGGGCTTCGACCAGGCTGCCGCCGACTTTGTCCTTTCGGGCAAGGGCAGTGCGCACCAGAACGGCCACGCCAACGGCAACGGCAACGGCGCGCACGCCGATGCCGCCGCGCCCTCGCCGATCGCCAAGGTCGTCTCGACCGCGTTCGCGCAGCAGGCGCTCGCGGCGCAGGCGTACACGGGCGCGAGCTCGCCCAAGACGCTCCTCGTTGCGCTCGGCAACACGGCCGGCCTCGAGGACGCCCTCCCCGCCGACTACGCCCTCGTCTCGCTCGTCGCCTACCGCCCGCTCTCGCCCGCCCAGATCCGCGACCTCGTCCCGGCTGGCGTCGAGACGGTCGTCGTCCTCGAGCAGGTCTACAAGACCGCTAGCAAGTGGGCGCCCGTCTACCTCGACGTTGTCGGTGCTTTCGCCGAGGCCGACGAGGACGCACAGGTCCCGACCATCCTCAGCGCCACTCTCGGCGAGCAGCCGTCGATCCAGGCCATCCAGGGTACGTGCGCATTTCTTTGCCAGCGTGCGCTGTTGCTGCCAAAGCTGACCACTGTGCTGGCATCATTGCAGAGGGTGTTGCCGCCGGCTCGAACCCCTTCACGGTCGGCACCGTCCCGTCCCCCTCGCCCGCTCCCGCCGTTAAGGCCGCCGAGCCGCCCAAGCACGAGACGACCTACACCAAGCTCCTCGACGAGGTCTTTGGTTCGCGTCTCTGGCTCGCCAACTCGCCCTCCTCGCTCCTCCCCCAGCCTTCGACCAGCACCATCTCGTCGACCTCGCCCGAATACGCGCTCGGCCACGTCCTCGGCGCCAACAAGCAGCGCGAGGAGCTCCGCAACCTTGTCCGCGAAACCCTCGCCTCGAGCAAGCTCGACGACGCCACGACCAAGGCGCTCTCGGCCTGGCTCGACGACGACCGCAACGTCCGCAAGGCCAAGGCCGCTGCGGGTGCCGCTCTCCCCGAGGCGCTCCAGGCGACCGAGTTCACGCCCAAGTCGAACTGGATCATCGGCTCCGAGGCGTGGTCGCACGACCTCGGCGCGTCCGGTCTCCACCACGCCCTCTCGACCGGCGCCGACGTCAACCTTCTCATGATTGACACGACCCCGTACGACCTCCCCTCGGACCAGCAGCCGGCGCAGCGCCGCAAGGATGCAGGCCTCTACGCCATGACCTACGGCAACGCCTACGTCGCGTCCGTCGCCGTCTACGGCGACTTTGTGCAGACCCTCCGCGCCATCGCCGAGGCCGACGCGTACAAGGGCCCGTCGATCATCCTCGCCTACCTCCCCGGCGGCGAGAAGGACGCGACGACGCCGCTCGAGGTGCTCAAGCAGACCAAGAAGGCGATCGAGGTCGGCTCGTGGCCGCTGTACCGCTGGGACCCGTCGGCCGAGCAGCGCGGCAAGGACGTCTTTGAGCTCGACTCGGAGAAGATCAAGGCCGACCTGCGCACGTTCCTCGACCGCCAGAACCACCTCACCGAGCTCTCGGCGCGCCTGCCCTCGTTCGGCGAGGCGCTCGAGGCCGGCCAGGGTTCCAAGCTCGTCGCGGCGCAGAAGAAGAAGGCGCGCCAGGCGTTCGACGCCCTCTCGGGCGCGCTCGAGGGCCCGCCCCTCCTCGTCCTCTTTGCGTCCGACGGCGGCAACTGCGAGAAGCTCGCCAAGAAGTTTGCGACGCGCGCCCGCACGCGCGGCGTCGCGGCGCGCACGCTCGCGTTTGACGACATGCCGATCGAGGACCTCCCGCTCGAGACCAACGTCGCCTTCTTCACGTCGGTCGCGGGCCAGGGTGAGTTCCCGCAGAACGGCCGCGAGTTCTGGAAGGCCGTCCAGGGCGGCAAGCTTGGCGACATGAGCAAGGTCAACACGGCCGTGTTTGGCATGGGCGACTCGCACTACTGGCCGCGCAAGGAGGACGCGCACTACTACAACAAGGCGTCCAAGGACCTGCACAAGGCGCTGTCCGAGCACAACGCCAAGGAGATGGTTCCGATCGGCCTCGGCGACGACCAGGACCCGGACGGCCCGCAGACGGCGTACAAGGTGTGGGAACCGGCCATGTGGAAGGCGCTCGGCGTCGACAACTTCGAGTCGACCGAGCCCGAACTCGAGCCCATCACCAACGAGCACATCAAGATCGCGTCCAACTACCTCCGCGGCACGATCGTCGAGGGCCTCGAGGACAAGTCAACGGGCGCGCTCGCCGAGTCGGACGGCCAGCTCACAAAGTTCCACGGCATCTACCAGCAGGACGACCGCGACATCCGCGACGAGCGCAAGGCGGCCGGCCTCGAGCCCGCCTACTCGTTCATGGTCCGCCTCCGCCTCCCCGCCGGCGTGTGCAAGCCGCACCAGTGGCTCGCCGTCGACGAGATTTCCGACCTCCGCGGCAACTCGACCTTCAAGCTCACGACGCGCCAGACGTTCCAGTTCCACGGCATCGTCAAGCACAACCTCAAGCCCGCCATGCAGGAGATCAACAAGTGCATGCTTGACACGATCGCCGCCTGCGGCGATGTCAACCGCACTGTCGTGCGTCTCGCTCTCTCCCGCACACTGCGCCTCTGTGTCCCTCTTTGCTGACGACTCTGCTACGCCAGATGTGCTCGGCCAACCCGTCGCTCGGCAAGCTGCACAACCAGGTGTTCCACTTTGCGCGCGAGCTCTCGGACGGCCTTAAGCCGCAGACGACCGCGTACGCCGAGATCTGGCTCGACGAGAAGCCCGTCTTTGGCGACGCGCAGCACGACGTCGAGCCGCTGTACGGCGAGTACTACCTCCCGCGCAAGTTCAAGATCGCGATCGCCGTCCCGCCGTACAACGACGTCGACGTCTTCTGCCACGACTTGGGCTACATCGCCATCCTCGACAGCGACAAGAAGCTCCTCGGCTTCAACGTCACTATCGGCGGCGGCATGGGTGTCACGCAGTGCGTTTGTTTCCGTCAACGCCACTCCCGCGCTCGAAGACTGACTCACTCGCGCCTTACAGCTCGATGAAGTCGACCTACCCGCGTCTCGCGGACGTTGTCGGCTTCTGCACGCCCGACCAGGGTCTCGAGGTTGCCAAGGCGGTCCTCACGACGCAGCGCGACAACGGCAACCGCGCGAACCGCAAGAACGCTCGTGTCAAGTACACGGTCGACCGCATGGGCATCGACAACTTTGTCGCCGAGGTCGAGAAGCGCCTCGGCTACAAGCTCCAGCCCGCGCGCCCGTACGAGTTCACGTCGAACGTCGACCACTTTGGCTGGCAGACGGGCGAGGACGGCCGGCGCCACTTCACCGCGTTCGTCGAGAACGGCCGCGTGCAGGACGAGCCGGGCAAGCCGTTCAAGACGGCGCTGCGCGAGATCGCCAAGGTGCACAAGGGTGTCTTCCGCCTCACGGCCAACCAACACCTCATCATCGCCGACGTCCCGCCCGAGGAGGAGGCGACGATCCAGGCGCTCCTGAATAAGTATCACCTCGACCAGGTTGACTTCAGCGGTCTCCGCCTCTCGTCGGCGGCGTGCGTCGCCCTCCCGACGTGCGGTCTCGCCATGGCCGAATCGGAGCGCTACCTCCCGCTCCTCATCGAGAAGGTCGAGAAGATCATGGAGGACGAGGGCCTCCGGAACGACTCGATCACGATGCGCATGACGGGCTGCCCCAACGGTTGCGCGCGTCCGTGGGCCGCCGAGATTGCGTTCGTCGGCAAGGCGCCCGGATCGTACCTCATGATGCTCGGCGGTGGTTACTACGGCCAGCGGTGCGTCACACTCGCTCTCTTTCGTTGCTCCCGCAATCGTGCTGACTTGCATCGTCGACTTGCAGGTTGAACAAGATCTACCGCGAAGCCGTCAGCGAGGACGACATCCTCACGATCCTCCGTCCGATGATCCGCTCGTACGCCAAGGAGCGCCTCGACGGCGAGCACTTTGGCGACTTTGTCATTCGCAAGGGCATCATCTCGGCGACCAAGCAGGGCAAGGAGTTCTGTGCGTCCCCGCTCTTCCTTTCGCGCCGCTGTGGGTCCAGCGACTGACCCGTCCCATTCTCGCTTTGCAGACGACGGCATGTGCCCGCAATAGACGCCTTCGCCTCGCATTGTTTCAGTCCGTCTCGCTCCTGTCGTTGGTTCCGTTCTCCGTCGGTATCTCGCATCCTCCTTAGACCTTCCTCAAAAGGACCTCCCACACCCCATTTCGCTTCGCTCTCTCTCCTCTTCTGGGCATATTCGCTGTCTCGGTTTACATTCCCCTCTCATGTGCGCTTGGTAGACCTGCCCTTGCGCACTCGCTGCATTCACTGTACTCGTCGTTCCACCCACTTGCTGCTCTTCTGACGGAGAGGACGTCAGAGCACGCACGGCCACTGGCAAGCTGCAGGCGTCTTGCCGCGTGCGTGCAGTGCAAAAGGGGAATAAGCGACAGCGACGTATAGGCACGGAAAAGCAAAAAGAAGAGCGGGCCTAACCGGGGATTGAACCCGGGACCTCTCCCAAATTGCGAACAAACGCCCTAAGAGAGAATCATGCCTCTAGACCATCAGGCCGCGAGATACGTGTCGGGCGGTGCGCATGCGCACACAAACGGCACAGGTGTTCTCTGTCTCGTGCATGCGTGCGAGAAGTCCAGACGGGTGGAGCGCAGCCGGCGTTTCTCGCACCAGTAGATATCGCTTTCGAGACCAGGCACGACAGAGCGACGAAACGAACGTGGACGCAGGCTCAAAAGAGCATACGGATCAGACGCGAGCGCGAGGGGAGTAAACGGAACAATGGGGGCGCCAAGTTTTGCTACAGATGGAAAGTGACAAGAGTGGAACAGGATCAGAGAGACAGAGGCATGTGGTGTGTATTGGGGAAGTGGCGCAGCAGGCGATGGGCTCTACTGCTGCGAGTCGACGACGGCAACCTCGGTGTACGCCGGCGCAGCCTCGACCGCCGCCGGCTCGAGCAGCGCCTGCTTCTCGCCCTGGGCCGTCTCGTAGGCAGGCGCCTGCTCCTCGACGTCGACGCCAGCCGAGTGGTCGCCGTCGCCGAGCACGATCGCGCCGCCGTTGTCGTCCTCGCGGCGGGACCAGACCTCCTTGTAGGTCCAGAGGCGGCGGAACTCTCCGCGGGCCGAGGCCGTGAGCGCGAGCGCGAGGACCATGCCCGGGATGGCAAGCGTGAGGGCCATGAGGTCGAACGCGCCGCACTCGACGACGTCCTTCGGGAGCGGGAGCGACGACGCGAATGCGAGGACGACGGCGACCTGCGCGCCGAACCAGGCGCGGAGCGCAGTCTGGTAGTACGGCTTGTCGAACGACTCGGGGACCGACGAGGGGAGGATGACACCCTGCGAGAGGTACTTGGCGAAGCGCTTGCGGGGCTCGCACGTCTCGAGCGTGACGGCCGACATCGCCTCGGGGTTCTCGAGGAGGTGGTTGGCGTAGTCGAAGCGGTAGCAGCCCGTGATCTGAAGGGAGGGGCACGCGTCAGTTTGGCTGTTCGTCGCGATCTGACTCCTCGACAGAACGGGAGCAACTACTCACAAGGAGGCCGGGTCCGAGCGACCAGAGGAACGGCATCATGAGGTTGACGTAGCGCATGACCACCGGCGACGCAAACGAGACGTCGTCGCTGCCGTCACCCTCGAGAATTGCGCTGCCCGCGGCGCCGTCCATCCAGTAAGTCGCGGCGAGGTAGATCATGATGCCGGACAGGAGGAACGTGAGGGCGAGCCAGGCGAGGAGGATGATCATCATGACGCGGACCGAGAAGGTGCGGCGGTGCGCCTGCGACAGGGTGCGGTACAGGAGCGCGACCGAGAGGAACGACGCGAAAGCGCTGTGCACGTTAAAGTAGGCGGCGAGGTTGATGCCCGTCGCGAGCGCAAAGGCCATGAGGACGCGCGGGAACGAAACGGTACCCGCCGCCGGGCGGAAGTGGAGGACTGCGAAGCGGACGACTGGGTCAGTCTTTACTGCATCGGTCGAGAAATGTGCGAAAAGCACGTACAGTTGCCGGGTGAGCGGAAGGCAGCCCACTTGAGCGACTGGGTCATGTCGACGAGCGTCTGCATCGGGGGACGGAGGTCAGCCCGCGCTCCTCTCGAGACGAGGCGAATGGCAGACGCACGCCCATGAGGGCCATCTGGTAGACGGTAGCAAAGAGGTAGCGGAAGAAGTGGTCGATGACGGTCTCGTTGCCCTGGCTGAGGAGCCAGACCTCGGTGCCAAAGACGGAGGCGAGGAAGACGACCGAGAAGAGGCGGCGGCAGCGGCGGAGACGCTTGAGGTCATCGTCCGACACCTTGGGCGGGGCTTCGACGGCCTGCGCGGCAATGCACGTCTGCAGGAGTGCGGTGGGAGCGTCAGCGTGGCAGCCCCTTGGTGCTCTCGGACGAGGCGGGGGTCGAGCGAGGACCGACGACACACCTTGAGAGACTGGCGCGCGGCGGCCGAGAAGCCCAGGAGACCGGGAATGACGGCCGTCTGCGTCGCAACGAACGCAGCGAGGTCCTGGTACGAGTCCATGTCGTGCGGGCGGGAGGTGGCGATGAGGAGGCTGAGGGGCGCAGAGCGGGTCAGGCGGGGCTCTGGGGCTGATTGGAAAGGTGTACGTACTTGCTTGTGATGCTCGCGAGGGTGTTTGGTGCCCTGCGTGCCGTGTCGTCGAAGGCAGGCACTCGCGGCGCAAGCGTCTCGGCATAGTCGAGCCCCACCGACAGTCGCGCTCTTTTCTCGCTTGCCGGGCAGGACAGAGCCTCAGTACACTACAATATGGACGTGTAAGACCAGCGAAGCAGTCAAAACCAGCAATACCATCTACTCTTGCTCGCCCGTTTCACGCGCAAGCCGCTTCTCGACATTCTACGTCCGGTTCTTCCACCCTGATTGCCCAAATCGGCCTCATGCAGGCCCAGGACGACGCCTACTCTGCCTTGAGCTCCCTGGCCCGCGCCTCGAACCAGTCGGCAAGCTTGCGCACCCCGTAGTCGCGCTCGCTCTGCTCGCCACCGTTCTTGACCACCGCAGCCTGCGGCACGACCTGCGCGAGAAAATGCGCGTGAGCCACGTGAGCAAAGCTAGAAAAGGGGAGAAGACGAACCGCGTCCTGCAAGACCCAGTCGTGAATGCCGAGCGGCTTGACGAGCTCGGCGGGTGCGACACCGGCCTGTCCTCGTCGAGCAAGCAACAGTCAGCATTGTCCTCGCTCTGCGAGGAGAAACGTCAATGTACCTTCTGCAGCGCCTGCACAAAGTCGAGGATGTCGTCCGTAAAGATCTCCTTGCCGCCTGAATCTCACGAGAGCCGTTGTCAGTCAGCATGCGAGATGGTCACAAGGGGCAACAGCGAACGCACCCCAGGTGACGAGCGTCTTGCCGCCTCCGGGCAAGGCCTCCTTGTACCATTCTAGATCTTTGACGACGCCCGGGTGCGGGTTGACGTACGGCGAAGCGAGCAGCTTGAGCCCCTTCACCTCCCTCTCCGCCTCGTCCACGCTCGCGCTCAGATCGACGATCCCCTCAGGCGGCGAGTCACACGATGGCCGGCCCGAGAACCACTGCAGCGGGTTCCAGCTCGGGCCGGCGCGCCAGCCCTTCGAAGTCAGCTCTGAAGGGAGAGGCGCGACGGCGCCGACGTAGTGCAATGCGGCGTTGAAGACGCCGCCGTCGTGCAGCAGGTCGAGATGCACGGCCGGGCGGCGCGAGGGCGCGTACGAGACCAGGTTGACGAAGGGCGAGACGAGAAGGGCAGACTGCGAGAGGCAAAGGCCGCTGATCAGGATCAGCGCTGTGCGACGAGTGAGCAGGGACCGGTCAAACGCACGCCAGGCTTTCCCGGCGTCGGACCCAGCTCCTTTGGTACGCGGATCTTGGGGTTTGGCCGCGCGAGGTGCAGCAAGAACGCGGTCGCGAGGTTGCCGCCTGCCGAGTCGCCGCCGACGCAGATCTTGCTGGGCGAGATGCCGAGCTCGTTGACGAGGTGGTGGTAGCCGGCCAATGTCTCGATCAGCTGGGACGGGTAGATACACTCGGGTGCGAGGCCTGTCGCGAGAAGGTCAGTTGACGACCGGGAAGGAAAAGAGAGGGCGCGACTTGCGGTAATGCAGATGGAAGATCGAGAACCTGACGCCCCGGTTGCAGATGTTCTGCGCGAGCTCAACCAGTGCCGGCTGGAAGGTGCCGCCGATGTCGACGCTGCAGAAAGAGACAGGAGTGAGGTCGAGGTCAGCTGGTGCCGGGTGACCAGGCGAAGCCGAGACGGGCGACGCACAAGAAGCCACCGCCTGGTGTGGTCAAGGAGCAGCCTATTAGATCTACCGCGCCGACAAGTGGACGGAAGACTCACCATGAATCCAGAACAAGACAAGCTCGTCGTCCTCGCGCCTGCGCCCGTCAGGCGGAGCGATCCACCTCGCCTGCACTCCCGCGACTTCCACCGGCGTGACCCAGGTGTGCTTGTCGGCTTTGGCAAAGATGGGCCGGCCCACAGCCAGGTACGAGTCTAGGAACAAAGCCCGGACGATGGTCGTTGCGATCTCGCTTGCGACGGGACGGCCGAGGTCCTGGACCAGCGGCGAGGAGCGGCGAAAGAGAATGTAGTGCTTGACGAGGTGCTTCGGCAGGCGGAGGAGCTGCGCCAAGACGAGGAAGACGGTGTGGACTACGGCGAGCGGCGTGACGCGAGGCCTGAGCGGGCCGTCATGCAGCTCGAGTATGACACGATTGTCGCCAGCGTCGTCAATCGACGTCTTCGTCTCTAGCGAAGGCGTCGTGTCGGCTGACATCGTGCCGTTCGGACGACGGGGAAGTGGGGGGAGAAAGGGAAAAAGCGACGAGGCAGCAGGAGCGCCAGACGGGAGCCAATTCCGCGCGTACGGCTCTGGGCGGACAGGGCGCGAGCACGAGAAGCTTGAGACTGCCGTCCCCACAAACAGGCCGGGTCGGATAGCCGAAGAGACAGGAGGTCACCGTGTGCGACAGCCAGCCGAAGTGAATGCAGCAGTGAGGGGTGTAGCTCCAGTACTTCTGCAAGGATGCTCTACATAAGCGCGACCCGGAAAGAAGCGCGAGCGGACGAGCGAAAGCCGTCGGAAGCGAAACGATGAACCTCGGACACAACCGACACCCGCGCGACCCGCCAGAGAGCCGCCAAGCGGGCACCGAGCTCACGATGCAGGCTCAGGACGCCAACGCCCCGCTCAAGACGCGCCTCGCCCGGCTCCTCGCCGCATCCGGCGCGGCTTCGCTCGCAGACCCGAAACTCGCCGCCTACCTCGACGCCCAGGACAGCCTGCGCGCCTTCCGCGCGCAGTTCAGCTTCCCGAAGCGCCGCACCGTCTGGCCCGACGAGTACCGCGAGGACAAGGAGCGCGCGGGCGAGGCGGACCGCGAGGAGGATGCGGTCGAGTGCGTCTACCTCGCGGGCAACAGCCTCGGGCTGATGCCCAAGAGCACGCCAGAGCTCTTACAGGAGGAATTGTCTGTCTGGAGCGCTTCGTGAGTCACTCCCTTGCTCGCACAAATCAATCGGATCCCCACTTGCTCACCTCTCTTTCCTCACAGAGGCGTTCTCGGACACATGGACCATGCCTACGGTCGCCCTTGGGTAAAGATTGACGAGCACGTCACGCCGCTGCTCGCCGAGATCGTTGGTGCGTCTTCAAAGAGCTGCCGAACTCCTCGCGGCCGCTGACCGCGCTTCTTGCAGGCGCAAAGCCGTCCGAGGTGGCCTGCATGGGGTCCCTCACCGCCAATCTGCACACTCTCTTCACCTCCTTCTACCAGCCGACGCCGCAGCGACACAAGATCCTGTACGAGGGCAAGGCCTTCCCATCGGATGCGGTGCGTTCTTCCCGGTTCCCCTCCCCCGCGCGCGCCGGCTCACCACCGGCCGCACAGTATGCCTTTGCCTCACACGTAGCTCTGCACGACTACCCTCCTTCTTCGCTCCTGCCCGTCTTCCCGCGCGAAGGCGAGCACACGATCCGGACCGACGACATCCTGCGCATCATCGAGGACGAGGGCGACTCGATCGCCGTCATCTGCTTTGGCGCCGTGCAGTACTACTCGGGCGAGTGGTTCGACTTGGAAGCGATCACGAAGGCGGGACATGCGAAGGTGCGCGCCCTCGCTGCGCCAGCTTCGGCTGTTTGAGCAAGCCTGACACCTCGAGGCACACAGGGCTGCATCGTCTCATTCGACTGCGCGCACGCAGTGGGCAACATACCGCTCAAGCTGCACGAGTGGGGCGTCGACTTTGCGTGCTGGTGCTCGTACAAGTACCTCAACTCTGGGCCGGGCGGTATCGCCGGCCTGTTTGTGCACGAGCGGTGGGAGAACCGCAAGCGGTGCGTGGCGCTTCCTCCTGATCGCAGACTCCTTCCTTATGTCCGGCTACAGGCTGCACGGCTGGTGGGGTCACGACAAAGCGACGCGCTTCGCCATGCCCTCGGCCTACTCCCCTCTCCCCGGCGCCGCAGGGTGGCAGTTCTCGAACCCGTCCGTGCTCGACGTCGTCTCGCTCCTCTCGTCGCTGCGCATCTTTGACCAGGCGGCGCACGTCCTCCCGCGCGCGCGGGCCGGCGGCCAGATCCACTCGCGCGGCGAGGTGCTCGGCGCGCTGAGGGAGAAGAGCGTTGACTTGACGGGGTACCTCGAGCTTCTCCTCACCTCGTCGCCGTACTACCTCCTGCCAGAGTCCTTCCCGCCCTCCTCCGCTTCCTCCACCCAGGACGACAAGCACGCCGTCTCGTCCTTCACCATCATCACGCCCTCGTCGCCGTCCGCGCGCGGCGCGCAGCTCTCGCTCCTGTTCCACCCGGTCGAGTCGATGGACTGGATCTTTGCGCGGCTGCGCGAGCGCGGCGTGCTCGGCGACGAGCGCCGGCCGGGCGTGATCCGCTTTGCGCCCGTCCCGCTGTACAACTCGTGGGGCGACGTGCGCGAGGCGGCGCTGGCGCTCGAGGAGGTGATGGGGTTGTATGTGCGGTGGAGGAGGGAGGGAGGGAGGCATGAGGAAGACGAGGGCAAGGACGACTTGGAAAAGAGGGAGACGCCGGCAGGTATTGAGGACGAGGGAGTCCGGCAGTAGAAGGGCGGGGACTTGCCACAACCATGGGCTGCACTAGACTGTCCACAAGAGTCTGGAATCGTTCTCGAGGCAAAGGAAGTTGTGTCGCGGCGAGGAGAGCAAGGTCAAGCTGG
Source organism: Rhodotorula paludigena (assembly GCA_036244875.1). Taxonomy (NCBI): domain Eukaryota; kingdom Fungi; phylum Basidiomycota; class Microbotryomycetes; order Sporidiobolales; family Sporidiobolaceae; genus Rhodotorula; species Rhodotorula paludigena. The sequence goes on from BQKY01000006.1 coordinate 250,483, forward strand.
CGTCGAGGGGACTTGGCGAGAGCGCGCGTCGGTGCTGGCGCTGGTCCGGCTTGCGCGTCGAGCGGGTCGACCTCTGCCTCGTCTCGCCCCGCCCGCTCCTCGTGCGCAGCCTGCCAGCTCGTGCACACTCTCAGCTCGACTGCACACGCCCTAGCCCGCACCGCTACCCGCTCCCGCCCGCCTCACCATGGTACGCTCCCTCGTCATCGTCTGCACCGCTTCTCGCCTCCTGTAGGCCCGCTGACCCTGCTGAGCACGCGTGCAGTCGTCCATCGGCACGGGCTACGACCTGTCCACCTCGACCTACTCGCCTGACGGCCGTATCTTCCAGGTCCGTCGTCCTCGCTTCGACCCTCCTCATGTCGCCAGTCTTGCGCGTCCGGTGCAGGGCTCGGCGTGCAGGATCAATCTGCGCTAACGCTGGCACTCCGATGCTTCGCAGGTCGAGTACGCCAACAAGGCCGTCGAGAACTCTGGCACCGTGATCGGCCTCCGGTGCAAGGACGGCATCGTCCTCGCCGTCGAGAAGCTCACGCTCTCCAAGCTGCTCGTCCCCGGCGCAAACAGGAGGATTGCCACTGTCGACCTGCACGCTGGTGTCGTGCGTTGCCGTCCTTTGCGCACGCTGCAGTAGCGAGGATGCGGAGCTGACGCAGCCCTTTCGCATGTCCTGTCTCTGTGGCTCTGTCCTCAATGACAACAGGCAACAGCAGGTCTTTTGGCGGATGGGCGGCATCTCGCGGGGCGGGCACGGGACGAGTGCGAGTCGTACCGCGACAACTACCACACTCGCGTCCCTACCAAGGTGCGCAGCGCTCCGAATTCCTTCCTGTCCTGCTGCCTGCTCTCGCAAGAGATCTTAGCATATAGGTCGACGATGTTGGGATCTGCTCGCTCACGCTGCTATCGCGCAGATCCTCGCCGAACGCCTCAGTCTCTACTTCCAAGCCTACACGCTCTACTCGTCCGTGCGGCCGTTCGGCCTGAGCGCCATCCTCGCCGGGTGGGACTCGCCCATCTCGACCGAGGGGTCCGACACGATCGTCGAGCGGAGGAGCGAGGGCAAGCCGCAGCTGTACATGATCGAGCCCAGCGGCGAGTTCTGCGTGCGTCGCCTTCTTCCTGTTACCACCTAGTTGGAGTTGCTGCAGTTGAGATGCAGCGGCGCTGACTATGTTTGCTGCGATGAGCGCAGGGCTACCGCGGATGTGCGACGGGTAAGGGGCGGCAGTTGGCGAAGACGGAGATCGAGAAACTCGCGCTCGACGAGCTCACGGCGGAGGAGGCGCTTGTCGAGGCGGCACGAATGTGCGTCCTGTCCTTTCGTGCCTCATCCGTGCGCGTAGCTGACGGGTTGCCGGACGAAACAGCATTCATACGGTGCACGACGACGCGAAGGACAAGGATTTCGAGCTCGAGATGACGTGGATCTCGCCGCAAAGCGGTTGGAAGCACCAGCTCGTGCCCGATGAGCTCGCGAAGCAGGCCGAGGCAAAGGCCAAGGAGATCATCGACGCGGCGAACGCGATGGAGGACTGAAGAGAAGAGGAGACGACGACGGTGTTGGCGCGACCGTCGCAATGCACACAGCTTTCCTACTCGCACATCTCTCGTAAAACCGCGGAGCACTCTGTTCTTCGTCGACCCGTGCAGTGGGGACATTTCTTTGCTTCCTACGGGCCGAACGTCGTCTTCGTATCGGCCAGGGGCGCCTTCCGTCTAGGTCCTTTCGTCCCTCCGGCGGCCTCACAGAGGTCACCTCGCATCGGCTGCCTCCTTGTCGAGAGCACGCATCAGTCGTGGAGACACCATCGGCCGAGTCGCGAGCAAGATGGCCGGGACGCCGCCTTTCCGGGATGGGGCTTGCTCGGTGTGTGAGAAAGCGGGAAGAAAACAGGAGGAACCGAGTTAGAGTGGAGAGCAAGAGCCCGTGCCTGAGACGTATGCGGAGAAAGAGGACCCCCGAATTCGCGTCTCTCCGCCCGTCGGCTCTTGGTTCGGTTCGCCTTGTTTGTCCTCCCGTCGGTCCCGCTTGTGCACGGCGAGATGCTCGTTGCGAGGACGCCCACGTCGCCGAGGCCATCGTCGCCCTTCTTCTCGTCGCACGACTACGCTTCGAGCGGGCCTTCGTCGGCGTTCGGTGGTGCCTCTCCGTCCGCGTCGTCGCACCGACCTCCGGCCCAGCAGCAGCAGCAGCCACAGCAGCAGCGCCCGGACGTCGTGCGGCGCCCGAGTGCGCTCCGCAAGGCCAACTCGGACCACATCATCACGCCCGCCGTCCTCCGCTTCGACCCACGCAAGCCGCAGCACATCCCCTCGTCGGCGTCGGGCGAACAGCGCACCCAGCAGCGCTCCGTCTCTTCCCCGACGTCGACAACGACGAATGCGACGCCAGGAGCTTCCGCCTCGTCGTCAGCTGTGCCGCGCACGAGTCCGCCGCGTCCGCTCGCGCCGGCTTCAGGCTCTAGCGCGTCTCCGGACGGCGCTGCTCCCGTCCGCCCCGCGCTCGCGCCCCTCGTCACGAGCGGCACAGTCTCGTCGTCGTCGGGCGACTTGACGACGTCTTCCGGTTCGCTGCTCGCGCGGCGCCGCTCGAGCCGCACGACGGGCACACGCGCCGACGTCCTCCCCATGCTGAGCGACCTGTCGCTGCGCGGCGCGCTGCCGGCGACGGGGCTCGACGAGCTCGACGACACGGTGACGCACAAGGTCATTGGCGAGTCGAGCCACGCCCAGACGCCGTCGAGCGAGTCGGGCTCGCCCGTCGTGGCCCGCGGGGCGCACAAGAACCACAAGAGCATCGACGGGATGGTGCAGGACGGGTACCGCCCGACCAAGAGCTTTGTTCCGACGCCCTTCCCGGAGAAGCGTAAGGACTGGCTCAGTGACGAGGAGGACGAGGAAGACGACGGGAAGGAGGCGCCACAACACCAGAAGGCGCCCTGAGCCGAACCTCCCATCTGCCCTTGTTTGTATATACATGTGCGTGTGCTTCTTTCTGCTATTCGTGCCGCTACTGACATGCCAGTCTCGCAGCCCCGCCGAGTACATACCCCTACGCCTTTCCAGCTGTCGAGTGATTATCTTGCCTTTTCGCCCCTCCCCACTCCGTTGAACGCCGAGTGTCGTATTCCTTCGCGTTAGCTATCCCGTCTTGATGCATGCCCCGGCGGCTCATTCGTTTTGCGTCTCCACTCTTACTGTGCAAAGAACCCGGTTCCGCATCTTGGGAAGGTTGCCGATTGTCGCTGCGCTGTCCCTCCTTCCTTTGACGCGACTTCGGTGAGCCGAGGCAGCTACATTTGCTTTCCTCGTCCGCGTACTCCGTCCGCGCCGTCCAGCCGCGCCTCTTCACGCCTCGGGTCCTCGTCGTCCGTCCCGCAACAAGCCCGGATCCGCCGTCCCGCCTCTCACTCATCGTAGCCTCGCGTCGCTGCGTTCTCTCCGCGATCTGAACACTGCGCAAACCGCCAGCTCTTCGGCTCGAACGCAGCGGATCCTTCGACCGGGTCGAGAAGCGGAGGGGCCAACCTTGCCCAATCCGAGCCGGAGTGGGCCAGACAAAGAAGCCGCAAGGTATAGAGTATGCTTCAGCAGGTTGCGCCAGGCAGATCTTGCGGTAGTACCCAGCGTTGGGACATGCTCGCCGAGGGGAATGACTGCACGACCAGGTTTTGAGACGCTCGACGGAGGCGGAGTCAAGCAGAGCACCACGCGTCAATGAGTCTAGCCGACATGGAGAGCGATGCACATGTCATCTGCGAGTTTCGAAGCGGATGGCGAGAAGCAGAGGAGGACGGAGTCGAGGTTGGACCACCGCAACGCGCTCTTCCTCGCCGAGAAGTGCTGCTGGAGGGCTGCCCGGCTTGCAGAACCGCACTCAGTAGCTTGCCGACTCGCACGACCAGCTTCCACCTCAGCGTCACTCCGTGACAGCTTCATCTCCTCCCGCACCTTCTCGCCGCTAGACGTCGCCGTCATCGCCCTCTTGAGCCGAGCTAGCACCGCCCAGCATGTCCTTCTTCGGTGCCCGTCCGGCAGCAGCCATCGAGCCCAAGGACATCGAGGTCCCCAACCTCCCGACCGACTCGACCTCTGCCCTCGCCTTCTCCCCGACCGCAGACATCCTCGCCGTCGCGTCGTGGAGCAACGAGGTCCGCCTGTACGAGGTCAACGCTCAGGGGCAGGCCGTGGGTAAAGCAGCGTATTCGCACGAGGGTCCCGTTCTCGATGTCACCTGGTCCAAGGTGCGCTCTCTGGCGCGCCAGCTCCGCCCCTCCCTTCGTTGTTGACCTCGAGAGCACTCGCAGGACGGATCCAAGGTCTTCTCAGCGGGCGCGGACAAGGCAGTGCGCATGTTCGACCTCGCGACGATGCAGGCGACGCAGGTTCGCTCCCTCCCAGTCATGCCTCACGGCTTCTTGTCCTCATGCGCTCCAATGCCGCAGGTCGCGCAACACGACGAGCCGATTAAGTGTGTCAAATACTTCGAGATGAACGGGCGAGGGATGCTGGGTGCGTTTGCTCTTCCTCGCGCTTTCTCGCATCTCGCGCTCACCTGTTTCCGCTTTGCACAGTGACGGGTTCGTGGGACAAGGTGCGGCTGACGCCTCGAGCGTGTGCTTGCAACTTGCTGACCTCTTTTGGATTCTGCAGACGCTCAAGTACTGGGACCTGCAAACGCCCAACCCGGTGGCGACGGTGCAGCTTCCCGAACGGTGTTACGGTACGTCGCTCAAGACTCCGCTCCTCCTCCTTCGAGCTCTGACGGTCGTTTTCATAGCGCTCGACGTTGTCTTCCCGCTCATGGTGGTCGGCACGGCGGAGCGGCACATCCAGATTTTCAACCTCAACCAGCCGACGCAGGCATTCAAGACGATCGTCAGCCCCTTGCGGTGGCAGACTCGCACAGTGCGTCGTACGCTGCCCACAAAGTTTGCGCAGCAACTGAGGCCTTGCTCGCTCGCAGATTGCGTGCTTCCCGGATGCGTCGGGGTACGCGCTCGGTACGGTCGAGGGACGAGTGGCGATTCAGTGAGCGGTCTCGCCTCCTCTGCTGTGTGCACACAGGCTGACACAGGCCTCGCAGGCACGTCGACGACAAGCAAGCATCCTCCAACTTCACCTTCAAGGTTCGTCGCTTCTTGCCTGCTCGCTGCAGAGCTGCACTCATCTCGATCGTGATTCGCAGTGCCACCGAAAAGACGACCCGGCACCGTCCAAGTCGTCGAGCGTGTACGCCGTGAACGACATCAAGTTCCACCCGTACGGGACGTTTGCGACGGCGGGCAGCGACGGGACAATCAACTTCTGGGACAAAGAGAGCAAGACGAGGCTCAAGAGTGCGTTTGATCACTCGCGACGCTCTTGCCTCGATCGTTGTTGTCGAGCTTGGCGAGCTCCGCCTCCACGTCCTGCGACTAACCACCGTGGTTCTCGGCCCGCAGCGTTCGACAACAAGGGCGGCCCGATCCCGACGACGTCGTTCAACCACACGGGGCGGATCTTTGCGTACGCCGTGACGCAGGACTGGTCGGGCGGGCACATGAGCAACAAGCCCGACTTTGTCAACAAGGTCTACTTGCACCCCTGCAAGGACGAGGTGCGTACCGGATTCGGCATTCGCAGCCCCGCGTGGCTGCGCTGTCGTTTGATGGAGAGATGCGACGCTGACTGCCCTTTTCGCGTACGGTTTGCAGGAGGTCAAGAAGCGGAACAAGAAGTAATCGACCTGTGCCTTCTCTCGAATCCTTCTTGCTATCCATCCGCGGCCTCGCCACATCGAGCAAGATCCCGAGAGCGTGACATGCCGTTATGCAAGCGCACGGGGGAAGCTCTGCATGCAAGCGGACAGAATTGCGAGCACGAGGCACGCACAGGACCCAAAGGAATGCAGAGGAGAGATGTGCGAGTTGCGGACTGCGACGGGGTGACCAAGGAGTACAACAAGTGCGAAACAAAGGCGAACAGGCCCGTGAGCGAGCGGCGGGTCTAGACTGCGGGTACGGAGCCGGCGACGGCGAGCGGGCCTTCGGAGGGGACGAGGTTGCCATACGAGTCGCGGCGAGCGCGGCTGTGCGATGGAGTTGACGAGCAAGTCAGTGCAGTGCAGTGGGGCGCACGATCTGACAGTGGCTGCGCAACCAGACGCACAAGAAGGTGTAGCTGAGCGTGACGTCGTCGACGTCCTTCATGTCGGGGTCGTCGACAAAGTCCTGGTCGATGAAGAAGAAGAGCGGGAGGTCGACCTCTTCGCCGGCGAGGAGGCGTTGCTCCTCGAAGCAGAAGCATTCGACCTTGGCAAAGTAGGGGGCGATCTGTGGGAGCATCCTGTCAGTCTCACGAGGTGGATACAGACGCAGAGAGAACGCACCTTGTCCGGCGCGACGTTGTAGGTCGCGATCCCGATGATGTCCTCGTCCGAGTGGTTCTTGGCCGTGTAGAACGCGAGCGCCGTCTCTCCCGGCAGGACGCGCACCTCGCGCTGCTGCGGCTCGAAGCTCCACGGCAGCGAGTCGCTCGAGTCGGCGTTGAAGGTGACACGGATCCGGCGATCGAGGTCGGTCCGCGCGACGAGGCGCTCGGGGAGGAACTTGGACATGTCGGTCGTGGGTGTCCCGGCGAACCCGGTCTTGGCGCAGAAGACGCGATACAGCGGGACGGCGAGGTAGGACGCAGCCGAGACGACGAGGACGGTAGCGGCGGAATAGAGGAGGAGGGAGCGGTTGCGCTGCTTGTAGTGCTCGGCGCGCGCGCGCTCGTACGCCTCTCGCTGGGTCTGCTGTGGCCGTGGAGGCGGTGCCGAGTGTGCCCAGCGCCTACTGAGCGGTGTTCGGTGCGGGAGGGGGCGAGCGAGAGTCGGAAGCGGGGGGACGGTGGAAAGAGGAGGACGGGGGCAGGACGGTGCGCGGAAAGCAGTGGGTGGTCGAGCGAATGCTCGTGAGCACGCTCGTGTGGCCAGCATCGCTTCTAGAGGCCGGCAAGGCTGCGAGCGGCAATCAGGCGGAAGCCAACCGTCGCCCTCGCCGTTCTCGCCAGACGCACGCCACCGCGCAGGGCAGAGCGAGATGCCGCCCAAGCACGCCTACAACCACGCAGCCCGCAAGCGCACAGCTACCCTCCCGGCAAAGCTCCGCGACGAGCTCGAGCAGCTCGGCCACCTCGAACCGAAATCCACCAAGTCGCGTCTCGGCCGCAAGGACCGCAGGAAGGCCGAGCGCGGCCAGGCCAAGCAGAACCGCGCCAACCACCAGCAGCAGCAGCGCAAGCGCCCCGCCGCGCAGGATGCTGCCGTCGAGCCCCAGCCGGCGCCGCCAAAGCGCGAGGCGGTGCAGCCGCCTCGTCCCGCCAAGCGCGCCCGCGAAGAGCCCGCAGACGAGGCCCAGCCGCCGCAGAAGAAGAAGCAGACGGCGCTCGAGAAGCTCGTTAGCAAGCAGGAGCGCGGCAAGGGGCCCGACCCGGCCTCGCGCCGCTCCAAGCTCGACAACGACGAGGACCGCGAGATTGCCTGGCTCGAGGCAAAGCTCGGGATGCAGGGCAAGCTCACCAACATGGAGCGGAAACGGGCGCGCGGCGAATTTGCCGACGAGGGTCTCGAGGGTGCGTCGCTTCCGCTCTTTCCGCTATCGCGTCTGCGGCATTGACATTCTGTCGCAGAGCTCTTTGACGGACTCGACGATCTCGAGGGAGCCGCTTTCGGCACTTCAAAGAAGGTGAGAGCTTCCTGTGCAAGGGCCGCTTCCGAAGAAGATGCTCATCGACCTGTGTCCGCAGGACTACGCCCGCATGCTCGCCGAAACTGGTGACCTTGACGACCTTCCTTCCGACTTTGACCCTGCCGAGTTCATGGAAGGTGCTGACGACTCGGAGGACGAGTTTGCCGGTCTCGGCGGCGACGACGCGTCCGGCGACGAAGCGTACGGCTCGTACGGGGTGTCGGACGACGAGCTGCGCAACCCGAGTGACGATGACGACCACGAGGAGATGGGCGAGCTGGGAAGCGAGGAGTCGGACGGCGACGAGGAGATGCTGAGGGAGTCGGACTTCGACGGTGTGGACGAGGAGAGCGACGAGGAGGAGGGAGTCGATCTGGACGAAGACGACGCCGCTCCCGCTGCGCCGGCTCCTGCGCCTACAGCAGCGCCCGCTGCAGTAACAGCGGCACCGACCACCGGTCGTTACGTCCCGCCGCACCTGCGCAAAGCCGCCGCAGCGGCGGCCGCCGATGCTGCGCCGGCGCCCACCTCAGCACCTGCGCTCGACGCACCGCCTGAAGACCCGCGCCTGCGGCGCCAGCTGCAAGGTCACCTCAACAAGCTCTCGTCTGCCAACATCGGCGCCATCCTCGACGCACTCCTCGCGCTGTACCGCTCGAACCCGCGCGCCGTAGTGTCGACGACGCTCACGTCGCTACTCCTCGGCACCGTCTCGGACCGCGACAACCTCGGCGACCAGCTCGTTGTCACGTACGCGGCGCTCGTCGCCGCCCTGTTCCGCACAGTCGGGATCGAGTTCCCCGCGGGCGTACTCGCGCGCGCGATCGAGCTGTTCGACTCTGCGCTGTCGAAGCACGCCGCCACGGCGCACGCGGCGCAGACGCCCCGAGACGGCGTCGTGACCGAGGAAGAAGGGTTCGAGGGGCGCCCGGGCAGCAAGGAGTGCCTCAACCTCGTCTCGCTCGTCTCGGAGCTCTACAACTTTGGCGTCGTTCACTGCGGCTTGGTGTACGACCTCGTCAGGCTCTTCATCGAGGGCGGGTTGGGCGAGCTCGAGGTCGAGCTGCTGAGCCGGATTGTCAAGCGTGCGTGTTCTGCACGGTTCGTGCTTTGCGGCGTTCGCGGACTTGACCCGAGTTTCCCGAGCAGGCTGCGGGCAGCAACTCCGCTCGGACGACCCTTCGGCGCTCAAGGACATCATCTCGCTCGTCAAGCAGAAGATGCACGGCGTCGACCCCGCCTCGATGAAGTACGCCAGCCGTCCTCTTCCGTCCTCTCCGCTCCTCCTGCTGACGAGCGCACCGGATCGTCCAGCTCCCGCACGCGCTTCATGATTGAGCAGCTCACGAACCTCAAAAACAACAAGCTCAAGCAGCCTGGCGCGGACGGCGCGGTCGACCACTACTCGGGCCTGAAGAAGTACCTCAGCGGGCTCAACAAGAAGCGCGCGAGCGGTCCGTCTCATCTCACTCACACAAAAAGGCTGCCTTGCGCGCAGAGCTGACGCATGAGATTTCCCGACTATCGCAGGTGCCGCCCCAGACCCCCTCCGCGTCTCGCTCTCCGAGCTCCGCGCTTCGTCGACCCGCGGCAAGTGGTGGCTCGTCGGCGCCGCCTGGGCGGGCGACCCGCTTGCCGAACTCGACGGCGGCGAGGCTTCGTCGTCGGTACCGGCAAAGGCGCTGCAGAGCAAGGAGGCGCAGGGCGACAAGGAGCTCGCGCGGCTGGCGAGGGCGCAGGGGATGAATACGGACGTCCGCAAGGGCGTCTTCAACGTGCTCATGAGCAGCGAGGTGCGTCTTCAGATCTCGACACCCATTGTCGGCAAGAGAGGGCTGACTTTATGGAATGACAGGACTATGTCGACGCTTGCGAGCGCCTCCTTCAGCTCGGCTTGTCCGACGTGCAGCAGCGCGAGATTGCTCGTGTACTGTTGCAGTGCTGCGGTAATGTAAGTGGTTCGCTCTTTGCCGTGAGGAACACTCCGCTGACTCGTAGACTGTCTCTCCAGGAAAAGGCCTACAACCCCTACTACACACTCGTCGCCCAGCGCCTCTGCACTAAGTCGCACTCGTTCCAGATCACGCTGCAGTACCTTCTGTGGGACTTCTTCCGCGATCTTGGCGAGTCAAACGTCGGCGGCGAGGAGTTTGCCAAGTCGCTCGACGGCGACGCGTCGGGCAACAACGTTGCACCGAGGAGGATCGCCAACTTGGCTAAGTTTTACGCGTGGTGCTTGGCAAAAGAGGCGCTGTCGCTCACGGTGCTCAAGGTGCTTTTCTCCTCCCCATCATTCTGATGCGCTCGCTCACCATCCATCGGTCACGCAGCCCATCCCATTCTCGACGACCCTCCCCTCGACCCTCTCCTTCCTCCAGCAACTCCTCGTCTCCCTCGTCCTCGCGACGCAGACGCCCTCACCCGCCTTTGCGCTCCCCGCCTCCGACTCGACGCGCAAAGACCGCCCAGCGCTTGAGCGCGTCCTGATCAAGTCTGCCGCGCACGCCCGCCTGCAGAAAGGCCTCGGGTACTACTTCGAGGCGCACGGCAAGGAGTGCGTCGCGTGGGCGGGCAAGAAGCTCGGCGAGAGGGAGAAGGGCGTCGTCAAGTGGGGCGTCAAGGTCGCGCTCGAGACGCTCAGTGTGAGCGGGATCGTCACCGATTTCTGAGGCGTTTCTCAGTGTACCACACCTCTCGCTTCTGTAAAGCTTGCGGCGTTCGGGTTGTTGTCTCTCCTGCAACGTGGTCGTACGCGTCCGAAGAGATGGGAATGCGAAGTGTCCGTTGGCGTTGCAGAGTGCCGGCAAACGAGCGACGAAGGCCACCGAGTGGCTGAGAACAATAACGAGTGATGACAAAAGGGGCTCGTGCACGAGTAGCGGATTACGATGGAGAAGGGCGAAGAACAAGCCAAGACCAGGACGGGACTGGGGGGTATCGGGGGTGCGAACAAGCTTGCAAAGTCCAACGTTCCGGCTGTGATGACGCAAGGCGCTTAGGCAAAGACGGCGATGGCGCCGGCGACGGCGGCGAGCGACGCGCCGACCGTGGCGAAGAGGCGCTGGGCCCCGCTGCCGTTGTCCGTCGACGCCGCGGCGGCGTTGTTGTTGCTGGCCGGGGTGGTCGACGCAGCCGAGGACGACGAGAGCGACGACGTCATGGTGATGGTCGACATGGACGCGGTCGAGCTGATGGTCGAGGTCGCGTTGGTCGACGCCGAGGCCGACGACGAGACGCTGCTGCTGTCCGACGAGGCGGAGCCGCTCGAAGCGGCGGACGAAGCCGAGCCGGTAGAAACGGCGGACGAAGCTGAGGAAGCGGAAGAAGAAGCAGGGGAGGAGGGGACAGAAGAGGGAACGCTTGAGGTTGTGCGACTTGAAGAGGACGAGGCAGCAGCAGTCTCCGACGTACCAGCCGACGCAGACGCGCCCGACGAAGCACCCGACGACGCCTGTGCCGACGACGCCGACGTCTGAGCGGCCGACGAGGAAGCCTGGGTGGTCGTACTGGACGCAATCGAACCGGTCAGTCAGAAACCTTTCGACAAGAGACACGCGGCGGGACTCACGGAGCGGCGACGGCAGCGTTGCCGCCGACAGTCGCGACGGCCTGGCAGTTGCTGGACTTGCCAGCGGCGTGCGCAGTAGGAGCGGCGCCCTGCTCCTGGTGGTAGGTCGAGAGCTGGCCGTTGACCTCGTAGATGCCAGGCGGGCTGCGGTCCGCAGAAGATCAGATGCTGATTGGGAGAAGTCTGACTGCTGAGAGATAGCGTACTGCTCAGTCGAGTCGCCCTCGCACGAGTCGAAGCCGGAGTCGTAGTTGCCCGGCTCGTTCCAGTGGCAGCCCTGGATGTCGTAGATCTGCAGGCATGGCACGCGTACAGTCAATACGCAGACAGCTACATACGAGTGCTAGGAGACGCACGTGCTGGCACCAGAGCCATGCGTCGCTGGCGTCGTGGCAGATACGGAAGCCTGCGTGACAAAGCGAGTCAGGACCGCTTCGACGCGAACAAGGTGAGGAAGACGCACAGTACTCGGTGTCCGAGATGAACGAAGTCCACTCGTGGATCTGCTCGCCGTTTGCGAAGACGAGAGAGCCTGGGAGGGGAGGAGGAGGTTGGCGCCCTCCGGAAATCACGGAAAGACTCCTTCACCAAAGCAAGCAACGAAGCGAGGAGGTACATACCGATAGGGTTACCGAGACCGGTGGCGCCGTGCGGGTCAAGCTCGCCACCCTCGTCACCCGCCTGGATGTTCATCTTCGTGAAGTCACCCGTGCCGGTAACCTGGGTATAGTGCGGCGTCTTGAGGTAGTGCGCCTGTTCCGCATCGGAAGCACAGTAGCGGGAGTGCCGAGGGGGAGACGAGCACGACGAAATGAGTCAACGATCCGAGAGAAGGAGCGGATCATGCGGTCACGCACCGAGTGGATGGTACCGTCGGGGATCAGACGAGCGCCGTGGCCCTTGGCCGTGCACCATGCGACCTCGTGCTCCTCGGTACTGCCGATCGTGCCCGCCGAACCACCCTTGGCCTCGGGCGGCGCCCACAGGCAGAAGTCCTGCGGAATTCCGACAGGGTCAATCTTCCGCTCAGAGGCGAGCATTCAGCGAGTGCAGGCTCACGGTGACGCTGTTGACGTGCGCGGTCTGGCACCTGTAATCGTGAACGAAGGGTACGTGCGTCAGCACACGACCCTCTTCGAGACCGGAGTCTCCGGGGTGGTGAGGAAGGAAGCGCACATGGACGACTGACTGTCGGTCGTGCCGCAGTCATTGTACTGCGTCGTGCAGAAGCTGGTCAGTAGCCATCGCAGGCGGGGTCACGACCGGAAACGCGGCTCGATCAATTGAGGGCGCGCGCTCGCTCAACCGCGTTGCGGAAGACTCACGCCGGACTGGCCCTCCTCGCTCGTGTGAGGGAGGTTGCCACTGTGTGTCCGTCGTCAGCATCGTGTGATCCGCTTGGAGATCGGTTGCTGGGGCGTACAGAGAGTAGTGGGTGTAGGCGGCCGACGCGATCGGGAGGAGCGGCAGTGCCGCAAGGATGGGGAGCATGGCGGGCTGTGGTCGAAGAGGGTGGAACGAGAGACAGGCGGCGAGAAGGACGCGACGGAAGGAGTGCGAGCAAGCAGGGAGAGACCAAACAAGCTGGAGAGAGAGGAGCAGGAGGTTGAGCGAGTTGCAGAAAGCGCATCCCGCGCGCTCCGTCCTCGCAGCCCAAGTCCAACTTTAGCCTCGACGCGTTCCAGATCACTGGCCGCCCGAAAGTACGGTAAACAACGCCCTTGTGGCATCCACAGCGCATCACAACCACTGAACACCGCGACAAAAGCACCAGAAGAGCGAGAGACGGAGCGTCAAGGCGAAAAGAGGCGGTCTTGCAAGCGTTGTTCCGCAGGGTGACAGCGTGCTATAGTCCAGAAATACATCTCAGCAGACTCGCAGCAGAAGCAGACAGTCTGGCGCTGTGGTCGAGGGAGGATGTCTCGGAAAAGGCGACGAGGAACTTCTCGCGGCGAGCGCGGCGACGAGGAAAGCGGCTCGAGCCCACACCGCGCACGCCGAAGATGCACCGCTCGCGCCACGCCCTGCGCACCTGCTCTCGCGCCTTCTCGACTGGCCAGGCGGCGTCCGCGCCCGCGGGTGCGAGCTACCAGGCTCCGCTCAAGCCGGGGCAGCTGCCCGCGTTCGACCACGCCCTCGCCTACATCCAGCAGGACCGCGAGGCCAAGCTCGCGAGCCTCGAGCAGCTCAAGAAGGACGACGCGGACCAGGCGACGCTCGAAAAGGTCGAGGTCGAGGCATGGAGCAACGACCCCGAAGTGCGATGGAGGGCCAAGAACGGCCAGGGTGCGTGCACTCTGCCGGCTGTCTGCTGCATTAGCAGCTGATATGAGTGGCCTGGGGCCTTGGCTCCGCTGTTCGAGCGCGGCGGTGAAGTGCCGAGCTGGATGGCAGCCGCGAGCGTGCGATGAGGAGGATGAAGCGGCACCCTCGCGCACGACTGGATGTGCGAGCTGTACTGACGCTTTCTTGACTTGCAGCTGACTACTCCCAGCCGGTCTACCGCCACCTCGCGGAGCGGGCATGGCGGAAAGAGGGCGACTTGGCCATCCTCGTGCGCTTGTTTCCGCTTGTCGCTCCTGACAACCGTTCTGACAGTGTGACTCTACCTGCAGATGCAGCGCGTGACCCAGATGCACGTCACGCCGGATCTGCTCGCCGAGATCGTCCCGGCAGCAGACGTGCGGTTGCAGGTGGCCGGCGAGACGATCGAGCCGGGCGTCTTCACGCTGCCAGCCCAGACACGGCAGGGCTTCGAGGTGTCGGCCCAGGTGTACCATGCCGAGGAGAGGCTGTACACCCTTCTCGTCGTCGACCCCGACGTGCCCGACGAGTTCAACCAGACTTTCCAGACTTTCTCCCACCTCCTCGTGTATGTGCACTGTCTCGGCCTACACAGGCAGGTTCTGACGCTCTCCTTGCACAGTCCGAACATCCCGCTTTCCGCCACGTCTCCCGCCGCTATCCCGATTTCTTCCCTCCCTGCGACTCATGCCTACGTCCCCCCTCACCCGCAGCGGGGCACGCCGTACCACCGCTACACGACGCTCCTCCTCGAGCAGTCGTCTCCGCTCACGCTCGAAGGCGACGCCGCGCCCGCGCGCGAGCGCTTCAACGTCCGCGACTTTGTCGCGCAGCACCGCCTGACGCCGCGGGGCGTGAGCTTCTTCCGCCAGAAGTGGGACGCCGAAGTGAGCGACATCTGGCGCGAGCTTTACAGTGCGTCTCCCCGTCTCATTCTTCTCGGTACGCGCGAAGAGCAGTAACTCATCTCGCTGAATCTGCAGACACCCCTGAGCCGCGCTACGGCCGCCCGCCCAAGATCGACACGTACATCGGTCGCCCGCCCAAGTACGAGGTCGTCTGAGCCAGTTCCCTGGTCGGCAACTTCGCTGTCGCTCTGCAACTCGCATGTCTCGCAGTCCTCGTGTCCAGTCCCGGGAAGCACAGCACGACAACGACGAGCTGGCGTTACAGGCTCGAACGCATGCGGAAGCGAGCGAGCTAGAGCAACTACTTCTTGTCCTTGATCTGGAGATTGAGCTGGTCGCCCGAGTCGAGGTTGAGCGCCGCGAGCGTGATCGTGTTCGCGAGAATGCGGTCGTTGAACGTGTAGCGCTGCTTGCCGACGGGAACGCCGACCATGGCCTGTCACGCGTGCACGCAAGGTCAGCGGATGCGCGAGCCTGGGCGCAGAGGAAGGGAAAGGCACGCACAGCGATGCGGTCTCGGATCGTACCGACAAGCAGCGTGAGCGGGACCTCGAGCTCCACCTGCTGGCCCTTGCAGCCCCACGCCGGCTTGCTCGGGTACTCGGGCAGCTGCACGCGGATCTTGACCGGGTCCGGGTGGCTCGCGAGCCACTCCTCCTCGGGGTAGACGTGCCCCTCAGCGTGACGCGCGCGCTTCGTCGACGGCTGCTCGGACGACAAGTCGTCCTCGGCCGAGCGCGTGACACCCGCTGTCGCGACAGGCTGCGAGGTCGAGAGCGAGCTGGGCCCGGGCCCGGGTACCGCCTCGCCGGGGGTGCCAACGTTCGGGCGGGCGGGAAGGCCCGGAGGAAGGTTCATCGGCGGTGCAGGCGATGCAGAGGCGCCCTCTGCCGCTGCAGGCGCGGGCGTGCCGGGTGCTGGCGAGTTGGCGAAGCCTGGCGGGAGGCCCTGCGACGTGAAGTTCTGCGACGTCGTGCGCTCGACCGTGACCTGGTGCGGCTGCGGACCGGCAGAGATGGTCGCGCCGCTCGAGAGCGTGGTCGGCTCGATCTGCGGCGCAGGCGCGCCCTGCGCCGGGACCTGCGGGCCGATGTTGCTCTCCTCGGCCGGCAGCAGACCCTTGGAGCGATGCAGCGCCGCAATCTGCTCGTCGAGGTTGGCCGTCTGCTGGTACTGCATCGTGATCGTCTCCTTCGACGCGGCGTGACCGTCCCACACGTTCTTCTCGCGAGCGCGCGACTTGGCCGCCTGCTCGGCCTGACGCTGCCGCTCCGCCTCGCCGATGTCGCCACCAAAGATGTCGGGGCGGTGAGCCGCGATGGCGCGAATCGATGCCGAGACGTCGGTGCCGCCAGGCATGACCGCGGACGCCGCGCGGTTGAGGTCGGCCTGCTTCTTCTCCTCCTTCCACCGCGGGTCGAGGAACTCGTAGCGGACGTGCTTGCTGAACTCCTCGACCGGAACCTGCTGACCCTGGAACGTCGTGTACGCTTGGTCCGGCTTGGTCTTTTTCGCTGCGAGACGAAAGGTGAAACGTCAATACTGCAAGCCCCGTACTCGAGCGTGCAGGACAGTACGCACAGCGGACGTAGTCCTTGCGGATCTTGACAGGCGCAGCCGAGTCGGTCGTCTGAATCTCGACAACGTCCTCGCGCTTCTGCTCGATGACGGGCTCCGTTCCTTCGGGTGCAGCCGCTGCCTCATCCTCGTCGTCCATCTCCATCTCCTCCTCTTCGTCGGCGCCGTTAACACCGTCGGGTCCTTCGCCGCCCTCCGCACCGACCATGATCATGCTGGCCATCTTCTTCTGCGCAATCGACATGTTCTCCACCTCGGAGAGGCTCATAGGCGGCGGAAGCTCGGCAATGCCCGCCTCGTCGTTCTCGGTGAACTCGATCGTCGACGCGACCTGGAAGTCGTGCCAGTCGATCTCGGCAAAGGCGATCCGCTCCGCCTCCGCCTTGTCCTCCTCCTCTTGCCGCCGGGTCGACTCCCACTTCTCCCACTCGACGCGCTGCCGCACGTCCTTGAGCACCTCGCGCCGTCCTGCAGAGGGACGATCCGCGGTCGAATCGAGCGGGCCGCCGGCACGACGCTCAATCCGTGCGATGAGCTCCTTCGACGGGACGAGGATCTTCGTGTACTGCTCGACGAGTCTACAAACGGGCAAAGTTAAGCCTCAATTTCCCGCATGAAGACGAGTAAAAAGCAGCGCACCGGTTGAAGTAGCCGAAGAGAGAGTGCGAGGGGCGGAGGAAGTCGAATTGGTAGTTGCGCGACTCGCGCGCCGCAAGGTCGGACGCGAACTTGCGGCCCGAACGGGCCGTGAAAAGTGCAGTCAAACGGAGAATGTCGCTGCGAAAACGAGAAGGGTCAGCTAAACATGCGGAAGTCATCGGCGAGGGGGCACGGGCATACAGGTCAACAGCGTTGATCTTCGGCGGGTCCTGCACGAGGAACTCGAGCGCAGGAGGCTCTGCAGGCCTGCCATCGTCCTCGTCCTTCTTGTCCTGCGCCGCGTCCGGCTTGTCCTCCGCCTTCTGCTCCGGCTGCTCGCCCGCCTTGAAGGCGGCGAGGCGGTCGGCGTAGTAGGCGTGGTACGGGTCGGCCGGATTGAAGAAGGCAAAACGCTTATCCGTCTTCTCGCGCTCGCGGAACTTGTCCTCGAGCATGGCCGGGTTGGTCGCCTTAGCGACGAACGCGGCCGTCTTGTCGACGATGGCCTTGATCGCCGGCGGCGGCAGGATGATGGTGCCCTCGGGCACGGGAGTCGCCGTCATCTTTGCTCGCTCGGTCGGTGCACCCGGTTCTGCGTGATGCGACGAAGAGGAGTCCGGTGGAGGGAGGACGCGAGGTGGCGCCGAAGCGAGCGGTAGGCGCGGGCTGGTGGTGTGCAGCGCCTTTGCAACTGTGCAGGACTCGGCAGGGCACTCGTGTGCGGTCTGGCGCGAGTCGGGCAAGCGGAGTGAGCGAGAGCCAGGATCAGGGGGAGGCGAGCGGCGAAGACAAGTTGCGGCTCGCACGCTCGTGCAGCTCGTCTGCCAGGGATAGTCAAGGGCACGGGCTTGTCAGTGAGCTGGACGGTCCAGATAATCGACTCTGTCCATGGTGACAGCTCGAAGACCTCTCATATTCAGGCGAATACCACTGGGCAAACGTATTGGATGTATTCGACTGCGACCTGGGAGTGTGGCCCCGTGCCTATCTCCTTCGATGCTGCGGAAACAATAGCGCCGTGTCGCACCCGCTTTCATTGCTACCGTGAAGTTGCCCACACGCAGATTGCGAACCACTTGTGCTCGTCTCGGGACGAGGCCGAGCAATTGGGCGCGAAGCCTTTTCGTGGACCCCGAAAAGCTCTAGCGTGATCTACGCCCCGCTGCATGGCCTGCTGTCAGTCTGGGGTGGGTCGAGTGAGCGGATCTCGCGCACTGTGCGCACCGCGTCCCGTCGCAGGAGGCGAAGGTGTCGCATAGCACGGCTCGCAGCTGACTCCAGCCTTCTCGAACGCTGCTGCGCGGGTCCGTGCAGCATCGAGATACGCCGGGAAGCAGCGGAGAATGGTGCGAGGGACGCGGTGAATAAGCTCTTGGGCGTGAAACACGACCGCCCTTTGTTCTCGAGGTCCGGGGTTGCTTCCGACTGATCCGGCCCCGCCCCTGGCCCTAGATCAGCAGCCGCAGGGTGAATACAGCTTCTCTCGCGACCGGTCACTGCTGTGCCCCTCGCTGTTGCTCCTGCGTGAAGCGCAGTGACCGCTTCGTCCTCGCGCGACCTTCCCAAACCGCAAGAAGCGCCGCGAGCACGCTGCCGCCTTCGCCGACGGCATTGTCAGTGACTTCGGCCAGGTTGATATGGGTGCATGCGGGTCGACAGAGGCGGCTGGGGCGGACGGGACGACCGCAGAGGAGGTTCAGCGGTCCAAGGTCATCGACCGTATGTTGCGGGAGGACGAGCAGCGAGCGGCCAAGGAGGTCAAGGTGCGTCACCATGACTGCTTCCGATGGAACCGAGAATGGCGTTGACCTGTCGCTGCACACACGCAGATGCTGCTGCTCGGTGCGCTGAGCCACCGGCTTTCGCGCCTTTCTCCGGCTGATCATGGCTGGCTCAACCTGCAGGTCCCGGCGCCAGCGGCAAATCGACCATACTCGTACGTCTAAATGCCTCCTTCTCATCAGCGGACGGGACTGACGAGCCTGTACCACGTGCAGAAGCAGATGAAGGTGCATTTTCTCTCTTCGTGCACTGTCCAGGCCAATTTCGCTAAACCAACTCGCACAACCTACAGCTCATCCACCTCTCCGGCTTTACGCCGACAGAGATCGAGTCCTACCGGCAGCAGATCTTTGTCAACGTGCGAGAAGGGATGCGAATGTGCTTCATGATCCTGGAGGACGAAGGAGCGGAACTGCAGGACCCCTCGTTGATCGTGCGTCATTGCCTACGCTCAGTGAGGTCAGGCGACATTCACTCACAGTAAGCCACAGGACTACCGCGAGCCCATTGAATCCGCCTACGACCTGCGCGACTCAGAGCCGTTCCCTGTCACGTTACTGCAGCCGCTCAAGGCGCTGTGGGCTGACAAGGGCATGCAAAAGGTCGCGGCGGTGGCGTCCGAGGCTGAGCTGCCGGAAAAGTGCGTTTAACTCCTGGCAAGTCTGGCCTCTTGGCTTTGTCTGACTCTCCTCCCTCCGCAGCATCCCCTAGTAAGCTGCTCCCCCGTTGCCTTTATCCTCTGGTCCTCCGCTTACTCAGGCGACGGGAACAGCTTTTTCGCGCAGCTCGACCGGCTGTTCGACCCTGCCTACGTTCCGACAGAACAGGACATTCTGCGGTGTCGACAGAAGACGACCGGGATCACAGAGACGATCTTCTCGCAACGTGGATTGCAGTACCGGTTAGCTTGAGTACTCGACCTCTGCACTCCTGCTGTGCTGATTGGGTTGTCGCACCAGAATATTCGACGTCGGTGGGCAGCGGAGCGAGCGGAAGAAGTGGTGCGTTGCGTTTCCGCCCCAACACGCTCGCCAGCCCACTGATGTTTGCCTTTCCGGCAGGATTCACTGCTTTGAGGGCGTCACGGCGATCATCTTCCTTGCGTCGCTAGCAGGCTACGACGTGCGCCGCCCGCTTTCTTTCTGCTCGTCATCTTCACCGCTCTGACGTTTTCCCGCGGTCGAACGGAACAGCAAGTCCTCATCGAAGATCGCGACTCGAACCAGATGCAGGAAGCGCTCATGCTCTTCGACTCGATCTGCAACTCGCAGTGGTTCGTCAACACGTCGATGATTCTCTTCCTCAACAAGGTGCGCCTTGCTTGCTTCTCCCCGCACCGAGCAGCCGACTGAGAAGCTGCGTGACAGCTCGACGTCTTCAAAGAGCGCATCTTTGTCTCGCACGTCAAGGCACACTTCCCGGACTACATCGGTTCGTCTCGCTCACGCTCCCATGCGTCGCACAGCCGCCGACTTGCTGACGCCTTCCTGTCACGCCGCGCGAGCAGGTCCTGAGCTCGACGCGCAAGCCGCACAAGAGTTCTTCAAGTCTCGCTTCACGCGGCTGAACCGCTCGGCGCGGAAGGAGATCTGTCCGTCCACCTCTCCTTCCCTCCCGTTCACCCTCTGCCGCGCTCAACTGACCCTTTGGAACCCGTAGATACCCACTACACGACAGCGATCGATACCAACCTCGTCAAAGTGGTCATGACGAGCGTGTACGACATCATCCTGAAGCGGTACGTCCCTCTCTCTCCCCTCGTTCTCCTCGTTCGAAACCCGATCGACGCCTTACTCTCCGACCGTTACAGGAACCTGCAAGACTTCATTCTGTAAAACGCTCACTAGAAAGAAAAAATCCGCGCCTGTTGTGCATACTCGTCGGCCTTCTCCCGCTCCCGCGCCGATCCGTGTACAGCTCCTCTCCGTCTCTTTCCCTGTTGTCTCTCTGGTAGAGCTCTCCTCTCCCTCGCATGTCCTGCCTTCGAAAAATGGCGCCTCAAAATGTCATCACACACGCGCTTCTATCTCCATCCGTGTCTCGGAAAGCGCGGCTCTACGGGATATTCGCCCCGCCGCCCTGCGGTCCGCTCCGCGCCAGCCCCTCGGCACTGTCAGTGCCGCCGTGCGCGGGCGAGGGCGAGGAGGGCGGCGCGCTGGGCCGCTTGGTCAGCACCTGGTCGATGATGCCTTGCTCGATCGCCTGCATGGGGACGAGGTAGTGGTCGCGGTCGAGCATGCGGGCTGCATGATGTCCGTCGAGTGAGCGTGTGAGCGCGAGAGCTCGCGTGATTGCTCGATGGAACGGGAGGTGGAAGAGCGCAAGCGTGCGAGACGCACCGAATCGCTCGCGTGTCGTTTCGCGCTCTTCGTGCGGGAGCTTGCAATGGTCGGCATCTGCGTCACATACAAACAATGAGCACTATCCCTCAGCCTGGAGCCGAACGCATCGGCATGGTCCGGGGAAACGAAGCCACGTCGCGCCGACGCACAGAGGTCAAACATCTTCTCCCGTATCCGGAGGATCTCGTTCGCCTGTAGAGATGCAATGTCAGTATTTGCTGGTCTCAAAGCGACACTGCGCCCATAAGGAGCTGCACACGCACCACAATCGAGATGTCGGATGCCTGCCCACCCGCGCCGCCAGACGGTTCTGCACGCGACGGAAATTGCTCAGCTAGCTCGCTCGCTCGCTGCGACCACGGGGCAGAGGATACGCACGGTGGATCATGACGGAAGAGTGTGCAAGCGCGCTGCGGTGACCCGGCTCGCCTGCGTCAAGTTGTCAAGCGTCAAGCATGAGTACGTGCATCTGAGCGGACCGGACTCAGGAGGGAGCGACGACGCACCGCCGGCGAGGATTAGGGACGCCATCGAACTTGCCTGGCCGACGACGATGGTGTGTACGGGGCAGTGCACGAACTGCATCTGCGCAGGCCGCAAACAGACGACCGAATTCAGCTTGCTGCGTGCGTTGCTCGAAGCGAGACACCCGGATTCTGGCAAGACCGAGCGCACCGTGTCGTAGATAGCCATACCGGCCGTGACGCTCCCCCCGGGCGAGTTGATGTAGAGCGAGATGGGCGCGGACGACTCGGCTTCGAGGAAGAGGAGCTGCGCGACGACGACCGACGAGAGGGCGTCTTCGATCTGCAGTGGGGGGTTTCACACTTTGTATCAGCGTATGTCAAGCATCGAGCAAAAAGCGCGCGACCGTCCCGCTGGGAAGGAAGCGACGCAGAGCATGCGAGAGTTGGACGCACCGGCCCGTTGAGGAAGACGATCCGTTCCTGCAGCAACCGCGAGTACACTGGGCGAAACGGGCAACTCGTTTAGCTCAGAAGTCGCGTTGTACCGCTCGAGCAGGTTTCCAGCCGCGCAACGCACCGTCCGACACTCGTTCCCCTCGAGGCTGCACCACCACCCACGGAACAGTCGAGTTAGCTCTCTCTCCTGCAACTGAAGGGCGAGAGGAGCGAGCGCACCTCCCTCGTGACGACATAGGGTATGAGCGCCCGCCTTGCGCCCGAGCTCGAGAGCTGTCGCGCGAGCGGCCGAGCCGAGAGACGCGGCGGTGGGGCGGCGAGGAATGCGAGTGGAGGAGCGCGCGCGAGGGGCGCGACGGGGCGCGAGCGGAGCGGCGAGAAGACTCGGAGAGAGCCTGGGCGGGTCAGCAGCGCCATTGTGTGCGGAAGAAGGCGAGAGAGAGGGGAGAGCGGTGAGGACGAGGAGGACGACGAGGCGGTGCAAGGGTCGACGCGACCGGCTTTGTACGTCTACGCTGCTTTGCGAGAATTCTCTGCAAAGGAACGTGCAGCAACAGGCAACAACAAGGCGAAATTGCAGAACAACGACGAACGACCTCTCCCTTCCGTGTGCCTCAGAACCGCGAGTACGACCCGATCGTCATCCAGTTGCTCCGCCCGTCCGAGTCCTGCAGAAGAAAGTGCATGTCAGTGATACGCCTCGAGGAGCGGGCAACCCGAGCGGCACTCGGCACGCACCTTCATCTCGTTGTCCGTCTTCTTGGCATAGAGCGACGCGATGGCCGGGCTCTGCTGCTTCTTCTGCTCCGCAAGCTTGGCCGCGAGCGTCGCCGACAGCTGCGGGACCGACGCGCCAGCCTTGACGGCGGGCGCGGCCGCCTTGGCCTGCGCATGCGCCGCCGCAGCCTTTGCATCGTCCTTGCGCGCCTTCTTGCCCCCGGCCGCGCGCCCCGCCTCGTCGCCGTCGCCGCCCTCCGCGCCCGCAGCCTTGCGCTTGGCCGCCTTGAGCGCCTTTTTCTCCTCCTTTTCGCGCACCTTCTTGGCCTCCCACCGCTCGCGCACGCGCTCGGCCTCTTCGCCCTTGGGGTTGAGCACGACCCACTCCTCGGGCTCTGCGCTCGCGGCGCCATCGACGGGGCACACGCGCTCGTCGCTCAGCTCGCCGCCCGCGTCGCCGTCGCCCGCGAGGCCCTTCTTGTCGGCGCCGCGGCGCATCTCGCGCAAAGCGGCGTCGCTCACGACGCAGCCGCACGGGCGGCGGTACACAAACTTGGTCGCGCCGTTCATCTCGCGGAGCGAGATGGGGCAGACGAACTGGGCGGGCGGGGCGCGGTCGGCGCCCATGCCGGCGCCGTGCGCTGCGGCTGGGGCGGGTTCAGCTGACGAGGACGAGGCGGACGCGGAGGGCGAGAGGGCCGGGTTGGGCGTGAGGCGGAGGGTGACGACGTCCTTGAGGGAGCGGATGTGGCCCGCGACGAGCTGGCCGTCGCTGCCGAAGGGCGAGTGCGGGTCGGCGGCGGTGGGCGGGTTGAGGAGGTGCGCGATGAGGGCCTCTTTGTTGTAGAGTCGGCCGAGCGGGCACGAGACGATGGGCTCGCGGAGCGGTTGCTGCGAGTGCGGGCGCACATACAGGGTCGTGGTCAGTTTCGCAGCGAGACAGAGGGAGCGGAGCGGGAGGGGTAAGCACACCTTGGAAAGGGCGCAGAAGGCCCAGAGCTGGCGTACGCGGTCTGCGTCGTCCTCGCGTGTGCGCTTCTGCTTTGTGCGCACGAGCTCGCCGCGCTTTGGGATCGAGCCGCCGTCGTTGCCCATGAGTGCGAGCGTGCGTAGGGAGCGGTTCGAGGGAGGCGAGACGATGAAGGGGGTAGCTGTGGCTGGAGAGAGTAGCCTTGCAGCACTCGTGGATGCGCTCGTGAGCTCGTCGAGAGAAGCGGGAGGACGACGAGGGAAGCGGTGGCGGTGAGAGCAGGAGAGGGGGAGAGCGCGCGATCGACACTTGTCTCGCAGTGAAGCGGGAAGAGGCACGGGCAATGCAGTCAAGCAGTCACAGTACTGTCACTCGCGCCCTAGGACTCACCCGCTGAAGCGTGCGGCGACTCGTGCTCTGCCTCGTTCAACCTGCGCTCGCCTCGCTTTCGGCGCATGCACTCATCCCGCCCGCGCACGCTCACGCTCACGCTCACACGCTCGCCTGCGTGAAGCCCCGAGCACCCCGATCCCCGCCGCATGCCCGCCCCGCGCGCTGCCCCCTCTGCAGCAGCCCGCAAGTCGCTCGTCCCCGACCCCGACCTCTACGGCTCCGCCTCGGACGACGACGACGACCGCGCCCGTGCCCCGCCCAGACCTGCTCCAGCCGCACCGCGCGCAAAGCAGCAGCACAACAGCAGCCTCACCCGCCGCGGGTCGAGGGGCCCGCAACCCGTCCGCGGTTCCGTCACGGCCGACAACGGCCGCAGGCGCAGCTCGCGCCTCAGTGCAGAGTCCGCAGAGCATCTCGCAGACGACCAGAGCCGCGCTGCAGAGCCCGCCCAGCCCCGGAAAGGCGCCGCGGCGAGGGCGGGCAGCAGCACGAGCAAGGCACGCGATTCGCCCGACGCCGCCGACGCCGCAGAGCGCGCGCCTGCGTCCAGGAGCGCCAAGGTGGCGACCGCAGCCAAGGGCAAGAAGCGCGCGGCGCCTGCGCGCGACGACAACGACCGCGCAGACGACGCGCCCGCTTCCGACGGCGACGACGGCCGCACCTCGGCTCGTGGCGCGCGCGGCGGGCCAAAGCGCCCGCGGACGGGTGCAGTAGCAGGACAGGACGATGCAGGAGCGGCGTCAACTACGGCGAGTCAGGGGACAGCGCCGCCCGCACGACGGGGCTTTGTTGTTTGTCCTGCCCACTCTCCCGCTTCGGCGCGCGAAAAGCGCGTCGTGCTGATGCTTTCCGTTGCTTGGGACACAGCCTCGAGCGGTTGCCGACCTCGCAACACGCGTCAACAAGCCCCCGCCGCAGTACTCGACTGTCCTCGTCGACCCCGAGGCAGACGACGCCGACCCCTTCCCCTTTACGACCAACCCGCCGACGCCGCATGCCAAGGGTCAGGCAAAACGTGCGGCGTCGGCGAGCAAGCCGAATCCGCGCGGCGCAAAGGTGCGTTTCGTGTTGCCTGCGCTTCCGCGCGCAGATCCTCTCTCTCCGTTAGTCCGACAGAGGCTGATCTCGCTCGTCCGTGGTTCTCTCCAAATAGGCGCCTCGGATAGCAGACTCGTCCGCGTCGCACGCCTCGACCTCGACCTCCCGCCAGACGCCCCCACACGCGTCCACCTCGTCCACGCACGCCCCAATCCACCCGCACGAGACGCCCGTGCAGGTCAAGAACATTGCCTTCCGCGCGGGCGCCGGGCCAGGGACGCCTGGGACGGCGGGGCGCGGCGCGGGCGCGGCGGGCGGGAAGAGCGTGAGGAGGAGTAGCGCGAGGGGGAGCGCGGGGAGGGGGAGCAGTATCGGCGGTGGGTTCGAGGGTGCGTCTCCTCTCCTTTCGCCGTGCTCTCTACGTTCTCTGTTGAGTTCGAACTTGCTGAGTGCTGATGGGGGACGCCCGCAGCGGTCCCGCACCCGCAAGTCGCCGACGACAAGCTGTACCGCTCGACCGACGCCGCCGACCCGCTCGCCAAGCGCCTCCGCAGCCTCGTGAGCTGGGCCGCGCAGCGCACGCGCGACCGCGTCCGCCAGCTCGCCGACCCGGAGAGCCCCGCCGAGCGCGCCGCGAGGGACGTCGTCGATGCGTTCATCGACGACGTGTGCCGCCTGAAGGTCGACACGAGCGTGCCGTTCTCGGTGCGTCCGTGGCGCGCGTCGACGGTGTCCGCCTCTCGGCCCCGACTAGTTTCGTCGCCGGCGGGTCATGCTGACGAGAGTCCTCTGTTTCGTCGCGCAGGAACCGAGTCGGTCGCAGGACCCGGCCGCGCTCCCGCCGCATCCGCAGAACGAGTCGAACGCGCGGCGGATGCAAGAGCTGGAAGAGAGCTACGCAGCGTGCGTCTGCGCGTATTTCCCTCCTGTCCCGCAGGCGCCTTCTCTCGAGGCCGGTGGTACTCACGAGCAGTATTCTCGTCGACCACAGCATCGCCAGCGAGCAGACCCTGCGGCAATCCCTCGACCCGATCTACCAAGCCTTCTTTGACCGGCGCGCGGCCGCACACGAGTCGCTCGCCTCGACCTCCTCCTCCTCCTCGACCCTCGGTCCCCTCCTCCCCGCGCCCGCCTCGGCGCGCGCAAACCCGTCCGCCTACGCCGCGACGCTCGACCTGGGCCTCGTCGAGTCCGCGCCAACGACGCTCGACGACGTGCGCGCGCTCGGGCGGAGACTCGTCCAGGGCGAGGGCGTCGCCGTGTCCGATGCGGCGGCGGCGGCTGCAAAGGCGCGGCGGAAGAGCAGCAAGGGGAAGGGGAAGGCGGGCGCGGGGATGGAGGAAGAGGCGGGCCTGGGAGAGGGCGGCGAGAGGCAGCGAGAGCTGCAGCGGCGGATTGCAGAGGCGCAGATCGACGTGCGTCTCGCTCCTCCTGTGTTACGTTCTGCCGCTATCTGTCGTGCTGACCTGACTTGCTGTTCGCAACGACTAGACGGCCGCTCTGCACCACCTCACGCACCGCCTCTCGTCCTTTGCGCGCGTCGCCCGCTCCTACATCGCCCACCGCAGCGCCAACACGCACGCAGCCCTCGCAGCGCACTCGTCCGCGCCCGCCGCACCGGCGGCGAGCGAGGGCGCCGACGAGGGGACGGGCGCAGGGCTCGCGCACGCGCTGCGGGGCGCGGCGGCCGGCGCGGAACGCGACGCGCAGGGACTCGATCCGCGCGAGTTGCTGCGCGCGATTGCCGGCGCAGACGCGCCGCGGTAGTCTCTGGGCGGGTGAGAGACGTGCTTGTTCTCCTGTGCACCTGCTCGATGTGATGTTGGAAACCCCCCTTTTATTTCTCCCTCTCTCTCCTCTCTCGATACCCATACGCCTATCTGTTGCGCTTTACTTCCTCCTCCATTCCCTACCCTTCGACTTTCCGTGATCCCCCCTTTCTCCCCCCGACGACGCGGTCGCCAAAAGGCCCTCTCCTTTTTTACGTGCTTTCCCTCGCCCCTTTTCTCGACGATACCCCACCCGGCTCTCCTTCCCGTTTTCACCTGTTCTGTCCTTTCTCCGAAGCTTTTATCCGACAGCCCGTGTGCCCGTCTTTATATTCGCGTAGCTACGTAACGCCGGACGATTCTCTCCCGCTTCCGTCTCTCGGGGCCGTACAAGTGGGCGAGAGCGGACAACGCGTTACAACAACATCCTGATACGGCGAGACAGAGGCAACAAAGAGAGAGAAGGCTGATCAGGCGCGCCAGTACTGCGCGACCGAGTGAATGCGGTCGAGCACAGAGGTGAAGTAGCTCGTGTCGTTGAGGAGCGCCTCGAACTCCTTGATTGCCTCTTCCTCCGATAGATTGAGGAGGAACTTGTCCTGGACCTGAACGAGGTCGGGAGTCGTCAGTATGCGCATCGCTCACAAGCTGGAAGTCGAGGAATGGCACCGGAGGGTCCATCCTCGACGAGCGCAAAAAGCGAAAACGCACCTTCATGACGGCTTTGTCCGGCTCGAGCTTGATGTCGGGAATGTTACCATCGACCATGAGCGCGACGAGGTTGATGAGGAGGTTGGCGTTCTTGCGCAGCGTCGTGAAGCCCGTGTAGCACAGGTTCTTGAAGCGCGCATAGTGCGGCGAGTGCATCCCGCCCATGGCGTCCACCATCTCTTTGCACACCTTGACGGCCGGAGGGAACGGCTTGGGATCGCGACCGAGGATGTAGCCAAAGTCGACTGTGAGAGCGCTACGTCGTGAGCACGACCTTCGGTAGGTGATCACATGCACACGGGAGAGACGCACCGTGGAAGAAGTGACCATCGGGCGAGAGCAGGAGGTTGTCGAGGTGCCGGTCGCCAACGCCGAGGAGGTACGTGACGACGCAGTAGCCGGCTGCGGAAGCGCGCGTGTCAATGTTTCGCTCGAGGACGGCCACAGAAATCGCTGAGACGCACCGCAGCTGCGGATGTACGTGTCGAGCACCTCGGGCTTGACACCGTACGTGCCGACGCTGCCAGGGTCTGCATGTCCCTCGCGCAAGTACCCAAGCAGGCCCTGCTGGCCATATTCGAACGTGATGTCCTGCAGCGTCCTGCTCGGCACGAACTGGACCATGCCGTCAATCTGGCCCGTCGCGAGGACGCGGTACGGCATGAGCTTGAGGTCGAGGTTCTCGTTGCGCAGGAGGCGGTCCATGAGCGTGAAGAGCTGGATCACGAGCTGGTCCTGCCGCAGGTCGTCGCCGTTCTTGAAGATGACGGGATACGGCTCGCCCGTCGTTGTTTGCAGCTGTAGCCGCAAAGGGAACAGGTTCGATTTGAAGACGGAGGACGATTCGGCGTCGATGCCCGTGACGAGCACGCGCGCATCGAGCGGGAGCGGGATCGGAGGCGAGAACGTGCTCAGCCCCGACGAGGACGACTGCAGCGCCGAGCGCAGCTTCTCGATCTTTTTCGGCCGCGCGTCTTTCGACTGACGAAGCGACGTCGCGAGCTGTGTGATGCGCTCGATGAACTCGCCCTGTCGCCGCAGCGCGTCGAGCTGGTCCGAATCGTCGCGGTGGACCTGCCGATTTCCGTTGCTGTCAGCATCAGCTGAGGGAAACTGGGCAATGGGAGCGACGCACCTCCTGCATCTTGCGCTCAAACTTAGCCGCAATCTCGTCAAACATCCTCCCTCTCGCCTCGTCCTTGCGCTCGACCTGGATGTACCAGTAGAAGCTGTTGCCCAGAACGGGGTTGTTGGCGCTGCGCTCGATGAGAAAGTCCTCGAGGGTCGGCAGCGCATCGTCGGCGCTCGAAGCAGCGGCGGCGGCGGAGCGGTGATGTGCGCGAGAGTGGCGCAACGAGGCGCTCGGCGAGATGGAGGAGGCGGATGGGGAAGTGGGCGGCGGTGCGGGCTCGAATTTGAGCGCCTGGACGAGTTGCAGCAGGTACAGCATGAGCTCCTGTCCTCGCCCGCAGAGTCAGCACATGTTCAACGTGACACTATGCGGACGAGGGGCGCACCTCGTCGTCCGCCCTCTCGAGCTGCCGCACAGCATACGCGCGCACCCTCCGATCCCGAAACCCTTCTGCCGGGCCGAGCAGTTCGAGCGCGTCGTCCATCTCGACCTCGCTCCACATGGGCAGGAGCGTCTCGACGGCCTGTTTGGCCTCTCCCGGGTCGGACCACACGACCGACTTGAGGAATTTGGTCAGGGCGCGCTTGTCGCGCGTGAGGTAGAAGCGGAACTTCCACAGGAGGTCGCGCTGCGGCGTCGTCAGCTCCTGCGTCGGCGGGTAGCGGAGGATTTCCTGTGTGGGAAAAGCAGCCATCAACACAGCGTCAGTTTCACAGAAAGACACGGAGACACTGATGTCCCGAGGCTGGTGCCGCACATTGAGCTCGTCGCGGATTTTAGCATTCGGCTTGAGCTCCCGGTCGAGCGGTCCGTTGCGGTGGTCTCGCACCAGTCGACGATGCTTCGCCTCGACTGGGTTCTTGCGCACGATCTCCGGATCGACGATTGTAAAGAGCGAGGCTTCGGCCGCGGCGAGCGCGGACGAGGTCGACGCGGCGGCGACGCCTTGCGCCGAAGCGGCGGTCGTTGCTGGTGCGGCGAGGGTCGAAGACAGGGTGTGCGATGAGAGGACGGGGAGAGGGTATTCCTGCAGGGCGAGAGCGAGTGTCGTAAGCGGTGTTCGCGCCATCGGAGCGACGAGGCAGCTTACGGGCTCGCTGAAGACGACGGGAAAGTCGAAGCGTGGCAGATCGATGTAGAGGAAGAGGTTGTCTGACTTTTCAGACTCGGCCTGTGCGGACACGAGCGTGAGATCGTCCACGTGGAAGGGCTGACCTCGCGCAAGCAAACGCACCTTGTGGATTTTCTCGATCTGGCGAAAGGCGAGCTTGTCGAGCCAGTCGAGACGAGCGATGTCTCCGCGCTCGTGCTTCTTGACGAGCTTCTCGAGGCGGCCCATCTCGTCCTTGAGCCCGACCTTGCTCGGCGTCTCGGACTCTGCGCTCCCGTCTGCGCGCACGCCCTTCCAGAGGTAGAGACGCTGCTTGCCCTTCTTGAGAGTGCACTTGTTGCCGAAGAGGCGCAGGGTGGCACCGCCGACGACGGCCTGCTGGCGCGGGCCGGCAATGTCGTAGACGGTGACGGCGAGCTGGGCGCCGAGGGGCAGGTCGCGGTACTTGACGGGGAGGGTGATGTGCTCGTTCCAGTCGACCTGGGTGCGCGACTTGAAGGCCTTGTGGGCGGTCTGAAGGGGCGGGACGAGGCGCTTGTTGTCGGCCCAGAGTTCGAGGTGGACGTAGAGATCCGAGGGGAGGGCCTGCTGGAAGCCGTGGTGGCGGAGCTCGGGGTGGTCGAGGAGGTCGGGGAGGCCTCGCTGGGGCAGCAGGCCCTGGAACGAAGCGACTTTGACGGTTACGAGATGCGCGAGGTCAGAGTGCTTGACGAACGAGAGCTGCGTCTCGAGTGCACCCGAAGCCGGGTGGGCGAGCGAGTCGAGCCCCGCCATCCCAGCACACGCAGCACAGCACCGTCCCGCAGAGTCAGAGCAGCGGGGCGAGGGAGAAGAAGCGAACCGGCCCCACTCGGCTCTCGTCCTCGAGCCAGTCACTCGCCGCGCGCAGGGCGGGGCTGGGCCAGGGAAGAGCGCAGGCGAATGCCGCCCAAGCAGCGCTACAACCCCGTCTCGAGCGCCAGCTTCCTCGACCTCAAGGCGACCCTCTCGTCCGCCTCTCGTCCTCATCTCTGCGAAGCTCTTGCGCCCCGCTGACACCCCGTGCACCCGCGCAGCAAGCACGAGGACGACTTCAAGAAGTCTCGCCAGCTCGGGCAGCCCTCGACCATTGCCGGCGGGGTCCCTCGCACGAGCAAGAAGCTCCCGACCTGGGCGAGGCAGAACAAGGGCCTCGCAGCGAGGGCCGCGCGGGACCAGGTCGTCTACGAGGACGAGGTCGGGACGGGCGAGGACCCCGCTCAGGCCAAGGCGCATCTCGCAAAGAAGGCCGCCATCTACGACAAGATCCGGTGCGTCTTGCGCCGCTCTCTGTCTCTCTGCGCCGTCCTTGACCTCCTCCTCGCGCTCGCAGAAAAGGAAAGACGGGTGGGCTGACCGAAGCGCAGATTGACGCCCTTCTCGTCGACTTTGACCGCGAAGACGGCGCCACTGCTTCCTCGGACGACGACTCTTCTCACGGTTCCGATGTCGACGAGAGCTTGACCGTGCCCGAACGGCTGATAGAGCCTGATGGCAACGATGACGAGGTGCGCTGCCTCTCGATCAGACCCTCGTCTACGCATCCTGACCGGCACTCGCCGATCGCGCAGCCCGGCCCAGCCCTCGCGCACACCTCCGACCCTCTCGTCGAGTACACCGACGAGTTCGGGCGCACGCGCCTCGTCCCGCGGTCCGAAGTCCCACGTGGCGCGCCGTTCCGCGACCCAAACGGAGGCGAGCAGCAGGTGTACTTTCAGCAGGGGCAGGACGAGCGGTTCGGGGACGAGGGTGCGCGGGCGGACGCACCGAGCGCGTTCAAGCCGGGCGAGGGGCCCGATCCGTGCGTCGCTCTTTCTCCACCTCCCGCAGCGGCAACGTGCGACTGATGCGCGAAGCTCGGCCAGGTCCAACGTCTACTACGGCGACCAGACCTCGTTCCCCGTCTTCCAGCCCGACCCCGAAGTCCTCGCGCGACGCGCAGCGACGCTCGCCGCAGCTGCAGCCGCGCCGCTCGTATCGCACTACGACTCGACGCAGGAGAACCGCACGCGCGGCGCCGGGTTCTACCAGTTCAGCGCCGACGAGGAGGAGCGCAGGAAGCAGATGGAGGCGCTCAAGGGGGAGCGGGAGGAGACGGAGCGGCGGAGGAGAGAGAGGGACGAGAAGGGGGACGAGGTGAGGAGGGAACGGGAGAGGGAGAAGGACGAACGGAAGAGGCGCATCGAGGAGAAGAGGCGGGAGGTCGAGGAGAGGCGCAAGAAGGCGCGTGCGGCGTGAATGTTCCACTGCCGTTCTCTCCAGCATGTCCGTTGTCCATTCGCAATTGTTGTATGCAAAGCCATGTCCTACCAGTCTTTCTGCACCTCGCCTGTCCGCTGCATCGCATCGCTGCAACAGTCCCGCCAAGTCTGCACAAGCTCAAGCTTGCGTATTTCCTTATTTGCCTCCGCTTCAACTGTACCCTCGGAATATTCATCAGCGTCGTCGGATCCGCTTGCGCCAAGGACGGACACGCCGGTCGCGAGACCCGGCCACCAGCTAGAGCTCGGGTCGCACGAGTCTGCTGCGGCCGGATTTCCGGGAGTCGTGCCAATCGTTGTGCGCGTGCCGTCCGGCGCAACAGGTAAAGGGACCGAGGAGTAATCGAACGGTAGGCTCGGGGTTTGGCTGAAGAAGCCGACGTAAGGTGACGAGGGGTACCCAACTGTGATGAGCTTGCGGGTTTGTTCAAGAAGCGCGGGGACCTCTGCCACATTTGCATCGCAAAGATGCCAGAAGCGGTCCAGCAGAGCCACAGCGTCTGCCAGGAGCTGTAAGTGGGCGAAAGCGTCTCAGCTCTTCGAGGACCTCGGTGCGATAGCTCAAGGATTGTACGCACTGCTGTGGACTCTTGCAGCTGGAGTGAAGCAGGCTCAAGCTGGCGGATCCGCCGCTTCATGGCCCAGATGAGGAGGTTGGCGGAAACTGGTGCGAGGAAGGGCGGGACACTTCGCTGAGTCGGAGGTGGCCGGAAGCGGTCAAGGAGTGGGTAGTAGACAATGCTGCTTGGCCTTCCCTCGAGCGGAGAGCGGTAGAAGATATCTGGCGAGGTGAAATCGGCCCCGAAGACTGGGACAAGCAGGGCCGGCTGATGCTCAAGGCGCGCGTAGAACAGCGCGAAAGCTGGCCGCACCCGGGCTTCTGGCTTGCTCTGCACGAGTGGTGGCTCATGATGCGGCTGAGACGGCGTCGGAGACGGTGCAGGCGAGCTGGCCTGCGCGTGACGAGCGGACTGGTACTGGAATTCGCACGCGAGACGCGCGAGGACGGCATCCTCGGAGGGCAGGAAGTCGAGGTGGCCTTGATCAAAAGCAACGTGTAGGTCATGCGCGACTGCAGGTTTCAAGGGAAATGTGCATTGGCATTGGGATGGAGCGCTGTCAGTGAGTACTGAGCAACGTACGAGGTAGTCGATTGGAGGGAAGGTAGTAACGGGCTTCACGCGGGACCACATTCTGCTTGATCAAGAAGTCGATCTGCTCAAGAAGGGCGAAGCAGTCAGTCCCACGCTGGAATATGTACGCGCGGCCACGGCACAAAAGAGATCGCCCCGCTCGCACGCTGTCGAGTGTCCTCTGATCTATCACGTGAGGGCGAGCGGAGAGGACGGAGCAACAAACGCACGTGTCGGTCTCCCGCGCCATGAACATCGGGGACAATGTGCGCCGAGTCGGGCTTGCCGGTGCGTAGCGCGCCAGACAGCACGCACGGGCGCACCGAAAGCGTCGTGCCCCGCCGTACAACGGTCTGCACCTCGTATAGGACGTGCATCACCTCAGCCCACGGTCCAGCTGCCTGCGACACTTCATCGTCGGGCCACTCGATCCTGCTCATCTCGCTCGCGATGCCCGACCAGTCCCACACGCCTGAACCGCTCGCCGCGGACACCTTTGCGCGGTAACGTGACTCGAACAATGTGGCACGTGCGGAGAGCGCTGGCGAGCGCAGCGGTCGGTCGGAGGATGCGGCGCTCATGGCGCTGCGGTACGACAGCACAACAGAAGGCAAGCTGACAACGAGCGGCAGAGCGCGGAGAGAGAGCGCGTGCCTAGGCAGCTATCGACGGAGCAGCAGAGAGACACGTGAGCACTGGCACAATCAGGTGAAGAAGCACGCTACGCGGAAAGATATGGCGTGTGTTTTCCAACGCGTCTCACTTTCGATCTTTTGTTGCTGCAGGCTTGCCCGGGTACAGGCTACTGTAAAGCCGAGGTGCAGGAGCATTTCCAGCCTGAGCGGAAGAGTCGAGACGACTTCTCACCACGCCTTCGACTTCAGCTCCTGGCAAGCTCCTCGTGCAAGCTTGTGCTGCCTGTCTGACACGCAATCAGACGGGCATGCGAGGCAGATCTATAACGTTCAGATCGAAACGAGCAATTGAGGTGTTCGAGCCGGTTGCAGTGACGTTGGAGAGCGCCCGCGAATTGAACAGGATACGGAGCCTCCGTCCTTCTCCTCCGCAATGTGGTCCTTGCACTTGACGCATCTTGCTGCTCTGCTTCAGGTCCCGAAGACAGTTCGTGCACCGTGAGGCAGTCGTAGGTAGTCCCAACGAGATCCAATGGCGCACGGCTGTCAACACAGCGCACCAAGCGGCAATCGTCAGCTCAGGTTTCGCGCAACTACGAAGACCAGGGTGGAGACCGCACCTGTAGCGCAAAGGGGGAAGGCAAGCCCGAGAGCCAAGTAGGCGGAATCGCGGAGGTCGAGCAGAGACGGGATGGTGTGTCGAAACTGCACCTGGAGGCGGCACCTTCCTGCGCTTCGGTCGTCGACGGCAGCCGAAGCCTGCCAGAGGGTCTTTCCACCACCGAGACGCTCACCCGCCGCTCACGGGCGGGATGGGGCACACCGTCTCGCCTCCCTTGAGGAAGACGCTCGCCTCGTCCTCCTCGTCGACCATCTCCTCGTCGACGCTCCACGCACTGCGCTCGAGCACTCGTGCAAACTCGTCGTTTCCAGCGTGCACGACCGCCGTGAGGTGCGTGCGGAGGAGTGAGAGCGGGAAGGGAGAGGGCGTGATGGGGAGCGAGATGGTTTGCGACGAGGGCTCGCCCGGCAGAGAGGTGCGGATGCCGGCAAAGTAGAGCAGGTGGATCTGTTCGCTCTCGCGATCAGCACCTTCCGCTAGAGCAGCGAGTCGAGCGAGATGGACGCACTTCGACCATGTCCGATACGGACTTGGGAGGAGCTTGAGAGCGGACGCTATAGAGCGCTGTATCAGGTGGTAGTGCGTTGTCTGAGCCCGTGCGTCGCTCGAGCGGAGCAGCGCACACGAAGTCGACGGATGCGTGACAAGTGCAAGGGCAACCCTGCAGCAGTTCCGACGGCCACAAAGTCAAGCAGTCCCGCGCAACGAGCTTCCCGGCCCTCCATCCGCAGCAACGAGACAGGGTATCTATGCGGTCGTCGATGCAGTAACGTGGAAACAAAGTCTATCTACCTGGAAGAAGGTGCTTAGATGAACGAGTTCTTCTCGAGGTAGTCGACAATGATCTTAACGCCCGTCTCAATGTCGACCTCGGCCGTCTTGATGTGCAGCTCGGGCTTCTCGGGCGCCTCGTACGGCGCGGAGATGCCCGTGAACTCTGCAGGCAGGGGAGCAGAGTCAGCGACATCTCCGGGGTGGACGACTCTGCGCTCTCGAGGCTGCAAGTCTGTTCGAACCCGCAGAACGAAGACGGGCGACGCACCCTTGATGACACCCGCGCGCGCCTTGGCGTACAGGCCCTTCGGGTCGCGCTTCTCAACCTCGGCAAGCGGCGCGTCGACAAAGACCTCGAGGAACGGGATGTTGCTCTCGTCGTGGATCTTGCGCGCAATCGCGCGGTCGGCAAGGTACGGCGAAATGAAGGCCGTGAGGGTGGTGGTGCACGACGAGGCGACGAGCTTGGCGACCTGTCGACAGCCCGCTTCCGCGATCAGCGACTTTCGGGAACAACAAGCGAGAGACGCAGGAACGCACCTCGCCGACGCGGCGGATGTTCTCCTCGCGGTCCTTGGGCGAGAAGCCGAGGTCCTTGTTCAGGCCAAAGCGGACGTTGTCACCGTCAAGGCGGAACGCGCGCTTGCCCTTCTGGAGGAGCTCG
Organism: Rhodotorula paludigena; assembly: GCA_036244875.1. Lineage (NCBI taxonomy): Eukaryota > Fungi > Basidiomycota > Microbotryomycetes > Sporidiobolales > Sporidiobolaceae > Rhodotorula > Rhodotorula paludigena. The sequence goes on from BQKY01000006.1 coordinate 286,190, forward strand.
AGCTCGAGAGCGCAGGCGAGAGTCGACTTGCCCGAGGCTATGTGCACAAGAGACATGAGCCCGCGATTCCTCTTTGGGCACTTAAGGCGGCTGCGCATGACCAGCTGAAGCTGAGTGAACGAGGTTGAGCGAGGCTACTTACCCGAAAGACCGGTGAACCAGATGGTGACACCCTTCTGGCCGACAAGCTCCTCGCGCTGCTTCTGCGAGACACCCTCGTGCCAGACGATGTTCTTCGAGACGGGCTCGGAGGTCGAGTTGGGGGCCGACATGGTTGGGAGGAAGAAGGGAGGTTGAAGAGAGGGTGAAAACTGTCGTGCGGATAGGAGCGTGTCAGTGATGGCTACTGGTGGCGGATGGCGCTGTAAAGGTCAAGGCGTGGCCATCGCTGGAGTCGAGTCTTCAGGACGCAGAACGAGACTCCTACGACCCTGCGGCTGAGACGCCGTGCAGCAGGACCAAACCGCCTGCAGCACGCTCTAAGATGGCAAGTGGCGCTCACTAGCACGGCACGCAGGCGAGGTTGCAGACCGGTCACTCATCCGATCGAGTCTCGGCGGACGAGGTGCGCAGGGCGGCTGATGGCATGGGGAAGCCGCCAGCTGGTCGGCAGCGGTAGATGCAGTCCGCATGAACACGGGCAGACTCACAAGAAGCACAAAGACGCGGAAGCGAGAGTAGCGAGAGCGAGGGGAGCGTCGAGCGAACTCAAGCACGCGATGCAACCAGCGCCGCGCCCTTGACAACTTCTTGTGCAGACTGTGCGAGCTGGACAGCCTTCCAGACACTTTCTACGGGCCTCAGCGCTCCCACGAACCTCCACGAGGTGTCACACTTGCTCGCGAATTTCATCACCTTTGCTCGGAGATGAAGCCCGGTTTTCGCTCCCGCACAATCTGCATCCTCCGAGATGGCGTCTGAAGCACTCAAGCAGGCTATGCAGGAGCTTGCAGCATCCGGCGAGGCGCCAGAGCTCGGCGCTCTACCGCCCTCGAAGCTCGGAACCCAGCAGCACTGGGACGAGGTCCGTCTGGCACCGTCTCGGTATTATCACAAGGCATGATCGGACTGATCGCACACTGGCAGGTCTATGAGCGCGAGGTCAAGATGTTCAAGGAGATTGGCGATGAGGGCGAGGTCTGGTCTGTCCTCTCCATCTCGCTTCGCTCTCATCGCAACGACAGCTGACTCCGTTCCCGCCCAGGTTCGGCGAGGATTCGGCGCAGGACATGGTTGAGTGGGCAGAGGAGCACTTCCCGAAGCTCGACAGGCGGATATTGGATGGTGCGTCTCGCTCAGCTTTCCGTGGGTCAGCTACATCTGCTGACTAGTGACCGCCTGCGTCCCCCCTCCTTTGGCAATAACGCTCTACTGCGTGTGTGCTCGAATGCAGTCGGCACCGGCAACGGCCAGCTCCTTTTCGCCTTCTCTGCCGCCGGCTACACCTCCCTTACAGGCGTCGACTACTCGCCCCTCTCGATCGAGCTTGCGCAGAGCATTCTCGCCGCCCGTACCGGCCCAGCATCCACAAAAGACGACGAGGACGAGGAGGAGCAGCAGTCGCTCGCTTCGCCTCCACCGCGGTTCTTCGTCGCCGACATCCTCCAAGTCGCGCTCGGCCAACCCGTCCCGCACGTTACGGATACGGATGCGCCGTGGGAGCTAATTACCGACAAAGGGACGTATGACGCTGTGTGCCTGAGCGACGAGCAGAAGGACGGAAGGCGGCTGCAGGAGCTGTATGTCGAGTCGGTCGCCAAATTGCTGCCGAAGGGAGGGCTTTTCCTCATTACCTCGTGTGCGCACTCTTCCAGCTATGGTCCTGATTTCCGCGCTCGAGGCGATGCTGTGGCTGACGCCTTGGTTTTCGTACAGGCAACTGGACTCAAGCGGAGCTCGAGAAGGCGTTCGTTTCCGAGGCGACAGGTGCGGCCCTCTTGGCTGTCGCGCGCGTGCGAGCACGGCATCTCTGCTGACGCGCTCGTCCTGTAGGTCTTGTCGTCCACTCGAACATCCCCCGAGCGAGCTTCCAATTTGGCGGCAACACCGGCTCGACCATCACGACCGTAGCGTTCGAGAAGCGATAGACGATAGACGCTGTCCGCGGGCGGTTGGAACACGCTGCGTCAGCCAGAGATCAGACGCTTCTGTGCTTTGCAAAGCTCTGCGCATCGAGATGTGCCGAAAGACGCGCTGAGCTGATGGAAGCTGGAATAAGCTCGTCATTCTTGTAACGCCCCTAGCGTTCGAGAAGCGATAGACGATAGACGCTGTCCGCGGGCGGTTGGAACACGCTGCGTCAGCCAGAGATCAGACGCTTCTGTGCTTTGCAAAGCTCTGCGCATCGAGATGTGCCGAAAGACGCGCTGAGCTGATGGAAGCTGGAATAAGCTCGTCATTCTTGTAACGCCCCGTATACGAGGAACCGAGCCACAGCGTCGTTGCAGCTACATGATGCCGCAGTTCGCTACGATCCGCTAGGAGCCGCCGCCGTCGTGAACTGCGGGATGTCGAACCAGCTGTCAAAGCTGTGTCCGAGCAGTTCGTTGTCGAGCCACATGTCGATCTCGCCCGTCGCGGGCGCGGCAGGCAGCTCTGCTCCTCCTCCCGCCGCGGCGCCGTTCCGCGGCGTGATCGTCCCGCCCCAGTATTGCGCGCCACCGTTGACCTCGGTCAGGCGCGACAGGTCTGCCGGGTTCTGGTAGCCGACGGGCGTGACTGCGCCAGAGGGGAGGACGGCCGACTCGGCTGAGAAGGCCGTGTGGTGAAGGTCGACGAGCGCAGCCGCGCCGCCGAGGGTCCCGTCGATCGAGTGTAGTCGCTGCAGCGCTCGGGTGATCAGCGTGAGGTAGCGGCCTGCCGGGCGCAAGGCGTCAGAACCCGACTCAGACCAGGCAAGCACGGAGGCCGAACGCACGAGCGAGGTCGCAGCTCGGCGACGCGTCCCGTAGCGCTTGTCCAAGCGTGTGGATCGCGCCATCGATTGGCTCATGTCGGCGATGAGCGCGCAGGACGAGCATGCGCGCTGCGACGAAGCACGACCAGGCCAAGTAGGGCGACCGGACGGGCACAAACTGTGTGAGCGCCGCAATGGACTGCGCAGCCGTGTGGGCCTTCTCCACTGCGAGTTGATTTGGCGAGAGGTTGCGGAAGAGCGGGTAGGCAACCTGTGCAAGAATGCGTCAGTTGCTGTGGGGATTGACAGGGAAGTTTCTAATGCGCACGAGCGAGAGAAGCTTGATCGTGCTTGCCCAGTAGAGCGCCATGACCAGAACGCAGTTGTCGTCCTGCTTGACCTCCTTGACCTCGGCAGGAAGCGAGTTGTACCATCGTTCGAGTCGAGCTTCCAGCGAGTCCGTTTCCTGGACAAACAGCTGCACATCCTCGTACTTGAGGCGGTGAAGTTGGTGCACATGACCGAGCAGGTCGCAGACCTCAATGAGTGCGGTGAAGCCGATGTCGAGGGATGCGGCCGAGTACGAAGGAGAAGCAAACGCCGAAGGGTGAAGTCGCGGGGAGCGGAAGAGAGGGGCTGTGGTCGGTTCCTGCGTGTTCCGAATGATGAGCCCATGGTGTTCCGACCAAGGGGAAAGCTCGAGCTTCGTACCATGACGTGCGACCAGGAAGCCGCAGAGGCAGGTAGTCGCCGTGAGATTTGTTGGTCAAGAAAAGCAAAGCTGCACATGACGAGCGCGTCAAGGGGGCGAACGAGTGATGCAGAGCAGAGATACACGCACTCCCATCCAGTAGCCGAGGCAGACCATCGGTCCAGCATAAATATGGACCAGAAGAGACGCCGCCGGTCCTCCTCTTCGGCGAACGAGGTGGGCGTGCCGAGAAGCTGGAGTGGCGATACACTTGCAACAGCCTCGTGCGTGTTTGAATTCTCTTGAAAAAGGAGCATGTGACTTGCTGCGATGGGAAGTCGTGTCAAAAAAGCCGTGCTTTTGGCGAGAAATTCCTAACGCACCAGTTCTCGTCAGAAGGGCGAGTGCGCCCCACCCATTGGGTGTCGTGTTGCCGACCATGTCATCAAGCGCAACCAGCGCAAGCGCTTGAAGCGTTGCCAGCGATGTCGTCGACATGCTGAGGAGGATGATGCGGTTGCGAGCCCGCTCGCGGAAGTGATCCTTCGTTGGCAAGGTTGTGCCCCACCGCTGGTCTTGCGAAAACTGCGACGGGAACTCAGTACTTCTTGAGCGGAAAGCACAAGAATCGATGGAACGCACACGTAGGGACGCGACGACGACGCCATAGACGGGGATGGGCCAGTCGCGTGTACCATCTGGTAAGTCGAATGGCTGCAGCTCCTCTCGCCGAGCGATAGGGCAGTATGGGGCGACGTTCGTGTAGAAGAGCTCGATGCTGTTCGGCAATGTATCAGTTCTGACCAGCGACTCCGACAGCGAGACGCCGACAGCGAGACGCCGACCGCGAGAAGAACGCACAGGGAGTACAGGAGGTCGTCGGGCGGGAGGTCAAGCTCGGCAGCAGACGGCTGCGTAACTGGTGAGGCATGTACGGAACCGGCCAACACGGGCGGCACCGCCATCTGCGAGCTGATCTGCGTGTCGTGTTGGTAGCCGAGGGTGGGAGGGTGAAATGTCAAGGAAGAGGGCGTCGAGCCCGCCGGCGCCGATAAAGCCGACGATCCGCCTCGCTGCTCGAGCTCCTGGACGCGCCGTTCGAGCAATCTATGCGCTTGCGCATGGGTGAGCTGAACAAAGGGGCAGGCAGAGATCAACGCACTGCAGCTGCTCGAGCACGCTAGCGGGCAGCCCGCTCTCCTGAAGCGCCTTGACGCTTGCCTCAACGGAGCTGTGGGTGAGAAGACCGTCAATTTGGACGGCCCGAGCAAGGCAGGTCCACGGCTCACCTCACACGGTCCATGAGCAAGTTGGACATGCCCGCCTTGAGGCCTGGTTTCTGACGAGGCCTGCATCGACAAGAGGTCAGAGGCGTCTAAAAGAGGCGCAAGGGTTGAGCGTACCGGTACTCGCATGGTTCGGGGACGCCAGCACCTGCGCATGGCCCGCAGACAGGCCTTGCAGAGTCGCACTTGATCTTCCTGCCTATTTCCAAAGCGTCAGCGAAGTCGAGCCAGGACAGAGTACATGGCACGCACTACGGCAGGTCGTGCAGCTGCAGTGAAGAGGCAGATCAGCGAGGAGGTGGGGGACAGGATGCCGCGGAAGCGCACCTCGTCGCAAGGGGACGGTCGATTGGCCCGCCGCCGGTCGACTCGGCGGATGTGGAGCGGTCTGGCGGCATTCTGGCTGCACACGCGACAGCGAGGAGAGCGGTCGCTGCGAGGGACACCTTCGCTCCGGCAGCTTCGGGTGTCGCTTCGTCCGCTTTGCTCTCTCTGCGTCTCCTGCCTGCGAGAGGGCGTGCAAGTCGCACAGTGCCGCTCCTCATGCGGTGCTGCTCGCGTCGAAGCTTCTGCTGCAGCCCGCAGTCCCTCATTCGCGTCTCGGACTGATGGTACCGCGGTTCGCCGCGTCGGGGCATTCTCGCTTGAACTCTGTTCTCCCTCTGCTGTGCTCTCCCAGGCTTGCTCTGCTGTATCGCTTCCGCTCGAAGACGCAGCTACGACTCCGGCTATCCCGCGCGCCGCCCGCTTGCGTCCCGACTCGCCCCCCACTTCGCCTCTTCCCCTCGACCATGGCGCTCGCCGCATCCAATCTGCTGCGCAACAGGATCGTCGCCATCACCGGCGCGTCACAAGGCATCGGCCGCGGGATTGCGGTTGGCTGCGCGCAAGCAGGCGCGCGCGTTTTGGTTCACCATCTCGGGTCCGATGGCGCAAGGAAGGATGCGCAAGAACTTGTGCGGGAGATCGAGCAGATCAGGCGAGACTTGAGTGGACTTGCCGGCGAAGAGCGCGGTGGCCCGGCGGCAATCGAGGTCGCAGGCGACATTGCAGACCCGTCGACAGCCGACGAGATCGTCCGTGCCGCGGTGTCGACGTACGGCCGCATTGACGGGCTCGTCAGCAACGCTGGCATCTGTCCTTTCTTTTCCTTCCTTGACATCCCGCACGACGTGTGGCGCAAGACGCGTGGCGTCAACCTCGACGGCGCTTTCTACGTCGTTCAGGCTGTCGCGAAGCAGATGAAGGAGCAGCAGCCGCAGGGCGGGGCTATCGTTGCCGTTTCCTCTATCTCAGCTCTCGTAGGAGGCGGTGAGCAAGCGTGCGTCGCTTTCACGTGCCATGCGAGACGACGATTCCGCACCACCTTGCGCCCTCGCGACGAGACTGATCACGGCATTCAGATCCTTGGCTGACTTGCGCTCCCTTCCAGTCATTACACACCGACAAAAGCGGGCGTCAAGTCGCTTATGGAGAGCTGCGCCATCTCGCTCAGTCCGTACAAGATCCGCTGTACGTGCTCTGGTTATTTCACGTCTACATGCCACAACCTCGCGGATTCCGGTTCAATCAACTCACGGGCACACTCCTCCCTGCAGGCAACTCCGTCCTTCCCGGTACGTCCAGTCTTGCTGCACACCGTGGCTTGCCCTCCGCGCGCAGCTTCCAGATCAGTCTGACCCCTTCCTGACCCAACTCTGCAGGAACTATTGAGACGCCTATCAACGCCGAGGACCTTTCGAACCCGGAGAAGCGCGCCTACATGGAGAAGCGCATCCCGTTAGGCCGTCTCGGACGGCCGGAAGACATGGCTGGCCCAACCGTTTTCTTGCTGAGCGAAATGGCGCTGTACGGTACGTCCCGTTCACTCCTTTGTCAGCCATAGTGCGCCCTATCATCTGCTGAGGCTCTGTCTCTGCAGTCACGGGCGCGTCGGTACTTGTAGATGGCGGAGCGTTCGTGAACCTGCAGTAGACTTGAGCAACGTAGCAACTACTGCTTTATTGTCCTTATCCATGCGCGCCTTTTCTTCTATCAACTGAAATGTCAGCCAGCAGATGCTGGAGAACCGAGATCCAAAGCAAAAGACAGCAATCGAGAGCTCAAATCATGCTGCTCTTGCGCGCTGCGGTCGTTCAGCAGTACCGCTGTCAAACGCTCAACAGTGCTGCTTCTGGCTCTGAACCCACTTGCGCAAGGGACGCGACGGAAGTGACGGCTTTCTTTTTACACAGAGGAAACCGGCGACGCGTATACAGACAACGAAAGAAATCTACGCGAGCCCGAGCTGCCGGAGAAGCAAGCTCGGCGTGCAACTCCACGCGTGACAGAACGACTGGCTCGCGAACGAGCCGTAGGGCGAGAAGCGTGGGTTGGAGGGAATCCAGCACTCGAAGAAGGTCGTTCCGCCTGAGCGGATCATCGAGCTGCGAGAGCGAGCGTGTCAGGGACTCGAAGCACAAGTCGCCTCATCGTGATCGTATTTGCAGAGTCAATCGAGAAGCACGCACCCCCAGTAGTGCAGGATGTGTTTAAGCGCAAGGTCGGAAAGGCCGGCCTTGATGAAGGCCTCGCACAGCTATAGGGTCGAGCTTATCAGTCGAGTCTCGCAGCCACGGATACGCAGTGCAAGTACGTACGTAGTGGTGCAGGTACGGCGTGTTGGCGATGACCGAGTCCTTCGACTCGTAAGCGATGCGGAGCGCCTTCTGCGCATCCTCCTGCGAGTCGTGCACGCCAGCGAGGACAGCCCAGGCGTTGCTCGCCCACGAGAGCTGCTTGTCGGGCCCGCTGACGAACTTCTCGCCGTCGAAGGCGGCCTTGCGGATCGCGGTGCGCAGCTCGCTGGCGAGCTTCGAGGCGGGAAGCGAGCCCTGCGGAAGCTGAATCGACGGCTCCGGCTTGCCCAGGACCTGCGAGAGCTCGACGAGGGCATTCAGGCAGAAGATGAAGATGCACTGGAAGCCGGTTGACTTGTGAAGCTCCTGTTGCCCTGCGCACGTCATGAGCAAGTCAGCAGGTGCACAACGTAGTGGCAAATGCAGACAGCTCACAGTCAATGAAATGCCACTCTTCTCCACCAAGCAGCGACTTGGGGACGGGGACGTTATAGAGGAAGTCGGAGTCGATACGGCGCGCAGCGAGATCGAACTGCTTGAGCGCGATGTCGTACAAGTCCTGGCCGGCGGCTGTGTCGCCCGAGAATTTGACGTAGTCTAGGAGCGTGTTGGTGAAGAGGAGGGCATAGTCGACTGAAGGGCAAGACACATCAAGTCAGCTCGCGAACAGGAACTCTGGTCAAGCGAGAACACGCACCAATTGAGTTCCCGCCCGTGTGCGGCTCGGGCTCCTCGTATGCGCAGGCACACAACAGCCCCTCGTCGTTGAAGGGCATGGCGGCAAAGAGGTACAGACAGCGCTTGACCAGGTCGCGGTCGCGGAAGGTCTCGTAGTTCGCGAGAGCTTGCAGCCTCAGGTCGCCGATCCAGAGTCGCTGATCGCGGCGAGGACCATCCTCATACACGGTGTGCATGCAATCTGGGGCCGGACAATGCGTGAGCGTTCGAGCCGACGAAGAAAAACCGGAGGACGCACTGCGGAGGGTCGTGTGCGCCGCGGCGTCAATCTTGAGCAGCAGGTCTTTCTCCTCGGCAGTCAGACCTAGGCTCGCTGCCACGTCGCTTGTGAAAGTAAGCTCGGGCGGATTCTGGCGCGAGACGGACGTGACGGCCGTTGCCGTAACATTCGTAAAGCTGTCCGGAAGATCTGTCAGCAGCCGTGTCCGGTTGCAGAGCAGCAGGGGACTCACTGCAAGCCAAAGCGGATAGACGTGGCAATGACCTCGACCTTGATGTAACGGAAGGCGTAGCGGTTCTCGATTCGCATCGTCGTTGGCTTGTAGTGCGGTCGCTGCAGGACAACGGTCTCCTCCGGCAGCCACGACTTGGCCAGAAAGCCGCTGAGGGATTATCGCCGGTCATTACGCGCCATGGTGCTCGGGAGAAGGAGAGAGAAGCTCACTTGTACGGTTCAAACGGCTCGGCGATGTCGTTGAGCACCTCGCCAAAGGTGAGCTTGATCCGCGCGGGAGCATCGGCAGGCTCCTTCTCAAAGGGCATTCCAGCGACGTCGAAGCTCAGGTAGCCTGCGATGTGCTCGCCGACGTCCAGGACGAAGGTCTTGCCCGTGTTCTGAAGGGGGAGGTCCTCGACCAGAGGGACGGCAGCGGGGACCGCCTTCCATCCGAGCGAGCTTGCGTCATCGGCAACAACCTCGACGACGTTGCGGACGGGCAGCTCGGTGCGGATGAGTTCGGGCTTGAGCTGCTCAGCGATGCCCAGGAGGCGGGCATCCGGCTCGGGGAACGGGCTCGTGTAGGTGCGCGGAGCGGAGACCATTGTTTGCTAGCGGTGTGTGTGCGAGAGCGCGAGAGCAAGAGCGAGAAAGTGGGGCCACATCGCTGAGCGGAATCACGCCGACGAGGCGGAGTGAAGACGTCGCGGCCGCGGTCGGGCTCGTCGGCGTGCCGGGCGGAGGGCGTGACTCTCTCTGCCGCCCACTCTCCGTCGATCATCTGGCTCTCGCGCTGAAGGCTGGCCTGCTCTTTGTCGCGTGCCCTTGCCAGAGATGATCTCGTCCCGGGGCTCCTTCTCTTTCTCCTCTTCCTCCGCACTTCTCCTCCTACCCGCTTGCCTGCTCCCGCTCCGAACCCGCTTCTCGCCGCTGCTATGGCTTCTCCCGGCGGTCCGCAGATCAAACACGAGATCTACCATGAGGACAAGGTCGCAACGCTGGACGAAGTCGGAGAGAATCTCCGCCGCAGCGCGAGGAACCCCTGGACCGTCCTGAAGGAGAACCGGCGGGCCCTCGCGGTCATCCTTGCTATCCAGGTGCGTTCTCTTCGTCTTGCTTTCATCACCATGGGCAGTGTGTGCTGACAAGTGCATCTTGTGCCCGTCTGCTCGGACAGGTGCGACCTCCCTTTCGTAGACTCAGCGCACTGCCCCAGCCGCGGCTGACCGATTCAAGCTTGCCTGAACAGTCGAATGCCATCATTGTCGGCATCGAGTTCGCGTTGCCAGGCAACCTGCTCGGTATCCCTGCCGTGAGCCTGACTGGAAGACACTCGCCCGCTTTAGCCCCCATGCCTAACAACCCCGTTCAATCAGTTCCTCCGTCAATTTGGCGAGCTCTCGCCGACCTCCGGACAGTACGCTGTTGAGGCCAAGGTGCTCACCATGTGCGTGCCTTATCTTCGTTTGATTGGCGAGCGTGTCTGACCAGTCTCGAGCCTGCACAGTTGGGCCGCTCTCTTCGCGACGTTCCAAGTGCTCGGCCTGATTGCCGGCGGCTTTCTTGCCGACCGCTTCGGGCGCCGCTTGACCCTGTACAGCGTGATCTTTTGGACGTACATCGTGAGCTTCCGTCATGCCCTTCTTTTCCTTCCCCTCACTCCGCTCCAGCCAGAAGCTAACGGTCGGTCGGCAGGGCGTCATGCTCGAGGTCATTGCAAAGGACTGGCAGACCTGGCTCGGCTCCAAGATTGTGATTGGGTATGTGTTCTGTTCGCTCAGCACGGGTCCGTCCGCTTACCCAGAATCTGCTCGTGAACAGCTTCGGTACCGGTATCATGCAGGTGTGCTGCGCTCTTGGTTAAGCTTGTCGAGCTCGAACTGACCCTGCGTCTGCAACAGATGGCCGTTACCACCACCGTCTCCGAGATGGCGCCTCGCGAGCTCCGCGGCATCTCGCTCTCCTTTTTCAACATGGCCATGAATATCGGCGGCCTGGCGGCAACGCTCATCCCGTGGGGCACCAACAAGCACTACGGCGTCGATCCGACGGACGACCGCGCTTTCCGCGTTCCGCTTTACGTTGCCCTCGCCTGCCCGACCATCTCTCTCCTCCTCGAGCTGTGGCTCCTCCCCGAATCGCCCTGGTGGCTCATGATGAAGGGACACAAGGACAAGGCAAGGAAGGCGCTCGACTACCTCTACGGATGCCAGCCGAACTACGACTCGGACCGCGCCGTCGCAGAACTCGAGTGCGTCCTCTCTTCCACCTAGTCATGACGGAGTGCCCCGCAAAGTAGGCTCATTGAGACGAAGGTCTGACGCTCTCGCCCGTGTGTTCTGCGCAGGTACACTATCGCTAAGGAACTCGAGATGAAGGCCCTGCAGAAGCAAACGTCCTACCTCGACTGCTTCAGGGGCGTGGACCGCCGCCGCACGTTCTGCGCCGTCTTCCCTGCCCTCACGCAGAATGCCAGCGGTCAGAACCTTGCCGGAACCTATGTGCGCCCCTTGACAGGCCCCTTGCCCCAGGCCTCCGCGCTAACTCCCTCGCCTTGTTTTCGGCTCGGCAGGCGACGTACTTCTTCCAACTCGCGGGGCAGAGCGATCCCTTGATCTCTTCGGTCATCACGACTGCCGTCGGACTCGCCGTCAACTTCATCAGCTTCTTCGTCCTCGAATCGAAGCGCGTCGGTCGCTGGGCTCTTCTCTTTGGCGGCCTGATCGTCATGACCGCCTGCATGCTCGCCATCGGTCTCATCGACGTGATCGGCGGCGGCGGCGACACGTACTCGGACGCTGCCGGCAAGTGCTTGACGGTCTTTGTCGCTCTCTTCATCGCCGGCTCCACCATTGTGCGTGCTGGCCCGCTGGTCTTCTTTGGCGCTCCTCGTCACTTGCTTGTGTCCGCTAACGGGGTGAAACACGCACAGGGTCCCGGTGTCGTCGGCTGGGCATTTGCCGGCGAGGTGGGCTCACCTCAACTTCGCGCAAAGACGGCCACTCTCGGTACGGCGGGCAACGCCATCCTGGGTCTCATCTGGACCTCGGTTCTGCCCTACATCCTCGACGCCGACCAGGCAAACCTCGGCCCCAAGGCGGGTGCGTTACACTTCCCTTCTCCATTTCGGCCGTGCTTGTGCTGACTTGCTGCATTTCTCAGGCTTCATCTTCTTCGCCTTCGGCGTCGTCTGCTGCATCCTTGTCTTCTTCTTCATTCCCGACCTCACCGGCCGTTCGTTTGCCGAGATCGACGAGCTCTTCGCTCGTCGCATTCCGGCTCGTCGTTTCGCCTCGACAAAGACGACTGGCAGCTACGGCGCCGACCTCTCTGGCGAGGTCGTACACAAGGATGCTAGCCTAGACGGAGACAAGGCGGCCCACTCCGTCTGAGGCCCTGTTGATGTTCATTCCCTGTCGTTTGTCCCTTGAATCTGGCGCCGTCTTCGTCCGTAGTAGCTCTCTGTCGTCTTGTCCTGGCTCGGGTTGCAAAACTGCTCATTCAACAGCTCCGTCGACTCCGGTAATCGTGGCAACGAGCACTGCGGATTCGGGTAGCCGTCTCCCTTGTCCGTGAGACAGCGACTTGAACATTCGGCTTCAGATCCGACTCTACCTCGATACCTACTCAACATTCTGGAGCTGCGACCTGCTCGCTGTCTACACTTTGGGTGTTCAAATGGCGCTAAGAGTGCGGACGCTACCCACGGCTTGACTGGGCTGTGTCGCACGAATGGATTCTTCCGTCGCACAACAACCAAGGGTCTCTGTCAAACAGAGGGTCTGCAATACGCCATGATCTGAGATGATCTACAACGAGCGCTCAACTGCGAGTACTTCCTCGAGCTCGGCCAGCATCTTGTCGCCGTCCGCTTCACTCATCGGAAGCAGCGGCCTCCTCGGCTTCCCACCGTAGCCGTTGAGCTTGTCGAGCGCATACTTGGGTCCGTTGATGCCTCCCTTGATGATGACCCAGTCGGCTCGGGACGCGACGAACTGCAGCTCCTGGATGGCGGACAGCGTGGTGGACGAAATCGACGGCGACGAGAAGGCCGACTCAGTGTCGCGGTACAGCTTGAGGCATGTTTTCTGGTCAACAAGGCAGTAAGTACTCCCTCTTTATCATTGAAAAGAAGCTATGCGTACTGGGGCAATGTTGGCAAGCCCGGTGATGCAGCCAGCCGACTTGACGACAAGCGAGGGCGCGAGAAAGTCGACAAAGCCGCCAAAGACCGCAAAGTTGTCGCGAAGCGTGGTGATGCGCGAGAGCCTGCCGGTGGCAAAGCGTCAGCTCAGTGAGAGGACGCCATGGTGAAGCGAATCAAGCTGAGTCCGACTGACTTTCCCACCGCGCCGCACGTCAATTTTGTGCCGACAATGTTTGTGGAAGCGGAAGCAACTGTACGACGTGGTTCAGCCGGAGTCGGGATGGGCCGGTAGGAACAGAGGAACGCACTCTCCGTCATCAAGTCGCTGTTGATGTCGATGCCGGCAGCTGCTCCAGGATCTGTGGTGCAGGTGGTGAGCAGGCACGCAACAGCTTGAATTGACGCAACATACAGTTATAGACGAGAATCTGGACCGCAAACAATCAGTTCGGCGTACGAAGAGCCAGACAGCCAGAAAACGCACGGGGATAGGGCTTGCTTCTGCGACATCGACGTAGAACTGCTTGATAGCTTCGCGGGTCAAAGCACCGGCAAAGTAACCTATGAAGTGGGAAGTCAGCACGATCAACAGTTCGCGCGAAAAAGGGGTTGAGGCGAACCGGGCGAAATGACCATGCCGAAGTCCGCGCCGAGCCTGGCTGCGTCCTTCGCGAACTCGATCGTTTCGCGCGTCGAGCTGGCGCTTGTGCCCACAATGAGCGGGATGCTGGCGAGTGCGCTGTCCCCGTCGAGTACTTCGCGCGTTGCCGAGATGAGTACGTTGCGCTCGTCGCGGGTCAGGTGCACGGCTGCGGCAAGCGTGTCAGCCGGTGTTCTTCGCAAGCTTGACGGCATCCGTACCTTCGCCGGAAGAGCCGAGTGCGACAATGCCGACTGTGGGAGCGGCATAATCAGCGCGAGACTCGCAAAGACGATCCCGAGGTACGCACCGCCTGCGCTCGCAACAAAGCGGACGTGCTTCTTGTACGATTCAAGGTCGAGACTCTCGTCGTCGTTGAAGAAAGTGTAAAGCGGCGCATAAACGCCGTGCGGCACGGCACGTCCAAACTTGGCTGCATTGGTACCGGCGTCAACGGATGGAAGCCTCCCACCGCCCGTGATTGCACTCACAAGGCATGTTTACAAGCTACACGGCAGGATTGACGGAGGAGCAAGAGAGCAAGAGAGCGCGTGTGGGGCGGAACGGTAGGTGGAGGAAAGGCCCGGCACCGGCTCGGAGCAATATCGCAGCGATCGCTCGCACTTCGTCGCACAGAACCACGATCGACTTCAAGTGAGCCCTGCACAGCATGATGATGCACTGCGCGTTGCCTCAGACCACAGGCGAGTCTTGCGAAGCACAGCATCGCATGCAGGGTGAATCGAGGAGACGAAGGCAAGCGGAGGCATCTGGCGGTAGCCGGAGCTTCTTGACCTCGAGGAGTCACTGCTTATGTGCCAGACGCGCAGCAGGAGCGCGGGAGTGTTCGTGCATGTGCGAGAGGAAGGGCTTCGACGATGCGAAGCCAACGCACGTTGACCCGAGGCATCGCTGCACACTTCCTCGGGCAGAATCGGCGACAACGAAGGCGCTGCAGACTCTGCTACAAAGCTCGCAACACGTCGCTCTGCGCCGCCCACGTCGCTGCTGCCGGTCTGTCGTTGTTCCTCGTCTTCATCAGTTGATGGAAGCGAGGACGGTCGCGTCTCTTACTCGCCAGCATCTACCACGGACCAATGTGATTTGCAAAGCTGCAGAGTGCTACGAGCTGAGCGCCCAACGGCTATGACGGCGGGGTCGTCTGCTGCGCCTTGTTGGTTCAGAGGGAGACGGCACAGGTCGTCTGGCACTTCCACTTCGCTGTGTGCTGCCTCCTAGACTGATTACGCGCTGTGAATGGCCAATGTGCCCGGTAGGCGGACGCAGCGGTCGATGACCGAAAGGTCGAGGGGGCCGGCGCACCTTCGCGCCGTCGCTTCCCCGGCCGGTCCCTTGCTCCTCCACTGTCCCACCGCCCCTCCCGCTATCCTCCGCATCTCCCTTGGTTCTCCTTCCTCCTCTCGCTCCTGCAGAAGAAGCACCGAACATGCCGACTTCCTCCTTCACAAACACCAAGAGCTTCCCGACGATCGCCAAGATCGAGACGTTCATTCCTGGCACCGGCGGCGACGGCGGCGACTATCACCGCCAGAAGAACGGGCACTGGATTCTCGACGGCGGCAAGGCGCACTGCGAGAAGCCTGGTGTCAAGTGCGTGCACCGGCTGGACCGAAGCTGGAACCGCCTAGCTGACCCTGTCCTTTGCTTCTTTCAGATGCGGCATTTCAAACCCCATGTCGGGCTGGGAGCAGTACCGTGAAGACCGTACCTCCTGGGGCATCGGTGTCCTCGGCTCGCTCGTCTGCATCATCACCGCGAGCGACGGCACTCAAGGCGTTTCGACGGGCTTTGGTGGTCCTCCGGCTTGCTGGCTCATCGAGCAGCACTTCGCTCGCTTCGTCGTCGGGTCTGACCCGCGTGACACGGTGCGCATCGAGACTGAAGGCCGGAATCCCTCACAGCTGACATCGCGGCGCGTCGCAGAACCGCATGTGGGATCAGATGTTCAAGGCGTCCACCTTCTACGGTGCGTCGGTTCAATCCATTGCTGCTTCTTAGCTGTCTGACACCTGGGTGAACAGGTCGCAAGGGCTTGCCCGTGGCCGCCATCTCCGTCGTCGACCTCGCAATTTGGGATCTGCTTGGCAAGATCCGTGGCGAGCCTGTCTACGTGCGTCGCGATTGATTCTCGCAATGTCCGAGAGCTGGAACGACTAACATCCTGCGGCCGGCAGAAAATGATTGGCGGCCGTGCTAAGGACGCCAAGATCCCCTTCTACCTCACGGGACCCGAGCCGACCCAGGCGCGCAAGCTCGGCTTCTGGGGCTCGAAGGTCGCTCTGCCGTACTCTCCGCGCGACGGGTTCAACTTTGTCCGGCGCAACCTCGACTTCCTCAAGGCGCACCGCGAAGCGCTCGGCGACAACTTCCCGCTCATGGTCGACTGCTACATGTCGCTCGATGTGCACTCGGCAATCCAGCTCGCACAGGGTGCGATTGACGAGAAGATTGACATCACGTGGTGGGAAGAGGTGCGCTTTCATTTCTGAGGTTGATCAAGGCCACAACTGAGACTTCTTTACGCAGGTCTTGCATCCCGACGACTTCGACGGGCACAAGCTTCTCAAGCAGCGCCTGCCGCAGGTCAAGTGGACGACCGGAGAGCATGAGTACTCGCGATACGGGTGCGTGATGCCAGAACAAGCGCATTGAGTCGTTCTGACCATCTGAAAATCGCAGCTTCCGCCAGCTTATCGAGGGCAGGAGCGTCGACATCCTCCAGCCTGACGTGATGTGGATGGGAGGTCTCACTGAACGTGCGTGAACAACATGCTCGGGCCTCACAAGCAATGCACTGACTCTCAGAACTGCAGTCCTCCGAATCTCTGCTCAGGCGGCGGCATACGACATCCCCGTTGTTCCGCACGGCAGCGGGCCATACTCGTACCACTTCATTCTGTCGCAGCCGCACTCGCCGTTCTGCGAATGTGCGTGTTCACCTCTTTGGATTACGACCTTCCTACCCGTGTCTTGATCTGACCGCTTTACTGCAGACATCGCCAACTCGCCGGACGGCATGTCCATCGCTCCCGTGTTCGGCAACCTCTTCCTTAACGAGCCCGTGCCGCACGGCGGCTCGATCGACGTCTCGGACGCGCCCGGATTCGGCCTCGAGCTCAACCCGGCGTGCGAGCTCATCCCGTCGAGCCAGTTCCTCGCACCGAACCCGGACAAGGGCCTGTCGCTCACCGACGACGACGTTCGCGAGAAGAAGCTGCGCGAGATCGAGGCGATCAAGACGAACGGCATTGCGGCGAACGGTGCGAACGGTCACGCCTAGACGTCGCTGCTCCCAACGCGTTGTGAAATTAGCTGGTTCGCTCTCGTTCGATTGCCACTTCTGGTCGTGTATGTAGATATGGCAGCCTGCAGTGCTCAACGTTATTTGCGTTCTGGCTCTCGCCATCGGACTTCGCGAAGGGGACGTCTGCTGGTTATGCATGCTGCGTTGCTGGCCGTTGCAAATCTAGGAAGGACATGCACAGGGAGGGCAAGGCGGCAGGACGACGGCGGGCGGAGGTACCGCCCAGCGCAGAGGGGGGATTAGGCGAGGAGAGATGCCACGAGTGGTAACAGCGGAGCGTGAGGAGGAAGAAGAGCAGTAGTAAAGCAAGACAACGAGCGAAAAAGTACAAAGGGGTGGACGAGTGCGAGGGCGATGCGAGGGAGTGCGGGTAGGGGAGCGAGGACGGGCGAGGGTCACGCCTTTTCGAACTGCTTGTTCAGCCGGGCGAACCACCAGCGCGTCTTGCTCTGCAACGTCGGCTCGAATGTCGCTAGCATCGATTCGGTGATGGGGTGGTTGGCCGTGTGCGAGAGGTGGTAGGCGAGGCCTGCAAGAACCGCAACTCAGTCAGCACCTGCTGCAATCCGCATACAGAGCAAGCTTGTGGAACGCACCTGCACTCTGCTTGAACCTCTTGGGGCATTTCCCGACAGGGCACTTGAGTTCGCGGCCGCTCGGCTTGACCTCCTGCTTGAACTTCTTGGTGGCCCGCTCCTCGCCCGTCTCGGCGTCGCGCTCGAGCTGGACAAAGAAGTGCCCGTTGGCCGATGCGTTCTGGAAGTGAAAGCGCAAGCCGGCAAGCGATTCTGCAGGGAGCGTGGGTCAGGTGAGATCCGGTTCCGAACAAGCGGAGGCGAGACGGAGACGCACTGAACGTCTTGCCGCACGGATCGAGCGCGCAGCAGAATGGCATCTCCATCATGATGGCCTCGTCCGTCTCTCCCTTGGCCTTGATCGCGCGCTCCTTGTGCGCCGACGCCGCATGCTCCCTCAGCTCCTTGATCGTGCGCCAGCTGAGGATCGGCCGCCCGTCCTCGTCGAGCTCGTCCGTCGCGCGCGCCTTGCCCTTGCCCGCCGCCGCCGCGGCCGACGAAGGCGACGCGCCCGCCGCGATGGCGGCAGCCGCCTCGGCGTCGCGCTCGAGCCGACACCAGTTGCACCCGTACGGGCGGATGCTCGGGTCGTCCTCGACGGCGGGGATCTCGGTCTGGCGCCTCGTGAGCCCCGTGACCGGGTCGATCGACGCGCCTGGCCCGCGCTCGCTCGCAGGCGGGACGTCCGACCCGGGCGAGTTGCGCTTCTTGCTCCCCCCACCTCCTCCAAGTCCGCCTCCTCCGCCCCCGCCCGAGGACGACACGCTCCCGCTGCGATACGCCGCCGGTCTCGGGCTCGCAAACCCGGCCGCAGCGCCGCCACCACCTAGCGGCGTGCCCCCCGGGCTCATGTTGAGCCCCGCGACGCTCTGTCCCGCCTGCGCCGCCGCGATCGCCGCCGCGCTCGGCTTGCGGGTGCGTGCGCGCCCGCGCGTGTGGCCCGACGACCCCCCACCAGCCGCGGCGGCGCGCTGCGCCGGGCCGGGCTTCTTGCCAAAGGTGCCGTCGGCGCTGTCGTCCGAGAGGTACGGCAGCTCGGGCGGGTCGTCGTCGCGGTACGTCACGCCCGACGCGGGCGTCGCGGCGCTGCGCGTGCCCCCCGACGTGCTCGCCGTCGTCGGGGCGTAGCGCGACCCGGCCGAGAGCGAGCGCGACGACGCGGAAGAGAGGGACGAGTTGCGCAGGAAGGGGATGTACGGCGCGCCCGGGTCGTACGCCCCGCTCGAGTCGGCGCCCGTCGCGGCTGCGTAGTACATCGCGTGCGCCGCCGAGCTCGAGGGCTGAAGGTGCGAAGGGGGCGCGATGCCGAAGAGGAGTGACCCGCTCCCGGCGGGCGAACCCTTCGTGCCCTCGTGATCCGAGTGGTGTGCCGAGGTTGCCGGCGTGAGGTGGTCCTCGGCCATCGCACCGCGAATGTGCGCACCGAAGGCGCTCGGCCCACTCGCGCTCCCAGCGAGAGGATGCATCTCGTCGTCCTCGTCGTCGCTCTCCGAGCCCGAGCCCGACTCGGACCCACTCTCGCCCGTCGCCGAGAACGCGTCACCGTCCTCGGGTGCGGCAGCGCCGCCGGTCGCATGACCGGCGACGACCGCGGCGTACGAGGCGGGCGCGGCGCTCGAGCCGAACCCGCCGTGTTGCGAGAGCACGGGCGAAGAGGTCGCTGGCGGAGCGTTGAGGTGGAGAGAGAGGGGAGGCGCAAAGGCGTGCGGCTGCTGGACGGCGTGGTGCATCGAGAGCGAGAGGCCGTAGTTGGAGAGGGCACTGGCGGGGACGGAGGGCGGGACATTCGAGGCGGGCGGGAGGGAAGAAGCGGCGGGGGAGGCGATCGAGGAGGGGGACGGGGCGGTGATGTAGGTCGAAGCGGGGGCGAGCGAGGTCGAAGAGGGAGAGGCGCCGGACGGGGTGGCAGAGTCGGCGGGCGAGGCGACGCCCGTGCCGAACAGAGTCGAGCGCGCCTGCTGGATCAGCTGCGCGTACGTCGCGGCGTGCATGTTGGCAAAGTCTGCGTCCCCGTGCCCTGGGAGCCCGTCTCCCGCTGCTGCTCCCGCGCCCACCCGTTCCGCGTGCTCGCCGTCTACGTCGTCCGGCACCTCTCCTGCATGCATGAGCGGACTCGCGCCGATGAGAGCCCGCAGAGCCTCGTCACTCAATCCCTGAGGCGCCACGTCTGAAGCGCTGCTGGCCCTGCGGTTGAGGCCGGCCGCCGAGCTGCCTGCAACATCTCCTGGTGCCGGTCCGAGCGAGAGGTTGGGGAGCGGGAGCGGGCTGAGGAAGGAGGAGACCGCGCCTGCCCCGACGGACTGGGCCCCGGGAGCGGCAGCGAGGTCTAACTGGGCGGGCGGGAGCTGGCAGGCGGACGAGGCAGCGGGCCAAGGCGGGACAGAGGGGTCGAGGGACCACGGCGCGGCACCGCCGGGGGCGAAGACGCCCGCGGCCGAGTCGAGGGCGGCGTCGGGGGTGTGGGCAGCAGCAAACGCAGGCGAGTGCTGCGTGCGGCGGGCGACGCGTGAGCGGCTGCATGAGCTCGGAGGACGAGACGGGGGAGGGACGGCGAGCGAGGGGCGCACCTGCTGCGGGAACCACGCCGCGCTGTCAAAGGGGAAGGCGTCGTAGCTGGTCATGCGCGCATCCCTCGCGTCGGCGGTGCTGCGCTGCTCTGCCCGGGCGCTGACTCGTCGCGGCGGCGCGAGGCGAGGGGCAGCTCGGACGCCGACTTGCACCGCCTTCCGCGCGCGCGCGTGAGCCGCCGCCCGAGACACGCGCGCACCCGCCAGCGTGCAGTCTAGACTTGCGCGGTAGAGCCAAGTACAAGTAAAGCAGCTTACACCGCGCAATACCACCTCGCCTCGACGCGCCGTTGTTCCCTCGTCGACACCACTTCCCTCCGTGGCCCCCTGTCTGTCTCGACCGCAACCTCCCCTCCACTCGCCTGCATCGAGTTCGTCAACACCGCGCGAGCGCAATCACCGCCATGGCGCTCGTCGACTACGGCTCAGACTCGGACGCAGAAGCCTCGTCCTCTGCCCCCGCTCCCGCCGCCGCACCGGCCAAGCGACTCCCCGCCGTCGCACCCGACAACGATGCCGCCAGCGACGACGACGACGACGCGTTCGACCCGCAGGACGCGTTCGGGCTCGCGCGCATCCCGCACGAGGTCGAGCAGGCTCAGCAGCCCCAGGCAGCAGACGCAGCAAAGGCCGCCGCCGCCGCTGCTCCCGACTCGGCTCCGCAGGTCATCGCTGCCGTGAGTCTCGCTCGCTCGATAGACTGGGTGGCAGCGCGAAAGCAGGAGCCGCTGCTCGCTCGCCGGGCTCGCAACAAATACCGCGCGACGAGTCTGACTCGCACTCGTCTTCCTCATCGCAGGAGCTCGCCTCGTCCAACAAGCTCGTGACGCGCCCGACAGACAACGTCATCTTCTACAACGCTTCGTATGCAGATCTCTCTCGACCCGTGCAGGGTCCCGCCAACCCCTGGAACGACGGCAAGCTCGAGCGACAGAACGCTCTCACCGGTCCGTCTTCCTTGTCTCTCTCGCACCTCTTGCTGGCGGACCATGCGCTCGTCTGTTTGCATCAAACCAGTTGAGCTTAGTAGACTGACGCGCATCCACACCCGCAGGCCACGTCGAGCAGCAGCACTTCTCGTCCCTCTCGTTCGACGAGCAGCAGCGCTCGTTCCACGTCCTCGGCTACGCCGCCAACCCCTCGATCGCTGCCGGCTCGTCGGCGCCGCAGTTTGTCGGCGACGTCGCGCGCGCGCACGCCAACGCCGGCGCGACCGTCGGGCTCGTGCGGCCGAGCCGGCGCGAGGTCAAGGACATGCGCCGCAAGCGCAAGGCAAAGGGGCGGCTCGGCGAGTTTGACGACCCGGACGAGGTCGAAGAGGAGGGCGAGGCGCAGGTACAGGAGGGAGAGGCGGGCGAGGAGGCGGCAGAGGGGGACGCAGAGGACCAGCCGCCGGCGGCCAAGCGCAAAAAGGCAAAGGAGCAGCGCGAGTACGTCGGCCCGTGGGCGGGCTGGGACGGCGAGAGCCTCGCGGTCGCGGTCCCGACCGAGGAGGAGTACGAGGAGCAGGAGCTCGCCGGCGGCCCGCTGCTCAGCAAGGAGGAGCGCAGGAAAAAGGTGCTCGAGGATGCCAACCGGCGCGAGGTCGGCTTTGGCGAGGAGAAGAGTGTCTTCCACGGTGCGTGCGCGATCCCACGTGTTGCGGGTGTTGGCCCCTTTCCCGAAACGGTCTTTGCTCACGCTCGAAATTGTGTTCCGCCGTACAGGCAAGGACGAGCGCGACTACCTCGGCCGCACCTACCTCCACGTCCCGAACGACGTCGACGGCGTCAACCTGCGCGGCACGGCGGGCGAGCAAGAGTGCTTTGTCCCGAAACGCTGCGTGCACACCTGGTCCGGCCACACCAAGGGCGTCAGCCGCATCCAGCTCTTCCCCGGCTCGGGTCACCTCATCCTTTCTGGCAGTCTCGACACGAGGATCAAGGTGCGTTGCGGCGAAAGCCTGCATTTTCGCTGCCTCTCCCCTCCCAGCCGAGGAGATGCTGATCACCAGCTACAACCATCGCCCACGCACAGCTTTGGGACGTGTACCAGTCGGGCAAGTGCTTGCGGACGTTCATGGGCCACTCGAAGGCGGTGCACGACGTCACGTTCGACAACTCGGGCGGGCAGTTCCTCTCGGCGGCGTTCGACCGCCAAATGAAGCTCTGGGATACCGAGACGGGTGCGTCTGCTCTCTCGTGACTCCCTTCCTGCGCTGTTTCGCAGCGCACAATGTAGCGTGAAGCTCGTGCTGATCATCCGCTCCTCACCCTGCAGGCCAGTGCAAGCAGGCGTTCTCGAACGGCAAGATCCCGTACTGCATCAAGTTCCACCCCGAGCAGCAGCATACTTTCCTCGCTGGCATGAGCGACAAGAAGGTCACGCAGGTGCGTCTAGCCGCTTCCCTCGTCGTGGGGGCAGCGCACATCCTCTCTGCATTCTCGCTGATCTTTCTGCTTGCCCCGCAGTACGACATCCGGTCAGGCGAGGTCACGCAGGAGTACAACCAGCACCTCGGCCCGGTCAACACGATCACCTTTGTCGACGAGAACCGGCGCTTCGTCACGACGTCGGACGACAAGACGATGCGCGTGTGGGACTTTGACATCCCCGTCCCGATCAAGCTCATCGCCGACCCGAGCATGCACTCGATGCCGGCTGTCGGGCTCGACCCCAAGGGCAAGTGGCTCGCCGCGACGAGCCTCGACAACCAGATTGTACTCTTCGGCGCCGACACGTTCAAGCAGAACGTGCGTCGCCTCTTTCTGCCTCTCCGGCGCGCCTGTCTTACTAAAGGGACTGATATCGTGCACTTGTGCCATTGTGGCGACCGCAGCGCAAGAAGCGATTCGCGGGGCACACGATCGCGGGCTACGCATGCGAGCCGCGCTTCTCGCCCGACGGGCGGTTCCTCTCGTCGGGCGACGGGCAGGGCAACGTCGTCTTCTGGGACTTCAAGACGAGCCGGATCGCGGGCAGGCTCCAGCGCGCGCACAAGCAGGTCGTGCTCAGCCATGCGTGGCTGCCGCACGAGACGGTACGTCGGCGGTTCTAGCTTTATTGCGATGCACGCTGCCTTGGCAGACGTGCAACGCTCATAGAGCTTGTTCCAGTTCACTGACTTGTGTCGCCTTGCCCTGCAGTCCAAGGTCGTCACGTCCTCGTGGGACGGCCTCATCAAGCTTTGGGACTGAGCCATTACTTAATGCGCTACTCCCCAGACGGTTTGCTCTGTGGTCACTCTGTCACTGTGTTGTACTGCCCTCGTTGATCGACAGAAAAGGAGGCTGCTATCAGCGCATGATCTGGTTTCGCGGACTGCTGCAGAGCGTGTTGTCCCTGCTCCTGAACCTCCGTCTTCGCCCGCGGTCGATCCATTGCCCTCTGTTCTTGCCTGCTTGCAGACGGCTGCTGCCATAGCTGTCCCGCAAGAAAAGCCCTAACATTGAGCGAGTCGCACCCTCGGCGTGGCTCATCGGTTTCGCGCGCCTCCTCTTGCTCGCACTCGTCGTCGCCGTCACTCGAGAGCAATAGAAGCTCCAAACTGAGGCAAGGATGCCTGCAGATGAGCGCAGCCCGCTGCTGCCCGCGGTGCACGCGGCATCTATGCGAGAAGCAGCTGCTTCGGGCGTCGCTCCACCTGCCCCGACACGCACGACATTATCGACTCCGGTGCCCAACTCGAGCGCAGGCTTCCTCACCGAGGACGACATCGCCATCGAGGGCATCGTCCTCGCCCTCCTCGCCGAACTCGCGAGTCGCAGCTACCAGCTCCCGCCGGGCCTCCCGACCCTCCCCGCCGACATGCCGCAGGACGAAGCAGACGCCGAGATTGCCTTTCTCCGCACCGTCTTCAGCGTCCCGCGGCACCGCAGGGTGCTCGACCGGTGGTTGCCCGACCTGAGCAAGGCGGCTGGTGGGGCTCAGCCGGGCGCGAACGGCACGGCGCAGCACGCAGGAGGCGCGGAAACTCCCTCACTGGTCCCGCCAGCTGGATCCATCCTCGCACTGAACCGGCCGAACCCGGCGGCAGCTGCGGCGGCGCGACGAGCACCCTTGTCGACGACACCGTCCTCGGCTTCGACCCTCTCTGTCGCTTCGTCATCTGGATCGTCATCCGCATCGACGAACACAATACCAGCCCGTCCCTCTCCGCTGTCGGCGCAGGCACTCGACCCGACTGTCGTCCCCTCGCCCTCGGCCCTGTTCCTCGCGGGCCTCCTGTCGCTCCTGGTCTCGCTCCAAGGCGAATACCACGGGTCTGTCGAGGAGACGGATCCCGGCGTCGACGGCGAGCTGCGCATGTTCAAGGCGCGGCGAGAGCTCGGAGAGCGGCTGTACAAGGTCGTCGAGGGCTTGCTCGACTCGTACCTCTTGACGGGAGATGCGCGGCACCACCACGCGCACTCGCAGGACGGAGCGGTATCACCGGATGAAGAGGACGACGATGACGAAGACGCGCTCGTGACGCTCCTCTTTCACGACTTTCCGCTCAACTACGACTCGATGGACCGGGCGACTTGCTGTACGTCCCTCGCTCGATTCGCCTGCCCTTCCAATCCTCACGGTCTTGCGCACCCGCAGCCCTCGATCTTCTCCTCACCCTGTCGTCGGCGCCCCTCGTCGAGGCAGAAAACCTGATGTCGCATCCCGTCGTCCTCGCCAGCACCGAATACGTCTGGCGCAACGGCCTGCTCCCGCCGCCGAAGCGAGGCACCCGATCTCTCACCTGGAAGGAATCTTTCATCCGCCTCGACCGCTTCTCGATCCCCCGGTGCGCCCGAGAATACACTTCGCGCCGCTCCCGGCATTCGCTGACGAACGGCCCACGCACAGCATTCTGCATGTTCAAACTTACATCCTCTCGACACTTCATGCCGCCATCACCATCTACATCCTCATGTTCTCTTCGTACGCACATTTTGACGCGTTCAACGCGCTCGCGCCCGATGCGGTGGGCATTCCCGAGGGGCACGACCACGCGAGGCCAGTCAAGACGTGGAGCCTTTTGTCTGGGTTGGTGTGGTGGTTGTGGGTAGCAGGGACGTTCGGCTGGGCAGGTGAGGTGGGGCGAGCATGGGTGCGTCGCAAAGACTCGCAAGACTGGCCAGCGAGACTGACAGCTCCGGACTTTTCAGTTTCACCGGGGCCCGCAAGCATCGCTCCCGCTCTCACCCTCGACGCTTCTCCCCCTCCTGCACCACGCCCTCGTCTTCGTATCGCTCCTACTGCGCATCATTGCGTTCTACCTCGCAACACCGCACCACCGCCCCTCTTTCCTACTCGCGACCTCGCTCTCGCTCCTCGCCTGGTCTGTCCCTTTCTTGGCCGCCTCGCGCGTCCTGCCGCAGAACCTCCCGTCATTCGGCACGCCAACCCACCAGCAGTGGACCAAGATCCGCGACGGCCGCAAGAGGCGCGACGTCGGGTACCGCCCGCCGCCGAAGCAGGTCCCGGAGAGCCACCGCGCGCTGCGGAGCCTCGAGGCGCACCTCGGCGGGCTGATACAGTTCTCGACCTACTTTGCCGTCTTCGGCTTGCTTACACTGTGGAGTCTGAGCGGCGAGATCGACTACCCCGGCGCTGCGCTCGCCGTCCTGCATGCGCCTCTCGCGCTCTTGCGTACGGCAGACACTTCGGAGGCGACCGCGACCGCCGTCAAGTCGGGCAGCTCGACCCCGATCGAAGCGCGCACGACGCTCGCCTTCACGCTCATTCTCGGCGCCGTCCTCGCCTACTTCTCCGGCGGGCGTCCCTCCGTCTCGCCCAAACCCGCGCCTACGTCGCCGCCCTCGCCCGCAGTTGCATCCGCACTCGCGTCGTCACCGAGCACGCCGCGGCACGAGCTCGACGACCTCGACGGGTGGGACCGCTACGGGCGCGAAGTGGCGTTCCGCGCGCGGCGCGAGCGCCTCGCCATCAACCGCTACTTCACCTTTGTTCCGCCGCGCTCGCTCCGCGCGCCTGCCCGCGTGGGTCCGGGCGTGAACCGGCTCGAGAGCCTCGCGGGCGCATTCTCGACGCCGCCGCTCCCGAGCCCGCTCAACCTCGCCGTGCCCGCCGTCCTCGTCCTCGGCGCCGTCGTGCGCCGCGTCGCGCGCTTCCGCATCGAGCAGCGCGCGAGGTGGCGCTTTGTACGCTTGCCGGCGGGGCGGGCGCGTCGGGGCGAGGACGACGGAGGCGAGGGCGAGGGCGAGGGCGGGGCACGCGGAGTACTGCTCACGCCGGGGCAGGAGGCCGAGCGCATCGCGCGCAGGGTGCAGGAGGTCGCGAGGCTGTGGGTGTGGCGCGTCGGGATTTGCCCGCTCGGCGGGTGGGCGGTCGCGGCCAAGGGGATCAGGCGACTCAGGGGAAAGGAGTAGGCTGCTCTCGCCGCCGAGACGTGCACAGTTCATAGAGGCTCTCCTCGCAAGTGTGACACGGCTCGCTCTGGTCGTGGCGAGCTAGAAGGCGGAGAGAGAAACAGAATCCGAGTCTTGCACAACGCCCCCGCTAATCCCCCGCTACACCTCACTGCGCCAGCCACCTTACGCGTCCTCCTTGTACTTGGCCGGGTCGGTGCCGTGGAACGGGTGGCTGCGCGAGGGGACCAAGTCAGCCACTGCAAGAGGCGCCTGCAGGACGAGAGACAGTAGAGAGAGCCCGAGCAAGACGCACTTGACAAAGTTGAACCAGGGGAGGACGCCAAACTTGAGCTGGCTCCACATCGAGTTGCGGTGGGCGACGCCCTGGATGTACTCGGGCAGCTCGCTCTCGCCGTAGAGCGCCTGGCCGGCCTTTGCGCGCGCCGTGAGCTCGGCGCGGTCCTGCTCCTGCTCGGCCGCGTTCTCCTTCCAGCCCCAGAGACGCACTGTCGCAGGGCGGGCGGTGAGGGCGCGTCAGCGACAGGGAGAATGCGGGGAGGGAAGCACGCGCAAGGAGGAGAAGAGGTGGGAAGACGCACGAGACGCGTTCTGGTACGCGAGGAGGAAGCCGCCGGCGAACCCGAGCCAGGTCGCGAGGCGGAGTGTGGGCCTCAGGCCGGCGCGGCCGAGCTTGGTCGGGTCGGCGAGCTCTGCACGGCGCGGGATCGGCGAGTCAGTCTGGCGCGTTCCGTCGCAGCTAGATAGGCCGAGCTGTGAGGGAGGGAGGGAGCGCGAGACGCACCCATGCCGTAGATGGCGCCGGGGGCAAAGGCGGTGGCGCCGCCCCAGAGGAGGTAGTCCTGCGTGCGGAGGTTGGCGAGGACGCGGTTGAAGTGCGGGTCGGCGTCGACGACCGGGTAGGGGGTCGCGAGGTTGTTGACGTCCGAGACGGACATGGTGGGGGCGGCTGGGGCTGTGGGCGTGGCAGCACGCTTAGTTCGATGCCCTGACGTAGGTCTCGGCCTAGCGCGAGGCGCTGGCCAAGTGCGAGAGACTCGGCAAGAAGGCGGAGAGGAGGGGGGTGAGGAGGACGGCAAATGGATGCAGTAGGGCGGGAGGTGACGCCAAAACGCTCCGATGGTAGTTCCTGTGCGCTGTGCAAGCACGCAGGCTGGCAGGAGCGGTGCAAGGGGACTCACGGGTTGAGGCGATGAAGTCGGGCGAGAGGGGCGGGTCCAACGGCGGCTACGAGGGCAGAGCGAGGGCGGGGTTGGGTCGAGGGTGGACAAGCGAGGGCTGCGAGTCTGGCTGGACGTGTCTCTGCTCGACCAGAGCGGGTGCGCGTTGTTCGAGGAGACCAAGGCCGCGGGCGAGCCAACCGCGAGCAGAGCGACGCTGCTTCCGCGCTCTTGCCCGCTGCGGCTTTGTGCGAGGCGAGGCGAGCCTGCGCACGCGATGGATCTGCCCACCGCCGCACTCAGCCCCGCCGAACTCGAGTCGGCCACCGTCGCCCCCCTCGCCCTCTCGCACCTCGCCCCACCTGGACCCGCCCTCCAGCCCTTCCCGGCGCCCGTCCCGAACTACCAGGACCTCTCCGACAGCAGCACAGACGACGACGACCGAAACAGCCAGGACTGGGATGCCCTCGTCGCTGCGGGTGAGCCCCCCTCTCGTTCCTCATTCCGCTTCAAGTCCGCAACTGAACGCTCTCTCTGTTCCCCACCAGCCGAGGCCGCCTTCTCCAAGAGCGACATCGCCGAGATGCAAGAATACCTTCGCGAGCGCGGCCTCTTTGCCTTCATGAACGAGTACCTCGACCGCAGGAGCATCCCGCCCTCGACCCTCTTGCTCGCATTCGGCGTCATGGTCGTCCGTTCACCTCCTTGTGCCCGTTGGCTGGACGCACGGATTGACGCTTTTCTCACGCAGCGACCCGACACGCCGTTCTTGGATCAGCTGCGCATGCTCAAGATAGCCTGCTCGCGCGTGTCCGTCTGGCTCTCGGACTCATCACCCCGTCTGGACGCATCCGTCTGACCCTGCGTGCTCGCTACCCCACAGACTTCGCAACCGCGAAAAGCTCGAGCAGTACAACACGCCCGAGGACGTCGTCGCGCTCATCCGCAAGAGCAAGCGCATCCTCATCCTCACCGGCGCAGGCGTTTCCGTGCGTCGCTCTCGCAACGCTCGACCCTTCCGCAGCGTACTGACAGCCCCTGCCCTCGCAGACTTCGTGCGGTATCCCCGACTTCCGCTCGCCGACCGGCCTCTACGCGCGCCTGCAGCTCGAGAACAACTACGACCTCGACGACCCGCAAGACATGTTTGACCTCGCCTACTTTCGCCGCAAGCCGCACGTGTTTTACTCGTTCGCCAAGGAGATCTACCCGAGCAACTTTGTCCCGAGCCCGTGCCACCGCTTTGTCCGCCTCCTCGAGCTCGAGGGCAAGCTGCTGCGCAACTACAGTGCGCGCGCTCCCGGTTCCGGCTTGTGCAGCTCCACATCTGACACGCTTCTCTTCACCGGGTGCTCCCGCGAGCAGCCCAGAACATTGATGGCCTGTTTGAGCAAGTCGGCGTTGAGCGCATGTTGAACTGTCACGGTGCGCCTCCTCTCTCCCTCCTCAACGCCTCGGTCCCCACTCCCGTCTCACTCGCGCCCTCGCGCGCTCCACCCAGGCTCGTTTGCGACCGCTTCATGCCTGCTGTGCCGCCGCCGCTTCCCCGGCCACGCCATCGAGTCGGACGTGTTCGCCTCGCGCGTCCCGTTGTGCCCCTACTGCACGCCCGAACTCGACGCCCTCGCCGAGCAAGCGCGGCGCGACAAGGAGAAGAAGGACGAGGCGGAGCGGCCGCGCAAGAAGAAGAAGACGGGGCGGGCAGAGTGGGAGGGCGAAGAGGGCGAGAGCGAGGGCGAGGAGGACGAGGCGAGGGAGATCGAGAGGAGCGAGTGGGAGGGAAAGGCGCTCCTCAAACCTGATATCGTTTTTTTCGGGTGCGTCGGATGAGCCGTCGAATGCGCGCGAAATAGGGAGCTGACGCGTTGAATGTGTGGCAGCGAGGCGCTTTCGGACGAGTTCGACCACAAGCTCCTCGCCGACCGCGAGGAAGTCGATCTCGTCATCGTCATGGGCACCTCGATGCGTGTACGTCCCCCCTCTTTCTCTGCCCTCCTGCCTTTCCCTCCTGACTCCGTGCCGCTGCCCTCGCGCAGGTCTCTCCCGTCGCCCAGCTCCCCTCGCACCTCCCACACTCGGTCCCGCAAATCCTCATCAACCGCGACCCCGTGACGCACCACCAGTTCGACGTCTGCCTCCTCGGCGACGGCGACGGCATCGTCCGCTGGCTGTGCGCCCAGCTCGAACGCGGCGAAGGAGACGCGGCAGGCGCGAGGGACGAGCGGTGGGACCTCGATTCGCGCGTGCCCGTGCAGCTCCCGACGCACGAGCTGCCACCCGCAGCAGCAGCCGCCGCCGCCGCGGCGCACGCGGCCGAGTCGGCGTCGGCGTCGGCGTCGCAGCCGGTCGAACCCGCCGCGAGCTCGTCGTCGTCCGCCGTCGCTGCGCCTCTGCTGCCCCCCGTCGGCCCGTCGATCCCTTCGCTGCCCGCGTCGGCACACCCGCCGCAGACGGCGACGGCGGGCGTGAGGCCGGAGCAGGTGGGGCAGAGCCATGTGTGGCTCTTTCCCGGTGCGGACCGCGAGGGGAGGTGGGTGAGCGCGGTGAGGAGGGCTTATGCGGAGAGCAGCGAGGGGGAGGAAGAGGAGGAGGGAGAGCAGGCGGTTGGAGAGACGGCGAAGGCGGAGGACGACGAAGACGAGCGCCCAGTCGAGCTGCCGGCGAGTCTCGCGCCGGGCGTCAAGGAAGGCGGGTTCAGCCCGGTGCCCGGGACTGCGGACGACGAAGTGAACGGCAAGCTGGACGTCGGGTCCGCTGGTGGCGTCGATGGGGTCGGGGAGGACGAGTGGGAGTGAAAAGGCGCGGGAGTCAAAGGCTTACATCGCCGCCGAGCAGTGCTTTGCAGTGTTTCGTGTTGTTGTAGCTTGCAGCGCGGTGCGATGAACACTTGGGATACACTCTCGAGTTGCTCTCCAGCCCGTCTCTTGCGAGTAATTACGATGCACTCGATTGCAGTTGAGAGAATGCCAGCTTGGCGATAGGGAAGTCATGCTCATCCGAACTTTTCGTGTCTGTCCCGGGTCTCGCCTCAGTCCAGCGTCCTGAGCCGTCGGCGGTCCCTGAGGCGACTATGCGATGAACGGGAACATGGCTGTGCAAGCGCGACAGCACATCAGCATTACTGCACACGTCCCGCAAATGCAGCGAATGGCGCAGCAGATAGAAGCACGGAGCCAGACGCACCCTTGCGGCCCTTGGGGTATGCCGAGCCAAACTCCTTCCGGTACCGACGGTGCTTCTTGAGCGCCCACACGTACATCTGCGCGACCGCGACGGCGGTGAAAAGGCCGGCTGTGCACGACATCCTCGACCAAGCATCAGCATGGCAGGTCCCCGCTAGACGAGCGGACTGCAGCGAAGAGGGCAGGAAGCGCGACGCACCAGCCCAGTTGAGCGTCAAGCCGGTGAACGCGACCCACGCGACCGTCTCGAACCAGTAGTTTGCGCACGAGACGAGGTTGAACCCGTAGCCCTGCGGGATCTGGCGCGTCTTGGTCCCGCGCGGGCGCAGCGACGCGAGGTTGAGGTGCGTGACCAGGTTCGAGAGCTCGGCGTACCGCATGCTCGGGCTGGTCAGACTGGCGAACTGCTTCGAGAGGGGCGAGAAGGGGACGCACGGCCCAAAGAGCGGTCCAGCCGTACAGCCACGAGTCGGAGTCGAGGGTCGTACCCGCTACGCGCGCGGCGCCGTTCCAGGGGCCGTACAGCGGCACCGCGAGCAGGATGCCCGAGAGACCCCAGTAGTGACCCGAGCTGCACGGTGCTACGATCAGGAACGGTTGCGTGATCGTGGTGAGTGGGATAGAGACTCACTTCTTGAAGAGATTGAAGAACGGCATGGTGGCCGAAGAGAACCGGTGGACGCTGCGTTAAAGCGTCTCAGCATGTCGCCGCATACAAATTTCGGCGAAGAGAGGCGTACAACAGCGTCTCGAGCTCGCGCTTGGCGTAGTGCGCGAGAACGAGAGCGAGAGCGATCCTGCGCGAACGGCGGGGTCAGCAACGGTCGGCTTGATCAGGCAGTCGCAAGCATGCTCACGTCTGCATGCGCGAATGCTCAAAGTCTTGACGGTAGAAGAGCTTGCTGCCGAAGTAGAAGGCCGGGTGGATGAACAGCGGGCCGAACTGCACGAAACGGGTCAACCGTAAGCGACACAGCGTTGGATATACTCAGATGACCATGACGCACGTATTCAGTCAGGAACTGGCGCAGAGGAGCGAAAATACGGATCAGCGAGAGCGGGAATCGGGAATGATGGGCGTGAGCGTACGACCGTCTTCCACGCTGCGAGCGATCGAGGCATCAGTCGGGGTTCCTGGTCACTGAGAGAACAAGTGTACGCACCGACCTGCGGGCCCAAGTCCTTGAATTCGAGCGCATCGCCGCTCTTTACGCCAAAGTCGCTCAACGGCTTGTCGTCGTCGTCGAGCGCCTTCCTGTCGGCAGTTGTGAGGCGCTGGCGGTGCACATTGACCTGCGCTTGCCTGTAAGTTCAGCCTCGCCGCGCCAGGTGGCTTCGCTCGCGAGAGAGACGCGCCTTTGCCTTGTTAGCGATGGCCGACTTGAGGTTTGCGACGGTGGGGGCGGCTTGCGCGAGCTCGAGGGTGATCGGGAAGCGCTTCGAGGGCTTGCCTGCGCGCGGCTTTACCGTCACGGTGAAGGCCATGGCGAGTGCTCGACTTGGGCAGAGGCAGAGCCACCAAGGTTGTACTTGACCTCGTCCCCTCTATCTCGCTAGGAGCACCGTCTACGAGCTGGGCAGGTAGCCAGAGCTTGTACGAACGCCGTCTGCTGTCTCGTTGCTCGCCTGCGCTTGCGCTGCCCTCGCGCGGCCATGTCCGAGGCCGCCGAAGCTGCCAATGCAGCCATCCAGCGCAAGTACACAAAGGACAAGAAGGTCGGCGAGGGTACCTACGCCGTCGTCTACCTCGGCAAGGAGGCGGCGACCGGGCGCAAGATTGCCATCAAAAAGGCGCGCGACTGTCCCTCGTCCTCCCCACTTCGGCGGCTCTGCGGTGTGCGCACTCCCTTACTGACCGTGTGTGCGCCCCTGCAGATCAAGATTGGCCAATTCAAGGATGGCCTCGACATGTCGGCCATCCGCGAAGTCAAGTTCCTGCGCGAGTTGCGGCATCCGAATGTCATTGAGGTGCGTTCGACTCTCGCAGGATGCTTCGTAGCCTCTCGAACTGATTGAGGTTCACCATCAGCTCGTAGACGTCTTCTCAAACAAGTCGAACCTGAACCTCGTCTTGGAGTTCCTCGACACGGACCTCGAGGCGGTCATTCGTGACAAGGATCTCGTCTTCCAGGGCGCCGACATCAAGTCGTGGATGCTCATGACCCTCAAGGGCCTCGACTTCTGCCATCAAAACTGGATCTTGCACCGCGTGCGTGTTCTTCGCCCCATCGTGCTGCTTCACAGGAGAGCGCTGATTAGGCGGCAACGACTGCAGGACATGAAGCCCAACAACTTGCTCATTTCGGGCGACGGCGTGCTCAAGCTTGCCGATTTCGGTCTCGCGCGCGAGTATGCCGATGAGAACGCCAAGATGACCTGTCAAGTCGTGACTCGGTGAGCTTTCTTGATTCCTCCGCGTACCGAAATCCGTCAAGTCAGGCCGCTGACCTTCCTCCTTTCGCGCATAGATGGTATCGATGCCCTGAGCTGCTTCTCGGTGCCCGGTCATACAGCACCGGCGTCGACATCTGGGCGGCAGGGTGCATCTTTGCCGAGCTCATGCTCCGCGTGCCGTTCATGGCTGCCGAGAGCGACATGGACCAGCTCAACATGATCTTCACCGCGCTGGGGACGCCGACGGAGCAGGACTGGCCGGTAGGTTTTGCTGACTGCCCTGGTCCCGCTGTGCGCATAGGTTGGGCACGCAGACTGACCTAGATCTTGGTGCCTATCATGCAGGGCTTCACGAAGCTGAGCTCATCTGCACAATTTGAGAAGAAGCCGCGGAGCGACCTCGGCATGCTGTTCAGCGCAGCCTCGCCCGAAGCGATCGACCTGCTGCAGAAGACGCTCACGTACGACCCGCGGAGACGCATCACGGCGCGCGAGGTGCGCGTCTTCCCGAACGAAGCGTTCTGCAGTCATTGAAGCAGAGCTGACACGCGCATTGCGACGGACAGGCCCTCCGTCACCCCTTCTTCCACTCCGCCCCTCGCCCGACCGCCCCTTCTCTCCTCCCGAAACCCAAAGCGGAGCTCGCTCCTCGCGCGCTCCCACCCGAGGAGATTGGC
Source organism: Rhodotorula paludigena (assembly GCA_036244875.1). NCBI lineage: Eukaryota > Fungi > Basidiomycota > Microbotryomycetes > Sporidiobolales > Sporidiobolaceae > Rhodotorula > Rhodotorula paludigena. Next base: position 319,866 of record BQKY01000006.1, read on the forward strand.
GCACCCATGGGCGAGAAGGACCGGCGGGGAATGAAGCGCAAGGGCGAGGGGTACGACGAGATCCCCGGCGCGAAGAAGGTTGCGCGGAGGTTGGACTTCGGGCAGGGCCCGTGAAGCGGCGACGAGGGGCTGTTGTGGCGTCCATCCGTGTGTCTGTTGTACTTCATCGTACTCACTCAACTGCAACTTTGACCGCTTCCGGCTGCGCTGCTTCGAGCGTCAGGACGAGTCCGACTTTACGTCTTCGTCCGTTCCTCCTTCGTCCCGCCCGAGCGTCAGCGCTCCCAAGGCTACCTGCCGCGTGCTCACGTCGCAACGCAGTGACTCAGCTACAACACTGTCGCCCCGTCGGTCTCGCATTTCGCTGCAGGCTCGACCCTCACCAGCGTGTCGCGACGTGACTTTCTCATCTGCTCGAGAGAATGGGACCCGGGCTGCGGACGAAGGGACTCCCCGAGGTTTGCGAGGCGCCTGCTTCCCGCTAGCGCGTTCTCTAAAAACGTGGGACGGCCAGGATTCTTCGGCCGCTCGCACCTTCTGCACGCTCTTCTCGAGGTCACGACGATCTCTGGCTTGGCTCTGCTCCTCCCGCTTCCCTGCGCTTTGCAAGTGCGATCCGTCGCCCCTACGTGCTCAAAAGCTGCTCAGGTTCCTCTCCCGCGCGTTCGGTACCGCTCGTCGTCGTTCCTCCGCAATGCCGCACGACAAGTGGGGCACTCGCGAGGTCGCCGACCCGACGTCTCCTTACCACCCGTTCCCGACGCCGTTCGATCAGATAGACACGCAGGATGGCTTCTCAGACCAGGCGCCAGACCACTTTTCGCCGCCGTACTCGCTGCAAGAGATCGACATGCTCGCGCTCTCGTATGAGATCCGCCAAAAGCCCGACTGGGCGCGCAAGCTCCGCGACTCCGACATTCGCACCAAGTGGCGCGCAGAGGCGCTCGGCAAGCGCAACGAAGAGGCCGGATTCGCAGAACGGACAGGCGAGAACTACAGCGGGTACGACGTCGAGGAGGTTGAGCGCCCCAAGTTGACCGAGAAGATGGTCGATTACGTGCTCGATGAGCTCGAGTTGCACGCAGACAAGTTGAACGACCCGCATAGGATCCAGGTGCGCGGCTCCCGCTGCTACAGGTCGGTCCGCTCGTGCTCACTGTCCGCGCTGTGGGATGCAGGCGTCCTGCTTCGAAGGTGTATACGAGTCCGACTCGCTTGTGCCCAAAGAGCAGCTCGATCAGCTCCTCGCGCATGTCGCCGAGCTCGAGAAGAACCCGCCTTTCGGCGAGCCCGACTGGCACCCCGGGTCCGACGAACAGGTGCTCGACCTCGTTCACCCCTCGCTCTTCCCGCTCCGCTACGGTGTGACGCCCGTTCGCCAGCTTGACGCCGACGGCAAAGTCTCGAGCAACGCGACACCGCCCGAGCCGCGCAACGCGCTGCACTCGACGTCGAAGAAGTACCAGTGGCTGCCATCGGACTTCGATGTCGACGAGCAGGGCAAGGTCACCATCTCGTCGTACATCAACAATCTGCACCCGAAAGACCATGCGTCGTTCTACCCGGTCCTCGCCTCCATCTTCGAGCGCTTCGTCCCGGCGTTCGAGCGCGTTCTGTCCGACCTCCAAAAGCCGCCGCCTCGCCGCATTCTGATCGACCACGATGTCGCCAGCGCGTGGTACGGCGAAATGCCCGACAACATGAGCGACGAAGAATGGGACGAGTGGGAGGAGAAAAAGGTTGTCCAGCTGCCAGAGCCGGAGCCGTTCAAGCGCCCCGAGGTCAGCGACGACAAGCCGGCATTCCCGCTGAGGGGACGCAAGCTCCAGGTCATTGTCAAGCTCGCCAACATACACCTCACGCCGGAGAAGCCCGAATATGGTGGTGGAGTGTGGCACGTCGAGGTGCGTTGGTTTTGGCTCGTTCGGCTGCGCGACTCTTCTGCTCACCACTTCTCTCGGGCACGCAGGGCATGCAGAACGAGGAGATTGTCGCGTCGGGTATCTACTACTACGATCAAGAGAACATTGGGGAATCGAGGCTGGCCTACCGCGGCACCTTCGACGGTCGGTCACATTCGTCCTCATCGGTTTGCGTGGCCCGTCGAGCTGACTGAGCACGGATCTCCCCGCAGACCAGGAGCTTCCTTACGAGCAGAGCGATGTGAAGGGCGTGAAGACGGTTTTCGGCATCGACCCGTGCGCCTCTCGCTCGCAGTCGCACTTCCAAAGGGAAAAACTGACCGACTGTCATCCTTCGTTACAGAGATGGCCCGTGCATGCAGTACTACAACTCGGCCCGGACCTGCGCCGGACGGTCCTTGTTTTGGCCCAACATCTACCAGCACCGCGTCTCGCGCTTTTCGCTCGCGGACCGGTCCAAGCCCGGGCATCGCAAGATCCTCGTCTTCTTCCTCGTCGACCCGCTCAAGAGCGCCGCGGGCGAGGTCATTTCGACGGCACGTGTGCCGTACCAGCAGCGCGAGTGGGCCGAGCGCGAGCTCCCGCACAACGCGCAGACGGACAAGATGCCCGTCGAGCTGTGGAACCAGGTCCTCGGGGGCGTCGAGGGCCTCATGACGTACGAGGAGGCAAAGAAGATCCGCGAGGACCTCATGCACGAGCGCAAGTTCCTCGTCGAAGAGAACACGGAGAAGGTCTTCGAGTACGTGCGCCGCCTTCGCTCATATTATGCGTCCCGTTCACCTGAAGCTCCCTGCAGGCGCTCGTTCTCGCTGTGCGAGCACTAGATCTGCTCCACAGCCACGGCTCTCCACAAGCTTGTCTCCCTTGGACCCCTTCCGTGGGCCCAGGCTTTACGTCTCTCTTGTTAGTCCGTGGTCGGGTTTGGCTTTGTCATTTCCTTCCCGCAGTCTTTGCAGTGCAAATTTCCGTCCCTTACAGCTCCCTGAGAGCCTCGCATCTCGCAACTCAAGGGCTGTCCCTCTCCCGTACACATCGTTTTCGAGCAGAACAGCGGCACGTAGCCATTGCAAGCGAGACCAGTTTCGGCAAACGTGCAAGCTACCGCCTCCACTTCCGGCCGCGCGATACGGTTACGCCACCCTCAAGCCTCCTCTGTCCCCGGCTCGACCTTGACCCTCTTGAGTTCCGGCTCGCCCTCCCCCGTCTCGCCGCCCGCCGCATCCGGATCAGGCTTGACGGGGCTCATCGTCGGCACGGGCGACGCGGCGGGCGCCGCGCGCTTCTTGGTCGCCGCTGTCGCAGGCGTCGACTCGCGCGAGGTGCGCACCGAGGTCGCTTTCGTCGATGCGGCTGCTGTTGCGGCGGCCGCTGCGGAGGTGCGTGAGAGCGTCGCTTCGGCGTGGCAGGTCGCGTGGTAGAGCTGTAGCGCGCACGGCGGGTCAGCGCGGTGGACAGCAGACGGAAAAGAGAAGCGGAGCGTACGGTGCCATCGACGACGACGGCGTTCCACCACACCCACTCCTCCTCGTCGTCGCTCCACTCGCTCTTGAGCTTGTCCTGGCAGATCGGGCACGGCTTGTCGCCGAGCCCGCCGCCGGCGGGGACCGGGACCTTGAGCTTGCGCAGCGCGGCGCGGTCAATCGCGCCTGCGCCGGCGGCGCTCCCGGACGCCGCGCCGCCGCCGCCGGTCGTGCTGAAGCCTGACGCGGCGGACGGGTCGGACGAGTGCGAGAGCTCGCCGGTCGTGAGCGAGTCGGACGTGTACCAGTCCTGCAATTACTCCGCTCTTTCTAACGTCAGCTTCGGCGTATCCCTTGGATGGTGGAACAGACGAGCGACAAAGCGTTGCGAGACTTGCCTCCTCCTTGGTGAACCACCCCCTGCCCGCCGTGCGCCCCTGCGCCTCGCGGATGCGGCGCTTGTGCGTAAAGTGCCAGTCGAGGTGCTGGTCCATCTTGAGCTTGCCCTGCGCCGAGTCGAAGAAGCGCAGGCCGCACTGCGTGCACGGGAGCGCGAGCGCCGTGTAGAGCAGCGCGGGGCCGTGCGGGCGCGGCCTGTCGAGGCGGTCCATCTCAGTGAGCTCGTGCTCCCGCAAATAAGGTAGTCAAGCGGGAAGACACGTACATGACGAGCTCGGCGTTGGTGAGCCCGACCGCGAGTCGCAGCACCTCGTCCTCCCACGCCTGGGCCATCTCGTCCCTCTCGAGCCTGACCGGCCCGCCCTCGTCCTTCTTCACCTGCGCTCGCGCCTCCTCGAGCTTGACACCCGCTTCGGACGGCGTCGCGGGCGCAAAGAGGTTGTTGAGCGCGCCGCTCGCCGACAGCTGCGACAAGAGGCCGAGGTCGATCCCGCCGACGAGGCCCTGGGCCGGCGCGGCGGCGGCGGCGGGTGGTTGCAGCGTCGGCGTGAGGCTCGCGAGCGCCGCTGCGAGACTCTGTTGCTGCGGCTGCGGCGGGGAGAGCGTCGCGGCCGCAGCGGGCGGAGGAGGCGGTGGGCTCTGCTGCACGACGGGCGCGGGTGGAGGAGGCGGGGCGAGCGCGGCGAGCTGCGCGCGGATCTGGTTCACCTGCTCGGTAGTGAGCTGCGTGTTGAGGATGAGCGACTCGAGCTTCTTGAGCGCGACGATCTGGCTCTGGTTGTTGGCGTCGGCCGGGTTGGCCGCCGCTTGCTCCTGCCGCAGCGTGAGGAGCCGCCGCACGTCGTACAGGACGCCTGAGCGCTCGGTCGACGTCGCAGTGTGCGGCAGCTGCTGGACCTGCGGGGCGTCGCGCGTCGAGTCAGCAATACCGCGGATCCGAGAAAGAAAAGAGTCGACGCACGCCCGCGTTGTACATCTCTGCGTCCTTGGCGGCGCGCCCGCCAATCCCGTCACCGCGGCCCCTCGCGCCAAAGAGGGCGCTCTCGATCCCGCGCTGGACCCTCCCGCCGTCTCTGGGCTCGTCGGCGCCGCGGAAGAGCTCGCCGCCGTCGCTCCCGCCCGTCTTCCACGTCCCGAGGAGCTCCTCGAGCTTGGTCTTGGTCGGGGCGTCGACGGCGTGGTAGGCCGAGAGGAACGAGCGCTCGAGGAAGCGCGCAAAGAGGGCGAGGTACGGCGCGCCGATGTTTTTCGAGATCGAGTCGAGGAGGTAGAAGACGGGGAGGAGGTACTGCGGGGGACACTGTTGCGCGGATAGAGAGGCGGGACGGGGACAAGGGGAAATGCGCGCGCGAGAAAGCGAGAGAGAGAGGCGAAGCGAGAGAGGGCGGGCAAGGTCAGTCCCGGCTCTCGCACTCTTTATCGTCAAGGGATGCTAGCTACGTCTGGCCGCTTCACTGGTCATCGTGGCCTGTCACTTCTGCGTGTCTTTCCGTGCGACAGCAGGTAGCGAAGCGAAGAGACGCAGCGGAAGAGACTGTAGCGAAGAGAAAGCGAAAGGGTCGCGGCGACTAGATACGCGCTCGTATGAGGGAACACGCTCGGGAACAGACGCGTCCGAGACAGTGCGCGCAGGACGCCACGCAGGGGTCTGAAACTTGGTTTCAACGGGTGCACCTCGTCCCCTCGATCGATTCGATTCGTTTCGTTCAATCGCACGCACGCTCGTCGCGCGAGGTTAGCCCCGGAGAGAGAAAGACTCACGGTGCGGATGTGCTCCTCGAGACACTGTGCAACGACGCTGCTCATGCGCACCAAGTGCTCGTGGGCAAAGAGGGTGAGGGCGGTGATGATGGGTTTCGAGTTGAACGTGAGGCCCTGGAGCTGCTGCGCAAAGTAGCGGCGGAACGAGTTGGGGTCGACGCCGACGTCGGGCGGGGGACGCAGCTCGCCCTCCTTGAGCGGCGGGGGCTGGGGCGACGGCGCGACGGCCTGCACGGGCGGGGGCGGGGGCGAGTAGGCGGCGTAAGCGCCGTAGGGGACGGGGGCGGGCGGTGCGGGTGCGGGTGCAGGCGGGGGCGGCTGCTGGGCGTAGCCGGCGTAGGCGCCGTAGTCGTATCGGCCGTACGCGCTCGCGGCGTACTGGGGCGGGGGAGGGGGTGCGGCGGGAGCAGGCGGCTGGTAGCCATAGTAGGGCTGACCGGGCGGCGGGGGCGGCGCGGGTGGGGGATAGCCGCCGTAGCCGCCGTACGGGTCGGGCGGAGGCGGGTACCAGCTCATGCGGCGCGAGCGAGTGAAGGAGAGTGAGTTGTGTGACGGGGTGAGGTGGCGAGGGGGCAGCAGCGAGAGGTGGTCGAGGCGAGATGGGGGGAAAGGGGAGAAAGGGTGCGGTGCAGTGAGCAGGGTGCGCTGTACTCCTGGCTGTGCGCTACAGGACAGCACGAGTGCCGTGGGTTGTGGACCGGCCCAGCGCCGACTCGCTGCTCGCGCTCGCCCCGCCTCGACGCTCGCCTCGCCTGCGCGCCCGCGGCCTTCTCGCTTTCCGCTCGACTCGTCCGCCGCTTCTTTCGCCCGCCGTAAGCTGCGCATCCACTCGCACGTTCAGGTGCCCTCCCTTGCCCCAACCGCCCTCCCCTCTTCCCCCGCCCCGCGACCGCCGACACCCGTCCCTGCGCCCCTCCGATTCCGACGGATTTTCGACGCGCACCCGCACCGCGCCCTCGCTCCCCCTCTGGGCCCACCAGACGCAGCACGAGCGGGTGCACACGGATGGGACAGAAGGAACGGGCACTCGAGGCAGACTCTGGCGCGTGCGAGGCGGCCGGGGCGAGGCGCTTTGCGTGCCGGCGACCAGCTCGAGCCAGCTCGACTCGCTCTCGCCCTTTGCACCGCCCGCCTCTGCCCTCGCCAGGCGCATTCGACCCCTCGCCAGAGTCTGTCTACTGTTGTGCTCGTTGCCGGGACGGGCAGGGACGTGCAGGAGTCGCCGAGGGAGGCAGCACCTCGTGAGGGGTCCAGTCGACGGACGAGCTGACCCTCTTGCGCCCCGCTGGTTTGGCCTCGCAGATGAAGCAGATCTACAAGGAAGAGGAGCTCGAGATCCCGTGCGTCCCCGCTCTCGCCGACTCCGGACCGCGTCGGTCGACTGGGCTGACCCGTCGATTGCTTTCGTCTCGACTAGGGAGGGCGTCACGGTCGCCATCAAGGCCCGTGTCATCACCGTCACTGGCCCGCGTGGGACGCTCCAGAAGGTGCGTCCGCCTCGGTCGCGTCGGGAGGCAGAGAAAGGAGCGCGCGTTGACACCGGCCCCCCCCACTTTGCCCTGCCTACAGAACGCCCAGCACGTCGACATGTCGATGCGGGTGATCAAGCCCACGGACAAGGCCGTCAACCAGGCGTCCAAGGTCAAGCTCGTCGTCTGGCACGGTGGCCGCAAGCACGTCGCGTGCCTGCGCACCATCCGCTCGCAGATCGAGAACATGATCAAGGGCGTCCAGTACGGCTTTGCGTACAAGATGCGCCTCGTCTACGCTCACTTCCCCATCAACGTCATCATCGCCGACGACAAGAAGAGCGTCGAGATCCGCAACTTCCTCGGTGAGAAGCGCGTCCGCAACGTCCAGCTCCTCGAGGGTGTCACCATCTCCGAGTCGAAGGCCCAGAAGGACGAGATCATCCTCGAGGGCAACGACGTCGAGGCCGTCTCGCAGTCGGCAGCTTCGATCCACGGCCAGACCCTTGTCCGCAACAAGGACATCCGCAAGTTCCTTGACGGGTGCGTTTCGGTCCTCGGCCGCTCGCTTGCTCCCTTTGCACTTGCTGACCTGCCTCGCTACCCTCTACAGTATCTACGGTACGCTCTCATCTCGAACCCGCTTCTCCCAGGGGCCGTTCGGGCCTCTCGCGCCCGTCTCGCCCCGTCCCTCCCTCCGCTTCCCTCTCCGCCTCTCTTCTTCGCTCCTGCGCACTCCGGACACTTCGCTGACGCGCTCTATTGCGTTCGTAATACAGTTTCGGAGAAGGGAACCGTGACGTCGCCTGAGGAGTCCTCCTAAATTCTCGTAGGATGAGGTTCTTCCGCGGTGCAACGGCTTTCCCACTGTTTTGTTGCGGTACAAAGGTGCTCCCGCCGCAGCGTGCTTGAGGCGACTACACACCGCTGCGCCGATGCCTAGGACGTGATTCGGGAGCACGCTCGCACATCCTTGACAGCCTTTCGTCATGCCACGAGTCCAGCTTCATCTTCGCGCTCGCAGCGCTCGTCGTGGGCTGCTCGGTTCGAATGGCATTGATGCGGACGGTCCGTCTAGCTGTCGACCCTCTCGCACTCCGCTGCCCGTGCGAACCATCGGTTGTTCTGCGTCGCGGGAGAAAGCAAGGGCTTGCTGGGATCTCTCGCACACAAGTCCCGCATCCTGGTCTGCCGCATCGCACTGCGTGATACATGACGAGGAAAGTGGAACGCGGAAGGCGAGGAGGAAGGGTTCGCAGTGCGCAGACAAAGGAGGGGGATCGGGCGCAGCCGTCTACGGAGTAGAGGCGCGTAGGGTCATGCACGTGGAAAGGGGGTACGAGAGCACGGTGAACCAGACAGTGCACGCGGGAGGACGAGACAGAGCAAGCGGATCGAGTCGAGGCTGGAAATGCGGACGAGCGGGAGCGAGCGAGGGCGAGGGGGAGCGAGCGAGGCGGAGACGAGGGCGAGCGAGGCGGAGGCGAGGGCAAGCGAAGCGGAGACGAGGCTTGAAGGGAAGACGAGGGCACGTCGGATCGGGCGAGTGAGGGAACCGTCTAGCGGCTCCCGCTCGCCGCCGCCGACTGCGTATTGGGGTCGTAGATGGCGCCGACCTGCCAGGGCAAGGTAAGCTCAGCATGATCGTCCTTTCGCGCACAGTTGGAGACCGAGGCCGCACCGCCGCGTCGACAAAGTCGCCCTTCTTGATCTGGCCTTTCCATTCGCGAGCCGTCGCCTTGATGAAGGCGGCAAAGCGCGGCGCGACGTCGCCCGCTGAGGGGTCCGTCGTGAGGCCGAGCTGGACGACGAAAGCCTGAAGTTGCTTCGTCGTGAGCGCGCCGAGCAGCTCCTTGGCCTTCTCTCGCGTGACCGAGCGGAAGTCGGCTAGTGTCATCTCGAAGACTGCAAGCGAAGGGGATCAGACGGTCCGGCCAACGGGAGACGGTCTAGATGATTCGACGTACTCGTGTCGTTCTGCAGACCATCGCGCCGTTTGCAGGCGTGTCAGCTAACGATTTCGTACAACCGACGTCGGGAGAGGAGGGAGGGGACAGACGCACCTTGCGGCGCCCTCTTGTGGTCTTCTTGCCGTCTTTGGCCTTCTTCGACGACTGGCCGGCATCGTCCTTACGCGACTTGTTGTAGACCTTCAATCGGCCTTCGATCGACAGCGGGATCCCGCCGGGCGAGTTTGCCGCAAAGACGCTGCCGGTGGTCACGCCCTCCGCGGGACGCGGCACATGCTTGGCGCGGATCCTCGCATCTGCCGACGCTGCTGCGCTGGACACAGCGAAGGGTATGCCGCTCGGCGAATTTCCCAAGAAAACGTCGCCGACCGATTCCTTGCTCGTGCGGAGTGGGCGCGCTACGTCTCTCGCTCGTGCTTGCGAGACCTCGAGCGCCGCCGTCGAGCCACTGAGGCCGAGCGGCAGCCCGGACGTCGAGTTGCGGAGGAAGGCCGACGGGGCGGCTGCAGACGGGAGCGGGCGTGCGGCCTCGCGGTTGACGCGGCGGCCGGCCGAGAGCTGGACGCTGTGCGCGTGCAGCGCAAGGGGTGGGCCGGCAGGTGTGTTGCGGATGAAGATGGATGCCGTGCTGCTCTCGAAGGGGCGGTGCGCGAGCCCGGTCGTCTCGTAGCCCGCCTTCATCTGGCGAGAGACAGACGGGAGCGCGAGCGGCGCGCCGTGCGGCGTGTTGGCGAGAAAGAGCCTGCTCTGCGCCGACGGGATCGGGCGCGGGTCCGCGTTGGCGACGGTCTTGCTGTGGATGCGTTCCTTGTGTACGCCGCCCACCGCAAGCGGCACACCCGACGCCGAGTTGACGACGAATACAGGCGTTGCGAGAGCGAGCGGGCGGGCTGACCTTCCGCGTTGCGCCGCATCCATCGTTGCGTCTTGGCCGCCGCGCGCGAGCGGAGTGCCCAACGCAGAATTGAGAACGAAAGGCGACTTGTTGCCCGCCGCCAACGGTCGCTCGCCAAAGCTGAGCTTGCTCGTGCGGGTCTTGGCCGTTCCGCCGGCTTGGGCGAGCGGCAGGCCGTTCGACGTATTCTTGAGAAACGGCGAGTCGCTTCTTTCCGTCGGCACTGGGTGTGCTGCGCGGAGCGCTGCCACACGCGAGTCGATAAAGGTGGAAGCGAGTCTTCCTGCCTGCGCAAGCGGCACACCGCTTGGCGCGTTGGCGAGGAACGGCGAGGCGCCGTGCTCGAGCGCAATGCCGATCGGACGCGGCTGGCCAGCGGTCGCCATTCCGCGCTGCGTGATGGCGGTCGAGCCCGCCTGCGCGAGAGGTGCGCCGACCGACGAGTTGGCAAGGAACGGCGATGCGGCGGTGGCCGCGTCCAACTGGATCGGGCGAGGCAAGCCGGTACGCTGCTTGCTGATCGCAATGCCGGCGACGGTGCCCGTCTGCGCGAGAGGAATCCCGCTTGGCGCATTGACGAGCATGACGCCGCTTGCATCGGCTGCGCCAAGCGGTCGGCTGATGCGGCGCAGAAGCTGGGTGTGCCAGCGAGTTGCCCAAAGCGCCTTCGCCAGGAGCGTCTGCGGCGGCGGGACGCTTGCGAAGCCGGCGACGGTGGAGAACTCGTCCCAGCGCTCGGCGTAGGTGTTCGCCCAGCGTTCGACGCTGCGCGCGAGGCCAAAGCCGAGCTGCTTGACGATGAAAGGAAGCGAGTAGCCCGTCGACGCTGCGGCCGCCTGCGGGTCCTTGTTCTCGAGCTCCTGCCGCTCGCGCTTCTCTTCCGAGTACAGCGTGCTGACCTTGATGCCCCACGTTCGGCCTGCGTCCTTCGCCGAAGGGTCGTCCTGCCTCTTAGCCATGGCGAAGGCCTGGCGCGAGAAGAAGGACGGCTTGCCCGGGGCGAAGATGCCCGAGATCATGACTTTCTCTTCGAGGGCTCGGTCCTGTGTGTTTCAATCGTCAGCAGCCGCCTTACCGGCTGGAATGCCAGCACGAAGACAACGCACTAGCGAGAGGGCGTAGCTCCTCGCAGACGTAGAGGCACCGGCTTGCGAAGCGTAGCCTGTCGCCGACGGGTGATCAACGTCATACTGGCCGCCGTAGATCTTGCCTGTGCGCGGGTCGCGGAAGACGTGCAAGTTGAATTGGCGGGGAGGGATCGGCGTAGAGGCGCGAACATCGGTCGAGCTGACTGTGCGGGTATACGAGTCGAACGAGATGTCGCTCGCCTCGCGGATTCTCCGCAGATACTTCTTGTTGAATGCACCGTAGCTGAAGATCACGCCGGGGGTCTGGAGGCGGAGGCGCGCCGAGTAGATGGTGGTACTGAACCAGTCGCAGAATTCGCGTATGCGGGCGTCGCAGGGGAAATTCGAATTCTTTGGGAAGCTCGGATCGCTCGTTGAAGAAGAGTGGTCGGCGCAGACGTGTGTCTCGACGGCGCTGGTCTGCGCGAGGAGATCCGAGTGGATCAGCAGGGCTCGCTGACGATCTCGCTGCGAAGCACGCACCGTCCCATCCTTGAGCTGCTGCCAAAAGGCGTACTGTGCGAGATTATTGTACGTCGGGATCGAGCGGTCGAAGTAGCCGAGCTGGAGCGATACGCCGCGGTGCGCCCAGAACAACCAGTCGAGGAGGAATGAAGAGAGAGGGTTGTTCGGCCTGCAGACAGAGACGTCAACTGAAGCACAGTTCGAGGAGGTCGACTCAGAAACGCACGGTAGCGGTGCAAGCCTGAGTACGATGCCGTCGGCACCCAACGCCTCTTCCAGCTCGGCCTTCTTCGTCTCAAACTCGGCGAGGATGCTCTTGTACGCCTCGTCGGCGGCCTCGAGATTGCCCTCGGTGCGCGACCATTGCGCGTGCTGCTCGCGACTGCTCGCGAGAAAGGTCGCAGCCTCATCCGCTACCGCCTCATCGAGCCCGTCCTGCTTCATGCGGCTCTTGAGGACGTTGTGCAGGTCGTCGGCTGCGACTAGAGCCTGCTTTGGCGCGTCTGCGCCGTTGTCGTCCTCGTCTTCGCCCGCCAGCTCTGCCTCGATGTCTTCTGCAACGACGAGATCATGCGCGTCGCCGATAGACAGGTCGGCGCCGTCTGCGGCATAGCCGTCGAGCTCGCTCTGAGCAGAAGATCCGCACGAGCTCCTCGACGCGGAGGATGCAGGCGAGGAGGCGGGAGGGGAGCCGTCCGTGTCGCGGCGGGGGCGGTGCTGGGAGGGAGAGGAGGAGTGCACCCAGGCTGCTGGTGGGTCTGCAGGCTCGGCGCACGGCTCGAGCGGACGCTCCTGCATCTCGGCAGGCTTGCTCGGGGCTGCAGCTGCGAGAGACGGGAGACGCGCCTCGCCATCCTCTCCTCGGCGCGTCCGTCGCTTTGACCCTTTTTGACATCCCACTCGTCAGTCTCAGCCGGGCTGCGAGCACTCTCGTACGTCCATAGAAAGTGCTCTCAGTGTGCGAGACGCGTCAGCGACTCTGCCCACGCCCCTGCGCGGCGTCCGCGTCGGCGCAAGCTGCGCGTGCTACCTCCCTCGCGCTTCTGCGCACACTTTGTCTAGCCTTATGCGGCCGTCTGACTGATTGGGGCAACCCCTGCAGCTTCTCCCGCTGACCTGCCGTTCCCGCGACCGAACATGTGCGTCCCCTTGCCTTCGAGCCCGCGCGTGCTCTGCGCCCGCTGACTCGCCGCTTCCATGTGCGACAGGTCGACGACTGGTTCCGACGGCGCGGCGCTTGCCCACTGGCGCATTCTCCTCGGAGACGTGAGCTGCAGCGCCTCACCTGGCCGGATCGTTTGGCTCGGAGAGCCTCATCGTTGCTTGCTGTGCTGATGCAACCATTTTCGTGCTGCGCTTTACAGGTGTCCTACTTCCGGATCTTTATCGTGACTCAGACCATCCTCGCCATCTTTGGCAAGCACGGCCTCACCCACTATGTTACCGTCGGTGGGTCCAAGGAGAAGATCGGTGCGCTGTCAACTCGCGGCGGAGTCTGACCTCTGCATGCACTGACCTTTTGCGGCTGGTGCAGTGATTGGCGACCTCTGCATTGTCGAGACCTTCGACGAGCACGAGCTCAAGAAGGTGTTTGCCACCGCTGAGGCGGCGCGAAAGGACTGGACGTCGCATTGCTCCCTATTCAAGTATAACGATCTCGACAGTGCGTAACAGGCCTCGCATTGTTGGACACTGCCTGACCGAGAAGCTCTCCACAGGCCGCGGGTACGGCCGCCTTCTTGCCGCGCTGCCGGAGGACGACGTCGGGCTCCTGTCGGGCATCGAGTTCCTCCCGCCCGGTCTCGTCGCCTTCTTCAAGAGCTTTGTCAAGGAGCTCATCGATCAGAGTGCGTTGCTTGCTCGTGTGTGATTTAAGGCTTCACGCGCGCTGACTTTTGCGAGGACAGATAACGTCATCGACGCCCTCGGCATCGCGGTTGACGCGCAGGAGGACAAGCGCACGATGGCGGCGCTCAAGATGGTGAACGACTTTATCAATGGGGTGCGGTTCTTCATACGGCGGCGGGAACACGGCAGCTCATCAGGCCCTTTGCAGTCACACGACGAGAAGGCGACGCGCCTCCCTCGCATCCTGAGCGAGCCGCTGGTGCGTCTTGCTGTGGTCCCTGCATGTCAGCATGCGACTACAGGCTGAGAGTTTTGTCGCTTTTTGCAGCTCAAGAAAGTCTGGCAGGCCGGCGCCGTCAAGAACGCCGACCTGCCGGACGGGTTCCTCCTCCCGGACCAGCCGGCGATCGATGCCTGCTTCGCCGCGGCCGAGCAGTTCGGCTACGAGCGCACGCCCGGCGATGCTGCGCTGCCCGCCATCCTCAAGCGCGCGCTCGAGCTCAAGAAAAAAAATGCGGCCAAGGACGAGAAGGACGAGGACGACAAGGCCGGAGACGACGAGGTCAAGGACGCCTCGACGGCCCAGCCATTCGTCGGTGCCGCGCACGGCGGCAAAGGCGGCAGCGGCGCGTCGAGCACGGGCAAGCAGGTCTTCGGCGGCGCCGTTGGATCAAAGGGTACGGACGGCGGGAGCAAGGACTCCCTCGGCGTGCTCGGCATGTCGGGCAAGGCGCCGAAGAAGCGCAAGGCGATGGAGGAGGAGGAGGATGAGGCGCCCGTGCAGGCAAAGCAGCGCGCGTACTCGGGCGGCTCGCTTGGCGCCCCCCTGAAGAAGCCCAACCCGATCATTCTCGACTCCGAGGACGAGTTCGACGAGCTCATCGACGAGGACGACAGGACGACCACGCCGTACTCGGCCGGCGCCTCCAGCTCGAAGGGCGTCTCCAACTCGAAAGGCGTCTCCGGTGCGAAGGGCAAGGGCAAGGGCGTCTAAGGCCGCCGAACTCGTCACATCGCCTGTCCTTCCTCGCTTTCTCTGCTTTCCCTCGCCTCCACCTCCGCTCTGCCACTCCTCTCGCTCGCCTTGTACGCTCCCACCTCGCGCTTTGCCTCAGCTCCGCCTCTATCCCTCTCCTCGTGATACTTCGTACCCGCTTGTCGTCTGTGCGCCTCCCGCCTGTTCCCCACGCTGTCAGTCCCTCTCGCGTTGCGCTGTCACTTGCTCTCGCACTCGTCTCGTAGTCCGCAACACGGGTCTCGACGTGCACTGTGTGCACAATGCATGCCATGGACGTTAACCGTTGCGTGCGCGTTCAGGGTTTCCAGCTAGTGCAGCCCAACGTGAACAGCTCTCAGTCATCCGTGACTTGCTGCACCTTCCCGCAAGGCGCACGAGAATTTTGGGCCCGAGCGAAAGTGGATGCGAGGAAGCGACCGAGGTTGGACTGAGGGATCTCGCTGATCTGCTCGCAGAATTCTGCCCTTGACGACATTGTAAGCTTGCGCCATACTTGTGCAGTTGCTCGCCCACCTCAGGTCAATGATGCACCTCGAAAGCGCTGGCTGTGGCTCAAAGTTAGCTCGAAGTGTCTGCAGGCTGCAGCCGACTTCTTCACTTCATTCTGACGACGATTCAGAAGCTCTGGAGCCTCTGCCGTCGCCTCGAATGCAGGCAGCATCACGTACGCCGAACATGAAGGTCCTGGAACGCGAGGCCGGCGCTCTGCGTCTTGTTTCCCCGGTTGCTCGAACGGGGGAAACGCTCGGCATGCCGCTTACGCGTCTCGTCTCCCCTGCCCCTCTCAAAGATCGCACGCGCCTCGATGCTCTGTACTCTGCACTGCAGCAGAGTAGTACCACCGCGTGCATTCCGCTCTCCGAGCAGAGTCTCGCTCATCATCCCGGGCCTTCGTCTTGGCCCGTAGCCTGTAGAAGCTTGCTTCAACCCCCACTAATGTCGAGAATCCTGACACGGGTGGGGACCACATCATGCTGTTCGCGTCGCATTCGTAGATCCGCTCATTGACCAATCATAGCGCACATGGGCCAGATTTCTCGGAACAGGCGACTTTCACGTCCCGCTTGTGCCGTGCGCTCGCCTCCTTTCACCGCCTGTTCCGCTGCAATACAGTGCCCCGAGTGATACAATGGCAATGCAAGCAGGACAAGCTGCGCACAGGGTGTTGACGCGATGAGCCTTCTGCCGAGCGGAAGCAGCAAGACGAGCAAAAGACGAGCATTGCAGCCTTGCTCCTCTGCTCCTTGCTTTGTTTCCCTCTCTTGTGGTGCAGTTTTTGCTCCTCTCTCGAGCGCACAGAGAAGGGAACGAGGCAAGAACGAGGCCTAAAAGCTTTGCAACGGGATGCGGTCGCGGTTCTTTCTGTTTCCTTCTTGCGCTCGAACTGGAGAGACGGCCCTCGTGGTCTGAGCCGGGTGCTTCTGTGTGCCCATGGCTGTGCTGAGGGCGGACGCTGCGGTGCTGTGCAGCCAACGAGTGCTGAGGAAAGGACTTGCGAGGACTTGGGTCGTCCTTCGCGCCGCGCCGAACTTCCGCCTCGGCAACTTGCCGAGGGTGGCTCAGGCTCATCCTCTGCTACTGTCATGCGACGAGACACTCAAGCAGCAGCAAGAACGTCGCCAGGCGTCGAAGGGCGGCAGCGACACGGGCCGCAACGACGTGGCTTCCGCGCCGGGCTCTGCTTCCAGTGGTCCCTCCTCGACGCCGTCCAGTCTCGCCGCTGCACCAGCTGGACGACGTTCCGTGAGAGCCTCTCTGCAAGCTGGACTGAGCAGCTTGTCCGTGTCCCGGTCCATGAGGAGGCGCGCTCGCAGCTTGGCTCGCAGCTCCCCGCCCTCGTCCCCTGCCGGTCGGCAGACCCAAGGTTCGGTCACACGGTGCTAGCGCATTGCTAGCGCAGGACCAACGCAGGCTGCTCGTCATCAGTGTAGGTACCATGCAAGGGAACTCCGACTCGGCTTGCACACCGGCGTTGGTCGGGCTTTGGCCTTGCTGCTTCTTCCTCTTCCCTACACTTCGTTTCTCCGTCTGCATCATGCCTCACTACTACCGGCTCGTTGTTCAAGACCACATGAGTGGCGACGCGTACGACGCCTTCACTATGCTGCGCGACGAGGTTGGGAAAATTGCGTGCGTCCCGACCTCGGATTGATCTTCGAGATTACTACGGGAGGCCAAATCTTTGCACGTGCCTGCAGCTCTTCTGTCGACGGACCTTCGTATGGCAGTACGAACAACAAAGTGGCCATTACTGCCGAGTTCGACGATGTTGAACTGGAAGATGCGCAAGAGTTCGGGGCCCGCATGGATGTGCGTCTCGTGAGGCGATCTCTTTGCGCGCATGCTCATACATCCAATGGATCCTTCAGGACCTGCTCACCGTCCCACCCACCGACCTTGGTTTAAGTTGGGGTCCGTCCCTACGCTCGCTTCTCGTGACCATGCTCGCGGGCTGCCAAAACTGACCGGCCTTGCAAACAATGCTTGGCTCCACAGAGCCGTGCAACGACAGTGACGACTACGGGACCGAGTAGGAGCAGGGATACTTGCGGTAGATTGAGGTGAAAGGAGTCAGTACCTTTTTGTATTGCTTCTGTCGCGCAGTGAGGAAGGCTGCTTGTGTCGACTTCCGTCTCTAGATGCCCCTGACCGCCTAAGAAGCGCCAGGAAAGGATGGAAGAACGTCGAGGAGGAAGGCAGCTTCAGGAGAGGCGCGCGTCGCAGACTTGTCGCAAACCCGTTCCCTGATCAGGCACCGCTGTCCGGCCCGCCCGGGTCACTGCTCCTCGGTCCCTCCTACCTACCTACAAGCGTATCACTGGCGCAGCAGAATCTCCCAAGAATCTCCGCTAGTGCATAGTGCAAAGTAACTCCGACTCGGCTTGCGCACCGGCGTTGGTCGGGCGTTGGCCTTGCTGCTTCTTCCTCTTCCCTACACTTCGTTTCTCCGTCAGCACCATGCCTCACTACTTCCGGCTCGTTGTTCAGAATTCCAAGGACGGCGAAGCGCGCGACGCCTTCCTTACGGTGTGCGACGAGATCGGGAAATCTGCGTGCGTCACTCTCTCGGATTGAACTTCGAGATCACGACGGGAGGCCGAACGTTCGCATGCGCCTGCAGCTCTGTTAACGGACCTTTGTATGACGGTACGAGCAACCAAGCGGTCCTCATCGCCGAGTTCAAGGACGATGAACTGGAATTGGCGTCTGGATTGGGAGATCACGCCTGTATCGTGAGGCGTTTTCTTTTTTTTCTTTTTGCGCGCATGCTCATGCGCACAATGCATTCTTTAGGAGGTACTACGCTGCCCCGGCGACAAATTTGGTTTGAGTTGGGGTCCGTCCATACGCTCGCTCTCGTAACGGCACCCGCGCGGCACCGATTCTGACACCGGTCTCGCACACAACGCTTGTCTCCACGGAGCAATGCAACAACAGTGACGACACCGGGTTGACATAGGTGGGGACCGTCTTGTTGCGCCACCCGAGCTCAGGATCGACCCCGGCATGCGGCCAGTGCAGCACGTGCAGCACGAAGGCGTGGAGCGGGTTGTTTGCGCTGCAGATAAAGAAGCCAGTGTCAGCGAGGGCGGACAGGCGATGCGAAGCTAGGGGCTCACGGCATCTGACCCATATCCAGTTTGATCCCGTCCGCCTCGAGCTCCTTCTTGAGCGCCGCTTCGCGCGTCCTCATCTCCCCTAGTACCTGCGTCCAACTCTTTTCCGCTTCGGACCCGTGCAAGCGCTCCCATTCCGTCCACTTCGCTCTGAGCTTGCCCTCGGCGCTTGCGACCGCCCGCGCCTGATCCTCGACGACCCCGTCCGCAATAAAGCGCTTGTAGAGGGCGTCGCTGAGCTTGTCTCGGGACGGCCACGGCGAGGGCTGAGCTCCGCCGTTCAGGCCTGGCGGGACACCCGGGACGTCCGGGACGGGCTTGTCGCCTTCGAGGTCTTCCAGGTCCATCATGAGCTGGGCGGTCTCGACACTGAGCAGAAGATTGGCCTCGGTGATTGCGGGCGGCGCCGCTAGGTCGGGTACCTCTGGCACTGCAGCGGGAGTACGTGATCAGCGCGGGGTGGGGACGAGAGATGAGGTGGGACGAGCAGACGCACGCGCGCCGTCGTCGAGGTCGGATGGGCCGCCTGGCTCAGGTGAGGCCATTGTGAGCAATGCAACACTGCTGCAAGTGCGCGAGCGAGACGTGGAGAGCGAAAGACTGCGGCCCCCACTTCGCGTCCGACACGCTTGTCTCCATCAGCTCGTCGTTGCACGTGTCACAGGCTCACCCCGTGCCCAATAGGTTGGGTTCAAGCTCGTTGGGACCGCGCAAGTCCTCTCCAGCAGCATCCACTCCGCACCGACCCCGTGCAGGTGCGTTGTCGCGCCTTTCCTTTCGCGTAGACGAACGCGGCGACCTTTGCTCTCGTGGGCCACTTGCCGGCTCAAGGTGGTCGCCGTGTCACAGAGGTCGCAGCAACGCCTAATACAGGCTCTCTCCTCGGCGTGGAATGGCGCACGGGTCGTCGAGGCGCTCTCTCGCTCACCTCGTCTTGAGGCTTCGAGGGCAAGTGAGCGCTCGCCATATCCCACCAGAAAGCCGGGTCCGACGTGCCATACTCCAAAGAGACTTACTGATCATCCTTCTTATGGTCGCTCGCCGCGCAGCGGGTCGGCGACAACCTCGCATCAACACCGCGGCACCCTCTCACGCAGAAGCCGGCTTCCTGCCTCGCTGTGATGTGGGTGATTTGCCTCACCGCAGGGAGATTCAACCAGTATTGACATCTCGTCTTGGAGGCCCAACGCCAGCGCTGCCGACAAGAGCGCGGTCCTACCCCCTCCCCCGATCCTCACCAGCGCGGTGCCCTTCCACCCCGCCCAATGCGTTTCCGGATCTTCTGTACTGATCCCGCACTTTGCCAGGCATGCGGGCTCCAAATCCACCTCATCACGAAAAAGTACCTGAAGATCCTGCACACCAAGGGCACCCGCTACTACCAGGTCATCGGCCACCAGAACGAGTCCTACGGTACGTCCGCCTCGCCGTGCCTCGCTCCAGCTCCAGCATTACAGATACTAACGTACCTCTATGCACCTGCAGAAATTGGAGACGTCGTCATCATGCGCAAGTGGCGCAAGAGCGAGTTGCAGGGCGGCGACGGGTTTACCAGCAAAGCGGCGCTCACGGACTGGGAGAACCACACCAACCTCTGGCGAATCGATCATCTCAACAGTGAATTATCTTCATCATACTTTGCTCAAGGTGGAGAAGCTCCGTCTGACTGGTTCGCTCTCGCAGAGTACGGCTTCATGTCGCTGGAGTCCTGCCTCCTCGACGGTTCGATCACGAAGATGGATGGCTACTCCGAGCTTCCGCAAGTTATTCAGAGATACACGCGTGCCGTCGTCAAAACGGCGAAAGCGAGTGAGTCCTTCCTCTTTTTCTGCGGGAAAGATCCCGGGAACCTCGTTTCGCCCCTTCGTGCGTTCCTCACGCCTTCGGCCAACGGCAGATGCCTCCCCGACGGACGTCATCGACCAGGCCCGCCAGGACGGTTGCGATGACCGCACTATCGCGTGTCTGCAGGCCTTCCAGAACAACACGGACGATTTGGTGCGTCGCCTATTCCCCTGACCTCTCACGTTGATCCTGCCTCACGCCATTCACACGCTCTGTAGATTGCCCCGATGCTTCCATGGAGCAAGGACTTCGATGGCAAACTCTTCAAGCGCGCAAAAAGGTCGCTCAGCGCCGACGAGGTGCGTCGCAGCTTTTCGAGCTGTGCATACATAGACTCACGTCCCCTTTGCAGATCAAAGGCCATTGGTGGCGCTCTGGCGATTCGGACTTCCAGGCGAGCGACTTTGTCAACTTTCTCAAACTGGACGCCGACACCGTCAATGCTGCCCTCGATCTGCTCGAGGCCCGCATGCCCGGCTTCAACGTCCACGACAAGGAGGTCCCCCAGCTGGAGAAGCTCGGCGTTGAGTTCGAGGCCAAGGCAAAGATTGGCTCTAAGCGTCCGTCGACAAGCGGCGAGAAGCCGGCGAAAAAACAGAAGGTCGTGAGGGACTATTCCTCAAGCGATGAGGACTCCGGCCCGAGCAAGCTCGCCCCGCTCAGCAACAAGGGGAAGGGGCGTGCAACGGACAACGACTCGTCGGAGACGGACGACCTCAACAAAGACGTCAACATCGGCACGCCCGATTCGGCTTTCCACGACTTCAAGTAGGCCCTGCCGGCCTCTTCTCCGCCACGGCCAGACCCTGGTCCGCAACAAGGACATCCGCAAGTTCCTTGACGGGTGCGTTTCGGTCCTCGGCCGCTCCTTTGCTCCCTCGTCCCCGTCCTTTCGGACTCGCTCTCTTTTCCTCTTGCCTTGCACTTGCTGACCTGCCTCGCTACCCTCCACAGTATCTACGGTACGCTCTCACTTCAAACCCCTCATTTCAAACCCGCGCTTCCCGGGGGCAGTTTGGGCCACGCGCGCCCGACTTGCCCCCTCCCGCCCTCCGCTTCCCTCTTCGCCTCTCTTCTTTGCTCCTGCGCACTCTGGACAACTCGCTGACGCGCTCTCTTGCATTCGTAATACAGTTTCGGAGAAGGGAACTGTGACGTCGCCGGATGCGGAGTAAAGCTTTGCAACGGGATGCGGTCGCGGTTCTTTCTGTTTCCTTCTTGCGCTCGAACTGGAGAGACGGCCCTCGTGGTCTGAGCCGGGTGCTTCTGTGTGCCCATGGCTGTGCTGAGGGCGGACGCTGCAGTGCTGTGCAGCCAGCGAGTGCTGAGGAAAGGACTTGCGAGGACTAGGGTCGTCCTTTGCGCCCAACTTCCGCCTCGGCACCTTGCGGAGGGCGGCTCAGCTTCATCCCGTGCTACTGTCATGCGAACGAAAGATGGGCAGCAACGGAAGCTCCGCCCGGTCTCGAACCGAGCCCGCAATCGAATTGAGGTAGCTTTCACGCCAGACGCTGAGCCGAACACGCGAACCGCAGCATTCAAAGTTCTTTACAGCCTTGCGCTCAAAGCGACGGTCTACTTGCCCGCATCCTCGAGCCCCTCGAGCGCCCGGTCGGTCCCCCACCGCTCCTTGCTGCTGTCGATCTGCTGCTTAAAGTCGGCGATCACGTCGGCGGGCTTTTCCGCGCCAAAGAGGGCCGTGCCGGCGACAATCACGTTTGAGCCTGGCGGCATTCACAGGCGCACGCAGAAGGCAAGCGTGGACAGCGAGTTCAGACAGGAAAAGGCGCGAAATGGGACGGTGGGAGATGCGGGCGACAAGGAAGCGTCAGTCATCCAGTCATTCACCCCACCACGACCCCACCAGCGTCTGATCCGAGTGCGAGCTCGAGACGCACCCGCTCGGGCGCAGCACCCGACCGTGCCCGGCCCGACGCCGCCGTCGACCTGGATGTCCTTTTGCGGGAACCGCGCGCGGAGCTCGGCGACCTTGGGAACGCAGCGCTGCATAAACTTTTGCCCGCCCGCGCCTGTGAATGGACGATGGAGCGGCAGAAGCGAGAGTGGGCGGGCAGGAGAGGGCGCGACCGGGCCAGGGGGCGGGGGCGAGTCCCGACGGGTGGAGCGCAGGAGAGTGAGGGAGCAGGTTTCGCGGAATTCTCGTCAGCTCCCGCTCAATGCAGAGCGCGAGCACAGAGAAAGCGCACCCGGGACCACAGTCATGACGAGGAGCATGTCGACGCTGTTGCCCAGGCGGTCCGAGATGGCGCTCGACGGCGTGTCGGGCGAAATGGCGACTGCAGCGCGCATCCCCGTCGAGTGGATCAGGTCGACAATCTCGTGCGCATTCTCTGTGTACTCTCTAAAGCCGTCAGAAGCGAGACAGTGGAGAAGGAGAGCAGGGGGACGTACCAGGGTCGGACAGCGCTTCGATGTGGAAGGTGTACGACTTGCCGCCGGCTTCTGCGACGGGCTTGACCCACTGTTGCGTATCTTGTGGTCAGTACAACGCTCTTGAGTAGGGAGGTGCGCCTGGAACGCACACGCTTGGGGTCGGCGACCATCATGTGGCAGTCCATGAAGACGTTGTCGACCGTCTTGTGCACGCTCGCGAGGACGGGTGCGCCCATCGTGATGTTGGGGACAAAGTGACCGTCCATGACATCTAGGCATTGCAGTAGAGGTGAGCGAGAGGGTACCGGAAGAGAGCGTCATGGGAGGAGACGAGACGGACCCATGTGGACCCACTCTGCGCCGCAGTGCATCATGCGCCGGATCTCATTCCCGAGGTCGGCAAAGTTGGAGGCGAGCACGCTGGGCGAGACGATGGCCTTGGGCGATGCGGCAGCCATGGCAGGATGATCAGGAGAGGGTCGGTGGGGAGGGTCGGGAGGAGAGCGCGGTCGCGAGGGCAGGTTTGCGAGCGTGTGAGCGTGCAAGTACGAGCGACAATCTGGAGCGCGCCAGGAACAATCGCAAGCGTCGGCACAGCGAAGCACCCGCCGGCCGTCGAGGGCTCGCCAGCAGGACGCGGCTCGCTCTCGTCCGCTCCGCCTCGACCCACGCCCAGGATGGTGAGTGCGCGTGCACTACATCGTACACGCGCACGCTGACTCGCTCTCCACCCGCAGTCCGCCCCCGACGCAGGTCCGTGCCGCCGCACCTCGTCGCGCCCGCTCCCCTCGCTCAACTTGCGCCGCTGACCCTCGCCGCTCGCACGCTACGCAGAAGCAAAGGAAGCCTTCGCCCTCTTTGACAAGCGCGGCGCAGGCACCATCCCCAAGCAGTCCCTCGGCGACGTCCTCCGCGCTCTCGGGCAGAACCCGACCCAGAAGGACGTTGCCGACCTCGCAGCACAGGTCGACGGCTCAGACAGTGCGTATGCGCTACGTGTCCTGCAGTCCGGCTACCGCTGAAGACACGCTCTTGCAGTCGACTACGCCGCGTTCGTCAACATCCTCAACCGCCCCGGAGGCTACGACCCCGCCGGGACCGCCGGTCAGTCGCCTCGGTCCCCTCCCTCGACCGGTTCGTTCTGACGCTCGGCGCAACGCAGACGAGTTCATCCGCGGCTTCCAGGTGTTTGACAAGGAGGGCAACGGCTACATCGGGCAGGGCGAGCTCAAGTATGTCCTGACGAGCCTCGGCGAGAAGCTGAGCGACGACGAGGTCGACGAGCTCCTCAAGGGCGTCAAGGTCACCCCGTGCGTCCTATCTCACTGCATGTTCGCGTCTACAAGCCGGCTGAGCGCGCCTGTGGCTGACTACCTGCTCGAAAATGGCGTGCAGGGAGGGCAACATCAACTACGTCGCGTTCGTACACCAGATTCTCGGCCAAGTGCGTCTCGCTGGCTGCATCTCATGTAGACGACAAACTCACGCTCGGAATGCACGCAGTAATCGCTCGATACCCTTCCTTTCTCCGCGCTTTCGACTTTCTCGCGCAACGCGCTTCCTTCTCGCCCGCACTTCCTTCTTTCACCCACGGACGTTCCGCCCCTTCCTCTTCCTCTCGTTCCGTCTATTCACCCACTCGACTCTCGCGGCTCCCGCTCGCTCTGTTGTCCGTCGCCTCGTCGGTCCTCCCGCCCTCACGGCTTCCGCGCACCCTCGCAATGAACCTCATCGACCCGACCGTGCGCGCCCGAGACGAGCTGACATCCTGCCAGGAGAGACATCGGAACAACCCACTTCCCGATACAGACAGAAAGACTACGTGCTACAGCCGCGCACGTCCTCACTCCCTCTTGCTCCCGGCCCTCATTCCCTCGCACATGCGCGTCATCAGATCATGGCACTACCGCCCCTCGCCGAGTCCGCCAAAGTTGCGTGCGTGCGTCGTAGGTGGAGGTGCAGGACGGTGCGCGGAGGGGTCGAGCGCCTTGTCGCCGTGCGAGACAAAGGTGGGATCTGCGAGATCATGTCCGGGAAACGGAAGCACTGTGAGCGTGCGTTCACAAGTACTAAGGGTACTACGATGCAGACCGCGGCTGTGGCCGCGCGTCCGCATCGTAGCTGCGCAGAGACCAGCGAACGAAGGGAGGCGCACCTCCTCGAAAGTCACTCCCTTCGCTCCTCTCCCCCATTCCTTCCTCGACCTGCGAGTGCGCAAGCCCGTCACCCTGCCCCGTGCCCCAGTCGCGCCCGTGCTCCGTTCCCTCGCGCGCTGTTTCGAGGTGCGAGGCTTCGGCGGGCGGCGTCACGCGTTGCGAGTCGTGCCGCGTCAGGAGCGGGTTCTTGCGCGTGTCCTGCGCGAGGAATGAGGGCGGGTCGAGATCCGCTGGGACTGCTGGGCGCGGTAGGTCAGTTGTCGGGACGCTGAGGAGATGTGGGGGAGGCGGCGGAGTGCGCACCGAACGCGTGCGATGGCTGGAGGGGCTGCGGGGGCGGACCACGAGCCGTGCTGGAGAGTTCTGTGGTGCTAGGTAGCGACATCGGTCGGACGGAGCGAGGGGGACTTTGCCATCCTGCTTCCGACTCGCGCTGACCTTCGCAAGTCGCTTTGCTGCGCCGCTGGCGGCTCTCGGCTGCACGCCGCAGATCGAGCCGCAGATGGATCTCTACGCCTGGACTGCCGCAGCACGCGCTGCCTTTGCGCTTGCGAGGCGGTGCACGCTTGCTCCTCTTCGCGGCTACGTCATGCGCAACCTCCCGCTGCGGCTCAGCCTCCAAGGACGCGAACAACGCTTGTTCCTGTCTTGCCTGACGTCGCGCGGACACGAGCTCCCGCCAATAACAGCCGGCGAAGCTTGCGCGTGACGAGGTCAGGTTGCCGTTTGCTGCGCTTCTTCCTTGCTCGTGCCTCCGCCACGCTGAGATCTTCGCTCGGCTGGAAAGAGCGCATCTTGCTTTCCTTCTTCCCTTCTGCACCACACATTGAACGAGCGACAGAAGCACACAGTCATGACTACCAACACCGGCTACAGTGCGCTTGACCTCGTGCTCTTTGCAAATGCTGGCTCGCTCTCCTTTTTGGTATATCTCGGCTGACCAGTGCCACTCTGCTCAACAGCCAACGTCCCCCATCATGAGACCAAGGGCGAAAAGCTCGCCTCGCTCATCCCGGGCTCGCGCTCGCACGAGCAGCACCACCCGACAACCACGACGGGCACCACCGCCGGCTACGGCACGCACACGGGCCCGACGACCGCCCACACTGGTGCGACGGGCACGACGACGAGCGGTGGTGGCATTGCGAGCAAGATCCCGGGCACGAAGCAGTACGAGGCGACGCACCCGCACGCGGGCACGACGGGCGCCACGGGCACCACTGGCGCGTACGGCAGCTCGCACACCGACTCCGGGTTGACCGGTTCGACTGCGACGGGAGCGCACACGGGGGCGCACACGGGGGCGCACACTACGCACGGGACATCTTCGACTCACGGCGGCGGGATTGCGAGCAAGAGTGCGTCGACATGCCCTCCTGCGTCGGCTATTCTTTGCTTCTGACAACGCTGACGCTGCTCGATGTGACCCTGTGACAGTCCCCGGAACACAGGCTCACGCTGCAACGCGTGAGTTGACTAGTTTCTCTCGACCCTCTCAGGTTCGCTT
Source organism: Rhodotorula paludigena (assembly GCA_036244875.1). Lineage (NCBI taxonomy): Eukaryota > Fungi > Basidiomycota > Microbotryomycetes > Sporidiobolales > Sporidiobolaceae > Rhodotorula > Rhodotorula paludigena. The sequence goes on from BQKY01000006.1 coordinate 345,722, forward strand.
CGAGGCTGACCCGACCTCCTTACCTTGATCACCTACTCTGCCTTCCGCTCAACAGACGACCACCAGTCGCAGCACGCGCAAAACTTGTCCCAGTCGACGGGCCTCCAGCCAGGCGCGCCGGGCACCACAACGACGACTACGACGACCACCGTGCCGAAGCCGTCGGCGGGTGACAAGATCTCGGGTGCGTCGCCGTCCTGCTCCACCCTTCGTCCAGTACATGGACTGATCATTTCTGCTTGTGCTCGTTCCGCGTCGACAGGCAAGATTGACGTCGCCATCGGCAAGGTGTGTTTATGCTCCGCTCCTGCCTTCACAAGTGCTGATTAAGCAATTCGCTCCTGCCTTCAGATGACTCACAACCCGGGCAAGGTTGCCGTCGGCGAGATCAAGCAGACCGAGGGCAAGGCAGGCCTCGCCAACGCGGGTTTCGGCACGCACGGCGCGACCCGTACTGGGCACACGGTGGGCGCTGGTGCCGGTAGTCACACGACTGGCAGGTACTGAGAAGGTCGAGTTTGCAAGGAGGTTTGTCTGTAGCCAGGATTGCAGTACCTAGCAGGGACAGCAGTAATGAACACACGAATCGCTCTCTCGCTTTTCGAACCAGTTAGCGCGCGCGGACGAGCTGCGCTGTTTCTGTAAGACACATGTGGATTACTCTAGTCTTCTACTCGAGCGTGAACAAGCTTGCCGGCGCCCCCCTGACACCGACGAGCGGGCTATCTGCGGACGGCTTCCCCGGCCCGTGTCCGTCGAGCGCCGCCTGGCGCGAGAGCGGTATCGCAACCTTACGGCGCTCGCGCACTTCGGTTTGGTATGCGTCGAGGGCAGCGCCAAGCGAGGGCGTCAGGCCGCGATCGTGGTGGGAGAGGGCCTGGACAAGCAGAGCGGCGTCGAGGGTGCCTGGCATGTCGCAGGATGTCAGCAGGCAGGATTTATACAAGCCCTTTAGATGCGCACCGTGGTTGACGCCCTCGCCGCGATACATTGTCATCGGTCCCGTCGCGTCGCCTGCGACGACGACACGACCGTTGTGCGAGTCGTACTCGTGCGGAACCCAGTCGGCGAGCGAGATCGTTGTCGCCTGGATCAGAAAGAGTCAGCCAAATCACCGTGAGAACAGGCCTCGCAAGCCGGCCGCGCACCTTGCTGTCCTCAGGGATGTCGTTGATGAGCGAGAAAAGTGGCTCTGCGATGCCAGCCATGCTGCATACAGGACCGCCGGTCAACACATGATAATCTTGCGCTGGGGCGAGAGCCGCACCGGCTCTTCATGTCCTGGATCTTTAGCCGGGAGTCGCAGTCCTTCGGGAGCTCCTTGCTGCGGTCCTGGACGAGATGCGAAACCATGACCAGTACTTCAAAGAGCGACTGGTCGGCATTGGCGCTCTGGATTGAATACCAGATGAAAGTCTCGGTGTCGGGGTTCATGCTCATGAAGAGCAGCGGGTCGAGCGCGCGAAGAGGAGCGATTTGCTCAGCAGTGAGCTGGCGCACGACGCCGTACGAAATTACGGCTGCAGGTGAATGCGGTCAGAAAATGTACACGGGACGCGAGCGATGGGAACGCACGAATCGAGTTGAGCGTAGCGTTTTCCACGTTCGGCTCGAAGAGCTGCCTGCGGACCTTGCTATTGTTGCCGTCGCAGCCAACAAGCGTCGTTCCGTCAACGCTTGTACCATCCGTGAAGTACACGCGCACGCCATGCTCGCCGACAAGCTCGTACCGCCCGAAGTCCTTCTCGTAGTGGACGTCAAGCCCGCTCAGGAGGAGCTGACGAAACTTTGTGCGGTTCGTGCGGAGGCGCGCCTTGGAGGGCGGAATGCGGTGGATGACGGAGCAGTCACGCGCGTCGAGAACGAGGAAGTTTCCTTCGTCATCGCCCAGGAAAGGGTCGACAGCAGTCTGTTGAGCAGTTGCGGTGAGCATCTGTGAGCATGAACAAACGGCACTGCACACACCTTGGGTAGCTCGGCATACAGATCACTCGGTAGCATCTTCTCAAGCGCGTGCAGCGCCCAGTGGTACGTGACTGCCCATCCGGTAGTGCGGCCCTGGGCGTCGGGCTGGCGCTCGAAGACGGTTGCCTTGATGCCGCGCCGCTTAAGACCCTGCGCAACGACGAGGCCAACGAGTCCAGCTCCCACAATGAGCACGTGCTGCTCCTGTGGTTTCTGGATGAGGTGAGGCATAGCAGTAAACCGCGAGCAGGTGATGAGAGGAGGAGGCGATGAGGCGAGACCAGCGGAGCACGTGTGGAGACCTCGAGGCAGCACACGGCCGAGATAGGCACTGTGATGCGCGACATGGCGCTCAGCAGCCCGCGGGCGGAAGAGGCGGAAGACGAACCGGCTCGAACGGAAGCGGGTCTGGCAGCGACGGCTTCGCGAGCATATCTCACGCCGCTCTGAAAGCTGCTGACAGAGGCTGCTGACTATGCTGCTTGCCAACAGAGCTGCTCGGCCGGAACTTAGACAGCCTGCGCCGGCTACATCGCCCGCCCGCTTCCTCATCGCTTCCCTGATCCGGCCTCTGCGATCACGTCTATCAGCTGCCATGCCTGTTCGCGTGACCACACAGGACGAATCAGACCTCTCACAGTCAAAGGCGGCTGCCGAGCTTGCTGCTATCCAGCAAGGGCTCGTCGAGATCGGCACCTCTTGGGTGAACGCGACGGCGGACGAGACTCACAAACTGTATGAAGCTGCATACGCTCGCTTGCTGCCTTCGTGGCAGAACTCGGTCGTACAGAACGTGCAGTACGGCCCCGACGAGCGTCATATCCTCGACGTGAGTTCTTCCATGCGGATGCCTTGAACGAAACCTGATTTGCTTGTCCGCAGGTCTATCTACCGACGCCCTCGCAGGAGAAGCCGCCTGTCTTGGTATTTCTGCATGGCGGGTAAGTGCTACAGTCCCGCTTCTCGTCAGCTTCCCAGTAGCTGAAGTCTCTTGCCCGCACAGCGGGTTCTTCTCAGGCGACAAGCAATGGACACGTGCGGCCTACAGCAACATCGGTCACTACCTCGCTTCCAACGGCATTGTAGGCGTCATGGCCAACTACCGGCTGGTGAAGGAAGGCGGTGTTTGCTATCCCGGCGGAGGGTGCGTTTGTTCTCTCGGCTCCCAATCTGAGGCCTTGGCACGAATCACGTTTGCCTGCAAGCAGAGACGATGTCGAACTCATCCGCCAATGGGTGCATGAGAACATCGGGAGGAGCGACTTTGGCGCGGGCGACCCAAATCGTGTCGTGCTCTCGGGCCAGAGCTCCGGAGCTGCACATGTTGCCACCAACAGTGCGTTCTCTTCAGCGCGTCCTGCTCTGACTGCTCAGCTGATCGACCACATCGACAGTATACGCTGCAGGAGACCCAACTCGCTGCGATAGCTCGCTTCCTCTGCCTTGCGGAGTGGCTTATTTGTCCGCCCCATTCTTTTTTGACGCATCCAAGGCACGTCGAGCGCTCACGCTCCGACACTACTACGGGTGAGTTGAGGACGAAGCTCGTCAACACGGAACAACACTGCTGATGAACTCTGCTCTCGCTCCTGCCAGATCCGACGACCTGCAAACAGTCCGGCCGCATTCGCCTCTCGGTCTACTCGCCGGCATGCCCCGGGGTCATCCAGCTCTCGACGCTCTCGCACTACCGACGCTCATCACAATCGGTCAGCTTGATACGTGCGTCTCCTGTCTGTTCTGCTTCCGACCCCGGGCTCGTCTCTCGCTATCAGGTGCTCACGGGTGTTCGCCTTTTTTTTGGTCGACAGTAAGGAGATCACCGACGCCAACATTGATTTCTTCAACACGTATCGCGCCAAATCGTTGCCATTGGGAGCAATGCCGCGCTTCCAGGTCGTGCCCGGCCACAACCACATCTCGAATGTCTTGTCAATTGGGACCGAGGACGACCTGCAGGGCAAGATGCTTGTAGACTTCATCAGGGAGGTGACTGCATGAACGACAGTCTGCGCCAATCGAGTCGACGTCGGTAGACGGGCAGTATCAGGAAGAGCGCATTCAGCCGTACCCGCGCTCCTCGCAGAACGTGAGCAGCAATATGGTCGCTTTGCTCTGATTGGTAGGCCACAAAGAGACTACCGTGCTACGAGCGGGGACAAGCGAGACCAAAGCGAGACGCTTCTCGTATCAACCTCGCATCTTTGAGTCGTCGCTTGGTCGTCGCCAAGCGCCTCGGGCTCCGCGTACAACTCTTCGCAGACCGGCTCTGCTGTCATCTACAGGAGTGCAGCAGTAATGGATACTCGTCTTGACCTCCGCATGCTCTGCAGCGCGACGTCGTGACTGGGACTGATGAGAGACGGGTACGGCCGGGTCGGGCCAGCTCGCCCACTGTGCGGAGACGGCTTCGATCGGCCCGCCGCGCTGGGCGCTGCGCACCTGTGGCCACGTCGAGATTCCTCCCGCCCGCTCGAGGGGCCTTATCGCCTCCCGCGGCCTCTCGACCTCTGCTCCTTTCTTTGTGCCGTTTCCCGTGCTCCTGCTTCACTAGTCTGCGGCAGCCATGCAGTCACAGTCGACCTCGGACATTCCTCCACTGCCTTTGGCCCCGCTTGCTGCTCCCGCCTCGACGGATGATGGCGGCGCAAGACCCTACAAGAGGAAACGCACGTCGAGGGCTTGCCTCGTGTGCAAGCGGAAGAAGGTGCATTCTACAGGGAGGAACTAAGATCCAATTACGCTGACGTGCGTGTATTGCAGGTCAAGTGCGACGGGCTCGCGCCTTGCGGACACTGCACCTCTTTCGGCGAGACCTGTCTTTTCGAGGAGGACACGAACTCGACTCGAAGGAGCCACCTCGAAGCGCTTCAGGCTCGCGTTCTACAGCAAGAGCTGCGTCTACAGAAGATTGAGGCGCTGTTGGGCGAGAAGGGTCTCGCGGTTCCTACTCGTCCGGAGACCGACGGCTCAGCAGCACCAACTCGTCCCGCATATCTGCCCGACCCGCCTCCGCCTGAGCAGGAAACGGAGGAGAGCCCTGCGCCCGAGGTCTTCCCGACATTCGCAGACGACGACGCCGACGAGCGAAGTTGGCGCGGAAAGGTCGGTCGCCTCGTCGTCGATGCGCGCGCCAATGCGCGGTATATCGGTGCTGCCTCTACTTCATCAATTTTGATCGAGCTTGATCGACGGCAGCGCTGCTCGGCTGCAGCCGCGTCGGGAGCTGCTCAGCCGCAGACGCTGAGCAACCTGAGCTGGCTCACTTCGCCCCTGGGTCTCAAGCTCTCGCCCGCATTGCCGTCGCTAGCCGCCGTCGAACGTCCTGACCGCGAGCTGTCGGACCTGCTCGTCGAGCAATACTTCGACAGGCTGCACCTGCTGTGCGTACGAACCCGGAGTCGGGGCCAGAATCCCTTCGCTGACCGTTTTACCCGCAGCGTCCCGATACTGCATAAGCCATCCTTCTTGAAGCTTTATCAGAGCTTCTGGCTACGGCCGCTGCAAGAGCTGCGGCCTATGTCGCTTGCCATGATTTTCTCCGGTAAGTACGGTGGACTTCTCGAAACTCCTCCGCTGACGCATTGCTCCCGACAGTCTTGGCTTGTGCTGCTGCTATCACGGACGATCCTCGCGTCAAGCACGCACAGGGCTCTTTCGCATTTGGTCCGTCGTTCCAGATCGTCCCGGAGCCTGGCTCGGACGGGTCAGGCCGTGCTGGCGTTGGTCTGTATGCACAGGCAAACTTGCTCGCTATGCGTGAGTCCACCATTGTTATGCCATAGCCCATAGCTCAGGAGCTGACTTGTTCGCCCCTCAGACGGCGTCATCGACCAGTCTCTCGAGCAGGTGCAGGTCTACGGCCTCTTCACGCTCTTCCTCTGCATCTCAAACGCTCCTGCGCGAGCTTGGATCGTGCTCGGCCAGGCAATCCGGTGCGTCTACATTGGTAGCAACGCCTCTGAGTCGGCTTATGTCCCGCCTTTGCAGCTTTGCCACCGACCTGGGGTTGCATCGCTCGCTCGACCGCTCTATCCTCCCAAGGTTGCAGAAGGAGAAGCGACGGCGCACATTCTGGTCCCTCTACGCACTCGACCGATCGCTTGCGGCTATCCTCGGCCGACCTCTCACGCTCAACGACGCCGACATAGATGCGGAGAAGCCGCTCGAGTGCAGCGACGAGCTCCTCGAGGCGCTTTGTGAGAGCCAGGGCTCCCCGGCATCGGAGCAACTATCGTGAGCAGACTCCATCACGCTCCGGAAACCTTTACACTGAACTGCCTCTTTACACAGCAACATGTCCGGCTTCAACTATCTTATTGACCTCCACCGCCTGACGGGCAAAGCGCTCGGCACCATTTCAACCCACTCAAGAGCAAGCGCAGATCTCAGCCCTGAAGCAGCCGAAACTCGGCTACGCGAGCAGATCGGGCGCTACGAAAAGGACCTGCAGGCATGGGTCTCTCGCCTTCCTGCGCATCTTCAGGGCGATCTTCTCCAACTTCCGCCACCTTACTTGATCCAGCGCCTCATTGGTAAGCTTCTCGTAATGGGCTACGCTTTACAGTCCCGTTCTGACCCTTCTGCGGTGCAGCGTTCTCGTCCTTCTATTCCACCACCCTTCTCCTCCACTTTCCCCTCCTCCCTCAGCAAGGCAGCACGCCCAGCCTTGCACAGCAGCTCTCTCTTGTGCGCTGTCTCCGCGCCGCGCAGAGTCTCGTCGCTCTCGCCCCCTCCCTCGTCGCCGCCAAGATCCCGCCGTCACTTTACCTCCTCGACTTTACGCAGCATCTGCTGGTTGCCGGCGGCTTCCTTCTTCTCATCCTTCAAGGCGGACTCGACGATGCCGTTGTGGTCGACCAGCTGCGCTCGGAGGTGTCGCAGGCGTTGCAGGCGCTCGTGCTCCTCGAGTCGACGCGCTTCGCCGGCGTGCGAGCTGCACGCACGATGCTTGAGCGACTCGCGGCCGCAACGCTTCAGGGCTACGACCAGGCGCCTTCGCCCGAATCGCGCCTCGCAGCTGCCTTTGCAGCCGTCGGTCCCGGTGCTAAAGCGAAGGTGGTACCACATCGCCGCGACTGCCCGCCTGTCTCGTCTGCGGCAGCTTCACAAGACGCAAGCCGGACGACAACGTGTCTGGGAGAGGTCGGATCTGGCGGAACCTCACTCGACTTTCGCTCGTCACTCCCTTTGGCACCGCAACTCTCATCCTTCCAGCCTTCGCTCCCATACGATCCCTTCTTGCCGTTTACCAACCCCTTGCCGCTCTCACGCGCCGCGCCAAATGTTGCAACCATCGTGCCTCCTCCTGTCGACGACCGCCTCATCAGCGGAACCGCCAACGACGGCGACGATCTGCTCGACTTTCTCGGCCGCTTCGACGGCAACTTTGCGTTTCCTACGGGCGAGGCAGGCTTTGCGGACTCGTACCTCGGCATGGGCGCGATGGGGAGCTGGATGTCATCGTAGCCCGTCTTTGCTGCAGTCTAAAGGGCACTTCGGACGTCTTCCTCCCGCTATGGACGAGCTCTCGGCCTCATCTCAACGAGGAATTTGGCGGGTGCATTCCCTCGCTTTTGCTGTACGTTCGTGCAAAGGCCAGATGAAGAAACTTCCCTGCGATACAAGCTTGAAGGAGCCGTTCGTTTCGGAAGCAGGAGCGAGCGACGATTTGTACTTGCAAGGCCAAGTGCGCCAGCGTGCCTCTGAGTACGTTGGACGTTACACGCGTTAGTGACCTTGTCCGCAAGTCCGATTCACGATAGAGATGCCGCAGCCGTGGCCTCGCAGGCCTCGCTCATCGCTCGGACCCCTGCCTCGTCTCGCTCTGCTGCGTCAGCTTATCGCGCCTGAAAGGCCGTTTTTTTTTGCGATGCGCTCGGCTTGGAGGCCCCCTATCCGAACCCGCCGCTTCGTGCTATCCCGCCGTCTCCCGCCGCACCTCGTTCCGCTCGTTCCGGACCGGAACTTTTCCGACGGTATCACGACCGCTCGGCCGCGCTGGAAGCGCATTGCCTAGAACGTGCTATCGTGCGACCTTGCACAGCCCCTCCCACGGCTCCCTCCAGTCTTGAACGCCGCTCATCCAGCTCTCATTGCCTCGCTCATCTCTCGTCGCCTGACCCGTTCCGCACAACTTGCACACCTCGCACGACACACCACCTGCCCCCCTGGATTTGCCATGGTTGCTGCTCCGCCCGACTTCAAGCCACTCAAGGTTGCTGTCATCGGCGGTGGTCTGGGCGGTCTTGCGGCTGCCGTTGCTCTTCGTCGCGCCGGGCACCTCGTCTCGATCTATGAGCGCCGCGACTTCAAGCTCGAAGTGGGCGCCTCCATCTCGTGCGCGAAGAACGGCGCCCAATGGCTGCGCGACTGGGGCGTCAACATCCCGTCGGGCAAGCCCATCATCCTGGAGGATCTGATGATGCGCGACTGGCGGACGGGCGAAGTACTCAACACCTACTCGCTAGCCGACTACGAGCACAACTGGGGCACCCCGTACTACATGTTTCACCGGGTGGACATGCACGAGATGCTCCTGCGTGCCGCAACGGAGGAGGCCGGCGAGGGATCGCCTTGTTCCGTTGTTGTCGACCACATCGCCGAGGCGGCCGATCCCGAGAAGGGCATCGTCAAGTTCCAGAACGGTGTCGAGGTCGAGGCGGACTTGATCATTGGTGCAGACGGCATCCGGGTGCGTTCACCTCCTCGCGAGCGGATTCCCCGGGCTGACTTTCTCCTTCTCGCAGTCAATCCTGCGCCGCGAGATTGGCGTCACTCCTGACATTAAATCGGCCAATCAGACGTGCTACCGCTGCAATGTCCGCCGTGCCGACCTCGCCAAACTCGGGCTCGAATGGGCTGCGCACCCGGCCATCCAGTTCTGGGGCGGCTACCCGGCGCCGAACCTCTCGATGTACTACAAGATCGTCATGTCACCATGCTCGGGTGGCGACGTGCGTGCTCGCCTCTCATGTGCTTTGCTTAAGACTTCGCTGACTCGCATAACCATGGACAGCTCGTCTCGTTCTACTGCTTCATGCCGACTGAGCTCACCAATCATACCGAAGAGGGCTTTACCTTTGCCGAGGTTCCGCCGAGCGACATCCTCAAGGCGCAGTACTCGGAGCTTGACCCGGCTGCTCGCGCTCTCATTGAGAACTCGATCGACCGCATGCGTGCGTTTCTTTGCTCCTGCTTCACTCTCTCTCGGTCGGAGCTGACGCGTCGTGGAGTTTGATGCAGCGTGGCGCCTCTACATCCACCAGCCTTACTCGCACTGGATCAAGGGCCGCATCTGCATCCTCGGCGACGCTGCGCACCCGATGATGCCGCACCAGTCGCAGGGCGCGTGTCAGGCGATCGAGGACGCCGCTGCCCTCGGGATCATCTTCTCGCGCGAGCACGGCTTTACATCAGATGTGAAGGCCGGCCTCGAGCTGTACGAGCAGATCCGGAAGCCGCGCGCGACACGCGTGCAGGCGGCTTCGGCACGCGCTACCGAAAACCTCAATGAGCGCATCGGTTTCACGTCGCTCTCCGCCCCCGAGGCGAAGCTTGCGGCTAAGGCGGGCAAGCTCACCGTCGACGAAATGAATCTTTACGACATGCGCGCCCACATCGCCAAGGAGGTTGCGGCGCGGTACGACGGGGCGCAAGCAGCTCAGGCGGCGTAGAGACCCCTTCTTTCCACGCTGCTGTATTGATCGTCCTCATCTAGGTACTCATCTCAGTCTGTGCAAGTTGTCTCCACGCCTTTGCTGCCGTCTGCCTCGGGTGCAATTGTCTGCCGTCACGAGACTTGACCGGAGAGCGCTCATCACACTTGACACTGATTCATTCCTGCAAAAATACGTGTGGCAGTGCAAGTCTCTGCGGATTCGACGCCGCGGCCGGCCTTCCAGTGTTGCGACTGCAGCTTGTCTCGACAACGCGCTCGCCAAATTGTCAGATCTATCTGCTTTTGCAATTCTCTCTTCATGAAGATGATCACAAATTCGATACGTGTACTGCAGAGGCCCCTCTAGCACGGACGAGTCGAGAACAGACAGACAGAAGGTTCGGCGTGAACGAGAAGAGGTACAGACTGGATGATCCCGAAGCACACAATAGGAGCTAGACCATGCGCACCGCAGTGCGTGTGCTACGCTCTTTGCCCTCGTCCTGCTCGGTGGACTCGGCGCCCTTGTCACTGAGGATGTCGCCGGCGTTCAGATTGCGCTGACGCTCGGCGGCTGACACCTTGCCGAAAACGACGTCGAGCTGCTCAAGCGACTGGCCGCCCGTCTCGGGCATGACGGAGTAGGTCGCAAACGCGAGGAGCTGGAAGACGGCGAGGATCTGCAGAATCGAAGGTCAGGGAGGACGTCTAGGTAGCTTGGTATGCGTCCGACCCACAATCCACCACTTGTAGCCGATGTCAACGAGAGCCAGGGGAGTCGAGCGAGCAACGGCAAAGTTGCAGAGGTAGGTGAGTGCCATAGCCGATGCGATGCCAAGTTGGCGAGTCCGCGGGTCGAATGCTTCGGCGATGACAATCCATCCGAGCGGACCGATGGAAAAGGAGTAGAAGACAAAGAAGAGATAGAGCACTATAGAGAGAGAGTATGTGTGAGTCAGTGAGCCACATCATGCTGGACATCAGGCAAAGCAATGACGCACGCGCAGCAGCTGCCCGCGAGCGGTCCGAGTCGGGTACAAGGGTAGAGCTGGTCACGCCGGCAAACGCCGCAAGGACAGCGCAGCAAAGGAGATTTCCGGCGCGCAGAAGTGTGCGGCGGGAGAACCGGTCGACGCTGTTGGAGCCACGGCGTCAGCGTATTGCGACAGCTGGAGAGGGGTCGCCGCTCACAAGAAGAGCATGAAGATAGGCATGCACGCCATCTTGACTATACCAAACAACCCGCTAGCCATCAAGCTTGCGTTGCTGGCAAAGCCGATCGTCGCAAAGACTGACAGAAGGTTTTAGCCACGAGGGGATTCAACGGAAGCGGGCGAGTTGAAACGTACTGCTCGGAGCATAGTAGAGAATGCTGTTGTGTCCGCTCCAAATGAGCCAGATGGAGGCGGAGTAGGCGACAAAGAAGCGCTCGCGAGTGCCGCGTTCGAGAACCTGCTTGAGGCGGAAGCGCGATGCGGTCTCCGCCTCTTCGACGAGCTGGGTCTGAATCTCGGCGAACTCGGCGAGCGTACACTCGTCCTGCTCATCCGTTCCGCGGAGGTAGGCAAGCGATGCGAGCGCCTCTTCAGTTCGACCCTTGCGCGCGAGCCAGCTGAAGGACCCCGGTCAGCTGCGGTTGCATTGGAAAAGAGAGTTTGGAGCGTACCGTGGTGACTCCTTGATGAAGAAGAGTCCGACAAGGAGGATGAAGCCGGGGAGGGCCTGCATGGCGAAGGGCAGGCGCCACTGCGCCGAAGAGATGTTGGAGATATGGAGCTTCGAGCCGTAGCTGGCAAAGTAGGCACACGAGCCGCCGATGACGAGGAAGAACTGGAAGAAAGAGCCAAAGGCGCCACGGAGGTGCTTCGGAGCCGTCTCGGCGACGTCTAATCCGAAGGCAGGGTCAGGGAGCGCAAGCGAGGGTATGGTGTCGTTTGACTCACAAGCATTGCAGAGGTTCGAGAAAGCACCAATGCCAAGGCCTGAGATGATGCGTCCGGCTGGGATAGGGAACAGGTCAGATCCGGTTCCACATACGAGACGTGGTGAACGAGAACGCACCGTAGATGCAGCCCAACGCGTCATTCTGAATGATTGTGACGAGAGACCCGACAATGAAGACGAAGGCAAAGACCTGCACGGGATCACGGAACAGTCAGTAAGGCCGAGAGTCAGGTCAGCGAAGGGAGACAGTCGCTCGCACCATCAAGCCGTATCTCTTGCCGATCCAGGCTTCAATCGGCGCAGCGCCGAGCGACCCAAAGAAGGCACCAGCGAAGAGAACAGCGACGATGTTCGACGAAAGGTTCGCACGGGCACGAGTGTTGCCGGCGGACCCGAAAAAGTCGCTGATGAAGGAAGGGAGCGTGATGATGCCGCCTGCTGCACCCGTGTCGTAGCCGAGGCTTGCGCCGCCAAAGCCATTGACCATAGCGCAGAGGAGAGCACGCCGGTGCTGCCACAAGCCGTGAGGAAAGATGCCCATCCTGTTTCTGGCCTGACAACGAAGGAGAAGGAGAGACAAGCGGAAGACAGGAGGCGGGGCGCAGCCCCGGGGGCACTCAAGCCCAGCACGGCCTTATCGCTGGGCACTGCTCTGCTAGATTAGCGATACAAGCGCGAGGGAAGAGAAAGACCGACGCCCGCTCCTTCCGCCGCTTCTTCCGTTCCACCCGGCCCACCTCTCGTCGACCGCCGCTTTTGCATTCCGCTGGTTCCTGAGTCCCTTATCGCTACCCCAGGAAGTGCTCGCCATGCTGTGCTTCGCTTGTCCTGCCCGCCTGAGCTGTCTTGCGCGCTTCATCGCTTCATCACTCGCTTCGGTCGTGTCGCCAGCCAGCCAACTATGCCCTCCATCGAAGTCCTTCAGCCCGTTCCGGCACCAATCATCAATCCTATGAAGCAGGCGGCACTCACCGGCGCGACCGTGGATCTGGATGAGCTAGCCCTCGCCGCTCGCAACAGCTTCCTGGCGGAGCTCCAAGAGGTGGGCGACTACCGGGCTCTCTGGCACAACGAAATGCGAGCCTTCGATGGCAAGCCCAACAGCGCCTGCGTGCCGCACAAGTGGGAGTACGCCATCGCGCGCGACATCGTCCTGCGCTCCGCTTGCGCGACGACTCCGGCCGAGGCTGAGCGCCGTGCACTCCTCATGCTCAACCCAGGCGTCAGGCGCGCTCCGTACACTTCCGACACCATCCTCGGCGCCTGGCAGCTCCTTCTGCCCGGCGAGCGGGCGCTCTGCCACAGGCACACGGTCTTTGCTTTGCGCTTTTTCATCGAAGGGGCCGGGGCGTACACCGCTGTCGGCGGCGACAAGATGTACATGGAGCCGGGCGACCTCGTCTTGACCACCCAATTCGCCTGGCACGATCATGGAAACGGTGCATCCCGGTTCTCCCATTTTCACTCGGTCTTCCTAATACAACGCGCTCGCAGAGGGGACGACACCCGCGATTTGGCTTGACGGGCTCGACCAGCCGCTCTTCGAAGGCAACTTCCCCATCGTACGCTGCTTCACGCGCATGCTCCCTTCTCCTGAACGTCTGACGCCGTCTTCGCTGCTGCAGAACTTCCAAACGCGCCTAATGCAGCACCCGGACGGCGAAGGCAAGCGGTACCACGACTCGACGGTCAAGTCCGGCGCAGAGGCTCCGCGGCAATGTGAGTGGCATGTTTCCAAGGTGCTCTCCCTTCCCGGCTGACACTCTGTCGTATAGACAAATGGGCCGACATGAAGGAGCGCCTCGACGCCGCACCTGGATCCTCCATTCGACTCGAGTATCTGAACCCTAGTATGGTCGACCAGCACGTCTCGCGCACCATTGCGGCTTACGCGCTCCGTGTTGACGCGAACTCGAGAGCCAAGACTCGTCACGACACCTGCAACAACATCTTCCACTGCGTATGTCCCCACAACGCAAGCCATGTCGCACAATGCTGAGATACGCCCATTCACAGGTTGCTGGCGACGGCGTCGTATACATCACTGACCGGGAAGGCAACACAAGCGAGATGCCTTTCCGCAAGAACGACACCTGGGTCATTCCCGCTTGGCATGCTTTCACCGTCTGCGGCGGGAATGAGAAGGCGGTGAGCCGCTCTCGTTCTTCCAACAGCCTGAACCGGCGGGTCTCACCACCTTTTGCGCGCCTGCAGTACCTCTTCACGTACACCGACTTCGCCACTCTCGAGAAGCTGGGCTTCTACGCAACGGGGGAGACGCACGAAGAGTACTAGATACTGTAGAGCAGGTGCATCGCAGGATACTGAGTCTCGCAATGTCCCGTTGTCCTGGAAGCCGAGGGACGCGTCGCGCGCAGTGTCGAGTCGCTCAGCCGGAAAGGGACAATTGAGGATGCCTGCGCCGCTAATGGCATTGCATTGTGCAAGAGTTATGGTCTATCGCCAACAAGACGGGATCTCCGAGATGACGGGCGCCCACTTGCACAGCTTCTCTGGCGTCGCCGGCATCTTGCGCCCCTCCTTCTCGCCGCGCAGGAACTCGCTCACGCGGTCCTCGGCCTCGCACCAGAACAGCGAGAACCCGACGGCGCTCCCCGGCGGCGGCGGGATCTTGAAGAACCCGGTCGAGCGGTCAAAGTACCACTTGTTGACCGGATTGTTCGCCCTCGACCGCCACACCAGGTCGCGCGCGATACCCTGCCCTCCGAGACCACCGACGTTGGGGTTGAGCGCGTCGAGCAGGCCGAGACCCCACGACTCGTCGCGCAGCGCGCCCCACAGGAAGTCGACCGTGCCGTCGCCCTGCAGCGAGGGGAGCACGGCAAACTTGTCGAGGTAGGCGATTGGGTCGGCGTTGGCGAGGGGCTCGCCTGTCGCTGGGTCGAGCGGCCGCTCGTTTGTCACGATGGCGACAGCGTGGTAGTCGCCTGCGACGATGCAGAAGTCGAGATCGCGGCGCAGGCGGTCGTAGAACGGCTCGCGGTCGAGCGTCTTGCCGAACGACTCTTCGAGGACGTGCGCGAGCGCATCCTTGTCGATGTCGGTCATCGAGCGGAAGACGCGGATGGGCAGACCGCGGCGGATGATGGTCGGCTGATGCTGCATGTTTCGCCGCGGGAGCGAGTCGTGCGAGAGGGAAGGCGAGTGTGCGGGCTTGTTCGTGATGAGGTTGGCAATGAGCGAGCGAGGGGAGCGATGTGAGACGAGGACGGCAGAGGCGGTACGAGGAAGTACGGCGAGGCAGTCGCGCACGAGGGCGAGGTTCGAGAGCGCCGTCGGGTGCGTCTCTTGCCAGATGAACGTTTTGTTGATGTAGTCGAACTCGGACTCGAGGTTGATGGACAGGTGAGGGTCGCCGCCGCGAGCGGGAGAGGGAATGCCGCCTTCGCGGTTAATGATCATGAGCCGCACGGGCGTCAGGTCGACGTCGTTGTCGAGGCGTGCGTCTGCCTCGTATCGCAAGCCAGTGCGGCGCTCGGCGTCGGCTAGACCGGACGCAATGGCCTGCACGGCGTCGTTCGCCGAGACGCACAGCGAGAAGCATGACGCGTCGAGCGCGATGGGCGGGATGACGGGGATCTCGCCCTGCCGCACGGCGTTGCGGATGCCCGAGAGCGAGTCGACGAAGAGGTCGTCGGTCCGCGCCTCGTACGGCTGCGCGCTCGTCGAGGCGATGGGCGCCCACGTGTCCTCGAACGCGGCGCCCTTGACGCACAGGACGCCCTCGAGGAGCGGCCGCGCCGCGCCGCCCTTGGCCTCGAGCATGTCGCTGAAGCGGATCGTCTCGCGCTTCATGCGCTCGCGCAGCCGCACAATGTGCTTTATGCGCTCGGCCTCGGTCAGGTCGAGCTCGCCAATGCGGCGCTCCTCGTCGAGCCAGCTCTCGTGGTCGACCACGATGACCGAGACGAGCCCCAGCTTCTTCAGGTAGACCATACCCTCGGCGATAGACTCGAGTTGCCGGTCCGTGAATGGCCCCTGCACCTTGACGAGCGCCGTGTGCCGGCTGGCAGGTGACGAGAGGAGCTCGTCGGCGAAAGCCGTCTTGCCCTTGTACTCTTCGGCGGCGGGCGACGACGACGAGCCCGTCGAGGACGTCGGGATGGAGCGGGAGTAGGCGGTCGTCGGCGTCTCTTGGTCGAAGAGCGGGAAAGCCGCCGTGTCGCTCTCTGCCATCGTAGGAGCCTGACGTGTCGGCCGGGACGCAGGGTCAAAGTTGCGGAGGTAGAAACGCGAGTCGCGAGCCGAGGGCTGCGCCTCGAGGACCGAGAGAATGAGATCCTGCTGCATGCGGAGGTCAGCAACACTCGGAAACGCATCGAAAATGCACTATGATGCTCACACGCTGCCGCTCGAGCTCGACTTGGCGCTTCTGCGCCTCTCCGACAACCCCTCGTGCGGAGCTAATCTTGCGAGCCTGCAACCTCGCCACAACTCGCACGTCGGTCAGCAAGACTTGCGCACCTGGGCCAAGTAGAGCTCAGAGACGCACCGAGCCAGCCCATGCCGCGTTTGCCCGCCGTCGCGACGAGCCCGCGGCCGCTCCTGCGCTGCCGGAGCGGAGTCCTCCTCCCAAGATGCAGCTCATCCGGCCCGGCGAGACAGCACGCAGTAGCTTGCCAAGCGCAGACGGAGCACGACGGCGCTTTGTCCGGGGCAGAAAGAGCTGTCACGAAGCGGCGGCAAGCTGTCGAGAGTCAACCCCCCGATGAGCGCACCGGCGAGATTGCAGTCGCTCTCTTTCCGGGCAGACCGAGGATTGAAACGACGATGCGAGCTAGTAGTGCACTGATATACACGCGGAGGGAGGCATATGAGCGCGGCGAAGCGCGACGCTGCGGAGGAGTGGAGGAAAGATACGGCTACAACGGTCGTGAAAAGGCGTGCGAGTGTCGAGTAATTGTCCGTGATTGAGCTGCAAACGTGCGAGAACGCGTGCGTGCGGGAGGTGCAGAGAAGAGAGTGCGTCGTGCGAATGCGTAATTAGGGTTGCGAAGAAGAGGGGAGCCATTGTCCGTCGTCGGGCGCACCGGCGCTGCGCTGGATGGGAAGAGCCGACAAGAGTGAAAAGTCGAATGGGATACGCCGTCGTGAACGAGTTGCGTGGGCGAGGAAAGTCGAAAGGTGCCGGTCGCGCTGGGCAGAGGTGTAGTCGTCGTGCGCCTCACTCGCACTCCTGCCACTCCTCGTCCCCCTCCTCCTCGTCCAAGCTCACGCCCTCCGCGAGGGCCTTCTTCTCCCTCGCGACCGGCCCCTCGTCGACGAGCTGGAAGCGCTGCACCTCCGGCCCGCCAACCGCCTTCTCGCGCGCGGGGCGAGCGCCGCCAACCGCTCCCGCGAGGCTCTCCAGGCTCGTCGAGCTGTCCTCCCTCGCGCGCATTCCCTGCACCTGCCCGTCCGCCGCGGCGGGGTCCGTGCCTGATCGCGGCGCGGCCTGTCCTGCGTGGGCACCGTGCGCGCCCGTCTCGCTCCCGGTCCCGAAGCGGAAGCGCGGCTCGCCACCTTCGCTCTGCGCGGACGAGGCTGACGACGAGGCGTAGGAGCGTGCAAGCTCAGGTGGGGGAGGAGCAGCCGAGCGGGCGAAGGAGGCGGAAGAGGTGGGCGACGTCGGGGAATCGTAGTGCAGCGGCGGCGCGTCGAACGGATTCATGGGCGTCAGAGCGAGTAGCGGAGAAGGCGGCTCAATCGCGAGCGGCGTGAGCGCAAGCCCAGACGGTTGCGGCGTCTCGTCATCGTCGTCCTCGTCATCCACCATTTCGTCGCGTGAGCCAGTGCGCACGCTCGGCGCCATCGGGCTATGCGCCGCGCGATACTCGGCAATAATCTTGGCTGCCGGTGACAACTCGGGCGTGCGTGGGCGGAGGGGCGGGCGCGGCGGGAAGGAAGAGAGGGTAGAGGCGTAGACGGCGCGCTGCGGCAGGACATCCGAGTTTGACGAGTACTGCTGGTACGCAAAGAGGAGGTCCGGGCGAACTGCAGGTGCGAAGCGTCAGTCGAAGTGAGCCAGAAGAGACGAGAAGAGGACTTGCCGACTTCGCGGCCGTCCCAGCAGACGCCAAGCGAGTCGGACCAAAAGTACGACCCGACGTGCGACCGCTCGTCCGCCGCGTCTGGCTGGACGTCGAGTCGCGTCAAGCCAGGCTGCACCTCGGCCGCAGCGACCTCGACATAGCCGTTGGCGCGCGCGACCAGCTCCTTCATCTTCTCGTCCTCGTTGGGGATGCGCGGCGCCTGGCGCTTGCCCTCACTCCTCGAGCGGCGCATGAGCGCGGGCGACACGCGCAGCGTGCGTCGGAGAGGCGCAGGTCCAGCCGAAGCGGGGGCAAGGGCGGCCGGTCGGGGCAGGTCGTCGCAGGCTGCGCCGATGGGGGAGGGCGGCGCCGCATGGTTCTCCTTGTCGCCGACGAAAACCGATACAGGCTTGGAGCTGGTGGGGCTCGTCGTCGCCTTTGTGCCCTTGCTGACGCGGCGGACGAGTTTGGTGCGCGACTGCGAGAGGGTGCGCGAAAGACGGTTGAGGAAGCTCGAAGGGGAGGAGGCGAGCGGGTTGCCGCGCTCGTGCGAGGGAGTCGTGGGCGAGGCTCCGCCGCTGGACGGCGTCGCAGGCGGGAGGGCAAAGGTGATGGCTGCAAGGGGAAAGTGCGGGCAGCGCGCGAAAGGGTTAGTAGCAACTCGGCCGGCGGGGGTGGGAAGCGGAGCAAGGGGGGGGGGGGGGGGCAGAGGTGGCGCACGTCGAGGGGCGCTCCCAGGCGCGGGCGGGCCTGCAGGCGGAGCCAGGCGCAAGCTGGGTCGCCTGGACGTGACTATGGCCGACGCAGAGCGCGACAGCCCGGCAGAGCGCGGTGCAGGCGGGACGGCGATCGAGGCGCTCTGAGGACTGGTGGACGCGCGCGAGGGTCAGCGGTGGGCTGTGCACGGGACAGGTAAGCCTACACGCACTTCTGCATCCCTGCTGTGCGCTGCGTGCGCCTTCTCGCGGTGTGCTGGGCGGGTCGTGAGGAGTCAGGAGACGAGGCGGGGGCGCGTCCGCAGGGGTTCCGGCGGGGCAAGCGGGCGGTCGAGGGCAGCGCCGGGCACAGCTGGAGGGCGTCTACGCGGTGCACGCGCGGCTTCCTGGGTAGCAAGTGCGTGCTTGGGAGTGGGAAGAGCGGGGCGGGTCGCGGCAGAGCGACGAGACCCTTTGAGTTGCTTTGCCCCGGCGAACGCGAGCCCGCTTCATTTTCCCGCTGGCGCTGGCTGTCTCTCTCGTTCCACGCAGCACGAGCACGCGCAGGGCGACCCTCCGAGTCTCCTGGCCGCTCCTGCCGCCACTCGCATTGCTTCGTCCCAGCGCACCCTCGCAGCATGACCCGCGCGCACGCGCCGTCGCGTCCGCACGCGCAACTGCGGAGAGCACGTGAGCGCGACTTTGACACTATGGGTCCGTCCATTCGGTCCTTCACCCTCGACGCAGCAACAGGCGCAGAACTGACAACTCGGGTGTGCTCAGCAGATCTTCGACGGAAGCGATTTGGCGGTGGACGAGTGTCTCCTTGTCTCGATGTGGTGCGTCCCTCGCTCTCCTCGGACTACAGCTCGCGCGTACTGATCAGCCGCACTCCCGTCAGCTCCGGACGCGACTGTACGGCTTCGGTATCGACACCTGCTGGCTGCACTGCAAGGTGCTGCATTCAGGGGATCCACCGTGGACGCGAGTGACCGGGAGCACGTCGAGTGGTTTGCTTCCCTTGCTGTAACCTCGTGCTCGTGCTCGCGCAAACGTGGACACAATGCTCCTGCTCGTGCTGAGATTGCGCACGATGTCTCGCTCGATGCTCGCTTCGCAACTCGCTGTCGACTCGACGACTTCCCGCTCTGCCCCTTCTCTCGCTCGTCGCACTCGCGGCTGGCAGCTCCCCCGCTAGCTTGATCCCGTCCCCTGCTTGCTACGGCATCCTACCGACCATGCTCGAGCTTGTGGCGACATCCAGAGTCAAGGGACATCACTCCGAGGAGGTCCGGCGCAATCGATCGTCGCTGACGCGGATTGGTCTGGCGCGTCCGCCGACGGTGCCATTGCAGCAAACGCGCTCGAAAGACGCGTACAGCGCGCACAAACGCTCGTAGGGGATGCTCGGTGGGTTCTGGACGCGCAGATGGACTGAAAAGCGTGTCTGCCCGAGCCTCTCGTCCTCCGCTGCCCTATGGAGCTGGCGATGCGCTTCGATCTGCCGCTCACGCGCAGCTGCTTCCCCTGAAGTGGGGACAGGCGAAGCGGATGACTTCGCGCGCGCACTGCTCTCTCCCTCTCTGCTTCCTTCTCCTCCCTCGTGTACATCCTTCGCCTCTTTCCGGCTTTGTCTGCGCTCTTCGTTCTCTGCGCTCCGGTCTCACCATCACTCTCGCTTGCTTCGGCCTCTGCCTTGTGCGCTTTCTCTCCTCCTCCGTTTCTCCTCGTCTTCGTCGGCTGACTCGCTATCTCGTTCCCACAGTCGATGCTGTACAACCACTAGGACAACCTGGCTGTGCACCACCAGTAGTCCGGTAAGTCCCTTCGTCCGTAGTCCTCTCTCTGCCAGCTGACCGGGTGAGACGGACAGGCTTTCATCTTGCCACCGAGTCTGCCTCGGGTGCAGGCGTCCCTTCCTTTCTTCGCCTTTCGACTCGGTGAGCTCTCGTGCATGTTCGCTTTGTCGGGCTCGGCTGACCTTGCTTGTTCCACAGGTCGCCGCTTGTTCTCGCTCGTCTTCGCCTTCGTCTTCCTGTTCTTCTGCTCGGCCATGTACAACAGGCTCAAGGTCAACAACCAGGTCATCGACCTCTACTGTACGTCTCTCAGCCCACTGACTCCTCCGCCCTTCCAGCTGACCTCACACTTCCCGTAGCGACCTTGCGCACCTTCGAGCCCTCGCCAAGTAACCACTCGACGTTCATTGCCGTGCCTTTCGACGCCGGCCGTGTCAACCTCGAGTCGCGTGGACTAGCGAGGCTCACCTC
This sequence comes from Rhodotorula paludigena, assembly GCA_036244875.1. Taxonomy (NCBI): domain Eukaryota; kingdom Fungi; phylum Basidiomycota; class Microbotryomycetes; order Sporidiobolales; family Sporidiobolaceae; genus Rhodotorula; species Rhodotorula paludigena. Next base: position 366,288 of record BQKY01000006.1, read on the forward strand.
CAGACTGTGTGTCGCCCCCTCGTTCCTGCTTGTTTGCGGAACTGACGCCGTAAGCGACTTGCGTGCGCAGAAAGGTCGAAGTGGAGGTTAGATGGCTCAATGGGGATATCGATTCCAGTGGTTATCCCCGGCCTTCGTGGATTGCATGTTGTAGATGCGTTTACAGCATAGTGCAATTCGTGCAATGCATTGCTCGGCGGCGCTGATCGAAGACGGCGAGGTTGCGGTGAGGCCATGCGTCGAGACTGGAGCTAAAGAGGCGCTGAGTACGCGGGACTAGAGCACACTGCGACGGACCGTGCGAGGCTTGCGTCAGAGACAGCACGCGATAAACAATGCGAACAGAGGGACAGGGATGAGCTGCGAGCAGCAAAGGAAGCCAGGATCGTCTCGCAAAACTCGACCTTCCCAAGTCAAGATGGGAGAGTACAGAACACGCAAGTGCGCTGTTTGCGAGCAGTGAGCGGAGCAACAGAGACATCCGTGTATTACAGGCCCCGAGTCGTACATACAGCCCCCGCGAAACGAGCGGTTTGACTCACTCGTAGCCGCTGTGATCATCGCTCGCCCAACTCGCCGTCCTGCGCATCCTCCTTGAGCCCCTGACCGGAATGCGTGCGGTGCCATTTGCTGCAGCCTGCTGCGCCTCCTGCACGGCGTCGTCATTGTCGCCGTTGACGGACGAGGCAGTCGTGTCCGTCCGGTTGTCGTCGTCTTCCTCGTCGGTCTGCGTGCCAACCGGGACGGCGCGGATTGAGGCAAGATTGGCGTGCGTGAGAGGCACAGTTACGCCTGCCGTGGCGCTGCTGGACGGACGGGTTGAAGAATCGCTCGGCGGCGTGTAGATCGAGTTCAGGACTGCGACGACGGCGCCTTTCGTCAGCTCACTGGCATCCAGGGTGTTTGGCTCAGCCGTACCCGGGATGCGCGGCATCGTCCTTCCAGCCGTCCTCCCGTACGTGTCACCGCCCTTGCTCCGCGTCGCGCCGGGAATCACGCCGCGTCCCTCTGCTTCGACAGGCACGCCGTCGCGCTTGAGAATCCTCACACCCTCGTTACGCTCGTCCGCAATCTCGTCGCGAGTCGGAACGACGTTCCAGCGCTTGTGGGCGACAAAGGCCGCGAAGTTGCTCTGCGGCGCGACCAGGTCGAGCATGTCGACCAGCGCAAGCAGGAACGAGTCCATCTGCGCTCTGTTGGTCTGGATGGAAGGTCCGAGCGGATAGTCGTACGTCGGGGCGGCGATGAGCGTCGAGGGCTGCGCGCGTAGCTTCGAGGGCGTGTCGTCGACCATGACCGTGTTGGACGGGTCAAAGTTGCCAAGCTTCTTCTTCGCCTGCATGACACGACTTGTCAGTCTGCCCTGTGCAGCACGTCGAACGCCGCGCTGGGCGTGAGGTACGCGGGCAACTTCGAAGAGCCGAGACGCACCAGGTGGCTCCACATTTTGTCCAAGTCTTTGACGATCGACACGTAGCTGACAAAGTCCTTCTTGGTCAAGCCGAGGTCCTCGCGCGCCCACAGCGCGAGCAGCTTCGGGTGCAGCAGCTCGGCCTCGCCGTCGACGAGCTGCGGGCCGACGAGGCCCAGGTCGAGCTCGTACAGGCACTGCACGGCCGTGGCCTTTTGCGAGCCGGTCCAGATAGCCATCGCTGTGCGCGAGCCCAGCGGTGTCAGCGTATTGCAAGGAGTGACAGGAGCGAAGAATGCGACGTACACCACGGCGATGCGGGACGCAGCAACCAGGTGAGGAAGGTGCGCAAATACGGACGGCCAGAAGGCTCGCCGTCGGGGATGTGCTCGAGATGCTGCGGCGGGCGGGTGTAGAGCTATTTGCTCCCCAGTTCGTCAATGCGACATTCGAGCAGACGGTGGGAAGAGGTGCGAACGCACAGTCCCGTCCAGGTCAAAGATGACGAGCGGCTTGCGGACCTTGTCCAGTCGGCTTGGGACTGCGGCCTCCTGCGTGTACAGCGCTGAGGGAACGAGCGGAAGGCCTTCGGCGACGCGGCTAGGGCGGGGGCGCGGGAGCGGGAGAGACCCAGGGTGAGGAGCTGCGGGTGCTCGAGCAGGTTGTCAGACTTTCTGGCGTTCGATACACAAGGTAGCCGGCCGCAGCGCACCGAGAGGCTCTTCAGCAGCGTCGTGAGCGGGCCCAACGGGCGAAGCGTTGCGGTGGAGGTGGTCGATGACCTCTGCAGTTCTCGAGCACGTCAGTCTCTCCCACTCTGCAAGAGACATCTGTTCTGGCGCTGCACACGCACCAGGGTCCGGGTACGGCGCGCCGCGCGAGACCTTGATCCCGAGGCGGCTGCACACCTCTCTCGCATGCTTGACGTACGCCTCTAGCTTGTATACAGGCGGGCCGCGCTCGAGCCCGCGCTTCTGGATCGAGGCGGCAAAGTTCGAGTCGTGGGCGCTGGAGTCGGGAGGGCAAGGGTCAGTGGTTAGTCTCGAAACGAAGGGGGAAGGGAGTAGGCAGCACACAGCTCGTCGAGTACGCCAATCTGCGCGAGGAGGAAGTCGTCGTCGGGGCACTTGGCGGTGAAGACGGGACAGTTGACGATCGAGTCGGGCTGCGCGCGGCCGTTGTCGACCTGGTCGTCCTGGATGAGCGAGTTGAGCGCGCTCCAGTTCGAGCCGGTCGTCACGTTCAACATGTCCCACATCTGGGTGCCTCGCCGGTCGGTCAGGCGCTGGGGAGCGTTTCCGTGCGTGCGCCTTAAAGACGTACCAGCTCGAGGTCCTTGACCGCCTTTCCCGACGCCATCCTCCCATACGTCTCAAAGCCCGAGTCCTCGTAGCCCCAGCAAGCGACCAAGCCCGGCTTAAACTTCGGATTCGTGAGGTCGTTCGAGTCGAAGAGATACTTGCCCATGCCGACCTGGCGCAGGTGCGCGATGCCGTACATCCGCCCGCTGAAGGTCCAGATGGCGAGCTGGTACGGCGTGTCCGGGTGCATAATGTACTTGATGAATGTCTTCAGGTACGGACGCTGCGCGAGGAACCGGTGAGCTCGGCTTGCGTGCAGCATTGTCGAGGAACAAAACGCACGGCAATCACGCCGTCTCCGGAGGGGCCGAACAACGTATTGTCGAGGTCGGTAACAAGCAACTTGCTGCAGCAAAGAAACGACGCTGTTGAGCGAGGCTATCTTTCGAGCCGAGACGAGACAGGAGACGAAGACTCGCCTCTTCGGCTTGACCGGTGTCGAGTCCTCCGTGTAGCCTCCCCCAAGCTGCTTGAGGTAGCTCGAGCGAGGTGCGCCCGCCGGAATCCCGTAGTTGAGGGCGACGGGCTTGCTCCTGACGGCATTCGAGTCGTCCTCCTCGTCACTCTGCGAACGTATGTGAGAGTTGGTTCAGCGGGGCGCCTCGGGCGCAGCGACGTTGTGGGGAGGCACTTCGAAGTCATGCCTTCCCGCACGGCGGTACACGATCTGCAAGAGCTCCGCGATCAGCCCTGCCTCAAACGGAGTTGCACGCGCACATACCGGATCGTCTAGGTTGTCGCGTGAAGACTGGAAGACTGCAGGCTTGGTCGAGGGCGGCGCCTCGTTGCGGGAGGAGCGAGAGCGTGCTAGAAAGACAGAACGATGCTGGTCAGGGGCTGCCCGCAAGACGGGAGTCACGCGCAAAGCGGAAGCGGCAAGACGAAGCTGGCAGCAGGCGCGAGACTTGCCTGGCATCACGACGGAGCGACAAGCCAGCCGGCGTTCGGGAGGACAGCGGAGCAAGCAGCACGCAGCATGGACAGGAAGCAGACGCAAGCACGGAGGACCCGCGGACGAGGCAACAGGCGCAGACAGGAGACAAGCAGGGAGGATACGACTCGGCGTGACAGAAAAAAGTCCAACGACAACATCAGTACAGGTGTGGCCTGTCTAGCAGGTCCGGGAGCGACTTGGCGGCAGTGGACGAGGCAGAGCGAGCGCTCGCGACGAAGTTCAACTTGCGCGCCGTCATCCCGCTTGGCTTGCATCACATCGCCGCTCGGTGCTCTCTCGCACTGCTAAAGCAGCCAGGAGAACAATACTCGACTAGGCCCACGTCTGACCAGCTCGATTGGAGCCGTTGCCGCCTTGCCGTCACGCTCGGCGACGCTTCATCGCCGCGAAAGTCTCGCTCGCCGACGACAGCTCTGTACGCCGTGCAACTCCACGGGCCACCGTGACAAGCTCACAGCAGATCACTGACCTTGGCGTGCATCGCAGACTCGCCCTTGAGCGCCTCCCAACCTCGCCTTCCTCCTCGACTTCCGTCCGACGCTCGCAAGCATGGCCGCCGTCCTGCGCACCTACTCGCGCAACTTTGAGCGCAGACCCTATCTCACCCTCTGCGTCGCCAACAGCGTCCTCATGTCGATTGGTGACGTGAGCGCACAGCTCATCGGGTTGTCGGTGCGTCTCCGTTGCGGGCGTGCGCTCAGGCGTGCAAGGTTGGTATGCATGCCATTAACCCTCCAACCCCTCCCGGTCGTTGTACAGTCCGGGGCTTCGCTGGCATTTGACCTTGAGCGAACAATGCGATTCGCCGTCTTTGGCGCCTCGATGGGTCCGCTCGGCGGTGCATGGAACAGTGCGTCCGCGGTCGTTCCCACTTTCGCGTGTCCGGAGCGCTGACGTTCTGTCCCACGGACGACAGAGTTCCTCGAGGTCAACTTCCCTCTCCGCCGCGCTCTCGCCGGCCAGCCCGCCACCATGGCCAAGGTCAAGGTCGAGAACCCGATACCTGGCCTCGAGAAGGAGCTTCCCAAGGGCTCGCGCCTCGAGAGGGGCGCGCCCCAATTCCCCGCGGGCGCGGGCGCACTGAGCGGCGGGCCGGCGACGGAGGCGAATGTGAGCGTCGTGCAGCTGGCGAAGCGCGTCGCGGCGGACCAGTTTGGCATGTGCGTCAATCTGCATCGCATCGCTCTGAAGCCTGTTCACTGGCTGAGCTGCAGCTGATGTCTTGCGCCGGCTTGGTCTGCAGGGCGCCCATCTCGCTCTTCATCTTCCTCTTCTCGATGAGCCTCCTCGAGGGCCTCGATCAGGAGCAGACGCGCGAAAAGATTGCGAGCAACTACTGGCCGATCCTGTTCGTCAACTGGCAGGTCTGGCCCATCTTCCAGGTGCGTCGGATCCATCCTGCGGGAGCATCTTTCTGCTTGCTGCCCGATGCCGCGAACTCACGCTTCCCCTTCCGGACCTTGCCAAACAGACCCTCAACTTCCGCTATGTGCCCCTGCGGTGAGCTGCCTACCAGTCGGGGCGCTCTTACTCGCGGTTTACTGACCCGCTGTCCTTGCAGGTACCGCGTTCCTGTCGGTTCGAGTGAGTCCCGCGCGTCCTTCTCGCTCTTGAGCGGCTGTGCATAGTGCAACTTAGCACACTGTATACCTGGCGTGCCCGCACTTCCGCGTCGACCGCTGCATGGACCGCCGACGTCCGTTGAGCCTTCTCACGCAGAGCGCTGACCCTTTTGTTCTACAGTCGCCGGCATTGTGTGGACGTGCTTCTTGAGCACGCGTGTTGGCGCCAGCTCGGCATGAGGTGCGTGTCGAGGGGACGATCTCGACTCTCGCGTTTGCAAGCTGATGCATCCGCGGCGACAGACGTCAGCTCGAACACTCTTCTCCCTTTCACCTTTCCGCCGCCGCGCTAGATGCCTAGTCGTTCGCAAATGCCTATGCGGCGGCGTGTACAGATGCAACTGCCCCCTCGCCCTCTTTACCCCCCCTTTGCAGTACTGAGCTGTTTTCTCAACGTCCGTCGCACGTGGGAGTCTGCCGAGCGTCCCGGGCTATCTCTGAGACGGTGACAGCGGGTCGAGCTGCCTCCGGACGTTTCCGGGAGCGAGGGAAGCGAGTTGCTTCATCAGTTTCGAGATTCGGGTCTGGACGAGCTTGGGTCGAGCGGGGGACTCGCTTCTGCCGCTACTCTCGCCCGCCGCAATGAGCGCGTCCAAGGGCAAGCAGGTCGCGTTCAGTGCGCTCGAGCCTGCGCTGCACCCGCTCCTCCTGCGCGCCCTCTCGGCGCAGCACTTTGCCGTCCCGACGCCGATCCAGCAGACGCTCATCCCGCTCGCACTCGAGTCGAGCCGCGACATCCTCGCCCGTGCACGCACCGGGTCGGGCAAGACGCTCGCCTACGCTGTCCCCCTCGTCCAGGGCATCCTCCAGCGCCGCGACCGCAACGAGCTCGGCGGCACCCGCGCTCTCGTCCTCGTCCCCACCCGCGAGCTCGCAGAGCAGGTCCGCGGCCAGATCGCCCGCTTGGTCGACGGCCTTGGGCTCGGCGATACCGAGGGCACCGGTATCCGCGTCGTCAATGTCGTCGGCGAGCAGGGCGGGCGCAAGAAGCGCAAGACGACCGGCGGCGAGCGCGTAGAGCGGTGCGCTCGCGGTCCTGCGCCTGATTTTAATCCTGAATGCACGACTGATGTTGTTGACTCGCAGAATGCAACTGGCGGACCGGCCAGAGATTGTCGTCGCGACCCCTTCCCGTGCTCTCGCGCATCTCCGCTCCGAGGTATGCTTCTCTCTACCTGCCATCTTGCGCCCACTTTCCCGCTGACCTGACGACGTCAATGCAGACTCTCCACCTCGAACACCTCGACTACCTCGTCATCGACGAAGCCGACCTCATCCTCTCGTACGGCCACTCGAGCGAGGACATTCGCTCCATCCTCTCGGGCCCTTGGAGCCTGCCAAAGGTCTACCAGAGCTTCCTCATGAGTGCAACGTTGACGGGCGAGGTCGAGGAGCTCAAGGGTGTCGTGCTACGGAATCCGGTACGTTCGCTCCGGGCGGATCCCGCTGTTCTGCACAGCGTACTGACCTCTTCCGTTCCGTGCAGATCGTTCTGAAGCTCGAAGAAGATGAGGACGAGCTGGCAAACTTGTCGCAATACTGCGTCCGGTGCGTAGTCCGTTTCCTCGCCACCTTTCCGCGCCGCTCACCTCGCTGCTTCTCCCAGGTGCACCGAGGAGGACAAGTTCCTGTTGCTCTACGTCATTCTCAAACTCAAGCTCATCAAGGGCAAGTGCCTCATCTTTGTCAACGATACGGACCGCGGTTACCGCGTCAAGCTCTTCCTCGAGAAGTACGGCATCAAGTCGGGTGTGCTCAACGCCGAGCTTCCTTTCAACTCGCGGTGCGTCGGCGTCGTCATGTTCTCCTCAACGAATGTTGTCTGCGCTCCTTCGCTGAGTACGCCTCGTCGTCTTTGCGCAGGTATCACGCCGTGCAGGAGTTCAACCGCGGCGTGTTCGACTACCTCATCGCGACGGACGAGAGTGGACTCGAAGGACATGACCGGGATACGAACGAGGACGAGGAGGGCGAGGGCGAGGGTGAGGCGAGCGGCTCGGGGGAGGCATCTGGGTCGGGACGTGCGTTCCTCCTTGTTGCCTCTGCTGCTTTTGCAGGCCAGGCTTACACGCATGCGTCCACAGTCATCGCGACGCAGCCAGCTGGATCGGACGACGCAGCCGCGGCGGCGCCCGAACCGGCACCGCAGCCGTCCAAGAAGCGGAAGCGCAAGGACGGGTCCGGCTCGGCCAAGCCGTCGACGACCGAGTACGGCGTCTCGCGCGGGATCGACTTTGTCGACGTCGCGTGCGTCATCAACTTTGACCTGCCGTTCTCGGCGCGGTCGTACACGCACCGCGTCGGGCGCACGGCGCGCGCCGGGCGCACGGGCACGAGCCTGTCGTTTGTCGTCCCGCGCGCGTGGTGGGGCAAGCAGAAGAAGAACGACGTGAGCCTCGAGACGGCGCGGTACGACGAAAAGGTGTGGGCGCGCATCGAAAAGGCGCAGAAGGCCAAGGGCGGCGAGATCAAGGAGTACCGGTTCGACCTGAAGCAGGTCGAGGGCTTCCGGTACCGTATGGAGGACGGGTTGAGGAGTGTCACCAAGGCGGCCGTGCGCGAGGCGCGTGTCAAGGAGATCAAGAACGAGGTGCTCAACTCGGAGAAGCTCAAGGTGCGTCCCGCCACTCTCTAGCTCTCAGTCCTGGTCCTCTTCATCGTGGCCTAGCGCATTCTCTACTGCCTCTGGCCTACTGTTCCTGATCATTCGTTTATTCCCCCAGGCGCACTTCGAAGATAACCCTCGCGACCTCGCCTTCCTGCGACACGACAAGCCCCTGCACCCTTCGCGCGTCCAGCCGCACCTCAAGCACGTCCCGGGCTACCTCATGCCGCGCATCGCCGCCGTCGGCGCCAACGACTCGAACGTTGCTGCTTCTGCAGCGGCCGCGGCTGGCGGCAATGGTGCAGAGGGCAAGCAGAGGGAGAGCAATGTCCCGTTCCACAAGCCGGGGCGGGGCGGCGCAAGGGGCGGAGGGCGCGGAGGCGCACGCGGCGGGAGGGGAGGCGGACGTGGTGGGGCAGGAGGCGGAGGGGCCAAGAGGCAGGATCCGCTCAAAGGCGGGTCCTTCAAGTTCGGTGGCGGCGGGAAGAAGTAGACGCATACCGGCGTTGCATGCTACTCAGCTGTCCCACGCTATCATGCTTGCGATGAGAAGTCTCGTGCGTGATGCCGGGGACGAGAGGAGTACGAGACGAGGACGAGAGGAGGAAGAGACGAGGACGAGGCATTGCATTGCGGAAGGTGCGAGAGTTGCGAAACGTGCGATCGACGGCGGGAAAGACTGAGAGGACTAACTAGGTACAGAGGCTGCAAATAAAACAGACGTGGGAGATACGGCACAGACAGAAGTATCAGCAGGCGTGACACCGCCCTCACATGCGCGCCTTGCTCTCCCTCTCCTGCGCGAGGATCTGCTCCGCTTGATCCCTCGCGCGGTAGTGTTCCTCGTCGCCCTCTCCATACGCAGGCAGGTGCTCGCCCGCAGCGCCCGCCGACGGCCCCAGACTGCTCCCGACCTCGCTCAGCGGCTGTCCATGCCCCGAAGAGCTAGCCTGCGCGCCACCATCACCGCCCCATCCGGCAGCATTGAAAGTTCCGGGCATGGGAGCGGCGGCGGCGGCAGGCGGGAGCGAAGAGAGCGACGAAGCGGCGTCGCTCTTCTTGCGCGGACGGAGCACGCCACTCGACGGTCCGCCCGTGCCGACCTGAGGCGCGCCTGTCTCGGCCACGGTAGGCTCGGGAGGAGCGGACGACTCGACGCCGGGAGGAGGGAGGTCGACGGGGAGAGCGGCGGTAGCGCGCGGAGGGGACGACGGAAGGACAGGCGAGACGGGCGAGAGGTTGACGCGGAGGTTGCCCGACGGCGAAGAAGGCGAAGCGCTCGAGCGCGGAGGGTGCGGCGGAAGAGGCGGCGGGATCGACGACCCGCTAGCGTGCGAGGACCCGCCGAGAAGAGGCGGGACGAAGCGCTGGTGCGAGTGTTGCGTCGTGTCGAGCTCGGCTTGCGAATGGAGCGTCGGCATCGGCGGTGGGTGCGTCAGGTGCGAAGTCTGCGACGAGTGTGCATCGCGCGAGGCAAGGGACGACTGCGAATCGAGTTGTGACAGTTGCGACGCGTGCGTCTCGCCGAAGCTCCTGCAATGGCTCTCCGATCAGCACGTTCCGAGGTTCCAGTATGGGAGATCACGAACCTTGTGTCGCTGCGGTCGAGTCCACCCTGCTGCTGGAGACGAGGCGTCGGGCCAGGCACCCAATTCTTGAGCGCACTTTCAAGCTCGACCTTGACCTGCGCAGTCCGGTCCTTGCCGCGGTAGTCGGCGCCGACGCCCTCGCTCTCCATACCCTGGAGTAGCACATCGCCGTAGCCCGCGACGAGAGCCATCTTCTCGCCCAGTTCCCTCTGAGCGCGGAACTGAGCCGAGAACGCCTCGTGCAGCTTCTGGCGCTTGAGCGTCTCAAACGACTGCTCGAATGTCGCGTTCTCGGCCTCGAGCTGTGAGAGCTCGCCGCGCAGCTTGGAAAGCTGATCCGACTGCTTGACGTCGGCGCCCTTCTTGGACGCGCCAATCTCCTTCTCGAGCGCGGTAATCTTGGTCGCGAGGGACTGCTGGTTGCGGCGGCGGGGCACGAGATCATTCTCAAAGTTGCGCTGCAGGGCAAGGCAAGTCAGTGGAGGGTGGAGGTTGTCATGACGAGAGGGAGCATGCGCACAATATCCTTGAGGATGACCCTGCTCTCCTCGACCTTCTTCGCCGCCTCCTGATCGAGCTCGGCCATGCAGTAGACGGTCCATGCGAGGCGGTCGCACGTGTCGCGCAGGTCGTCGCCCTTGTCGTCTTTGCTCCAGTCGTAGATGGCCTTGGCAACGCGCTGCTCCTCGCGCGCGAGCGACGAGCGGTCCTGCACGACGCCCGAGAGACTCTTGATGAGGATCTGGAGCTGCAGGGTCTCGGCGGGCTGGCGCGGGTCGAGGCGGACGCGGCCCTCGCGAGCCAAGTGGGGGAGCGCAGAGACGGCGGGGAGACGCTCGGTGGCGCGCGAGAAGAGCGACGAGAGCTTGCTGCTCGTGGGTTCCTTCTGCTCCGCCATGCTTTTGCGATAGGGAGGAGGAAGAGTGAAAAGGAAGGACGGACGCAGACGCGGAGCGAGGTCACGCTGAATTGCTGCGGAGGTGGCGGTGCAAACGCAGTCGCACCGAAGACAGAGGCAGCTCGTATGTAAATGTAGCACTACAACACACGCACACGGCACTACAGGGACCCGCGAACTCAGTTGGGCGCAGTCGTCGCAGCCGCAACCGCCGGCGCACCACCGTCACCACCGCCGTTCTCGACAACCGGGACAATCTCCTCGATCTTTGCCGCCGCAGTCGCAGGAGCAGCGTCTGCCGAGTCGGCCATGACGACGTCCTCGCCCGACGATGTCGACGGCGCCTTGAGCTGGTCGAGCGGGATCTTGCTCGCAATGAACTCCTTGATCTTGGGCATGCTCGCGCGCAGCAGGTGCGTCGGGCGCGACTCGTCCTCGGCGGCTGTGCGACAATGTCGTCAGCGACAGTAGTAGAATAATGGAACCCCTTCGACGTACTTGCGCGGTAGACGTTGCCAAACTTCTTCTGGTGCTTGCCCGCGCGGCGTGCATCCTCGTGAAGCGGGTGTGTCGAGGGTAGGAGGATGAGCGAGTTCTGCAGGGCGTGTGATTTGGTCCGTCAGCACTCGCGATGTGTGTCGAACAACCGAGCGGACGCACCGTCTTGTACCATGGCCGCACACCGGAGGAAGCGTCCAACTCGGGTGGCGGCTCGTGCCCGAGGACAGAGATGCATGCGCGCACGCGCTTTTTGAGCTGGTGGTCTGCGTGGGATAACCGTGAGCACTGAGTCCTGGACGGAGACGCTCGCAACGAACGCACTGCGATTGCGAACGATCTCCATGAGAGCATGGCAGCCAGCGCCACTGCCGAGAAGGATGACGTGCTGCGCGTTCGAGAGTCTGAAGACGGCCGGACTCAGCATTTATCGAGTCAAGTGCGGAACTTTTGGGGACGCACTCGACGATGTTGTCCCAGATGTAGAGCGCGAGCTCCTTCTCGCGGGCGCGATCGCGCTTCGGGTCGACCTGGAGGTGCGAACATCAGACATCTATCTCTCACGACTGCAAAGGCGCGCATGAACGCACCCCTTGGTTCCTGACCGTGGGAAGGTGCGCGAGGAGGTTGACATCGATCACGCCGAAGCCCCAGTCCATAATTGCCCAGTCGAGCACTTCTCGACTAGTATCGAGCTACGAGTACACGGTGTCAGCCCTGCAGAGAGGAGGTCGGGGAGGAGGGGACGCACGAGCTGGGTCCGCTCGAGATCGGTGTCCAGAGTCGCAGCGGTGTAAGCGGCCTTCATCGAGCCAAGGTCGTGCATGAAGACGAGGAGGACATCCGAGTCGTAGACGTTCTCGCTGTGTCGCACACGACATCAGCGGAGGCACGGGGGGACAGACAAGCGACATACGAAAGGAGGAGCTGGTCGTGGTAGGCCTCCTCGAGCGAGGGCGAACTGAATTCGACGTTGAAGAGCGAGTACTCGTGGAAGAGCTCATACAGCCGGTGTGCCTTGAGGATGTCTGGACATTCGATGAAAAGTTAGCCTGCACTTTGCACGGCCGAAATGGACGAGACGTACCGGCCAACGACTCGATCTTGCCCGCCTTGCTCAGCTCTGTCAGAGGTTGTCATCAGCAGCTGCCCTTGAGTGAATGAATGAACGGCGGACGCACCCTCCGCCGTCTCCACCGCCTCTCCCATGCACTTCCAGTAGTTGGCCTGCATCCGCTGCACCTCGTGCACCGTGTTGGTCGCGGCGAGAGATGCGGCGCCGAGGGAGTTCATGACGGGCAGCTCGTCGCCGACGATGACCTTGACGCAAGCGTGTGCCGAGACAGCAATCGAGTTGACGTTGTAGCCGCCCTGCTCGAGAACGGGTCAACTTCGCGTGCAAACCTGACAGAGAGGGTTGTGAGAAGTGTACCTCGAGCGCGATGAGAACCTTGCCGCCGGCAAGCGACTCGAGCATATGGGTCATGTGCGCGTAGCCGTCGGGCGAGACGAGCATCTTCCCGAGCTCGTCGCCCTTGGCAGCGTCGAAGCCAGCCGATACTGCAGAGCGACGCAATCAGCCGCAAGCCTGAGGATGAGGCGCAGGAGACTCACCAAGAACCATATCGGGCGCGAATTCGTAGGCAATAGGCATGACGATGCGCTGGAAAGCGTAGAGGTAGTCGGCGTCGCCCATGCCCTCGTTGAGGAATGGAATGTTGACCGAGCTGCGAGTGTGTCAAATGAGTATCGGGTCCTGCTCTTCAGCGAGATGGGAGGGACTCACAACCCGCGACCGCGACCGGATCCGACCGACTCGAGAGCACCGTAGTCTCCGCCCGGGTAGAAGCCATTCCCGTGGCGGTGAAGCGAGATGTAGAGGATGTCGTCATCGTCTTCAAACGCGCGCTGGGTGCCGTTGCCTGGGAGAGTGTCCCGCGTGAGCGCTGATCCTGCGAGCTGAGCGAGGAAGCAGCAGAGGACGCACCGTGATGGACGTCCCAATCAAGGATGAGGATGCGGTTCATCTTGATCTCCTTGCCATTTACGTCCTTCTGCGTGCCCGAGCCGTACACGGTGCGCAGCCACTTGGCCGCAACCGAGACGTTGTTGAAGAAACAGAAGCCCATTGCCTCCTCCGGCTCGGCATGGTGGCCTGGCGGGCTGTGATGTCATCGAATTGTCAGCTAAGATCGCAGACAACGGCCGCAGGCGCTGAGAGGTCGCGTACCGGACGATGGCGAAACCATTGCGGATCTGTCCTTCCGCGACCGCCCGCGCCATCTCGATCACGCCTCCGCACGACAGCCGCGCACAGAAGGCCGAGTCCGGGTTGACGTAGAGCGACAGCCTCTCGAAGAACTCCTTGCACGTCTCCAGGTACTCGATCGTCTGGACTACAGAACGGGTAGAAGGTCAGCAAAGGTAACCATAGCGCCGGGTCCGGATATCACGCTCCTACCAAGCACGAAGGAGCGAAGAAAAGCGAGACGTACAGCCAGTTGCGCGCACGCGGTCCCAGTGGCCCTCAGAGTGGACGAGCATGACTTCCTCGCGCAGAACCTCGCGCACCGGCACACGAATCATGCGAGCGAGCAAGCCCCCGTCTGGCAGACGCTAAAGGTCAACAAAGACCCACAAGCTACGAGGCTGCCGCGTGACGCACTGCTGAGCTTGTTGAAGATGCCCTGAATGCGCGCTGGTTGCTCGGGATGCGGGTCGTTCTCGTTGACGGTGCGCGGCAGCGGTGCATGCAGTGTCATGCGTGCCGAGTAGCAGAAGCCTGAAGGGATTCAGGGCCGGTTAAACGAGATTCGCGGATCTGGAGACCCGGAGGAACTTAAGACGCACCCGACGGCAGACGACCCACGCCCATCTTCCTCAACTGATCGACCGTGAGCGACTGGATCTTCTCCTCGTGAACGACTCCCGGCTGTCGTGCCAAGTCGCCCTGGCCATTCGTCCTCGAGGCCTCGATTTCGGCGTCGTTCACGAAGCGCCGCATGGGAGCCTCGCGGCTGAGGCCGGCTCCAAGCTCGACATTCGGCGCCTCGTACGGCGTCGGGCGCGTGTATCCCTGTGCGTTCGGCAAGACAGCGGCACGCGCGGGGATCGAGGCGAAGCCGGTGAGCGGAAGCGCGGCGGGATCCTGCTCGGGGAACGGGTGGAACGCGCTCTGCCCTGGCTGCTGCGGAGCCGAGCTCGGATTGATGGGGGGCGGAGGCGGTGCTGCAGGCTCTGCCTGGACGAGCACGGCCGGCTCCGGGGCTGCGACGGGCGCGGTAGAAGTCGAGGCGACCGGACCAGGCTGTGTTACGGCCTGCGATGGCGCCGACTGCTGCGAATCGTCGGCAGGAAGCGCCTGCGTAAAAATGGGCTGAGACAGGCCGTCCATGGCCGCGAAAGACGCGTCTGCGCGGGTTGCGCAGTTGAGTGGAAGACAAGGGGGAGATGACAGGAAAGGGACGCTGCAGACTCGCAGGATGCAGAGCGGATCCCTCCAGCTTGTTGTTGAGATCTTTGCAAGTGTCACGCGGGGTATCTCCCGGGCAGTTCAGAGGAGGGTCGACGTGAAAGACGGACGCCAAGCGATCGAAAGAGGCTGTCGGCGGTTTGAGTATGTTGTATTCTCAACCGTCCACAAGCAACGGTTGCATGGTGTAGTTGGTCATCACGTCAGTTTAACATCTAGTTCACTGAAGGTCCTCAGTTCAAACCTGGGTGCGATCATTCCTTTTGCTTCTGAGTGGGCCGCTTCTTTTGCGGCACCGCTTTCCTTCGGGAGCTGAAGAGACGTACCGGTAGCCTTTTTGCTTCACATGGGCACTTGCGGGCGCAACTCGCCGCGTTTGCGCAGCCGGCCACATGCGCGGAAGTCACGCGTCCCCTCTTTCCTCCGGCTACCTTCCGCCGCCCACTCGGACCGCCGCCTCCACTTTGACACGCCGCTCCAGACCGGCAGGCACTCGGCGTGCATGCGTCTGCGGACTTTTGCTATCGCTCGAGGAAGGAGTGCCTGCCCGGGCTCCGCACGCTCCTTCTCCTTCCCTCGCCTCAACCACATCAACTCAGCATGAGTCTCGCAGTCCCGCCTGCTGATGCTGCTCTCGCCGTCGCTGGCTCGTTGCTGGCTGCGCTGCTGTCCTATGTCGCCTACTCGTTCTGGCTGCATCCGCTTGCCGGCCTCCCTGGACCGCTGAGCGCGAAGTTAGGCGTTGGCGCCTGGACAACAAGGCGAGCGGCGAAGCGCGACATCGGCTGGAAGCTCGCCGAGCTCCACCAGAAGTACGGCAAATTTGTCCGCATCGCCCGCAACGAGGTGTCCGTCTGCGCGCCCGAAGCCATCGTCGACCTGTACAAGTATGGAGGGGCCGTGAAGGACAAGTCGCCCTTCTACCAATTCTTCGTAGGTCTCCTCACTTGCTCAAGCTGCAATGCAGGCTGACCGTGACTTGCTGTCCGCAGAAAGTGTCGAAGCCGTCCCTCCTCGCTACGCTTGCTCACTCGGAGCATTCGCTCGCTCGGCGCGGCGTCAGCCCGGCCTTTGCCATGAACGTTCTCGTCGAGCTCGAGGAATTTGTCGACATGTGCTTCGAAGACCTGTGCGGCTACTTCGACAAGGAGATCGAGAAGAGTGAGCAGGGCGCTGCGACGATCAACCTGGGCGACACGCTTCAGTTCCTTGCCATGGACGTCGTCGGCGAGATTGCATTTGGTCAGACATTCGGTGGGTCTCGCTTCCGCGACATCAGGATCAGCCAATTGACGATTGCACCGGCAGGTTTGACCAAGGCTGGCTACGACACGGGCGACTTCCTACCGATGCTCGACGCATATACGGCTTCTTCGTGTCTCTCCGGTACGTCCGGAGGTCGCTGTCTTGATTCTGATTACTGCTGATGCGTGTAAATGCTCGCAGGCACTCAGCCTTGGGCTCGACGGTTCCTGCATTGGTGGCTTACCCGCAAGATCGGCTCGAGCGGCAATGCGGCTCTCGGTGCCAAGGCCAGTCAGGCTGTCGCTCGTCGGCTCGAGGAGATCCGCATCGCAGCAGAGACCGGCGACACGGACAGCATCCGCCGCGACATCCTGTCTCGCCTCATCGCCGCAAAGAATCCGGATGGCTCGCCGTTCACGGTCGACCAGGTTAAGGTTCAGGCCAACTCGATTCTCGGTACGCATGAACAGTGCGAGCAGCTTGCGCTCTTGTTGACGGAGTCCGTTCGCAGGCGCCGGCTCCGACACGACGTCAATCACGTTCCGCGCACTCCTCTCGTACATTGTGCGCAACCCGGCCATCTACGAGAAGGTCATGCAAGAGCTTGACGGCGCTGTTGAGGACGGCACCGTCTCGTTCCCGATCACGCACGCCGCCGGCTCGAAGCTCGAGTATCTCCAGGTGCGCCGTTCGCCTCGTCTGCCCACCCATAGGTGCTCTTGCTCATCTCATTTGACCCGGACAGGCATGCATCAAGGAGACACTCAGGCTTCACCCGGCCGTACCCTGGGTCTTGCCGCGCGTCGTACCCAAGGGAGGCGCAGTCATCGGCGGACGCTACTTTGCTGGCGGTAAGATCATATGCAAACTCCGCTACGCGCCGTCACTGACTCCTCTTGCTCTCAGGCGTGCACATCGGCATGTCGCCGTACGTAGTCCACCGCACTGCCGAGGCTTTCGGGCCCGACGCCGACGTCTTCCGCCCCGAGCGTTGGCTCGAGGCGTCAGACGAGGAGCGCCGCACGTTTGAGCGCAACCTGATCACCTTCGGCTCGGGCAACCGCGTGTGCGTCGGCAAGAACGTCGCGCTCATGGAGCTCACCAAGCTCGCACCGTCGCTCCTGTACCGATACACCGTCCGCTTCACGCCGCGCTCTGCCTCGTCGCCGCACACGATGCCTGGCCGCGGCGTTGACGGCAAGCTAGACGACTCGGAGCCATGGTTCTGCGAGTCGCAGTGGTTCACGCACCAGCGCGAGTTCTACTGCGACATCTCGGAGCGTGCCGTTTGAAGCGGCTGTTCTTCGAAAATGTCGGTCGTCATGCCGCCTCCTTTCGCACTCTTCTAAGCTTTCCCTTTCCAGTACATGTCTCTCAACCCATTGCAATTGTCACCATTTCTTTGGCGGTCCTGGCCGTATTGCACGTTTGTCGCCCGAGAGTCCCTCCGCTGCACATCCATCGCTTGAGCAACGCGTGCATTGATTCCGGGCAGCCCGCGCTTCTTCACACTGGACTGGGACGGTACAGCGAGCGATGCAAATTGCCTTACGATGCTTCCGCGCGAAGACACGCCACCTGCGGCAGTGGAGGCTTTGCCGCCCAATGCCGCTGTTATCCGCAGGCTAGGAGAGCGTGCAATAGCCATGCGCAGACACAGGACAAGCTCCGAATTGACCGCACTTCTCGGCGACGAAGCGGCATGTCACGTGCGTCAAAATTGAGGTGCGCCCACTCACCGCTTTCCCCTCCTTTTCTTCCTCCACGATCGCAACTCGGCGGGTCGTTGGTCCCGTGGAGGCTTCCAGATGCTGCAGATCGCGGTTCCCCGACCGAGTCTCGTTCGAGCCTTCCTCGTTTCAACGCGGGCTATCTGTTGAACCGGCGTGTCTTGGCGCCTGTCCCGCTGTCATCTCGCGTCTGCACCTGATGTTTCCCCGCTCGCACGCCTCCACACGGGCTGTGCGGGCATGTGGGCCCTTTTCGGAGCCCCGTGCCTGATAGCCCGCGAGGAGATTCGCTTCGCACCTCGCCTTCTTCCGCGTTGCTCTTGCTTCTCTTCTCCCATCTCTCGCTACAGAGTGTGCCGCCGCCATGCCATCAACCGAATCGCTCGACAAGGGCAGCACGCATCATCTGGAGGAGACACACGAGAAGCACGACACGGGTACGTCGACTTCTCCTTGCTGTCTTCGCTATCTGCGCCGTCACATACCGAGTCGAACTAGCTGCACCGAATCCACCATTGACGTCTTCTGTCTCCGTAGTCGTCGAAGCAGCCGCCGACGGCCACATCGCCACAGACGCCCACGGCAACGCGCTTTTCGAGATTGACCATGCGGCCGAGGCAGCCATCCGCAAGAAGTGCGACATGTGGATCGTGCCCATCACTTTCCTCTGCTACCTCTTCTGCTTTATCGACGTGCGTTCTCGAGCGCTGTTGTCGGGAAGCCCGCCGCTCAGACTTGTCGGCTCCCGCAGCGGTCGAACATCGGCAATGCCCGCGTCGCCGGCCTCGAACGCGACCTGGGCATCGCGAGGACCGACTACGGGGGCTATGGGTACAACCTGCTACTTACAGCCTTTTATATCGCCTACGTGATCGTCCGTAACGTCCACCTTTGAGGCGGCCAGACGAGGAGGCCAGACGAGACCGTTTGGCCGACTCGAACTGCTCCTCGCCCGTCTTTCTGCTCGTGGTACTGATTCTTGTGCCTACAGTTCGAGCTTCCAGCTTCGTACATCTGCAAGGCAGTGGGGCCCGGTCGCTTCCTCCCTGTGCTCGTCTTCTGTTTCGGACTCTTCTCCTTCGTACGTTCTTGCTTCCCGTCTCGGGTTGTTTGCGGCGTTGACAATGCTCGATCCCGAAAGGTCATGGCCTTCATTCACAACTTCGCCCAAGCATTCGCTATGCGGTTCATGCTGGGTACGCGCCCCGATCGCCTTTCGTGAGAGCTCGTCTGACGCCTGTTCCCCTCTTCCCGTCCCGTCCCGCAGGTATCTTCGAAAGCATGTTCTTGCCGAGTTTGATGTACTATCTCAGTCGCTTCTACCGCAAGGCCGAGTTGTGCGTGCCTTCCTCTGAGCATAGCAATGCGCGGCGGTCGCTGACTTGCCTCCTGAGCAGTGGCTTCCGTGTGGGCTGCTTCTTCCTCGGGGCACCCCTCGCCGGTGCCTTCGGCGGCTTGCTTGCCTCCGGCTTTTTGGCGGCGCCTGGATTCGGCATGGTCCGCCGCTGGGTGAGTTGCGCGCTGTCAAGCATGAGCGAACCTCCGCTGACTCCCTTACAGCGGGTCATCTTCTTCGGCGAGGGCTTGATCACTATGGGACTAGGCGTGGCTGCATATTTCCTTCTGCCCGACAGTCCGGCAAAGGCGCGGTTCCTCACGCCCGAGCAGCGAGGTATGCAGTCGCGATCTCGTCGTTTGGCAAGATGCTTTCCTGACTCACCTTGACCTGCCCTCTAGTACTTGCGGTCACGCGCATCAAGAGCGAGAATGTGGGCGCGTCCTCGCTCATCGACGGCGTGGACCGTCAGATCATCCGCTCCGCCATGTTCAACCCGACGACTCTGACGATGGCAGGGTACTTCCTGCTCGCAAACTTGCCGGTGCAAGGGTGAGGGACATCCAAGGACTCTCCAGGGCGGATTCTGAGCTGATCCGCATTGTTTACCGTCCCCCAGACTCGGATTCTTCCTCGTGGGTCTCCCTTCCTCGCTTGTTCGGCCCGCGCACCCTCCTGCGCGGACTGACGCCTTTCCGTCCACACAAGCTGACCTTCACGGTTGCACAGCCAACCATTCTGCGCGAAATCTACCCGGGCGAATCGACGATTTCGATTCAGCTCCGGAGTGTTCCGCCTCATTTCCTCGGCGCTGTCACCCTCTTTGCTGCATCACTGGCTGGGTGGCTCACCAACAGGCGTGCTATCTACAGTGTGTTGTGCTTGTGCTGCCCCAAGCAGGGAAAACGCGATTGAACTGACAAGATTGCTCCCAGTGCTCATTGCGCTCCCGTGCCTGATGACGGGCTACGCCCTCTTCCTTGGCGTCAACAAAGGCGGTGTCCGCTATGCGGCCACGTTCCTCATTGCTATGGGCTCGGTCACAACTGGTCCGCTCTGCACCACATGGTAAGTTGCGCTAAACTCTTTATTCGTGGTTCCTCCTCGTCCGCCGTTTTCTCCAGGCGGAATCCCAGGAGACCGAGCACTGACATCTCATTCTCCTCTGTAGGGCTACGGTTAACACCACGTCGGACACGGCGCGTGCCGCAACGCTTTCGACTGTCATCCTTGGCGGCAACCTGGGTGAGTCGGCTCGCTTTGTCGTTTGCGCCCCGTCTCGCGGACGCGAGGTGACCAACCGCTTTTTTGGTCACGCACAGGTGGTCTGCTTGCCACTTGGACCTACATCCCTCGCTTCAACAACGCCGAACCGCGCAAGAGCCAGATCCCCGGCAACTCACTTAACCTCGCGGGTGCAATCACCCAGTGGCTCCTCACGCTCGGCCTCCTGCTCTACATGATCCGCCGCAACAAGCAGAAGAAGGAGGGCAAGGACGACTGGCGCCTCGAGGGCGTCAAGGACTCGGACGCCTGGAAGGTGCGTTGCTCCTCCGTCCGCCAACGTCGCTCAGGGATGAGAACCTGGTCCTGACCGCATACACTGTGTTGCAGCTCGGTCAAAAGCACCCCGGGTTCAGGTTCCTGTACTAGGCCACCCCTTCTTCTGGTTCTTCCTCCTCCGCCTCTTGTCCTGCTCCAAATCCATGTACAACATCAGGCCCTTGTGTTAGGAGTCCTTTCTCGGTTTCTGTCTGTCGCATGAATGCAAAGTCGGGCAGAGTTGCGCGAATTGGCGAGAGTTGGCTGAAGGCGCTGGTTTTCGCGAGATTGAGAAGGTCCAGCACGAAGCAGTCTACTGAGAGAGCTGGACATTGCGAGAGCTGGCGAGAGATGCTGCGAATACCCATTACGCGCTGCATGCATGACAACGTCTACCTGCGACCCCTGTCTCAGCAGCCTGAACCCGAAAGAACCAAAGACTCCCATCCCGCGCCTTGCACCGCTCGCCACCCGTGGAACCCGCCTTATAGCCCCTTATTGAACTCGACCTTTTCGTACGGCACGCCGTGGAACCTCTCCTCCAGCTTCTTCGGGTCGATGCTCGCGCGCGAGGGGAAGTAGGCGATCGCGGGCGGGAGGAAGACGAGGAGCGACGTGCCGATGAGGCCGAGGTGCAGCACCGTCGAGAGGCGCTTGCCGTTTGCGCCGGAGAAGGCGCCGCGGCGCTCGAGGATGGTCATGAGGATGGGCGGGAGGATGAGCGTCGGGCTGCGGAGGAGGTGAAGTCAGCATGCGGCAAAATCGACTTGCATGCGACGAGTCGGAGACGAACATGTTGGTCAGGACGCGAGAGGCGGCGGTTTGGCCGACGGCATAGGCACCAGCGGTGGGCGACTTGCCGAGGATCTCGCTCGAAGGGCGGCCGGTCTGCGGGTCCGATGGAGCGTAGACCGAGATGCCTGGATGCGCAGGCGTCAGTGACCTTGAAGGCAGTACAACGCATGCTTCCAAGTTGCTGAATGGACTAGCAAGCCGTGCGCAGCCCTCCAGAGCGGAGGAGAGAAAGCCGGACGCACCATCCCGCATCTCCTTCCACCGCATGAGCCCGATGTTTACGCAACCCGCGCTCGCGACCGCAGCAAACGGCACGAGCTTGCTGAGGAGGGCGCGCGCGGTGGGCGAGACGCGCAGGCGCGGGACGAGCTGCGAGAGGCCGACCGCGATCGAGCACGACGCGACGGTCGCGGCGGCGTAGGCGGCTGCAGAGACGAGCATCAGTTGCGCGTCGGGAGTGTCCTGGAGGAAGGCGGGGACCGACAAGCAATCTCGCTCGTCGACATGCTGATGCTCTTGTTTGCGTTCGAGTAGTTGACGGCAACTGCAGTACGCAGTCGTGAGCGACACTCTCGCTCATGCAGGAATAATCACACGCACCGTTGAGCGACTGGTTGGCCCATTGCCAAAAGATGACGCTCTTGAGGGACGGGTTGGGCATGAGCATGCCAGCGACGATGACGAGGTTGGTGGGGACAAAGGCGGAGAGACGGAAGGGAAGGGGGACGGGCTCGCCCGTGTCTGCACGGCACTCGACATGTGAGCACAGGGACATACTGCATGGGCACAAAGCCGAACACACCAGGGTGGATTGAGGAGTCGACGACTGCACAAGGAGCAGACGAGCGAGGATCAGGGTCAACGTCGCGGGCCAACCTTTCACAGAAGTTACCTGCAACGCACGCTGCTTGGCCTTCCACACGCCGGCCTCGTCCTCCTTGCCCCACGCCTTGCGCCCGTTCCCGGTCCCCTCCTGGTACTCCTTGAGAAGCCGCTGCGCGTTCTTCAAGTCGGTCGACGAGGCGACGAGCGTCAGGGGCGAGGTGATCTCGGCAAAGTGCCGCAGGCGACCGACTGCAGGGCATGCGGGTCAGCGAGGAGAGGGGTCAGGAGGAGGGAGGGCGACGTACGGTAGGTCTTGGTATCATAGCGAGGCTGGGCTGCGCGTGTTGACAGGCTTGTTAGTTTCTTTCCTAGCACACGTGCTGTTTGGTGGCTCGGCACGACGTTGGGAAAGCCTTCATCGCTCCGTGGACAGATCGTGCGACGAGATAACAGCCCGGCCCTCGTGCCCGCAACGTCGGCCAGTCATCTCGACTGTTGTGCCCTGCAAAGCTGCACTGCGCCGTACTTTTTGCGCGGCTCGATCACGCGCAGAGAGCGGGGAAGGCGACTGACTGATGTCGAACGGCGGATGCTCCGGCTGGTGCTGCTCACCGCCGACGAGCGCGGGCTTTGCGGTGCTGAGGGGGGCGCTCATCCTGCCGAGTCTAGCTGCGCTCCTGGGCGGGTCTATCCGCGTCTACCGAGTCGAGCGACAGGCGGCAGAGGACGACCTCTCCCTCGTCTCGCTCTCTCTCCCTCTCGCTAGCTCTCGAGCTTACCGCTCAGCAAGCGATGCAGCGCCTCGCCCGCCACCCGCTCTGTACCTGCTCCCGCGCCTACTCGGTCGCGTCCAAAGCCCGCAAGCAGCACAAACCCCCCGCCGCCTCGTCTCCATCCTCTCCGCGCACTCGCCCGCAGCCTCCCTCCGCACCGCACACCAGCGCTTGGGCTCCGCCTGTGAGTACCCCCGCACCGGAGCAATCAGCAGCACCGAGCATCGCGAGCGCGGCCGCAGCTCCAAAGCGACCCATCCCCGTCGCAACGCCTTTCGCGCAGTCCCGGCCTGCCAACGCGCGTACAGCAAAGCCTGAGCCGTACCGGGAACCGCCGCTGGTCGAGCGCGCGAGGCGCAAGACGGTGCAGGAGCGCAGCGTGCTCGAGTCGTACCTCGGTGCGTTTCTTGCGGCGGCACCTCTTTCTTCTTCTTTGCTCGAGAGGACGAGGTGGAGGGCGGGACTGGCTTGGCGCGAGCTACCTTGCGCGCACTCGCGTGGACCACAAGCTCCACCTCCTTCCGAGCAGGGCGTCACAGACCCGATGAAGCAGCAACCGGATCTGACCCTTCCTCCCTGCCTTCCGCGCGCACTTGCACCCGCAGTCCTCTCCTGGAAGACGCGCCTCTACCTCTGGCTCGGGCTCGGCGCCTTTGCGCTTGTCGGGCTGTACGGCGGCGACTACCTGTTCCCAGAGACGGAGGAGGAGAAGGTCGCGAAGGGGGAGAAGGCGGCGGCGCCGGGCGGCACGGTCGAGAAGAGGGTGTAGCGGTCGCTCGAGGGAGACACGGCGCGGAAGTTATGCTCGATGCCGTACCAACGCGCGCCGAGAGCGCAGTTTGTGCTCTCGCGGACATCGAGTGACTCTAGCGCCGGTCTTTGCGACAGGCCGGAAAGCGCCCTCTCCGAAAGCGTACGGCTGGTCCGCAAAGCGATACACCACACGGCTCTCTTCGCACCCGCTGCACTCCCACCCCACCGCCTCGCTTTGCGCGCGCGCGCGAGAGAAAGCGAAGGGGCCTACAACGCGTCCTCGCCAAACGTGCGCTCGACGATGCGCTCGACCAGCGCGCGGATATCGTCTGCCCTCCGCGCCGAGACGTCGAGGACCTGCGCGTGCAGGGGCGCCGCGCATACGATCATTGGTCAGCTCGCCTGTCATGAGAGAGAAAGAGAGAGCGCGAGCGCGGGACGCACCTCCTGGTGGTTGGCGACCTCCTCTACATGCTGCTGCACCTGCTTGACCGCCTCGCCCGCGACCGCCACCGCCGTCGCCGCCGCTCCTGCGCTGCCTGACGTCGACGCTGCGCGCTCGGCGTCGACGACGGGGCCGGCGTAGCGGTATGGGGTCGCGACGACCATGTTGGTGACGAGCGAGAGGACGAGGACGCGCAAACCCGCGTGGCGCCTATTTCCGCGCTCTTTCTCGTCAGTACAGAGGGAAGGAGAGGGGGAGAGGGGAAGAAAGGGACGCACGCGGCGATGACTTCGGGCACGGTGCTCATCCCGACACAGTCTGCGCCTGCAGCGCGAAGGAAGCGCTGCTCTGCGCGCGTCTCGTAGCTCGGGCCGGCGCTGCGGCGCGCGCGTGGGTCAGGCTCGGGGTGGGGTGCAAGGACAAGGGAGGGGGAGGGGGACGCACACCCAGGCGTAGACGCCCTCTTTGAGCGACGAGGCGGGGAGCTGCAGGTCGTGCAGCGCGCGGAAGGCCGTCGCGCGCAGCTCGTAGTCGTACGCTGCAGGCGAACCGGGGCGTCAGCGAGGTGCGGAGGGGCTGAGAGAGGGAGGGGAAGCGCACCGTCCGACATGGGCGGGAAGCGCGGGCCGAGCGTCTCGCGGTTGGCGCCGATGAGGGGGTTCCAGCTCGTCTGTACTCCCGCACGCACACGTCAATGATCAGTCCGCGTCGTCTCGGTTCGTTTCAGACCATAGCGCCGAGGGGCACGCACCAGGCTCGGCAGCGAGACGTGGTCGACGAGGGCGACGACGGAACCGACTTCGACGAGATCCGGGTTGAGGCCGCCCGCGGCGTTGGTGATGATGGCGACCGATGCGCCGAGGAGCTTCATGATGCGGATTGGGTACTGTGCGGCGCAGAGTGAGCGCGTTCGCTCTCTGGCCTCGATAAGAGAGGGGTCAGGGGGACGCACGACGACGCTCTGCATGCTGTGACCCTCGTAGGCGTGGAACCTGCGATGGGCGAGAATGTGAGTGCGGCGATTCGGAAAAGCGCGCCGCCAAGCGACGCACCTGCCGAGCTGGCAGACGACGGGGACGCGGTTCTTGCCGAGGAAGCCAAAGGTGAGGGCCGACTGGTGTCCGCGCACGGTCGACTCTCCAAAGCCGGCAATGTCGGCGTAGGGGACCTGGACGCGGTCTGCGAGCTGCTCTGCGAGGCCCTGGAGGCCGCTGCCGCAGACGATTGCGACCTCGGGGGTGCGGAGGTCCTTGGGGAGGCGCTGACGGATGTCGATGAGGCTCTGGGTGAACTGGGCGGTGAGGTCGTGGAGGTCGGGGTGGTGGCCGGGGGACGGGAGCGGGTCGGGGAGGCGCGGGAGGGCGCTGAGGTCGGGGGCGGCGAGCGGGGCGGGTGCGGACATCTTGGCGAGGACAGGCACGAGCAGGAGCAGGAGCACGAGCACGAGCAGCAGCGGAGAAAGCAAGAGACGGGAGCGACTCGAGGCGGAGGTGGGGAGGCTGCGAGGGAGCGAGAGGGTGAGCGCGTTCGGCGGGTGAGTGCGCGCGTGGTCTTCTCTCGTACGCACTGTGTCTGTCTGTCGCTGGACTGAGCTCTGCTTGGGTGCAGAGCGCGAGAGACGAGGGCGAGCGGGTCCCGCGTGCTCGTTGTCGCGTCGCCGCTTATCGCCCGCGCGTTGTCCGCCCACAGAGGGCCGAGCGGTACTTCCAGAGGGACCGGTGCATCGGTGAGTCGCCCCTGCACGTGTCTACGAGAACCCACGCGGTGCTCGCCCTCGCCGCTCCCGACGTCAGGCTCCTCATCTCGCCATCCCTCCCCACCTCCACGCGCACCCGCTGGACAGCCAGCGAGCCTCTGCACTGCGTCGAAAAGTCACTCGCAACTACCCCGGCACCCGCATCCCCGCTTCGAGCGCCTGCTCGCACTAGTCGAGTCGCATCCGGGCGGCTACCTTCCCGCTCTCTCGCTCACACCGCCAGCGACGACCCTGCGTGTCCCGTTTGACAGCTGCACACAATCTGAGCTGCTCCAACTACACCTTGCTGAGCCGCCGCTGTCCCTGCAGACCCAGTTCTGGTTTCGGCCCCTCCCGCCATGGCCGACTCGACCGCAGCCGACGCCGCTGCCGCCCCAGACGGCACGAGCGGCCTCACGTCCATTCTCAAGCAGCAATCGGCCTACGACCCAGCCGCGTCCGCCGACGCCCAATTCTTCCCCTCGGAGCCCGCCCCCTCTGCCGCCGCTGCCGACTCGCTCCCTTCGCCCGACCCGCGCGACGACGACCCGACCGCCGCGGGGCCCGAAGACGACTACGACGACCCAGACGGCGCCCTGTGGAGCGGGCCCGCCGCGCGCTCGGTCCCGACGAGCGTGAGCGGGTTCCGCATGCGCGCGCGCAGCCGCGGCGAGCTCGACCGTCTCTCGCACGAGTACCTCCGCAGCAGCCACGAGAGCGGCGGCGACGACGACGACGACGACGCGCGCAGTCGCAGGTCGAGCAGCCGCTTGAGCCGCAGGCGCAGGCGCCGCTCGCGCAGCGTAAAGTCGCGCTCGAGGCGCGGCAGCGACGCCTCGGCCGTCTCGACCGACGCCGCGAGCGACGTCCTCACGACCGATGCCGAGTCGACCCACTCGCGCTCGCGCAGCCGCGGCGACCGCTCGCGCCGCCACCGCCGCGCCGGCACGCGCTCGCGGCGCCGGTCCGACGCCTCGGCCACGGACGCCGGCGTCGGGTCCGACTCCGAGTCCGAGGATGAAGAGTCGCGCGTCGGCTTCTTCGAGGGCCTGTCGAACGCGCTGCGCGGGCGCCGCTCGTCGACCGCGCTCCGCCGCACCGACTCTTCGCCCGCGCGCTCGCGCGCCGCGTCCGTCCGCTCTTCCCGGCGCGGTGGGAGCAGGCACCGCGGGGCTGGCGGCGTGGGCGGCGACTACGAGTCGGACGCGGTGTCGGTGCGGAGCGAGAGCGAGCTGGGCGACGACGAGGACCCGTACGGCCCGTACGGGTCGAGCGACTCGGCGTCGACCTCGTCCTCGACGCAGTCGTCGTCGTCGTCGCAAGAAGGCGGCGACGGCCCGCGGAGGCGGCGCGGGAACGCGGGCGTGCTCGGGCTGCCGGGTGCCGGCGCGGGCGACTTTTTCGGAGAGTCGCGCATCGACTTTGACGAGGTCGGCGACGACGACGAGATGAGTTCCCTCTCCGAGGCGTCGGACGTCGGCGAGGACGGCAAGAAGGGCCCGCCGACGCACCAGCTCGTCTACATCCCCGACGAGGACCTCCCGTTGCGCTTTGTCGGCCTGCACGTCAGCACGGCGTGGACCGCGCTGTGGTGGGTCGGCTGCGTGCTCAGTTTGGGCACGCTCTGGCTCCTCGGGAGGTGGATGCCAAACCTGTGGCGCAAGAGCACGGGCGATGTGGGCGAGTTTGCCCACGCGAGCTACGTCGTCGTCGAGGTGCGCGCCATGCTTTCCCGCTTCTTCGTTCCGTCTCCCCAATCTGGATACGAGATGCTGATATGATTGTGCGCGCGCAGACATACCACCACCCGCAGCAGATCCTCCCGCTCCAGACGCTGCGCTTCCCGACGCCCATCCCGCTCTCCACCATCTTCCCTCCCTCGGTCACGCTCCCGCCTGCGCACCGCGAGGACGTCGCCTACCCGAAGCGCGACCCCTCTGCCGAGGGCGAGGACGGCGGGTCGATCAAGTCGCTCACGGGCTCGAACGGGTTTGGCTCGGGCGGCACCACCAACGGCACCGTGACTCCGCTCGCCGGTGCGGGCACCAAGAAGAAGGTCAAGCTCGGCGGCGGGCCGAGCGTGAGCGAGCTCCGCTTTGTCGACTACCGCTACTACCGCTTCCTGCTGCACCCGGACGGGCAGTTCCGCATGGTGCGCGAGTGGAAGGACCCGCACTGGACGACGCTCGCCGCGCTCCGCCGCGGACTGTCGACTGCCGCGGGCGACCTCGCGCTGCGCGCGACCCTCTTTGGCAGCAACGCGATCGAGATCGAGGCCAAGAGCGTCGGCGCGCTCCTCATGGATGAGGTCCTCCACCCGTTCTACATCTTCCAGATCTTCTCGATTGCGCTGTGGAGCGTCGACGACTATTACTGTACGCGAATATCCTCAGTGCTCAAAGCGTAGCGAGTCCCTTACTGACGGGTCGCGGCTGCACAGACTATGCCTTCGCCATCGCCGTCATTAGCATCGTCTCAATCATCTCGACGCTGCTCGAAACGCGCGCGGTGCGTGCAAGCTCGCTGTCTCAGGCAGAGATACGTCAGAGGCTCACACTCACGGTCGGACTCCCGCAGAACATCGACCGCATGCGCGAAATGTCGCGCTTCTCGTGCCCGGTGCGCATCCTCCGCGACTCGGAGTGGGCCATGGCCGACTCGTCGGCGCTCGTCCCAGGCGACATCGTCGACCTCTCCGAGTCGTCGCTCGCGACCTTCCCCGCCGACCTCGTGCTCCTGTCGGGCGACGCCATCGTCAACGAGTCGATGCTCACGGGCGAGTCGGTCCCCGTCTCTAAAGTCCCCGTCGAGGCTGCGGGCGTCGCGTGGGTCTCGTCACCCGGCGGCGAGATCAAGCCCGAGCTGGCGAAGCACGTCGTGTACAACGGGACCAAGATCATCCGCATCCGCAAGACGATGCCCGGACCGGCGTCGGGCGTCGCGGGAGGCGAACTCGAGGCGGCCGCCATGGTGCTGCGGACTGGTGCATCCGTTCCGGCTCTTGACCCGTTCGAGCTTGATGGCTGACTTGCCGCTGTCGCAATAGGCTTCAACACGACCAAGGGCGCGCTCGTGCGCTCGATGCTGTTTCCCAAGCCGTTTGGGTGCGTCCAGCTCGTGCGCGTGCTGGTGCTTGAGCAAAGGCATGCTGACACGGTCCCTGCGCTTCAGCTTTGCCTTCTACCGCGATTCGTTTCGGTTTATCGGCGTGCTCGCGGGCGTGGCCGTCTGCGGCTTTCTTGCGAGTTCCGTCAACTTCGTCAAGCTTGGCGTGCGTTTCGGCCTGTTCAGTCAGAAGCGAAAGCTGTCCCCCGCTCACCCCGTCCCTCGTGCAGATCTCGTGGTCCGTCATCATCATCCGCGCGCTCGACCTCATCACCATCGTCGTTCCTCCCGCTCTCCCGGCTACCATGGCCATCGGCACCTCGTTCGCGATTCAGCGCCTGCGCAAGATGGACATCTTCTGCATCTCGCCGACGCGCGTCAACATCGGCGGCAAAGTCAACATTGTCTGCTTCGACAAGACTGGCACGCTCACCGAGGAAGGCCTCGACGTTCTCGGCGTGCGCAGCGTCGTGCGCTCGACCAATGTATTCACCGAGCTTCACCGCGACCCGGACGACGTTCCCATCTTTGGCGCCGCCGATGCCAAGACGCCGCTGCTGCACGCGCTCGCGACGTGCCACGCGCTCAAGGTCGTCGACGGCGAGGTGATCGGCGACCCGCTCGACTTGCGCATGTTTGAGTTCACGGGTTGGACGCTCGAAGAGGGCAAGGAGGGTGTTGGGCGTCCGTCGACCGAAGCGCAGCGCAAGAAGCCCGCCGACCCGGGCGCCAGCTCCAAGGTCCCCGAGCGGCCACCGACGCTCGTGCAGACGGTTGTGCGCCCTCCGGGCGGCGAGTCGTTCAAGCTCGAGGACGCGCTCAAGGCAGGGAGCAAACACGCGCACTTCCTCGAGCTGGGCGTGCTCCGCACATTCGACTTTGTCTCGAGCTTGCGTCGCATGAGTGTGCTGGTCAAGAAGCTCAAGAGCACGTCGGTCGAGGCGTACGTCAAGGGCGCACCGGAGGTCATGACGGACATTTGCGACAAGTCGACCCGTGCGTCTCTGCCCTTCCTCCCTCGATCAAGGGACCGAGGCTCACCTTACTCCTCACAGTGCCTGCCGACTACGACGAGGTTCTCGCCGACTACACCCGACGCGGCTTCCGTGTCATTGCGCTCGCCGGCAAGAGCATGCCCGGACTCACCTGGATCAAGGCGCAGCGTCTCAAGCGGTATGTCTGGACGCGTTGAGCCCACGCAGACCACCTCTGACCCGTCGCTCTGACCGCCTGCAGTGACGCCGTCGAGTCGGACCTCCGCTTCCTCGGCCTCGTCATCTTTGAGAACAAGCTCAAGCCAGGCACGGCACCCGCCATCGCAACTTTCCGCTCGGCGCACATCCCGACGCGCATGGTGACGGGCGACAACGTCCGCACGGCCATCAGCGTCGGTCGCGAGTGCGGCATGATTCAGCCGCTGGCAAAGATTTACCTCCCGACGTTCGCTAAGGGCGGCGCGTCTACACCACGTTCCGTCATCGAGTGGTCAGATGTAGACGACGACTCTCGCAAGCTCGACTCGTACTCGCTGCAGGTGCGCTCGCACGAGACCTCGCCTATCTCTTTCCGCCGCAGCTGCTGACTGCCTTCCGCAGCCGATCGTGCCAGAGACGGCTAGCGTGTTCAGCGGGTATTCGGACGAACGTCGCGAGTACCACCTCGCCGTGACGGGCGATGTCTTCCGGTGGATGATGGACTTTGGCGCGCTCGAGACCTTGCAGAGGGTAGGTATCATCCCACATCCGACTTCCCGCCCATTGCTCACGCCTTCATTCGCAGATGCTCATCAAGGGCATCGTCTTCGCACGCATGTCGCCCGACGAGAAGCACGAACTCGTCGAGCGCCTGCAGTCGCTCGGCTACACGGTCGGCTTCTGCGGCGACGGTGCCAACGACTGCGGAGCCCTCAAGGCGGCCGACGTCGGCTTGTCGCTGTCCGAGGCAGAGGCTAGCGTCGCAGCGCCGTTCACGAGTCGCCAGCCCGATATCAGGTGCTTCCTCGAGGTCATCAAGGAGGGCCGCGCGAGTCTCGTCACAAGCTTCAGCTGCTTCAAGTTCATGTGCGTGATCCAGGAAAGTCTGCTCTACAGCAGTTGAGGAGCTGACGTGGCCACTTTGCACAGGGCGCTGTACTCGCTCATCCAGTTCACGACCGTCTCGCTTCTCTACGCAATCGCCAGTACTCTCGGCGACTTCCAGGTGCGCTTCCAACCTCTGCTCGCGATTTAAACAAAGCTGACCTCGCCGTGTATAGTTCCTCTACATCGACCTTGCCCTCATCCTGCCCATCGCCGTCACCAGTGCGTCCTCCACTGCAAGTTCCCGCGTCGCTCTGCCTCACACCCCTTTCTGCTCCCACAGTGGGCCGCACCGAGGCCTTTCCGCGCATCCACCCGAAGCGGCCGACGGCCAACCTGCTGTCGAAGAAGGTCCTCACGTCGCTCTTCGGTCAGATTCTCCTCACCTCGGGCTTCCAGGTCTTCACGTTCTTCTGGATCCGCTCGCGTGACTGGTACGTCTGTCCCGCAGTGTCATGCTCGAGCCGTGCTTACTATGGCTTCCTCCGCAGGTACACGCCGCCTGTCATCGACCCGGACCAGCTCGACATCGTGTCGTACGAAAACACGTCGCTCTTCCTCCTCTCGTCGTTCCAGTACATCCTCGTCGCCGCCGTCTTCTGCGTCGGTCCGCCTTACCGCAAGCCGCTGTACACCAACCGGTGGCTCGTCGCCGCGCTCGTCGCGCTGTCGAGCTTCTCCCTCTACACCCTCTTCATGCCCTCGAGCGCTTTCATCTTCCAGCTCCTCGAGTTCATTCCGCTCCCGCACGAGTTCCACCTCGAGCTGCTCCTGCTCATCATCGCCAACGTCGCGGCGAGCTGGGCGTTCGAGTCGGCCGGCGCACACCACGTCGCGAGGTGGATCGGCGACGTTGCGCGGCGGTGGCGGCGCATGCGTGGTAGGCGCAAGGAGGGCGGAAAGGCGTACAAGGCCATTGCGAGGTGCGCTCCCGATTCTCGTTGCCCGCGCGGGTTTCGATGGCTGACCTTGCTACCCTTTTTCGCAGGGCCATGGACGACTGAGTAGTTGAATAGTAGACGATGACTGTGGCACGTCTATCGCTGCACTGCACCGCATTTGTATCGCACTGCTTTCTGCTGCACTCGCGAGAGGGAAAAGGGGGAGATCGTCGATTCGGCTGGCAAGCGATTCGCGCGCGGTGCGATCGGCTTCGGAGCGAAGGACCTGGCCTTCATCTCGTCTTTCCTCGCTCTTTGCATCGACCTGCAGAGATGGCGATCCGTTCAGCTGCCCAGAACCTCGCAAAGCAGGGCTCTCGTGCCCTCGCAACCGCTGCAACTGCGTCCAAGCCGTGCGCATCCCTTTCCCCTCCGCGCTCATCGGCCTGCGCCTGACGAATTGCCCTGGTCGTGCCACGCAGCCCTACCGGTCCGTCTTGACTGCTAGGAAAGCTGTGTCTGCACTTTGCTGACCTGCGTGCTGCTCCATCACCGCTCTGTCGCTCCTGCTCGCCACCTTCCTCCCGCCCTCACCGCCTCACCTCGCATCTCTTGCCGACCTTCGTGCACTCGTTCGGCTCGACTGTACTCTGCATCAATGCGTCAATCAGCCATCGTCATGATGAACATGGGCGGACCCAGCACCGTGCGTCGCTGATGTCGACTTCACTCGTCTTCAGACCGGCTCTCATGGAACTCCTTTGCTGACCTCTCGCTGTCTTCCAGGTTTCCGAAACGGGCGACTTCCTCCGGAACCTCTTCTCGGACGGCGATTTGATTCCCCTGCCGTTCCAAAGCACCCTCGCTCCGCTCATCGCCAAGCGACGAACGCCCAAGATCGAGGAGCAGTACGCTGCGATCGGCGGCGGTTCGCCCATCCTTCGCTGGACGCGCACGCAGGGCGAGGGGATGGTCAAGCTTCTCGACGAGCTCTCGCCCGAGACCGCCCCGCATAAGGCCTACGTCGCCTTCCGCTACGCCAACCCAATGACGGAGACTTGCCTCGAGGAGATGAAGCGCGACGGCGTCACGCGCGCCGTCGCCTTTACGCAGTACCCGCAGTACTCGTGCTCGACGACCGGCAGCAGCCTGAACGAGATGTGGAAGCAGAGTGTGCCGCTCGGGAAAGGCAAGGAGGCCGAGGGCGAGCAGGAGATCCAGTGGAGCGTGATCGACCGTTGGGGTGTTAATGAGGGCTTTGTCGACGTGCGTCACGCACGGATTCCACTTCTTACAAGCATTGTGCTGATTTCGCATGTGAGCAGGCCGTAGCACGCAACATCGAGGCGTCGCTGCAGACGTACCCGCCAGAAGTCCGGGATAGCGTCGTCCTCCTCTTCTCGGCCCACTCGCTGCCCATGTCGGTCGTCAACCGCGGCGACCCGTACCCGGCCGAGGTCGGCGCGTCTGTCTCGGCCATCATGCACCGTCTTGGAAACCGCAACCCCTACCGCCTCGTGTGGCAGTCGCAGGTCGGGCCGTCCGCGTGGCTCGGGCCGCAGACGAGCGACGCGATCAAGGGCTACGCGAAGAAGGGCGAGAACAACCTGCTGCTCGTTCCCGTCGCCTTCACCTCGGACCACATCGAGACGCTGTTCGAGCTCGACCTCGAGTACCTCGAGGAGGCCAAGGAGGTCCGTCTAGCTTTCTTCCTCGACTCCTTTGCGCTGTTCTGACTGGCGCCTTCGCTGTACAGCTTGGCATGACGGGCGTCAAGCGGGTCGAATCGCTCAACGACTCGCCCTACTTCATCCGCGCCATCGCCGACATCGCCGCCGCGCACCTAAAGTCGGGCCGGGCCGTCTCGCCGCAGCTCCTGCTCCGGTGCCCCGACTGCACCAACGAGAAGTGCGGTAAGCAGAAGGACTGGTTCAAGAGCTTCGGGACAAGCGGGGCTGCGTCGCAGGCGCAGGCATAGACGAGGCGCGAGGCTAGAGCGGTGGAGGGGCTGTGTACATGTCGCAATTCGCATTCTTCTGCGCTCGTGCAGTGCTGTGCGGTCCGAATCACCTCGGAGGGATTGGCATTCTCGCGTACGCGTTTCCTCTCGCTCCCTGGGCGCTCCGAAGAAGCGAAGTGGCACATGATCACTCGCTCGGTCGGCTCACATCAGAGGCTGAACTGCTACAAATGGGTAAGGTAGTCGGGACGCGTGAGCGCGAGCGAACTGCTCAGTCCGTCTGACGAGGCTGGGCAAGCGAAAAGTCATCAGTTCCGCGCAGGGCAGGGGATAGAAGAGCTTGTCGCGGCGCACCTTGACAAAACGGAAGGTATAGCCACGCTCGGTGGCTCGAGTCCACATTTCCTGCCTGAGTGCGCGCCTGGTCCTCTTTGACAGGACGATCTTGCTCAGCTTCGGCAGTAGCGGGCCTCCTGCAGGGCTGCTCGCCAGCGCCGGACCGAGAAGGGTGTGCCAGAGCACTCCGACGACGGTGTTGGACGCCTCGCCGCAGAGGACGACGGTCGAGACGGTCGCAGGCAGGTGAAGAAGGAAGTCAGGGCAGCAACACTCGCAAACCGCTCCGCAATGCTTGAAGGTCTGGAGACGCTCGAGGGCACCAATCGCGTCGATTACCGGCTGCGGAGCGATCGGGACGTCGGGCTGTCGGAGTGTCAGCGAGACGAGCGACGAGCGAGCTGAGCGAAGCAAGGCGACCGTGTCGGCGTGCGACTCGTCGCGCGTGAAGAAGTTGATCTCGAGGTCGAGCGACTGCAAATTCGTGCAGCAGGGAGCGAGAGCCTCCACTTGCGTAGACAGGACAAAGGCGTCGACGGTGAGGCTCGAAAGATGGAAGAGAGGAACGGGCGTCATCGCATCAGGCCATGTACGCTGCTTGTCGGACGTGAGCGCGATATCTTCAAGAGCTGCACAGAAAGCGGATGAGCTGCAGATGTCGAGAAAGGACAGGGCGCCCACGCACAGCGCAAGTTCGGATGATTGAGAACCTCAAGCGGAACGGTTCGATTCAGGTGCAGTGCGAGCCGCCGGAGCGAGGCGCAACGCTCGAACACACATTTCAGCGTTATGTCATGGCGTGCAGACATCTGTTCGACAGTCGTGCTCGTAGCTCGCGGGTCGGGCGAGGGGAAGCGGACCTTGATGTCCTCCGCCTCGGCGCTCAAGACAGCGCCGAGCCAGCTGCACGCTCCCTCAAAGCTTCTCAAGCACGAGTAGCGGCGGAACAGGAGCGGCTGCGCGATGTCGCGAAAGTCGCGTGAGACCAGCGAGAGGGCCCAGAGAAGGGCGCGGGCATTGCGAGTGGTGCGCGCTGCCCAGTCGACGATGTCGAAGAGAATTTCCGGGGGCAACGCAATGGTCATCTCGAGCGAAAAGGCGAGGACAATGGGAAGAGACGGAAGGAGACGAGCAGGAGCGAACAGACGGATCGACGTTGGTCGCACGCGTACCGCTTGCAAGGCTTCCCCGTGCGGACCCTTCAGACGGTCCGAGGAAGAACTGCAATGCGCGCTCGCGAATCTACACACAGAGGGAGGACGCCTCGTCAGAAACCGGGGCGAGCCGCGAAACGGGCTCGCTTCGTCTCGTTGTCCCGCCGTACTCGCCCGGTGACAACGCCCGGAGGCGCGTCCGCCAAGGCGAGCAAGGTATTCGTCACAGAGGCGCCCTCCCCTCGTAGAAGAACGAATCCAGTCCCAAGAGTAGTCCGAATCGAGTTACGCGCGAACGCGCACTGCGAATTGCACTCAAGCGGACCTGCGTGTGCCTCATTCGTCCCCGCCGCCTACTCACCCGCGAGCACCGGCCCGAGGGAGAGCTCGAACGGGACAGCACAGCGACAGGGAGGGAGAGAGGCGACAACCCGCAGGAACCGCGCCCGCCTCGCGCACATCCCAACTTTGCCCGGGCAGCTCGAAGCCCGTCCCTCCTGCTGCGCTGCTGGAAACGCTCTAGCCCGGCCCTCCTGCCTCCCCCGAACGAGCGAGAGAGGGGATCTTTGGGCGGTGGGCCCGCCTTTGCAAGCGTGTCGAGCCGCAACGGTCCTCGCGGGGGAGGGTGCGACCTGCTATGGCCCAGGCAAAGGTCCGTGCAGGGCTCTCAAGCGAGCCCCACACACTGCAAGCGTTTGCTGGTGGTGCGCGCCGTCGGAAAGTTTGCCGACTTGCCCGGCTGGGGCCAGCTCGTGGGCGGGTGGAAGACTCGGACCTTGACCCCGTCGCAATGTGTGGCAGGGTAGTTCTGCCTGTGTGCAGCGACGAATCGCAGTCTTTGGAGCTGGACACGTGAGGAGGAGGAAGGAGGGAAAGCCACGAGGAAGCGCGTCGCTGTCGATTCTCCGGCGAGAAAGGCAGATTGAACCCCTATAAGCTTAGTCACAGCCTTAGAAGACCCTCAGCCCAGTCCCGCAGCACCTCGAGCTGCGTGGTTATTGCGACTTGATCCTTTCGCGCGATCGCCGCTTCGTCTCTTTCCGCACCGTTTGCGCTTGCCGCAGAGCCGAAGAGCGGGTCTGCTCGCGCGTGCGTCGCCACGTACGCTATCTCTGCTGCAACGCTCCGCGCAGAACCCAAACTGACGCGATGTCGCGCTTTCACAGCCTCACTCAACCTCGCACTCCCGCTCGCAACTATCTCTCGGCTCAGCGACAGCCTGTGCAGCGAGTGCGTACCCCGCTCCGATCTCAGGATGCTATCTCAGGCCGTGACGAGCTCATCTGTGGCCCCCGCAGTCGTCATGTCCGCCCCTTCCCCGCCAGCGTCGCCTTCGAAGCGCTTCGGGCTGCGCCAGCTAGTCACGGGCGTGCAGCCGACGGACCGCGAGACGCATGCTCAGCGGTGGCAGCGCCCGCTGCTGGGCCCGCGCTCTCAGCCTGAGCCGAGTGACGGTCACCGGGTCGCGTCGCTCGTCCAGGGCTGGGAGGCGAGCCTCAACGCCAACTCGCGCCCTTACTCTGCCATGCCACCTGGTCCTCGGTCACCGCAGAAGGGTGCGCGGCCACCGGCCATAGAGATCCCGGTCCACTCGACGACCCCGCTCGGGTCGAGCCAGCCAGCTTCGTCGCCGACCGAGACTCGCGGCTCTTCGCCTACCGTTCCAGCCGCATTCTTCCAGCGCCATCACGCTCGCACTGAATCGTCCGAGATGCCTTCGAAGTTCGCCGTAGCGCCGCGCTCTCCCGTCGGCAAGGAGAACCAGCCTCGCTCGGCGAGCCCTTCAGTTCCGCGCTATGGTGGTGCAGCTGTACCACGCCTTGAGCTCGCGCTGCATAGCACCCCTTCGACGAGTTCGGGCTCGGACGTGTCGCGCCTGACCGACGCTCTTTCCGCATTCACGGTCGAGACCATGGCAACGCGCTCGAGCGACTCGACCCATGCGAGCAGCCTCGTGACCAACTCGGCCGAAGGCGCCGTCGTTGGCGTCGCTGCCAAGGTCAGCTCGAGTCGCGCGGCACCGCCGGTCCTGCAGGAGACGTCGCCTCGCGCTTCCGCCCCGCGCGCGCCGCGAATCATCGAGACGGCGCCGACTCCGGCACGCAAGTCTCGCCCAGAGCCGGCATCGCGCCACACTTCGACCGACCCCGCTCTGCCGACGCACCGGCAAATTTCACACTACGGTCGCGACCAGCATCCTCCTCGCCCTGCCGGACCGGTCCCTTTCGAGCGTCCGCATCTCTCGTCGCGGACGACCTCTTCCTTCGTCGAGGCCCTCCCAGCGTCGTACCCTTCTCGCTCGCCCGACACGGATCAGTACAAGCCTCTCCCGCTCGAGGCGACGCCCATGATACCGCAAGGTACAAGGCGCCCGCGCGCGAGACCTAGGTCATCCTCGCTCGGCGCCGCCCTGCGCACGAGGCCCGACAACGTGCAGCCAGAGTCTTTCGCCGAGAAGGAGGCCCGGGTTGAACGCGAGTTCGAGCAGTTGCTTGTGCGTCACTCTCTCTTGGATCGTCGATACGTGCTCTCAGCCTGACTTCGTCAACTCGCAGGACAACATGCAGCTTCCCGACCGGACCGTCCGAACTCGCATGCTCGGCCTTGCGCTCCCGCTCAAGGAGGATATGCTCCGCGCCGCATCGTCGTCGCCGCCGTCATCCCTCAGCGCGCCTCGCCGCCCTTCGCACCAGCGCGGCCGCTCGCTCAACAACGCCCTCGACGCCTCGCACGGCCGTCCGGCTGGTCCGGACGTCCCGCGCACCAAGTCGAGCGGTAGCGGATCGGGCTTCAAGTCTTTCCTCCGCAAGACAAAGTCGAACGGCTCGTTGCGCGCGCAGAACGCGAAAGACGCTGCCGCATCTTCGGCGGCCGTCGGGCTCGGCGCGCCTGCCTCTCGCCCTCCGTCTCGCGCCCGGTCTCACTCGCGCACGGCAAGCGCGACCAACATTCTCCTGCGTAGCTTCGGCAAGTCTGCGGGTGCAACTGTCGCTGCGCAGGCCGGGGCGACGGGCGCGGGGGCTGGCGGAGAGGGCGAGGATGCGCTGTACTGGGCGCAGAGGCTCAGGTCTGCGCGCGTTGCTCAGCTGGACGCGAAGGAGCTTGGGAGGCTGAGGGCGAGGTTGCGCAACGAGGCGCCGGGGTGCGTCTTCCCGTTCATCCGATTGCGAAGCCTGGCTCACGCACAGTCGATGAGCGCAGCTGGGTGAACGAGTTCATCACGGATGGAGGGTACCTCGGCATGCTCGAGCGTCTGAAAGAACTCCTCGAGATGGAGTGGAGGTGCGTGCCAAGTGTTCCTGCCCCCACTGATGAAGGACTGACGAAATCGACCGAGGCAACAGGGAGGAGCAGCACGACGACCAAATACTGCACGAGCTGCTCAAGTGCTTCAAAGCGCTCACCATGACTGCCGTACGCTGGCCTTCCTTCCAGGCTATCGGCACCCACGCTAACGGGGCAATCCTTGCAGTGCGGCAAGCGCGCCCTCGCCTCTCACTCGCCCACGCCTTTCCTCCCGCTCACAGCTCTCCTCTTCTCGGAGAAGCGCCCCGGCGATTTGCCGTGTCGCCAGATCCTGGTCGAGCTCGTCAACTGCCTCTTCGACATCTGTCCGCCCGCCTCGGACGCCCTGCCCAAGTCGGCTTGGTCGACGCCCGAAGTGTCGCTTGAGCTGGCTTCCTTCTCGCCCATTGTTGCCTCGCCTGCGTCGTTCGGCAGCGACGCCCTCGGAAGCGGCTCGTCCGGCAGCGGCGGCGTTCGGCGCTACACCCGCAAGGCCAAATCCGGCGATGCCGAAGGTGCCAGCGACCGGGACGAAGTCCTCACGCCCGAGCGCGTCCAGCAGGCCCGCCGCTTCATCGTGAGCTTGATGCAGGGCCCGCCGAATGAGGACGAGGAGGCCAAGGTCGACTTCATCCAGGCCGCGCATCGCTTGAGGGTGTTCAAGACGTGGGTCAAGGAGATCTCCGACACGGTCCGCGACTACTTCTGGTCCGTACTCTGCCTTCTCTCCGCAAGAGCCGAGCCACAAGCTGACACGCCGTCGCAAACAGGGTCTTCTGCCATGCGGACAACCTCTTCTGGTCTCTGCAGCAGATCGACCCGGAGGCGATCGAGGCGCCCAAGGTTCCGAGCGGCATGACTGGCGGCGTCGAGTACGAGGCTATGGCATACTGCGTGCGTTTCGCTTCAAGCGCGTCCCGCATGGACCGGACTAGCTAATGCGTCGGGTTCTCGCAGACCGCCCACCTCCGCCTCATCAACGCTCTCGCTCGCACGTGCTCGACAGGCGAAGAGGCCTTCGCTTTCCATGACCAGCTGTTCATGAGCGGCTTCGAGCGGGTTCTGTTCGTACGTTGCGCTTTCCCGCCTTCTCCCTCTCGCACGCGTCGCTGAACTGCTCATTCCGCCTCGTGCAGACACTCCGTCGCGCCTCACTCGTCTACTACCAATCCCTGCACCTCGAAATGAGCCGGTACATCTCGCTCGCGCGCTCGGCAGACTTCAACCTCGGCCCACGCCTCCTCGCCTGCCTCGACCGTCGCACCCTCCGCCCTGAGGAGCAGCTCGTCCTCCGCGAAGCAGAACGTGTGCAGCAAAAGCGTCCCGTCGAGGGCGCACCGCAGATCGGCGACATCTTCTGAGCGACTCGCTTGCTCATCCGCCCGTAGACACTTCCTCCCGTGTAGACGACCCCGCCCTTCTCGCACCTTGACGGACCTCCTTCCTCTTCCTCGTTACTTGTTGTGTACAGCGTCCTTGCTCCCCTTTCTAACGAATCTCTTTGCCTTTCGGCTGGCCCTCTCTCCCTTTCGCCGCATGCAGAACGAAGTTCACTGGTTCTCCCGGGACATTCTGATCCACCGAGTAGTCGTGCCTGCAAGGCGGAAGATGCAGAAGTGTAGGTAGAGCAGGCTGCTGGTAGGATGTCTCGTATTCGCAACCCCCGGGGCTCGACCCCGCCTTCCGCGAACGTGCGGCCCGGCTCGACGCTTTCTCCCTCTCGACAAGTCTCACGCGCGCGCTTGCTGCTGCTCGAGAGCCACAGAAACGCTCACTGTAAGCTATCGAGCCTGCTTCTGACCGTCTGGCTGGTCTTGTCCTCCACCCCGACCTTCATTAGTCGTCACGAGGTGAAATGGGACGACGTCGACCACGGCACCGTCGAGTGGCTAGTGAAGCTGCCGAGGGGAGTGCTGTGCACTCTTACAGGCCTCCGAGCCCAACAGCAGACACCACTAGCCTCTTGGGCGCCGACGTGCTGACGCTCTCTCCTCCTGCAGCTCCAAGCCATGTCGACCGACTCATCCTCGCACTCCCGCAACTTCACCCGCGAGCTGCACGGTCGTCTCGTGCACCGCTTCCCCGCCCTCTTCGCCGACCTGAGCGGCAATGCGCCCGTTCGTCGTCTCACACCCGTCATCATCCGCCGTGATCCGCAAATTAAGGCTGACCCTCGCTGTACACTCTCGCAGGCACCTGCTGCAGGCCCGAGCAACTATGGCGCGACCAACGGCGCACCTCCCGCGGACGACGGGCTGCAGAAGCTCGGGGCGGACCCGTCGAAGATTGAGCCGAAGGTCCGTCATGCTCGGCCACTCCTGCTGTTCTAGCCAGTATCGCAGGTTGCCGGAACGGCTAGATGCTGGACATGCCAGTCTGGTAAACGCTGACTTGTTCTCGAACCGACGCAGGTCTGGCTCGCATCGGAGCGCACCCTTCTCTCATGGTTCCGCGTCTCGCTCCTCCTCTCGTCCTTCGCGCTCGCGCTCTTCAACTCGGCAGGCGAGCACGACTGGGCTTCTCGCGGCATGGGCATGACGTACGCCATCATCGCGTGCGGCATGCTCGGGTACGCGTGGACGATGCACCGCGTGAGGCGGTACCGCATCGTCATGCGGTATGGCGGGCACCACGACGAGCCGTACGGGCCCGTCGTCGTCTGTGTTCTCATCTTCCTCGCCGTGCTCGTCAACTTTATCCTCCGCGTCCGCCACCGGTGCGCTTTGATGCTCTGTCTCCGTGCTTGGCGTATGCGCGGTGCCCTGACCAGCTCACCCCCTGCAGCGAGGACCTGCGCGACACGCCTTCGCCGAAGAACCCGTGGGCTACCACGCTTGAGCTCGTTCGCGTCGGTCTCAACCTCCAGGAGCCATCGGGTCCGCTCTAGTCGCGTTCAGTCCTTCATAACATCCCTGCTCTGCAATGCCTAGACTAGTTGCTGTTTGGCTCAATTCGGCGAAAGCCTAAGAGGGTCGGGCCAAGCGGAAAAGTTCGCTCCTCTCGAGAGTCTGCATGCTCCGGCTTCTCTACCGCGAGCTGCGCGTGAGTATCCAGCAGAACTGCGATGCGAGTATGACGACCTCACTACTGCTACAGCGCCTCCGTGCTACCACGGCGCGAGAGGGAGGCGGATCGAAGAGACGGCTCAACCTTCGATCATCTCCCTCAGCTCGCCGCTCTCCTCCATCTCCTTGACGACGTCGAGCCCGCCGACGAACTCGCCCTTGATGATAAGCTGGGGGAACGTCGGCCACTCGTTGAGCTCCTTCAGCTCTGCGGGAGGCAAAGGTCAGTTAGAGTGTCGCAGCGGAGGAAAGAGACGAGAGCGAAAGACGCACTCTGCCGCACGCCTTCGTCGTTCAGGATATCAAAGGTGGTGTATTCAATGTTGTTCGTCTCCAGGATCCCAACAATCTTCTGCGAGAAGCCGCATCTGCAATTGTGGGGTGCGTCAGAACAGCGCCTTGTTACCAGGTCACGACGACCCGATTGTCAAGATGAACCCCAGTCGCGACGCAGCAGTCAACGCACCGAGGAGTGTTGCGGTCGCCCTTCATGAACAGCACGACGTCCGACTGCTTCATCAGCGCCTCGCACCGCTTGACGAGGTCCTCGTCGCTCTCGTCCTGCACGTCGTCCGCTCCTCTCCCAGCGACGGTCCCGCCCGCACCTGCCGACCCGGTCGCCTGCTCTCCGGGCTGGTAGACGGTGCGCGCCGCGACGGGCTGCTGCGAGCTGGACGAGAGGGCAGAGGGCTTCGAGGCGTGCGACTTGAGCGCGGCGGAGAGGACGGCGGGCTGCGCGCCCGAGAGGCGCGTCAGGAGCGTGTGGCCCTGCGTGCGCAGCGGGACATTTAGCGCGAGGTCCGATCAGGGGATGTCGCGGGTGCTGATTGATAAGCCTTGGGAGAGGGGAGCGCACCCGGAGGAGGATAAAGTAGGGGACGGCGTCGACTTCGAACGACTCGGAGATGTCTGGCAGTGCCTCAGCCTCGATCTGTGTCGGTGCGGGCGTCAGCCGCTGACCCGCATCGACAGGAAAGGGGACTTACCGAGAGGAAGAGGACGCTCTCCCAGCGCTTTGCGAGCTCGGCGGTGACGCCGTCCATGGTCTTGCATGGCTCTGCCCAGTCTGCGCGAAAGTAGAGGACCGAGACGCGCTGCAGGTCCTGCGAGAGGCGGGCCTGGAGGTCGGCGGGCGACTCGATGCGGAAGAAGTTGGACTGGGCCATGCGCGGAGAGTCTGTCGGGGAGTTCGAGGGAGGCGGGAGGGTTCTAGCGAGCTTCTGTGAGCTCTGGGCGGGTCTGCAGGGCTCAAGCTGCGGGAAAGCAGAGTCGGCGGCAAAGTGTCGAGGCGAAAGCGATGAGGCGACCTCGCTCGTCCCGGCCACTACGCGCTGGTCCGAGGGGAGAGCAGACAGGGGCCGTACGGTACGCTTGCCCAGTAGTGCTGGCAGCCAGAGCCGCGCCGCATCGTCCCGCGACTTGGCGCTGCGCTCCGTTCCGTCCTGCCGCCTGCTCTCGCACTCCGCTGATGATCCCTTGGACAGTCGCTGGCTAGTCTGCGCGCTCGCCGAGTCCCTTGCTCGCTGCTTAGACCCGCTTCCTTCGCGTCCGCAACCTTGCTCAGTGTGACTTGCTTGTCCCTTCCTCCGGTGACTTGACCTCCTCGCTTGCTGGATGACTTGCCCTGAGCTGATCACCTCGATCAAACGCTGGTTGCCTCTTCCTTCTTCCCTCGCTAGCCCGTCAACATGTCCGCCCCTACCGTCGTCCGCACCGAAGCCCCCGCCGAGCTCTCCAACCCTGGCCTCGTCGTCTTCTTCGGCCAGAGCCCCAACGGCTGGAAGATGACGTGGGCGCTCGAGGCGCTCAAGCAGGCCGGCGCCATCCCCGACTACACCATCCTCGAGGTCAACTTGACGGGCGGCGAGCAGTTCCAGCCGTGGTTCGAAGCCATCAACCCAAATTGTGAGGCCGTTACATGACGCGCGACTCCACGCTCAACACACCACCTGACCAATCGACCTACCAGGCAAGATGCCGGCACTGGTGTGGAACCGCCCCGACAAGCCCCAGTTCAAGGTCTTCGAGTCTGGCAGCATCCTCTACTTCCTTGCCCGTACGTTCGACAAGGAGTTCAAGTTTCACTTTGACGACGTGGAGCTCGAGCAAGCGATGCTCGACTGGATTTTCTGGTCTCAGGCCAACCTCGGCCCCAACCAAGGCAATGTGCGTCTGTCCTTGCTGTTCCTGCCCTCTCCCCAGGCGACGACAGCTGACGCTCTTCCTCCTCAGGCCAACTTCTGGTATAGGTACACCGCACACCTCGTCGAAGTTGCCAAGCAACGGTGCGTCTGCTCGCGCAAGCCCGCTCCTCATCGCCCTTGTCGCACTAAGCAAGAGTCACCTGCAGCTATCTCACAGAGACCGAGCGGCTGTACAAAGTTCTTGACGACCATCTCGAAGGCAAGGAGTACATGGTCGGCGGCAAATTCACCTACGCAGACATGTGCATCGCGCCCTGGTGAGCCCCCACTTGCCTGCACTCTCCGCTGCATTCACACGCTAAGCGGTCCCCTCGACGCACCACCTCCCACCAGGATCCGCTGCCACTTCTGGTGCGGCATCTCCCTCTCACCCTACCCGTCTCTCAAGGCGTGGCACGACCGCATCGAGCGCCTGCCCATCGTGCTCGACGCGCTCAAAGTCCCGGCGCAGGACCTCGTCACCCGCATCAAGGCGGACCCGGACCTCGAGAGGCAGATCATGGAGCGGATGCGGAAGGCGAGGGAGGAGAAGGAGCAGGCGGAGCCGGATCGCGCAACGGGTGATAAGGAGTAGCGGAAGGAGGGGGTCTGAGATCGCACCGAAGCAGTAATGCCTGGTCGGGCGTCTCGTTGTGATGCAACGGACTGATTTTTGCTACAATGCTTCCTGTCTGCTGAAGGCCAGACAACTCTGATACGGACCCGAAAGTTGCGCCCAAAGCTTGCCCGCAGCCCTTCCCAAGTCGCTTATTTGCGGCTCGAACTGACGCGTTTCCGCCTCCTGCTCGCGACTCTCCGCAGCGCATCTGCCGCGCCGCGTGATGTCGTATGGCA
This sequence comes from Rhodotorula paludigena, assembly GCA_036244875.1. Classification (NCBI taxonomy): domain Eukaryota; kingdom Fungi; phylum Basidiomycota; class Microbotryomycetes; order Sporidiobolales; family Sporidiobolaceae; genus Rhodotorula; species Rhodotorula paludigena. Next base: position 410,780 of record BQKY01000006.1, read on the forward strand.
CAGGTATCCTTCTCGGACCTGGTCGACCTGGCCCTCGTCTCGACCTTCTCAAGCCGCTTCTCGCCTGTTTCGCCCGCCTCGCTTGGCTTTCGCGAGTACCATGCGCCGCAGAGGGCGAAGCTACGTACGAAACGCACTCGCTAAATGCCTCGTCCACCGATTTCGGAGAAGAGACACGTCAGCAACCCCACTTCGTCAGCAGGCCGACGAGTCGCCGAAGCCGATGAACGTCTCTCTCTCGCTCTCCTTGCCTGTGCTGAGTCTACTGCTCCTGCTTGACTTCTCACTGCTGCTTTCACGGGCTCGTGCATGCAACCTCTGCGCCGCCTCTCCTCGCTCGCATCCCACCTCACACAGCGCACCATGTCGACCGACGCTCTCGCCCAGAGTCCCAAGGAGCTGCAGAACAAGGGGCTCGTCTTCCTTGTGGCCCAGACGCCGAACGGTCAGCTTCATCAACTCGTGGTTTCAGCGCTGAACCGCTTGACCTCTTGCTGACCCGTCCCAGACCCGTCCCCACCTTCCGCTCATCCGGTCCTCCGCTTTTTCGACTTGCAGGTAACAAGCCACTGTACCTCGCCGAGGAGCTCAAGGGTACGTCTCACGATGCTCGAGCTTCCACACATGAAGGAACGGGAGACACTGACTCGTGCTCGGCGCCTCCAGCCATCGGCGCCATCCCTGATTACACCTTCGTCCCCATTTCCTTCGCCAAGAACGAACAGAAGAGTGACTGGTTCGAGGCGATCAACCCGAACGGGCGCATCCCGGTGCGTCCATCTAGACCCCATGTCTCGTCGAGAAGACTTTCCTCACTCTCCCTGCGCATTCGATACAGGCCCTGCTCGACAATCGCGAGGGCAAGAAGCCGATTAACGTCTGGGAGAGCGCGTCGATGCTCCTCTACCTCGCCAAGACGTACGACACCGGCTTCAACTTCCACTTCCAGGACGAAGACCTGCAGACGGAGCTCTGTGCGTTTCCCCTCGACACTACGTCAATTTCCGAGTGTACCTGACAGCGCATGTCTGCGCAGTGAACTGGATCTTCTTCATCCAGGGCGGTGTCGGTCCTATGCAGGGGTGCGTTTTCCGCCTCTCGTTGCTCTCGACTGATCTGACAGCCCTGCGCGCCCTCCTGCATATGACTCGCGCAGGCAAGCCAACCACTTCTTCCGCTATGCGCCGGAGAAGATTCCATACGGCATCAAGCGGTACGTAGCCCGTCTCGCTTCGTGTAACATACCTGCGCCAATCATCGAAGCCTGCAAGCGTCGATCTGACACCTCCCACCTGCACACAGCTACCAGGACGAGACGAAGCGCCTGTATGGCGTCTACGAGGCGCACTTGTCGGGCGCGAAGGACGGCAAGAAGAAGGAGTGGCTCGTCGGCGACAAGTACACCATCGCTGACATGGTACGCGCGGTTGTCTCCTCCACTCCGTCACGACCTGCCGACCTACTCTGTCACTTCTCTACAGTGCACCGAGCCGTGGATCCGCGCAAGCACCTGGGCCGGCGTTGAATTGGAGCCGTTCCCGCACCTCGCCGCGTGGGTTGACCGCATTGAGCAGCGCCCGGCGACCAAGGCGGCGCTCAAAATCCCTGAGCAGGACAAGTTGACCCAGTCCGTCACCCTCCATGTACCTCGTCACTGGCTGCTCTGCTGCAGCGACACTTTCTCCTCGGCGAAGGGGGCTTTCGCGCCGCTCTCGCTTCGTCCGTTCTTCCGCTTCCAAGCTGACCCTCTCCGACTTTCCTACAGAATGAAGGACAACCCCGAGGAGGCCGAGAAGATGGCGGAGAAGGCATCGAAGTGGATCATGGCGGGCCAGCCGAAGTAGGATTTGTAGGAATGTCGCCAACTTGGGCGCACCTCGTTGAAAGTAGTGTCACGCTAGCCTCTCGAAGCGTCGCAGGCTCCGATGGCGAGAAGGCAGACGGCGTTGCAAGAGCAAGCAGTCGGGAATAGGGGGACAGAGGCAAGCGCTTAGCGCGTCCGCGCATCGCAAGCGCAACGGGCCGGTTTCGCTTTGCGAGCGTGACGCTTTCTGGCCCCTAACGCTTTGCTCCCTACTACACTCTTGCTACACACGTTGCTGATGGGTGGCGCTACTGTCTCTGCGAGCGCTCTACCGCCGCTCGTGACGGAGCCGTCGCCAGCTCTCACGCGACCCCACCTTCCCTCTCCGCCTCTGACTCCGACTCCTGAGGCGCGATCGGAGCGCACAGTGGCTCAGTCACAGCTCCCAAACGACGCTGCGACCGCAAAGAGTCGCAAATGGGACCTGCGTATTAAGGAGCTCAGCTGTGCGAATGCTTCTCCTCCCTTCGGTGCTGCCATGTGTGCTGACGATGGAACTGAACAGGCCACGTCTCTCTCGTTCGTCTAGCTGCTTTGCATCACTGAAAGTTGCTGCTCATGCTCGCCCGCTTTACAGGCTATCGCTGGATGGGCTGATGCCTCGTCGGGTCCACTCATTCCGTATATCCAGAGTGCGTCGGGTCCCTCGCCGCCACTGTATCATTTCACTCATGTTTTCGTCGCTCAGGCCACTACCACATTTCGTACACTGTGCGTTTAGATGCAAAGCACTCGCACGACGAGCCGAGATCCACGCGCGCTCACATGCTCCCGCTCACGTCCCTCTACTGACGATCCTTCACTGGCGCGCAGGTGGTATCGATGCTCTTTGTAGGGCAGATGGTCGGCTTCTTGTTCGCAGGCGTGGCTTGCAATTATCTCGCCACGCGCCTCGGCCTCGGCAAGCTCATTGCCGCAGGCGCGCTAATCCAGACAATCGCCTACGCATTCCTCGTCCCGGCCTTCCCCTTCCCGGCAATGCCCGTAATCTACGCTTTCGGCGGCATCGGACTCGCACTTCAGGATGCCCAGGCCAACGTCTTCGTCGCGACCCTGCCGAATGCCGAAACGAAGCTGGGCTACCTTCACGCGGCGTGAGTATCTCTGACTGCGCAATCAGGACTGGACAATTAACCGACACGCAAGAACAGGTACGGCCTCGGCGCGGCGGTATGTCCTCTGGCTGCCACCGCGTTTGCTTCCTCTGGCATACTCTTCGCCCGTTTCTACGCCATCTCCTGTGGCCTTGCAGCAATCAACTGCGCGCTGCTTGCCTACGCCTTCCGCCTCAATTACGTTGTCGACACTTCCGAACCTGTGCCCGTTCTCGACGCGCCGGGCGTACCGCCGGTGGCGGCAGAGAACATCGACGGAATCGAGCTCGTCGCGCCGAGTCGGCCACGCTCGACTGCCGAGACATCCGTGGTTGACAAGCCACCCGTGGAAGACGTCGAGGTTGGGCCGGTGCAGCCCGTCGATCTCGACACACGGCTTCGGCAACGCGAGCAGAAGGGACTACGCAGAAGCGTGCTCTACCAGGCGTTGTCGAACCGTGCCACGTCCATCTCGAGCATCTACATCCTGCTCTAGTGCGTCCAGAATGTTGTACCTTCATGTACAGAAACACACACGCTGATCTGCGCGTTTCTGCAGTGTTGGCGCCGAGGTCAGCATGGGAGGGTTGGTCTCTCCCCTACCGCCTATCAAGCTGCATTATCACTGACCGGGTGCATCCTTGCGCAGCTGGATTGTGACCTTCTTGATTGAGAATCGTGATGGCGGCAGCGAGTTCGTCGCGCGTTTGTTCAGATGTGCGGCTCTCCTGATCTCGTCTATTCGCAGCGCTGGTTACGTTGCGACGGGCTATTGGTTCGGCTTGATGCTCGGCCGTGCCCTGCTGAACTGGGTGAACATGCGCGTCGGGGAGAAGCGGGTGTACGTCTTCAACCTTCTCCTCTCTGCGTTCTCTACTTGCTGACCTAAAGCTCCCTTCGCGTTTACAGTATTTACTTCTACATGACCACTGCACTAGCTCTCGAGTTTGTCATCTGGTTCCGCGATGACCTCGTTGGCAACGCCGTCGTCGGTGGGTTCATCTCATTCCTGCGTTGCGCGTGCGCCCAGATTGCTGACCGAGGACTTCCTGCAGTCGGTCTCATTGGCATGCTCATGGGTCCTGCCTACCCCGTCGCCATCAGTGTCCTCACCAAGGTCGTACCGCGACGTCTGCACTCCTCGTCAATCGCATTCTGCGCGGCACTCGGCCAGACGGGCTCGGCAATCTTCCCCTTTATCACTGGCGCGCTCGCACAGCGCTTCTCGCCCATCGTCCTGCAGCCCGTCATGATCATCCTGCTCGGCACGATGCAGATCTTGTGGGCATTCGTTCCTAACCCGGCACGCAAGAAGGAGTAGCTCTGCATGCACCGCAGTAGAGCGCAACGAGGTATTGTATATCGGGTTCCTCATGAGAGCAGCAGAGAACGGAAGCACATGCCGAGAGAACGGGTCAAATACAACAACGGAATGGAACGCAGCCAGTACAATGCGTCTAGATGTCAGATTCATCTTCCTCCTCGATCCCTACCTCCTCACGACCGGTCTTCTCGAGGTGGGACTCGTCCGAAAACAGTTGCGTCAGCACGAAGGTGCTGAACCGGCGATCCGTCTGTGGGCGATGGGCGGTTCGTGATTAGCGAGATCGCATTGAGGCACATGGTGTCTCGCGCACCCAGTAGTCTTGGTGCTGCCGAGCGAGGAACGCGAGCAAAACGCGTCAATGTAGTTCGGGAAAGGATGGGAAGAAGGCACATACTGCAGTCAGAGCGTCGATGCTGCAGATGCAAGACAAGGTCAGCGTGCTAGATACCCTACCAGCAGAGGGGATGAACGTACTACTGATTGAGACCCTCGGCCGGCAAGAAATAGTCGACGGACGAGCCTGGATTGAGCGCGCGCATGCGCTTCTCCGCCCGCGCGACCCACTCGAACTCGTCCCTGCCCATGCCGAATCGAGGACGCTCCGACGGCATGCGCTTCATGAAGCCTGGGCGCTTCGATTCGGTCGCCTCGGCCGATGCCGCTTTGAGCGCCTCGACCGCTGCCACGGCCCCCTGCTTGACCTTCTCGCCCTCGCCCTTCTTGGCGCTGCCGGTCGAGAGGCTCGCGGGCGTGCCGCCCTGCGCCTTGTCCTTCTCCTCCTCCTGCTTCGCAGCCTGCTCTTTCGCCTCCTTCCCGCCCTGCTTAGGATCGCCGGTCGTGCTCGCCCCGCCGCCCCACAGGCTCGACATGTCGAACACCTTGGCGACGCGGTGGTATGCGTCGGAAAGGTTCTGCAAGAGCGTCTGCGTGCTTGAAGGGATCGGGACAGGCTTGATGAGCTTCGCGTAGCGGGCGTCGACGGCCGCGTTGAGCGTGAAGGCGACCGGATCCGCTTCGTGATAGACTGTAGAGTGAGGGATCAACACTATGCTCGACTGTGCGAGGCTAGACTCGTAGTACCATTGTAGACCGTGTCGCATGCCAAGCAGCCGTAACGCCCTGCACGATCGAGCGCAATGTCGCGCCCGACGCGCTTCGTGCGCTCACGCCCTGCGCGCGCGATAAGCTGACCGCGCTGCAAGTGGAGGAAGAAGGCGAGCGGAGATCCGACGAGGAAGAGGCACCGAGTGTCGAAGGCGAAGGTGAGGTCGTCTGGGCGCGGCGGGTGCGGCTGCCCTTGCGAGCCTGGCGTACGTGCTGCGGAGGCCGAAGGGTTCTTGACGCTAGTCGGCTGATTTGACAAGATGTCGGCAGCGAGGCATGAGCCGAGCGAGTGAGCGATGATGCTGACTTTGCCGCCCCGACGCTCGAACTCCGGGTTCCGCTTGACGAACAACTTGTAGATGCGGTTCGCCTCTTTCTGCGGGTTGCCGAGTGTCAACAGAACGCGGCAACGCAGGGAGCACTGCTGGACGTACCGCGACCGAGCGGATCATTTTGATCTTGTGCGGCGGCGACAGGTACATCGGGACGTCGAGCACGAGACCCGAGACGACCTGGCGGAGGAACGGCACGCTGCCCTGAATTTCGATGTCGTCTGCGCGAAACGAGCAACGATGAGGTTGCTGTCACGCAGTGCAAGTTGAGGGATCACACACTGAGGCTGAAGCGGTTTGCGAGGTGTTCGTCGGCCGAGTCGAGCGAGTCGTCGACTTCGTCAAAGTTGAGGTCGGCACGCCAGAGGACGGGGATGAACTGCGGTCGCTTGCCGTGCAGCAAAGGCGAGAGCGCGTCGGACTGCGACAATTGCGTGCACGCTGCGAGATGTCAGGTCAGCTCGGCGCGATCGGTCGTTCACGGAAAGGCCATACCTGAGCGGAACGCGTTGACGGCATAGGTGAAGCTGAAGGAGTCGTAGGTCGCGGCGAGGTTCTGCCCGATGCCGTGTACGACTAGTACGAGCTCATCGGCAACACCGATTTGCTCCTCGCTCAGTTGCAGCGCATCTTGCGTGTCATTCGGCAGCTTCCCGTCACCGCCGTCGAGGCTGCTGCGCGCCGAACCCGCAGGGTCGCCAACCGAACTAGGGTCGTTCGGAGCGATCGGTGCGCCCACGAGTCGATTGCGCAAGCTTGCGAAGAGCCCGGGCGCAGGAGAGTCGGAGCGCTTGGCGGGACTTGCGCGAACCGGCGATTCGGGACGCTTGACGGACGCGGCAGTCCCGGTTGAAGAGGTCGAAGCGGTGCGGTCGCGGCCCCGACGGATCTCGGGCTCGTCTTTAGGTGCTGCAGGCTTGGCAGGCGTCTTTTTCCGCGCGCGCTCCGCGAGGTACTCCTGCAGGGCAGCCCATCCTGCGCGAGCACAACGGTCAGTCCCAATTTGACGAGGTTATGTGATAGGGATTGAGAGGGAGAGGCACCTCGTAGCACGACCTGCCCACCGCCAAGCTGTTTCCCGCTACTCCAGAAGCTCTTGCTCATGCTCCCCAGGTAGCCCTTCGAGTATACCCTCCCGCGGCCGCCGCTCTCAAAGATGACCTCGATCCCAAGGTTCTCGTCCGTGCCCGCCTCGTTGACGACGCCGAGCGGGACCGACAGGCGCTGCTGCGCCTCTGCGCCGCCTTTGAGCGCCGAAGCGAGCTCAGCCTCGTACGCCGTGTCCCACGGGCGGATCTGCGCGTATGCGCGGTCGAGCGAGGCGGAGAGCGACGGGTCGACGGGGTACGGCTTGATCCGATGCGATGGCACGTGGGCGCCGGCGTTGGTCGATGTGGGCGGCGCGTAGAACCAGTGGCTGAGGATGACGCGGACAGGTGTGCCCTGCCAGAAGGCCGGATAGAGGATGCGGGAGTAGAGGGAGACGGTGAATAGGTTGTCGAGGCCGACGGGGATCAAGTAAGGCGAGTCCTCCGCGTCGGCGTCGTCTTCGGGAGCCCGCTTGCGCTCTGATTCGCCCTTCTCGCCACCCGCAGCGCGCTTATTGCCCTTCGAGTGGTCGTGGTGGTGCTCCTTGACCGCCCTCAGCGCCTCCTTGTCCTGCTGCAGCGCCTCCCACCCTTCCTGCAGCCGCTGCTCCTCCTCGTCCGTGAACGCGCGCCACTCGGAGCTCGTGATGGGCTTGTTGCGCCGCTCCGAGTTGGGCAGGACGACGCTCGGCGCCTCGAGGTCGCTCAGCGGCGGGCCGCCGTGCAGGAAGCGGCTCGACGCCGGTGGTGGCGGCGAGAGCTCCTGTCCGAGGACGGCGCCGAGCTGCGATGGAGAGAGCGTCTTGTTGCCCGCTGCGGCGGCTTTCCGAGTCGCGGCTTCGGCGGTGACCTCCTTCTCCGCCTTGCTGCTGGCGCCCTCCTCCTGACCTCCTTCCTCCTCGCTGCCGTCGGCTACCGAGCCGAGCGGCAGAGACGCTGCCTCTTCGATCTGTCGTGCGACATTGCTCGATGAGGAAGGGCGGGAAGCGAGAGGGGGAGGCGAGTCGAGCGGCGACTGGTAGCCGGCGGCTTCGGCGGGCGTGAGAAGGGCGTCGCCGATGCCGTGGAGCTCGTCAGTCCGCGCAGGACCCAGGCTGAAGTAGTCGGACATGGTCTGCACGACGGAAGCATCAGCCGAGCACAAGTGCGCGCAAGCCTGCAGGGCTGGCCCGGCTTCTGACGAGCCCAGAGACACTTGTCAAAACGTGCCTGTGTAGCTTGAGGCCCTCCGCAACCGCGCAAGCACACTTGTGGGTGGACAGCCTCGTCGAATTGATGACGGCGTCGATAGCGCAGCACGCGCCAAGTGGTGTTCCGCTGCGTGAGCGAACACTCAGGGGCTCAAGATACTTCCTGTGCTTCTCAGTCCGTCGCAGAAGCAGAGTGGGAAGGTGGTAGAGGGGAAACAGCGGTGCGGTGAGGATGCCGATCAGCGTGATTGCTTTCGCAATGAGGCAAGCCATAGCAACAATGAAGAATGGCGCTAATGCAATGCAGCAGTACAACAAGCAAAGAGTATACAAGAGTTTCTACGGGATCCGCTCAAACGCCATTCACGCGCATCTGTCCGGATCGATCGCACGGCTCGTTCCTTGCCCGCTGGACGCTAGGAGGGGACCCAGAAGCTGACCGGTATTGCCAGGGGCGCGCTCAGGTGCACGAAACGGACCAGCCGGGCGCAAGAGCGAGGGACAGCAGAGTGTCTGCGGGATGGTCGACGTCTGCGTCACGACCTGGTCACGACTGCTGTTCTGGTTCTGCTTTGTCAGGCAGCTGGAACGCTGAGCGCAGCGTCTTGACGACCTGAAAGCCGGATGGAGTCCTGTCAGCGTCTCGTGACGGCAGATCGTCCGCAGGAAAGGCAAGCAGGGACCGCACCATCTCATGCTCCTTCTTAAGGCGGGAAATGGGTGCCTCGAAACACTCGAGTTTCTCTGCTCAGCGTGGAGAATCGAATTTGAGCGTGCTGGCACGAAAGAGGCGGCCGAAGGAGGTAAGCAGGACTTACTCTCCAGGATGGAGATGCGCGCATCCACGAATGCAAGCGCCTTGTCCAGCTCGAGCTCGAGGAAGAGGTCGTCCACGCCGGCAGCGACAATCACGCGGCTCGTATCGGGTCTGCGGTCGTATACGAGATGAGACGTCCCTTCAGCGTCGAGAAGTGAGAGAGAGGCGCACACGACTCCTTCTGCCGTAAAGCCCGGGCCGATCTCGACGCTGAGGTCCATGCGGGCATTTCCCTGTGCGCGAGCCTGTCGCACCTCTGCCAGGCGCACCTTGAGGTCGCGGTGTTGGTCGACGAGGATGCGAGCGGCGTCGCGGTCCGCCTCCAGCTGGCGGAGGTCGGCCGGCGGCTGTAGGAGCGACTCCATGCGGGGCTGCGCGGCCACTAGGGCTTCTAGCGAAGGCCAGAAAGAGGTCACAGCGGAGGAGCCTCGTCCCAAGGGCCTCGACCCGGCCGGCTTCGCTTTCCGGAGGACACTTCTGCCTCGCGAGCTGCAGCAGAGTCTTTTCCGCTCCTGAACCCAGCGGCAGAGCGCATTTGCACTCCTGCTCGCGCGCAGAGCAACGCGTCGACGAGTGCGCGTCTCCGCCGTCTTGTCCTCGTCGCGCTTCGATCGCCTGGCGTCGGAGGGACCACCGACACCGCCAGACTCGCCGAGCGTGACGAGCTGAGGACCAGCAAGAGCCACAGACTGCAGGTGAGGCCTCGCTTGCGCCGCTTCTGTGGCCCTGCACTGGGCGACGTAGCCGCTGCTTTGGGTCGGCAACGACGACGAGCGCTGTGTCCGAGCCCAGAGTGCGGCGCGGACTGGGTCGAGGGTGTCGATGCGGCACTGTTGGGCACACACGACTCGCCGCGTAGCTCCCTACTGACCCCGCTCGCTCCCGCAGCTGGTCTGACCTCTCGACTCGCTAAACAACGATGCCTCCCGCCGCTCGCCTCAACTTTCCCTCGTCTGTGGGGCGCAGCCCGAGCATCGCGGTCACCACCAATGCCGCGCCGCAACGCTTCCGCGTGCAGGGCTGGGACCCCGTCCTCATCATCTCGCAGGTGCGCACTCTCGCTTCGTCCCGTCGCGCCTCTGCGCTGACACAACCCGACGCAGATCGTCTCGCTGCAAGCACTGCATTACCTCGCACTCTCTCTCGTTCTCCCCGCCCTCCTCTCCATCTTGTCCAACCGCGACAAGCTCCTGTACGAAGGCGGCGCGACCTCCATCTCGATGGCGATGAATTGGAAGTCGTTCACGGGCGCGACGGCGTCCGGCCTGCCTGCGAGCCGCGCACTGCATCCGGGGCTCGCGGGTCTGGCGGCAGTGCAGGGCGGGCTGGGTGACTTTGGCAAGGTGGACGCGGCCGATCTGGCGCGAGGAGTTGTGCGCGTGGTCGAGTCGGACGCGTTCCGCGGGTGGGCAGTTGCGCTGGGCTGGATCATGGCTTCGATGGCCGAGTACGTCTCCCTGTAAGCTCCTTTGCCGAGACAGTGCTAATCCCCGCTCGCGCAGCATCTTCTTTCTCTACCACGTCGTTCGCCGACCGACCCACATCCTCGACTTTTCCTTGACCCTCATCTTCAATCACCTCATCCTCACGACCTACTACTCGCACTCTTTCCCCTCGTCCCTCTTCTTCTGGCTCGTCGTCGGCGGCTCGGCCGTCGCGCAGATCGTCCTCGCAGAACAGCTGTGCGTGCGGCGCGAGATGCGCGACGGCTTCTCCGTCGCCGAGATGACGCCTCGCATCGGGACGAGCGAGATGATGTCGCCGCACATGCCCGACGTCGAGCTGGGCCAGGTTGGCGGCGGCAAGAATGGGTACGACAGGCTGCCGGCAGACGAGCGGGTCTGAGCCACACTCGCTCCCCCTCGGATCGGCATCCTCTCCTCTTAGACGTTGTGTACTGTGTCTTTGTACTCGCATCATCCTGCATCACCTTGCATTGTTCTCTTCTCCGCTTGGGGTCCGGTAGGAAGCGATCGAGTTACAACATGCAAAGCCGTACAACCGACACAGCAAGAATGCTACAAGTCTGGACGTGGTACACTCTTTGCAGAGTCTGTCGAACCGGAGGGCGAATCGGCCTACGGATAGGTCCGCGGTGAGTACGCGAGACGAGAGAGGCTGACGAGCGGAACGCACCGTTCTCCCGAGATCGCCATCCGCAATACTGTCCTTCGCCAACCGCTCCTTTGCCTTCCAGCCCAGGGGACTCAAGAAATCGCTCGTGGCCGGCAGCTCGACCAGCTCGAGGGTCCTGCCCTCCGTTCTCTCCCCCACGCCGTCGTCTTCGCCCGCCCGCAGGCCCTCGCCGTCGCCATCGTCGTGCGTGTGGCTCACGCTCGTCGTGACCGTCTGCACGCTCACGCCCCCGGGCCACTCCCCTCCCCCGCGACTGCTCCGCCTCCGGCTCCCCATCCCGTACCCCTCGCCGGTGCGCGACAGCGAGCGCATGAACGTCGGCGTGCGGATGGACTCGCCCGGCTGCGGCGGCGCCATTGACTGCACGCCTGCGGATGAAGAGACGCGCACGGTCGCGCGCCAGTTGAGCGTGAAGATAACGATGGTGGCGGCGAGAACGGTGTAGATGGTTGCGCTGCGAAATTTGCGAGTCAGCCTGTGCGCACCGGACGCCTGTCGCTGCGCTGCGCAACGTACGCAAAGTCGACTTCGATCTGCGACCATCAGGCATCTGATTAGCTGGATTCATGGACAGCGAAAGTGAGATGCGAATGCACCAAGAGCGCTCGCGGCGGCTGCGACTGGACAGAGACCGCGACGGCGACAATGAGCTCGAAGATGAGTAGGATGCTGCACGTCACTGCCATGAGCAGGCGTGTCGGACGAAGGACCCGCAGGCAGATTGGACATACCCAGACGTCCGCATCGCCAGACTGACGAGCTGACCGATGGCGCTGCTGCTCGTGTTACGCTTGATGACCGCTCGTCCCTCGGCAAACTGTAGCTCGTAGATCAAGCAGCTCGCAACGAAGGAGCACTCGATGAACGTAGCCTGCGAGACGCGAACGTCAGGTGGTGCAAGGGCAGACACGGAAAGAGAGGCGGACCCAGAAGGCGATTTGAACAATGACCAGCTGCCTTGACCCGTCGAGGATACTCGAGCTCCCGTCTCGACCGGCAAGGCCGACCCAGACACAGTGAGAGACGAACGAGTAGAGCTGCGAAGATGCCGGTCAGTACTGTAGCCTGCATGAGCGGGTCTCGACGCACCCAGAGTGTCACCGAAATGATCTTCATCCACCATCGTTCGGTGACAAGCCAGAGGCGGTAAACGAAGAAGCCTTCGCTTGTGGCCTGTGTGCAAATGAGGTCAGCAGACGAAGAGGTAGGCATGCGGGACCAGCTTCACCTCGATGCAGGTGGCTGGGGGCGAAAATTCAAACGTCAGCAAAGCGTTGACGGGGCAGTCAAGGGATCGTGAGACGCACTGACGGCGATACTCCAGATGGAGAGGAAACCAGGTCGGTACCCTGCTCCTCCCGTCAACGCACTCGTCACAGCAAGGTATGAGCCGGAGAACCGTATGGCGAAAAACATCATCTCGAGGAAGGCGAGCCATGCAACGAGGATCTTGAAGCGCAGGTGGTCCTTCTCGAATGACTGCCAGTAGTGGGCTTGCTCGATAGCGAAGTAGCCCTGCGAGCATCCAGGCGGGTCAGCAGGACTGCGCAGCTTCTTCTTGCCAAGTCAAGCGCACGAGGAGGATGGCAATGACGGCGAGCAGCACAATGTCGCTCTGCAGGGACGGGAGACGAGTGAGGGCTGCAGCGCGGTTCGCCGCCTTCTCGGCGAGATCGGCGTCCGCCATTGCCGCGTAGAGGTAGCTCCGGATGTTCCTCGTGCTCTAGCACAGTCGAGAAGAGCGCATGTTGTGACTGGGGGAGGAGAACAGCGGGAAGCGTTCGTCGCAACCAGCCAAGGCACGCGAGCTCCAACTCGTTACCCCACATCTAGTTACTCTGACAGGAAGTCTTGAACAGGGCGATCGCGTCTAGAACGCCCAGCCTTGTAACGAGAAGCTTTTAAAGTATCGCGAGGCAAGGTTCGAGGCACGACAGCGAGAGAGCGAGGAGGAGACGGCGAGTCGGCGGTCGGTGCGAAGTGGTGCGCGCGGCCTGTGAGTTGCTTGCACAAGTGCTTGCTATACTGATGCCCAGTCCGCGCGGAAGAGCGAGAGTCGCGGTTTGACAAGCGTGGTTTCTTGAGAGATGTCAACGACGAGACGCTCTGCCAGCGCTCGCACCCCTCGCGTCGCCGAGAGCGGACGACCCAGCTTGTAAGGCGTTGCTTGAGAGGCAACTGTGCCGCTGCAGCCGGTCGCACGCGTCTGCACGCCGCCGCGTCGTGCCCCTGCGCCGTAGTCGCGCAGCTCGACCAACTCGACCGCGATGGACGCCAACGCGGTCGCGGGCCCGAGCAGGCCCGAGGATAACCCAAGTGCAGCTGCTGCAACGGATGGCAATGCGGTGGCTGGCCCGAGTGCGCCGCGTGACTCCATGCTCAGGAGGATGGGCGGACCGAGCGACCTCAAGGCTGGTGTTGGCGGCTTTAGGACGCCTGAGGAGGTGCAGCAGATCGTCTACGACGCGAGCAAGGGTGCGTATTCCCCTCTCGAATCACTCTCGAAGCGAGTCGACCATTCGAGACCCGAGGCCGGCCCGCTGACAACCCTTGTCCTCCTCGTGCAGGGTCTAAGTACTTTCGTGCGCCGTCTTTCTCAACGACCGAGTCAGCTCCCGAGTCAAGGAGTGCGCTGACGAGCGCTTGTCGGGTGTCGGGCTACAGAGGATCAGGAGCGTCGGGACCGGCAGCTGCAGGTCAAGGTTGACCACCTCAAGGCCCGCCTCGCGCAGGAAGAGCACACGGCTCGGGGCGACGAAGAAGAGCGCGCCGACACCATCCTGCGCGAGCTCGAGGACAAGCGCGACCTGTCCCGCGTGATTGCCCTCATCGATGCCGACGCTTTCTACGCCAACTGTCACGTCCGCGAGGACCCGTCGCTTCAGGGCAAAGCTTTCGGCGTTGGCGGCGGCATGCTCACGACTGCAAGCTACGAGGCGCGCAAGTACGGCTGCCGCTCGGCCATGCCCCTCTTCATCGCCAAGAAGTTGTGCCCGCACATCATCTCGCTCAAGCTCGAGCCCGAGCTCTACGTCAAGGCTTCGAAGGAGATCATGACTATCCTCGCCAAGTACGGTCCCATTGCGCCCGCAAGTCTCGACGAAGCTTGTACGTCTGCGCTGTTTCGTCTCGACCTTCGCTCTTTACAGTTCCTGCCAAGCGCACCCATTCGCCGAACATGGCGCATCGCGACTTACACGTCCCTGCGCTGCAGATGTCGATCTCACACAGTACTGCCAGGATCAGGGCGTCACTCCTACCGAGGCCATCACTCGGCTTCGCAACGAGGTCAAGGAGACGACAAGCCTGACAGTCTCGGCGGGCGTCTCGCCCAACAAGGCGCTCAGCAAAATCGCCGCCGACATGAACAAGCCAGACGGGCAGTTCGTGGTCGACAATACGGCCGAAGCATGCATGACGTTCATCAAGGGGGTCCGCCTGCGCAAATGCTACGGCATCGGGCGCGTCTGCGAGACGCTGCTGAACGGGCTCGGGCTCGAGAAAGTCGGAGACATCTATCGCGACCGCCGCAAGCTTTATCTGGTGGTGCGTCGCGCTTCGTTCTCTGCCGCTAGCGAGTGAACCGACTCGAGCTCCATCCCCCGCAGCGCCACCACCTCGGCCAGTCAGGCCAATTTCGCTGGCTCCTCAGCTTGTACCTCGGCATGGGCTCGAACGGCGTCGTCAAGGCTAAGCGCGGCGACCGCAAGACGTACGGCGTCGAGAAGACATTTCACCCGACCGACAACCAGGATCACCTCGAAGACATCGTGCGTCCCCCGAGATCGCACAAGTGCACGATTTCAGCTTCCTCCGAGCCAAATTGACTTCCGTCCATGTCCCTCTAGATCCGCCGCGTCGCCAAGTCGCTCGCGAAGGACCTCGACCGCGCCGAGTTCTCTGGGCGCACAATCACCCTGTACGTCTTCTTCGTCTTGCCCCCATCAGGCCACCGTCCTCGTAAGCCTGAAGTGGACTAACCAATGTGCTCGCGAACGTATAGCAAGATCAAGCATGACAACTACCAGGCCGTGACCCGCGCCCACACGCCGGGCAAAGGCATGTGGTTCCGCGAGTACAAGGACATCCTTCGGTGCGTGCTAGTGTACTGCCGCAATTGCAGCGTACACAACAGGTACTGAATCAATTTACCGAACGCACAGATTCGGCCTGGATCTCTTCCACAAGGAGCAGAAAGACCGCCGCGAAGCGCTCGAGAAGGGCCAAGACGTGAAAGGCGGCAGGAATCCGGTCATCAAGGCGCGCCTCCTCGGTCTACGCGTCGGCAATCTCCGCGACGACCGCGAAGCAGCCAAGACGAGCAAGCTTGACGGGGTGCGTCCGGCTTGCCCCGGCTATCGTCGTCCCGCTTGTCTGACTTCTGTTGCAAACAGTACTTCAAGCCGACTGCATCGTCGAAAAAGGTCGACGAGATCAGCCTCATCAGCGACTCGGACTCGGACGTCGAGCGCGAGCACGACGCCTGGGGCGACGCTTTTGACGACGCAGTTGACGACGACGAGGAGGACGCGGGCAAGCGCGAGCTCAAGAAGCTTCTCAAGGACGCCGAGTACGATCCTTTTGCCCCCGCTGCGCCCGCAGCCGACGACCTGGACGACGATGACGGTTTCGACGACGAGCATGGCGGCGCGAGCGGGAGCGGGAGCGGGAGGTGGCAATGCCCGACGGAGGACGATATTATCGCCGAGGGCAAGCCGACTGACCCTCCCGTCAGGCCGTCGCTTCTCTCCGCCACCCGCTCGTCTACGTCGTCGGCCTCGTCGAGCTCGGGAATCGCTCCGAAGCGCAAATCGCCGTCTGTCGAGCCGGGCGCCTCCTCGTCATCGTCCTCGACGCTCGGCAAGGAACAAGCAGTCAAGAAGGTCAAGAAGCAGAAACAGCAGCGCGAGGAGGAGGTCAAGGCGCCCGTTGGCGTGAGCGAGTTCATCTGCCGTGAGCTCAATTCCTTCCCTGCCCGGCGTCTGCTCTCAAATCGGATCACCCAATTGACGCACAACTGCTCCTACAGCTGTCTGCCAGAAGAGCCTCGTCGGCAGCGAGGCGGCCATGAGCGGGCACGTCGCTGCGCACTTTGACGCCTCGTCGAGCAAGAAGACGCCGACCTCGACCGGTTTCGGCGCAGTCAAGAAAGGGAGGAAGGCGCGAGACTGAACGCCCGTGCGAAGTTGGTTCGGCTTTGCCATGTCTATCGTGTTGCTTGTAATCACTTCGTTTGTTTTTGTTTCTCGATGAAACGGTCGGTCCCCCTAGCGGTCCCCGATTTTTGCTTTGTCTCTCGTGCGGATGCCTTTCTGTTGTACATAAAGAGGTCGTCAATCGCCGGCCCTCCGCCGTGCGAAGCGAAACGGAATTGGGCGCAGCGGTCACCGAGGCCCGAGGTCCCCGTGAACCGGCGACCCAACCTCGCTCTTCTTCCTCCGCACCTTTGCACCGTCTTGCAAGCCCAGCATGTCTATCGCCGACAGTGACGTTCCCTCCTCCAAGGTGCGCACCCGCTTCCGCTCTCAAACGCTCCGCCTCCAAGTCGTTCGCTCATCGGTTGTTGCGACCTTCCCGCCTCGCTGCAGCTCTTTGACCTCATCAAGGATGGTCTGGACAACGTGCGTCGAGCTTCTTAGCTGCATCTCTTGCCTTTACGCACTGTCCGAGAGTGCTGCGAGCTGACGACCCGCATTCACGCCCATCCCGCCCCCACCCCTTTGACCCGCCTCGCGGCCGTTCTGCGTGCAGATGAGCGAGAAGGAGAAGAAGGAGAACATGAAGAAGGTCAACGGCATCTTTGAGATGCGCGTCAAGAGCGGCAAGAAGGAGGGTGTCTGGACCATCGACCTCAAGAAGGTGCGAAATGCTGTCGTCCGCTGCACTGGAGACGCCATGCTGACCCTCATTGGTGTGCAGGAGGGCAAGGTGTACCAGGGGCCAGCAAAGCCCAAGGCCGATGGTTCGTCCTTTCTGCACGACCTCTTGCGTTCGTCGACTGACCTGCTCACTCCCTTTCGCTAGTCACCATTTCGCTGGCGGACGACACGTTCCAGAACCTGGCGGACAACAAGATCAATGGCCAGAAGGCATTCATGTCGGGCAAGCTCAAGGTGCGCTTCCTGTCCCGCCTCTCCACTTGATCTCATCCCTGACGCTCTCGCCTCCGCACAGGTCAAGGGCAACAGTGCGCCCGCCCTGTTTCGTCCCGCTGTCTCGAGCCCTCTGACGCCTCTTTGCCCGCAGTCATGCTCGCGACCAAGCTCGACACCGTCCTCAAGGGCGCGCAGGCCAAGCTCTAAGTGCTTTTGTCGTAGTTTCTGTACAAGTGCCTTGTAAATCGCTGTGGCTCCTGTGTTTGCTATGCGGCGCAAAAAGCCCTCGATCGAAACGATGAGAGCCCGCCAAGTGGGAGCGACTGATGCATTGCGAGAAGATGGAGGCGCGGATAAGTAACGAGAGGAGTGCGAAAGGCGAATAACGGAAGGTGGTGGAATAGGGAGCGCAGAGGGCGTGACCTAGCAGCTCCTAGGGGCAGACGGTGGCAATCTAGACAGCGCGAGGACGAAAGGGGGAGGAAGACAACGAAGGAAGCGGAAAGGAGCGGACACTGCAACAACGCGACACAATCCTGAACGTATCGTTCCTCCGCCTACTTCCGCGCCCGCAGACCCTCTCGCCGCGGCGTCGCGACCGCTGCCGCCTTGATCGCCGCAGGTCCGACAGACGAAGCCCTCGACGACGCCTTGCTCGACGCCTCGTCGCCGCTCGACTCGCCCTCCTTCGGCGGCTCGGTCTCGCTCCCGAGCCCAGAGTCGATCCGGCGCATCTCGGCAGGGCGGAGGTGCGAGATCGCCTCGGCGGCCGGAGACGCCGGCGCGGACGCGGGCGCAGCGGCCGCCTGTTTCGACCGCTCTTCGGCCTCGGCGGCGAGGCGCAGCTTCTCGCGGCCGGCGAGGACCGCGACGAGCGGGTCGTCGTCCTTTGCGGGGACGCGGAACGATTTGAAGGCCTTGTCGGCCCAGCAGAAGTATTGCCCGTACTGCGACAGATGGGAGGGTCAGTCACAAGCTCGACTAGCAGGAGAGGCGCATGTACGCACGTTGCAGGTGAAGTAAAGATGGTGCAGCGTGTGGTGTGCCGGGCCGTTGATGTAGTGCTCGAGCGGGTGGCCGCACAGCATGTCCGAGTCGTGAATCTGGGCAATGGGCACGCGTGAGCGACCGCATAAAGCGAGGGAGGGAGACGGGAAACGTACGAAGATGGACCACAAGTTCACGAACGAGAACAAGCCGATGAAGAGATACTTGTGGATCGGGAAGAGGTAGCACGCGAGGTGGTACGGCACCGACTGGAGGTAGCCGTCGACCGGGTGGAAGGCGTGCGAAGCGAACGGCGTGGGGACTGCAAGGAACAATGTCAGTCTCCATCCTCGTTGAACTTCCAAAGAAGGGAAAACGCACTGATCCACTTGTGGTGGGGCTTGTGCAAGCGCTTGTAGAGGAAGGGGATGTGCAGCCACCGGTGGACCCAGTAGATGGCAAAGTCGGTGAACCACAGGAAGAGCGCTGCACTGAACGCCACGTACAACCAGGGCATGGCGCCGCCCTGCTGTCCGAAGGGGCCCTCGGCAATCGTGTCGTACAGCTGGCTGTGTCCGCGCACGTCGCCGACGAACCACGGGAGGGTGAGGAGGTCGAGCATGGGGAACGCCTCGAGCGAGAAGGCAATCTCCTTGGCGACCTGGTTCTTGAGGAACCGCGGGTGCGATTCCATTCGTTTGTCGAAGATCAGGTAGTACGACCCGGTCGCGACCGAGAAGTAGAGGATGAAGATGCCGACGTAGGTGATGCCGTACAGCGAGATCGCCTGTCGCAAGATGCTATCCCGTGGCAGAGACGACAGGCCGGGGACGGATGCGAGGTAGGAGGTGAGGGAAGAGAGGGTGTTGTGTGCCGACGAGAAGTCGAGCGTGGTCGCATTGGCAGCGTATGGCGCCGCGTACCGTGCGAGCGGGTTGTCGAGGTACGAGTAGAGCTTGTCGCCGACGTACTCGTCGAAGTAGTGCAGGGGAATGTCCATGGCAGCGCGACAGCTGCAGGCCGGCAGCCGAGTTGAGAAGGCGGTGCAGCGAGAGGTAACCGTCAGCTCTGGTGCCCGGAAAGACAGCGGCAAGCGCGCTGCTCAGTGTGTCTGCGCCAGCCCTGCAACCCCCGCACTTCTGCTGTCTTCGCCGCGAAGTCCAGGGAAGCGAAAGGTCGGGTCGAACGACCAGCAGTGCCGCCACTCCTCCGCACGATCCGGCTCGAGGCGCGTCCCAGCGTCACGAAAGCCAAGATGACGACTGCTCACCTATTTATTTGACCGCAAAGCGCGAGTGGCGAGGCGGACGGCGCGTGCGGCGGAAGGACGCAAGTGCAAGCTACAGCTGGGCGCGGCGCGGGCACGAGATTTGGCCTGGTTCGGCGGAGTGGCGAGCTCGTTGCTCGAGAGTGGAGGGCTAGAAAGCACGAGATGCACGCAGGGTGGACGGCGGCGGAGAGCAGCAGCGGTGGAACCACCCCCGTTCGCCCGTTCGAGCTTCCCGGACCTCGGCCTCGACCTCCGACTGCCGACAAACACGTCGCCGGCCGCACTCGCAGTCGCTAGCGCGCCAGTGCACGCCGCGTCACTGCAATCGCTCCATTCTGCAACACCAGACTGCCTCGAACCGGTCCTACCCGCAGAGCTGCACGCGCCGATAGCCCGGTCCTTGCTCTCGCTGAACCTCTCGCGCACCCGTTTGCCCTCGTCCGACCCCCGCCGGCGGGGCTTCCGACGCGATAGGGGCAGCACAGGGAGCCTCCCATCGCGCACAACAGCTCTTTCTGGCCACGGAGGCTGTGAGGAAGCGAAGCGGGAGAGCAGCGGAAAGACCCTCACGTCGACCACGTCGGACGAACCTCCCAGTATTCGTTCAAATTCTGCTACTGCGTGGCATTTCCTTGCGCCCCGTTTTCTGGGCTCGGGAGTTGAAAGTGGCGAAGCCGTCGTCGACTTCGCCGCGCGTGCCCATCCTTGCCCGTCCCGCACCTCACACGGCTTCGCGTCGAGTCGCACGATGGCAGACTCGTTGCCGCCGATCGACCATCTGGTCAGGCGGAGTGTCAAGCGCGCACACGCGCTCTTCTCGGCCGAGCAGGCGTTTGTCGTGACAGACGATGCCAACGAGCGGAGGTGAGCCGCCCTGTCGTGCACGCCCGTACGCGAGCAGGGCTGACCTGGAGCGCACTCACAGTACGAAGGTCCGGCTCGCGAGCAAGATCGAGTCCGAGTACCGCAACGCAAAGACGCTCCCCGCCGCCCTCCTCGCCCAGCAGAAGGGAGGAGCTGGTCCCGCCCGCCCAGCAGGGCCGCAGGCCCCAGGTGCAGCTGCAGGGCCGCAGAGGAAGCTGATCGAGGGTGCGTGCACCCCTGCGTACTCTGCAGTGCGCGTGCTCGAGCTGACCACCGTGCCGTCCCTCCAGGCCCGATGGGGCAGACCGTCGAGGCACTCAGGTGCGTGCTTCTGCTGCCACTGCGCGCAGCTGGCTTGTGCTGACTTGACGGTTCGCCGCGCAGCTCACAAGCCCTCACAACCACCGGTGGTCCCACACCCATCTCGCACGCTCAGCCGACCCTCCTCTCCTCCTCTCTCATCCGGCGGCGCGAAGCACGCCAGGTCAAGCCCGACTACCACGCGCCGTGGAAGCTCGTGCGCGTCATCTCGGGCCACTTGGGCTGGGTGCGCGCGGCGGCGGTCGAGCCGGGCAACAAGTGGTTCGCGACGGGTGCGGGAGACCGGGTGATCAAGGTGCGCAGCTGCTCCCAGACGCTTCTTGCGGAGCGCTTGCGATCTGCCCAGAGTGGCGCTGACAGTTCATCCGCAGATCTGGGACTTGGCATCGGGCGAGCTCAAGCTCTCGCTCACGGGCCACATCTCGACCGTTCGTGGCCTTGCCGTTTCGCCGCGGCATCCCTACCTCTTCTCGTGCGGTGAGGACAAGGTACGTTTACGCACGACCGTGGTGCGCGGGTGCAGTGCTGACAGCTCTCGTTGCGCAGATGGTCAAGTGCTGGGACTTGGAGACGAACAAGGTCATCCGGCATTACCACGGTCACCTGTCCGGCGTCTACTCCCTTGCGTGCGTCCAACCTGTCGCTCGGTACGATGCCGTGAAACTGATCTCGCATTCTCAATGCTCTGCGCTTCTGCAGCCTTCACCCTACCCTCGATGTTCTCGTCACCGCCGGTCGCGATGCCTCGGCACGAGTGCGTTCATTCTCCTCTTCCACGGTCTCGTACCTTACCACGTCGTCGGCGTCATCGCTCACTGGGACCATCGCCCCCCGCAGGTCTGGGACATGCGCACCAAGGCGCAGGTCCACGTTCTCACCGGCCACACGGCGACTATCGCCGATGTCAAGTGCCAGGAGAGCGACCCGCAGGTCATCACAGGCAGTATGGACTCGACCGTGCGGTGCGTGTACACCGAAACGTTCTTGATCGAGGTTCATTCGCTGACCCCTTCCTCCTCATCCCGCTCTTTCGGTGTCTCATCCCCCTTTTTTATGATGCACTCATCCCCGCTCCTGCGATGTCTTCATCTCTTGCGGTGTACAGCCTCTGGGACCTCGCCGCCGGCAAAACTATGACGACCTTGACGCAACACCACAAGTCGGTGCGGTCGATCGCGATCCACCCGACCGAGTACTCGTTCGCGACGGCGTCGGCCGGCGGCAACAACATCAAGAAGTGGGCGTGCCCGAACGGCACGTTTGTGCACAACTTCTCGGGGCACGACGCCGTCATCAACTCGATCTCGGTCAACCCGGACGGCGTCTTCTTCTCGGGAGGTGCGCTCACGAGCCTTTTATGCTCAAAGCTCGTCACTTACGTAGCTGACTTTCGTCGGTCGTCCTGAATTACCCAGGGGACGATGGGACACTTACGTGGTGGGATTACAAGACGGGGCTGCCGTTCCAGTCCGGGGAGGACCTTCCACAGCCCGGTTCGCTCGATGCCGAGGCGGGCATCTTCTGTTCGACGTTCGATCAGACGGGCACGCGGTGCGTTTCGCGCACAGAGACACCCTCGGCTGCCACTTACTCACGCACGCGATGTTCTCAGGTTGATCACGGGTGGCGCGGACAAGACGATCAAGGTGCGTACAGCTCACAATGTCGCGCGAACGAGGCGAACCTTCGCTAACTTGCTTTCTACGCGCAGATTTACGCCGAGCAGGGCTGAAGCGGACTATAGTTGTTGTACTCGAGTGTAAGCCGGAAGTCGGCATGAGCGCACCACCCGGGTCGTTGAGAGAGAGGCTGCACCTTTGAGTCGGTAGTTTCGTGCAGAGCAGACCAGTGGTCGTCCGCAGAACGCCCGCCTGACCGCTTGACCCGCCTGCTTGGCGGCTGTGCGGCCGTCGCAAGAAGCTCTGCCAGGCTTGCATTGTCTGCACCTGTCCAGCTGACCGCTCAGTTCTGTCTCAGAAAGCACGCTCGTATGCCAAAGAATAATACTACACGGTGACGGGAGAAAAAGCAGAAAACGGGACGAGGCGAGGCACAAGGACATCGGGAGAGGGACTCGAACGAGGACAAATTGGTACAGACTGCAGTCAAGTGTCAGTGACCGAGTATCGCCGGCCGTAGAAACGTTGAGCAGGACAACGCACCAGTAGTGAGAAGCCTCAAAGACCGTAGATGAACGTGATCTTCTGGTCGCCGCGACGCTTGTCGTTGAGACGCTCGGCCTCGATCTCCTCGGCGCTCATTTTGGCAATCTGCGCTCGGCGCTTCTTGTTTGTCCACATGTAGACGACGCGCATGGACAGGAAGAGGACAATGCCGACGACTGGCGAGCGTCAAATCTGTCAGTCCTGCTCCACCTGAGCGAGCCGAAAGGAGGGCGAGCTGACGCACCCATGAGGATCATCGTGACTTTGCACGGGTACGAGTAGGATGGTGCATACTTGGGCTTGAAGAGCTGGCCGGCGACTGCGCAGAAGCGATGGTGAGCCGACAGACGCCAGGGACTGCGCGGAACGTCACATACTGACGCCGGCGAGGTTCGAGTAGCCGTTGATACCGATCACCAGCGCGCGTACACCCGTCACAGGCGTGTTACCTGCCAACCATCCCAGGATGCAGGGACCTGCGACGAAGGCGCCGCCCAAGCATACGTGCAAGAAGCCGTACCGCAGCTTGTTGTTGTCCTGGATGCCCACGAGGATGGCAAGTCCCACGATCGCGAGGACCATGGCGGCGCAGGTGTGCAGGCTGCGCTCGCGGAAGCGGTCGGAGCTGTAGAGGAAGCACCACAGGAGGCATGCGCCGACGACGAAGGGAGGCACGCTATGCAGCAAACGTGTATTAGTCAGTATATGGCGGATGCAGTGAATCAGGGCTTCTATGTACCTCATCTGCAGCACGGAGGCACGAATCAGCTCCAATCCTGCAATGGATAACGCGGGATGTGCTCACCAAGTTGGCATCGAGAGAAGAGTAGCCCATGCCCCTGACGACCAGCGGAGCAAAGGTTCCGAAAGCCGTCACAGGAAGGGCTGTTTGATGAAGGACGGTTAAGTGAAGAGCGACGATGGGAGAAAGGGGAGGGAGGGAAGGCAAGGTTAGCGTGCCCTTTCCTCCTCTCGTGGCTGGAGAGACCACTATAACGCACTCGCCATAATGTTGCCCGTGATGATGAGCAGCTTGCGCCAGTCGAGGGCGTCGCGGACGTCCCGCCAGGTGGTCTTGCTGCCGCTGGCCTCTGCGTCGGCGGTGTGGGCGGCAATGTCCATCCTCATGCGGTGCAGCAGGTGCTCTTGCTGGCGCGCGTTCAGGACTGTCGGAGCCGACCGCATCAGCAAGGTATACGAAAAATGTGCGGGCAGACGACAAGGCCGCCGTACACCATGTCTTCTCGTTACTCCGGGGGAAGATGAAGAACGTCACGAAGGCAAAGGCGATCGTGAGGCAGCCGAGGAGGATGAAGAGGATCTGCCAAGTGTGCAGGACCGTCGACTTGCTGCAGTGGAGTGAAACGAGTGAAGTGAGCCCGGTGACCTTCTCAAGCGTAGACGGCTGACGTACATGTGGAAGACGCCGTAGGCAATGATACCACTGAAGGCGGACGCAATCGAGTAGCTGACACAAAGGTGTCAGTGCATGAGCAGGGCGCGAAAAGGTGCCAAGGTCTCACAAACCAGCAAAGCTGCGGAAGGATTCCGTCAGCGTCAGTGAACGGCGCCGAGAGTCGGGGGACTCACATTCCGAGGCGGAAGCCAAGCGAGTAGCGGGGATAGAACGTGCTGAGCTACGGTGAGTAAAGCAGGGTAAGCAGAAGCCAGCACGGAGTGAACAAGGTCTTGGAACGGCTCGCTGGGCTGTAGACGTACGAAGTAGACCGTCGACGGGAAGAAGCTGGCCTCAAACGCGCTGTAGGACGGATTCAAGGACCCGAGGAAGATGTGACAGACTGCGAGTCAGCAGATCGCCCGCAAGCATATAGAGCAGATCGTGCGCACCCCAGAAGCAGCCGCAGGGCAAACAGTTGACCCGTGCTCTTGATGGCGGCATGGCACGCCGTGATGGTACCCCATAGAATCATGATCAGAGGGATCCACCGCTGCCGGAAGTGCGCGTCAGAGCTGCGTCCGAAGCCGGCCCGAGGGAAGTGAGGCTATGAACGCACCGAAACGCCGACCCTGCGGCCCAATGCCACCCCAAAAGGTTGCAATGTGACGAAAGTCACTTCGAGAAGTCGTCAGTGAGCGTCCAATAGTCATGCAGGGTCGAGAAGATGCACCTGAAAGCAAAGACACGGAGTCGGAAATGTCGTCGCGCGACAAGCCGACGTCCGTAGCGAAGCTGGTGGTCGCCACGTTGCCGATAGCGCCTGGAGAGGCGTTGTGAAGAGGGCACGTACCCAAGAGCGGATCAGTAAAGGAGACGCGAATCGACGCCAGAGGCAAAGCGAACCCTTGTCGATGCCCTACGACATCGAATTTGGTCAGTACTCGGTCGTGTACACGCAATGGGGCGTATGCTCCCGTGCACGGGCGGGCCCGCGAGCATGCAGGTGGAAGAGACCTACACAGAGAAGGAAGTTGATCGCGCAGAGCGGAAGAACGATCAAGTCAAGTTTGCGATTGATGGCCTTGTCGAGCGCGCGCTCCTCGTCGTTGGCAGCGACGTAGCCCGAAGGGCCATGCTTGAGGTCGATGGAGTCCTCGTCGATGGCGGTGAGCCGAGGGATGTGCTCGACCTTCTCTTCCTCGAACTTGTCGACGGACCCGGACGTGCGCGAATCGATGCGGCTCATGTCGGAAGCGTCGTGTGCAAGTAGGTAGAGCAGGTGGAGCACGAGAAAGAAGAAAGAGAGGACGAAGCAGCGGCAGGACTGCAGAAACGATTGAGGCGACCCGCATGCTCCCCGCTCGTGATTCCCCTCGAGCGATGCTGAGCCCCACCAAAGAAGCAAAATAACGCGTGGAGGCAGCCAATCACGAGAGCGAGCGCGGTCGTAGCAAGGCACGCAGGCCCGCCGGGTCCGGGAGTGATTGATCAGGAGCCAAGGGGAGAAGGGCCGGCCAGGCGCAACCTGAAAGCGAGAAGTTGCAAGGAAAAAGCGGCCGGGGCAGGGTTCAAGCGGATTTGGAGCCTCCAAAGGTGCGGGGACCAGCCCTGATATCCAGGAACTGCAGAACACGATAGAGATCAAGGTCACCTCTCTGTCCCTTTCATCTCGTACTCGACCAAGAGCATGCCACACAAAGTCGACAACGCACCTCAGTGTCCATACAGCTCGCTTCGTGTCGACAGGTCATCGTCGTCGAAGGTGCCTCGTCCGGAGAGGGATCTTCCGTCGTCCACGTGTCCCTACAGCTTCCTCGGCGCAGACGCCTCGAAACCGACGACAAAGCCATGGCGACCGGACGCCGACGACTTTGCCTGCCAGACGGAGACGGACCCGGACAAGCTGCGCGAAATGTACGCCGACTTGCGCGAGAAGTGCCCCGTCGCCTTCTCAAGTGAGTACGGCGGCTTCTACGCCTTGACCCGCCACGCCGACATTGCGGCGGCTGCGCAAGACTCGGCAACATTCATCTCAAGCGTCAAGGCTGTCGGTAAATCACCTTCTGCACGGGCCAAGAAAGGACGAGGATGACTGACCGTTTCCGTCGTCAGTGCCGTCCGACCCGCGTGGTCTACGTCGGCCACCACTCAACTACGACGCGCCGAACCATACGCCGTACCGCACCGCTCTCGACCGCACCCTCAAGCCGGCTCGTCTCGCCGCGCTGAAAGCCCGCCTCGAGGAGCACTCGCACTTTGAGCTCAAGAAGATGCTCGATGCCGGGGGCGGCGACTTTGCCGGCGAGTACGGCGCACGGTTCCCTGCGTGGGCCGAGACGGCGTGGCTCAACCTCGAGGACGACGTCGCGCCCGTGCTGAGCGAGACGGCGGCGCGGTGGATCCGCGCGTGGCGCCTGCAGGAGGCTGAACAAGTGCGCATCAACTCGGAGAAGCTGTACGACATTGCGCGGCAGCTCGTCGCCGATCGCAAGGTCGAGCCACAGGACGTCGAGATCGACCCGGCGAGCTCGCTGCTGGCGGAGCGGCCCGACGGTCAGCCGCTCGAGGAGGCCAACATCGTCGGGTGCCTGCGCCAAGCCCTCGTCGTCGGCATGGTCGCGCCGCCGCTGCTCCTCGGTGCGATCGCCAAGCACCTCGCGACCGACACGGCGCTCCAGCAGCAGCTGCGGGACAACCCGGACGACGTTCCTGCCGCGTGCGAGGAGTTCATCCGCCTCTACTCGCCCTATCGAGGGTTTGCGCGCACCGTCAGCCAGCCCATCATGCTGCACGGGCGCCGCATCGACCCCGGCATGCCCGTCACCATGACCTAGTGCGTCTTCATTCCTCGAGGTCATGTCCACAAGCCCGAGTTCTGGAGCAAATGCTCAGCGAGATTATCCACCGATGCGGCGCATCAGGCACTGACGCCGCTTTCTGTCTCGACAGCATCGCAGCGAACCGCGACCCGGAGGTGTTCCCCTCGCCGGACGAATTCATCCTGCACCGCCCCAACATCGCGCTGCACCTCGGGTTCGGCAAGGGCCGGCACCGGTGCGCCGGCTCGCAGCTCGCGCGCATGATCGTGCAGCTCGCCGTGCGCGACCTGCTCGAGGCGACCGAGTCGTTCGAGCTGGCGGGAGAGTGCGAGGGCGCGCTCATGCCCGAGTGCGGGATCATCTCGTGCCCGCTCAAGATGGTTCCGCGTGTCTAGGCACCTATGTACAGCATCTACGAGCACATCTGCACACTTCAAGCGCAGCTAGAGCAGCGGAAAGCGACGAAGCGGTGCATGCGGACGAGCAAGCGAACGAGAGGATGCGGACGAGCGGGAGCAGCGAGAGACGGCAGGACGAGCGGTGGATTTTGCTGAGCGCCGTGCACGAGCGTAGCTGGAGCAGACAGGCGACGGGAGCACCTCGGAAGGAGGGGAAGTCTCGGGTCGCCGCGGTTGCCTTCGCCGCGGGCGCTTTGGGCTTGGCTTGGTTTGCTCTCTCCCGCTCCACCGCGTCCCTCCTTCTCCCTTTGCCGAGCAAAAGGAGTCCGAGGACTGCGCTAGAGAACCGTCTGCGCCCTTCTCGTGCCCTCTCTACATCCCTTTGCAAAGTACGTTCATCGCTCGCTCAACCCCAACCTTCCTCTCCCGCGGCGGCACGTCCTTCCTGCGCCTGCCTGAGCACTCGTGAGCTCTCACAAGAGCTCTAGAGGGCCCTCTGCAGCGGCGCAAGCCACCCGAACGCATCCTTACTCGTCTTCGCACCCACAGGTCCTTGCCTTCTCCCCACCAAGCCTATCCTCCCCCGAGTACACCCCGCCCGCCATGGTCGCCGCACCCGAGCTTCCGCTCGCGCTGAGCATCAGCTTCGCGCCCAAGGACTCGACCATCTCGATGACGCTGTACAACCAGCCCGACGAGTCCAAGCCCGCGCTCCCTCTCGAGTTCAAGTACCGCTACGACCCCTCGACGCCGTATGCGCCCATTCACGAGGTCGTCGAGGACCGCAACGACCGCATCAAGCAGGTGAGCACCTTGACTGGCCGTCGGAAGACGCCCTCGCTGATCCTTGCGTGCCCCGGCAGCACTACTGGGACCTCTGGAACCTCGACTCGAAGGCGACCAAGGGCTTCTCGCAGCTCAAGGTCACCGACGACTTCGAGGACGAGCTCGTCACCATCACCGAGGACGAGATCGAGGCCTTCTGCCGCGTCGTCGGCATCGAGGGCGAGGCCTACAAGAAGTCGCACAAGGGCGGCATGCAGGTCCCCCTCGACTTTGCCATCAAGCTCTGCTGGAAGGTGCGTTACGCTCCCATAGCCGCTACAACGAGCAGCCTGCTGACTCGCCGATCTCGCATCAACGCAGTCCATCATGAAGCCCATCTTCCCGAGCCAGATCGACGGCGACCTCCTCAAGCTCGTCCACCTCTCGAACGGCTTCCGCCGCATCCCTGGCGCGCCGCAGCTCAAGGTCGGCGACACCGTCACGAGCACGTCGCGCATCGAGTCGATCAGCAACTCGGACACGGGCAAGACGGTCGCCGTCCGCGGCACCATCTACCTCGTCTCGTCGGCCGACGCCAAGGGCAAGGACGCCGCGTCCGAGGACCGCATCCCCATCGTCGAGGTCTCGTCGTCGTTCTTCTACCGCGGCAAGTTCGCCGACTACGCCCAGACCTTCTCGCGCGTCCCGCACCCGACCTACTCGATCCCGATCAAGACGCCCGAGGCGCTCGCCATTCTCCAGTCCAAGGAGTGGTTCCAGTGGGACGACGACTCGAAGCCCCCGCAGGTCGGCCTCAACCTCCAGTTCAAGCTCGAGTCGGACTACGTCTGGGCCGACAAGTCGTCGTACGCTTCGGCGACCGTCACCGGCGGCGCCTACATCATCACCCCGGAGCTCAAGCTCGCCGTCAAGGTCGCCACAATCGACTACTCGTCCGAGGGCGAGGGCATCCTCAAGGGCGACCCGGTCCTCGAGTACCTCAAGCGTCACGGCACCGCGCTTGAGCAGCCCATCATGCTCGAGAACGGCGGCTACGCGCTCACCAAGGCGGGCCAGTGCACCTTCACGACGCCGGCGTCGAACCTCGACTACTCGCTCACGTCGGGCGACACGAACCCGATCCACACCAACCCGTACTTTGCCTCGCTCGCGTCGCTCCCGGGCACCATCACGCACGGCATGCACTCATCGGCGCGGACGCGCAAGTACGTTGAGCAGGTCGTCGCCGACAACGTCGGTGCGCGCGTGCGCAAGTACGACGTCGGATTCACGGCCATGTGCCTCCCGTCGCGCAAGATGGAGGTGCGCCTCAAGCACATCGGCATGACGACCGGCGGCGACCGCCTCATCAAAGTCGAGACCGTCGACGTCGAGGCCGGCAACGTCGTCCTCAGCGGCACGGCTGAGGTCGCGCAGGCGCCGACCGCCTACGTCTTCACCGGCCAGGGCTCGCAGGAGCCCGGCATGGGCATGGAGCTCTACAACAACTCGCCCGTCGCGCGCGCCGTTTGGGACGAGGCCGACCGCCACCTCGGCGAGGTGTACGGCTTCTCGATCCTCGAGATTGTCCGCACCAACCCGAAGGAGAAGACCGTGCACTTCGGTGGCCTCAAGGGTCAGGCGACGCGCCAGAAGTACATGGACATGACGTACACGACGACCGACACGGACGGCAACGTCAAGACGCTCCCGCTCTTTGGCGACATCGACCTCCGCACGTCGCGCTACACCTTCTCGTCGCCGACCGGTCTCCTCTACGCGACCCAGTTCGCTCAGATCGCGCTCGTCGTCACCGAGAAGGCCGCGTTCGAGGACATGCGCGCCAAGGGCCTCGTCCAGCACGAGTGCGCGTTCGCCGGCCACTCGCTCGGCGAGTACTCGGCTCTCGCGTCGATCGCCGACATTCTCCCGATTTCGGCTCTCGTCGACGTCGTCTTCTACCGTGGTATCACGATGCAGCGCGCCGTCGAGCGCGACCACCTCAACCGCTCGAGCTACGGCATGGTCGCCGTCAATCCGAGCCGCATCGGCAAGACGTTCGGCGACGCCGCCCTCCGCGAGGTCGTCGACACGATCGCGCGTCGCGGCAACATCCTCATCGAGGTCGTCAACTACAACGTCGAGGGCCAGCAATACGTCGTCGCCGGCCACCTCGTCGCGCTCCAGTCGCTCACCAACGTCCTCAACTTCCTCAAGATCCAGAAGATCGACCTCGTCAAGCTCACCGAGACGATGTCGATTGAGCAGGTCAAGGAGCATCTGTGCGAGATCGTCGACGAGTGCGTCGAGAAGGCCCGCGACCTCCAGCAGAAGACGGGCTTCATCACGCTCGAGCGCGGCTTTGCGACGATCCCGCTCCCCGGCATCGACGTGCCTTTCCACTCGCGCTACCTCTGGGCGGGCGTCATGCCCTTCCGCACGTACCTCTCGAAGAAGGTCAACCCGGCGCACTTCAACGCCGACCTCCTCGTCGGCCGCTACATCCCCAACTTGACGGCCGTCCCGTACGAGGTGTCCAAGGAGTACGCCGAGCGCATCCACACGCAGACGAGCTCGCCCCGCCTCAACAAGAT
This sequence comes from Rhodotorula paludigena, assembly GCA_036244875.1. Classification (NCBI taxonomy): domain Eukaryota; kingdom Fungi; phylum Basidiomycota; class Microbotryomycetes; order Sporidiobolales; family Sporidiobolaceae; genus Rhodotorula; species Rhodotorula paludigena. Next base: position 441,409 of record BQKY01000006.1, read on the forward strand.
CCTCAAGTCGTGGGACGAGGAGAACTGGGGCGCCCACGAGAACCGCAACAAGCTCGGCTACGCCATGTGCGCTCCATTTCCGCTTTCGGGTGCACATGCGCATAGATACTGACTGGTTCCTTCACTTCGCAGCCTCATCGAGCTCCTCTCGTACCAGTTCGCTTCGCCCGTCCGCTGGATCGAGACGCAGGACATCCTCTTCAAGGACTTCAAGTTCGAGCGCCTCGTCGAGCTCGGCCCGTCGCCGACCCTCACAGGCATGGCTACGCGCACGCAGAAGTGCGTGTCTTCCGCGCTCATTCGTCTCAGACAGCGTCTGACCTTTCCCACCTTTCAGGCTCAAGTACGACGCGCACGACTCGGCCACGGGCATCAAGCGCGTCATCTACTGCATTGCCAAGCACCAGAAGGAGATCTACTACCTCCACGACGACGTCGCGGGCGACGATGCTCCTGCGCCTGCTGCCGCCGCTCCGGCCGCGCCTGCGCCCAAGGCCGCTCCCGCCCCCGTCGCGGCTGCTCCGCCTCCTCCTGCCCCCGTCGCCGCTGGTCCCGCCGCGTCCGTCGCCGACGAGCCGCTCAAGGCCGTCGACACCCTTCGCATCATCATCGCGCAGAAGCTCAAGAAGCCCGTTGCCGAAGTGCCGCTCAACAAGTCGATCAAGGACCTCGTCGGCGGCAAGTCGACGCTCCAGAACGAGATCCTGGGCGACCTCCAGGGCGAGTTCTCGTCGGCGCCCGAGAAGGGCGAGGAGATGCCCCTCGCCGAACTCGGCGCGGCTCTCCAGCAGGGCTACTCGGGCAAGCTCGGCAAGTACACGACCGGCCTCGTCTCGCGCATGATCGGCGCCAAAATGCCCGGCGGTTTCGGCCTCTCGGCGGTCCAGGGCCACCTCTCGAAGACGTACGGTCTCGGCGCGGGCCGCATCGACGGCGTTCTCCTCTTCTCCGTCACGCAGGAGCCGCCCAAGCGTCTCGGTAACGAGGCCGAGGCGAAGGGCTGGGTCGACCAGGTCGCCCAGGGCTACGCTTCGATGGCTGGCATCAGCCTTGCTGCTGGCGGTGGCGCTCCCGCTGCCGCGCCCGCGATGGCCTTCGCCGCGCCCGCTGCTGCCGGTGGCGGTGCTCCGGCTGCCGTTCCCGACGAGCCGCTCAAGGCCGTCGACACGCTCCGCGCCATCATCGCGCAGAAGCTCAAGAAGCAGATCGCCGACGTCCCGCTCGGCAAGTCGATCAAGGATCTCGTCGGCGGCAAGTCGACGCTCCAGAACGAGATCCTCGGCGACCTCCAGGGCGAGTTCGCTTCCGCTCCGGAGAAGGGCGAGGAAATGCCCCTTTCCGACTTGGGCGCAGCTCTCCAGCAGGGCTACTCGGGCACGCTCGGCAAGTACACGTCGGGTCTTGTCGCTCGCATGATCGGCAGCAAGATGCCCGGCGGCTTCTCGATCTCGTCGGCCAAGGACCACCTCTCGAAGGCGCACGGCCTCGGCCCCGGCCGCACCGACGGCGCGCTCCTCGTCGCGCTCACCAAGGAGCCCGAGAAGCGTCTCGGCAGCGAGGCCGAGGCCAAGACGTGGCTCGACGGCGTCGCGTCGGCGTACGCCTCGCAGGCTGGCATTTCGCTCGGCGCTGCGGGCGGCGGCGGTGGCGGCGGCATGGTCGGCGGCGCCGGCTTCATGGTCAACACCGAGGAGCTCGACAAGATGAAGTCGAAGCAGGACACGTTCGTCGCGCAGCAGGTCGAAGTCTTCCTCCGCTACCTCGGCAAGGACTCGCGCGAGGGCCACCGCCTCGCCGACCTTCAGAAGGCCGAGGTCGCCGCGCTCCAGGACAAGCTCGACTCGATCGCGCGCGAGCATGGCGACGCCTACGTGCAGGGCATCCAGCCCGTCTTCAACCCGCTCAAGGCTCGCCACTTCAACTCGTCGTGGAACTGGGTTCGCCAGGACGCCCTCACCATGTGGATGGACATCCTCTTCGGCCGCCTTACGACCGTCGACCGCGACATCACCGCTCGCTGCCTCGTCATCATGAACCGCGCCGACCCTGCTCTCGTGCGTGCCCTCTCGCCGTCGCTCAGAAGGACGGTCCACTAACCCTACCTGTTTCGCTCGCAGATCGACTACATGCAGTACACGATCGACAACGCCCCGGTCGAGAAGGGCGAGAAGTACGTCCTCGCCAAGCAGTTCGGCCAGACGCTCCTCGACAACTGCAAGGAGATGCTCGGCCAGGCTCCGCTTTACAAGGATGGTGCGTTCTCGCCCGCGCCTGCACGTTGGCCTCCTCATGATGCTCACCCTGCTTTCTTCGCGCAGTCACCTTCCCGACCGCGCCCAAGACGTCCGTCTCGGCCAAGGGCGACATCCTTGTCGAGGAGGTCAACCGCCCGGGCGTCTCGCGCCTCGAGAAGTACGTCGCGGAGATGGCTGCTGGCTCCAAGGTCACCGTTCAGAGCGTCAACGTACGTCTTGGTCCTCCTCCGCCTCATCCTGTGCGCGCTGCTGACTCCCAAGCACGCGCTTGCAGCTCGACAAGGTCCAGGAGCAGGTCGAGAAGCTCTACAAGCTCGTCAAGTCGCAGCCGCAGATCTCGAAGCAGCACATGCAGTCGATCAAGTCGCTCTACGCCGAGGTCGTCCGCGGTCTCGGCAAGGACGCGCCGGCGCAGCCGCACACGCACAAGATTGGCGGTCGCACCCGCCGTCCGTCGAGCCAGTTCCTCCGCCCGGCTGCCGTCCCCGACGCGACCTTCCTCCCCGAGGACAAGGTCCCGCTCCTCCACCTCAAGCGCAAGATCGGCCACGAGTGGTCGTACTCGAGCAAGCTCACGTGCGGTTTTGCAGTAAATCGTCATCGTCGGATGTCAACTGACGCCTGCCACACGCAGCTCGCTCTACCTCGACATTCTCAAGGAGATCGCGACGTCGGGTGTCACGTTCGAGCACAAGAACGCCCTCATGACCGGTGTCGGCAAGGGCTCCATCGGTATCGAGATCGTCAAGGGTCTCCTTGCCGGTGGTGCGCGCGTTGTCATCACGACCTCGCGCTACTCGCGCTCGACGTGCGTCCTGTTCAACTGCGCTCTTCGAGTCACCACGTACTGACACCTCTGAACTCCCAGCGTCGAGTACTACCAGGCCATCTACCAGGAGTGCGGCTCGAAGGGCTCGTCGCTCACGGTGGTGCCGTTCAACCAGGGCTCGAAGCAGGACGTCGAGGCTCTCGTCGACTACATCTACTCGAAGGACAAGGGTCTCGGCATGGACCTCGACTACATCCTGCCGTTCGCCGCCCTTCCCGAGAACGGCCGCGAGATCGACGGTCTCGACGACCGCTCCGAGCTCGCGCACCGTATCATGCTCACCAACCTTCTCCGCCTCCTCGGCGCCGTCAAGAGCAAGAAGGCCGCGCTCAAGCTCACGACGCGCCCTACCGAGGTTGTCCTCCCGCTCTCGCCCAACCACGGCCTCTTCGGCAACGACGGTCTTTACTCGGAGTCGAAGATCTCGCTCGAGACGCTGTTCAACCGCTGGAGCTCGGAGAGCTGGGGCGAGTACCTCTGCATCGCCGGTGCCGTCATTGGTGCGTCGTCTCCCGTCTTCCTCTCGCCGTCAAACATTGACAAACCGCCTCTCTCGCAGGCTGGACGCGTGGTACTGGCCTCATGAACGCGACCAACTCGGTCGCGGAGGGCATCGAGTCGCACGGTTGCCGCACCTTCTCGGCGAAGGAGATGGCCTTCAACATCCTCGGTCTTATGCACCCGCTCGTCTTCGACGTTGCGCAGATCGAACCTGTCTGGGCCGACGTGAGGCTGCTCGCCGTTTGCAGCCTGCTTGAACCCGCTGACGCTCGTCAACTCGCAGCTCAACGGCGGCATGGACAAGCTCCCGGACCTCGCCAACCTCACGACCGACATTCGCACCAAGCTCAACCTCACCGCGTCGACGCGCCGCGCCATCGCCAAGGACAACTCGCTCGACTACAAGGTCTCGCACGGCCCGGCCGCCGAGCAGATCCACCAGCAGATCAACGTCGCGCCGCGTGCCAACTTCTCGCTCCCCTTCCCGGAGCTCAAGCCGATCGATGCGGCGGCGGAGCTCGCCAAGCTCCGTGGCCTCATCGACCTCGAGAAGGTCGTCGTCATGACCGGCTACGCCGAGGTCGGACCGTTTGGCTCGTCGCGCACGCGCTGGGAGATGGAGGCGAACGGCACCTTCTCGATCCAGGGCACGCTCGAGCTTGCCTACGTTATGGGTCTCATCAAGCACTTCGACGGCCGCCTCAAGAACGGTACGCTCTACGTCGGCTGGGTCGACGCCAAGACGAGCGAGCCGCTCGACGACCAGGACGTCAAGGCTGCGTACGAGAAGCACATCCTCGCGCACACCGGTATCCGCCTCATCGGTGCGTGCCTCTCTAGAACGGCTGCATTCTCGAGCGATCTGACACCGCTTGCATCCGCAGAGCCTGAGTTGTTCGGCGGCTACGACCCGAAGCGCAAGGGCTTCACGCAGGAGGTCGAGATCCAGCACGACCTCGAGGCGATCGAGGCATCCGAAGAGGATGCCGCCCGCTTCAAGCGCGAGCACGGCGACAAGGTCGACGTCTACGAGGAGGACAGCCGCTTCTTCGTCAAGTTCAAGGCCGGCGCCAAGCTCAACATCCCCAAGGCCGTCGTCTTCGACCGCGTCGTTGCTGGCCAGAGTGCGTTGCCTTCGCTCTGTGGTCCTCGCAATACGCAACTGACTCGCTTGCACTGCCTGCAGTCCCGACTGGCTGGTCGCACAAGGCGTTCGGCATCCCTGACGACATCGCGTCGCAGGTCGACCGCACCGCTCTCTGGGCGCTCGTCTCGGTCGCCGAGGCTCTCGTCATGGCCGGTATCACCGACCCGTACGAGCTCTACAAGTACGTGCACCCGAGCGAGGTCGGCTCGTCGCTCGGCTCGGGCATGGGTGGCATCACGTCCATCTCGAAGATGTTCCGCGATCGCCGCGAGGAGAAGGACGTCCAGAAGGACATTCTCCAGGAGACCTTCATCAACACGGTCGCCGGTTGGGTCAACCTCCTCCTCCTCTCGTCTTCCGGCCCGATCAAGATCCCTGTCGGCGCGTGCGCAACTGCGCTCCAGTCGGTCGAGATCGCCTGCGACACGATCCTCACGGGCAAGGCCAAGGTCATGATCGCCGGTGGCTACGACGACTTCTCCGAGGAGGGCTCGTACGAGTTCGCCAACATGAAGGCGACCTCGAACAGCGAGACCGAGTTCGCGGCCGGCCGCGAGCCGAACGAGATGTCGCGTCCGACGACCAGCACCCGCGCGGGCTTCATGGAGTCGATGGGCTGCGGTGCTCAGGTCCTCATGTCGGCCAAGACCGCCATCGAGATGGGCGCCACCATCTACGGCATCGTCGCTTACACGGCCACTGCGACCGACAAGGCCGGCCGCTCCATCCCCGCGCCTGGCCGCGGTGTCATGGGCACCGCGCGCGAGGTCGCCAGCAAGTACCCGTCGCCGATCCTCGACGTCGCGTACCGCCGCCGCCAGCTCGAGTTCCGCCGCCGCCAGATCTCGCAGTGGCTCGAGAACGAGACCGAGCTCCTCAAGATGGAGATCGAATCGCGTGGCACCGCCGAGAAGCTCCCCGAGGACTTCATCGCCGAGCGCTTTGCTGCCATCGAGCGCGAGGCCAAGCGCCAGGAGTCCGAGGCCCTCAACACGTACGGCATGCTCGCCGGCTCGGACCCGTCCATCGCTCCCCTCCGCCGCGCGCTCGCCGTCTGGGGTCTCACGATCGACGACGTTGGTGTCGCTTCGGTGCGTCTCGCGCCCTGTCGTAACTCCAGGTGCTCCCTCAGCTGACCACCCCTGTCGCAGTTCCACGGCACCTCGACTGTCGCCAACGACAAGAACGAGTCGCAGGCGTATAACGAGCAGTTCAAGCACCTCGGCCGCGCCAAGGGCAATGCCATCCCCGTCATCACGCAGAAGTGGCTCACGGGCCACCCGAAGGGTGGTGCCGCCGCCTGGATGCTCAACGGCATCACGCAGTCGATCCTCAGCGGCATCGTGCCCGGCAACCGCAACGCCGACAACATCGGCGAGGAGCTCCGCGCCTTCGAGTACCTCCTCTACCCGTCCAAGACGATCCAGACGGACGGCATCAAGGCGGGTCTCATGACTTCGTTCGGTTTCGGCCAGGTCGGCGGCCAGGCGCTCGTCATCCACCCGAGCTACCTCATCGGCGCACTCGAGCCGCAGCAGTTCGAGGCGTACAAGGCGCTCAACGACCACCGTCGCAGGCTCTCGTACCGCCGCTTCAACGACGTGTGTCCTTCTCGTTGATTCGCCTTTGCACTACGCTCGACGACTGACCTCTCATCCTCGCAGTTCGTCACGGCCGGTCGCCTCGTCCTCATCAAGGACGGCGCGCAGTTCACGCCGGAGCTCGAGATCCCCGTCCTCCTCAACCCGCACGCGCGCACCGAGGACGATGGCAAGGGCTCGTTCGCCATGCCCAAGAAGCTGCCGACGACCGCCTTCCCGGCAGTCAAGGCCAACAACGCCCAGGTTGCGGGCAAGCTCGTGGCTGCTGCCACGGCGGGTGTCGCCGGCGCTGGCACGGACGTTGTGCGTCTCTTTCACTCACTACTCTCACCGATGTGCAATACTGACGAGTCTCGTTCCGCCTGCAGGAGCTCATCTCGGCGCTCCCGATGAGCGACTCGTTCCTCGAGCGCAACTTTACCGAGGGCGAGCGCAAGTACTGCGACGCCGCCGCCGACCGCCGCGCGTCGTACGCCGCGCGCTGGGCCGCCAAGGAGGCCGTCTTCAAGGCGATGAAGACCGAGTCCAAGGGCGCCGGCGCGTCGCTCAAGGACATCGAGGTCGTCTCGACCGCGACTGGCCCCGAGGTTCAGCTCCACGGCGAGGCCAAGGCTGTCGCGCAGGCGCAGGGCATCACGTCGTTCCAGGTGTCGCTCTCGCACTCGGACGACGTCGCTGCGGCGTTCGTCCTCGCTCAGAAGTAGACGGTCCCCACCTCCCCCTCTTTCCCTTCTTTTAGGCTTCTTTCGTCCGTCCCTAGATTCAGTTGGAATGGGTCTCTCAGATTTTCTCTCTGCTGCGGACAGCGAGCTGGAAGCGAAGTCGCGACTACGGGAGAGAGCGCACCAGCCAGGCGCACGCAAACACCACTTTGCCCGGCGTCCCCTTTGCGATCTCTTCGTGAGTCTTCTGGACAACTTCCGCTCGCTCTGTCGTCCGACGGTGTGCGGATGGTGAAGCTAATGGGTGCGCCGGACGACGGGACCAGTGCATCCACCTTTTCTCCGGCGATCTCGCTTTCTATCTCTCACTAATTTGCTCTCCTTCTCGTTGCTCACAAGACCCGCGACATATTGTGCAGAGAACCCGACCTGAGCATTGCATGCCGCCAGGAACTCCTAGACATGCCCCATCTCCGCCTGGACATCGCACTTAGGCGATCAAAGTGGAGGCGGTCGCGGCCTCGTACTTGAACGTGGGCGCGAGCTGCGACTTGGTCTTGTAGTAACGCGAGAGCCTGTGAATGCGCGACTCCATGAGAATGAGGCGGAACTTGGAGTCTGTGTCGCAAGATGGCGGCGTCAGGAAACAAGCGGTGGACTTCTCGTTGATGTCTCTAGATTGGAGCGCTACAATTTCACATTCGCAGTCTCGCGCGGTGTCGCACACAACCTCGAGTGCGGCTTGATGCTGACTAGCTAACTGAAAGCAAAGCAAAAAAGCAAAGCAAAAGTGTCAATTGCGTCGTTCATCGACGCGTGATCCTACCGTACGCCTTCTGTGCTTGTGTTCTCTGACACAAATGCAAGTATTCTTGGCCTCCGTAGCAACCTGGAGGTCTGCAATGATGAAACTGCCATCGAAAGGACAGGAAAGTGAACGGCCTTCTCAAACGGCATCTCGTCATGGAGGCGCCCAAGCAGCGCACCGCTGACATTGCATGCAACGTGCTTGAAGTCCTCGCCCGAGAAGGCAAGCATCAGGCCGACAACAGTAGGGAGGGGGTCAGATGTGACGGTCAGCGTCTGACGGATCCTTCAGGCCCGGCCGGTTTGTTGCGGCAAGCGCAGGATCCAGCTGGTATACGCAGCTATTCAGCCAAGCAGCCATGTGCCAGAGCTGCTGCGGAAGTACTTAGTGCCACTGTTCCTACGGATTGCCTTGGGCCTGACACTTGTCAGGCGCTCAAGGCAGAGCCTGGTCATCCTGCCCTTCTCGGATGCGTTGAGTAGGTCTCAGCTGCTTGAGCAAACAGACAACAATAAGCCCCAAGTAGTCTTGGCAGAGCGTTAAGCAGCAGCTCAACAGATGGACCGATAAGTTTGCGCCGCCAGCCTACGCAACGGCGACGCGCACGAGCTTGTGGTGGGATGTGCCGTTACAGCAGAAGGAGATAGCTCTTAGCTTTTGTTCTCGCTATTTACACTGATGCACCAGATGCACAAGAGCGCGACAAAAGTGCGGTATGTCGAGGCTGAGGTGGACAATGTCGTGACTTGGCGTAGTCGTCCCGCGCGAGGATCACAGTCTTGATAGCCCTCACAGTACTTGTGCAAACTGGTGCAGAAAGGTTTGGAAGTGGACGTTGAGACGTAAGATGCGCAAGATGAGGGAGGCGCAGCGGAACGGGTGCGTCAATGACAATGGGCAAAGCGGAGTCTTACCGCGGCGTGCGGGTCTGGCGCGGCTCCGAAGTGCTCGTCAAGGACCGTCAAAGATTCATGAGCCTCGTCGAAACTCGCCGACGCCCGTGATGCAGCGATAGCGACGATATCAGTCGACGCTGGAGTGGGTCCTGCGGACAGGGCTCAATGTGGCCTGCTCTAGAGTACATGCAGACTTGTGCTACTGCACTGGACGCTGTACATGCGCGACTGCTTGAGAAGACGATGCGGCGTAAGAGAAGCCTGGAAGCAATTGACCGTGCGAGTGGACTGCGCAACAACATACAAGCCAAACGTATTCCACCCTTCTTCGCTTTGAGCAGACCCTGCTGCACCTTCTTCAGGCTCGTCCACGTTGGTAACTCGATGAGAGTGTCCCGACGACGTCTGCTCGGTCCTTCGTCCGACAGTGAGCGGCTGGTGAAGCTTATGGGTGTGCCGGACGGTGGGACGAGTGCATCCACCTTTTCTCCGGCGATCTCGCTTTCTATCTCTCACTAATTTGCTCTCCTTCTCGTTGCTCACAAGACCCGCGACATATTGTGCAGAGAACCCGACCTGAGCATTGCATGCCGCCAGGAACTCCTAGACATGCCCCATCTCCGCCTGGACATCGCACTTAGGCGATCAAAGTGGAGGCGGTCGCGGCCTCGTACTTGAACGTGGGCGCGAGCTGCGACTTGGTCTTGTAGTAACGCGAGAGCCTGTGAATGCGCGACTCGATGAGAATGAGGCGGAACTTGGAGTCTGTGTCGCAAGATGGGGGGTCAGCAAAAGGCTCGCCGGCGGGTGAAGTCTCTCCATCCATGAGGCAGACACGCACCCTTGTCGTGGCGGTTGCGCTCGAGGTGCTTGCGAACCTGGACGGCCTTCTTGATGACTGTCCGAGCAAGAGAGTCAGTGGATGCGCCGACGACGTCGAAAGAGGGAAAGTAAGTACGGTGGTAGAGGTCCTCGGGGATCTGAGGAGCAAGACCGTTGGTCTTGAGGATACGGAGGATCTTGTTGCCCGTAACGCTCTTGACCTGGGCGACACCGTGCGAGTCACGGAGGATGACGCCGATCTGCGAGGGCGTGAGACCCTTGCGAGCGAGCTTGAAGATGTGCTCCTTGACCTCCTCGGCCGAGACCTTGAGCCAGCGCGGCGCCGAGCGCTTGTAAGGGAGGGCAGAGCCCGCCTGCACGAGTGATCGAGGTCAGCACGGCGCCCGCAGCTCTATGCAAGGCGAGAACGACGCACGATACCCTTGTGGGGGTTGTGCATGCGACCCATGTTGGCTAAGTTGTCGGCTGACGAGACGGCGAAGCGGAAGAAGAGCAAGAAGAGGGGGGAACCGGGACGGAGAAGAGGTCAGCACGGGCCACGGGGAAGTGGGAGGCGGCGAGAGCGAGACTCACGTTCTGTTTCGTAGCAGAAGGCATACCGCAAGAGCAGCCGTCAGCACCTGGAGCCAGGGAACCAAAGCGACTCTCTTGTCCCTGCGCCCCGAGCTCGCTGAGGAGCCGGGTTCATGCCGCCGAGGGGGGCAGAGGGGCGCGGCGCGACTAGGAGCGCATGCTGTGGAGTTCAAATCATAGGCTTACGGGGTGGGCGGAAAGGGGCGAGGCGGCTAAGGAACTGGACACGAGGGAGGTTAGCGCGACGAGGACGAGGAGGACGAGGAGGCGGGCTCGGGACGCACAACCTGCGCGGGTGAGGGACGGTCAGTAAGGTCCTCCTGGTGCAAGCACGGCACTGCACGACGCACCTTAGGTCGGGGTCGTTTGCTGCGAGACTACCAAAGGGAAACCCGCAACCCGCGAGCGCGCCGCCGCCGAGTTTTCGCGCAAGCGAGCGCCGGCCGCATCCTCACCGCCGCGCACCTTGACCACGGCTCGTGTGGCTTGTAACAGCTACTGTGCAGCCTACTGGAGCTGTCAGACTGCTCCACGGCCCACTCAAGCTCCCCTACGTGCACACTCCGCTTCTGCCTTGCTTGCTCGCCAAACGTTCGCATCGCCGTCTCACGCTTTGCCTGTCCAGCTTGAGGTCCTGCACGAACGCTTTTGCAAGCGATGACTCTTTGCATTCCACACTCGTCCTGTCCGTCAGCAATGCGGAAGTGTCTCGCTTGATGTCGCCACCAACCAACCACCAACGGCACCGCATTCCACGCTTGCCGTGGCTAGCAGGCACGCATTGCTTCTCACGGTTCCCCGTAACCATACGGCATCCTCCAGGAAAACTCGCATGATGGCACGACCTAGTAGGGCTCCATTGCTAGACGGGCTTTCTTTGGACGTCGTCCCCAAGTCGTCCTCCCAATGCACGCTCCGTCACCTCGTTCAGGGCTGAGATCCGAGAGATTGCTACGCTTCAAGAGATCAGGCCAAGCTACCTGTCCAAGCGACTCCTGCACCTTCTGCCGTCACTCCACCTTGATCCTCTTCACGCCCTTCCCGTCCTGCTCCGCCTCCTTGACCTCCCCATCCGCCCCCTCCTCGCCAAGCGCGACAGCCTCAACGACCCTCGACTGCTCCCTCGCGGACGCGGACGTCTTGACCGCCCCGCTCTCGACCCACGCCCTGCGCGCCTTCTGCGCAGCCTTGCGCGGGACCCTCGACCCGGGCGCGCCGATCGGGTCAAAGCCCATCACCTCCTCGTCGTCGCTGTCCTTCGCCTCGTCGTCATCGTCGGACGAGGACGCAGAGCGAGCGCGCGACTTGCGCTTCCTGCCGCGTGACGAAGCGGGAGACTTGCTCCCTCCGCCGCGACCGACGGCCTGGATCGGGCGCTTGACCTTGGTCTCTTTGCGCGCACCAGGCGAGGGCTTCGACGTCGAGGCATGCGGCTGCTCGAGGTCGTGCGAGGTGTTGCCGCCGGGCTGGGTGTGGTAGGACGTCGAGACGTCGACTGCGGGCGCGGGAGGCGCGCCGGAGAGCGGCGAGAGCGAGGGGGCAGGGCCATGCTCGCGGTAACGCCCAATGGCTGCTTTGATCTCGGGCGTGGTCATGAAGGCTGTCGTTGTCGAGCTGGTCAGTCTTGTGTGGAATGCGAGCGGGTCGACAAACGCATGCGTACAGGTCTTGCTGTAAGTGGACGGTGCGATCTTGGACGCGTGCTTGCTCGTGATGTTGGCGATGCTCTGGGCAGCAGGGCCGATTCATCAGCCTGCGCACCCGAACGGCAGCCACGTGAAGGCGTACCATCGCGTCCATCTGCCTCGATCGGACCACCGAGCTGCATCAATTACGAAGTGCTAGGCGTGCCCAGCCCGGCAGTAGTGAGACGGTGCTCGCACCTTGAACGCCGACGGCGCAAAGCCGCACTGCTCGACGAGCACCTTGAACACCGTCTCGACGACGGCCGAGTCGAACGAGTTATCAACGTAGACATGGAGGAACCACGGACTGCGCAGGGACCCTCCCAATCAGACGGTGCTTGGAGAGAAAGAGCGATGCAACGCACCCCTTTCCACCCTGCCTCGTCGACGACACGCGCGCCCAGGTGACGCCCGCGGCAGCGAGACGGCCGTCCTTGCACACCGTCTCCTCCACGACGCGCTGCCACGCATCGTCGACCTCGACTTCTGCGAGCGAGTGAGGGATAGTCAGACACGAACCAGGTTTGCCGCATGCACTGCGAGGTGAGAGTGTCACCAACCGTTGAGGAAGGCCATCCACGCGCCACTGAGGACGCCATGCTGCTTGGCAAGACCGCACATCTGAAGTTTGAAGCGCTCATGCTCAATCTCGCGGACTGGCCGAGCGACAGCGTCAGAAAGTCCGTGGGCACGAACCGTTAAAAGGAGCCTAGACGGGCTGGTGAGTGCTAGTCATTGGGGACATGCGACTCACGGTACTTCTGCGACTTCTGGTGCCCGTAGCTGTGCACCGGAGCAGTACCCTGGCGTGTTCGGGATGAGCACGTTGTCTGTCGGACGGACCGGATCACGAGTAAGGCCAGCTTACCGCAATGAGCCCGCAAGCCTCGAGCAGCTCGTTCTCAAGCTTCTCTGCCGCGAACAGGAACGTTGAAAAGTCCGAGTCGGAGTCGAGGTCGGCGGGCTTGGGCGAGTCCTTGTGGGCCTGGCAGAGGAACGAGCGCGGCCTCGACTTGCCGTCCGAGGGGACGTGAGCTGCGAGGAAGGCGTCGATTTGCCCTTGCGTAGCCGGGCCCGTGAGCTGTACGAGCGATTCGGACGAGTGAGCGAGTTCAAGGCGAACGAGGCGGGGAAGCACTCACCACCGCTGTGGGCGCGCGCGCGAGAGGTTCAGTACGAATCAGATGGACTCGGAGAGACGCTCGAGCTCACCCTTGACCATCCTTGCGACGCTGTCAGTGGAAGAGAGCGATGGCAAGATGATGGAGGAGATGTCAACGTCTCGCGAACACTCACACCGCCACACGCAGGTTACGCCGAGCAACCAGCAGTGTTTACAGCATGTCAGCAAGCATACAGAAGCGCTCCCGTGGCCGCGCGAGGCGATCGAGCGAAAGTCAACCTTCCCTCCCTGTCTCGAAGAAAGCGCGAGTGAGAGCTGCAAACGTGGGATTGCAGCTGCTCATACTCGCTGCTCCTTCGTCTCTCATGCTCGTGCCAACTGTGCCTCCCGCTTGGCCGCCCTCCGCCGATCCCGCTCAGTCTTGCCCACGAGCGCCTCCTCGTCTCGCATCAGACGCTCCAGGACTTGCGCCAGATCGTGTCGTCCGCGGCGCTCTAACCCGCTCATCGAAATGCGGTAGGCGGGCGCACGCAGACGTGCGAACTCGCGGTGCTTGAGCATCGACGGCGGCGGCATCTCGACCTTGACCTTCTCAAGTTGGGTCCGGAGGTCGACGTTGGCTTCGGCCGGCGTGTCAACGAGCGGCCCGAGGTCCACGCCGAGCCTCGCGTGCACGATCTTGACGACCGTCGCCAGGTCGTACTCCCTCGTCGCCTGCGCGACGCCCTGCACGAGCAGGTTGGGCAAGACGTCGACCTGCTCGCGGAGCGCCTCGCCGCCCTCGCGCTGCTGGAGCGTGCGCATGCGCTCGCTCCACACGCGCGCGTCCTCGCGCACACGACGCACCATCGTGCGGCCACTGCGCCAGCGCGGAGCCTGGACGACAGTCTCGACGCGCTCGCCCGTGCGCGTGTCGAGCGTGACGCGCCGCTTGAGCTGCACGTCGCGTCGCACGAGCTCGCGGCTGACGACGATCGCCGCCGTCTCGTGGTCCGGCGCGAACCCCTCGCGCTTCATGCGGTGACGCAGGCGGAGCCACGCCGGGTCGGTCGCCCGCCGTGCGGCGATGCGCAGGACGAGATGCCACATTTCGCGCGTCTTGCTCAGACCGGCGTGGTTGAGCTGCTGAAGCGCCGAGTAGGTGAGCTCGAGCGCATTGGGCGGCGCCGAACGTCCGGCGAGGGGCCGCAGATACAGGGTGACAGACGCTGCTGACGGCCGGAGCGTCTTGTGGGCGACAAGCGATTGCCAGACCGCCTGGACGAGCGGTGCGAAGGGGGACGAGAGGAGAGTGTCGTAGTGCGCAAGGGTGACGAGTTGAGGCGGGATGGCGTCGAAGACGGCGAGAGCGAGTTGGGATGAGGGATGCGCAGGATTGTGGAGCAAGTGCCGCAACACTCGTTCGACGAGAGGCGTCCCGAGCACCGCGGCAGCCGCCTGTTCATGCCGCAGTAGCGCACGTAGCGCGGACGCGATGAATGGGTCGAGCGAGCGGTCGATGCTGAAGTCGCTGACAAGACGGCTGATCGCGCCACCAGCGACGGCGATGTCCTCTTTGCCGAGCTCCTGCATTGCGCGGACAGCTTGCACGAGATGGTGCGCCCAGCGCACAACAACCTGGGCATGCTGCCGCCGATGCGCGTCCTTCGAGATAAGTTCGAGGCCCCTCGCAGCGACCAGCAGTCGCAAGCCGGACTCACGCCCGCGGCACGCGCGGGAGACGGCTTCGAGATGGTCGAGCCGGCGTGCGCGTATTGACGCGCGCGCGAATGCCCGCAGAAGGCCGAGGGAGACCGGAGAGGAAGGCGAAGGGGGGAATAGGCGAGTCGAGATCGCGTTGAGGACGTTGCGATCGGTCGTCGAATCCAGCTCGGCGGAGAACAGATGCCGCTGCTCCACGCGGCGACCGGAAGGATAGAGAAGGTGAAGAAAGGCCGTAAGGAAGGCATCGTCGGGCGGGTCGGATGCGGGGTTTGACGGCAAGCGCGAGAAAGCGTTCCACGCCCAAAGACCGAGGACGGGGCGCGCGAGACTGTAGCGGCTCGGCGCCGATGCATCCGTCGCTGTTGCGATCGCAGGATGGGGCGCCGCAGGGCCAACGAAGTGGAGGACAGACGCGACCGTCTGTCGGCTGACCGGCGCCTGTGTCGCCTCGATCTTCCGCAGAAGCTGCGCAAGCGGCCAGCAACGCTCCTCGCGCGCATGACCGCGCTCGACGCTCTGCGAGCTGCACGACTCGGATGCTTCTGGCACGGCAAACGCCGCAACGAGCAGATCGAGCGCCTGCAACTCGTCGACCCGATCCTCCGCCTCCTGCCGCTCGCACTGCGCGTTCCGTCGCGCTGCAGATTGCTCGGCCACCTCGTTTCGCGGGCGAACTTTCCGCCGCGCGAAGAGCCCGAGCGCGCTTGCGCCAAGGAAGAGCGCTTGCAGCAGGAAGGGCGTGAGGAGGCCTTGTCGGGAAGAGTGCGGCTGCGGGTCCAGCACTATTGGTGGAGGAGGCGTTGGAGGTTGTCGCGCAGATTCATCGTCGGAGAATGAGGCGCGAGCCTGGCGAATGATGTCGAGAGGTGAAGAAGCGGGCGCGGCGAGGTAGGCGGAGCGCACGCGAGCGAGGACGGCGGGAAGGTCGACCGCAGCGTCTCGTGCCGCATGGCGAGACGCGCAGCTTGCGGCGTGGTCATCGAGGGCAAGATTCGGATGTGCCGCATGTTGCTGAGAGGGAGAGTCGAGGCGAACCGCTGCAGGATTGATTATCAGGTCAAGCACCGGAGCACACACAGGGGTAGTACACACCGCTAGTCGAGGCCACAGGGCCGTATTCGGACGCTGTCTTGTCCATCTGCGGCTCGTGGGCGTTCACGCGAAACCCATGTCTCCCCGAGGTGCTGGCCGTCGAGCGCCCGTCCCAGTGCCAGGGGAGATCCGCGGCGGAGGCAAGCTGAGCTGCTGACTGCGTTCGGGGCGCTGCAGCACCAGATAACGCCCTTTGCGGCTGTCGCGAGCCCGCTGTCCGGGTCGCTCGAAACGACGGCGCGAGGAAGGTGAGGAAGAGCGTGCCGCCGCCGAGCGCCTCCAGCGCCGCTTTCTTCGACATGCACAGCGCAGTCTGCTCCAGACGAGCCCGTCGGACAAGCTGGGTGCGCGAGCTGTAGCGGACAAGTCGGCCTCGAGGCGATTCGCCGTGGCTTTCCCTCCTTCCTCCTCCTCACGTGTCCAGCTCCAAAGACTGCGATTCGTCGCTGCACACGGGCAGAGCCACTCTGCCACATATTGCGACGGGGTCAAGGTCCGAGTCTTCCACCCGCCCACGAGCTGGCCCCAGCCGGGCAAGTCGGCAAACTTTCCGACGGCGCGCACCACCAGCAAACGCTTGCATGTGTGGGGCTCGCTTGAGAGCCCTGCACGGACCTTTGCCTGGGCCATAGCAGGTCGCACCCTCCCCCGCGAGGACCGTTGCGGCTCGACACGCCTGCAAAGGCGGGCCCACCGTCCAAAGATCCCCTCTCTCGCTCGTTCGGGAGAGGCAGGAGGGCCGGGTCAGAGCGTTCCAGCAGCGCAGCAGGAGGGACGGGCCTCGAGCTGCCCGGGCAAAGTTGGGATGTGCGCGAGGCGGGCGCGGTTCCTGCGGGTTGTCGCCTCTGACTCTCCCTGTCGCTGTGCTGTCCCGTTCGAGCTCTCCCTCGGGACGGTGCTCGCGGGTGAGTAGGCGGCGGGGACGAATGAGGCACACGCAGGTCCGCTTGAGTGCAATTCGCAGTGCGCGTTCGCGCGTAACTCGATTCGGACTACTCTTGGGACTGGACTCGTCCTCGCTTTCGAGGAGAGGGCGCCTCTGTGACGAATACCGTGCTCGGCTTGGGCTGGCGCGCCTCCGGGCGTTGTCACCGGGCGAGTACGGCGGGACAACGAGACGAAGCGAGCCCGTTTCGCGGCTCGCCCCGGTTTCTGACGAGGCGTCCTCCCTCTGTGTGTAGTCCGCCAAGCTGCAGTTCCACATGTTAGGATGCGTGAACATTGGGGCAGAGTTATGCGGCGCAAGCGAGAGACCTGATCTTCACAGCCAGACCCTGCTTTTCCGCGCGAACATGAGGCTTTCGACCATCCAGAGTTGACACATTCGTGTGTCGCAATGACCAGCAGCCCCTTTCGAGCGAGTCTGTCATCTGCGCTGCTCACTTGTCAAGGACTTGCGAAAGACTCCGGTTTCGTTCCGCGCCGTGTTGCTGGTCTTGTGCTCTCTCCTCTCGCTGTCTGCAGACCGCTACAAGCGAGAGCAATGCAACACACTATCCAATAGGTCGAGAGCTACACCACCCCTTCCCGCTCCCGCTTCCGCCACTGTCTCTCGAACCCCTCCCTCGCGCCTCCTCCTCCCGCTCCCCTCCTCGCCACCGCCGCCCCGTCCCGCTCGTCTCCGAACCCAAACAGCGGACTCGCCGGCCTCTCCCCATACTCGAGCGTGAGCGGCCCGCGCGTCCGTGCCGCGTGCTGCTGTGCCGACGCCCGCGGAACGAGCGCTTTGGTCTCGGAGTAGGGCGAGGGCGGACCGGCGGGGCTCTTTGGGAGGCGCAGAGGCGGGGCAGCTGGCGCAGGGAGCGGGAGAGGCCTGTGCGCTGGCGAAGGCGCGCGGAGAGGGGGAGCGGGGAGGAACGGCGCGGGCGCGGAAGGGTGGGTGAGGCGTCTTTGCTCATGGTGCGGCTGCTGCGTAGGGGGGAGAGCCGGTGGAGGAAGGCGATAGCCGTGCTGCGGCGCTGGCACAGCGAGAGGCGCTGCGAGAGGGGCAGGGAGCAGTGGATGGTGCGCGGGAGATGGCGGCCGGCGGAGCGGCGGTGCTGCGTGCGCATGGGCGAGGCGAGGGACGCCCGCGCCGTCTGGGCGCGAGAACGACGACGAGCAAGGGCGGTGAGCGTGGACTGGCGACTGCGCTCCACCAGGCGAGGGAGGAATGCGAGCGGGCGAAGGAGGACGACGGTACGACGAGGAAGAAGGGAAGGCCGGAGGGTAAGAGTCTGGACGGTGGTCGTAAGGCCGGCCCTGATGCGACAGAGCAACGTCAGTACGATGCTACCTCCGACGAAGAGAGCACGCACCGTCGTGAAAGCGATCGTCGTGCTCTCACCCCTCCACCGGATCCCTCCGTCCGCACCCTGCTCGACTTCCTCGTGACCCTGGAGAAGCTGTGCGAAGCAAACCGCTCACTATCAGTCTCATCGTCTGCAAATGCAGTCAGCGAGAAGGAATCAGGAGCAGACGACGCACGATTGCGTCCCCATTCGCCTCCCTCCCCCCCTCGTTCCACTCCCGCCTCCTCACCACGCCCCTCCCCTCGCACCGCATCCCTCCGCCCCCCTCCTCAACTCCCGACCGCGAGAAAGCGTCCCGCAAGAAGCGCTCCTGCTCGTCGAGCACGCGCTGAAACAGCGCGAACGGATCCTCCGCCAGAAATGCCGGGTACGCAAAGCCGTGCGCAGGAGCAGGTGCGGGCGAGTAGGCAGCCCGAGGCGGGCGAGCGGACCAGCTCCGGTCTCGGCGGCGGTGGGGCGCAGCGGCGTATCCTCCCAGATCGCCGGTTGGCACGGCCGAGGCGGAAAGGGGGAGAGGGTCGGCGGGGTAGCCGCCTGGCGGGACGCGGAAGCCCGGGAAGGGGCTGTCTGGTGTGAAGTGCTCGTGGCGGTGCTGGTACGCGGCAAAAGAGGGCGCAAAGGAAGACGAGGGAGAGCGGGGACGGCGCGGAAGAGGAGGAGCGGGCTTTGAAAGCGGAGCGGGAGCAGACGAGGCGGCCTCCAATGTGCGGTCGTAAGCCTTCCGGAGCTCGGCTATGCGCGGCGCAGCACAAACGACATCAGCGTCGAAGCGCAGCCAGGCGAGGGCAGAAAGGCTGCCCATTCGCCTGCCCGCACTCACGGTCACTGAGCGTCTTGTACGCCCGCGCGAGCTCCTGAAAGTCCCTCGTCGCTTGCGCATGCTGCTCCGGCGTTGCGCGGTCCGGGTGATGCGCCTTGGCCTGTGGGTCGCCGACGTCAGTGCCTCGTGTTGGGCGGAAAGTGGGGCGAGGAGCGAGACGCACGAGACGGAGGTAGGCCGAGCGGATCTCGTCTGCTGTGGCGGTCGGCGCGAGAGACAGAAGAGCGTAGAGCGAGCCGGGAGCGGAGGCCATGAAGTGAGTATGAGGACAAGGAGGAGGAGAGCGGACCGAGGGACAAAGGAGGGCGTCCTCGTCCGCGGAAGGCCACGGATGTAGGCAGCGAGTCTGCGTGGCGCGGGAGCACTCGCAGCACTCTCGTGGCTCTCCGGTACAGTCCCGATGCGTTCTTGAGTTGCAGGTTGCGTGCTCGGCCGTTCACCCCTTGACAAACTGTCCCGCCGCCTTTCGTGTATAGAACGCGTCCGTTCTGCGGGACGGTACACAGGACGAGTCAACACCGTCCCGAAGAAGTGGACAAGCATGGGTGAAAGTGGCGATGGACGCGAAACGTACCGGGAAGTACCGATGTTGACGATCTTGGGACACCCGTCGCGCGACTTTTCTAACCGCACGCACTCCTGTGGCGCCGAACAAAGTCAGTGAGATGCTTATGCCATCAAGATACTTGGCCCGAGCAGCGCAACACGCTGGAACTCGGCAAGTCGCAGAGAAGGCGGACTCACCGCGCAGTAGTACGCGTCCGAGATGCCTGGAAGCACGCACAGTAAGTGAGTCGACGTCAGGTCAGTCGCACTCGGAAAGTTGAGGTATGTCGCGAGAGGAAAGAGCGCCGACGCACCCTGCCCGCCACAGACGATGCAGCGCCCGCCGTACGTGCCAAAGTTGCATTCGTCGCAGATGCGCACGAGCTCGGCCGGCCGCACGTACGAGTCGCAGATGGGGCTGTCCAAGGTGCGTGAGCGAGGTGAGCGGGGCTTCTCGTCGAGGACTGCGGGGGGAGAGAGAGGGAGCGGGAGACGCACCACTTGCCGTCACACTTTTCGCACGTCCGCCCGATGGCTGTTCTCAGTGTCCGACTCGTCAGTACATGCAGAAGCATGACGCGGGGCAGAGTGACGCACCAATGCCCGGCTCTGTACCGTTTGACGACCAGAACAAGGCATATTTCGACACGGGAGGAAGGGTAGGCGGAAAGTCGAGACGAGAGTGAATATGCGGAAGGGCCAATGAGTGTCAGTGGATGCCTGGCACTGCTCAAGAACGATGAATCGCCGGACGCACGCTTGCGGCACATCACCAAGTCTGTGTTGTGCTTGCTCATCTTGTTTGGTCGCGCCGAGCGTTACAAGCTGTTTGTGAAGTTGAGCAGGTGCAGCAGAACCAGGTTTTTGGGCGGGGAGGTCGAGGGTGACCAGGAGGAGGAGGGAGGAGGGAGGGAGGGGGCGAAGTCGAGAGGCGAGAGTGGCGCGCGCGGGGGTCGTGAAGTTCCGGTGGAATGCAGTGACGTGTGCGATGGTGGTCAGCTACGTGTCTGCCGTGCTCGTGAAGAGGAGAGACGCACAAGAGGGTGGTGGACGATGAGCGAGCGGAGGGAGAGAGGGCCGCGGTGTGGTGCGAGTTGGAGTTGAGCGGGGTTGGCTCGGGTGATCGGGAGCGAGTGCACGGTGCACGAGGTGCTCTCGCAGGCCAGCCGGGGGCAGGACGGGGAAGGGTGGCGGTGCAACCTGCGCCGACTACTTTCGGGCTCATCGCGTGCTTGTTCGCGTCGACTTGACTCTGCTCGCTCTCGCTTGCGCCCTGAACCCAGCCAGAGCCGGATCCACACACCCGCACCCTCACCTGCACCCACCCACGCCCCCACGCTCGCCATGGCGTCGACCGCCGGCTCGTCGACCCCGCTCGACTCTGCCTCGTCCAGCGACCCCACCTCGCTCACCTCGTCCCTCTTGCGCGGTCAGTCTGCCACTGGGTGCACCCACAGCGACTCGCCTGGACTCGCCACTCTGCCGCACCGGGTCTCGCGAGACATTGACACCGCTCACCTCCCCGCAGCCCGCCCGTACCGCTTCGCAACCCAGTGCGCAACCGTAGAGAACCCCGACCCGGCCCACAAGGACCAGTATGGCGCGTCCAGCGTCCCCATCTACCAGACCGCCACCTTCAAGGGCATGGGCGGACAGTACGACTACACCCGCAGCGGCAACCCGACCCGCTCCCACCTCGAGCACCACATCGCAAAGATCTCGAACGCCCGCCACGCCTACGCCGTCACCTCGGGCATGGGCGCACTCGACGTCATCTTCCGCCTCCTCAAGCCCGGAGACGAAATCATCGCCGGCAACGACCTCTACGGCGGGTCCAACCGCCTCATCGGCTACCTCCGCGACCACGGCGGCATCACCACCCACCACGTCGACACGACCGACCCGCGCTCCTTCGTCCCTTACCTCGACGACCCCGCGCACAACGTCGCCATGGTCCTCCTCGAGTCGCCCACCAACCCGCTCCTCCAGATTGCCGACCTCGAAGAGATCGCCCGCGTCGTCAAGCGCTACCGCAAGGACGCCATCGTCGTCGTCGACAACACGATGATGAGCCCCTACCTGTGCCGCCCGCTCGAGCTCGGCTGCGACATCGTGTACGACTCGGGCACAAAGTACCTCTCGGGCCACCACGACCTCATGGCCGGCGTCATCACGTGCGACCGCGACGACCTCGCCAAGGGCATCTACTTTACCATCAACTCGATCGGCAACGGCCTCTCGCCCTTTGACTCGTTCCTCCTCCTCCGCGGCGTAAAGACGCTCGCGCTCCGCATCGACAAGCAGCAGGCCAACGCCGTCCGCATCGCACAGTACCTCGCCCACCTCGGCTTCAAGGTCAACTACCCGGGCCTGCCCTCGCACCGCGGCAAGGCCATCCACGACCGCATCGCCAAGGGCCCCGGCGCCGTCCTCAGCTTCGAGACGGGCGACATTGCCACGAGCGAGCGCATCGTCGGCAGCACCCGCCTGTGGGGCATCAGCGTCAGCTTTGGCTGCATCAACTCGCTCATCTCGATGCCCTGCCTCATGTCGTGCGTCCCCTCCTCATCTGAGCCCCGCACTGTCCTCCCTCACTCACGCATGCGGCCACCGCACCCGCAGCCACGCCTCGATCGACCCGGCCGTGCGCGCGGCGCGCAACCTCCCCGAGGACCTGATCCGCCTCTGTGTCGGGATCGAAGACGCGCAGGACCTCGTCGACGACCTCGAGGCCGCGCTCCTCGAGGCCGGCGCCGTGCGCGTCGTCGACGAGGCCGGCGAGCGCGCCGTCCTCGAGCGCGTGCGCCCCGCCGCCGCCGCCGAGAAGGAGCAAGGGTTTGTCGAGCTCCCGAACGCGAGGGTCGAGGCGAGCGGCGGGGCGGGACAGGCTCAGGTGCCCAAGCTGGTTACGAGCGCGCCGGGAAAGGTCATCCTCTTCGGCGAGCATGCCGTCGTGCATGGTGTGGTGCGTTGCGGTTCGTTGTGTCCTATGCTCGGGCGTCGTGGCTGACGGGACTGAGGCGTGCGCAGACGGCAATCGCGGGAGCGATTGACCTCCGGTGTTACTGTCTTGCCGAGTCGCGGTCCGACGGGCAACTCTCGCTCGTCCTCCCCGACCTCGGCTACGCGCAGACGTGGGACATTGCCTCTCTGCCGTGGGACCGCGTCGTGCCCGGCTCGGTCTCGCTCAAGACGGGCCCGAAAGCCGACTCGCCGCCGGACCAGGAACTCCTCACGCTCCTCGCGAACCAGTTTGTCAACCAGGACCAGCTCAAGGCCGTCCAGGCCGCGCAGGCCTTCCTCTACCTGTACCTGCACCTCCCCGCGCGCCCCGCCCAGACCTACACGGTCCGCTCCGGCCTGCCCATCTCGGCCGGGCTCGGCTCGTCCGCCGCCTACTCGGTCGCCGTCTCGTCCGCGCTCCTGTACTCGCACGGCGTCCTCCCGCTCCCGTCCCCCGCGCCCTCGCCCTCGACCGCCGCGATCGACGCGCCGCACGCTGCGCTCGTCAACAGCTTTGCGTTCCTCGCGGAGAAGGTCATCCACGGGACGCCGTCGGGCATCGACAACACGGTCGCAACCCTCGGCGGCGCCGTCGCGTTCCGCCGCGCCGTAAAGGGCCGCGAGGGCAGGGTCGAGGTCATCCAGCCGCGGGAGGGGAGGGCCGTACGGTTCTTGCTCACCGACACCAAGGTCGCGCGCGACACCAAGACGCTCGTTGCCGGCGTCGCCAAGCGGAAACTCGAGGTGTGTCCTCCCTGACGGCGCTCGTTCGCCCGCTCACCTCGCGGAAGCTGACCTTTGTCGGAATTGCGTCCGCACAGGAGCCCGACACGATCAACCCGCTGCTCGACTCTATCCAGCGCATCAGCGACGCGGCGCACGCGGCGCTGACGTCGCCGACGCTCGCGCGCGGCGAGCAGCTCGCCGAGCTCGCGCGCCTCGTCGAGCTCAACCACGCGCACCTCGTCTCGCTCGGCGTTGGGCACGCCGCGCTCGAGGCCGTCAGGAGCAAGACGAGGGAGCAGCCGTGGGGGCTGGCGACCAAGCTTACGGGCGCAGGGGGCGGAGGGTGCGCCGTGACGATCGTGCCGGATGGTGCGTCTCCGGATCCTTCACCCACTTTCGGTGCTCTTGAGACCCTCGCATCAGAGTCGGACGCTAACTCCCTCGAGGTATTCGACGACGCAGACTTTTCGGACGAGCTCCTCGTCTCGCTCCGCGAGGCGCTCTCGGCCTCGGGCTTCGACACCTACTCGACCTCGGTCGGCGGCCGCGGCTTTGGCGTCCTCGTCCCGCCCGCCTCGGCGGTCGAGGTCCGTTCGGCTGAGGGCGGCGCAGAGGCGAGCGCCGTCCCGGAGAAGAAGCGCTTTGACGAGGCGACGGGCGAAGAACTCGGGAGGTGGGCAGAGGGCGTCGAGGGGTGGGTCCGGGCGTAGACGTCGTGGCTGTGGGTCGGTCTTGTGGGATCATCTTTTGTCAGTGTCCTGTACTGCTAGCGTTGTTTTCGTTCGTTGACAAGCTGGCGTTGTCGTCTGTGAGGGGGAAGAGCGAACTATCTGTCTCTGGATCTCGTGGTCATTTTCGGGAGGACTTAAGGCGCTATCTTCAAGCCTACCAGTCAGGTCCACCTCAGCATAGGGCAGAGTTAACAGCGTCCCGACTTCGAGACTTCGCACGTCGACACCTTCACCGCCTCGTCGCCAGCTGCTTCCTCCCCTCTCACTCGCTCCTCTCGCTTGTACGAGCTCTGAAGCGGAGGATGGCAGACGATGACCTGGATCCTGCCTTGCTCGACTTTGACTCGCCCGCACACGGCTCGTCGTCGCTCGGCGCCGGCTTCGGCTCATCGCTCGACAACGACGACGACGACCTCGCATTCGGCTCGTCGGCGCACGACGAGCTCGAGCTAGGCAGTGGCTTTGGCAGTGCGCTCGGCGCCGAGCTAGACGGGCCGAATGGGCTCGCAGGGCTCGAGGGCGCACACGACTCGCCCGCGCACGAGCCGGCGACCCCGGCTCGGCGGCGAGGGAACGGGTCGACGATGAGCGAGGCGGGCGCAGGAGCGCAGCTGAGCCTTGCGGCCGAGCTCGCGAGCGCGGCGAGACCCGAACGGCACCGCGACTTGCTCAACGAGCTGGGCCTCGGAGGGTCGGACGACGACGACGGCGCACAGGACGAGGAGCAGTACAGCGAGGACGAAGTCGGGTCGGCTGGGATGCTCGGGAGCGGATTTGGGCAGGGCAACGGCGGGATGGGCGCTCGCGCGGGCGGCGCCGACCCGTTCAGCGCGTCGCCTAGAAGGGCGCCCTCGCGGCAGGTCCGCACCCGGCCCTCGAGCGCTTCCCTCGCGCACCCGATGCATCCTTCGCGAGGCGGTGTGCCCTCTTCGGATGACGAGGAGGCCGAGGTCCGGACGCAGGAGCAGGTCGATGCCGCTCTGCGGGAAGCGACTGCTTCGCTCGACGACTCGGTGCAGACGATTACTACATTCCTCGCACATTTGCGACAACACGTGACCGCCGAGATCAACTCGTCGGCACCCGTTCCTTCTGTGTCGGCGGCCTCTTCTGCCATTCCGAACGGCTTCCCCCACCCGTCTTCCGCTTCAGCGCCTCTCGACTACACCGACCGACAGCCCATCGTCGAATCCATCTCGTCCACTCTCGTTCGACGACTGCACGACCTCGCTAAGCAGCGCGAGTCGCAGCTCCGCGAGCTCACCGAGGTCGAGCGTGTCTTCGCACGCAACGAGAGCGGGTGGCGAGCTGTGCTCGCCGACCTCGACCCGCTTGACTTTGACGATGACGAACTGCCAATCGATGGCGTCGAGCACGCGCCAAATGGCGTCAATGGGGTCGATTCGCACCTCCCGCCCAACGCGCCAGCTCCCGCCTCTCCTGTGCCGCCCGCCGCACCTCGTCCGCGACGTCCCTCGCCTTCTACCGCCCTCAGTTCCGCGCAATCCTCCCTCTCGTCCCTTCGCAGCGAAACAGCCTCACTCCTTTCTTCCCTCTCATCCATCGCCGACCTTACCCAAGTCCAGTCCGCGCTCGCGTCCGACGCAGGCCGCAAGCTGCGCGCGCTCAAGACGCAGGCGACGGCGCTGCGGGACGAGCTGGCTGCGCTCGAGCGGAGCGAGGAGTTTGTTCGGGCGTACGAGGAGAAGGAGGAGCCGCCCGTGCTTGCGCAGGCGCGAGCAGGAGGCGGCAGCGCGGAGGGACCGCACGCAGCGCGGGCGAGGCGCGAAGTCGATGTGGTGCGTCAGACGCTGGACGAAGGGTGGAAGAGGGCGCAGAGCATCTTGGCGGTTCGGTCGTGAGCGAGGTCATCTACCGGTTCTGTCCCTCTGTCACATCAATCTTGCGTACCATCGCAAGCTGTTTCGCCTGCGCATTACCCGTCGTTGCAGTGCACTATGTTTGCATACTCTCGCTCTGCGAGAGGGCACGGCCCACAGTAAGCGGGTGACTTCAACACGGCAGCTCGTGCGGAGGACAAAAGTGCGTGAAATGCATATGATACACAACAACCGAGCGACCGTGAGGGGTTTACCGGATCTGTCGCGAATGGAACCCAGGAAGGCTGAGGGGAGGCTGCTCGACGTCAGGTCCCGGCGAGTCGCCGTCCCAGAACAGCTGGATGCGCACACGCTCGGCCTGGGTGACTGATCCATGAAACGAGTTCATTGAGAAGACGGTTGTTCCGGCGAAAGAGGTGAGCAACTGGACGTGAAAGATGAGGCAGTATGGCGGACGTACGGCTCTCATCCCAGCTGTCGGCTTGTAGGAAGCTGAAGACGGCGGTATTGGCCGAGAGGACATCCTGTGCGAGAAGGAAAGCTTGAGCCCGTGCGACGCGCGAAACACGGTGTCGAGGCCTTCGGCGCAGGGCGCGAGTGCCGTACCGTCGAATCCTGCAAGAAGGGGCTGGGTCAGTGTGGGACGGGGGCGCATTACAACGCAGGCAAAAACGAACGATGTAGAAGGTCTGTTTTGCGGGCCGTCCTGCCGGATCGTGGCGTTCTTCGATGCGACGACGGTCGGCGAATGCGAGGCGGTAGTCCTCGTACCATGTGTGCTCCTGCGTATACTGAACGATGAGCAAGGGACGAAGCTTACGCGAAAAGGCAGAATGCACCATCGAGGCGAGGTCTGCGGGCTTGAGCGGCTCCTCGAAATAAGTGACCGAATAGCCGAGGACGACTAGCCATTTGCCATCGCCGAAAACGTAGCGCTGGAACATGTTGTTGCCGCCGAGAAAGGCTGCAGCGTCTCGTAGCCGCTGGATCTGCTCCATGTCGGTGAGCGGCGTCGAGTAGCCGTGCAGGTGAGCCCATCCTCCGCCTAGGAAGCTGTTGAACCCGTGAGCAAGCGGTCAGGATGCTCGAGTAGATCATCTTTAGAGCAAGCTACATACTGATGCATCGAGAGCACAGGCAGCCCGCCCTGCAGAACGCCTGTCGTGTCGCCTAGTACGTCGAACTGGTGGAGGCCGCGCTCCTCGGTCATGATCTCCCGCTTGTCCACGCCCGCAGCTCGAGCTGCGCAGCTTGTGAGCATCTCGTCCCCACCGTATGCACTCTCGTAGAGCTCGCGGCACTCGGACCAGATTGACTCCATCGCGCTGAAGAGCGCGCGGGAGAAAAGCATGCCAGCTGCACAGGTGTACGGTCAGCGCATCTGGCGCGCAACGTAGATCCGCGACATACCGCCGCCGAAAGCCATGCGACCGAAATAGTCAAGCTGATTGTACGCTTCCGTCGTGGCGCCCACTGTGTCCACGCAAGCGTCAGCTAAGCGCCGCGCATTGACGTCTACAGACGTTGACGCACGCAAGTACTGCTTCGCTGGGTTGTACTTTGACAGCATGCGACGGATCGCACGCACGTCGAGCCAGAAGGTGTCGCTGCAGGCACGATAGTGAGCATTTCAGGACTGATGCGACAAGTGACCGCTCAGAAACATGTCAGGCTGTGCGAACGGAGACGCACTCGTCATTGATGATAAACCAGTCGACACGAGCTCTGTGCAAGGAGCGGGTTCAGTTGAGGCTCGTCCGCGCGCAGTCGAAAGCATCCGACTCACCCGATCTCGTCGGCGTAGCCGCGCATCTCTCGGATCATAGACAAGACGCGTATTTCGTACCGCTCGTACGAGCTGCGCTTTATTCCGCATGAGATCTGCCGTTCACGCAGGACCCGCCGCAGGTTGTCCACGTCCTCCTCCTTCTCTTCCTCGCTGAGGAGGATCAGGCACCGAGGCGGCGCGCTCTCGACCGAGCGCGACACCAGCCAATGAGTCCATAGGTCGCTCATCTGCCTGGCACGTTCTACGGTCGTGACGATGCCGAACATCAGGCGTTCGGGGGCGGGGAGATTCTCTGCGACGCCGCCCTGACCGGGTGCCAACGCGATTGTGCGCGGGAATGCCCCAATGGCGTGTGTTGGGAGAACAGGCTCGTAAAAACGGGATCCGGACACGAGGTGGCCGGGACGACTGCTTTTCCTGCCGACGCGCAGGCTAGTCGTCCAGCGCGATCCCTTTGTTGGTTGGCGTGGAGGAAGCAGGGGCATCGTAGACCACGGGACAGAGTCGGTAGGTTGTCGTGCGGAAACGTGAGGGTGCTGAACGGGTCTGAAGACGAAGATGCGCTGGTCGATCTGGCTGAGCTCGCTGAAGAGTGCGGGCGACAGACCCTTCTCGTCGAAAGGGCGCAAGTCCGGGTAGATCTTGTTCGATGGGGCGGCCGGCCAAAGAGACGACACGAGGCCAACGGTGGCGAGGAAGGTCAGTGCAAGCTGCGCCACAAAGCGTGGACGCAGCATGCCAACGTGAGGGCACCAGCTCGAGGCCTGTGCTGCGGTCGCTTGCGCTTCTGCATCAAGCCAGAGCTCTGTCGGGCTTGATACCTTGAGCGGCCCCATATTCCGTCGGTCCGTGCGAGAGGGCGGTGCAGCTCCAGTCGCGCGATCCTGCCGTCCGTGATGGCCAGCACGCTGTGTGCTAGGAGCAAGCGAGCAGCAGAGAACAGAGCCTGGTCTGCGTGCGCGCGCGGCGCGTGCACGGGCAAGCTGGCGATCAGGAGGAGGCAGCCGAGAGAAAGGAAGAAAGCGGGGAACGGCTCGCGTGCTGCCTCTGCGAGAGCGAAGCGGTGCCCGTGGTGTTGGAGCTATCGCCTGCGAAGCAGCGCGAGCGAGGCGTGCGGTGACTGCGAACCGTTGCGAAGAGGCCCAACCGACGCCGCCGCGACGAGCGCGCAGCTGGCGGCTTCATCGCAACTGAATCCTCTCAAGGCGCCTTCTCGCTGGATCTCACATGCCGTGCGCGACTCTCAGCAGTTTGACTAGAGCAAAGGCACGAGGAAGTGTACGCTCAAGCAGGACTTTCGCTGGGCATTGCATCGCCCGAGATCACCTCACCCTCATCCACCTTCCGCCGCAGAACGCACAGCACGTTGTCGCCCTCAGGAGCTGCCCGACGGCGCCATCGGCGGGAAGCTTGGCGCCTGCGGGCGAGTTAACCGAGTCGGGGAGTAGGGCCTTGCGCGAACACGTCGAGCAAGTCCGGACCGAGACGGTCGAGACGAGAGCGAGCGTGATGGAGCAGCGCTCTGCGCGCATGGCGAAGGAAGGAATGTAAGCACGTTGTCGAGTGGAGGGAATTTCGAGAAAGCGCGACGCACCCCACTGATGCCCCTCTGTGCAGCGCGCGATTCGCACATTCGCCAGCGGGACGGGCGCCTTACACGCGGGGCAAGCATCGTCCTGCTCGTATGACTGGACGAGCGCGTCGGCGGGGAGAATGCTGTCCGTCCGAGAAACGGGAACGAGCGAGTGCGCGGCGAGAAGGAGGCGCGCGTTGAAAGGGCCTTCGGCGTCTGCGGCTCGGAGAGCGTCAGTCTCGTTCTCGTAGCTACTTTTGCTCCAAAAGGGTATGATAGAAACGCACCTGTCAGTGCAGACGACCCTAGTGTGCCTTGTAGGCGCCTCAACGTCTCCTGAATGAGCTGCCGCGCCAGTGCAAGCTGCGTCCAGGTCGCCCGCTGCTGATTTTCCGGCTTCACCTCGTCAAAGCATGTCTGTGCAACGCAAAGCATACGATCCATCAGTGCTGATGCGCAAAGGGAAAAGGAGGACTACTTACGAGCAGCGTGCGTGCAATCGTCTCTTTCGCACGGACCTCAGCGAGCTGCTTGTCGGAGAATAAGAGCGTCTCGAGCCGATCAGCGACAGACACTTCCGATGCAATCACAGGTGCAGCGGCTGGCGGGAAGGGCAAGGGCGCCAGCCGGTCGAGCAGGCCGGCGACGAAGTCCGTGTCGGAGGCGTGGGTGGTGACAAAGTGAAGGAACGGCGAGAGCCTCGAGAGAGGGGCTTCGAGACGAGCTGTGTGGAGTCGCGCAACTCCGAATCAATCCTCTGAGCAAACCTGGAATGGCATGGTGCGCACCGTTCTTGACCGAGCTGAGTAGGCCGTCCAGTTCTGCGAGAGCGTCTTCCGCCGTATGCTCCCCACCGAGAGTGCCGATGACAAGGTGCGTCCTCGTGTCTGCCAGGGTGCGGTACATGAAAGTGTCGGGGCGAGAAGTTCTGCAGATGCTCTCGTCAGCACCCTCTCCCCTTCACGCACCGTGTTGAAGGGAACGGGAAGACCGCGACGCACTCGAAGATGAAGGCGACGTCAGCTTCTCCTGCCCCACTCTCGAGCGCGACCATGCCGAGCACTTTCGCGCCCTCTTTGCGTGTGACGGCGCCCCGCCCCTCGACCTTGAAGCGGTCCTTGCGGAGCCGGACGCGGCCGAGGTGCTCCTCGAACAGAGAGCGCGCAGAGGCGGTGTACGAGGTCGAGAGAGGCCTGTCGTGCAAGAGAGTGGGCGAGAGTGGAAGAAGGTGGAAGGACGACGAGGACAGGGCGACGAGGAGCGAATCGGTCGAGGCGAGGTAGTGCAGGCCTGCAGAAACGTTGTCATCAGGAAGCGGCGCGAAGACGACAAATGAACCGCACTGACCACTGCACGCCGCCCAGGGCGTCGCGCCCATCCACCTGTCCTGCCCGATCAGCTCGAGCTCAACTTCCTGCTCCTCGTCGATTCGCAGATCTCCCGCGTCGCCGCGCCCGACCTTCACAAGCTGTACAGTACCTAGCTTGGAATAGGCGAGGTAGCGCTGAGTGCTCAGAGTGTCAACTTCGATGCATCGAGAAGACGGGCTCAAACGCACGTCTGCAGAGCGGTCGAGCCAGCAGAATTGCGTGGCGGTCCGCCCGTCCGCCCCTGCGATAGCCAGTGAGCCGTCTGTGTCGTACGTGCGCCTTGCCTCTGCGGACGCCGGGTCGATCGACTGCGTGACCTTGACCACGAAGACGCGTCCATCGCTGTCTGCCACCGCCAGTTGCGACGTAGCGATCGACTTGTCGCCTTCGGGACGCATTGTCAGCGATGAGACCAATTCGTGTGAGTGTCGCACTGACCTGAGGTCTGGACGGTCCAGTCGGAAAAGCTGAGCAGGTTGATCACGTTGACCTCGTCGGCGACCTTGACGCGCTTCAGACACGCAACCCTGCGGTTCTCGTCAAGCCTGCGTGTGGCGAGATAAGAATTAGTCAACGCAGTCTGTCTGCGGAGGATTTGGCTGAGCGAGCGTACCGCCACAGCGAGACTTCGCCGCTTCTGTGCCCGAGTGCGAGCAGCGAGCAGTCCCTCGCACTGCCAAGAACAGCGGGCGACCATGCGATGGCTTTAAGTCAACATTAACGTCAGTGTCTATGCGCTTCGTGAGCGGTGAGCAGCGTTCTGACACGTACCGCTCGTCTGGCACCTGAGCAAGTCGCCAACCATCTCTCGGCGCATCTCGCGGGTCTGCTCGGCATGGCCCGCCTCTGCGCGTTGCATCGCGTTAGAACCAAATGCCCACAGGAATCCAGACGGGACGACGCACGGCTCCTCACGATGTCGCGGATGAGCTGCGAGGTCAAGTCGGCCATCTGCAGCGGCGCGAACCACTAGTGAGCCTATGCTCACCCAGTCACCAGCAAAGCACGCACCTCGTTCCACTCTCCCTTGGCTGCGTCTTTTTCCGGTTCGAAGAGCAGCGCTTCGCCATTGTTCGTGATTGTCGCGAGGATGCAGCTGGATGGTGCGAACTTGTCAACCAGGCGCTCTGGAAGAGGATGGGAAACGAGCGACGCACGTGCCAATCTTGGATAGGCCAGAAGGCGAAAAGGCTGCGCTGCGCCAGAGCGGCTCGACAATGCCGGGCACGTTGATGTCGTATTCTGCACGCGGAAGGAACCCCGGGTGTCAGACTCGCTCCCTCGGATGTCGAAAGTACGGACTCACCGTCTACCCACTCGCCCCACTTGACCGTGTTCTTCTTCTCGACGGCAATAGACGTGCGCAGGAGCGTGTAGTCGCGTTCGCGCTCCTTGCCCTTTCCGACTGCATCCTCGCCGCCCTTGGTGCCGGCAGTCGGCGCCGCGATCGCGCTCGGGCCTGCTGCGCCCTTGTCTGCGAGTCCCACGGCGGGTGTCTGATCCGCGTGCGAGCAAAGGTGAAGCAGGGGTAAGCCGAGTTGAGCGAAGTGGGGTGCGAGACGTCCAGAAAGAGACGGACCCAGATGTGGATTTCGCCGCGCGCGACGGCCGCAACCTGGCCGTCTGCACTGCGCACAAGGGCCGACGGGCTCGGCGATGCCGGCGAGTACGGAACGTTGCTCGACCCGACGAGGACCGGAGTTGATGGAGAGACCATGCTGCAGCGGCGGTCGAGGTGGGCTAGCGCGTAGCTCGCACGACTCTCAGCGTGCGGCTCTGTCCCTGCAGTGTCGTCCGATCGAGCGGTCGACGACGCGCACGAGGCGGAGGAGAAGCAAGAGATCGCGGTCTGCCCTTCTCCTCCTCGTCTTGCATCGCTTTGAGGAGGGCAGACACGCGCAGCCTGCCGAGCCAAGATCGTACGACGGCTGCTGCGAGTGTCGCACCATTTTGCTGCCCTGACGCTCTCCGGCGACAGATGCACATCCTCGTCGCTGTTCTCCATCGTGTCCGCACCGCTTGATGAGTTGTACAGCTGCTTTGCAGACTCTGTCTTCTGGCTGGAACGCCCCTCCAGTCGTCTGCAAGCTCGCGCATCCACTTGTCGTGCCTCCTCCTCATCAGTTCCGACCTTCTCGGGCGAGTCCTCTCAGAACCTGAGTGCAGTCTGACGCTACCGCTGGATGGTCTCGCTGGTCTTGCGGGTCCGTCTCTAAGCAATGATAGGGCTCGTGACCTTCTTGAAGGGGGCCCATCGACTGTCGCAGGTTCCGGTCTACCTTGGCTCGTCATGGCTCTCCTGCTTCCGTGCAACACGCGCAGGGTGTCCGAGGATCTCTGCTGCTCTCTTTCCAGTTCGCTTTGGGCGCGCTCGTCTCTGCCGCCTCAACTCCAGTGACCAACAGGACTGGCCGCGTCCAGACAGGCTGATATGTTGCATCGGCAGCCTCGAGGCGCCGTACCCAATGCTTCACCTCGCAGTAGGCCTCATCCTTGAGTCGATGATATAGACGACTCACGCGTGTCATGCGCGGAATCGGGATGTTTCAGGACTGGCGGCGACCAGTTTGTGCGTCAAGACGGGCCGAAGTTGGGCGAAGCTGCCACGCTGCCCCGCAAGATGCTCGCCGTCGCCCGGCAGTACATGCAATGGTCTCAGCCTGCGTCAGTATGAGATTGATGCATCTACCGAGAAAAACGCCATGCAAAGGACCGTGTCGCGGGTCGGCCCGTCTTCCGCGTTTCGGGGTTGTCACCGCTTGCAGGATGCTGGCAGTGGAGGCAGGCCTGCGGTGACTCGGTCAGTGGAGCACGTGCTGCTGTCAGCATTGTGCTCACGTCAGCGCCGCCCCAGATTCAGATCGACAAGGCGCAGAAAGTGGAGCAGCGACGACGAGAAGCACGAGTTCGGCGCCTGCTCCTCCCTTCTGCACCGCTTCGAGGTTCCGCAGACACACTCGCCCTGCACTTGAGAGGCTGCACTCTAGCAGCTCCACGCCTGACTCGCCCAGAACCACTCGCTCTTGCACTCCTTCACCCCGTCCCTCCGAACAGCCAAGATGGCCCCCACAAAGGTCGCAGTGATCGGTGTGGGAATGAGTGCAAAGGTGTTCCACATCCCCTTCAGTGCGTGCACCTCAGCGACGACCCGCACGCACTCCGGTACTGACTGCGACCGCTCGAACTCGACCCCACCTCGGTCCCGACCCTCCCTCTCCCTCTCGCATTCTCGCCGCCCCCACCCGTGCTGCCTTTGTATCCGTCATGGTAACCCGCCACCGCAGTTCTGTCGTACCCTGACCTCTTCAGCCTGGAGGTCATCGTCGAGCGTTCGGCCACCCCGACCTCGAGCAAGGCTCGCGACCTCTACCCTGGCGTGACCGTCGTCAATACGCTCGAGCAGGCCCTCGCCGAGGACATTGACGCCGTGTGGATCCTCGCGCCCAACGCCGAGCACTATGCCTACTCCAAGGCTGTTCTCGAGGCCGGCAAGCACGTCGTAATCGAGAAGCCCGTCACGCCCACCTCTGCCGAGGCGTACGAGCTTGCCGAGCTTGCCAAGAGCAAGAGCCTCGTCCTCGCCGTGTACCAAAACCGCCGCTGGGACGCAGACTTCCTCACCGTCAAGGACCTCATCGCCAAGGGCACCTTTGGCGAGCTGAGCGACTTCCAGTCCAACGTGAGTCGCCAGCCACAGCTGCATACAGCTCAGCGTCGACGGGACTCTGACCTCTGCGTACCACGCGACGCAGTTTGATCGCTACAAGAATGAGCTCAACGTCAAGGTCTGGAAGGAGTCGAACATTCCCGGCGCGGGCGCCGCCTTCGACCTTGGGAGCCACCTCGTCGACCAGCTGCTCGACCTCTTCGGCGCGCCGCAGCGCGTGACGGGTCTCGTGCGCAACTCGCGCCAACTCGGCGACCCGGCCGTGCCCGACTCGTTCGTGATCCAGCTGCACTACCCCGCCGACCCGTCCACGCCCGGCCGCAGCCTCCCGCTGCTCGCGACTGCGCAGGGAAGCATCCTCTCGCTCGTGACGCCGCAGATGCGGTACACGGTGCGCGGGACCAAGGCGAGCTTTGTCAAGCACGGCGTCGACGTGCAGGAGAGTCAGCTCATCGCAGGCGGAAAGGACGCACTCGCGAAGGACGGGTTTGCGGTCGAGCCGAGCGAGCAGGCGGGTGTGCTGTACCGCCTTGAGAACCCGAGCAAGCCCGAGACGTGCGTTTCCCTTATCCTACTCCTAGTCATTGGGTTCCGTCTCGCTCGTACTGACGCGGTCATCTTCGCACTGTCCCTGCTTCCCTTGTTTGCGCCTCCTCGTGTCAACAGCATCACCTCGCACCCGGGCTCCTACCGCAGCTGGTTTGAGAACGTCGGCGCGGCCCTCCAGGCGCGCGACCCGAGCCAGCTCATCGTGCAGCCCGAGCAGGCCGCGCTCGTCATCAAGGTGCTCGAGCTCGCGGCGCAGAGTTCGCAGGAGGGGAGGACGCTTGACCTTGTTGTCTGAGTCGGAGAAAAAGCGCGTGGCGGACCGCGATAGACTGTGCAGACCGGAAAAGAGAAGTGACATTCGCTCTCTCGCTTGGACGCAAGTTGCGCAAATCATTGACGAGGTTGGAAGATCGGCGGGATAGCTATGCGGTTCTGAACGAGTGGAGGACAGAGACGGGACAGGCTCGCTACAAGATGGTGGGGTTCCCTCCGAGCATCACTCGAGCTTGGGCGGCTCGTCTTGCCCATCCGCCGCTGCTGCCCCGAGCGGCGCCATCGCCGGCGCGTCCGCTTCGGGCGGCGGGTTCATCCACCCCTGCAAGTCCTCGTCGTCGAACCCGCTCAGGTCCTTCGGGCTCCCGGGCTCGGCGCTCCCGGCCGGCGACGCCAGACCGCTCACGCCTCCGACCGAGCCGGGGAACGCACCAGGAACGTGCGGCGTCGGCGCGAGGCTGTCGCTCGCCGCGGACCGCGCGGTCGTCGACGGGCGCAGCGAGAAGAAATCTTCGGTCGAGACGCTTCCGACGCTGTGCGGCTCGCCGCGCGATGCGAACGGCGAGTCGACGTCCGAGGCCGAGGCAGAGAGCGCGGGCGAGGGCGGCCCGCCTGCTTCGGACGCGGCGGCAGAGGCGTTGCGCGACGCGACGGCCGATTCGACGAGCTCGCGCGCTTTCGCGCCGCCAATTGGGCGCGCGGTGCGGCGGCGGTAGAAGAGGAGGTATGCAGCCGAAGACTTGACGCGCTCGGGGCTGATCTCGGAAACGCGAGACTGCGCGGAAGGAGCGGGAGAGTCAGGCCGCGATGGCGGAAACGGGAGAGAAGGCAAATACGCACGTCGTCAAAGTCGTACCAGCGACCGTTGTCCGGGTTCTTGGCAAACGCAGTGTAGTGTCCGCCGCCGAGGCCGCCAAAGTGGTTCGACACGGCGTACAGGTCGTACGTGAGCGAGTCGGGCTCGGTGATTGCAGGCGCATTGTCCATCTGCTCGGCGAGACGCTGCTCCACCTGGTCGCCCATGACGAAGGGAGACAGGTCAAGGCCGTCGAGCGGGAAGTCGACGAGGTCGTCGAGCTTGTCGCGCGAGTAGCGGCTCGACGAGAAGCGCTTGAGCGCAAACACGAGCACGTCGGGGACCTTCCACAGCTCGACCTTCTTCGTCGCCTGCTTGTGCTCCTTGCAGCTCGAGCAGTACCACTGGTCGTCCTCGCCGAGACGCTCCTCCTTGGTGAACTCGGTCAGGCAGTCGGCGAGCGTGATCGTCTTCTTGGCGCCGCGGCCCTCACGCCGCTTCGCCTCGATCGCAGGATCGACGACGTCCTCCGTCTCGCCCCACGTGCCCGCGTCGCCACCGAAGAAGTGGTCGTGCGCCTCGGCGTCCCAGTGTGCGACGAGCGAGTGGCCAGTCGAGACGAGAGGCACCGCCGGTGCCGATGCTGGCGAGACCACAGCTGAAGACGACTCAGCGGCAGTTACAGGCGCGGCTTCCGGCGTCGCGTCCTGCTCGCCGCGATCGGGCCTGGGCGAAAACATGTCGACATCTTCGCCGGCCTCCTTCTCCTTCCCTGCTGCCGATGCCGCCTTCGTCGCGAGGCGCTCCGCACGCTCGACAAGCGACTCGGTCGACTCGTTCATCGCCGACTGGTCGAGCGGAAGTCGGCCGTTCGACGTCGGACGCTTGCTCACCTCCAGGCGGAAGACGGGACGGCGACGGCGCGTGGGAGCAGCTGGCGAATCAGACGAAGCGGCCGAGGTGCTCGCCGTGACGGACGACGAGTTGGTCGAAACGGTGGAAGAGTCGAGCGTGCCGGGAATGGGCGGGGCGAGGGAGGAGACCGACGAAGCGAGTGAAGACTCGGCGGCGCCTTCCCCCGCAGGAGCTGCGGCAGAAGCGTTGGCCACGTCGACTGCCGCAGAATCGGGTGTCTCGACCTCCATCTGCGCAGCGTCAGGTGCCGGCTGCTGCTGCGCCGCCGCTGTCGCCTCCTTCTCCTCCTCGTCCCAGCGGATGTCCTCCTCCACAAACTCGAGCAGCTGCTCGGCGCGCCGCGTGACGCGCGCATACTGCTTGGCGACCGCGCGGCGGATCGCCGCCTCGCTGCGCGCCTCGTCGGCCGAGAGCGTGACGATGAAGGGCGAGCCGAAGACCTCGCCTTGCGGCTGGCGCATGCCGAACAGGGGCTTGGACGACGAAGAGGACGAGGATGCGAGAGGGTCCTTGATGTGCATGAGCGGGAGAATGGCGGGTGCGTCGGGCGCCTGAAGCGCCTCATCGGGCGGAGCGACACGGCGCATGCCGCGCGGACGCGGCTGCGAGTACGGCACGGTCGTTTCGTACAGGATGAGGCGGTCATTGCTCGTGTTGACGTCGGTGACCGACTCTTCGTCGTGCCAGTCCTTCCAGAACTTGGAGTGCCACTCCTCGGTGACGATGAGGCGCTTCGGGTCGAGCGACGTCAGTTGGCCGACGACCGACTTGAGCGTCTTGAGCGTGCCCGACTTGGGCACCTCGAGCTCGACCGAGAGGATGCCGCGCGCCGGGTCGAGCGGGACGACAAACACCTTGCCCGACCACTTTTTCGTGACGGGCAGGTTGGTCGTCACGTACATGAACGGGTCAAAGGTGATCGAGACCTGTGCATGCGTGCGTCGTCAGTGATGCATGGGGTAAGATGCGTGAAACAGGAGACGTACCTTGTCGCAGTCTGGGCAAACGACCGTGCTGCGGTACTGGCCCTGGAACAGATCGACGATGACCGAGTCGTTTCGCGAGCGGTACTGTTCCCAACACGTCTTTGCCATCTCGACGAGCTCCTTGTCGCCGCCGCCCTCCCAGTCGGGCGCCTCGGTCGCCGGCTTCTTCTTGATCCGGTTCAGGTCCTCGTGCGTCCCGTCGAGCAAGAACGCGAGCAGCTCCTGCGAGTCCTGCTGCCCGTAGCCCGAGAACTGGGGCGCAAAGCGCGCGAGCGCCTGCTTGAACTCGCGCGGCGCGACCGAGGAGCCCGTGCCGTGCCACAGGCGCTCGATCAGCTGCCCGAACGCCTCGGCGACTTGGCCACGCATGCCGAGCGGGTTGTCCGGGTTCAGCTCGTCGCGGTAGACGCCGGCTATGCAGTAGAGCGGACGGTCAGTGTCGCCTTGCCACAGGCGCGAGTGGCAGGAGGACGCACAGAGGAAGTACTCCTGCAGCTCCTTCGTGTTGCTCATGCACTGGATAGCCGAATTCATGAAGCACGTGCTGCGAGTACGAGCTCCAGTCAGTCCTGCTCGCATGCGCAGAGAGCGCCCGTCCAACTTACTTGCCGAGGTTCTGCAGTCCGACCAACCCCCTCTGCCCCTTGGCCGCCGCGCCCGTCTTGCTCCTCGTGAGCGCACCCGCGACCGAAGCGAGCAAGCCTCCTCCAGTATGATGGTGTCCAGCCGCCTTGGCGGGCTCCTTGGGCGCGGCAGGCGCGCCGGGCGTCTTGCCCTTGTGCAGGCCCGTGTGCCACCCTCCCGCGAACAGCCCGTGACTCTTCTTCTTCCCGTCTGCGGGGACCTCGGCTGCGGCCGCCACAGGCGGCGCAGCGGGAGGGGCGAGCTGGGCATTGCCGCTCTCAGGCTGCTGCGCGTCCTGCTCCTCGGCCTCGCGGAGCGCGCGCAGGACCGACTCGGCGTCGACGATCCACGTCCCGTCAGGCTGCTGCGCCTCGACGGCGAGGCGCGTCTCCTCGTCGGTG
Organism: Rhodotorula paludigena; assembly: GCA_036244875.1. NCBI lineage: Eukaryota > Fungi > Basidiomycota > Microbotryomycetes > Sporidiobolales > Sporidiobolaceae > Rhodotorula > Rhodotorula paludigena. The sequence continues at coordinate 480,029 of BQKY01000006.1, forward strand.
AGGAGCGCGTCCGTGAGCGTCGTCGTGTCGTCCTCGGGCGCGAACTCGAGCAGCTCGGTGCCCGACTCGCGCAGCTTGTCCGGGAAGACGTACGCGGGACCCTCGAGCGCCGAGACGGCGTCGCCCGCGGGCGGGAGGCGCCAGAGCCGGACGGGGCGCGGCGGGTCGTCGAGCGAGAATGCCTCGGTTGCAAGGGAGACGAGCTCGGAGACGCGCGCGTCGGCCGAGAGGTTCACGACGGGAGGAGATTGATGCGCCGGGACGGGAACGGGGCCGGACGAGTTTGACGAGTCGGGGAGAAGGACAAAGAGCTGAAAGCGCGGAGGGTAGAACTCGATCGTCTCGGACATGGGGCCGGCAGGGGCGATGACAAGGCGCGGGAAGCTGCGTCCGTCGGAACCGTACCTGCGAAAGACCTTGTCAGCGTCTCCAGCGTAAAGGGAAACGGATTGGAGCAGACGGACCACTCCTCGAGCAACTTCCACACGACTTCGGGGACGGCGACGCAGTCCACGTCGAGCACGACGCCCTTGCGGAGGCTGGTGCCGTCGGCATCGACGAGGTCGCTGTTGTTGATGGGGCCGACCTGCTCGGGCGAGAGGGCGACGTCGTCGTCCTTGGACTGGGCGACGCCGGAGCACGCCGTCTGCCACCTGCGGTACCACGCGCGCGAGACGAGGTACCAGGTGTCGCCCTCCTCGAGGGGCCGCTTGACCTCCTCCTGGACGAGGTCGAGCTGCATGTCGGGTGCGATGCCCTCGTAGCGCGACGCAGCCTGGTACGAAGGGACGGCGCCGTCGTCTGCGTCTGCGTCGCCGTCGTCGTACGCGAGAGGTGACGGCGGCGGGGCCTCGTCTGCGTCTGCGTCTGCGTCTGCGTCTGTCAGGGAGTGGTCCTGGTCTGCGGGCGAGGGGGAGCGCGGGGTCGACTGGATGTTGAGGCGGGATGCGCCGATGGACCCCTCGTGGTCGCTGGCGCTGGCCGAGTCGGTGGCCATGAGGTCCTCGGAGTTTGCGCGCTTGGGGGCCGAGGCGGGCGGGCCTGGGCTGGCGAGCTGGCGCTTGCGCGGGAGCGACGACGACGAGACGGACGAGACGGGGCTCGACGGGCGCGGCTGCATGCGCGCGGGCTGCGGCAGGAGAGGGCGCGCGAGGGCGGGCGGGGCAGGGCTCGCAGGGCTCGCAGGGCTCGGCTCGAGCACGCGCGAGGCAGTGTCGCGCGGAAGAGAGGACGAGCCAACTTTCCCCGCGACCCGCTTGCACGCTCCCAGTCCGCTCCCACCTCGGCCAGAGCGCACGTGGCTGCGTGCACTGCACTCGAGAGCTCACTTTACACCGCTCAGCCCTTTAAAGAGCTCGATCAGAGCGAGTCGCGCCTCGGTTGGCCTCGTCATCGCCGCTGCTTCTGCGCCCGCGCACTACCCCGTCCGCACGATGGACGGCGTCGACATCCCGCCCATCACAAAGGCGTACCTCGTGTGCGCGCACCTGAGCTCGACTCGCTCCAGAAGGACCCCGCGCTGATCTCGCTTCCTCGTCCTCCTCTCGGCCCGACAGCGGGGCAGTGGGGACCAGCGTCGCAGTCGTGCGTCCTCAAGCGCGTCTGTCAAGACAGGCGGAAGACAGTGACTGACTTGCTTTGTACCCTCGGCACGTTGCGCCCACCACGTGCAGCGTACGTCGCTCCTTCCGCTCGACGATGCGCTCGACCTGTAGTGTCCTCGAAGCTATTCGCTGATCTGTCGCTAGCCATCCCGCAGAATGCAAGTTCGTAACGCCGCTACAGCTCTTTCTCTCGTGGCGGTCCGTGACAGAGCACGGCCAGGTGGGTGCAGACCCATTCCGATGGCTTCGTTCCGCGCAGCGCAGCCAGCTGACGAGGGGTCCGCTTCGTTGCTCCACGCAGATCTGGCGCCTGGCAACATGCTTCTTGTACTGGGGCGAGCTCAGCCTCGACTTCTTCTTCCACCTCTTCTTCTTGTGCGTTTCCGCAACGTTCAGTGCTTCAGGCGAGACGGTGCTGCGCAGAGAAGGACATCTGCGCTCAACCGTGCGCTGATTCATTGAGCGTTACTGACGCTCGTGTGGATCTCGCAGCATGCGCTACTCGAAGATGCTCGAAGAGTCGGCATTTCACGGTCGGAGAGCAGACTACGTCTGGCTCCTCCTCGTTAGCTGCACCCTCCTCCTCGTACGTGTCTCCGCCTTGAACGCTCATGATTGCTAGCCAAAGACGAATATTGCTGACATTCTCGCTGTCGAGCAGATTCTCAGCCCCCTCTCGCCTTCTCCCTTCCTCTCCTCGCCCCTCTCCTTCACAGTGAGTCAATGTCGTCGCATGCGCACGAGACTCGGCCTGCACGCTCTCTAGTCGCACATCACGCTGAACTTCAACGCGACTCATCCGTTGGACCACGCTTCCTCACTGCGCGCGCCTTCTCGCAGCTCGTCTACCTCTGGTCCCGCCTCAACCCCTCCGTCCGCCTCTCTCTCTTCGGCATCATCACCATCACGGCGCCCTACCTCCCCTACGCGCTGTGCCTCTTCTCCTGGGCGCTCACGCCCGCCGACCGCGCGGGCTCGCCCGGAGGAGGGTACGGGTGGGGGCTCGGCGTCATCATCAGCGACTTGCTCGGGATCGCGGCGGGGCATTGGTGGTGCGTCACTCGTTCTCGTCACTTCGTTGGCGCTGTGCTAGACGGTCGGGAGGGCGTGAACGAGTGCGGGACGGGCCGCTACCCTCATTTACGCCTCTCCTTCCACGTTCTTGAGGACGTCATGACACGCTCATACCCCTCTGCACGTCTCGCAGGTACTTCTGGACCGAGATCTGGAAGCGCGAACGCGCGTCAGGCGGGCGCAACTGGCTCGAAACGCCTCGTTTCCTGTACGTCGTGCACGTCTCCTCGAGCTTCTCCTCCTCCATCCCGACGACCTGCCCTGTCGCCAGCAGTCTCTCAACACGGCAACAGACTGTGACTGACCTGCTTCGTTGCGCTGGCTGCGCAGCGTCAAGCTCCTCGACCCGCCTTCGCGCCTCGAAGAGCTCGAAGCGGCCGACCGTGCGCGGGAGCACCTCGCGCAGCAGTACGAGGCCGACCGCGCGGCTGCAGAGGCGCAGGCGCAGCGGAGGGCGTACGGGCGCTAAGTGGGATCGGCTGGCTGCGGAGGTTGGCGATGGAGTGGAATGAGACGGTGCGCTCGTTGTGCTTGCCTCTGCGTCGGGTCGCTGTCGCCGGCGCTTGTTGCACGGACTTCAGATTGCGGCTCAACGACGCTTGACTCTGGCATCCCACCCGCTCCACTTTGCCATTGCTCTTCTCCTGTGACCGAGCATCGCTGGGACTTCTTCGCCTCGTGCCGCTTGACGGTGTCCCCGCCCGCCACCGTGTCTCAGATTGATCGGCTGAGGCTTATGCTTCCGTCACAAGCGCCGCCGTTAAAGGCCCACATCTGGCCGGGCTTCCCGTCTTTGCTGCTATCAACGAGACCTGTCCTCCTCCTGCGAAACGGCCGCACTCGATTCAAGCACACGAGCTCGCCTACGGTCTGCGCAAGGACGTCGACGCGCGCTTCCTGGTGCGTGACTCATACCTCAAATCGCGCCCGAGACCTGAGGCCTGATGAAGCGCCTCCTTCACCGGTTCTCGCCTGCCCTCCTTTCGCAACTTCGCAGCGCGGGCGTCAACTTGCCTGGCACTCACGACTCGCTTCATGCTTGGCCAAGGTGCTTCTAGTGCTCACTTTCAGGCTGTCTCCCATCGAGGCGAACAAGAGGGATGAAGGTCAGCAAAGGCTTCGTTGCACCTTCCCTTCTTCCTCCAGCGCCGTCAACTGACGACCCGTTCCTCCCAAGAGATGTCCGCGCCCGGTACACCACAGCTACCCTGTAGAGAAGACATCAGGGCGGCCGCTTCTACTATTCAAAGGCCAATCGATTCTGCTCTGAGGCGGCAGGAGTCTCGATGCGCTTTGGCTTGTTTCCTTCTTGGCTTGTACCCTCACTGGCCGACAACAACGTTGCAGCACGCCACTCAACGCCCTCTCCGCCTTCGCCTTTGTCTGCAAACAGCAAGAAGCACAAGCGGAGGCGCCTCAGCTGCAGCGAGGCGCGGCAGGCGTCAAGGTCTCCTCAGCGTCACCGTCGAGGTTCAGACGCATGTTCCTGCCCCAGACGACGACGGCGCCAAGTCCCCAATGCAGGGCGTGGCCTTACTCGACTCGCGGCAAGGGTCGTCGAGCAGTGCGACACAGGCTCACGATGCAACGTGGGAGGCTCAGGATCAACGACTGCGGGAAGGGCCGTTTGTCCGCCGTAGCGTCCTTTGGCGCGGCTCAGCCTGATGAGCGCCTACGGTGGCGAAGCTGTGGTGCCGCTCAGGACGGAGCACGAGGTTGGTGGGGAGGAGGACGAGTCGAGGAGGACCCTGAATGACGTTGTGTAGTCGTTCTCTGTCTGAACAACGTTGTACCGATTGAGTAGCATTTTCAGATCCGCATTCTTGCAAAGACAGACTTGATCACGCCCATCTTGTCCGCCGCCGCGCGCTCCTATCCGCTCGAGGCGTGATCCCGGAGCTCGGGCGGGTCTGGTCTTGGGGAGAGGGGGAAGGTGGATGAGTTGAAGAGGTGGGAGCGAGGGGCGCCTTCTGCTGGACGCTCCTCAGAAGCTACCCGACCTGCGAGAGAGGCAGGCGCGCGGTCGGGCAGCGAAGCGGGGAGGCACGAACGGGGAGGAGGGCGGGCAACTGCAGTTGGTCGGCTCGGGCACGGCAGTCTTCTACCGACCGAGTGTAGTAGCTCTTTATACGTGATTGTCTGTTGTAAACAGAGGCATGGCGAATGCAATCTCCGGAGAGCCGCACTTGTATGCCAAGCGTTGTGACATTTCGGCGTCAGCGCCGTCTCTGGGGACGGGTGGGTGGGAAGCAAGAATCCAGCGTCCGCTGCGGCCAGCGAGAGAAGCGAGCGAGCAGCGCAGATGGGAGAGGAGAAGAGGGAGCGAGCGGCGAAACGGTTTCCGCCCTCGACAGGGGGGAACATCGCCTCTCGACGGTTTCGCGCGCTTTTGGGCTTCTCGAGTCCTGCGCGCCCGCTCAGCTCGAGTCGGACTCTCCACTCCGGCTCGACTCGACGTGTCCTTCCTTCGCTTCTGCTGCTATCGATGCTTGTCGTCTTTGGCCCATCGTCGCGTCTATGCTCCTGCGAGCCCACACGCGCCCCGCCACGCAAGAACCCCATCCGCTCGTCTCGCACGCATCGCTTATCTACGCAGCGTCCGCCGACTCACGCAGAGACCAGTCTTGAGCTTGCTGTGCTTCGCAGGCATCTCCTCTGGCCTGGTGAGGTCGCTCAGAGCGCACACGAGCGGATAGGCGGCACGGCTGATGCGTCGACTTCCGACGCACGCAAAATCTCTTCCACCAGCGAGCGCACGCTGGGCGATGTGAGGCACAGCATGCATGCATAGTCGTTGACCAGGCACCGCGCTGTGTACAAGAAGCTGCTGCCGTGACTGGATTCCTTCCCCGATCTCCTCCTCGACGCGGACTCGACGGTTCGTCAAGTTGTCTGCATCGTTTTCGAGGCTGGGTCACCATCACGACGCCAACAGAACCTTGTACACTGACATCATGCTCGCGCACTGCGCCATCGGACGCTCCGCTCAGAATGTCGAGCAACGTGAGGGTATCTTCGCGTCGTACCGCTTGGCGCCTTCCAGACACGCCGTGCTCCGCATCGAGCATCTGCCGCGGCACACTCCGTCATCGAACTCGTTGACCGGGCGCTGCAGCTACTTTTGCGCATCTTGACGCTGCTTGCTCTTGCTGTGCTTAGCACGTCTTGAGTTTCTCGTTCGCTCCGGAGGTTGCTCGACTCGCGGACGCTGTGCAACCAGCCTGACAAGATCACTTCTGCTTCCGTCACGAGCGCCGCCGTCAAACGATCCCATTCGGCCGGGCTTCCCGTCTTTGCTGCTATCAATGAAACCTATCATCCTCCTGCGAAACGGCCGCACTCGATTGGAGCACGCGAGCTCGCTTGCGACTCGTGCAAGATCGTCGACGGGTGATTCTAGGTGCTTGACTCATACCTCGAACTGCACCGAGACCTGAAGCCTGATCAAGCGCCTCCTTCACCCTTTCGCCTGCCCTCCTTTTCGCAACTTCGCAGCGCGGGCGTCAACTTGCCTGGCACTCACGACTCGCTTCATGCTTGGCCAAGGTGCTCCTAGTGCTGACTTTGAGGCTATCTCCCATGGAGGCGCACAAGAAGGGATGAAGGTCAGCAAAGGCTTCGTTGCACCTCCCTTCTTCCTCCAGCGCCGTCAACCACTGACTACCCTTTCCTCCCAAGAGATGTCCGCGCCCGGTACACCACAGCTACCCTGTAGAGAAGACATCAGGGCGGCCGCTTCTACTATTCGAAGGCCAATCGATTCTGCTCTGAGGCGGTTCAGGAAGCGGACGCTTGGAGACGGACAGGCGACGAGGGCCAGCACAAGGCCGAGCCCCCGCCAACCTGCCCGCGGCAAGCGCCAGCGCAAAATCCGCCTGTGAATGATGGAGAGAAGGGAGGGCTCGAGCGCGACGAGCGCGTCGCGTCGAAAAGTGCGCAAGGCTCAGGGGAGGCGTCGTGGGCCTCGTCAGGAGTGCATTGCGCTACTGTGCGTGCTGCTGTACTACCCAGAGCTGTCCACGGGATACTTTACGGCCTGACACGAGCGCGAGACGCGAGCGGAACGAAAGTAGGCGCAATCGGGCGTCGTCCTGCGGTGCCTCGTCCGCGCCTCGTCTCGCAACTGCCGAGCACGATGCTGCGAGTAGCTGCACGGCGAGCACTTGTCCCGCGGGCTGCGCTCAGCGCGCGGCTCCAGTCGACGCTGCCCAAGCCCGACGCGGCGACTCCTCTTCCTCCGCCGACGGCACCCGCGGGCAACGCCCCGCCTCTCCCGCCGCCCGGGCCGCAGCCTGCAGTGCCCCAGCCGAGCCCGACTGTCGCAGAGTCGACCCCTGCACCCGCTCCTGCGGCCCCGTCGAGCCGGTCGAGCGGTCCCGGAGCGGGCAAGCGGCTCAAGTCGCTCCTCGTCTCGTCGGCCCTCTTCCTCGGGACGGGCGCCTTCCTCGCCTACGCGTACGACTCGCGCGCAGGCGTGCACCGGTGCGCTCTCGCACGACCGCCGCAGCCGTGACGTCGCGCTCACTCTCCCCCCACTTGCAGATGGCTCATCCAGCCGGCGTTCATGGCGCTCACCAAGGACGACCCTGAACTCGCTCACGAGATTGCGGTCAAAATCTTGTCCAAGAATGTCGGTCCCGTAGACTGCGGGGTGGACGACGAGCGGTTGGCATTCGAGGTTCGTCTCGCTCCTTCGCCTCGTACGGATGACCCGCTGATTCGCCTCCGACACTCGCAGCTGTGGGGCAAGAAGTTCTCCAACCCGATTGGAATTGCGGCGGGCTTTGACAAGCATGCCGAGGCGATCGACGGCCTCTTCAACCTCGGATTCGGCTATGTCGAGGTCGGCAGCATCACGCCTGTGCCGCAGGTGCGTCGGAACCGTCCTTCTCTCTTTGGCCAGGCGGCTCACGCGCCCTCTCGCAGCCTGGTAATCCGAAGCCGCGTGTCTTCCGCGTGCCCGAGTCGAACTCGGTGGTCAACCGCTACGGATTCAACTCAGAGGGCCACGCTGCTGCGCTCGCCCGACTCCGCCAGCGTGTCATCAACTTCGTCTACGACTACGCTCCCTCCCTTCCCGCTTCGCTCTTCCCCGCCCCTCCTGCCACTCCGACTTCGGTCGAGGACTTTGACCCAATCCGCTCCTACCTCGCATCGCCCGAGGCTGCCGGTGCCGCACCCGCCGATGCCGTCGGTCTGCCGCGCAGTCTCTCGCCGGGCAAGGTCCTCGGACTGAATCTCGGCAAGAACAAGGTCAGCGACCCCGACTCGATCGACGACTTTGTCAAGGGCATCGCCGCTCTCGGTCCTTACGCCGACGTCCTCATCGTCAACGTCTCGTCACCCAACACGCCCGGCCTGCGCAACCTCCAGCGCAAGGGCATGCTGTCCGAGCTCCTCGAGGGTGTTGTGCAGGCACGCGACCTCCTCCCCACGTCTATCAAGCCGCCCGTCCTCGTCAAGGTCGCGCCCGACCTGGACGATGGGCAGATTTCCGACATTGCATACGCCGTGACAACGTCCAAGGTGGACGGTGTCATTGTCTCCAACACGACCATCTCGCGCCCCGCCTCGGCTGGCACGTCGCCCACGCTCAAGGAGACGGGCGGCCTCTCCGGCCCGCCCGTCAAGGCGCTCGCGCTTCGTGCGCTCTCGGCGCTGTACGAGCAAACGGACGGCAAGATCCCGCTCGTCGGCTGCGGTGGTATCGCGTCAGGCCAGGACGCGCTCGACTATGCCAAGGCCGGCGCGAGCCTCGTGCAGCTCTACACGGGCTTCCTCTACGGCGGTGTCGGGCTCCCGCGACGGATCAAGGATGAGCTCGCAGAGTTGCTCCGCAAGGAGGGTAAGACGTGGAAGGACGTCGTCGGCAGCGGGCGCGCCAAGGCCGTTCCGCCCCCGCCTGCTCCGGCCGTCGCCGTGAGCCAGAAGGCCGACGGCTTGAGCGAGAAGCCGACGGAGGAGGACTTCCAGAAGCAGCTTGGCGAAGCCAAGGTCGAGCTCGAGGCGCTCATCAAGGAGCTTGCGCAGTCCGATGCTGCCCCGCCGGCGACCGCTGGCGAGTCGGCCGCCGCGCCCGTGGCGACCACGGTCGCACAGCCTGCGACTACGCCCGTCCCCGTTCCTGCGCCTGTTGCCGAGTCGCTCCCGACCTCGGCTGCCTCGCCTGCCGTCGCGCCCGGCCCCGTCTCTTCCGCCGGTCCCGTTCCCGTCTCTCCCTCCTCTCCCGCCCCGACCGCGTCCTCGCCCAACCCTGCACCTCCCATCGCCAAGACTGCGCCCGCATCCAAGATCGATGACCTCCCGCTCGCCGCCCCGGCGCAGGCCATCCTCGACGACAAGGCCATCTCGGCGCTGCTCGACCCGGCAAAGGCGCAGGTCGAGACGGGCGTGGTGCCCACGCCTGAGGGGAAGAAGGACGTCGGCGAGGAGCCGAAGAAGCAGGACGACAAGCGGTGGGTGTGAGGCGTGAAAATAGAACAAGAACGAGTGCCCCTAGTCGATGCGGGCGACTGCGCGAGCGCCAGAGCAGGCACGATCTTCTTCGAGACCTGCAGCGTCGGAGGTTCGTCAAGCGTGGCGAGTCGAGGTGTGGGTACGACGGCGGAGCTCCCCCTGCTTCCACCCCACTCGAAGTTCCGCGCTGGTGCTTGCTGCTGATCCTAGCTGGCTATTCCGACGAGAACGACGACGCAAAGACTGCGCGGATGCGATGACGCTGGCGGCAGTCGAGGCGCTGCGCTTCTTCCGCTGACCGTGGCTTCGAGCAGGGCTCTTCGCCGTCTCGCAGTGTCCTTCCACTGACCACTGGCCTCGCTTGCTGACTACTGGCCTAGGGTAACTGTGCACTGGCTCTGCATGTCTGCTTCTCCTGTTCCTGCCTGTCAACTAGCCAATCGCCTCTTCTTTCGTGCCGGTGTCGCTTTGGCCCCGATGGTTGTCGCACTTTCGGGCTATCGCCTTCACGTCGGGCATCGAACACTCTCGCAGACCTCCACTGTGCACCATATGGCGGCAGTCAGACGCCGACGGAGCTGCCGGCGGAGGGCGTTATTCATCGGGTTCACCAGGACCCGAAGTGGAGGCGGAGGAAGATGAGAGGGAGGGCCGCCTCAAGTCTTGCTCTGCTTCTTTTCTCTTCGTCCACCCAAGCAACAAGTCACAATGTCTCTCGAAATCATTGCCGTGATCGGCGCGACTGGCTACCAAGGATCTGGCGTCGTGGCGAACCTCCTCGCTTCGACTTCTTTCGTCGTCCGCGCCATCTCGAGCAACGTCAACGGAGGCAAGGCTCGAACTCTTGCGGTCAACCACAAAGCTGCCGTAGACGCAGGCCGTCTGATTATGATGGAGGCTAATCTCGATGACCGCGAGTCGCTTGAGAAGGCCTTCGAGGGCTCGTACGGCGTCTTCGTTGCCCAAGCCCCCGGTCCGACCGAGGTACAGCAGGGGCGCAACATTGTCGACGCTGCCAAGGTATGTGACAAACTACTCATGCTAGGCAGCTCGCTTTTGACACCGCGCTCACCCGCAGACGACCGGAGTTCGGCACGCGGTTTTTTCCTCTCTCCCGGGTATCAAGACTGCGTCCAATGGCAAGTATGCCGTTGCGCCGTTTGACAATAAGGAAGAAATCGCGAATTATGCTCGGCAGCAGCTTGCGACCACAACCTTCGTCATCCCAGCGTGCGTTCGATTCCGATGTGTCCCTCGTTCATCTCGTCTGATGCCTCTGTGGTCATAGTGGCTTCTACAGTAACCTCTCCGCCCCTTTCTACTGTCACCGGCGCGGTGAGTGACCAAAGTAGCCTCCGTGATGTCCGTAGCTCACGTCACTCTCGCAGAGGACGGTGTCGCCAAGTTCTGCGGCCCCGGCATGAACATTGAATGGGTCGACGACCAGCACGACGTTGGCGTGTTTGCGGCCGGTAAGTCTGGCTCTCTTTCGTGCTCTCTCATGCACTTACGCTGCTTTGCCCGACAGCGATCTTCACAACGGGTCCGGCCATCACCGCCGGCAAGACCTATCCCCTCGCATCTAAAGCCCAGACACTCAAGCAGATTGCACAGACGTACGAGGCAATCACGGGCGACCCGAGTGTCTGGGAGCCGCTCACGCCCGAGCAGCGTGCTGCCTTCCTTCCGCCGTTCCTCGTCTCCGCAATCGAGAACATGTACGGGTGCGTTGTCTCGTTTGCGCCCTCGGGTGCCACTCCGCAACCGAGTCATGTCAGAAGCCACAAGTTGAAGATTCTTTGTTGCAGGTATTTCGAAGAAATCGACTCGAGCAAGACCTGCTATGGCACCATGGACCCGAAGGACGATACGAGCTTCCAGGATCTTGGCGTCAAAGCGTCGACAGTCGAGGAATGGCTCGCACGCACCGGCTGGAGGGCTCCTGGATTCCGGGCGAAGTCAGCTTAGTGCTCACCACTTCCTTCTCGTTGTTCACTCGCGCTCGTTCTCGCACGTCCCTGCTTGTCATTGAATGACATGTCTAGGCATGATGCAGGTAGTAGAGCTACACGACGGAACACACACGTCGAGCGAGAGGGATACAAGTGATAGAACGAAACAACACGACCAAGACATGCTATGACCCGAGACTCATGGCCATCTCATGCCGATACTGCCCTCGCCGCACTCGCCAGGGTGACGAGACTGCCCTTGACGACCGGCATCCTCGCCGCGCTGACGAGTTTGTCCTCGACGCCAAACTCGTCCGACAACGCAAAAGGGTGCGCCGCGTCGTCTTCGGCAGCGAAATCGATCACGACGCGTGGCGAGAGGACTTCGTCCTCATCGTCGAACGGCGAAGGCGACGGAGAGCGGGAGGATGCGGCCGAGTTGGCGGACGAGAGGTCCGAGATGAGCGACGGTGCAATCGAGACTGAGTCATCGATCGAGGCGGACGGCGAGTGACCCGTCGAACGTGCGACGGAAGAGGCCGAGAGGGAGCGCAGAAGCGGAGTTGGCTCGACGGGGAAGAGGTTGTCGTCGTTGAACCGAGGCGGGCGCGACATTTTCGGCGAAGCATCGCCGTCGACGATGCTGGACGAGCGCGATACAAGGGCGGAGAAGGAGAACGAGCCGAAGGAGGCGAGAGATGGGGTCGTGCGAGATTCGTGGTAGGTTGTCGCCGATGCAGTCGAAGCGGATGAGCCACGACGGGTCGATTCGGCGGTGAGACCAGCCGAGTCGCGGCGGCTCGTGAGCGACAAGCGCGGAATCGACCAGCGCGAAGAGCCACTACGAGGTGCGTGAGTGCAGGCGGCGACGTCGTCCAGAGTCGGGTCGGTCGGGAGAGGCGGGAGCGACATCGGTTGCTCGGCGTTGCTGTTGGACTTGACGATGTACTCGCGCAGCGCCTGCAAGCACGTCTCGCTGGCGCGACGGCCCTCTTCGGCCTCGGCGAGCTGGATGCGCAAGCCGTCGAGCTGGAGGCGGAGGTCGCTGAGCATTTCGCCCGAGGGCTGCGACGCGCCGGCAAAGTCGCTGACGGAGTCGGTCAAGGACGAGCGGCGGCTCCACGACTCGAACATGGCGACGGAGTCCTTGCGGCCGCAGAGACGGAGGTTGGCGGAGAGAGGTGCGTCGGCATCCGAGTCTTCGCCCGAGCGAGTGCGGCGAGACGACGAGGTGCTGAGACGGCGAGCGAACCTGCGCTCGAGATCCCACTCGAAGTCGCCTGGCTGCACGAAGTCGGGCAGGCCGGAGACAGCCGAGTTGCGGCGTGAGGCAACCTTGGTCGAGTGGACGCCCAGGCGAAGCTCGCGCAAGCGGTTGATGCGCTGAGCGTCGTCCTCGTCCTCGGGGACGACAGCGATGCTGGCCGAGCCGCGGCGGTGCGCAAGACGAGCAAGAGGAGTCGCGGTCGAGGTGCTCTTGGTCGGGCTGCTCGAGAGCGCGATGGGCGCAGAAGCGGGCGAGGAGAGACCAAATCCGAGGCCGAAGCACTGCGGCTCAGGCTCATGCTCCTCTGAGGGCGACGCAGGGTACTCGGGCGAGGCGGCAATGGCGGCGAGACCCAGGGACGAGCGGCGACGAGGAACAGTCGACTCGTTGGCGAGCAGCGAGGCGCGGCGCGGCGGGAAACTATACTGCATGTCGATCGAGCCACGCGGTTTGTTGTTGGACGCTTCGGTCTGAAGGCGCATGATAGCGCGGCGCGACTCCTCGACCTTGGAGCGGAGCGTCGTGACCTTCTCCTCTGCTTCGCGGCGCTCGGCTTCGAGCGCGGAGACACGCGTACGCTCGGCCTCGAGCTGCGTCGCCAGGTCGACCAGCGACCCGCGTAGTAAAGCAACCTCGCTGGCTTGATCCTCGACGACGGCGACGGGCGGGCGGCTCTCACGGAGAGCCTGAAGTTCGGCGGCGAGCTCTGCCTGCGCGACCTTGGTCGCCTGAAGCTCGGCAAAGAGAGCTGCCGGGTCGAAAGTGGAAGACGGAGCAGCGTCACGCTCCGACAAGAGGGCGCGCAGGCGAGCATTCTCCTGCGTGAGCGCCGAGACTGCCTGCACCTCCTCCTGGACGAGGGCGTCGAGAGCGCGGAACGAGTCGTCGCTCATGTCGTTTGACCGAGTAGAAGGGGAAGCCACCAGGGCAATACGCTGCGCATAGTGAGCAGGTGAGCTCCGCGCTAAGCGATGCGCAACAAAGGGGAAATGCGCACAAGAACAGTTGGGAAAGGGAATCGACCGGATGCCGCACAGCGGGCTGAGGTCGAAAGAAGAGGAGTAGGGCGAGAGGCGCACGACGCTGTCGGTGAGCCACGCGAGGTGATCGAGCTCTTGAGCCGACAAGCGGACAGAAGGCGAGTCGAAGAGGAGGGGGAGATGGCGGGTCGCAACGATCAACGGTGCGAGCGGACGCAAGAGATGCAGACGGGAGGCAAAGAGAGGAGCGCAGCCTCCAGCTCGGCTGGATGGGTCTCTCCTGAGCAGCGAAAGCCAGGCAGTCGGCCATATGGAGGAGAAGGAGTCGCGGTTGGAGCAGGCACAGTCGCTCCCTTCCCGATGCGGACCCTGTCTCAGCGCCTCCGAGCGAGCCATGTGCGCTTTGCGTTGTCTCGGACTGTCGATCCTGCCACGAGGAGCAAGGGACTCGCAGGAACGGGGACGGCCGCAGGCCTCGGCGAGGCGGCCTTGCAGCAGGAAAGCCAGGTCCTCCCGGTCGCGTGCGCCATCGCGGGAGGTCTGGAGCAAGCGATCGGATCGCCAGCGCCCGTCTGCGCTTTTTCGGCAGCTCGGCCGCGCCGAGGGTCGTCGCAGAAGCGGTCCGCAACGGGAGGAGCACGATTTTCTTGGGCGTCAGAGGCGTCGAACGGGAGCACTTGGGCTTTGCCGCGTGGTGGTGCATCGCAGTCGCGGTACATCGCGGTCGCAAGTGGATCGAGGCAGTCCCAACCCCGATCGGAGGAGCCGACGCAGACCAGCGGACGAAGGTGAGGACAGGTGTGCGCCGGGCCCAAGCAGCCGTCGAGCACCGAAGGAGGCCGCCTCGAATCTCGGCTGTGACACAGTGCACGGATGCTCTCACGCCTCGAACAAAGTCGGTGTCAGCTGCTGACGAGGCCGGGTGGACCCGTCCAAGGCGACGAGCAGCATGAGGTCCCGTCGACCTCCTGGGGGGCTGCCTGACGCTGGCTTCATTCAAAGCTGTTCATGTGCCCTGTGTGCTGCTTTCAGCTGCACCGTCGCTTTCGAGACGGTCGGAGTCGAGGTCAACCTCGCTGCTTTCCTTTCGACCGCAGACGGCCGCTGCTTCCCCGCGCGTCAAGTGCTCGAATCTGCTGTGCACGAACTCTTAGAGTCGCTGCACTCTCCCAGCTCGCGAACCTCCCGCTCCTCCAGCGGCCCCGCCTGCCTCGCTCGCGTCGTCGTCCCCATGCCGACGAAACAGGCCCACCCGAAGCACAAGACGGCGATCCAGAGGCCTGGCGGCAAGAAGCCTCGCAAGGGCACCAAGGCGCCGACGCAGACCCAGTCCAAGAAGCGCCGCTGGAAGCCCGGCACGGTCGCCCTTCGCGAGATCCGCAAGTATCAGAAGAGCACCGAACTCCTCATCCGCAAGCTCCCGTGCGTCGCGCTGTGAACGATCGCAAGGATGCGCATGGACCCGTAGGCTGACCGGGAACCGCTTCCAGCTTCCAGCGCCTCTGTCGCCAGATCGCGACGGAAAACGCGGGTGATTTCCGCTGGCAGGCCGCTGCGCTGCAGGCGCTTCAGGAGGCCGCCGAGGACTAGTGCGTCCGATTTCTCTTCTCTCGGGTCGCGCAACCTCGAACAGCACGCATGGCGACCTCCATTTGCGCGCTCGATGACTTGTACTCCGCTCCGGAACCGGCTCGGACTGCATGCTGACACAACCGAGCACACGCTGATCAGTTCAAAGCACAGCCTCATTGACCTGTTCGGCGACTGCAACCTGGTGAGCCGCCATCATCAGGTCAACAAGCCGACCTTTGCGTCTTGCTCGCTCGAAAGGGCGTTCTCGCCCCCTGCCCGCTCACAATATATTCCCGACAGTGCGCCATCCACGCCAAGAGGGTCACGATCATGCCGTCCGACATGAAGCTGTGGGCCATCTCTCGCGCACCAGCCAGAGTTGATCTGACGCATGAACTCCTGCAGCGCGAGGCGCCTCCGTGGCGAGCTCAAGTAGCGAACCAACCTCGCCCACTAGTCCAGCTTGTCGTCTTTGTGCCATCTGTACCCGCATGCACCCCCTCTCGCCTTGGTCGTTGTTCGCGATTGCGCCGCCCGTCTCTTCTCGCCTTGCCTCACCCGACCACCGTTTGCGCCTTCTCTCGCCTGCTCCGCTCCGCTCGGTGGACCTGTACAGGATGGAGAAGCCCTGTAGTAATCGCGGCAGCCGTCTGTACCGTGTTTGCGACTTGTTTTCGCGAGACACGAGAATATTGCGCGACAGGAGACCCGAGATCGGCCTTCTCAAACGGGGTCAAAGCGCTCTCACGTTCTCAAGCGTTGATCAAATGAAGGGGCGCAAAGCAGTTTAAGATGCAGGGAGAAACCGAGAATGCATGCACGAGTCCTGAACGAGAGACGCGCGGCGGGTCCTCCTCAACTCGTCCTCGTCCTTTTCCTCCTCATGCGGTCACGTCATAAAACCCCGAGTCGTCCTCCACCCACTCAGACTCAACCTCCGGGAGCATCTCCAGTCCCATTTCGCAGTCACCGACGCCGCGCTCCACACCGTCGGCCTCATGCTGCAACCCGTCTGCCTCCCTTTGCGCCGCGACAAGCGCCGCAAAGATCGAAGTCGGCGCTGCGCCCGACGAGCGCCTGCGCTTTCTCCGGCGTTCCTGCACAGCCCCGTGGTGGCTTGCGCTTGCGCGACTCGCCGAGTCCGACGAGGTGGACGAGGCAGTCGACTCGGTCGACGCACTCGACGGAGTCGCCGCGCCCGTGTTGCGGCTGGTCGACGGGCTCGTTGCGCTGCCCGCTTGGCACGCCCAATGAGGGAGCGAAATGGCGAAGCGCGGGTCGTCGCTCCAAGCCCAGTCGAATGCGCCCTCGTCACCCTCGACGGGGAAGCGGCGAAGGTAGACGTCCGAGCCGAACCAGCGGATGCGCTCGAGCGGCGAGCGCGTCTTGGCGAGGAGCGGGAGGACCTGGCGCGAGAGGAGGGGAAAGATGTGCGTGCGAACGGCGGGGTGGTCGAGCTCGGCGTACTGGAAGGCAAGGATTTTTGGTCAGCCTCGCCCGCTCGTTCGCATGGTCATTCGGAGATTGAGAGCGAACGGGGCTATAGTCCCAGGTGAAGGAGCGGAGCTTGCGGAACTGGGAAAGCTCAGCGCCATAGCTCGACTGCGGCGATGTGGGAGCGAGTCAGCCAGAACGAGCTGCGACCGGAAGTCGTTCAGAAAGCACGCACCAAAGGTCCCTGCCACCAGGCTAGCTCCTCAGAGTCGACTCCGATCCCGAGCTCCTCGACTTCGTGCGCCACGTCTCTCACTTCGCGCAAGAACCCGGCGGCGAGTTCGCGCGAGTTCCAAACGAAGAGAACGAGATGCTTGAGGTTGTGGAGGCCGCGAAGAAGCGGGAAGATGTGGCTGCGGAGGAGCGGAAGCGGGAAGGGCTCGTAGAGACGGAGGACGCGGAGTGGGACGAATGGCGGGAAGTCGACCCAGCGAAGAAACTGGGAACGGTTAACTTGTCAGCACCGTTGCAGCGAAAGAGGTGCTACGCAGAACGTGCCTCGAGACTTTGCGTCCACTGATCCAACAGTGGGCGGGACCGTGTCGACCAAAAGCCGACGAGCTCGAGCTCTTCTGCGCGCGTCCAGACCTCCGAGTCCCACCAGCAGTCGGGCACGATGCCTGGGTCGGCGGCAAAGTCACGGTGCACGCGTATCTCGGTCGCGGCAGGCGCGAGCGTGACGAGCTCGAGTACCGAGTCGTGACAGGCGTTGAAGGTGAGCGAGCGGATTGCGGGCGTGAGGAACGGGATGAGGTCCCCCGAGAGAGGCACGCCAGGAGGTGCGACGTAGGCGGAGAAATAGCGCGAGAACTTGATGCCGCACAGGTAGAGATCGCGGAGAGTTGGGTGAGCGGCGATGGCGAGGAGGATGTCGACAGGGACTGTGCCCAGCGAGTATGGCGAGTTGGTCGTCACGCACTCCTCGTCACGCCAGACGAGCGCAAGGGACTCAAGCATCGACAGGCGTGCGAGCGTCTCGACAAAGACTTTGCCAAACGTCGGGCAGCGAAAAGTGCTGAGCCCGATGGCAGGCGCGTTCTGCTGAAAGAAGGCGGGCGACGCCCAGGCGACGGAAAGGTGCCGCACTGAGCGCGCTCGAATTGAGCAGGGCGGAGGCCACAGAAGGTCTGACGAGTCTGCTTCGTCGTCACCGCTAATGGCGCTAAGGCGGTGAATGGCGTGAGCGGCCACCGACTCCGCATTCTCCTCTGCGTGCACTCGCACGTCGACACCATAGTTGCGGTACACGAGTGGGCGGCTGGCCAACCAGGCAGTGCGGCACGTCGAGCTGAAGTTGACGATGTCGGTTGCCCTTTGCGTCCATTCCTTCGAGGTGGTCCTCGTCCCGTCGCTCGTGGTCGGCGCGATTTCGGGCACGCAGAACGAGCCGATGCGCTCGAGTACCTCGAGAGGGAGGCTGTCGAGTGAGACGCGTGGAAGCAGCGGGGCGGCGGACTCGGAGGAGAAGGCGGTGCGCGTCGGCGGGCGTGGCGGATCGAGGGCGGTCTCGATGAGGCTAGAGCTGCTCTTGCCCGGCGTGTGATCGTACGTCTGCTCTCCGGCGAGACGTGCAGTGCCGCTCGAGGTCGACGAGCGCATCATGGCGACGAGGTTGCTGGTTGACGGACGAACGACGGCTGAAGAGCGACACGGCTCGCGAAGGACTCGAGGCGCCGGCCCAGAGCTCAGGGAAGTGTCTGAAGACCCGCACAGTACCGCAGCGTGCTCTGCGATGTGTCGAGGTGGTCTGATCGAGGGGAGAAGCGTCGAGGTTGGAATGTCGAGGTCCACCTTTGAAAGCCTTTTTGGCCATTCAAGGACACAGACGGATCGCGACGACCCACATTGCAGGGTGAGAAGGCGGCGAGCACGCGCGTGACCAGGACGCGCCAAGAAGCAAGGCAAGAAGCGCTTCCGCGTTGTTCCAACCGAACATCTCGCGCCCGTGGCTTTCACCGGCTATTCGTGCCGTGACTCTCGCACGCTATGAGACGTACTGAAGCACATTGAGTCGAGCACACACCCGCCGCGCCCGTTTACGCGTACAGATCCACCTCGAGCAATCCCCTTGGCCTCCTCGTCTCGAGCCTCGTGAGCCGGCTCAGTTGCGGCAGGTCGACCTTGCGGCGCAGCTTTACAAACACGTGTGAAGGATTGTGTCCGGCGTGAAGGGACGCGCCGGACAGGAGGCACGGCTCGCAGAGGTCGAAGGACTGGGGGCAGTGGCCTGCGAGAGTGGGAAGGAGCGTTCGCGTCAGTTCCGCTCATGCTAGCACGCAGAACATGATGGAAGAGCAGCGTACAGCATCGCAGCCACGGCCCGCGGATGTACCGATCGCATGCATCGCACACGACGCGGTCGTGCACAATCTCCTCGTCTGCCCGTCCCGTCTCGGCTACTCCGTCATCGATGCTCGTCCGACCCGCCTCGGAGCGCAAGTCGACCAAGTCGGACGCGCCGTCCGCTCCAGACGTTGTTGGCGACGGGAGGTACAGCAGCGGGAGGAGCGCCTTGACGCTCGGGAGCGGGCGGCGAATCGGGTGCGTGATGCGCAGGAAGGCGTGCGACGAATCGTGGTGTGTCTGCGAAGATGCTTCGCAATCGGGGCACTGCAGCTCGCATTGAGATCAGTGAAATGCTCAGCTGGAGTATGTGTGGAACCAAACGCACGAAGTCCACACTCGGCATCGTCGGGCAGTTGGCGCATAGCCATCTCACGCCCTGCTCGACACTCCCTGGCGGCAGCGGCTCGCCGAACGAGCTGTCCGGACCGGGAATCGTGCGGCTGCACGATGAGCACGAGACGCCGTGCGAAGGGTAGGGAAAGCGGAGCGGGGGGCGCGACGGGCGGGTGTACGAGACGGCAGAGGAGGCGGCGGACGACGGAGTGAGAGAAGCGAGATGTGCGAGTGTCGCCGGTGGCGCGGAAGGTGCTCGCGTTGGTGCAGGTGGGGGCGGCGGAACGGAGAGCGCGCTTGGCGGGTACCAGCTGCTCGGCGGGGGCGGCGGAGGGTGGCTCGGATGCGGTGGAACGGGTGGGAGCGTCGAGTACCAGCTCGCCCACCAGTTCCAGTAGTCAGCAACGCCCTCGGTTGGCTCGGGCGCGGCGGTACCGGCTGATCCGCTGCTACCGCTCGCAGATGCAAGGGACGATGCGCGAGCGCGCGCAAGGTCGATTGCACGCGGATCGATGGATGAAGCGACCGAGGCGGGTACCTTGAGCAGGATGTGCGAGTCGTCATGCGTTTCGGAGGAGGTCGACGACGGGAGCAGCGGCGGCAACCCTTCGCACTATTGCAAGACGGTCAGTCAGACCCTGGGTGAGGGTGAAGAGCAAGGCGCACGCACCTCTTGGCAAAGCAAGTATGCCTCGCACACCGCGCACACGAACCGCGCGCCCACGAGCGCTTTGTCGCACCTCACGCACTTCTCGTCCCTTGCCTCGCCTCCTCCCTCGGCCTCTTCGCCTGCGTCCTCCGAGCTCGTCGTGACAGTGTAGCTTGTCCGTGCGTCCTCGCCCTGCCCTGACTCGGACCCGCCATCTATCGAGCCTTCCTCGCTGCTGCTCGCGAAGAGATCCCTCGCGCGCTCGCGCTGGCTTGGCGTGGGGCTCGGACCGAAGTCCGACTGGAGCGACGGACCTGAACCGTTCGAGAGCGAGGGGAGGGACGAGCCAGGGCGATGTAATGGTGGAGGAGGGTAGAAGCCCGGGTGAGGAGGAAAGAGGCCCGCGAAGCCGTGCTGAGGCGGAGGCGGTAGCGGCGGCGGAGGAAAGTGCGACCAGCCGAAGCCATGAGGGGAGCCGTGCGGAGGAAGGTATTGGTACGGCGATGCGCGCGAAGGGATCAGTGGCTCAAGCGGGGCGGGCGGATAGGGGTGTGGGTGGTGCGAGAAGCGTCCGCGCGCAAAGTTCGGAAATAGCGCGTCGTGCGAGCCGTTCTCGTGCGGCGGGGGGATACGGGAGGTGTCGTGCGAGGCATAGTGGTCGTAGGCGTTGCGGGACGGAGCCTCGTCGAAAGACGGGCGGGACGTGTCGAAAGGTTGCGAGACCGACGAGACGGTGCGCCGCTCCCAGTCATCGTCTTCACGGTCATCGCGCGCAGCGGCTGCGTCCTGCTGACCGCGACTGCGGCTGTACGCCTGCTCCCGCAACCAGCCGTCACTGCCGCCGTCGCTCGATCCGGACAAGGACGCTGGCCTCGCGCGTGATTTGGCAACCCGGCTCCTGCTCGCCGGCCTGGGCCACGCCGCACGCTGCCATCCGGCACCGACATCGCTGCCCGCACTGCTGCTGCCCCTGCGGCTCGGCGGACCGTCTCCGAAAGAGTAGACGGAGCTCGTCGTGTCACTCAGGGCGGGTCCGTCGTACTCGACGAGGATCTCGAGCTTCAAAGTGATGCTGGCAATTTCGGTGGAAGCGCCGTGGCCCTTGCCGAACCAGCCGGACGACGACGAGGCGGACGAGGAGGCATCGGTCGAGAAGTAGTCGAGCGCTTCTCGCAGGTCGGCAGTGGAAGCCACTTCGATGCGCTCATTGTCGTCGTCGAGGTAGGCAAGGCGGAAGGACCCTGGTTGCAGGGAGAAAGAGCGTGCGAGCTGCGCGATGCGAACGACGAGCGAGGTGAATCAGCTTCACAGCACAGTCAGGCGAGTTGCAGCGGGGCAGTCAGGCTAACCTTGATTGCGAGGTCGTCCCGTTCGAGCTACAGAGCGGGAGTGCCGGGTGTCTGTGTCAGCAGGAGCTGCGCACACGCATAGAGGAGAACGAGACGCACTGCGAAGGCCTCCCCGGGGAAGGTGACGCGCCGAGGGTAGCCCGAGCCGGCGAGCGACGCCTTGACGGTGAGTCTCACCATCCTGCGGTACACGCTGCACGGGTGCGCGGGCGCGAAGAGCAGTCAACGGCGAGCTCCCGGGAGCCGGGCGGGGCTGCTGCGGAGCGATGAGACCTTGCCGGCGCAGGGGAGGCGCACTTGCTGTCTGCCCGCACTTTCGCCGTACACGCGCGTCCCGACGCGTCCAGACCACACTTCGCAGTGCTTGCTCGCACACTCGCACACCATGGCAGAGTGAGCCAGTACTGCACACGCACAGGCAGACAGCATCCGAGACTGACGCTTGTCTTGCTCAGCCCGTCTGCCTCGTCTTCCTCGGCTGCTGCTCCTGCTCCCGCTGACGGCGACCACCTTGCGCACGGCATCCGCGCGCTTGCCCTCAAGAAATGGAACGACGCCTGCGACCACCTCGCCCAGGCTGTCGAGTCGTCGTACGTCCCGCCGCTCCTCTCTCCTTCACTCGCGGACTCCGCTGACTGTGCTCTCTGCCGACAGCACCGCCAAGCATGGCGACCTCGCGCCGGAGAACATCGACCCACTCGTGCTCTACGGCAAGGCTCTCCTGAACAGCGCCATCGCCCAAAGCGCCGTCCTTGGCGGTGCCGCGCCGCAAGGCGAGCCGGCCTCTGGTGCGGTCTCCGCTGTTCTTAAAGCAATGCAAGCCGATGACTAATGATCCAGCGCGCAGACGCTGCGCCTGCTGCTTCCTCTTCCGCCGCTGCTGCCGGTCCGTCGGCCTCGACGTCTTCCGGCCCCGCTGCCGGTCCCTCGAGCGCGAAATTCCACTTTGGCGGCGACGCCGAGGACGACGATGCGGACGAAGGCGCCGACGGCGAGGACGGCGAGGAAGGTGGTGCGGAGGGCGAGGACGAGGGCGGCGCCGCTGGCGGCGACCGCGAAGACGACCTCGAGTCGGCGTTCCAGGTGCTCGACCTTGCGCGCACGATCCTGAGCAAACAGGTGGACGAGATTGAGACTGAGCTGGAGCGCGCGGTGAAGGAGGGCGGTGACGGAGCCGAGGGGAAGAAGAGCGAGCTCGAGGAGATGCGCAAGAGCAGGAAGGACAAGCTGGCAGATGTGCACCGCTTGCTGGGAGACGTCGCGACCGAGTCTGGTTCGTCCCGCGTCTCTCTAACTTCTTTCGACTCGCCACTGATACCTTTGCACGTACAGAGCAATTCGACAACGCCGTCGAGGAGTACTCCTCTGCGCTCTCGACCCTCTCGCGCATCCTCCCTCCCTATGACCGCGCCCTCTCCGAGCTGCACATGCTCATCGCCCTCGCGCTCGACTTCGTCCCCAACGCAACCTCGCGCGCCGTGTCGCACGCCGAGAAGGCCAAGGGCGTCCTCGTTCTCAAGCTCGCCGAGCTCGAGAAGGTGCCCGAGCAGGAGCGCGAGGACAAGGCCAAGCGCGAGATCGAGGACATCCGCAGTCTGATGGGGGACGTCGATATGAAGGTGCGCTCGCGTCCGCCTCTTGTGCAGGCGCGGGAATGTCGCAACTGACGCGCGCTACTGATTGCAGATTGAGGACCTTCGCACCGTGCCCGAAGCGCCCGCGCCCACTGCAGCCGACTCTGCACTCGAAGCGCTGCTGCGTCAGTCGTCGAATGCGATGGCCTCGGCGGCCGCGAGCGGGAGCATTAACGACCTGACGTCGCTCGTCAAGAAGAAGAAGAAGGCCGCGCCCGCGCCCGGCATCGTCCAGGAGGAGGTCAAGCCTGCGCCGGCTGACGGTGCGCAGGGCGGTGCGGAGGAGAACTTGCTCGTCGTCAAGAAGGAGGAGGACGGCGCGAGTGCCGAGGGGTCGAAGCGCAAGGCCGACGAGGATGGCGCCGCGCCCGAAGGGGACAGCAAGAAGCCCAAGGTCGAGGGGTGAGTGGGGTGCTGTACATTCGCCGTGATCTTTGCATGGAACGCTTTGCTCCCGCCGCTCGCGTAGCTGCTTACAAGGCTGTGCTTTGCTGTGCCTCCTGTCCATTGTCTCCTGTGGTTGCGGACTTCCGCTCCGGCTTGTCCGCCTTTCGACCGCAGCATCTCAGGAGAAGCCTTTCATACCGGAGACTCCGCGGTCTCTCAGGCTCCCTGCGGGAGTGCTCCTCGACCCTTACCTCTCAGAGCCACTCCCTCACTCGCCATTCTGAGTCCCCGATGACTACCCAGGACGATCTCCGCGAGATCATTTCTTCCATACGCGCCGCCTGGAGGTCGGAAGACGGCGCTACGGATTACAACAGCCAGTTTATGCAGTGGCTCCGACAGACGAACATCATGGTCAACACTGCGCAACACTGGGCACCCAGCGCACGCGACCAAGCTGCTCGCGAGCTTCACGCCTTTCACGACGCTGTGGGCGCGCTTGCGCGTTCAGACCAGAAGGTGCGTGCGATCTCTCCTGTTGCGCGGCACTGAGCGGATGTTCACAATTGTCTTTGACAGCTCACCTACGACAGCGACGAGGCTCGCCGCCTTCTCCCGAGTCTTTCGCGCCTCAACCCGGTCATCGAAGGGCTCAAGAAGCTCGTCTATGCGTGCAAGCAAACCGATCTTTTCAATTTCCACACGCAAGCCGACAGCTGGCACTGGGCTGTGCTGCTCTTTGTCACAAAGTACGCTGCAGGCTGGACCTGCGCCGACGCTGAGAACGTCGGGGCGGAGTTTGAGAATGTGGCCACGCTTGTCATGGGCGGCTACGATGCATCCCTCATCGAAGCACAGGGGGCGCGTCTTCCGCACGATCCGCGCCCTTTGACAAAGCAGCGTTTGACCTTCTTTTGACAATGCAGCTCCCAGTCCCAGCCGAATCTGGCAAGGTCTTCCCTGAGCTGCACCATTTGTGGGTGCAGGCCGGACAGCCCGCTGTTGGAAGCGGAAGCGCAGCGGGACGCGCATCGCGCTCGACCCGCACCCGTTCTCAGTCACCTGTGCGTCTCGACGAGGCGCAAGTCATGATTAATCTGCTCACACACAATCTGAGCAGCCCCGCGACGAGATACAAAACGACCGTTCCAACCGCCGCGAGCGCTCCCTCCCGAGTCATCTCTTCGCGCACCCGCACTACAAGCTCCAGTACATGCGTTACTAGCGCGCTCGCATGAGCTGTAGCCAGTACGCGTGACCAAGGCGAGGTCTCGGTCGCGGATGGAGCCGCGATGGAGCCGCGGTGTATGCATGCAACGTCGATCCGTGCTGTGAGAGCGCCGGCGAGAAGCTGCGAGAAAGCATAGCGTTGAGCAAACAGTACAACAACCGGGGGCGGGTCGACTCGAGCGCGTGGTGAGGTCGGAGCGGAAGAGGTGGAGCTCGTGGTTGGCCTCAAGGTGGGCTTGCGCAGTCGACTGAGCGGAGCTCGTCGTACTGTGCCGAACTGCACACGAGCAAGCAGAAGAGGTCTCCACCACCCTCGCTGCGTCCTCTGTCGCCTGCCGCCGCTTCCCGACTTCATCGCTCGCGCCCTCCACATCGCATCGGCAACGCCCGCTGCAGCACTCGCCGCGCAACTGAGTGCTCCATCGATAGTCGCTGCTATCTGAGACGCTCTGCGCCGCTCGCCGCTTCGACCGAGCCGCCGGATTCATGGCAATCCAACGCGGGAGTCTCGACGGGTTGCTCGCGCCGAGGGGGCTGCGCAGCGAGCAGCGCGACAGACTCGACGCAGAAGAGCTGCAGGAGGAGCTCACAGTGAGGCTTGCCTGATTGCGCCTCTCCTCAGGCCTCTCGCTCACGTTCACCTCCCCACCTCCAGTTCCGAGCCGTCTTCGTCGGCCTCCTCATCGGCGTCCTGCTGGCCTGCACGAACACCTACTTCGGTCTGCAGACTGGCTGGATCAGCATGATGTCCTTGCAGGCGTCGCTGCTCGGATTCGCCGTCTTCAAGGTCGTTCCGAAGTGTGGCCTGTTCGAAGGACGGCCGCTCACGGTGCACGAGAATGTGCGCTCGACTGTCGCCCGCTCACGAAGCGAAGGAGATGTTCGAGCGTCAAGCTCACCCGCGCTTCTGCAGATCGTCTTGCAAACAACGGCCGTCGCGACCGGCACTCTCCCCCTCGCCGCCGGTTTCGTCGGCATCGTCCCCGCCCTCGCGCAGCTCTCACCCGAACTCGACGGTGGCGCCGAGCCCCTCGTTCTGTCCGGGCGTGCCCTCCTCGCCTGGTCCTTCGCGGTCGCCTTCTTCGGCGTCTTTCTCGCCGTCCCACTCCGCCGTCAGGTGATCGTGCGCGAGAAGCTCGTATTCCCCTCGGGCACGGCGACCGCGCAGGTCATCGGCGTATTGCACGGCCGGCCGCTGATGGCTGGAGCCGCGGGCGTTGAGCAAGATGGCGAGCCAGCGCTGCGGCGAAGGCGTGCGAGCGCTCGGCAGCAAGAGGAGGAGGCCGAGGCGATGCTGCGGCAAGGTGAGAGAGACGAAGAGGACGAGCTGCCAGACTACGGTGCCAGCGGCAAGGCGGTCGAGGCGGAGAAGGTTGTCGACCGGCGAGCATGGCAGGCGCTCATGCTCAGCTTTGCTGTCTCGTCCGGCTACACAGTGCGTTCCGCCGGGTCGCGACGGTTCGTGTTCGTAAAGCTCAAGTTGATTTGAATCAACCCTGCAGCTCCTCAGCCTTGCGTTCCCATTCACCTACGCCATCCCCGTCTTCGACCTTTTCGTTCGACATGCCGCGCACGACTGGCTGTGGTGGTTCACCCCATCCTTCAGCTACATCGGTCAGGGCATCATCATGGGCTTCCCGACGACGGCCTCGATGAACCTCGTGCGCCCTATCTGCTCTCCCCTATTCTGTGCTTCGCTGACACTGTCCCATACAGGGCATGCTCTGCGGGTGGGCTTTCCTCTCGCCGCTGTCAAAGCACCTCGGCTGGGCACCCGGTCCCGTCTCCTCTTCCGCCGACGGCGCGCGCGGCTGGATCCTATGGCCCGCTCTGGCCATCATGACAGCCGAATCAATCCTATCCGTCTCGCTTGTTGCCGTCGAGTCGCTCCGACCATATTTCGACCGCGCGCGGGAGAAAAGCCGCACGGGTGGTGGGCTATTTGTCCGCGCTGAGCGCGGCGAGGATCTCGAAGATGACGAGGAGCCCGACTCGGATGAAGAGGTCGATGTCGCGCGTCATGGTGGTCGCGCAGATGCCGTGCGCGAGCGAGCGGAGGAGGAGCCCTCGCTGCAGGTTGTGCTGGCGGGCACGGCACTCAGCTGCGTGTCGTGCGTGCTGATCGTCGCGCTCGTCTTTGGCGAAGACGGAATCCGCTGGTGGGCGACAATCATTGCGCTCGTGCTCGCGAGCATTTTCGCTGTTCTCGGCGTTCGCGCGCTGGGCACGACCGACCTCAACCCCGTCTCGGCTATCGGCAAGATCAGCCAGCTCGTCTTTGCCGTCGTCCAGCCGGGCAATGTCGTCGCCAACCTGGTGGCGGGTGGGATCGCCGAGGCAGGCGCGCAGCAAGCCGGCGACCTCATGCAGGACCTCAAGACTGGGCACCTGTGGGGCAGCAGCCCGAAGGCGCAATTCCACGGGCAGCTCATCGGCTCGCTCGCCTCGGTCTTCGTCTCGACCGGCGTCTACTGCCTCTACCGAAGGGTGTACACGCTTCCGAGCACCGCATTCCCTGTACCGACCGCTGCCATCTGGTGCGCATGTCGAGCCGATTCGACCGTCGTTGCCAAGTCTGACTCTCTGGCATTCCAGGCTCAATCTTGCTCGCCTAGTGAACCAGGGCCAGCTCCCGCCGCATTCGAAAGGCGCCATGCTCTTCTGTGGCGTCCTCTTTGTGGCACTTGCAGCCCTCAAGGCCATCGGCAAAGTGCGACTCGGCGCGGCAGCAAGCGACGGCGTGAGTGAGCGCGCCGACGACGAGCGCAAGAAGTGGGCATGGACGCGCTACATCCCCTCGGGCATCGCCTTCGCCGTCGGGTTCATCAACACGCCGTCCTTCTCACTCGCGCGCCTCGTCGGCGGCCTCATCTCGCTGTACTACACCCGTCGCTCGAGCACGTCTCGCCCGGGCGCCGCATCGCACCTCGACCACTTCGGCCTCATCGTCGTCGCATCCGGCTTCGTTCTCGGCGAGGGCTTGTCGAGCGTGGTCGGCCTCATGCTCAAGAGCGCGGGTGTGGGCGGGCCGGCGAGCTGCTGGGGTTGTGGTGTTGGCGGAGGGGGGTACTGTGGCGGATGTCCTTGAGGAATCGGTAGACCGGCAGATTCTAGACTGACTGTATTGTGCACGGTGCATCGCTCTCATCAGTGCGACAGCGAGTGGTCGTGTTTCCTCGATGAGGCTGTGCTCTCAGGTCAGCCTCGTCCGCTTCCCGCGCATCGCACACGCCGGCTCTTCGAGACGATCCAGCCCTCTGATGAGTGCTTTGGGTGCGCTCGCGCGCTTCTCCGCCGCCACTACGCGCTGCTAACGCTTCCTCGGCTCACTCGCCCCACAGTCGAGTGGTTCGTGTGCATCCTCGTCGCGCGGAGCTATCGGGAGAGCTGACTCAGTGCATGCAGTCCTGTATGCGGCAAGTTCGTACCCGAGTCAACCGTCAACGTCCACCTCGACTTCGGCTGCCAGAACGCCTCGTCTTCGGCTCCTTCGCCCGCCCCCGTCGCATCCTCTTCGAAGCTTCCGATCGCGGCGAGCAAGTCAAAAGCCGCTCTACCTCCAGCAGCAAGTGGCAAGAAGCGCAAGGGAGCACCGACGACTGATACTGACCCGCCGTCCTCCTCGTCGCCGGCGAGTCGACCCGCCAAGAAACCCTCTCGGTCGGCTACCACGACGACCTCGTTCCTCGAAGCCGCCAAGCCACTCCCTGAGCTCGTGAGGCCGCGCTCGCTGGACGGCTACATCGGCCAGGAGCATTTGCTCGCACCCGGAGCGTTGCTTCGCTCGCTCATCGATGCTGACAAGGTCGGGTCATGCTTGTTTTGGGGTCCACCGGTGCGCAAATTCCGCCCTTCGATGGTCAGGATGGTCTCGCTGATTCGTCGAATGCAGGGCACGGGCAAGACAACCATCGCACGCATCATTGCCAAGACGACATCGAGCATCTTCAAGGAGCTAAGCGCGACGAATGCGACTATCACGCAGCTGCGCGAGGTGTTTACAGAGGCGGAGAATGTGCTCAAGATCACGGGTCGCAAGACTTTGCTCTTCATAGACGAGATCCAGGTGCGCCCACTGCTAGTCAGGTTGCTGTTGCAGCACGTTGACTGACGTCGACTCGCTCCCAGCGATTCAACAAGGCGCAGCAGGATGCCTTCCTTCCCGTTGTCGAGGCCGGCACACTCTCGCTCATCGCGTCGACGACCGAGAACCCATCCTTCCGCGTCAACTCGGCCCTCCTCTCCCGTTGCCGCGTCTTCGTGCTCCAGAAGCTGTCGAGCGACGACATATTTCGTATCCTCGTGCGCGCTCTGCGGCTTCTGCACGAGGAGCGAACGGGCGAGACGTTGCCAGAATCGCTGTCCGAGCCGGCCGAAAACGTCAAGCCCGAGCCAGAAGCAGCCGGGCCACAGGACGCACTACGAGACGAATCAGCGCCCTCATCCAACCCCGCTGTCTCGCCTCTGCAGCCCGACGACCCCGTCTTTCGGCATACTGGGCCGCTCGACCCTACGATTCTGCGGTTCCTTGCCGCAGCAGCAGACGGAGACGCGCGGGTGGCGCTGTCATCCCTCGAGCTCGCGCTCGCGGCCGTCAAGGACAGCAATGGTGCCATCGACCGCGAAGAGCTCAAGCGGAGTCTGCGAAAGGCGCATTTGCAGTACGATCGGAACGGCGGTACGTGGCATCGTTTTCGCTGTTGTGATGCCCGCTCGAGCTGAGATGATGGCCCCTCCGCAGACAACCATTACGACACAATCTCGGCGCTACATAAAGCCGTGCGAGGCAGCGACGCCGACGCAGCCCTGTACTGGCTCGCGCGCATGCTCGAGGGCGGCGAGGACCCGCTCTACGTCGCGCGCCGCTGCGTGCGCATGGCGAGCGAGGACGTCGGGCTCGCAAACCCAGCGGCGCTGTCGCAGGCGCTTGCAGCGTACCAAGCGACGCAGCTCATCGGCATGCCCGAGTGCGACGTGCGTCTCCCGATCTCGCACGTACTTCGTATACGAGACTGATCCCGCTGTACCCGCAGTGCATCCTTGCCCAAACGGTTGTCATGCTCGCCGAGTCGCCGAAGTCGGTTCGGACGTACAAGGCCTACAACGCCGCCAAGGGTCTCGTGCAGGACGCGGAGAACTACCCCGTACCGCTGCACATCCGCAATGCGCCCACGGGTCTCATGAAGACGCTCGGATACGGGCGAGACTACCGCTACGAGCCCGGCTATGCACACCCCGTCTACCAGCCCTTCTTCCCGCCCGAACTCGCCGGCACGACGTTCCTCCGCGACGACGACTCGCTCGAGGGCAAGACAGTTGACGAGGCGG
Source organism: Rhodotorula paludigena (assembly GCA_036244875.1). Classification (NCBI taxonomy): domain Eukaryota; kingdom Fungi; phylum Basidiomycota; class Microbotryomycetes; order Sporidiobolales; family Sporidiobolaceae; genus Rhodotorula; species Rhodotorula paludigena. Next base: position 509,684 of record BQKY01000006.1, read on the forward strand.
CGCTGCGCGAGTGGGAATGGCGCAATCTCGGCGGGAAGAAGTGGGACGGGCGCGAGGAGCTCGAGAAGCGGGTGAGAGAGCTGCAGGATGCGGGAAAGGAGGTCAAGGTCAAGGGGGAGAAGGGCGAAGGTTTGGAGATGAGTGGCGTAGCGGCTGCCGGTGTTTCAAGCTGAAAGCACCTGTGCATCGGCTTTGCTGCGCTCTCGTCCCAGCCCCGCACAAGCTTGAGAGACCCGTCGAGCTAGTTGCATCGCGCTCGCAGTCTGCTCGTCACCTACGGCTGTCGGCACCATCCGCAACACCGCTCGCCTACCATCCCTGCCCCCGTGCCTGTGGCGCATAAGATCGTGCCGGTAATGTCGAGACGCGTGGCATGACACGCCGCAACGACAGCGCGCGCTTCGTCGCGGCCGAATCCCGCTCGCCAGCGTGGTCCCGGTACGCCCGTCGCTCCGCCCGTCGCTCCGCCCGTGCTTCGCGACTTTGCCGTGCGGGAGGAGATGGCGAGGACGATGGAAGGCGACTCGCACTCGCAGATGTCGATCCGCAGCCTCAGGATGTGGCTCCAGCGGTCGCAGATGTAGTCAACGAGCAAGGTAGGGTCGAAGTTCGCGTGTGGTCCGAGTCCGACGGAACTCAAGCTAGGAAGCGAGTCGATCAGGTCAAATGTGCTGTCGGCGAGAATGTCTCCATCGAGATAGAGGATGGACAGGTTCGGCAAGTTGAGCTGGACGTCACGAAACTTCGGCGACTGCTCGCCCAGTCGAGAGGCGATGCGCTGCACGTCTTGCATTTTGCGGTAGTCGCCGAGGCTCGCAGCCGTGATTGCAGGCCTGCAACTGTGCCTGCCAAGCCAGAGCGCGAGTATCTCGAGAGTCGGCGGCAGAAGACAAAGGTCGTCCATGAAGGTCGAGTAGAAGTGCCAAGACTCGATCGTGAGGCTGACGAGGCAAGCGAAAGACTGCAGAACGGGGCGGACGTCGGCAAGGATGCGGGCGAGGCTGACCATGACCAGGTGGCGAACAGTGCTACTCCGCGGGGCCAGGTAGACTGCTGGCTCGAGGTTAAGAGAGTCGGCGGGCGCTGTTTTGGCGAGCCCGTCGAATCGTACACGTTGCAGGCTGGGCAAGAGGCCAATGTCGGCGAAAGATGTTGGCCAATACGAATCGTGAAGGTCGAGTTGCAGCTGCAGGTCTAGCAGGCGAGGCCAGTGGGTGCGCTCTTCGAGGAACGGGCGATTCAGCAGGCAGCGGCAGAAAGCTGCGCCCGTGATCGACAGCACGCGAAGGTTTGACAGCCTGCGCGCGATGTCTCGGAGCGCCTGAACGTGCTGCGATGGCGTGATAGGTTCAGGTGCAAAGCCTACGATACGCGATCAGCTCGTGGTACGACTGGCAGGCACCGAGGAGCGCACCACGCACCGGTCGCAACGAGTTGTCCGAATCCCGCATTCGGTGGAAGCGCATTCCGCTTCGATGCAGTATCGATCAGTATGATGGTGTCGACCAATCGGCCAAGCTCGCATCTGCGGCGGAGTGCGTTTGCGAATTGCTCGATCCGGTCGGAGGTCACGCAGCACTGCCGATAGAAAGCGGCGAGCACGTGTGGATGAAGGGCGCGAGAGAGACAGAGCCGTCCTATGTCTGGAACGCTCTCGTAGCTGAAGATCTGGACGAGGATGGGTGCAGGAAGGCGGGACAGTCGGTCCTGGGAGGGGAGAGGGGCCGAAAGTCAGGGTTAAACAGCGCTTGCGAAAGCCCGGGCGGGTACGCTATCTGTGCCAGCACTCACCAGCTTGTGCAGCCGCACTTTGCGCCCGCTCGAGGCCGTCATCGATCTCGTCGTCGTCTCGAAGTCGCTCCAGCTGATGAAGCGGGAGCGAGGGAACAGCGGCTTTTCGGGGGCCTAGGAGGTCTCGCAGACTAAAACCAGACTGTAGTGGCGCAGGATCAGCAAAAGCAGCTCCTTGAAAAGCGTGGGCAGCGAAACCAGGGTGAGCGGAACGAGTGCAATCCGCAGACATCCCCGTATTTATGGTGAGGGCGACACCACTGCGAGCTTGCTCCAGCTTTTAAAAGCGAGTATCTCTCTCTCGTGTCGATCAGAACTTCTATCGGGCCTTAACGCGCTGCGAGCGAGAAAACGGACTTGCTTCGGAGCATCGAATAACTTGTTGCACTCGACATATCACGTCCGCGACTGCCGACACCATTCGCGGCATCCACCAAGGTGCGTCACGCCGAGCGCACACGCAACCGACCCCTCCAGCACGATGCCGCCTTGTGCGCACGCCTCGGATATAGCCTTCGCGTCCGCCTCGCTGAGCCAGCCCAGCCACCGTGGAGGCCGCGGCGGACGCACAGAGAGCGCAAGGGAGGTTGCACCGCGCCGGCGGGGCTTGCTGAGCGCCGCGACTCGCGCCAGTGCGCGGTCTGCGGGCGTCTCGCACTCGCAGAGGTCGAGCGAAAGGCAGACGAGCTGTGCTGGCGGGTCGGCGAGAAAGACGAGGAGCCGCCGCACGTCAAAGGGCGCGTGCGCGCCGAGTCGGAGGAGCCGAAGCCGGGGCAAGGTGCGGACGAGGTCGAAGGTGTCGGGCGTGATGACCGGCCCGTCGAGGGTGAGGGTGTCCAGTTGCGGAAAGTGCCAGTTGACGGCGGCAAGCTTCGGTGCCTGCGACGCTACGAGACGCTTTTCGTCGGCCGACATGCGAATTGAATCCCTGAACCCCAGCGGCATGTCAGTCGTCGTGGAGTGGCAGTAGCGAGCGCCGACGTAGATGCCGAGGACTAGCAGCGTCGGCGGAAGCAAAGCAAGGTCCTGTACGAAGTTCGGGTAGAACGTCCAGCCGTCAAACACGATGACGCGGACGGAGGAGAGGGCTTGGAAGAAGATGCGGACGTCGGCAAAGACGTTGAAGCACTCGCTGAACTCGAGATGAAGGATGCCGAGAGACCGAGCTGGCAGGTGTACCGACGGGTCGAAATTCAACAGAGACGTGTACATCGTCATGGCGACTCCGACGAAGAGGAGTTTCCGGACCGTCGGGAGGTAGAGAAGGTTGTGGCACAAGTCTGGTGCGACATCGCCTCGGAGCGACAAACCACTGCTGACCTCGAGCTGAACTAGTCGCGGCCACGGGGCGTCGGCCTCGAGGAACTGTCGAGCGAGGAGCACCTCGCAAAAGACGTAGCCGTCTAGAGAGAGCGCCTTGAGGCGCGACATCTTGCGGAAGACGTCCTTGACGCTTTCGAGCGTCGCACGGAGCGCATTGAGCGAGCTCCCTGTAGGAAAAGGTGAAACGTAAGTGGGGCTGCGGGAAGAGCGGCGGGAGACGGAGCCGCACCGACTTGCGTCGATACTCTCAAGCCTGCCTCATCAACGCCCATGAGGTGGGTGAGCCCGTCGCGGAGGACAAGGTGACGAACGGCGGGGAGCACGTCGGATCGGGAGCGAAGCGACGTCCCGAAACGCTCAATCGCAGCACGCGACGTGAGTTCAACGTCGCGGTAAAAGACGACGAGCGCGACGGGGAAGAGGGTGCGCGAGATTGCGAGGTTGGCGGGGGTCAAGACACCCTTGTACATGAAGATCTTGAAGAGCACCGCAAGAGGGAGGCAGGAGAAGCGGTCCTGCGAAGCGAGAGGGGTCAGCAAGCAGGGCGGGTGGACTCGCTCGCCCGCTAGCGCAGTCAGGGGCGAGATCACGGGCATGACCGACGTACGTGGTGCTGTTGCTGCTTCTTACGCCTGCGCGTCGCCGCCACACTCGTCATCTTGGCCTTCGTCGCCGGCTCGGACATGCCGCGGTCTGTCGTGTCCCGCGTGCGCGACCCTGCAACAGCGTTCGTGCGTGGTCTGAGAGGCTGCTTCGAAGCGTGAAAGCCTCAGGCCACACTCTACCGCGGCGTGCGAGGCGATGCGAGCGACGAGGAGTGTGCACAAGGGGCTGTCCTCGAGAGCCGCAGACAGCGACCCTCTCACCCTTGTCCTCGCAGAACCCAGCATTCGAGCGACAAGCTACAGTGCACCCGACGAGCGCGAGCGAGACTACGTGCCCCGAACGAGACACTCGTGCCCGTCTCCCTCGTCGCACTCGCCCCGCGCGCACCGCACCGTCCCCGCGACGCGCACCCCCGCCTCCTCCGCGAGGCGAAACAGCTCCCTCGCATCAACCGCGCCGCAAGCGGACCCGCTCGGCCAGGTGAAGCTGCGCCGCGTCAGATGCAGGCACTTGCGTTCGACAGGCGCGCAGGTGCACAGGTCGAGGGCGAGGCTGCGGAAGGAGGGCAGGCCGGCCGGCGGGAGGAGCGAGTCGACATCGGTGGGTGAGAAGCTCGTTTCGGCGCCCAGAGTGAGGTGCTCGAGGCGCGGGAAGCGGCGGATGACGGCGAAAGAGGCGGGGCAGACGATGTTGCCGTGCAACGAGAGGCGCTCGAGCTGCGGCAAGTCGAGCGGCGGCAATGTTGGGCCGAAAAGTGGCTGGGCGAGCGGCGTACGGCCGACGGGAGTCTGGCGCCCGCGGAGAAGCAAAACCGGGCCGTGGCAAGGGAGACCGAGCGAGATGACGAGCTCGCGCAGCGTTGGCGGGAGACGCGCGAGGTCGTCGAAGATGCCGGGATTGTCAGCGACTCCGCTGAGGATGATCGCGCTGAGGGTGTGTTGCATGACGGAGATGACATTGCGTAGCGCAGGTCCCATTCCGGGCAGGACTTCGAGTCCAAGAGCATTCAACGCAAGGGACCGGGGAATCAAGTAGACAACCGGGTCTTCAGCTCGTCGGTGCACGTGTTGATGTGGTTCAGGACGTTGAGCGCGCGGAGTCGGGGAAGGCGTGCGATTATCGCTAAGGGAGACGGATCGTATCTCGCTCGCAGTCCGTCAAGCCCGGAGCACAAGTCGATGACAGACGACAACGCGCCGCACTCGATTATTTTCCGGTCCAAGACCACAGGGAGAGTCTTGAAGCCCGTGAGGAGGAGCGTAGTGAGGCTCTTGAGGCGGAGAAGCAGGTGGCGCACGAGCCCGACTACGACGGTGAAGCGCCGCGGGTTGTACCCGGTATCTGTGGGGGCAACGATGTGACCGAGACCGCGCGCACGCGGAAGAGCGCACCTGGGTAAGTGTCCACGTGGTCGAGTTGTCCTGCGCCGACGTCGGGTACCGTCCTGGCCCAGGCTGAATCGCTCAGCGGTCGCCTCGACGGGGTGTGCAGGTTGAGGACGACGACGAGCTTTGCGTTGAATGGGAAGACCGCTATGAGAGCGGCGAAATGTGCGAGACGCTGGATGCTGTCGAGCGCGACACAGCGAAGGAGGGCAGTGTGGGAGATGAGAAAGAGCTTGCGACACAGGAGAAAGTCGTCGCAGTTGACGACGTCGGAGTGGACGAGAATGCGGCGGAGGGTACTCTCGGGCAAGCTGGCGCACTGACTCTGTTTGCAGAGGGAGAGACCAGAGGTGAGGCGCAGAGCGGTCGACGACGGCAACACAGATGAGGCTGATTCTGCGGATTCCCGCCATACAGGTCTCCAGATATTCTTCCATGTCTTGCGTCGACACCTTCCTGACGGCAGGAGCGGCGGTGGGTGACGCGAGCGAGAGGGACAAGCGAAGAGCTGATGGAGCGGAGGCACGAGAGCGCGGGGGCGTGCGCGACTTGCTATCGCGCGACCACGTGCGTGTAGCGAGTAGCTTGCGCTGTTCAGCATCTTCGACGGAGCAGAGGGCGGCGAGACGACGGTGGCCAAGGCGAGCGGTGAACGGTCGGAGTTGGTGTCGGCACGTGCCTCTGCCTCGCTCCTTCCAAAGGTGCAGCAGGCGACAGAGTGCAGCGCGGAGAGTGCAGGACAAACGCACTGCTCGAGTCTCGCCCTGCCCGCGCCCGCCATGCCGTCTCCGCGCGTGTCGTCGCCGAGCGTACCGCCTCCTCCGCCCGAGGACCACACGCCCCTCCTCCACGCAGACACAGACGATGCGCCCCGCAAGGCCGATCAGCGCGAGGGCGCAGCGACCGTTCAGTCCTGCATCGCAAACCTCGCAAGTGAGTGCGCGCGTCCTCGTCCTCGCACACCCCGCCTTCCGCGGTGCACTTCGCTCACTCTCACCCTTCCTGCGCGTGCGTGCGTGCGCCGATAGACACCATCATTGGCACCGGGTCCCTCGCAATGTGAGCCTCGCGCCCCTCCGCTGCGACGAGCCGCCAAACCTCGTGCTGACTGCTCCCGCTCGGCTTGCCTTCCGCGACGCTCGCCGTGCAGGGCCCACGCCTTCTCTGGCGAAGGCCTGATCCCGGGCATCATCATGGTTCTAGTGTGCGGTTCCGCAGCAGCCATGGGCCTCTACCTCCTCACTCGCAGCGCCGCCATGGCGCCCCATCGCGCTGCAAGCTTCTCGAGCCTGAGCACCCTCACCTATCCGGGCCTCGCGCGGTTGTGCGTCGTTTCAGCTGCAGTCTCTTGCGTTGCTCGAGAAGGCAACTGACGCTTGATGTCGCAGATTCGACTTTGCTGTTGCGCTCAAATGTGTGTTCGCTCGCCTCACCTCGACTAACCCTCGTGCCCAGTCTCACGCTTCCCTCGCAGGCTTCGGCGTCTCGATCTCGTATCTCATCGTCATCGGCGGCCTCATGCCCAAAGTCGTGCACTCGTTCAACCCGGACCTCACCAATACGGTCCTGCTCGACCGCCGATTGTGGATCCTCCTGTCCATGACGCTCCTCTGCCCGCTCGCCTTCCTCCGCCGGCTAGACAGTCTCAAGATGACTTCGTACATTGCGCTGTGCGCGATCGGCTACCTCGTGCGTGCCGAGTCCTTGCAATCGTTGCGGGACGTGGACTTCTGACCTGGACTCGCATTTGTACTCGTGCCAAAACGTACAGGTCTTCATCGTCCTGTATTTCACCTTTGTCGACCACGACGACCTCCCGCCGTCCGGCCAGTTCCAGTACTTCCGCTTCGGCCCGTCGTTCGTTCAGAGCCTCCCCGTCCAGATCTTTGCGTTCACGTGCGCGCAAAACATCTTTGCCGTCTTCAACGAGCTTCGGTCGGTGCGTCGAAATCCGCGCCTCGACACAAGGCGCGATCTGGAGCTGACGAGATGGCGTTGGGCAGAACACGCAAGCTCGCCTCAACCTCGTCATCGGCACCTCGATTGGCAGCGCCGCCGTCATCTGTGCGACCCGCGCCTTGCCTTATAGTCGAGCGACACTGATTTCAGTGTCTTGCAGACGAGCTCCTCGGCATCTTGGGCTACATGACGTTCGGAGCGGCCGTCAGCGGCAACCTCATCGAGTCCGTCCTCGGCCTGCCCCCTCGCTACGCCATGCGGGACCCTAATTGACTCTCGCTCCTCGCAGGATGTACCCGCGCACGACGCTCGTCTCGGTCGGCCAAGTCGGAATCGTCATCCTCGTCCTCTTCAGCTACCCGCTGCAGCTGCACCCGGCGCGCGCCTCACTCGACAAGTTCCTCTTCCCGCACCGCTCGGCCGCCGGCGACGGAGTCAACGCCGCCGACGACGACCATGACGACCACGCGAGCGGCGACGACATCCCGCTCGCGCGCTTTGTGCTCGAGAGCGCGTTCCTCCTCTTTGCGACGTTTGTCATTGCCATGTTTGTCTCGAGCCTCGAGGTTGTGCTCGGCTTTGTCGGCGCGACGGGGTCGACGACCATCTCGTTCATCCTCCCTTCCGTCTTCTGTGCGTGTGTGCCCCCTCTTCGTCTTGGCGACACGCGCCCCCCGCCCACCGAGTGGTAATGCGCTGAGTTGAAGTATTGGGCATCGCTCGCACAGTCCTCTCACTCTTCAAGGACTCGCCCAACCCGCGCGACCGCCGCCTGCGCTACATCGCCATGCTCCTCCTCGCCTGGGGCGTCGTCGTCATGGTCGTCTCGCTCTCGCTAAACATCTGTGCGTCCCCCTTCTCTCCTCCCGCCTTCGCATAGAGCTGACGCGGAGCGAGCGCGCAGATCACCTCGTCCAGCAGCCCGAGCAGGGCTCGCTCCACGTCCTGGGCTACCTCGGCGGCAAGTCGGCGCCGCACCCGCTCGACGCGGCCGGAGCGGCGACCGATGCGACGCTGCTTCAAGACGCCGTGCGCCTGTGAGCATCCGGAGTAGTGCGTCTCTTTCTCTCGTCTTTGTGTGTCCTCCCGCGCGCTTGTTGTACTCCTCCTTTGCGATACACCCCTCTGCTGGTCCCACCGCTGCATCGCTAGACGACCTCCTTCTGTGCTTTCTCTCGTCGTGCGCATGCGGAGAACGGACGAAGCGGAAGAGTGCGGGGAAAGAACGTCCGTCTGATGCTGAAATTGCGTGCGAGGGTTGCGAGAAATCCGAGGAGCGTCTACTACGCCAACTCGTCTTCGGCGACATCGTCCTCCGGTTCCGGCTCGACGAGCTCGATGTCCGGCTGCTCGTCGTTGTCGTCGCCAGCGTCCTCGCGCTCGACGCTCTCTTCGCTCCGTCGCTCCTCAACCTCCTCACGCCCCGCCGCCCTCCCTCCTCCGCCCTCCTCCCCCTGCACGATCGCCCTCACGGGCAACCCCGTCGTCCCCTCGGCCGCCACGGGGATCGCGACCCCGTCGTCCTCGGGATGCTGCTCCGGCGGCGGCGCCGGCTGGTCCGCCGCGACGCGCGTGACGGCGCCCTCCCCCGCCGCCCCGCCGTCATGCTCGACCGGCCGCTCGCGCACCTCGGCGTCGTCGCGCTCCGGGTCGTCGACAAAGAGCGGGCCCGCTTCGTCGTCGTCGCGCGCCCGGACGGGCTGCGCGTTCCCGTGCGCCGCCGCCGCCGCGTGCGGCGCGTCGGGGACGGCAGAGGACGCGGGCGCCTTTTCGACGGGCTCGAACCCGGCGCGGCCGGGCTGGACGGCGGGCGCGACGGACGTCGCGGCGGAGGCGGAGGCTGCGGCGTGCGCGTCGAGAGTGGGCGAGGAGGACTGCGGGTGGTAGTCCGAGAGCTGCGCGCCGGGAGAGTGCGGAAGGAGAATGAGCGCAAGCTCGCTCGGCTACGTGCGAAAGACGAAAGAGACAGACGGCCGAAGCGGAGACTGCTAAGACGCACCTTTTGGTGGAAGTCGGCGCACGAAAAGTCCCAGTTCCTGCCCCACTTTTTCGCGCGCTCGCACTTTGCCCTCGTCCAGTCCCCCGCGTACGCGAGCGGGCTGAGCGTCCACCACGCGCACACGGCGGCGGCGACGAGGGCGACGACGGCGTAGAGGCGGACGCGCGGGCGGAGGCGCGCGGTCGCGAGGTCGAACGCGGTCGCGGCGAGGAGGACGGCAAAGTAGAGCGCGGGGAAGTAGTGGTGCAGGAAGAGCTGGCGGCCCATGAGGAAGAAGGGGAAGTAGTGCAGGAACCAGCCTGCCGTGAGGAATGTGGCGACGCGGTCGTAGAAGACGACTTGGGCTGCCCCGTCGTGCTTCCGTCAGCCGGGCTCAAGAGGGTGGAGCAGAGACGAAGGGGACGCACAGTGCGCAAAGTCCTTGTATCCACGTTGTGCGCGCAGGATCAACAAAGCGCGCACAGCGCCATACGACAGGACGGCGAGGGTCGAGAGGGCCCACACGAACGGGTTGCCGATGAGGTAGACCTGGTGGTGCTCCTTGACCCAGCTGCGCTCGCCCACCGCCTCGTCAGTCCCACTCATGCGCACTCTCCAAACAGAGAGGACGAGACAACACGCACAAGTTGATGCCGCGGAGGAGGAGCGGCCAGCTGTGCGGGCGCGAGTCGTACGCATGGCGATCCGTCAGGCCCTGGTTCGTCTGCCACATGACGCCCTGGAGCTCCCAGAACTTTTCAAAGAAGCCCGGGCGGCGGTAGTTGACCTTTTTCGCGTCGGGCGGGACTGTGCGCGCACGAGGCCATGCCGGGGTTGAGCGGGCCTGCAGTGAAGGGGCGAGAGAGAGAAGGACGTACGCATGGCGTGGGTGTTGGTCTCGACGTACCACAGGGCGTTCTCGCGGCTCGGGTTCTTGTTGCACGTGACCTCCTGCTGCTCGAACCCCCAGTCGGGGAGCTTGACCTTGTGCGAAAAGAGGTAGCACCCCGTGAGGGCGTGGCGGAGGCGGAACTTTGTGCGCAGCGTCTCGAGCTGCCGCTTGGCGACGCGGCCCTCGCTCGCGACCTGGTCAATCTCGACGACCCAGTAGTCGTTGGCGTCGCCCTCGAACCCTTCGAACCCGTACGCCGACACCTCGTTCTGGTAGTCGACCTCGGTGATGGGCGCGCGGATGTCGTGCGAGTGCAGCTTCTTGTGCGTAGAGACGTGGTGCAGCACGACCGACGTGTGGTCCGGGATCGGGCGCGCCGGCGCGTGCGTCTCGGGGTCGGGGATCGACGGGTCCGACGTCGAGTTGAGCACGAGCCAGACGTTGTTGTCGTCGCGGTGCGGGTACAGCGTCACCTGTTGCTCTGTGGCGTCGCATGAAGCATAGTAATGAGAGGACAGGTGAGCGTCAGCATGGACTGCCGTCGGGCCTCACAGCGCAGCGAGAGACGCACGCTTGCTCCCGCCCGGGTAGGTCGACGGGTGCGAGTGGAGGTACCCGCCCTGCGTGTGCACGTGGCGGATCGTGAGGCGCGAGCCGATCATGACGTCTGTGAATCGGCGTTGGAGGTCAAGGTCAATCTTCTAGGCCAGGTCCGGCGCGGGAGAGAGCCCGAGCCTTCGAGCCACATCTCTCCGACTCACCAGCAAGCGTGTCGGCCATTCCGTGCCCGCGGAGCGTGTGCTGAAACTCGGAGCTCATGAACCCGTCTCCGTCGCCCGAGTTGCTGAGCACGGCAAAGTGGATGGCAAACATGGCCATGTAGAACGTGGCGGGGACGGCGATGAGGCACAGGGCGCGGGCGGCAAAGTGGCGCGCGAGGAGCGGGATCGGGACGCGCAGGTCGCCGAGGAGGAGCCAGAGCTGGACGACGGTGTAGAGCCCGACGGTCGCGATCGTAAAGAGGCCGACCCACTTGCACGAGACGACGGCGCCGAGGGCGAGGCCGGTCAGGGTGAGCCAGACCCACCAGCGGCGCGAGAAGGGCCCGACGCGGCCGGCGCGGTCGCGCGGGACGTCGTTCTCGTTCGAGAAGCCGATCCAGAAAAAGATGGCGAGCGCGGTGAAGAAGATGAGGGGCGAGTCGAGGAGGATGAAGCGCGACTGGGTGATCAGGCCGTTCTCGAACGTGATGAAGAGGGCGCCGAGGAGGGCGGTCGCGGCGCGGAGCTGGAGCGCGCGGAGGGTGAGGTAGGTGAGCGGGATGAGGGCGAGGCCGAGGGTCGCGGGGAGGAGGCGCATGGCGATGTAGGGGACGTGGTCGGGCCCGTACTCGCGGCCGATCTCTTTAAAGTCGAACGAGCCGCCCTTGAAGCCGAGGACGTAGGCGACGAGCGTGATGAGGAGCTTTGCGAGCGGCGGGTGCACGTCCATGAAGAAGCGCGACTGGATGTACCTGTTGCGGAACCGTCAGTGCGTGCTCTTGGCGGTTGCACAGCGGGAAAGAGCGCGAGCGCACTTGTTTGCGAACCTGCGAGGGCGAACGAGGCGGTGTCAGCTACGGTTTCGGTGGGTGAGTAAACGCGCGCCGCACCCGCCAAAGTGGACCTCGTCAAAGCTGCGGGTTCGAGAGTGCTCTGTGTCAGCCGCTACCGTCCTCGAGTCGTGCGCAGTCGGTTGCTGCGCGAGACACGACGCGCGAGACGGAGGACGCACACGACGCTCGAGGGGCGGCCGATCTTCCAGTAGCGCACGACGGCGCCGAGGAGGGTGAGACCGAGGATGACGCGGGACTCGCCGCGGTCGAGGTCGAGCCCGCCGCCGAGGGTTGCCCATGGCGAGCGGTGCGGCGGCCGGGCCTTGAGGTCGCGGTCGAGCGAGAGCGAGGGTTTGCGGGGGCGGGTGGAGAGGGGCGTGGGCTTTGGGGTGGTGGTCGTGGTGGCGGTGGCGGTGCTGGCGGGGCTGGAGTCGCGGTGGAAGGGGTCGACGGTGGGCGGGTGGGGCGGATACGAGGGGGCAGAGGCGGGCGGGTGGGGCTGCCTGCGTGCGCGGAGAGGTTCCATTCCCACGCGCAGCCGAGTGTGCACTCTCGGGACGCGTCTAGAGCCTTGGTAGAGCGAGCGAGAGGGGAAAGCGGACGATCGAGATGCTCGTCGCTCGTCGCTCGTCGCTCGCAGAAGGAACGCGCCCTCGACCGCCGCACCGTCGCCCCGCCGCACCGAGCGAACGAGCGAGCACCCTAGAACAGCTTGCACAGAGTCCAACACTCGACTCGGCTACTCCCCCACGCACCCGCACCCGACGAGGGACTTTTTGTCACCGCTCTCATCAGCCACACTCGCCTCTCTGTCGACCCTCCGCCACACTCTGCACTCGAGCCGAGCAGCGCACAGACTCAAATAGCTACGATCACCGCACTCGCACACCCGCGAACCACCGACTCTCGACCACCTTCCTGCACACCTCGCAGCTTCACCGCCCCCTTGTCAACTTCAGCTATGTCGGCTCCCGCTCAGGACGACAGCCAGTGGCGCCCCATCGGAGAGGCCGTAGGTGCAGGCGACGTCCCCGTAGAGGTCATCGAGTCCCTCTGCATGGAGTGCCACGAGCAGGTCCGTTTCCTTCGCCTCGCCTTCTCTTCCCGTCGATCCTGCGCTCACTCGCTCGTCGCACCCGCAGGGCGAGACCCGCATGCTCCTTACTGTCATCCCCTACTTCCGCGAGGTCATCGTCGTCTCGTTCCGCTGCGAGCACTGCGGTGCGTCCCGACCCACCCCTGCCCACTCTCGCGCCAGCGGACTGTCACTCATCTCCCCCGCCCCGCAGGCTACAAGAACAACGAGATCCAGTCGGCAGGCGAGATCCAGCCGCTCGGCGCCATCTACACCGTAAAGTGCACCGCGCGCGACGACCTCGACCGCCAGCTCGTCAAATCCGAGCACTGCACCATCTCGATCCCCGAGTACCAGCTCACCATCCCCGCCGGCCGCGGCCAGTTCACCACCGTCGAGGGCGTCCTCGCCGACACGGTGCGCGACCTCTTGCACGACCAGCCCCTGCGCAAGATCCAGCACCCGGACGTGTACGAAAAGATTGAGGAACTCGTGCACAAGCTGCGGCAGATCGTCCCCGACGCCGATGCCGACGACGAGGCGTCGACGACGACGGCGTCCGCGTCCCGGTCGGACGCGCCGATGCCGGCGTTCACGCTCAAGCTCGACGACATGTCGGGCAACTCGTTTGTCGAGACGCGCGGCGGCCTGGCCGACCCCAAGTGGAGCAAGCGCGAGTACGGCCGCGACCGCGAGCAGGACGAGCGCCTCGGGCTCAAGCACGACGACGCGCAGGACAAGGCGACGAGCCACTACCCCGAGGAGGTCCTCAGCTTCCCCGGCGTGTGCAGTTTGTGCGGCAGCGAGCTCGAGACGCTCATGAAAAAGGTCAACATCCCGCACTTCAAGGTGCGCGCCGCCGCCTCTCTCTTGTCCCACCTGCTTGTCTCGCGAGGCTGACCGTTTCCCTTCGACCCGTGTTCACACTGCAGGACATCATCCTCATGTCGACCAACTGTCACGACTGCGGCTACCGCGACAACGAGGTCAAGTCGGGCGGCGCCATCGCTGAAAAGGGCCGCCGCATCACGCTCAAGGTCGAAGAGTCGGACGACCTCAGCCGCGACATCCTCAAGGTGCGTTCCCTCTCACTCACTCTCTCCCCGCCCAGCACCCGCTGACTCGCCCTTTGCCGCCGCGCCGCCGCCCCAGTCGGAAACGGCCGGCCTCGAGATCCCCGAGATTGACCTCGAGCTGAACCCGGGCACGCTCGGCGGGCGCTTCACGACGCTCGAGGGCCTCTTGCAGCAGGTGTACGAGGAGCTCGACGAAAAAGTGTTTGCGCGCGGAGACGCGAGCGCAGAGGGCGTCTCGGACGGAATGCAGGCCTTCTTGGCCAACCTCAAAAAGGTGCGTGCGTGCGTGCGCGCGCGCGCGGCCTGGATCGAGTGTGGTTATACGAAGGGATACGAGGCTGACGCGTGGGTACGGCACCTCTCACGACGCACAGGCCATGGCGGTCGAGATGCCGTTCACCGTCATCCTCGACGACCCGCTCTCCAACTCGTTCATCCAGTCTCTCGTGCGTCCCACACCTCGCTCCTCCTCAGCCTCACTCTCTCGGCACGCTGACGCGCATTCTCTCGTATCCCCGCCACGCAGTACGCGCCCGACCCGGACCCGAACCTCTCGCAGGAGGACTACGAGCGCGACCACGAGCAGAACGAGGAGCTCGGCCTCAACGACATCAACACGGAGAACTACGGCCACGTCGAGGTGCCCGAATCGGGCGCGGCGGGCGACGAGGACACGAAGGCGCAGGCGGAGGGGGACAAGGTCATCGTGCAGGCGTAGAGACGGGGCGATCCCGAGATATAGAACGGCATCACGCAGCTTGTTGTACTCGACTCCCCGGCTGGACCGGCGAGCGGTCTCCTTGTTTTCACACGTAGCCCAGAGCTGCGCACCTCTGGTGCTGCAGTCTGTGGCCGAAGTCAGGTGCTTCTCGAGCTGTTTGAAGCACGTTGAAGACGGCGCGACACGCCGCACGCGCACGGCCCGTGATCTCGGCTGCCTGCATAGCTGACTGGGCTACACGTCGACCTCAAGCGACAGCCAGGCTGCACACGAGACGAGCCAAAACAATGTAAGCATCTCTCCGTTTCGCCCCGTCTGCCCAAGTAACATCTCCGGGCACAGCTCTGTCTGCGATTCCGCCAGTGCGCTACTTGTCCCAATCGGGGCACGTATGCCCGTCCTCGTCCGTGCACGCTCCCGCGGCGCACAACACGGACCCCATCAACCCGATCTCGCGCGCGGCCGTGATACGCAGCAGCTCGAGCGCCTCCGCCTTGCCGAACTCGCGCGGCCAGTGCGGGCCTCTCGAAAGCTTGACCGCCTGCGCTGCCGCGCGACCGGTCTTGCGTCGAGTTTGCGGCGGCGACGGGGCGGCCGCAGCGGGCGCGGGAGGCGCTGGCCGCTCGCAGGCGCAGATGTTTACCGAAAGCCGGCGGATCCTGGGCCAGGTCGAGGGCCCGCCGCGGAGCAGGGAGAAGAGGGAGTCGGTGGGGATGTCGACGTGCTCGTTGAGGCTGAGGCAGAAGAGGCGCGGCAGGCGGAGGAGGACGGTTGAGAAGGTCAACGCGCTGACCACGTCGCCGCCCAGGTGCAGGTGCTGGAGGTTCGGAAAGTCGATCCAGGGGAGATTTTCGAGTTTTGGTAGAGACGGAGGGTCCGTTGGACACCGGATCGGGCAGCGGCTGCCAAAGCCGACCTCGAGGTGCTCGAGCGACGGCGGAAGGAGGACGAGATCGCGCCAGATGTTGGCGTACGGCTCGTATCCGGTAAGGTAGACTGATCTGAGGCTACTGCTCAGAGCTCGGAACACGCAGCGAACTTCAGCGCCGACTCGGTAGACGCTCGACAACGCGAAGGCCTTCCAGTTGAATGTTCGCGAGGCGAGGTGCGTCATTGGCGAGCAGCCGAGCAAGTCGATTGGTATGTGCCACATGTTGTCCTCGAGCACAACGGCGCATAACGTCGGGATGAGCTGCAGCCGGCTGAAGAGCGTGTCGTCGCCCTCTTCGGGAGCGTCTTCGCATAGAAGCGCAGGGTCTTGCGCGTAGACGAGTTTGAGTCGGGTCAAGGAAGGGAAGGGGTCCGTCTCGAGGTATGTCCGTGCGGTCAAGAGGCGGAAGACCGGGGCGCCGACGATGTGCAGGCGGTCGAGGCGGGACAGTCCTCGGCAGAGGTTGCGAAGGAGGTCTGGACCCATCTTCATCGTCGAGAGCTTCCAGCGTTCTGCAACACGTTCGTTGAGCCGAGGCGCACCTCGAGCGGTGCAGGTGGCAGCCCCACGCACCGGTCCAGGTGAGGTTCGCCTGCTCCGCCTTCCCGCGCCCCGGCAGCCACAGTGATCGCTCCGGCAAAAGGTAGTCGCACTCATCGAGAATTGCGAGCTTGAGCTCATGCACTCGTGGGACGAGCCAAGGTTGGCGCTCGATCGCAGAAGCGAAGAGAGCGAGTGCGTCGGCCGAGTCGAGCCGCACCGCACGGTACAGATTCGCAAGCGTCGCAGGTAGAAGTCGTCGACAGATCAAGAAGTTGTCAAAGGTGACCGTCCCTGGCTCAGCGAACACGTGGTCGAGAACGGTGGACGGGAGGAAGAGGAAGAGTGACGGCTTCTGCGAGAGGTGCGACGGGACGTGAGCGAGAGCTCGATCGTGGGCCTGACGTGCGTACCGATGCGGCGGTGGAGCCACTTGAGTGCCCTGCTTTCGACTTGCGTCGCGCTCGGTGTGGCATTCTAGGCGACGAGGCCTTGACGCGTAGAAGCACGAGCTGAAGACGGCGGACTGCACAGGGTCGGTCGGGTGAGAGGCGGGCGGTGCTCGACGGCGTCGATGCGACCTCTAGGCCGAGCAGAGGGGAGCAGCAAGAGGGAGGAGAACGACGAGACCGGGTCCGCGGACACTCCGTACGTCTGCCCCGACGGCTGGTTCTTAGACTCCTTCACCTCAATTAGCAGTCTACAGCAGCGTAATGCTGGGTTCCACCGAGCGTTTGCGCTGTGACAGCACAGGGATCGAGCTGGGCGACACCGAAACAAGCATGTCCTCTGAAACTCGCCATTTCGCAAACCTCAAAGACAGCTTTGCAGGGTACACCGCTGGCAGCCCGCGCGTGCAACACCATACGCTTGTGTTTTTTTTGAGATACCGCAGAAAGAAGCGCGAAGGAGAGAGTTCCGACCGACGTGGGAGGAATGCCGGTCGACCTGCCGACCGGAAAAGGTTGCTCGGAAAAGGTTGCTCAGAATGCGACTGGGCCAGTCTTGACCTCCGAGACGATGCCAGCGGCCTGTTGGCGCGCGTGTGAGCGGCGTCAGACATTGTGTGGCGAAAGAACAGCAATGAAAGGAACGCACGTGAAGCTGCTGGGCGAGATCCAGCAGCATGTAATCGCAGCCACGCGCCGCGTTGACGCTCACGGTTACAGGGAGGTATTCGACATGGTTCGTGACGGTCGAGTTGTACGGGACCTGGCCAACTACGCCAGCGTAAGGGATCAGCAAGCGGAAGCTCACGTACGGAGCAGGAAGACGCACTCGGGATTGTGATCTCGGGCTGTTCCGCGTAGATGGCGTGGTAGGTCGAGTCGTAACCCCAGGCCGGTGTCGGGTACGACGGGAAGACTGTGCGGTAGCTTGTGTCTCCGGCGCTCTGAGGGCGAACAAAGAGCGTCTCGCTGCATGTTTCGTTGCTAGCGATCGTCACGTAGTTGTCGGCAAACTGCGCTCAGGCCAACAGTGTCAGTTCTAGCCTGTGCAAGTCAGGGTAGTCTGAATGAACGGACCTCCTTGACCTTGGCCTTCACATCGAGCGCAGCGTTGTAGCCTTCCTCACCCAAGTCGGTACCGTACTTCCAGCGCACCTGAACGGTCGCGTCCCTGTAGAAGAATCACGGCGTAAGGGAGGCCGAGCAAACGGGCTGAAGCCTATCGGAGGAACGCACATAGCGGGCGTGCGTCCGGCGTGCATTTCCTCGTAGTCCTGAATGAACGGGGCACCGAAGTACTTGTACTGGTAGTAGCCAACCATCTGCATCGCTTTGTCGGGGATCAGCGTTCATTTGCTGCGAGGCGGTCAAGGAACGGGCGCACGGTGGTCCAGCTTGTGTTTGCGTACGAAGCGAGGTCGGTGCCGACGTCGCGACCAACGGTATCGCTCCACTGGCTCCAGTAGGGTGTCGTGTCGACACTGGCACCAAGGAAAGAGGCAAGGTCTGCGGTGAACTTCGTGTACTGCAACACGTCGATCCGGATCAGCTCGGTCGTGGACACGACAAGAGAAGAGCCGGGCCCACAAGGCTGCGTGCGGCACCAGTAGCCGAAAAGAGGTCCTCGGGAACACGAAGCTTTGAGGGGAATCCGCTGTACGAGTGCGCCGCGAGCGTGTCGGCGAACCAAGCCTGTTGCGGCACGAGAGAGCTTAGTCCTGCTGTCTTGTTGCCTGCTCATTCGAAAACCTAGAGCCGAGTCATACCTTGCCAAACTTCGCCAACTCGCCACCGGAACGAGCAAAGTAGCCTGGAGCGTCGAGTACGCCAACCATCGGCATGACACCCTCGAGGCTGAGTGCGCCCCAAGAAGCACGAAGACTGTACAGGCCGCAAGCACCGGCGGGGAAGCGAATTGAGCCGCCCGTGTCAGAACCGATGGTGAAGTCGAGCCAGGGGTATCCGGCAATGGAAGCTGCGCTCCCGGAGGATGATGTCGACGGAGACTGGTAGCCATCGCCGCCTATGAGCGAGAGTCAGTCACGATCCTTACGACGCCCGCAAGAGCAAACAGGACTCACGAGGGTTGAACGGTGCGAGCTGGTCAAACCATCCAGCGCTCACCGCCGCGCCGTTCGCAAACTGTGACGTCTTGACCTTGCCGACAATGACGGCACCAGCGTCGATGAGAACCTGCACCGTGTATGCTGACTGCTCGGCCGGCTCATACAGGTTCCAGCTGCCAAGCGAGAATTTCGGAAAGCAGGTTAAGAAGGTCAGGCGTTAGCGCGAGGTGCAGCAAGTGAAGCAAGCGCACTGTGCGCGGTTGCCGCAGCCCGTTCTGAAGCCCTTGAGATCGTAGATGTCCTTGATACCGACGCGCATGCCCTCAAGCGGGCGCGGCGAGGTGACGTTGAGCGTATAGACGCGCGACGGAACCGGAATCGACATAGTGTTCATACCCTCAACTTCCGCCGAGAGCTGGTAGAAAGTGTCGCCACTTGCGTCGGGGACGGCCGGCGAGTTGAAAGCCTGCACCAATGCAGACATATATGTGAGCGAGATCAGAGGGCGGACACGCCGGTCGGGCGCACCTGCAGCTCGTCGTGGTAAACGCGGTACACCTTGAACAGGCGCACGCGGTTGCCGGTTGCCGAGACCTCGGCCATGTATGGGCCTTGAGGAACCTGTTGACGCAGAGCAGATCAGCGTCAAGGTTCCCCTCGGCTAGCGTTCAGCAGCAACCTACCTCAATGTCGTTCTCGGCGAAGAACGACGCAACCTTGGGCAGAGCGGAAAATGCTGCGGAGATGGTGGCGCCCTTGTGCGCGACGAACGAAGCATTGTAGCCCGCAAAGCACGAGGCGAGCGAATCCTGACGCAATGCAAGCGTGTCAGAGCCCCGTCCTGGAGTATGCTTGTTGACACTAGCTCACCGTCACCATGGCATCACTTGACTGAAGCACAAGGCCTGCAGCATGGAAAGCAGTCAGCTATCCGTGCGAGATCGACAACCCGCAAGAGGCCTGACGAACCCGACGTGAAAAGGTCGGAGCGCCAGACATCGTCAACCTGGCTCCAAAGGTCGAAGGCACCCTGTACAGCTTCACAGTTGGAGAGGCCGTCGACATTGAGAACCGTCACGGGAACCAGACCGTCGTGCATGCCGAAGGACCCCGCCGACTTGTCCAGCGTGTACGTCTGGGCTTTATTGCCGAACACGGTGAGGAAGACGGCACCATCGTCGGCCATGAATGATCTGCAAGAGTGAGGTGTAAGCTGACTGGCAGAACGATGGAATGCTGAAGCAGATAGACTCACGACGTCGACATGGCTGAGTCGTGCATCGCCTCAGGCTCGTTCAAGAGCTCGCGGCGGAGCATCGACCCGCGCGCGCCGCCGGCACCTGCAGGTATGAGCCTGCGATCAACGCGTCGGGCGAGCATATAGTTCTCGTTGCCGGCAGTGAGGGGTTCAGCGCTGATCGTCGATGAGGCGGCAAGCGCCGCGAGTGCGGCCAACGCGGCGGAGATGCGCATGGCGGAGTGTGAAGTCTATGAATCGGACGGAGGCTGCCGTCGCTGGACAGAAGGAGAAGATGCAGCGGAAGGAAGCGAGCGACCAGAGCCAACCTCAGTCTTCAGCAGCAGCATCGATGCGGACCAGCCCTGCCGGCGGAGCAGAACTCGCCCTATCTGCTGCAATGCGGAGTTATTGGCTTGATCCCAGCGCCGTGCGATTCCCGCCTTCTGGGCGAAGATCGGCCACCTCCGCTTGACCTCCACTCCCTCCGCCCCCGCCTTGTCTGCCAACGGCAGGAGCGAGCAACAAGCTCCGCGGTCCAGCGGTCCAGCAAAAGCCTGTACAAGAAAGCGCGAACAGAAAGAGCGAGGGAACACTGCAGTGGAGGGTGAGCGACGGGCGTTACTTATGGTGGTCCAGCGCGCCACTCACGCGAGGGCGCTTCAAGTTCTAGAATCGATTCTCCGTGTCCTTCTCCGACTATTGCCACCTCATTGCCGACTAAAGATTGCGTCGGGCGTGTCGGCGGAGGGTGAGCGGCAGCACGGCCGTTTCGGCGGATGTTGGATGCGTCGGCCGTCGCTGTGCGACTGATTCGCGCGATAGGTCGACAGGTTATGCAATCTTTTCCAACACGTTGGATATATAGCCAGCCGTGGAAAAGTCGAGGCACGGTCGTCAGGGCGAGCCCCGTGCATCCCCGTGTCCTACACCGCTGCAGAGCGAAACGGCCGCCATTACCGCTCAGCGGCATTGCATTGCCGGATGACAGCACAGAACGGAAGCACGCGAGAAAGCGAGAGAGGAATCCAGCGATTTAGCCGCCTTCGAGCCTCCTCCGACGTTGCAGTGACCCCGTATCCCCGCTGCAAAGTCTCTGGCCGTTGCACGCCCATCTCCAGCCTGCCGTCGCGCCTCGAGCTTGCACAGCAAGCCCCAGCGGGACATATACAGGCCGTAGAGGAAGCCTCTTCAACCTTTTTTCTCCTGCTTCTTCCGCGAAGCCTCCGACAACAAGGTAGGGGGTAGGTGAGAAGGGAAGGCACACCGAGAGGAGAGGAAAGAGAAAGAGCCGACCACCACTTCACAGCTTTGCGAGTCAATCGAGCTTCTTGGCCGCGGTCGACGCAGCAGAGTTGGCCGGCGCGACGGCCGCGAGCGACTCAGTGAGCGCAGAGAGGATCTTGGCGGCGTCCGTCGGGCGGTCGACCACCGAGACGCCCATGTGACCGAAGCTGTGGCAGCGGGTAGTGTCAAGCAGAGCTCGCGAAACAATGGGAGACCGGACTGCAAGGAGGAAACAAGAAGCGTTGCACTTACCGGATGTACTTGGTCTGCGTGATCAGGCCTGATCAATGAAACGTCAAGGTAGAGGTCAAGGCGGGAAAGCGCACCTTGATGTCCTTGTGCAGGCCACCAGCAATCGTCACGTTGCGCTCGGCCAGCGCGCCGATGAGCGCGGGCGGCGCGACGCCCTCGGGAACGTAGAGAGCCGTCATGCCGTTCGCGCACGACTCGGCATCGAGCGCGACCGTCTTGAACCCGAGCTTCGCCGAGTCGGCGCGGAACTTTGCCGCCGCCTCCTTGTGCAGCTTGAAGCGGTCTGCGAGCGAGACCGGACCCGCAACGATGTTGTTGAGCGAGGCTTCGAGTGCGTAGATGAGGTTGACGCTCGGCGTCGCGAAGTAGCCGGGACTATGTGAGGGGTAGCTCAGCATCTCTTTGCGAGTGAGGCGCGCGCATGAGCAGAATCGACGCACGTGCCCTTCTCGTAGCTCTCCATAATGGGCAGCCAGCGACGGTAGCTGGCGAAGTATGCAGCAATGGGGGTCTTGCGGGTCACGAGAACCTTGAGCGCCTTTTGCGAGAGGGCGGTGATCGACAGGCCGGGAGGAACCGAGATGCCCTTCTGCGACGCGCCAACAACCTGCAGCAAGCGCTCGCATTCAGCTCGTCATCAACTCGCGCGGACTATCGAATGCACGTACGACATCGATCTGCCAGTCGTCCATGCGGATCTCCTCCGAAGCCACTGAGCAGACACCGTCGAGAACGATGAGCGTGTCGGGAGAGACACGGCGAACAGTCTCGGCAATGGCCTTGGCGTCCGACAGAACGCCCGTGGCTGTACGAGAGAAGTGAATGAGCGCCAGCCATGGTAAAACAGCAGAGTCGCCGGCTGCAAGTCGGTCAGAACGCACAAGTGTCGACATGGGTGAAGGTGAGGACCTTGTACTTGTCCTTCTTGAGTGCCTCCTCAACCTGCTGCATCGTCGGGCGGCCACCGACGGGCGCGCCCACCTGGTCGACCTTCGCGCCGTACGTCTCGAGGCAGTCGGCGAAAGCGTCGCCGAAGTAGCCCGTGTTGAGCACGAGCGCCTTCTCGTCGCGCTCGATCACTGTATGTGCATCGTGTAGGAGTGTCAGCTTCGATGAGCACGTCAACAGTTGCAACGGGTTCCGCGGAAAGAGGCGTTCGCGCATGTAGTGACGCGAGGAACTGCTGCATACGCACGGTTGGCGGCAACCAGGTCCCAGCCGAGGGTACCACTGCCTGCAATGATGAAGGGCTGCGCCGACTCGGTATAAAGAACCTGGCGAAGCATGCGCAGGCAGTTGCCGAAGACGGGCGCGAAAGCCGGCGAGACGTGCGACATCGAGGGGTGCGCATTCTGCGCGCCGGAGGCGATAGAATGGACGTGAGCCTAGTTTAAACGGAATCCACGCAAAGAGCGATAGACTGACAGCAAAGAGCACCTCGTCGGAGACCTCGACAGGGCCGGGGACCGACAGGAGCTTGTGCGGCGCCTGGACAAAGTGCTGGGTCGGCTGGGCGGACATTTTGGGCTAATTTGCTGATCCTGGTGGTGCTAGCGGAGCAGCTGACGTCTCGTGCGAAGCGCTGCGAGGGAAAACGGGGGAAGCGGGGGTCGGGAGGAGCGACGGCGAAGGGACTTCGCGGGGCTGTCTGTACGGGCGGCCCCGTCAGTTCTGGACTTTTGTGCGGCAGCCAGAGCTTTCCGCACCTGATCTGGGGTGAAGGGGAGGAGCGAGAGCGCGAAGTCGCGGCTGCCCCGCGGCCCATTCGGCGGCTTACAACAAACAGCATCGTACGGCCGAGAGACAGATGCCGACTGCCGGGAAACGCCCCTCTTACAGTCCCCTGCTCGACCGAAGCTTCCCGCTGGGACGCGCGCCCTTCGCTCCGTCGTTTCTTCGTTCTCCCCCACGTCTCGCTCTGTGGGCTCACACGCCTCACGCTGTGGAGCTCTGACAGGCTGATCGAGCTGCTTAACTTTCGCTGCGGCTGTCTGCCACGACGATGACTCGGCCGAGCTCCGCTTCACCCTCGCAACCTCTTCGCTTCGCGGCAATGCAGGATGACCAGTACTCAGCACGAATCGTGAGGGTGCGAGAGCCGCAGCACGGTCCGCTTGGTACTCTACTTACATGCCGGCTATCCTGCTTGCGGCGCTTCCGCTTGAGACGCGCAGTGCTGACTCCCGCTCTCTCCTCCGAAGACGCCTCTGGCTCATGTCTGGCACTCACCGCTCACTCAGCTCCCACGAAGTGATCATCTGCGAGGCTCTTTTGCCCAGGGCGCTAACGACTCCTGTCTGCCGCCCTTGAAGAGGCCTTGTTGACGGTCTCGGGGCGTTCTGCGAGAGCCTTGCACTTCACCCTCGCTCACAATGCTCGTCAGACCAATCTTGCCATCGAGGCGGTATCTGGCTCAACCCTCGCTACCTCCCATGCGCCGGCCTTCGGGCGTCCGCTTCATGTCCCAGCCGACCTGCAAGCGTTCGAGCGGCCCGACGACAACTTGTACGTGCCTGCGCGGATGGTGTCTCGTCACTTGACCCGGACAGCACATCGTGCCTTCGAGTCAAGCTGCCTGCGCCACGTACTCTCGCCTGAGGGGCGAAATTCCCCCTTCCACCATTCATCAGCGCATTCACGAGAGACACTTTGCCGACCAAGTGCTCCTTCCGCCCTCGTCGCTGCGGGCCCTGCGGCCTATCCTCCCTGCAGCCACTCAATCACTTGTCACAAGCTCGCCAAGCTCGCCTTTGTCCACTCTCCCGACCTCAAATGCCTCGCGCCGCCGGGCTCAATTCCTTCCGGGCAATGTTCCCGATTGTGTCTCCCCCACCTGCCTTCCCTTGTCGCGCCCAGGCTATGCGCACATAATGAGCTTGACGCTGACGTCCTTGTCTCATTTTGGGGGCGGCAGGCCAGCAAGCTGGCTGAAGATCCGCCGCCTTTCGCTCGATGCCCTCGCTACGGGAGTGTGGCCACGCGCGCCGCAATGGGCTGCGTGCTGTGGACGGCGATGCATCAAGTCTGTTCGGTGTCGAGCTCACACGCGGCTACGAGCCTGTGAAGAGAATTTATTGCGCCCTTGACGCCTCGAACGGTGGGTGGTGCTTTCGTAACCGCTGTGCGCCCAGAGGTATAGGTGCAGCGGAGGAGCGGGTCAACAAGGCGCCAAAACGTCCTGCGCTATGTGTACAGTGGCAACGGAACCTCACCTTCATATTCAGCATATTCGGAGAAGGGTGGCGAGAGCTTTTGATCGCGGCCAACCTTCCCAAGTTCGGGCGAACGACTTCGTGTCTCTGCTGACCGCGCGCAGTCGACCGTGTGTTACCCTCGGACTCGCAAGGGAGCTCAAGGCGCCGTTTGCGACATTCGTGCACGTGTGTGAGCTGCATGCGACCTGAGAACGAGGAGGAAGCCTGAACGAGTGGTACAATGAGAAGGGACAAGCGAGCCAAACATCGTCAAGAGTGTACAGGGCAGATGCGAGCGAGTCAGTGCGAGTACGAGGATGTATGGGGTATGTGTCTGCGTGGGAGAGCTATATGCGGGTGTCGACGATATGATACAGAAAGAGGAGCGAGAGCGAGGATCCGAAACCTGCGAGGACTAAGAAACTATGCGAGAGTGAGAGTTTGGGGCGGCAACAGGCAGCCGTGGTCGACAGCAGCTGAGGAGGAAAGGCGAGATAGACGTCGAGGGATGATGCGAATGAGGCGGCGGATGTTTACGCCTGGCGCTGACGCTGCGAGTGCCGAGCGTGAGTATCAAGAGTCTGGAAAACAGTCAGGGCAGGCGGACACACCTTGGTTGTCGAGCGAGCACCAGCGAGACCCATCGTCGGCAACTCGGCAAATCCGAGCGCCGGCGTCAGCGGGGGCGAGAGGGGCGTCACATCGGTGCGCTGCTCAGCGGGCGGGAGCGGCAGGTCGACGATGCTTGACTTGCGAACCGGGGGCGGCCCGTACGCGGGGCTGGCAAGCGGGAGGGCCTTGGTCGCGGACATGGGCGTCATGGAGAGGCGCTTGCCGCGGTGAAGAGGGTGCGCGGCAGAAGCCTCGACGCGAGGTGCAGATGGTGCGGCTGAAAGCGAGTCCACGGGGTCGAGCGAGAGCGGGACGAGGGCAGGAGAGGGGGGTAGCATCGGGTCTTCGGACGACGACGACGCGATGGACGACCTGGAAGCCTCAAGACTGGGTGTGCCCCACGTCAAGTCGAAGTAGGACGACGATGCCGAGCTGAAGAGCGTCGTCGCAGGCGAGACAGGCGACGGCAACGATTGCGTTTCCACGGTGAGGAAGGATGCCTCGGGGAGGTCGCCCAGGTCGAGCTCGAGCGAGTTTGACCGCGGGTGGCACAGCTTGACAGCGTCTTCATCAACTGCAGCACAGACGAAAAGTCAGCGCGGTGAGCGAAACGGTTCACAGCGGATCGAGAGCTTCGAAGAGCGGGACGCACCTGTCTCCTGTCGCCCAGCAGCGTCGCCGTCGAGCGCGAAAGTCTCAAGTGCGCTGCTGCGCTCGAGCCACGCCTCGAAGCGCTCCCTATCGTCGTCGTTGCTGGTGCTACAGTCGCGACGCTTGATCGTTGCGATCGAACCGGGAGGAGAGCCGGCGCGGGGGAAACGTTGAACGGTGCTCGACGACGGACTCCGCACAGAGCGCTCGTCCACGTCGAGCGGGCGGGAGATGGGCTTGGTCGACAGCCCGAGACCGGCATTGGCCCAGGCAGAGAGGTCGGGCGGGCAGGCGAGCCTGGGACGCCGCTGCACGGCGAGCGGGGTCTCCATGGGCGCAGGGTGGAGAGAGAGCATGTGGACCGCGAAGAGAAGAAGGAGGCCGTCAAGTGGTGCGTCGAGAGAAACTGGGAGTCGTAACGTGTGCCAGAGCTGCTGGACCAGCGCAGGGGGGAGGACGAAAGGCAGAGAAGGCAGAGGGGAGAAAGACGAGGATGGAGGCCAGCCGCCAGGCACGAGGCACCAGGACAGGGGAAGGCTCCCGGGCTCCAGTTGCAATTCCTTCGGAAAGCACAGAGGGAGCGCCACGTCACCGGCACCTCTCCTCTTCGGGCGCGCACGGCACAGCACCGCCTTTGCCGCCTCCTCGCTGGCAACGATATCGCGATGCCGGCCAACACGACCCGCCTGCGGCCCCTCGCTGCGCTGCCCAAGGCTGCTGCTACTTGTGCCGAAGCTGTGCGTCTCTAGTCCTGCCTCCCACGAGCGCGTCATCGAGCTCCGGGCTCGTCTTGGTTCTGGCCCACCTTCCGGCTCTCTCCAGGAGCACTTCCCGTCTGCCGCCACTGGGTTGGCGACTCCTGAGTGGCTGCAGCAAAACTGATCGTATTTCGTCCGGCTTGTTCCGCTTGCGCTGCCTGCAGGGCGCGGCCTATGGCAAGTGCATCGGCGCCCGGTATCAGGACGTCGAGCGCAACATGTGCCAGCGCGAGTTCGAGGTATTCCGCCGCTGCGTTGCGGATGCGGTGCGTCGTGCACAGTCTCTCACGGGCATTGGCCTTCGCAGCCGGACCCTTGTTGCCAGAGCCTCCCCTGACCCTCCCCCCTGGCGCCCTTGCCCTCACAGATGAAGCGCCGCGCGTAGGGCGGCAAGCCAGCGGCAAGCAGGCGCGCGCAGCACGAATTTCGTGCACTGGGCTCGCAAATTGCACCGTCGGCGGCGTTGCGGGCGGGACGAAGGGCGGAGCGGATCGACACCATTTCGGAGCTCGACGGCGATCATGGCCTGCCCTGGGCCTTGGACCCTCGAGCCTTCCCATTTTGCGCCAGGCCCGCCTGTTCGACGGTCATCTGCCTTGTTGATCAACGCCAGGACACTGCCCTGCGTGCGCCGTTAGCCCAGGTCGTGTGGGCGACGAGATCTTGCAACGCAGGACCTTGCCTCGCCCTTCTCCTCATGAGAGGCCCCCACGCAACTACTGCAATCTGCGAGTCTGTTTCACGCCGCACCTCGTGGGCTAGCCAAGATGCCCGCAGGAGTCGTGGGGCAAGTGAAGGGACGAGGTGCGGCACGCCGCCTTCGTGTGTCGCGATCGCAACTGCTCGCGAGTGCAACGACGTTCTCCCGCCGTCTCGCCTTCTGAGCGCATTGCAGGGCCTTCCAAGTCCGCTTCTCGACTCAGCGACGCTAATACAGCGAACCAGCGGACTCTTTCAGTTCACGTTGGACCGCTGCGAAGAGGGTGGTTCGTGCCTCGTCTTCAGGTGGCGTCGGCAAGTGGATGTCGGCAGCGGGCCGCCTCCCAGCCCGAGTAAGACCGCCATTCGAACCGTCTAACCCCGCTCCGCTTTCGCCGCTCCGCTCAGACGTGGCCGAAGTCGCCGGCCCCCTCGTCTGCCTGCTCCTCCCGATAAATCGCACTGTCTGTGGCAGTCGCTTCGAACGTCTACTTCCCTCCGCCAAGCAGCCAACTCTTCCATCCTGCACCGCCCTCCGGCTCTCCCTGCGCCGCAGTCTCTGCTCCCTGCCCTTCAGAAGGATGCCGCTTGAGCTTCCCTCCGCCCTGTGCAGGCGGGCGCTCCGGCCTGGGCGGCGGATGCTTCGTCCGTCCGCCTGTTGCTCCAGATGGAGGTGCCGGCTCGTCAAAGTTGATCGGCGGGCGGATAGGCGGTTTGGGCGGGCGAGCGGGTAGGGAGGAACGGTGGTTGGGCAGGAGCTCGCCCATGTCGATGCGCGAGAGGTAGATTTTGAGCGTCGTGGGCGGAGCGGCGACTGCAACAAGCATGGTCAGATACAGATCGGAGAGCAGGACACGAGGCGTGCGGGCGAGACGTACAGGATTGCCGCTTCTTCCCCTTCCCGCTCACGCTTTCACCTGCTTCAGCCCCGTCATCGTCGACGAAGAGCCGCACCTCCTCGCCGCTGACCTTGTACCTTTCTCGCTTGACGCGCTCGGCGAGAGAAGCGACGGCAGGCACAGTTGAAGGGGACGAGGCGACCAGGAGGAGGTATAGAAGGGCGCGATCCTGCGACCGGCAACATACGATACCGTCAGCTACACCGCACGGAGTAGCGCAGGAGACCCAGGCATCAGAAGCCTGCATCGCACCTCGAGCAACTTCAAGCACCGGTCGCGATACCCATTGAGCGCAGCCGGACTTGCGTCCGTCACGGCAATCTCGTTCACCGCCAGACTCGCCAAGCTGCTCTTCTTGCGTTGCGATGGTGGCGCTCGAGGCGGCTGTGGGGGTTCGGGCGGTGGTGTCGGGCGGAGGAGGGAGGTGATGCGCGAGAGAGGAGGAGACGGGGTCGCGGCAGTGGAGGCGGCGACAGCAGGAGATGTACTGGAAATCGGGGTCGTCGGGTCGCTGATCGCGAAGAGAGGCTCGATGAAGTAGCAAAGCGCGAGCAAAGCTGCGATCTCGAAGCCTGGGTCAGACGAAGCGGGTCAGTTTCGCGAGACCTGCTTGCCGTCTGGAGAATTGGAAGACCTTTGCGGTCTCGCAAGCGAGGCTCGACGCGCTGCACGACATTTGTCAGCGCCGAGCCATGAGAACGCGGGACGGGACGCACGTCGAGGTTGTAGTCAAAGACCTGGATGCTGCCTCCACCCTTCTTTCGCGGCGCGTAGACGACCACCGGAAAGTTCGGGTCCGGCCGTCGGGACTGCGTCAGCATGCTCATAAATCAGTCAGCCTTGTGTAATCTCCAAAGAGCCTGGCAGTGATCGAACCGACGCACCACCGAGAGCGTGTATCCCCGTTCCGCGCCGATGAGCGAGTGAGCCTCCCTACTCCAGACAAACTTGGTCTCCTCCCACTCCATCTCCCACGTCCAGCTGAACGAGCCGGGGTTGCGCAGCGAGACGTCGAGCCGCGGCGACTCGAGCGCGACGAGGCGGTGCTTTGGGTTCGAAGAGGCATTCGGCACCGGCGGCGGCGCGATGGTGTGCGTGCCGAGAGTCGCGTCGGAGAGCGAGTCAGCGAGCGTGATCACGTCGGCGGCTGGGTCCTGCGCGCAAGGAGAGCTTGGCATGAGCTGCGAACGCGGGTCCGCCGCAAGTGGGGAGGAGGGAAGGCGAAGCGCGCACCTTGTACGCCGTGTAGATGGGCTCGCCGGGTGTGCCTGTAGCAGTGTTGTCTTCCAGGAAGTCCACACAGCCCGGCACGCCCTCGCGTGGCCGGACGTGGAGGACGTAGACTGCAACGAACGCGCGAGGCGATGAGCGTGCTTGAGCCTTCGGACGGGCAAGGTAGACGCACGAGATGCGTCCAGCGGCATCACACAGAGCAACGAAGCGCTGCCGGGCTCGCTGAGTTGCGATCTGGAGAAGCGAGGCAAAATGCGGAAGCAGCGAGGCGGTGCTCTCCGAGCCGCAGCTGCAAGTCGGCGCAAGAGGTAGCGAATTACGTGAGAGAGTGTCTACTGAGCCGTACACAAAAGGAAGACGGAAGGTCTCGCAAGGGAATATATCCGCGTCACGCCTTGGGCTTCTCCGGCGGCGCCTGCCCGTATCCTGCGTTCTCGTACCCGGGCAAGTCCTCCTCCACCTTGGACGGCCCCTGCGCCTGCGCTGCAATGGGCGGAGTCGAAGCGCCGCTCGCGGGCGCCTTGCCCTTCTTGGCGTGCTTGCGCTCCTTGCGCCGCGCCTGCGCCTCGGCGACGAGCCGCTCGAGCTCGCGGCGCTCGTCGTCGCCCTCTTCCGGCTGGACGTTCTTCAGAATGGCGCCGATGAAGAGAATGGCCTAGATGTGACAGGAGAATGGTGATGAGCGGAGCTGGAAGGGCAAAGCGAAGGTGGGCTCACCTTGGCGCGGTTCATCAGGATAGCGTCGGTGATCTCGGGCGACTCCTTCGAGAGGGCTGGACAGTGATGAAGATCAGCCGCGGGGAACTGCGATGTGAAGGGCAAGCTCCTGCTGAGGAAAAGAGCAACGGCGCACCCATGTCGACGACCTGCCGCAGCACAGCGCTGAGCTCGAACTTGCTGCCCTTCCACGCGACAAGGAGGAGCGTCCCGCTGAGCTCCATCTCGAGCTTCTTCATCTCCTCCTCGCCAAGGTCGCCGCCGGCCTGGCGCTTCTCCATGTCGACCATGGCGCGCTGGACGTCGAGTCCGGTCGAGAGGAACGACCAGCCCTCCTTGAGGGTCGCGCCCTTCTCCTTGACACGCGACCACCACCCGGGCAGGCCGAGGATGTTGGCCGACGGCTTGCGGTGCAGCCGGATGTAGGTGGTTGCCCTGGCAGAGTAAACGGATCAGCGAGCGGAAGAGTACGAGCGGAAGACGGGTTCGCACTTCTGCATGTAGATCTCGCCGAGCAGGTGGCAAAGCTCTGCACGAGGAGACAGTGAGCAACTCACGACCGTGTCATACAAAAAAGATTGCGCGGGTTCCGCCCCGCCCATCCTTCTGAGATTCGCGAGCGACTCACCAACGCCAAAGCTCTCCATCGCCAAATCATGCGTCTCCTCGCGCATGCGCTCCGCGAACCTCTGCGTCTCGGGGTCGTCCTTGTCGCCCGGGTTGCGCGCGTCGACGAACGGGCGCACGCGGTCGCGCAGCTTTTGCGCGAGCGTCTCGACGCGCTTGCGCTTCTCCTCCCACGACTTTTTCTCCTCCTCGTACGCCTTGGCTTTCTGCTCGGCCGTCAGCTTGGGCGGCTTGCCGGCCAGGTGCGACTTGGCCGCTTTCTCGTGCGCTGCATCGGGCGCGGCGGCGCCGGCGGCGGGGGCGGTGCCTGGGGCGGCAGCGGCGGGGGCCGCGTTCGCCGGGGAGGATGCCGCAGCGGGAGGTGGAACGGTAGTCGAGGTTGGCGCGGGACCGGATGCGGGGGCGGGGGCGGGCGTCGGTTCAGCCGAAGTCGTCGCGGCTGGGGCGGTCGTCTCGGTGCCGGCCTACAGGACGTCGAGTCAGCAGTGCACGCAAGAGAGCCTGCGAGCGAACAGACACACCTGCTCGGCCTGCTCCTCGTCCTCCTCGGCCTGCTCGAACGCCTTCGAGACCTCCTTCCCGAGCGAGATCTCGCCGATCCAGTCCTCGAAGGCCTGCAGAGGAGAAGCAGGCACAGTAAGCGGGCGTCCTCATGACACGGCGACCAATCCAGCCATGCTCGATCATAGAACCGAGTCCAGCGAGAGCACTGCGCACCTTTCCGCCGAACATCATCGAGAAGAGCTCGCCCGGGTTGGGCATGACCTCCTCGCCGCCGGCCTCGCCCATGGCCGACTGCTTGCCATGTTTGTCGTACACGGCGCGCGAGTTGCCGTCGGACAGGATCCTGCGGGTTGTCGAGGATTTGCATGAGCGGAGGCAGCGGCGGCGGCAGAAGCGAGCGGAACGGAGAGGACCGACGTACGTGTAGGCCTCGCTGATCTCCTGGAACTTGGCTGCCGCTTCGGGGTTGTCGGGGTTCTTGTCTGCAAGTAGAGAACCGCACAGCGGAGTCAGTCGAATGTTCCCGACGCGAGCGAGTGCATTGCCGAGAGCGAAGCGCAGCCAAGGCGTCGCGTCAGCGCAGCGCGGCACAGCGCCTGGAAGCCTAAATTCGTCCTGGGTAAGAGGGTCACGTACCGGGGTGCCAGCGGATGGCGGCCTTGCGGTAGGCCTTCTTGAGCTCTGCGTCGGAGGCGTCGGCGAGGACGCCCAGGAGCTGGTAGTAGCTCGGGTCCTTGGGGCGTACGTTGTCGCGGCCGATGCCGACGTCGTAGTCTCCGCCGGGAGTGGGCTTGACGGGCTCTGCGGACGCCATTGCGCGGTGCGAGCGAGAAAGTTGGGCGATGCGAAGCGAAGGGGGCGGTGCGGGTCGACGGGGAGCGTGTCAGAGGACAGGCGAGCCGGTAGGGATAGCAGACACTCGTCTGGTGAGAGTCCCGCCAGCTGTGCAGCGGTCTCTGGCGCACTCTGTGCTGTCGAGACGCTCGGGGCAGAGGATGAGCGCACCTCGCTCGGCCGATTGGCTCCCTCTCGCACCCTTGCAGAGACTGGCGAGACCTTGCAGTCTTTAAGTAACATGGTCAGACACACAGTAAACCCTCTGGTGCATTTTCCTGGCGCGAGTTGGGGTTCATCAGGTCGAGCAGGCGGCGTCTCGTCCTCACTCTGCACTCCACTCGCTCCGTAAGTCTCTGCCTGCTGCTTGCCGGGCTCGCTGGGCCTCTGTGAGCCGCCTGCGTTTGCTTCGGGCATCGCACGACCCCGCGTCGCCGCTCGTCCTCCCCGACTCCGCTGCACCGCGACGGCCCCCTTCACGCGCCGACACCGCCCACGGGAGCGCAGCAGGACGGCCAGGTTCTCAGTCGTACAGTGTCACCGTGTGCAGAGGCCAACAGCGTACCGGCACCGCCCGAGGGCGTCGTGCCGCCTCGACCGAATCGCCTCTGTCCTGGCAGCGCGGAGCAAGCGCGCGCAGCTCGAACAGCACAAGCAGCCCAGCCAGCGAAATCCTTCAAGTCTGGTTGCTAAACATCGACTCGTCGCGCACAGCTCGCCATGTCCTCCTCCCTCCTTCGCACCGCCCTCTCCCGCCGCGCCCTCTCTCCCTCCGCCTCGCTTCCCGGGCTCCGTCAAGGGCAGAAGCGCTTCGCTGGCGGCGTGCACTGGTCCGAGCCGACGGGCAAGCTCTTTGGCGAGACGGTGCGTGAGGGTCTCTTTGACAATCGGCTCGTGTCGGACGATTTGCGTCTCCGGAGGCAGAGCTTGCGGGTGGACTGTCGCACAGGCTTCCGGGCCTGCATGCACTCCGCACTGCAGCTGCCTCCGTGGTGCGAGCCTCCCTGTAGCTTTGCTGACTCTGCCTTCACTTTCGCATGCCTCGCAGGCGCCCGCACCTGGTTCGTCCCTTCACCCCTCACTCACAAGCTGAACTGGGCGCTAACGATCACGTCGACACACAGGCAAGAAGCGTGTCAAGGAGGACTGGGAGAACATCTACTACTACGGTTTCGGCGGCGGGATGCTCCTCGGCGCGGTCCTGATCTACTACAAGCCCGACACCAGGTGCGTTCGCATTTCGAGTTCTGTCTACAACCTGCTGCACAGCAGATCGGGTTGCTGACTGAATGATTTTGATTGGGCGCAGCATCGAGGGCTGGGCACGCAAGGAGGCGCAGAAGAAGATGGCCGAGGCAGGCGAGACGGTGCGTCTCGGCTCTTTGCTCGCCTTCTCAGGTCCGCTGCTTGTACATGCCCGTTGATGCTGACAGTGTCGTCAATTGCCCGGACACAGCCGTCGTACCAGAAGTCGGCATGAGCGATGGTGGTGCGGTAGAGTAGGAGGCGTGCAACGGTCTGGAGTTTCTGTTTCCTGGGTTTGTGTGGCTCTCTAGTCTTCAGCGAGAGCTCTGCAAGCGCCGTGCGAGTGTGTTTGCGAGGGCGCGCCCCACCCGAGTGTCCGTTCTTGGGCGAGATCAACATGTCGAGCTCGTCGTCGGGTTGACCTCTCGCGCTCTCGCTTTCACCGACTCGTGCTGCTTGCTGCTCGGTTGAGAAGCCTCTGCAGCCATGAAATTGGACGCCACAGGTGCGCAACCCTCCCTGCAAGCCTCGCACCTCGCGGCCCCTCCGCCTCCCCGTGCCGATTGATCAAGCGCGCTGACGCTCTTCCTTGACGCCGTGAAGACCTGCGGTACATCTCGAACGACGCGTTTAGGGTCCTGTCAGCCGTGCGCACCTTTCCCTGGATCCCGCTGGCTCTGCGAGCGACTGCTGACCGGCCGTAACCTGCACTGCCCCCCTTGCCCTCTCCGCCCATTTCCCGCTTCCCGCTTGCCGTGCTGCCCCTTGCGTCTTACCGCCTCCGCTCAACCAATCACCCTCGTACTGCCCGATCATGCGGCACAGGTCGAGCAAGGCTCGAAGAACCACGAGGTCGTCCCCTCGTCCCTCATCGCCCAGCTCGCCGGGTCGCGCGCAGGCGGCGTCAACAAGGCGCTCGGCGAGCTCGCCAAGAAGAAGCTCGTCGCAAAGGTGCAGAATGCAAAGTGTGCGTCACCCTCGGTCGGTGGGCGGGACCCGCGGCTTATGCTGGCCTTTTCGAGCCAGAGCTGACGCTACAAGGTGCGGACAGACGAGGGCTACCGTCTGACGTACGGCGGATACGACTTTCTCGCGTGCCGGACGTTCGCCAAGCGCGACACGATCTACTCGGTCGGAAACCAGATCGGGACGGGCAAGGAGAGTGGTGAGTGCTCGCAGCCATCTTGCACAATCTTCCGGGTCTCCGGCTGCGAGATCCTGCGCAATCGTGCGGATCATTGCGCGCGCCTCGCTGACGCTCGTGCACCAGACATTTACGTCGTCGCGGATGACGACGGCGCACAAATGGTCATGAAGATTCACCGGCACGCTCGTCGCCCTGCTTTGACCCGCACACCGAGCTGACGTCGGGCGCACGCAGACTCGGCCGCATGTCCTTCCGCGCCATCAAGTCGAAGCGCGACTATCTGCGCAAGGGCCAGTCGGCGAGCTGGATGTACATGTCGCGCCTTGCGGCGATCAAGGAGTTTGCGTTCATGAAGGTGCGCCTTGCGATGGGGTCTCGCTCAAGCAGGTCGGCTGACCCGATGTACTACGACAGGTGCTGCACGACCATGGCTTCCCTGTACCGCAACCGATCGACCAGTCACGACACTGCCTCGTCATGGAGCTCATCGACGCTTTCCCTCTGTACGCTCTGTGCTCCACCGTAGGCCGCGGCCGTCCTGACCGTTGCTTCCACGCCTCCCCGCAGCCGCCAGATCTCGGCCGTCCCGTCCCCCGGCGGCCTCTACTCCGCCCTGATGGACATGATTGTCCGCCTCGCGCGCTCCGGCCTCATCCACGGCGACTTCAACGAATTCAACCTCCTGATCCGGGACCACCGCACCGAAGCCGAGAAGGACCGCGACGATGAGATGCCCGACGACCGCGAGGCGCGCATCGAGCGCGACGGCGGCGACTTTCCCGTAAAGGTCGAGCTCGAGGGCGAGGAGTACGAGGAGCGCAAGCGGCGCGAGCGCGAGGGGACGCTCCTCGAGCCCGTCTTGATCGACTTTCCTCAGATGGTCAGCACCGACCACCCCGATGCAGAGTAGTGCGTTCGACCCGGCCTCGTCACCGCCGGCTCTGCTTGATTGCTGACTCTGTTCCTTCTCCCAGCTACTTCAACCGTGACGTCGAGTGCATCCGCACCTTCTTCTCGCGCCGTTTCAAGTACGAGTCGAGCGTGTACCCGAAGTTCACGACCGTCGTGCGCGACGGCGTGCGCGAGTTTGACCTCGACGTCGAGGTGGCCGCGAGCGGGTTCAAGAAGGAGGACCGCAGGGCGCTCGAGGAGGTGAGTTGGCTCCGTTCGGCTTTGCTCGTTTGCTCGGTCGTTGGCTGCGCATTGAGCAAGGCTGACTCTCTTCTGCTACGCAGTACATGGCCGAACTCGCCGCGCACGATGCTGCGAACCCGGACCCACGGGAGGTCGCTTCTGACGAGGAGTACAGCGACGAGGAAGAAGAGGACGACGAGGATGCCGAGGGGGACGAGCAGACTCGCGCGGCGGACGAGCGGGAAGGAGCGGACGAGCCGGAGGAGGTGCCGCAACTCGACGGCCTGCGGATAGCGGACGACGCCGCTCGCGAGGATGTTTCGGAGGGCGAGGATGAGGAGGATGAGGAGGGCGAGGAGGGCACCAGCGACGAGGACGAGGAGGAGGACCCGACAGCGCACCGCCGCCACCGCCCTTCAGCGCCTCGCCAGCACCGCACGACGCGCGACGTCGAGTCGATCGTCACGGCGACGCTCTCGCGCAAGAAGCAGCAGAGCGAGCGGCGGCATCACGGCAAGAAGCCCGTCAGCGCCAACGTGCTCGGCAGGCAGAAGGGGAGCAAGAAGAAGCAGAACGCGGGCGCGAGGGAGGCTAGGCAGGCGTCAAAGGGTGGTGACCGCGGAGGCGGGTTCTTCTAGAGGGCACGCCGCTATGACACGCGTTGCATTGACACATCCTGCCCACCGGAGCTGCGAATGAGACGGCGAGGCAGTGTTTGGGGATGTGGGTGCGCGAAAGCCGCTCACACGTGTTTGCGTTCCATGGCACTCGCTGAGCACACTCTCGTAGTATTCAGAGAACCGCTTCTTCCGGAATGGGCACAGATTGGACATGACATTGACGGGAGAACCGGGGAGACCAGACAGACTTTTTTAGCAACAACCCTCG
Organism: Rhodotorula paludigena; assembly: GCA_036244875.1. NCBI lineage: Eukaryota > Fungi > Basidiomycota > Microbotryomycetes > Sporidiobolales > Sporidiobolaceae > Rhodotorula > Rhodotorula paludigena. The sequence continues at coordinate 545,988 of BQKY01000006.1, forward strand.
TCTTCGTGCGCGCTTCTCTGAGTGCGACGCTTGGAACATTCTCCGGATCCCTGCAACTCACGCCGCCGACGCCGCTTCGACCTTGCCGGTCGCCACGGGGTCTTTCGAGCCGCCCGAATGGCTGCGCGTCTCCGCACGGCCGCGCTCGTCGGTCGTTGACGAGGTCATGACGGCAGGAAAGTCATGCGCAGAGTCGGCCTCGATGTCCTTCCTCAGCTCGAGGTAGTCGTAGGCGAACTGCGAAGTTGAGCGGGTCAATCAAGTGCACGGGACTTCAGGTAGACCTGACTTGGGCGTACCTCGCCGACCTGTTGTCAATGGAAGGACCAACGTCAGTAGCTGATCTTGTACAGAAGATCCAGGCGCAGGAACACTCAGCTCACCTCAGCCTCGTCGATGCCGACGATTTCGGCCTCCTCCGACGAGCGGAACTTGCAGCCGGGAATCAGATTGATGAGGAACAGCAGGATGTAGGTCACGACAGCGGTGTCTGTGGCCCTCTGGGTCAGCGCCATACAAGCCCAGGAACAAGGGCGCGCACGCACAGACGATGATGCTAAGCGAACCAGCGAGCTGCCAGCCCATCTGCTTGTACTGTTCGAGGAGGCAGTCGTCAGCGCTTGCCTGTCACATGTCGCATGGAATATCAGCACACGTTGTGGTTGATCCAGCCGCCCTCGATCTCGGTGAGGCCGTCGAAGCTGGCGACGCGGGAGTCGGCGAAGAATCCGGTCAAGATGGCACCGCTACGGGGATTAAGAAGTAAGCCCACAGTTCCCGGGTCTCGTAGAAATACACGCACAAGAAACCGCCACAGGCGTGCAGGGCGAACGCATCGACGGCGTCATCGACCTTGACGAAGCGCTTGAGCGCGGTCGCGAAGTTGCAGACAATGGCGGTGAGGAAGCCAACGCCGAATGCAGCAGGCACACCGACGTAGCCTACCGCCGGCGTGATGCTATGGCAGCGTATGAGCGTCAGTGAGCTGCAGGCTTTTTCATTCGCACATTGAGAAGGCCGAGGTGAGAAGGGCCGGATAACAGCAGTAGACACTGCCATGCAGGCCATCCTGGGTGTAGCAATCACTGTGAAGGATCGACGTACCCGATGAGACCGCCAAGAATGCCGGATGCCATGCCCACGGCCGAGTAGCGGCGAGTGTAGAAGAAGTCGACGGCGAACCAGCCGAAAGCACCGGCCGCGCCCGCAATGAATGTGTTTGTGACGCAAATGAAACTGGTGCAACAGAGGTTGAGCGCAAGACCAGACTGTGCAGTCGCCAGAACAGATGACTGCTGGAGCCAGAGCCGACGCACCTCTTCAGGTTGAGAGCGCTCATTGACGCGCCGTTGAAACCGCACCAGCCGTAGAAGAGGAAAGCGGTGCCGAGAACAACCATGTACGAGGACTGGGACCTGTAGTCCAGCTTGGTGGTTCCGTATCCGCGACGAGGTCCGACGAACCAAGAGATGACGAAAGAGCTGATGCCCGAAGTGATGTGGACAGGCCCCTGAGTCCCGAGGAAAGAATGAGTGCCAAGTTGCGCAGGCAGAAAGAGCGGAACGCACACCACCGGCCCAGTCGAGCTCCCCAGCGTTGTACAACCACCCGGCACCGTTCCACACCCAGCAAGCAACCGGACAGTAGATCTGCAGCGTAAGCGGTCAGTGACTGTCGAGTGCGACTGTATGAGAAAGGCTCACAATAGTGAGCCAGCAGAAGACGAGGATGAGGAAAGGTCCCATCCGTCCGCGCTCTGCGCTACCCGCAATCATGACGCAAGCAGCAATGGATGAGAATTGGCCCTGATAGATACTGTAGAGGAGCGCTGGAATCGCTGTTGAACCGGGCGAGGGCTGGATGTCCACGCCGACGAGTCCACCGTGCTGAAGGTCGCCGATGAACGCGTTGGCCCCGCCCGACTGTGTGATGCGATGTCAGCTCTGAAGGCAGTGACACTTTCTCTACCGGTGCTCACATAAGTGAGGGAGTAGCCTGTCACACGGGGCACAGGGAAAACAGGCCGTCGAGGCGCAGGAAGAAATTGACCGCGTCAGTCCGAGATTCACTTGGCAGATCTCGCAGCCGAGCGATACACCACGCACCCCAGAAGAACCATTGAAGCAGACCGAGCGTATACGTCGCAACGGCAAGGAAGATCATCGAGAGGGCGTTCTTGCGTCGCAGCAGGCCAGCGTACAGCAGTCCGAGCCCAATAGGCATGATGCTGACGATCACAGTAGCGGTGACGACCCATGCACAGTCCCCCAGATTGTCTGCACAGTTCAGTGAGCCCACAAACGCCAGGCATTGTGGATGAGGAGGTAGATAGCGTACAAATGACCTCCTCGCCGTCGATCCAGGTTGCGAGGTTGCCCTCGGGCGTGCGGGTCACGTTGACCATGGCGGCTGGGCGACAGATCAGTGTTCAGGGGAAGAGGGAGAGCCGCTGTCGGGTTATCAAGAGGACGCCGTGGATTGACGGGTTCAGGCCGAAGTCGCGGTTAGCGTCGACGCTAGGAACGCAGGCGGGGTAAGAGTTTCATGGGAAACAGCTCACGAAGCGGCAGCAGAGCAAGGCGAGGCAGAGACGCGTAGGACCGCTAGGACAAGCGATGAGCGCAGCGAGGAGAAGCGGCGCGGCAACAGGAGCCAGCAAGCGGAAGACGGGGCACAAGCGCCGATACGTGGCACGAGAAGGCAATCCGGACAATCTGCGCCATCGCGAAGCTTGGCGAAAAGCTGGGGACCGAGGGGGTGGAGGATGCGCGAGATACGCGACGCCCTTGCCGCGCTCAGACGAGGCGCTGCCTCGCAACACGGCTTCTCTCGTTCTCATGGGCGCGCGCCTTATCTGCGCGTAGCCAAGAGCGACGCTCTCGATCAGCTTGCCCAGCGTTCCCCAGCGAGTTAACGCAAGGGGCCACGCGCACGGTCAGAAGAAGTAGGAGTGCAGGGCAAACGCGAGGGCGGAGACTGAAAACGAACAGAATGCCCGTAAGCGGCAACAGGCGGTGCAGTGTGAGAAACACCCCACAGAGCGGGAGAGCGGACGAGAGCTGCAGTGCAAACAGGTTTGCCAACGACAACGGAAAGCACGAGTGCAGTTGTGGAAACGGGACGTGAATGAGAAGGGAGTGAAAGAGAAGGGGAGAGCTCGCGTCAAGCAGAATGCATGTGGCGGGGAAGGGAGGTGCAGGAAGGGGAGTCGCGTCTGTTCAGGGTCCGCGCACAGACGCAGCCGCCGGCAGTCAGTCCGCCTGCTCCACTTTCTGCGCCGAAGCATTGACCCAGCCTGCCTTGTCCTCCAGCCCAACTGTGAACCCAGCAAACAGGCCCTCACGGTCACCGCCCGTGCCGTCCTGGCCGGTCTCCCCTTGCTCGCAAGCAACGCGCTCGAGCCATGCAGCAAGAGCATGGTCGTTCTCAGCCTTGCCGAGCGTCCAGACCGAGTCGATCGCATTGCTCGGCGCTGACGGGAGCTCGAGCACCGCGAGGTCGGCGAGCGTATGCGCCGCTGGGTCGAGAATGAAGTTGGCGTACGCAGACGTAACGTAGGTGCTGCGTACAAGCGTCTGGACCTCCTTGATGATGTTGTGCAGCCCAGACTCGTCGGCATCGCGGCAGTGCCACAACCGGACGAGGTGGCCGCACAGCTGGCTGAGCGGCTGCAAGTGAAGCGGCGCGGTGTCAACGCCCGCTTAGGAGGAAGGAAAATAGCGACAAGCACCTCGCTATACTCCATGAGCTCACTAGTCGCAAGCGTGCGCTGAGCAATGCGGCGGTGCATGGCGAATATGAGGCAGTTCAAGGAAATGGGGAGGATGAAGGGAGGGAGCGGTTCGACGCCGCTGTCGGCTATTTGGGGACGCATCACCTCGTACCGGTTGCGCTGCGTGAGATACGTGACCGGAAGCAGCTCGGCGGGATGCATTCGCACGATCGTTTCGAAGTCGCTGAAGTGCGAGAAGGCGATGCGGATGGTCGGAGGTTGCGACTCGAGCCTTGCGTAGAACTGGTCGAACTGCGGGTGAAGCGGCAGTGTCTGCGCTAGGTTGCTGCTCTTTCGCTGCTCGGCGTATAGCACTTCGCCGGCCAGTCGCGCGAGAACGAGGTCGGGCGAGGCGGGCATGAGATGGAGGCGACCGTGATCAAGCTCGACATGCAGATCATGCGACAGTGCAGAGAGAGAGAGAGGCCCAGGGCAGTCAATCCCATCGGAGAGGCGGTCAGAGCACCTGAACCGAGATGGCTCACGAGTGATTCGGTTGGACGACATGAGGTGGTGCGCGAAGTCCGGCACGGCCCCTGCGGCGATGAGGATGTCAAACTGTAGGGACGGCATGCAAGAGATTTCAGTGCTGGGATATCCAATCCTCGAAAGAGTTCACCTACGTTTTTGTCGCCATTGTTCGCAGGTACGATGTGCGCCGCCTCGAGCCTGATGCTCGGGACAGCGCCAACGACGGCGCAGCACTTCTTCGGCTTCTTGTCGTGGTCAAGCTGCATGTACGGTACCGCAGTCGCCTCTGCCCAGCCGTGGCGGCCCTTGACCAGAGGATCGGCGGCGGCATCAAAGGCCCACGGCGAGTGGGAAGGTTCAAGGAGCGCAACGAGCTTATGCAACTGGGGAAGCACCGACCGCGTGATTTCGGACGAGGTGCTCGCGGGCATGTGGCGCGGCGGCGGGTGCCGCTGGCATGCAGCAGAAGTAGCGAGCGAGGCGATGCGGCGATGACGAGCTGACGAGGGCACTCTGCAAGCTATTCAGCGCGCGCGGCCCAGCAAGCGAGCTCCCTTGAGCCTTGAGGACGCTTCAAAGGCGCTGAGAAAGGCGCGCGGTCGGGAGGCCTTGCATCCAGAGGTTCGGGAAGTCGCCGGCAATTCTCCTTGCTTTTCAGATTTCGAGCCCGCAAGAAGCCAGAGGGACATTCAGCGTGAACTTGCAGTACTGTTGTCCAATAGGATGGCCGCAAGAGGAAAGAACGAAGGGCGGGACATAGGGTATCGAGGGATGCGACGAGGAAACATGCGAGGGCGAGCCCGCCCGGCCGGACGGATTCTATAAGGACAAGTACGACAACGGCGCGCAACAAAGACGATGCGTGCTCTTCTTACGCGAGGAAAGGCGCGAGGCCCGCCTGCTGCACCTTCTCGGGCTGGCTCGCCGCGAGCGCCTTGACCATGTCGACGAGCTTGGCCTTGTTCTCGGCCGTGAGCTGGCTCGAGCCCGACGGGTAGAAGACGTCGGCGCCCGTGTCGCTCTTGGTCGACGAAAGCGCCTTGGCGATGACAGCGAGAACGTGGTCGAGCGACGAGAGCGCGATCGGGTTGTTCTGCTGCAAGAGCGAGAGGACGGCGTCGAACTGCGGGGTGGCGATTGCCGTCAGATCGCCTGTTCGGACCAGAAGCGGAAGAAAGAAAGGACGCACCACACTGGAGCTCTCGGCGTAGTCACGGCGAAGGGGAAGCGACTGGAGGAAGACAGGCACGACCTGGTCGAGCGGGACGGCAGCCGAGTTCTTGACGATCATGCGGGCGACCGCGCCGCATGCGTTGTCCTTGGCGTTCTCGTGCTTGCTCTGGCCGTCGTCCGGCAGCGAGAAGAGCGGGTGCAGCGCGCCGAGGACAGTGAGGTACTGCGACGAGAGGTCCGACTGGGCATGGAAGAGGAGCGAGCCCATTGCGAACGCGGCGTTCGACTGAACCTCGGGCTCGGGGTCCGAAAGCGCCTGGAGGAAGAGCGGGAAGAGCGTGTCGGCAAAGGTGGTCGACGCGCCCTCCATACCGTTGACAATCTCGGCGAGTGAGCCAATCGCGGTCGAGCGGTCGGCCGTCGAGCGGTTCAAGTCGTAGTACTTGACCATGTCGGGGAGGAAGGCGGCAAAGAGCTGGGCAAAGTCGGCACCAAGGGTCGTCGCGAGCGTGCCGACGAGATCGGCCGCGGCGCCGATGAGGGCGGCGTCATACTCGGACTGGTCCGCCTCGGCGCCCTCCTCGTCGTCGGCGGCCATCTGGCACAACGCCTTGCGCTGGAGGATGGCCGAGAGCTGCTCGCAAATCGGCTGGACGTACTTCGGCACGATGAGTGCCGGGCCGACGCTCATGAGTGCCGCCGAGAACGAGTTGCACAGCTCGTTGACGACCTCGCGCTCCTCCTCGTCGGACCACATCTCGAGCACGGGCGGGACCACGAGCTCGACGAGCTGCGCGACCTCGGTGCCGAGCACGTTGCCCTGCGTGCCCTTCTGCCACTTGGGCGCGTCGAGGACGCGGTTGAGCGTGCTGATGAAGCCGAGGAGCGACGCGACGGCGCTCTTGCGGATGCCGTCGTGCCACGAGTGCTCGAGGCCGGGCATGAGCGCCTTGACCGACGCCTCGACGTAGGGCAGGAACGCCTTGCCGACGTTGTCGAAAAGCTCGGTAAGGGCGTCCGACGCGCACTCCTTCTCAATGGCGATCTGGGTCGACGCCTTGAAGAATGCGTCCTCCTCGTCGCTGTCGATCTCCTCGTCGACGTCCTCAAAGTCGGGGTCGTCGTCATCGTCGAGGCCAGTCGTGAAGTCGTTCGACGCGTTGGCGCCGAGGAGCGCCTCGTCGTCGACCTCCTCCTGGCCGACAGCCGCAAGGAGGATGGGCATGACAATGGGAAGGTACTGCGCGAACTCCTCCTTGTAGACGCGGCTGACGACGGCAAAGAAGATGTAGCTGCACTCCTTCAGGTTTGGCGCGTTCTCGATGCCGATCGCCGCGATCGCCTGCTTCATCAGCGGCTCGTAGTACGGGCGGAACTGCTCGGGGCCGACGGCCTCGGCGAGCGTGCCGACCGTGTCCTGCGCGACGCCGCGCAGCTCGAGCTCCTCGCCCTCCTCGGTGAGCTGGAGGCACTGCACGAGGCGCTGCATGACGGCGTCAAAGTAGGGCGCGAACTTGGTCTTGGACGCGTGCGCGGCCGAGCCGATCGCGCCGACGACGGTGCCCTTGAGCGAGGTCGGGGCCGAGTCGAGGAGCTGCACGAGCGCCTCCATGAGCGAGGGGATGTAGGGCTCGATGTCGGCGCCGAGGACCTCGAGGAGGCAGTCGAGCGCGATGCACGCCTGGCGCTGCGTCGCCGGGTCGATCATGAGCTTGCTGATGAGCGGGAGCAGGAGCGCGTGCTGCTTGGCGCACTCCTCCTCGAGCATCTCGCACAGGCACCCGAGCGCCGTGCACGCCGCCTTGCGCACGACGACCTCGGGGTCCTGCAGCCCGTTGATGATGAGGGGCCACATCGCATCCAGGTGCGGCTGGATGAAGAGCGAGCAGCCCTCGACCACGACGCCGAACGCCGTGATGGCGCTCTTGCGGAGGTAGGGGTCGGGCGAGGCGGCGAGCGAGCGGACCTGCTCGAAGAGGGGAGGGAAGACCTGGGTCGGCGGGAGGTTGGTCGCGAGGACGTCGAGGACGCGGAAGGCGGTGCGCGCGGGCGAGTCGTCCTCGATGTCTGCGGGCTCGGGCTCGGCGCCGACGGGGAGGAGGCCAGTGACGATCGAGCCGGCGAGGTTGAGCTGCTGGACCTTGGCCTTCTTGAACTTGCAGAGCCACAGGATCGAGTTGAGCGCCATGATGCGGAGGTCCGAGTCGTACGCCTTGTTCGACGCAGCTTGGAGAAGGAATGCGAGGAGGTTGGCGAGGTGGGGAGTGACGATGGGGACCTCGGAGAGGGTGATGTTCTCGATGAACTCGAAGACCGACTTGGTCGACGGCTCGTCGCCGGCCTCGAGGCAAGCCTGGAGGACCTGGACGACGTTCGGAACGAGGTTCTGCATCGCAGCCTGTAACAGTGGGGCGTCAGTACGTTTCGTTCAAAGGGAAGCGGGTCACGCGCGACGCACGATCTCCTGGTCCTCGCCCGCCTCGATGAACTCCGACAGCTTGCCGAGCGCCTTGATCGACCACACGCGCACCGCGAGACTCTCCTGGTCCGCGATCGTCTTGGTGAAGAGCTGGAGGAGCATGGGGATCTGGTTGGTCGCGCCGCCGCCCGGTGCGCTAGGCGCGATGGCGATCGAGTCGAGGAGCATGAAGATGGTCTGGAGCGCGACCTCGCGGTGCGCGGCGTTCGGCGCAGACGACGCCTGCCAGAGCCAGGGGAGGAGCTCCGGCCAGACACCGGCCTCGAGCTCGAACTTGGCGATGGCGGCAACGAGACGGGCGGAGGCGGTGCGCGCCTGGCCGCTGCGAGAGTAGAAGCGCGTCAGTGTCGCTGTTCTGACCCAACCAGAGTGACCGGAGACGCACTTGGTCTCGGCAAGGAGAAGGTCAAGGAGACGGCTCTTGAACGACGTGCGGATGTCCTGCGCCTGGCTCAGCCATTGCTTGTTCTTCTTGGTCGAAACGCGCTTGCGGAGCTCGACGAGGGCAAGCTGACGGATCTGTCGACGGCGTGGTTGTGTCAGTGGGAAGCAACGCGGAACGAGACACGCGCACAAGGTGGCGCCTGGCACACGAGCCGAACCATCGCGGCTAGGGAGGCGAGACTCACGGCCGGGTTGGCCTCGCTGAGAGCGATCTCGAAGAGGGCAGGAACGCAGCGAGCGTCCTTGTAGAAGTGGTTGTTGAGCTGGACGGTAGCCTGTGCATGCCGCGAGTGTCCCGTGTCAGTGACCGTTTAGAGCTCCGCGGAACCGGAAGAGAAGATGTATGGGACGCACGGCCTTGATCACTGCCGTGTCGGGCGCAATCGACTGCTCGAGCGTGGCGAACAGCGCCTGCGTGAATTCGGGCTAATCGAACGTGGGAGGTGCCTCGGGTCAGCACAGCGCGCAGGGACGGCGTTCGAGCGGCGTGAGGAGCGTACGTCTGCCATGGTGGCGATCTAGCAAGCGCACGGCACCAAGGACGGCGCGAGGGAGCGGTGGAAGCAGCCGAGCGTGCGTCGAGCTCCGTCGCGCGGAGTCGAGCCGAGTCCAAGCTGAGACGCCCCGCCCCCCTCTCGCGCGTCTGCAGAGGCTAGCTAGGCTTTGTGGAATGCTCGGAACTGCTTCAGACTGCGTGAGTGTCCCGCTTGGCTGCTTTCATTGCCGTGTGGGCGGGGTGTCCGGTTTCGCTTGCGAAATCGGACGACCTTGGCACGACAAGCTGCACTTTCTGCGAATCTACCGGTGCATTTGACTCGCCTCTGAGTTTGTCGGATGCGCGTTTGCGAGCATGTCTGGGAAAGTCGGCGGATGCGGAAGTGATCGAGAGGCCAACGAGGCGCGCGACTTGCCCGACTGCTCTCGTCCCTGCTCCTGCTCCCGCCGAGCGAGCTGCCGAGCCGATCAGACTCTGGATCGAGTGCAGTCGGACGCTGCCAGCTGCACCGCTCCCCGCCGCGAGCTGCCGTCGCCGTTCGTGCGGCCCCCTGCCTCCGCAGCACCCGCTTCCGCTTTAGCCTGACGCGAGCCAGCAACTCGCCCGTCCAGCGCACGAGCATGAGCGCTGCAGACCACCCCGCCCAGCTCGCAGGCCTTCGTTCGGGCATCTTGCCCGCGTCGATCCCGACTCAGCACTCGCTCTCGGCGTCGAGCAGCGCCTCGTCCTCGGCGTCGTCCTCATCGTCCCAGGACAGCGCCATCCCGCCCTGGCGCGCTGGTAATGGCACGGGCCCACACGGTGTGAGCTCGACCAACGTGTCGACCGCCATCACGAGCCCGGCGTCTTCCTCCCCCGTCTCGCCCTTCTCGTCTCCCCTGCGCCTCGCCGCACCCGCCTCCCTCGACGCCCACACACTCGCGTCGGCCGAGGAGGGGCACAGCCCCATCGCGCCTGTAGAGGGCACTGGACACCGTGCCAACGGGAACGGATTCGGTTCCACCGGCGCGCACGGCCGCGAGCGCTACTCCAAGATGTCGGACGTCAACGCCGAAGATGCGCGGGTCGCGCGCAAGCTCGCGCAGCAGCACAAAGCCGCGCAGCACGAGGAGGACGATGAGAAGCTCGGGGACAAAGAGGCGGACGAGTGGGACGAGCTGCTGAGCCAGGCGAAGCAGGCTGGGCGGCTGTGGAAGAAGACGTGGGAAAAGGAGGGCTGGAACGGGTGCGCCCGGCTCTGCGCTTTGCTTTCACTTGTTCCGTGCTGACCGTTGTGCAACAGGATACTCGCACGCTTGCGGAGAACGCGGACTCCGTCACTCGGGTCTGCTCGCCGCGCTCTCACCTCGTCGCCTCGTTTCGCATCCGCTCGCTCACTCTTCGCCGTCATCCCGCCCCGACGTCGCGCCCTCTTCCTCGTCACCGTGACCCTGATCATCCTCTTCCTCCTCTTCTCGCCCTCGGCCTCGACCCCGTCCTCAACTCCTTCTCCTCACGGCCGTCTGCGCGCCCGGCGAGGGCGCTCGAGCGCGAACGCCCTCGCGGTACTCACTTCGACTACAATGTCGAGTGCGCTGCGGCCAAAGGGCTACCCGCAGTCGGCCAACAAGGCCAAGGTCGTCGAGTCGATCAGCAACCCTTACGGCTTTATCAATCTCGTCGACCCGTACAGGTGCGCACCGCCTGTCCAAACACTGGCCTCGTCATGCATTGGGCGAAGTCATTGCGGAGCTGACGCGCAGGACTCTCACTGCAGCGGAGGCGTGTTCAACCCATCTCTCCTCGTCCTTCCCGACCAGGCGGGACTCGGCTGGCGCCACCTCCTCGTCGCGCGCGGCGAAGAAAAATACGAGCTGATTCAGGGTGAGGACACGCGGTGGGAAAAGGTGGTCGGGTGCGTCCGTTCTCCGTCGACCTTCTCAGGCGCTCTCGTCCAGCAGCCGTCTCAGGCGGCTCTCCAGAGCCGTTACGGGCTCTCCACGCTGGCCTGTACAACGCGTATACTGACCTGACGTAATTGCCGTACAGTTGCTTCATGCTGCCGCTCAAGCGCGCGCACCTCGACCTCCCGTACCTCGCGCGAGAGTCGGAGCTCACCACGCTCGATCTGCCGGCCGAGCGGAAGGTCCCCTACCACCGCTGCGACAACCCTGACTTCAATCAGTTTGTGGGTGCTGAGGATCCCCGGCTGTTTTTTACCGACGACGGACAGCCTCTGATGGTGTACAGCCAGACGGGGCGGTCCCCGAACATCTGCCGGGCGCTGTACATCATCGACGCGCGGTGAGAGGGCGATTCCCGCTCCTCCTCCGCTCTGCCACAATCTGACAATGCCGCCGCTTGCAGCGTCGTCATTCCTGGACTCGACAAGGCGCTCAAGAAGGCCGGGTGGAACCCTCCGATCGAGTTCCGCGAGCAGACCGGTGCGCAGATACCTCGTCGTCCTGCAATGTCTCCCGCATTAACGACTGACGAGCTCGGTTATTGGCAGACCTCATCAGGGAGGGTCAGTACAACATCGAGAAGAACTGGAGTGGCTTCATGGGCCAGAACGACGAGGTGCGACCACGCTTTCATCTCGCTTCTCTCATGCCCTGTCCTGCGGCGAGCGGTCTCACCAGTCGAGCTGACATGTGATGCATCTCATACAGCTCATGTTCCACGTCTCGCTCGTCCCGCAAGAGATCTACAAGTGGGTGCCCAATATGACGCTCCGGCCGCTCAACCCGCTTGCGCCGTCGCACAACTGCCTCACCGACATCCTTGGCAACGACATGAACCGCGTGCATCTACACCACGCGACGCCGCTCCTTCGCGCAACGCTGTGCCGCCGCGGCGAGTGCAAACCCGACGTGCACAACACGGTGCTGTTCGGGATCATCCACGTCAAGTACCACCCTCTGGTGCGTCCCTGTCTACACACTCATCCGTGGCTGTCCAGCTGACAACGCTGCAACCGCAGCCGTACCTGCACTACGTCCGGCACGTCGTCACCTGGAACGTCACCGAGCCCTACGAGTACATTTCGGTCTCTCGCCCGCTCACCTACAGCGGTACGAACCAGGCCGACCCGATCTTCACGGTATCGATGGCGTGGGACCACCCGACGGACCGGTACGGCCTCGGGCTGAACCACGGGTTCCTCGACGACTCGGTCCTCATCTCGTTTGGCGTGGCCGACTACGGATCAGGCTACACCGTGCGTCCGGCTCTGCCAGACCAAACCAAGGCGGACAGGAATCCCACTCACGCAGCTTTCCGCTTCGCAGGACGTCCTCGCGCACGATCTCCTGACAGACCACCAACTCTGCTCCGGCGTTGGCGGCACCTCTCTCTGGTCGTGATCTCCTCGCCTGTCGCCCTACTCCATCTCTTGATCCTTCACTACGGACACTACCCCCGCAGCAACCGCTTGCATCTGTACCCGCAGTCTCGTCGTCTCACCCGCTTTTCAACCTATACACGCCCGTACCTTCCTCGGCCGCACCTCGGGCCGCTCCGCCCTCCGCCTCGCACAGACATTCTCTTTCGTCCTCCTTTTAACCGCGCAGTACGCGGACATCCTCTCTCCCACTTTGTGCCGTCCCCTCCCTTGTTGCCCCGCTCGAATGTGCTGGCCAGCAGTCCACCCGTAATAGACTATCTCGCTCACCTTTTCGACACCTCATGATCTCGCTCGTGGTCTGTTGGGCGAGAGCCGTCGGGGAGGATCCAGGTTGCAGCGGAGGCGTGTTCAGTCCGTCGCTCGTCGTCCTCTCCGACCAGGCGGAACTCGGCTGGCGCCACCTCCTCGTCGCGCGCGGCGAAGAGAAAAACGAGCTGATTCAGGGCGGGGACACGCGGTGGGAAAAGGTGGTCGGGTGCGTCCGTTGTCCGTCGACCTTCTCAGGCGCTCTCGTCCGGCAGCCGTCTCAGACGGCTCTCCAGAGCCGTTACGGGCTCTCCGCGCTGGCCTGTACAACGCGTATACTGAACTGACATTATTCCCGTACAGCTGCTTCATGCTGCCGCTCAAGCGCGCGCACCTCGACCTCCCGTACCTCGCGCGAGAGTCGGAGCTCACCACGCTCGATCTGCCGGCCGAGCGGAAGGTCCCCTACCACCGCTGCGACAACCCTGACTTCAATCAGTTTGTGGGTGCTGAGGATCCCCGGCTGTTTTTTACCGACGACGGACAGCCTCTGATGGTGTACAGCCAGACGGGGCGGTCCCCGAACATCTGCCGGGCGCTGTACATCATCGACGCGCGGTGAGAGGGCGATTTCGCGCTTTCTTCACTCTGACACGATCTGACATTCTCACCGCCTGAAGTGTGGTCATTCCTGGACTCGACAAGGCGCTCATGAAGAAACCGGGTGGAACCCCCCAATCGAGTTCCGCGAGCAGACCGATGCGCAGACTCCTCGTCGTCCTGCACCGTCTCAGCATCCGTATCGACACTCTCGCCATATGGCAGACTCAGGCTTGAACCCAGGAACAGTGCAACATCGAGACAAAGATGACTGGACCGGCCTGATGCGCCAGAACGACGGATTGCGACCATTCTTCCGTCTCGCTTGCCCGCTGCTCCGTCCGATTGACCCAGAATTCCCTCGCCCTGTACGAATATGTATTCCCGGCCCCTCTCGTCGCTGCACAGCACGCCGCTTTGCCTTGTGCCGTCCTTCCCTTGTTGCATCGCCCCTCTAGCGACTTTGCTGGCTTGGAGCGTAATAGTTTGATTATCTCGCTCAATTGCCGCATAGATACTGCGAGCGTCACGGTCGATGTGAGGGCAGCTTCAGCAAGCCGCGGAGACACCGCTGTCGCCGGCGTGCGGCTCCACGTCGAAGGCTGAACCTCTCCTGTCCTTTCTACGAGCTGCACCTTCCGTGAGCTCGATCTACGCCGCCAGAACGACCGCACCGCGCTGATTCGCAACGCCCCGCAGCACCTCTGACCCCACGATGAAGTTCCTCACGACTTCGCTCCTCCTCGCCGCGCTCGTCGCCGTCTTCAGCAATGTCGCGCTTGCGGCCAAGGGCCCGGTGATCACGTCCAAGGTCAGCATTGACATGCATCGGAATGCTGCACGGCGAATCGCAGCCGTCAAGGCGGGGCAGGGCTGGGTCGCGAGTTGATGGAGATGGGAGCGCAATGGGTCGATCCATTGCCGCGAGGCTTGCCGATGGCGCACTCGCAGCTGCTAGTCGCAGATCGAGCCCTCAGCAGCAAGCCGCTATCCCCGCTCAAGACGCGGGAGCTGACCTGTCAACTTCCCCACCTCGTCCTCATCCACCCATACACATCCCGCAAACTATCTCTCGCATCCCGGCCGGACGCTCTGCAGGTCTACTTCGACGTCCGCCACGGCGACGAGGACCTAGGCCGCATCGTCATGGGCCTGTACGGCAAGACCGTCCCCAAGGTAGGTCGCCCGTTCCGCTCTTGCGCCGCGGTGCCCCGTGCTGACTGCATCAGTCATGCTCTTGTTCACGCAATCTGTAGACTGCGGAGAACTTCAGGCAGCTCGCAACGGGCGAGGCTGGCTTCGGCTACGAGGGCTCGTCGTTCCACCGGTGCGTCGAGCGCGCTGTTGCTGCGACCCTTGCGAGCGTGAGCACTCACCAGTCCGCTTTCTTTCCAATCGTGTTACAGTGTTATCAAGAACTTCATGATTCAGGGGTGAGGCTCATCGCTACTGCTGCGAATGCCCCGCACGTCGCTAACCCTTGCCTTCCTCACTCTCCGTGCAGCGGCGACTTTACCCGGTTCGCTCATTGTTCCCTCCACCCACTTACCTCAAGCACGCCTTGCTAACGCCTCCTTCCCGCTCGCAGTGGTGACGGCACCGGCGGCAAGAGGTGGGCTCCGCTCGTCGCCACCAACCTTGCCTGTTTACTGACACTTCCTGTCCAACTGCAGCATCTACGGCAACAAGTTTGCCGACGAGAAGTGCGCACTTCATCCCGTCGAGCAAATGGACGAGAAGGTCGAGCGGAACTGACCTTGACCCGCCCGCTCCAGCTTCAAGCTCCGCCACACTGGCCCTGGCCTCCTTTCGATGGCCAACGCCGGCCCCGACACCAACGGCTCCCAGTTCTTCATTACGACCGTCACCACCTCGTGCGTTGAGCCTGTCATGCTGCCGGTTGAAGCGATCTGCTAAACCTGCTCACCTGCGTTCTTGTTTCTTTCGCTGACCTCGTATCGCTCCTATGCGACTCCGCGCTGCTTCTATCACAGCTGGCTCGACGGTCGCCACGTCGTCTTCGGTAAGGTCCTCGAGGGCATGGACATCGTCACCGCCGTGCGTTTTCGCGAATCACCCCTCCAGTCTCTCTCCCGCTCACTCACCTTTGTCCCGCGTTCGTGACAGATCGAGAACGTCCCCAAGCTTCCGGGCGACAAGCCCAAGAGCAAGGTCACGATCGTCAAGTCGGGCGAGCTCCCGCTCGACAAGGAGTTTGATGCCGAAGGCAAGGAAGTTCCCGTCCGGGCAGAGCTGTGAACGCGCCCCGTTGTCCCGAGGATAGTATGAGCCCGCATCGAATTGCTGAGGTGCGAGGTGCGGACGGTGAAAACATCAGCCGCGAAGGTGGTGGGGATGTGTGGGATGGTTTGGCTGCTGTGTGCGCACCCCTCTCCCGTATGGAATGCAGAGTCCTGACAACCACAAATTTTGCTTCTTGAGCAGACTAAGCGGACTCTGCAAGGGTTTAGATCTTCTTGCAAGCAGGCGGAGCGAGCAGGCGGACGAGGGAGAAGAGGGGGCTCGAGAGGTAGACGGACTTGTAACAACACCACTCGCTTGACATCAGCTCACGTCTCCCGTTATCCTTCCTGTGAGGTCGCGCACGAAGCGCTTCACGGCCTGCATCATCGCGCAGTGGATTGCAGGAACGGACCAGCCGTCACGCGTCGAGTTGCATCTGCACATCCCCTGCCTGCAGCCCCACGCCGTTGACTGCTTGCTCTACGGGAGCGTCTACGCCTGGTGCAGCTTGCTGCGCCGGACCCGCTGCGGCGGCCGGTGCTCCTGTAGCGCCGTTCAGCTCGGCGGCTGCAAAGTGCGGAAGCGCCGAAGGGGCGACCCAGATCTTGACAACGGGGTCCTGTAGACAGTCTCGCGTCAGCGCAATCCTTGTACGCACCGCGCAGGTCGGATGCAAAGGGTCTGAACGAGGGCCGTGAGGTCAACGAGGCGAACGCGAGACGCACCCGCTCGAGAGCCCCGGTTGCGAGGATGGCCAGGGAAGGGTGGTGCGATAGGGCCATAACGACATCTGCGAAAGCAGGGAATCAGTGCCAGCCTATCGCCGGTACAATCACACGCCCGAGCCCGGGAAGCGAAGTCGCAGCTTGGGGCGCGTTCAAACACGGCTTGGGCGGGAGCGCCGCACCTTTGTGCGCGTCCCACGTGCGCGCGACTTGTCGCGACTGGATGTCCCACATGACGACCTTGTGGTCCTCGCTTCCGGTGAGGAGGTATCGGCCGTCGACGGTCAGAGTGGTCGGGATGCAGTACCTGCGGATCAGGTAACGGTCAGCTCGTCGAGCGGGACCAAACCGAAGCTGCAGAGATCCGCAGGGTCGTTCCACCGGGCCCGCTACACGAGGCATGAAAGCAGCTCGACGGAGACTCACTTGCGGTTGACGTGACCACCATACACCTTGACAACCTTGTCCGCCTGGTAGTCCCACAGCCGAACAGCCGAATCGAGCGTCGAGGTGAAGAGGAAGCGCGAGTTGGGCGTGAAGCGGACGTGCGCGACGGGAGCGTTGTCCTCGTTGGCGATCGTCTTGAGACACTGGCCCGTTGCGGTGTCCCAAATGCGGCTGCATCATGGAGAGTCAGTGGTGCAATTGTAGACCACAGCACGCGACTCGACGGACATGTAACCGTCCCAGGACCCGGAAACAAGCATCGTGCCGTCCCGACTGAACTGCACAGCGCTGACCGGCTCAGAGTGCGCGGGCAGAACACGCATGCATCGACCTGATATATCGAGTTTGTCAGCATAGGGTAGGCGAGAACGACTTCAGCAGCTTTGGTGGAAGGAAGTGCACCTTTCTGCACATCCCACACGCGAACCGTCTCGTCCATTCCGCCACTCGCCACCAGATCGCCCCTCGGACTCCAGGCCACACAAAACACTGCGCTGAGGTGGCCCGAAAGTACGCGAATGGCCTCCTCGGATTTGCCGTCCTCCCTGCGCGAGACGGCGAGCGGTCGAGCGAGGTGCTGTGACAGCTCTGGGCTGACTTCCCAGATCCGCACGGTACGGTCGTCGGATGCTGAAGCGAGGAGAGTCGAGTCGGCGGAGAAGGATACGTCGGACACGCCGCCGGCATGCGAGTGGAAGGTGCGGTAGAGGCTGAAGGACGGGAGCGAGTACAGATGGATGGGCGCGTCGGCAGCTGCAGCGACGCTCGTCAGCTGCCAGTACATTGCGGCAGGTCGAGAGGTTTGAACGCACAGGCAGACACGAGCCATCGGCCGTCTGGGCTGAACTTGACAGCCGATACCGACTTCTTGTGCCCGGTCAAGGTGAAGCGGAGGGCATAATCGGGTCCCGCGGCGCCGTTCTCCAATGCCTGTCCAGCTACCCCGCCTTCTAGATCATCACTTGTGCTCCGCTGCGCCTCTGCAAAGCCCGGCGCGAAGCTAGGGAGTGCGTCGCCGTCGGATGGCCCGTCGCGACGGAAGCGCTTCGACGCGGGCTCGTCCGGGTGTGGTTCGTCCGCAGGGTGTTCGTGCGGCACATTCGAGCTCTGCGCCGGGCTCTCTGGCACCCCAAAGCTCATCTCGAGCTGATAGCGAGAGTTGCTTCAGTCCGACCGCGAGCCAGACTCTCTCGCGGCGACCAAGATGCAGGAACCGCGAGCACCGAATGCAGCCGAGCTCGTGCAGAGCCTGGAAGAGTACACGAAGGCACAGCACGCGCCCGATCAGCTCGTGCAGCTCTTGCGCCCGCCGCGCCTCGCCTTACGCTCGACGCCCGACTTCCGGTAAGAACTGATGAAGAAACTCGCTTGCATCCGCCGCGCTGACAGAGCCATCGCGTGCAGTACCGAGTATGGCAGTCACTCTGCATTCTGGGCTGCCCTCGCAGCCGTCTGGGAGGTCGAAGCTGCGCGACTCGGCAACGACGAGCAGGCGAGCATCCCTGCGGTCCTCGCCCTGGCCGCCTTCCTTCTCAGCCTGTGCATGCAGGCACCGCAGAACCAGATTCAGGCAGTGTGCGTTGAGCAGTCCGCGTCGAAAGACTCTCGTTGACATCGTGCGCCCGCAGAGATCACGTTGAATCGCACCTTCGCACCGCGCTTTTCGCTGCCTCGTCTCTGACGAACCTGCAAGATCCCGCCTGCAAGTCCACCGGCTACCTGAACTTCGCCCAATTGCTGACGCACTTGCCCGCAGACGCCGACATGACCCGCACCTGCTGTCAAGCCCTTGCGAATCTTGTCGCCAACAACGAAACGACCGCAAGCCGCTTTGCAGATCGGTTGCAGCTTGAAGAGGACAGTTTGCTCATCCAGTCAGTGTACAAATCTCTCAGACTACTCCTAGTCGCTCATCCCGTTGCTCGCAGGCGACTTCTCGCAACACCGGATCACGGCACAATGCAGGCGTTACTTATTTTCCTCCTCAACTCGATACACGGCAGTCGGGAGCGCGCGTGCGTGATCTCGAAATGCTTCTTGAAGGCTGAACTGACAGAGTCTCCTTTCACAGCCTGCTGCTCGGCACCTCGAAGCCCGGAGCTGCCATTCTCGACCGCCTCATGATGCTCATCAGCGTGCTTTTCGAGGACGAGAGCCCCGAGTCGATGTCTACTGGCGAGTACACTTCCGAGGTCTTTGGGCTTTCGTGTGCTGTCTCCCTGTTGGCACGGGTGAACCCAAGCTAAGCTTCCGCGTGTGCAGCTTCGCCCTCGTTCAGCAGCTCATCAGTCTGGGGGCCTTCGCACAGGCCTACGAGGAGCACGCACTGTACGTTGAGCGTTCCGCGCCGTCATCGCTCAAAGTGTCGCGCTCACCTGCTCGTCATGCAGCATGCCTGGCTACTCCATCTCGGCCACACTCGTCGTTCTTCTCAAATTTCTCGACGGGCACCTGTCCCTTCCCGGCCAAGCGACCTCTCCATCTTCTATCCCTCTCGTACCGTTCCTTCTGCGGCAGCTCGCACACCTGAGCACAAGCCTCATTGACGAGGGTGCGCACCGCGCCCGCAATGCCGCAGATGCAGCGACGTTCCAGGGGATCGTCCTATTGCTGCATTGCTTGTGCTCGATCGGTCTTGCGCTGGAGCAAGAACGCAAAGAGGCGGATGCAGACGCGGAAGAAGAGGCGAGGAACAGCATGAATGGAGGGATTGAAGCTGTCGCACGTCAGTCTCGTACCCTTCCTCATCGAATCCACGGCGTTGATGGCGTATGATCTCACCGATTACAATCTAACCGATACACTGTGCAGGTCTCCTGCACTTCTCGCAGACGCTCCTCCCGCCCCCTTCCGCCCGACCAGCTCCGCCTCCTTCTCCTCATGCAACGCCATCCACCGCAGACGCTCCTGTAGATCCACCTACTACTCCATCTGCAGCAGATATCGCGGCTGCCTCCGCCCTCTCACCCGAGTCGATTGCCGCCATTGCGCAGCTGCAGCGCACCGCCGTCCAGTACCTCGGCATCGTCACGTTCCTCACGCCTTTCTCGGCTTCGCCCGCTGCAAAGTCGCGCGTCGAGGAGGCGCAGAGGCGAGTGAGGGAGAACGGCGGCCTCGAGGTCCTGCTCGGATTGTGCCAGATCGACGAGCGGAATCCGAGTGAGTCGGCGCAAACCATGGTCTCTGACACTCGAGGCGGACTTGAGACAGTGTACTGACCGAGGTCGTGCTTGTCTCTGCAGCCATGCGGGAGCATGCGCTCTTTGCGATTCGCAACGTCTTGAAGAACAACCAGGCGAACCAGGATTACGTGTACGTCTCGTCTGTTCACTGGGCGCGCCTCGATCCGGACATCTGATCGGTCGGACGAGCTCTGACGAACAACTTGAGCACGCAGTGAGGCGATGAAGCCGCAGTACAAGGTCGGCAACAACGGCGAGCTCCTCGACCTGCCACCGCCGAAGCGCAACGAGTAGACGGATCTTCCTCTCTTCACAGTTGTTGTAACGAAAGACACAGCAACTTCGTGATCTGCACAACGGGAGACTGAGAAAATGCTACATCGCGGAACGAGCCCGCATCTATCTATGCCTTGACCTTCTCGAGCAGCGCGCGGAAGTCGGCCACATTCTCGTCTCCTCTGCAAAGACAGAGTGACGACAAACCGTCAGCGCCTCTGGCATATATCTGAGGTCAACTAGAAGCAACGTACTTGATCAGCCCGCGGTCGATCTGGCTCTGCGTGAGTTCCTTGAGGTACGGCAGCATCTTGTCCTGGTCTATTGGCGCGCGGTCCCGTCAGCTCTTTAGCTACAATGTGGAGATGGTTGACAGGCAGAAGCGCACAGCGGAAGTTGAGCTTGTACTTCATGAGCTGCTCGTCGCCCTGCTCGTGCACCGTCGCAAGCAGCGCCGGGATGAGCGGCAGGTCGGCAAACGTCTCCAGGCGGCGAAGAATGGGGTGAACGCTAGCATGGGGCTCAGTTCAGTATCGTGGGATTCGGTGGGGAAAAGGCTTGTCGGGCTCACCCGAAGATGATCGCGTTCGTCTTGGGCAGCTTGCGGAAGGTTTGATGGTCGATGCTACGTAAGTCGTCACGGTCAGTCTCGCTGACACTTGCCATGATCAGGAAAAACATACCGGAAGATGTAATCCTTCGGATGCAGGTCCTCGGCGAGCGTTTCTTCGCCTTGCAATGTCGCGATGCGGTCTAAGACGCAGTGTCTCGTCAGCACCCAATATCGTCAAGTCGCATATACGGACGACATACGCTGATGACTGTTCAGGTCGTCGACGATCTCCCAGCTCGAGCGCTCGAACGGCTCTTCGGGCTTGAAGCGCTTAAGCGTGCGCTCGACCGAAACGAGGATCTTCTCGTTGAACTGCGGCACATGCTCGTGCACCTCGCGCATCGACTTGCCTACCTTGGCACTAAAGTCGTAGAAGCCTGGGAACCCGCGGGTCGAGGGTCAGCGGCAGGGGAGGGATGTTCGAGAGGGAAGAGGCGAACCAGGGATGGCAACCACGCCGCCGACGAAGTAGACGTGCCCGTCCTCACGCTCCCGCCCCATCAAGAAGTCGTCCTGCACCAGACTGAGTACCCACCTTCGGTCAGCGGACGTTGTAGGCGCGTCACGATCGCGTGGGCGAGACGTACCGCGACACGACATGTAGCGCATCTGTCCCGGTCAGCTTGTCGCAATTCGGGTGGTCCTCGCCGAGCACCTTGTTCCTGATACCATCTCCTGCAAGCTTCTCGAACATGGTCGGGTAGCGCTGCGCCCATCACGCCTCGTCAGTCTCGTCCGCTCTTCCGCTCAGCCATGGCCGCAGACGCAGCGCACCTTTGGCAGGTAGTCGACAAGCGTCTGGAGCAGCTCTCCACATCCCGCATCGTTCTCGGCGAGCGAGAGGATCGTGTTGTCCGGGTGGTCGCGCACGACGCGCGCCTTGTAGGCCATCTCGCGCTCGTAGTTCGAGTCGACCTCGATCCAGTCTGGGATGCGTGACAGGGCGATCGTCAGAAGAACGTTGTGTGGGCCATTAGCGGGCGCCAGACGCACTATTAATCTGCATTGGCTGGTGCGCCCTGCTCGAGAGGGGAGTCAATTCCGGAGCGACGTATCGCGAGGCACGGTAGGCGGACGCACATGGTCTGGAAGTATGGCCATCGCAGCGTTTTGTTGACGTACACTGCGGTGCAGAAGCATCAGAACCGCTGAGAAGTCGCCCGATAGGTGCGAGAGAGCGACCCACGGTGGTCGCGCGTCTTTGCGGTCGCAAGGTCGAAGTCGAGCAGCGGGTCCGGATCAGGGAGCGTCGTCGGCTTGATTGGCTTCTCGGATACCTTGTTCGCGGTACCGGCGTGCTGAGAAGGGAAGAGGCGTGCGAGGAGGCGCAATCGCGGCTCGAGAGCGACGAGCGCGAGCGAGACGACGGAGAGCGCTACGAGCAGCGTCGGTGCGGCAGACATGTCTAGAAGCTGCAGCATTGCGGCGACCGAGCGTCGGACAGAAGCAAAGGAGCAGCGATAGCGATTGCGAGAGGAGAGGAGAGGGAGACGAGATGAGGCGCCATGCGCGGTATCGGGAGCCCGAGCGACGATAGCGCCTCTCGTTCCTCCACATGCGTCGCGAGGAGCACCACACGCGCGCGCCAGGCGCCTGCCCCTTGCGCGGGTGCAAGGGGGAAAGAGAGGTCGTCGAGCCGCGCTGGGCCGCCTCGGCCGAGATTGCCGCACTTAGCACCCCCTCTTCCTCCTCCGCGCTCACTCGCTCGTCGTACGCGATGCACTGCGTAGCGTTGATGCGATTGCGTACGACGTACAGTACCCCGCAAGCCCGTGTCCAAAGCTCGGTGGTAGTGAAAGGCCAGGTCACTCGTCCTCGTCCGACTCGACGACCAACCTCCGCCTCGGCGCCGCGGCCGTCTCCGTTCCTTGACTCTCGTCTCCTGCGTCCGAGCCGCGGCGCTTGGACGAGCGGTCTTTGCGCCGCCGCTCTTCGAGGACGGCGTCGGCCTCTTCGATCTCGGCGTCCCGGCCATTGTCGTCCTCCTCTTCCTCTCTGCGCAATGCGAACCAGTCAGTCAATGCCGCGGGGGAAAATCTCAGAGATAGAGGGAAGTGCAAGACGCACTCGTCGCTGCGGGCGAGGAAGCCCTCATCGTCGTCGTCCGAGTAGTCGCGGTTGAGCGGCCCGCCCCTCCCGCGCTTGGGCTGGCTCCTGCGCCCGCCGTACCCGCCACCATACGCGCCCTCGTCGTCGTCGTCGTCGTCGTCGCCCTCTGCGTCCGAAATGTCGAGCCCCTCGACCGTCGTCGCCTTTTTGCCCTTCCTCCCCGCGCCGCCACCGCCGCCGCGCCGCCCTCCGCCCGCGGCCTTTGCGGCCTCGCGCCGCGCCTTCTTGGCCTTGTCGGCCTCCTCCTTCTCCTTCTTGATCCGGAGGCGCTCCGGGTCCTCGCTCGGCGTCTCCTGGAGCTTGGTCGCGCGCCCCTTTGCCGCGTACCGCCCCGCGATCGACCCGGCGAGGCGGCGGTGCGTCTGGCTCGCGAGCGTCGCGGGGCGGAACAAGATCTGCCCGTGCACGCTCGCCTGCGCCTCGGAGAGCGCACTGCCGTTGTACGTGTGCCGCGCAGAGAGGTACGTCAGGCCGTGCCCGCGCGAGAGGTCGGTCGCCGACGCGGCGAGCCCCGCCGTGACGGGGTTGACGGACGGCACGGCGGCGCCGGAAGAGGAGGCGGTGAGCGTCGCAGAGTGGTCGAGCGCGAGAGACATGTCGAACAGCTCGGTGCCGAGCTGGAGCGAGAGCGTGCCGTCGGACCAGCGCACGATGCGCGCGTTCGACTGCTTGATCTGCGGATGCGTGCTCGTGAGGGCGAGATAGGGCAGAGAAGCGAGAGGAGGAGACGCACGACCTGGCCCAGCTCGTCCCTGGTCCAGCGCCAGCGGATCACGTTCTCGTCCGGCAGCGTGCGCGGCTTGACGTCGTCCTGGCTCTCACCCGCGGCACCTCCCCCGACGGCGAGGTCCTCTGCCTCCCACGTCTGCTCGTCGAACGGGCTCGTCTGGATCTGGAGAAAGTTGGGCAGGCGCGCATGCCACACCTTGCCGCCGGCGGGGACCGAGAAGTTTGCGAGCGGGAGCTGCGCGATGACCTCTTCGTGGCGGAGGACGTGCGCGTTGGGGTCGTCGGCGTCGAGGCCGGCGCCGGCATAGTCGTCCTCGTCGTACTCGAGGCGCTGGCGGCGCGCGCGCTCGTCGGCGGTGAGGCCGTCGTCGGGCAGAGGCGAGGGCGAGGGCGCGGCGAGGGGCTGGGCAGGCTCGTCTACGGCGGCGGGACCTTTGTCCTCGTCCATGGCACTGTGCGGGTTGCAAACGAGGGTGAGTGAGTCTGGAAGAGAAGCAGTTGAGCGAGGGGAGGGGACGCACTCGTCGTCGTCGGAAGCTGCGCCGTCACCGAAGAGGTCGTCGCCCATGTCGTCGTCGTCGTCGTCGTCGTTTGCGTCTCCTGCGGTGGGGTCCTGCTGGGCATAGTGCTGAGGCGGGGGCACGGGGAGCTGGTCGGAGGGGTCGAGGTGCCCGAGGGGCTGGGCGATGACGCCGAGCGGGCCGTGCGCGACGGTGGCGGCGCTGTCGTTACCGGGGACGGGGTTGGCGGGCTCTGGCAGGCCGGGCGCAGCGTCGGGGTAGAGCTCTGGCGGGTTGCGGGCGCCGTATGCGAGCGACTCGAGCGAGGTGGGGTTGACGGCGTTGGGCTGCTCCGAGACGCCGTCGTCGTAGCCCGTGTCGACTGCGGGGTCCATCGCAGCAGCAGGCGCACTCAGGCGAGCTCGGGAGAGAGAGAGACGAGGAGGAGGAGAGAGCCGCGAGCGAGGCGACGATGAAGGCTTGTGCCAGCAACCGCGTGAGCAGCGTGCAGACTGCGAGACGAACTCAGGCTACTCGTGCACAGGCTAGCCAGACGCGCACTCGCCTGCTCCACACGCGCGACTCTCGCTCCTCGTCCTCATCCTCCTCCTCGCCGTCTCGCTTGCATCCGCTCGCTCGCTCTGCTACACGCTTGACCCGGACAAGCATCCGCCAAGATGGGCCACGGAAACTCGGACAAGCTCTACATCACCCATGTGCGCACACCCCACCTCGCCCTTTGAGCCGCCCCCTCCGCTCACCTTCCCTCCCGCAGGCCGAACACTCGGGCGAGCTGGGCCAGCACTCGGCGTCCACCCGAGGCGCTCGCCAGAAGAGCACGGTCCTTGCCAAGCTCCCCTTCGACCACTGCGCCCTCACCATGAAGCCCTTCGAGACGCCCGTCTGCACCCGCGACGGCACCGTCTACGAACTCCTCGCCATCATCCCCTTTATCCGCCAGCACGGCACAGACCCCATGACCGGCGAAAAACTCTCGCCCGGAGACCTCATCCGCCTCAACTTTGAGCGCAACAACGACGGCGTGAGGCCAGACACCCGACTCGCTTCCGCGTGACCGTTCCTCCCGCTGACACGCCTCGCCCGGCACGCACCACGCAGAACTACCACGACCCGATCACGTACAAGGTCTTCAACGACCACACGGCCATCGCCGCCATCCGCACTACGGGCAACGTCTATGCCCGCGAGTCGATCGACCGCCTCAACCTCAAGCCCAACAACCTCCACGACGTGCGTCTTTGTGGGACCCGTCCATGCTCTCAGAGATATTCTGACACGTCAAACTTGCAGCTCCTCACCGACGAGCCCTTTACGCGCAAAGACATCATCACGCTGCAAGACCCGCTCAACGTCGAGAAGCGCGACCGTGCGTCTCCACCTCCTTTCCCTCGTGTAATCCAACTGACTCAGTACGTCCTGCCCAGTGTCCAAGTTCGACTACGTTCGCCGCGCGCTCAAGGTCGAGACGGACGAGGGCGCGCTGAGCGGGATCAACGTCGAGGCGAGCGGGATTGGGCGCGTGCTCAAGAAGCTCGACCAGGGCAAGGCGGCCAAGGCAGCCGAGACCAAGGTGCGCCGCCTGCTTCTCTCACGTCTCGATTGAGCCATCGCTGACTCGAGACTGGCTGATTGCGTCCGTCGTACAGCCCGTCGCTTCGAATTCCACCGCGTCGTCCTCCTCTTCCGCACCAGCTCCCCCCGCCCGCAAAGGTCTCGTCGCCTCAGCCTCGTCCGCCCCCGTCCCCTACAACGTCGCGCCCATCTCGAACAACCGCACGGCGGCGGCGTTCACGAGCACGAGCGCGGCCGTGTCGACGCGCGCCGAGAACGCGCTGTGGGATGAGGAACACCTCATGTATGAGCAGGTGCGCGAGCGGAGCGAGAAGGGGTACGCGCGCATGGTCACAAACTTTGGCGAGCTCAACTTTGAGGTGAGGCGCGCGCTGGTCCCCGACGTGTCGCCTTCGACTGAAGACGCCCTTGCTCATCACTCGATTTCGCACAGCTCTTTGCCAACGTTGCGCCACGAGCATGTTACAACTTCCTGAGTGTGCGTCTCTGTTCCGACCCCTCTCTTCCTGGTTGCGAAGCCCTGACCTCTCGGTACCACGCAGCTCGCGCGCGAGGGCTACTACCAGAACGTCAAGTTCCACCGCCTCATCCCTGGATTCATGGTGCGTCCTATGTCTCGCTTCGAGCAACACGAATGCGCGACTGATACGGGAGGCACTGGCGCGCGCAGCTGCAAGGAGGCGACCCGACTGGCACTGGGCGGGGCGGCGAGAGCCGATGGGGTAAGCCCTTCGAGGACGAGTACAACGCGCGCAACGCCCGTGCGTCCCTTCCTTGTCCATCTCCGCTACCCCACTCCTGCTGACAGTAGGTCTGCATGGGTGCGCAGACAAGCACGACCAGCGCGGGATCCTCTCGATGGCCAACAGCGGGCCCAACACGAACGGGAGCCAGTTCTTCATCACCTTCCGCGACCAGTGCTCGCACCTCGATGGTGCGTCCCGTTCCACTCGGCTCCTCGACCGCTGCTGCCCCGCGCTGCGTCGCGCGGCGGTCGTGCACCAAGAATGCGGAGGAACGCACGCTGATCCACGTTACGCAAACCGCAGGCAAGCACACCGTCTTTGGCCGCCTCGTCGGCGGGCACGACGTGCTCTCCAAGCTCGAGCGCGTCCCGACCGACCCGGCGACGGACCGCCCGCTCAAGCCCGTCGTGCTCCTCGACGTAGAGGTCTTTGGCGACCCGTTCGACGAGTACAAGACGAGGCTCGAGAAGCGGCTGCGGAGGGAGCAGGAGGAGCGCGACGGCGCGGGCGAGGCGAGGCGCAAGCGGGAGGAGCGCGCGAAGGACCGCACGACGTGGTTCGGCACCAACCTCGAGACCAACTCTGCCGCCGCGCTCGCCGCACTCGGGTCGAGCGCAAAGGGCTCGGCAGCAGGCGTCGGCAAGTACCTCTCGGGCGCGGCGCCCGCCCCCGTACCGCTCGCGGGCGCCGGGCTCAAGCGCAAAGAGCCTAGCGGAGGCGCAGGGGCGGGCGCGTCCGACTTGCTTGCACAGATGGACGACGCGCGGAGTAGCGGTGGAGCGGACGCGGCGGCGAAGAGGAGGAAGAAGGCCGGGGGCGGGTTTGGCGACTTTTCCAGCTGGTAGGAGGTCGAGCGACACGTTGGTTGCGCGTCGTGCTGCTGTGAAACGCTCGCGGCGCTCGATGTAGCTCCTCTCGACAGGGTCTTTCGACTTGAGCGTGCCGAAGAGGAGATAGTGTCCATGCACGCGGTAGAGAGACGATAGAAAGGGTCTGTACAGATGGGGCGAGGTTGCGCGCCGACGAGCAAATCGACGGGAGCATGCGGATCGGTCGACTTGTCCCCAGGGTAAATAAAGAGTGCTAAACACGAGGGACAGGGAATAAGAGAGGGGCCCAAATACTCCACTTGGGAACTGGGCATTTATGTTTGATAGTCTTACAGTGTCAATGTTACTTCCTGTTACAGTAGTTTCATCAATGGTACACATTTACTCTATGAGTTACATGGCTGCAGATCCTCACAACCAACGATTCTTCTCATACCTATCTATGTTCACTTTCTTCATGCTAGTTTTAGTTCATTTTGTGTAACAAAATGAAAACAGGGGAAAACAAGATCTTGTTCTGCTAATCAGAAAGAGCTTTTTTAATAAAAGATGTCGGGACAGGTTTTATTAGTTAAATAAATAATATAAATTATAGGGCATTTGGCCTGTTTATTGTTTCCTTCCGGATAGCTGGGTGAGTGACGAGTAACATTTCTACATATTTACTCTTTAGTCCCCGGTGGTATTTTATAAATACTTATACTTGTTATGAATCTCTAGGTTAAGTTTAATTAAATTAAGTACGTATACTTAGCCCGTTATCATCCAAATGCTTGTCAGTTGGATGATACTATAGAGGGCTCATAGTTTGTGAAACACTAAAATTAAACTCAAGTTTATAACACTTTAATTATAACGCTGCTCTGCCGAAGAGGAGATAGTGTCCATGCACGCGGTAGAGAGACGATAGAAAGGGTCTGTACAGATGGGGCGAGGTTGCGCGCCGACGAGCAAATCGACGGGAGCATGCGGATCGGTCAAGATCTGGGGTGATCTGAGCCGTTGCTCAGAGGGTGACCGCGACAGCTCCCGCCATAGCACCCGCGATGAGTACAACAGCGGAAGTTGCGACACGTAGGCCCATCGCGCCGTCGCCGGGTGAATCGTCTTCGCTGTTGCTGTTCGAGTTGCCGCTCGACTCGCCATTGCCGCCGCCGATAAGGCCCGTCGCCTGCGCGAGGAGGGACGAGAGCTGCGGGTTGCCCGCGAGGACGCTCGAGACGTCCGGGTTCTGGAGAGCCGACGAAATGAGCGACTGAGCGCCGGCCTGGGGGCATCGACACGGCGTCAGTCTCGGGCAAGCTCATTGCTGTGGAGGAGCAGAGACGCACGGGATTGGCAAGCACGCTCGAGATGAGGCCGCCGTACTGGCTCGTCAAGCTCGCCGCCGCCGTCGGGATGCTCGCGCCGTCAAGCCAGCTCTCGGCCGCCGAGATCCCGCTCCCAACGTCGCCCGACGCCTCGGCCCAGACGGAGGTGGCGACGCCTGCGAGGCTGGACGTGTCAACGCCACCGAGCGCGGACGTCGCGGCGTCTGCGAGAGAGGCCGTGTCGATCGAGCCAGCGTCCTCAAGCGTGAGGCCGAAGTCGTCGAGACCGTCCACGCCGGCCGACTCGGACTGGGCTGAGGGCGCACGAGAAGACAGTCAGGGAGGCCGACGCCGCGCGGACCCAGAGGGGCGATGAGTCCAGCGGGAGAATGCACCGTAAGTCTGCGCGAAGAGAAGCGAGGCGGCGAGGGTTGCGAGAGCAGACGTGCAGCGCATATTGAACGAGCTTATCGAATAGCACAAGGTAAAGGGGTAGAGAAAGAGCGGAAAGAAACGATCGAGAAGAGAAAGCGGACGAAGTGGGGGCGGTGCGGGCGACCGTTGGGCGCGCTAGCGCGAACGACGGGGTCTGAGCGCGCCAAGCGAACCGCGACAGAGGCAGCTGCGTAGACAGCGGTCAGCGGGCGTGCGAGTGTCTGAGCGAAGCTGTTGCACGTGGGAGGCTGCGAAGCGCAGTGCGCGTGGAACAGAGGCAGATACGTCTGATGGAACAACCACGTTACAGACGAGCGCAGATACAGAAGCAACTCTGAGGGTTGATAGAGACGGGGCCGTTCATTTACGTATAAGCTTGTGATCACGAAGGGCGGAGCATTTGAAGGCAGAGGATATTGAGAAGGTCCATTCGATGGGGGCCGGTCTAGAGGACGGCAAGCGCGCCGCCGACGACGCCTGCCACGGCTGCGAGCACCGCACCCGCCTTGCCGAGTGAGAGAGTCGCTGCACCGCTGCCGGGGTTGCTGCTGCCGCTGGCGGTGTTGCCGCCGGCGCTGTTTCCGCCGGCGCTGTTTCCGTCGGCGCTGGTCGGCTGCCCGCCGGTCCCGGCCGACGAGCCGTCGCTGGCGCCACCGATGATGCCGAGCGCCCCCCTGGCGAGAGCCGAGAGGGACGGGTTTGCGTAGATGTAGCTCGAAATGGTCGGGTTGGCGAGCGCGCTCCGGAGGACGCCCAGCTCGGAGGAAAGGGCCGAACCGGTCGGGAGAGCGCCGCCCGCCAGGATCGAGCCGTACTGGCTCGTGAGAGAGGCAAGGGCCGGGGGCAACGAGCCGCCGGTGGCAGAAGGGAAGATGTCAGACGCGCCGGGGCCGAAAACGCCTGAACCGCCGATCAGCGACGACAGTGCGCCGCCATCCGTGCCGATCGCGGCCGTCGCCTCGCTGAGGATGCTGTCGACGAGGGTGCCTTGCGCTGAGTGCTGACTCAGGTTAGCTCGCAAGAGAGACCGCGCAGTGCAGTGCACGCACCCGCAATGCCAGTCGCAAGGAGCAGGCTCGTGCAGACAGCAGTGAGGGAGAATCGCATCGTGTACAGCAAGTGAGAGAAGGCGAAAGCGAGAGAAAAGAGGAAGAGCGAAACGCGAGCACGCTCCCGAAGAGCACAAGTGGGGCACAGACTGCGGAGACCAAGGTCCCCCTTTTGCGCTGCCGGGTCAGATGATGCGCGTGATCGAGCTGCACCCTTGCACGTTTCATGCCTCGTCGTACGCCGTCAAGAGCTGCGCAAGGTCGGACCGTGGGTCACACGGTGACGACGTGTCCAGGCTAGCGAGCTGCGCGCGCGGCGACTTGTCAGACTGTGTCGGAACGTGACGTCCCTGCAGACACGTACCCAACGCATGGTAGGGCGCCCGTGCGGACATGCCTGTAGTACGCGACAAGATTAGCGGGACAAGCGGAAATTGAGAGGAATGTCGGGGCGACGGCGCACCCAAGGTTGGTCCATACCACCCATGTGCCGCAGGATCTGTCGACTTGCCTTGAATGAGCAAACATGATCGGTTTGACAGATAGAGTCGACGCACCGTGGTCATCTGCTTCGCGTTCAGCGCCTTGCCGATCATCACGCTCTTCCTGCACGCTCGACTCGCAAACATGCGCCTCGCCTTGGACGGCCGCACGACCTCGCCGCCGCTCCTCGTACCGATCAGGTCGACGAGCTCCTCAAAGTCTGCAGAGAGCGGCGCTTCAGCTCGGCATGCCGAAGAGAATCCGGAGGGAGACGTACCGCCAACATCGAAGACCGTATCCTTGCTGACGGGCTGTGCGATAAGCTTGACGCGCTCACCAACGTCGGCGTCTTCGTCGATCAGGACGTCGTACCCATTGAGGCGGAGCAGGTCGAGGTTGTCCATCGCGACAATCTCGTCGGCCGAAGGTAGGTTGAGTGTCC
Source organism: Rhodotorula paludigena (assembly GCA_036244875.1). Taxonomy (NCBI): domain Eukaryota; kingdom Fungi; phylum Basidiomycota; class Microbotryomycetes; order Sporidiobolales; family Sporidiobolaceae; genus Rhodotorula; species Rhodotorula paludigena. Next base: position 576,767 of record BQKY01000006.1, read on the forward strand.
GCGGGCTGTTGTCACGGTTGTCAGACGGGCTCTGGAAGATCATGGACAGAGCGAGACTCACGCGAGCAATCGCTGCGACTGAATGACCGTCTCGGCCTGCAGCCGCTCGAAGTTGTACTTCTCGTCCGATGCGTGCTGGTCGACGATAAACAGGTCGTCGTGTAGCTCGGCGTCGGGGTCCACCTCGCGCTCCTTGCCCTTTGCGCTGCCCGCACGCACACGTCGACGTGCGATGATGAAGCCGAGGTTGAACTGGCCGACCACCTGCATGGCGGCGAAGTCGTCCTTGGCAACGACGCGCGAGAGGGTCGCTTCGGCGTCTTGATCCTCTTCGCCGACACCTGCGCCTGCGAGCTCGTCTGCCGCATCGCCGCGGCCGGGGGAGCGAGGACGCGACGGTCCCGCCTCAGGTTCGGCTGGCACTGCCCACTCGCTAGCGAGCGCAGAAAAGTCGAACGGCACGGTGACGTCGGCAGCGACGACAGTGCCAGCGACCTCGGCCGGGGCGGCGCCAAACGGTAGCGACGTGGTCGGACCGCTCGTAGCCGCGACTCGCGAAGTAATGCGAGACGGCGGCGAAGGCGTCGGCTCGACGATCTCGAGCTCGCTGTCCTCGCCATCGTCGTCCCCGTTCTGCTGCGAGCCATGCACGCACGCGCAAGACGCCGCAACGACGTCGAGCGGTTCAGGCTGAGTGGCGTCAACCGCTGGGAAGCCGTTCTCCACGACTAGGATGGCGTCCTCCTCTTGGTCCTCCGACGCGTCCGTGCCTGTCACGAGCGCGTCGCCATCCGCGCCGAGAGCCGCGTCATCGACAATCATGACTTCGTCCTCGGGCCCGTCCGGCTCCACCTCGTCTTCCTCTTTCGCTGGCTCGCCCTCCGTAGCCTCCTCCGCCGTCTCAATGTCGCCCGTCTCGCCATCGTCCGCCGCCAGCGACTCATCGTTCGCCGGTTCAGCATCGTCGTCGCCCTGCGTGCCCCGCAAGAAACGGCTGAGATGGCTCCGCATCGCCTTCTGCGGCTCCTTCGCGCCGCTCCCGCCGCGTCCCTTCGCTGCAGCAGTCGCGTCGCGCGATGCCTTCGCAGTGGACCCGCCAGTATGCGGAGGAGCGCCGAACGACAGCGTCGGCTGGATGAAGTTGGCGGGGAGAAGCGGCTGACGAGCGGTTGATGCGGGAGGGGGAGGCGAAGGCGAGGAGGGCGCGGCGGTATCGATACGAGCTGGAGGAGCACTGGGCGATCGCAGCTGCGGAGTGGGCGAGTGTTCGCGGAAGAGTGGAGTGTCATCTTCCTTGCGAGGTGGGGCGGTCGGTGAGCGGGTTGGGCTGCGGTCGGCGGGCGTGTCGGGGAGGTGGTCGGGTGAGGTAACGGCGCCGGCGCCATCGACGTCGAGAGCAATTGAGCCGTTGCGGAAAGGTGAAGGCGGAGTTGGCAGGACGATTTCGTCGTCAGGCAGCTCGTAAAAGGCCGCCTTCTCGACATCTGTAGTGTTCGAGTGGGTGGCGCGGTCTACAACGGGCGATTCGCTCGCGTTCGCAGCGCTGTCGACGTCCATGCTTGGCGATTTCGCATTGAATCCGTCGGCGAGAGCTGGCGAGCTCTTCCTCCTCTTCCTCGGCCGCTCATCCAGCTCGTCCGGAAGCTCGTCACCCAAGCCCGCCGCGCCCGGGTCTTCGACGACCTGCGAGTCGTCCTGCGTCTTGTCCTGCCGCGCAGGCCCGATGGCTTGCATCGCGAAGCGTCCAGTCTCGGGTTCGAAGAAGCGCGCGAGCTGCTCCTTGAGAGCCGTGATGAGATTGCCCTCCGAGTGCAGGAAGATGGTTCGCTTGTCGGGCGAGACGTTGACGTCGTAGGCGTCTGCAGTGAAAGCGTCAGCTGAGCCACCGGCCGACAGGGAGACGCTCGGACGGACCAGTCGAGAGCTGAAAGTCGGCGACGATGGTCGGGAACTGGTTCGCATTGTATTGCTTGTACATCTCGTTGACGGCCTTAGCGATCTGCACATACGAGGAACTTACCATCAGCGCACGCAGGCTCGCGCCGCGCCTCAGATGTGCTCAGATCGTCTCGCACCTTTGAAGGCTGGAAAGGCCTGCCGTTGATGTAGTAGAATTGGCGGTTGCTGGCGGTCCGACCGTGACCGTTGACGGGCTTCGAGATCAGTCCGAGCACCTTGACCGTCGTTGACCTACCAATTCACGCAGAGTCAGCAAGAAGTACGGGAGGAGGCCAAGGAGGCAGCTCACGCATCGGCAGCCCCTTCGACCCGCTTGAGCACGCTCTTCTCAGTCGCGACATTGAGCGAAAGGTCGAGATCAAGGAGCGACGGTAGGGATTTGGGCGCGAAAACGTGCGAGAAGGAAGTGCGTAGGCTCGTCGACGCGGTCGTCTTGAGGTGAAGCGTCGGCTTGCTGTGTCCAGTGCCTTAGGGTCAGTCGATTCCTTCGAAGAAGTACGCGAGCCAGACGCGCCCTTTCGTCACGTTCTTGACTTCGATCCGGACACCCGAGTTGATCACGGCGTACGCCTGGAGCAAGTCGAGCGCCTTCCCGAACTCGCGCTTGGCGTTCTTGACGAGCTCCTTCCTCCGTACGGGGAGCGCGTCAAACAGCCGATCGACCTTGACCGTCGTGCCCTTCATGCGCGCGACCTTGCCCGCTGGGACGCACTCTCCCGCATGCGAGAAGGCCAGAGTAGTTCCCATCGGCGCGGTCGCCGCGGTCGCTGTCACCATTGAGAGCGTCGCTACGCCGCAGAGGGACGAGAGGGCCTCGCCGCGGAAGCCGAGCGTCGAAACGGACGCGAGGTCCGAGAAGGACGAGAGTTTCGACGTATGATGCTTCAAGGCTGCAGTTCTACGAGGTCAGCGTCGCGGCTACACCTCTAAGGGCTTCGTGCGCACCGATGCCCTCCCAGTCGCTCTGGTCAATGCCCTTGCCGTCGTCCTTGACCTCGAGCGATTCGGTGCCATGCTCGCGGAAGGCGACCTCTGCCCGCGGGAGGTCTCAAGTCAGCAGCCGCCACGCCTACTGATACCTCGAAGGACGCACCTATGGACGTTGCGCCCGCGTCGAGGGCATTCTCGACAAGTTCCTTGACTGCATCGCCTCATCCGAGCGAGGTCAGCGGAAATGCCCTTGCCTTACACCGAGAGGGCAGCAGGACGCGTACCAGCCGTCTGCAAGTCGATGACAACCTGGCCACTGGTCAGGCGGTGCACGGAAGTGCGGTCGATGGCTGATGAGTGCGGTCGCGACGGAGGCGACGCGACGAGGTCAGCGTGTGAAACGGACGCAGAGCACGTGGGAGCCACACCTTGTATCGACATGCCGTCGACAGAGCTTCTCCAGGCTGGCCAAGCGCGTCTTTCGTGCTAGAGTGGGAGCCGGGAGGAGGTCAATCTGCAGAGCGGCGGACGTTCCTGACAATTGACCTTGCGGAAACACACTCCGTGGGGCGAGCTTGCAAGCTCGTGAGCGCACTATTTACTGCGAAAGACAGGTCTGACTCGTGGATTGTGCTTGCAATGCCTGCGGCACCTTGGATCCGCTCTAGGAGGTCTACAACACCTCCGCCAACAAACCTCCCTCGACAACGCGCCCCTGCCCTGCCGGGGCTAATCCAACGTTGTGCTGCTAGCACCTAATTGGTGTGAAGCGTGCATGGGAGCCAGCGCGGATGCACGTGTCCGGGATGCGAGCGAGGCGGTGCTGAAGGAGCAGCCCGGCCGGATAGCTGGAACCGCGGACCCGCAGACGCAGGAAAGCCTTGAAGCAAAGCGCTCAGGCAAAGCACCAAACCCGGTCAAACCGTGTAGCAAGATAGAGAGCTCTGCAGACCCGCGTGGGTGATGAAGACAATGTGCCGCGAGCAGGTTATGGAGGCGCGCGGGCGCGGCAGCAACAGAATCACAGCCTTTCATTTTATGGGCCGCATGGTCGCTGGTCGCTCTGGAGGTGACAGAGTGGCCGACGCTGGGTCAAGGAGCGGGCGTCGTTCGAGGCAAGCAGGTTTGGCAGCGTCAACGCCGTCCACTTGCTCGAAAGGACCCGGGCCGAGTACTGTCAGCTCCGACTAGACGGTACGCACGCGCTCCTTCTGTACGAGAATATCGCGCGCGCTGCTTTGTCGCGCCCACTCCTCCCGCTCCTCCCGCTCCGAAGCACCTCTTTGCATTGGGCGTGGGCAGCGTGGACCGTGTCCGAGTTGCTCACATGCAACTGATGGAGACGCACCGAGCGCTGACGCCCCTCACATCGCCGTTCCGCAGAACCGTGCCCGACCCCACCATGTCGGAATCCTACCTTGTCATCGGCGGTACGTTCCCATTCCGGCCTGCACCACTACGGACAGTGCTGACACATGTGTGGACGCACAGGCGAGGGCTTTGTCGGCCACCGCATGGTCGAGATGCTCCTCGAGCGCTACCCCTCCTCCTCCGTCGCGTCCCTCGACCTCGTCCAGCGGCACTTTCCCGACCAGCTCTCGGGCGACAAGCGCAAGTGGACCTTCTACTCGGCCGACCTGACCTCGCTCGACTCGCTCGCGACCGCGATCCGCTGGGCCGGCGCGACCACCGTCTTCCATACGGCGTCGCCGTGGACGGGCTCGGGCAAGGACGTGTGCGAGAAGGTCAACGTGCAGGGAACGCAGACGGTCGTCGATGCCTGCGTGCAGGAGGGCGTCAAGAAGCTCGTATTCACCTCGTCGGCAGGCACCGTGTACGAGGGAACCGACCTCATCAACGTCGACGAGCGCCTGCCGTTCCCGAAGACCGCGATCGACCCGTACAACGAGACCAAGGTGTGTCATCACCTGCTACATCGGCGTAGGCGACGAGCGGGCTGACGCTCTCGTACTCGCAGGCCAAGGCGGAGACGATTGTTCTCGAGGCAAATGGCAAGAGCGGGCTGCTGACCGTTGCGCTGCGGCCAGCTGGTATCTTCGGGTGCGTCTGTCGTGTCTGGCGTCGTGGAATTCGCAGACTGACTCGTCCGCGCCGTCTACAACAGCCCGGGTGACCGGCAAGCTGTTCCTGGCTTCGTCGAGGTGCTCAAGTCGGGCAAGACCAAGTTTCAGGTCGGCGACAACCGCAACCTGTTCGATTGGACCTATGTCGACAATGTTGTGCACGCGCACCTCGTCGCCTCGGAACGCCTCGGCCAGACCGTCTCGCCCGAGACGCTCGACTCGCGTATCCGCCCCGTCGACCTCACCGTCCCCCGGCGACGCCTCCCCACGTCGGTCTACCGCCCCGAGTCGCTGCTTGCCCAGGAGAAGAAGTTTGACCCGTCCTTCACGAACGACGAGAAGGGCGACGCGCCGCTCCTCGCCGCGCGCAACCGCTTCGACCAGTACTTTGCCAAGGACCTCGAGGAGCGCCTCAACTTTGACGCCGAGGGCAAGATCCCGATCGCGGGACAGGCCTACTTCATCACGAACGGCGAGCCCGTCACGTTCTGGGACTTTGCGCGCGCGCTGTGGAACGGCTACAACGGGCACGTTGCGCCGTGGGTCGTCCCCGTCCCCGCATTCATTGCGCTCGCGGTCGCCGGCGTGGCCGAGAGCGTCATGTGGGTCTTCGGCAAGACGCCCAACATGACGCAGGGCAAGGTCGTCTACTCGACCGTGAACCGCTTCTACAACATCGAGAAGGTGCGTCTCGTCCCTTCTCCTGCTCCTGTAGTTGCGGTTGGCAGGCGCTCACTGTTGCTTCGCGCAGGCCCGCCGCATTCTCGGCTACGAGCCCATTGTCGGTCTCGAGGAGGGCATCAAGCGCGCTATCACGGTGTGCTCCGGTCTTTCCTTTTCTTCTCATCGACCGTGCTGATCTCGCATTTCTCACAGTGGTACAAGGAGAACGAGGCGAGCCTCCAGCCGAAGAAGGCGTGAGCCTGCACCTGGCCCCCGTCGCGTCCGCACCTTGTTCACTAGATACCCCCGATCCCCATCACGGTTGTAGCGCATGTCGAAAGCGCAGAGTGTACTGTCAATCCTGCATCACTATCGTATAGCTTCAGCATCGAGAAGGGTCGTCATTCGAAGTCCGCCTCCCCACCCGGCTCTCCCACTCTCATCCTCCTCGCCGACTGCGGAGTTCGGCATCCCCCGCTAGAAATGGCTTCGGTCGCTGCTGCGCCCGCGCCTGCTGCTGCTGCACCTACGCCTGAACAGCGTGCTGCGAATCGCATCCGCTTCGAGACGGAACTCGAGGTGCGTCTCGATGAGCCTGTGGCCGCCTGCTTCGTTCGGGAGGGACGGCTGGATGCTTACGTTCCACGCACTTGCAGTTCGTCTCGTCGCTGGCCAACCCGTTCTACCTGCAGTGTGCGTTCCCGTGATGCTCTCCTTCCTGGTCCTGTCCCTCATGCTGATACTGCTCACGCTTGACGGGCACAGCGCTTGCGCAGCAGGGTCTGTTCGACTCCGAACCTCTCCTCAAGTAGCTTACCCCCTGCCGGGAGCTCCAGACTGTCGAAACTGACCTGCTCACCGTCTCCCTCGCCTTCCACCCTCTCTTTGCACACGTGCATCACCCTCCTGTTCCGCAGCTACCTCACCTACCTCCTCTACTTCCGCGACCCGCGCTACGCGCGCTTCCTCCAGTACCCGCAATGCCTGCACCACCTCTCGCTCCTCACCGCCCCGGGCGCAGCGGGCTCTTCCTTCCGCCGCGCGCTCAAGGACGACGGCTTGCTCGCGCAGGAATGGGCGGGCAAGATGGTCGCGCACTGGGCGGGGTGGAGGGAGGGCGAGGGCGCCGTGCCTGGGTCGCTCGGGGGCGCGGCGAGCGGTTTGGTCGAGGGAAAGGCGGAGGTCAATGGTGCGGCGGGCGCACCGCATGCGGTCAACGGCGAGGGGAAAGGGAAAGAGGTCGAGGTTTCAGCGGCAGGTGCATGAAGAACCAGGGAGATGGAATTGCGGACAATCCGCATTCAAAGTGCGTCTCGTGCGTGCATGATCCGGTGCTGTCCTCCTTTGACGGCCCTGGCTGTTCTTGAGCTGACTCTCACCTGCGTAGGCTAAGCCTGGGTCCTGCCTCGCCAGCCCTGCGGGCTCGCCAGGGTCAGAATGCGCTCATGGTGCCATTTCGGGTGCGCCTTCCCTCCTGCATGCCCAACTCCGCCTCGCTTGCAGAACAAGCAGCCCCTTCTGACGCATCTTGATCCTCGCAGCCCTCTTCCGACGTGCTACGTGCTCCGCTCATTCCGCGTGGGCATGTGTCAACCCCCTCGCCTCGCCGCAGATGCTGCGATGTCGCGCAAGCCCCACGCACTCTCGACATCCGCGCTCAGGGGCCGCACGCAATGCAGTCAACGCCACGTACTCAGGGCAGACACTGCAGCTTGCCGAGCGAGAGTGAGAGCACAATGAGACGCTCGACTGCCGCTCCCGTAGCTTCCTCCCGCTCGTTCCCTGGATTGGCCCCCCTTCCTGCGACACGTCTCGCACGGCGCCGCTGTCAGCTCGCTCTGCTCTCGTCCAGACTCGCTTGGCCAGACGCGCTCAAGAGGAAAGGATGGGCATCAACGACCGTCGTTGCAGCTCAACCACCACGACGTCGTCGCTAAAGCATGTATCCCGATAGGTTAAACCCTCGCTGTCAGCAGTCCAGAGGACCTGCGGCGGAGATGGGAATTACCGGGCCCTCGAAGCTCTCCCACCAGAGTCCCGCTCTCAAGCCTCACCCACCCGCGACCAGGCCCACGCGACACACCAGACTCAATCCCCGAGAGGCGAATCACGACGGCCGCGCGGGCCCTTTGGGATGGCCGCGGGCTGGACGGGCAAGGCGAAAGCGGGCGGTTTGGAGAGGCGAGGTTGGGTCTGCACGCCGCCAGCGGAGGACGGGACACCAAGTCGAGGCGGGCTGAAGCAGAGGTCGCCCGCTCGGTGCTCCTGCTGCAAGACTGGAGACTGCCGCACCGGACACGGACACGAGGCCCGGCCCAGTGCGGACCGGCGTGGGTGAAGAGAAAGAAGAGAGAGCCGCCGCGAGCTCGACGCGCGCCTCGAGCTGCGAGCGAGCGCAGAGACTTTTCTGGCGCCTCCCCTCGAGCAAGTCACGTGCACCGCGCGCGACTGGACGCGTCGCTAGAGTTGACCTTTGCGTCTACCTTGACCTTTCGACAGGCCGCTCTCGCTCCCTCGCGCCTGGACCAGCGCACAGAGCACAGTCACGATGCCGCGCATGCTCTCGTCGCAGCCCAAGCGCAGCTGGGGCGACGACTCGGACGACGAGAACGCCCGCCCGCACTTTGAGCTCACGGCCGACGAGTGGCCGCCCACACCGCCCAAGCCCCGCCCGGCCAAGGTTGCTAAGCCGAGCACAAGCGCAGGACCGAGCGGGGCCAGCTCGCAGGGCAAGACGAGCGCGGGCGGGTCGAGCGGGTTCACGCGACCGATCGTCTCGAAGCCGGCGCAGGCAGCGGCAGCCACGACGGCGGGTCCGTCGAGCAGGCCGCTCGCGCCCAAGCCGTCCTTCACCAATCAGCCGACGGGCAAGGGCAAGCTCGCGCCCATCTTCCAGCAGACCCCCGCCGCCTCGTCCTCGTCGTCCGCCTCTCGCCAGCCCGTCGCGTCGACCAGCCGCGCAGGCTCGGCCGCTTACGCCTTCAACAACCCCGCCTCCGCCTCGTCGACGGGCTCCGTCCTGCCGAAGAAGCGCAGCCTGCCGTGGGAGGAGCTCGAGTCGGGCGCTTCGCGTTCGACGCGCGCCGGGTCGGCCAACTTCCACGAGCTGAGCGGGCCGGGAGGGAGCAGCAAGCTCGCGACGGGGCTCAAGGGGCGCATGCTCACGAGCGACTCGATGGACATCAAGCAGAAGGTCGTGCTCAGCCCCGAGCAGCAGATGGTCCTCAAGCTCGTCGTCGAGGACGAGAAGAGCGTCTTCTTCACGGGCTCTGCCGGTACGTGCTCTCAAGCGTCTCTTCCGTGCTCCAAGACTTGAGGAGACCGATGAGAGCTGACCGTCCGCGCAGGCACGGGCAAGTCGGTCCTCCTGCGCGAGATCATCGCCTCGCTCAAGCGCAAGTACCGCGGCAACACGGATGCTGTTGCGGTCACGGCATCGACCGGCATGGCAGCGTGCAATATCGGCGGCACCACAATTCACTCGTTCGCCAGCATCGGGCTCGGCGTCAACCCGGTCGAGCAGCTCATTGCCAACATCCGCAAGAACCGCAACTCGGTCGCCAAGTGGAGCCGCACCAAGGTGCTCGTTATCGACGAAGGTGCGTTGGCTGAGAGGAGACTCGTGCGGAGGCGATTAACGTCTGGCTTTCGCAGTCTCTATGGTCGACGGCGCGCTTTTCGACAAGCTTGCGAAGATTGGCGAGACGCTTAAGAAGTCCAAGTCGAAGACTGCACCCACGAAACCCTTCGGCGGAATCCAAGTGCGTCCACTCGCTTACTGAAGGCGAAGATGTGACCGACTGACCACTCGCTGTAGCTCGTCGTCACGGGCGACTTCTTCCAGCTTCCGCCCGTCGCCAAGGGCGAGCCAACGTTTGCATTCGAGGCCGCTGCGTGGAAGAAGTGCATCGACCACACCGTCAACCTCACGCAGGTCTTCCGTCAGAAGGACACTGGTGCGCTTCCTGTCCGACTGGCCGGCGCCCGGCTCCTCTGAGTGACCGCTGAAATTAATCGTTGATGCGCAGAGTTCATCGACATGCTCAACGAGATGCGCTTCGGGAGATTGACGCAGGCGTCGATCGCGAAGTTCAGGGCTCTCTCGCGCCAGCCGCGCTACACAGACGGTGTCGAGCCGACTGAGCTGTGTGTTGCCCGTCTCAGCCTTCTTGAACTCGTGCTGACGGATCCCACACAGGTTCCCTATGCGCCACGATGTCGACCGCGCGAATCAGAATCGCCTGCGCGCTCTCCCGGGCGAGGAGACGGTCTTCAAGGCGGAGGACAACGTGACCAACCTGCACCCGGGCGCCGAAAAGAAGGAGAACACATACCTCAAGAACTTCATGGCGGTCGAGCAGCTCGTGCTCAAGGTGGGCGCGCAGGTCATGCTCATCAAGAACCTCGACACGACGCTCGTCAACGGCACGGTCGGCACGGTCGTCGGGTTCGGCGTGCAGGAGCTGCAAGAGTCGGACGACGAAGACGGCGAGGAGTGGAAGCTCGGCCAGCACGGCGAGCAGGTGCGCAGCGTCAAGCCCGAGCTGTCGGCCGTCGACGCGCGCAAAAAGCAGAAGATCGTCGAGCAGATCGCGAGCGGCAAGCTCGAGCTGGGCCCCGTCGTCGACTGGCAGACGCCGCTCGGCATCGAACGCAAGATCATGGTCCGCGAGGAGTTCAAGGTCGAGGACCAGGCGGGCAACAAGCTCGCGTCGAGGAAGCAGGTACGCTGGCCCACCACTTCTGGTCCGGAGCCACCGCTGACGAAGAACTCCTCTATGCAGTACCCGGTCATTCTGTGCGCTCTCACCCTCTCTATGGCGTCGCCCGTTTCCTGCTGACCTCGCTTCCCTTCGATTTCCCGCAGAGCGTGGGCGATGAGGTGAGCAGACCTTCGACCTTGCATGCGTCGCATAGTGCTGACAGTTTACTTCTGCAGTATCCACAAGTCGCAGGGTCAGACGATTAACCGGGTCAAGGTCGATCTCGGCAAGGTCTTCGAGAAGGGTGAGCCTTGTTCGCTTCACCGCCCCAAGGATGAGCTGACGTCTCTGCCGCAACCACGCAGGCCAGTCGTATGTCGCGCTGTCGCGTGCGACCTCGCTCGAAGGTCTGCAGATCCTCCGCTTCGACGAGAAGAAGGTCCAGGCGCACAGGAAGGTTATCGAGTGGAGTGTGCGTTCCTTGCTTCGCTTTACTCGAAGATCCCTACCTGACTCCGAGTGTACAACAGCGTGACCTGCAGGTCCTCGCCTAGTGTCCAGCCGTTCAGCTTGCCTCGTTGCGCTTGCCTCGTTCCGCGCCGTTTGTCTCCTCGCATGCAACCTTTGCCTCGCTTCGTGCTGTACATCCGCCTTCGCATCTTCTCCCTCGTCATGTTGCAATTCTCGCATTGTTTGCCTTCTCGATCCGATCTTAGGCAGCACCTTTCAAGTCGCTCTGCCTCTCGGCTGCGCGCAGCAAGCTATGTCTTGACGCTGTGGCGGGCCCGCAAGCGGCGCCGACAGTTCAGTCGCGAGAATGAAAAAGAACGAAGATGTGAGCAGTGCAGTACGGACGTGAACAACGACACAGAGAAGGAGGGGCGAGACAGAATGGCGGGTAGATGGCACGGCAGGAAGGGGTATCGAAAGCCAGGCAGAGGGGGGTATCATTCATACTCCGGACACATCAGCGGCGTGGGCAATCACCTGCCGGATGATCCAGAGGAAGAAGCGGACGGGACGGTGTCGGGGCTGCCGGTCCACCGCTCGGCGCGTTCGAGCATCTTGCACGTGAGGACGAGCATCCCCCTCGTCTTCGTACCGAGCAGGCCGCGGCGCTCGAGCTGGCCTTCCTGCGGTCCACTGTTGCGGCTGCTCCGCTGCGTGCCGCTTTGGCGCTTGTCGCGCTCCGACGGCGGAGGCGGCGCGCCCAATCCGCGTTGCGGTGCCGGCGCCGGTACCTCGTCGCGCATGGCGCGGTCGAGCACCATCGGGATCTCGAGCGTGACGCGTGTGAGCGCGAGTGTCAGGCGCAGACGGCCGTACACGTCAAAGTAGCCGAGCGAGCGGAGCGCCGACTGGATCTCGTAGAGGCGGATGAGCTCGAACTTGACGAGTCGGAGATACCGCTGACCAGCTGTGCGACATCTGTGTGTGAGCGCGGCGGAGGAGCTGCGTCTGATGAGACGAAACAGCCATACCGAGAAGAACTTCTCGCACACGCCTGAAAGCGCCCTCGACATTGTCGACAGTCTCGTCGCCAAGATTCAGGCCAGGGTTCCCTTCATTGAGTGCCGCTGTAACGGAGTAACTGCATCAGTGCCTCTGTTGCGCAGTGTGCGTGTCTTTCTTTTCAATTAAGGACGCACTGACAAACACTCGGATCATCTCGAAGTCGCCGCTGAGGAACTGATCATGTCGAAAAAGCGGTGCGCAGATGATGAGCTCAATCCGGGCGGGTAAGCGCGGCGGTTACGCACCTCGTTGACCACGTTGCGCAGAACTCCATGTAGCGTTTCGTCCGCCAACCCGTCTGCCGTGTTTGCGCTGGGTGCGCCTGCGCAAGCAGGAATCACTTCCAGTCAGAATGTGCGCCGGCTTGAACCGTCGCGACCTGTATGTCCACGCACCTGGATCGTACCCTCTGCCGCCGCCTAAGTCGTAGAGTCGGCGCGAGCTTGGCTTCGAGAGTGTTTCGTAGGCGTACGACAGTCGCTGGAACGCAGTCGTTGCGGGTGGGTAGAGAGGGAGCTTACTGTAAGACGGCAGCAGATTCAGCAGAGTGACTCGGAAGGACTCGTGAGTGAACGCACTCTGGGTGAATAACCCTACTACGCGCGAGAAACGCCCTCCTGATCTCTTCCGTCTTGGCCCGCCTGTCAACGCCGAGGATGACGTACAGGTCCTCCTGCATATTGAGCTCGTCGACGAGGTCCTCTGCTTCTCCGCGCTCGTCCTGCTCGGCGATGCTCGAAGCGCCGGAACTCGGAGAGTGGCCGCCCGAGATGGGGCCGCTGCCAGTATGCGCCGAGGGCAATCGGCTCTGCGAGGGTGAGCGGCGGATCGAGAGGCGTCGGGAAGACGCTTTCGAAGACGAAGTCGAGGTGGACGAGTCGAGCTGCGAGTCGGCACGGACGGCCGATGTCGAAGCGTCGGGACGAAAGACGTAGGAGGAAGCTGTGCAAGAGAAAGAGAGCGTCAGCATCGGCGCTTCTGCGCTTGCTTGGTCGTGAGAACCGCTCAACAGCAATCGCCAGCAAGAGACGGGACGCACCTGTCGCAAAGGCAAACGAGCCCGCCGAGCTCGCCACGCTCTGAGCGTAGCCGAGCAGCACCATCCTACACAGCCCCGCTGCCTCGGTCGCCGCCTGACGCGAGCGAAGGACGGTGGAACGAGCGGAGTTGTCGAGGGAGGAACCAGGGTCGAGCGTCTGCGAGCAGTGGGCGGACCGTACAAGCGTGTAGGTGGCTCGTGTTGCCCCCTACTCGCTCGGGCAGGCACTCTTGGCGGCCCTGCTTGCGCCGACGAGATGGGAGGAGGAGCGAGAGCCGCTATCACGGCCAACCTCGAACGACTCGCAATTCGCTCTCGAGCTCTCGAGGAGCCGGCGAAGGCTACGCGGGTCTCACACTGTGGTTGACAAGCAATGGAGCTGCGCGCGAGACTAAGGGGAGCAACGAGCGGTACAGCGAAGTAGAGGTATCGACAGCAAGGTGGAAGAGGGGACTCGAGGCCAGCACGCAAGAGGGAATAACGGTTTCGAGGCGGTGTATATAGGTTTTGTAGGCAGGGGAAAAGGAGAACTGTGCACGCGGAGGCGGAGTGGTGGATGACGAGCCGCCTCACTCGGCGACGGGCGCAGGCGTCGACTCCTTGCGGCCGAAGCGACCGCTCGAGAAGCGCGAGCGCGACTTGCTGGCCGGCGATGCAGTGACGCTGACCGATTCGGCGATAGAGCGAGTGTCGATCTCGGAGGCGGCGCGCGAGTTCGTGCGCGAGAGGAAGGCCGGCTTGGCGAGCCACTGCAAGCGACGCTCAGTCAGTGTTGAATACAGACAGACAGAGTGACTCGAATAATGCAAGGACGCACTGCGAGCTGGCACGTGAGGCTGCCGTTCGGCGAGCCGGTGAGGGGAACAGTGACCATCGTGTTGGGCGTCTCGGCCGAAATGTGCTGCCAGATTGACAAGACGCCACTCGAGAGGACCTTGTCGCTGCCGAACGTCTTCTTGTGCACGACCGAGAAGGAGAGGTCGACGGGGCCCTGTGCAGGCGTCTTGACCGTGCACGTCTCGTTGTATGCGGCCTCGCCGTTCTCGCCGCGGTGCGAGTGCGACTCGTGCACTGTCTTTCCGGCAAACTTGACGACGACAGCCTTCTTCTCGTCGGCGTCGCCGCCGCCCACGAGCTGACCAACGGTCACCGTGAGCGTGCCCTCGACGCCCGGGCCTTCCACCATGTCGGCCGCGAGGACCTCGACGCCGTCCGGTCCCTCGACGGCATAGCCAGGCTCGCCGTCGAGCGCCGCGAGCTCCGACACCGAAGCGACCGAGCCGTGTCGCCCGTGCCCGCCGACAACGCGGCGACCGGCGCCGAAAACGCCCTTGCCGACGTGGCCGACGCCCTTGCCCACCGTTCCGACGCCGTGGACGCCCACCTTGCCCACAGTACCGACAGCGCCGAAGCCGGCCTTGCCGACAGCACCTCCGGCGCCGACGATGCCGCCGCCGACAGCCATCGCGCCGCCGCCGAGCGTCGACCCGATCCGGCCAGCGGAGAAAGTCGACGTAGCACGGCGGCTGCGGTAGATGAACTGGGGCGAGAAGACCATGCGGATGCGGATCGAGCCCGCCGACTTGGACGCGTCTTTCCAGTCGCTGAGCGCGACCGTGCGCTCGACCGCCTCGAACGGCTCGATGTCGCGCAGGTCGATACGGGCGCGGCCCAGCTTGTCCGACGTGCCTGTGCAAATCGGAGCAGGTGAGTGTCTGCAGGACGACAGCTCAAAGAGGCTGGACGCACCAACGCGGTCCCAGTCGTGCACCTCGACGACGAAGTCTGCCGCCTCGCGCGACGGAACCTGCATTTCGAAGCGTTCGTTCCATACGGGCGCGAGCGTCTTCTTGACGACCTCCGTCTTGTGCACGCGCTCCTCGTTGAGGACGAAGACAGCATACGGGTCGCTCTTGCCGTTGCGATCGGCGCTGGGAAGGCCCTTGGCGTCGAGAACCTCGACGCGGAACACGCCAGAATTGTTGACAGACTCGCGCGGGAGGATCTGCATGTCGATCGGGATGTACTTGCTCATGATCGTGACGGTCGAGCGCGGCCCTCCCGGCTCGGGCGAGACAAGGGTGAACGTAGCGGGCTTGTCGAGCGTCTGCTCGAGGAACTCGTTGAGATCGATCGTGACGGCAGCGACGATGTCCTCGCGCGTGTCTTTGTCACTGTCGTTGAGCTTGAGAATGATCTGGCTGAAGTCGAGCTCGCGGATGACGGCCTCGCCAATCTCGTCCCACGTGTTGTGCGTCGAGCGCGAGCGCTCCGTCGAGAACGCAGGCCAGTACCTGCAAGCACAGAGCGTCGGTTTAGGGAAGAATTCACTTAGGGAAAGCCGGCATGGCGTACCCGTCGTCAAACAGCACCTCGAGGCGCGCGCCCTTCTTCGAGATGTTGCCCGAGATGATCTGGAACGCGAGCACGCCCGTCTGCATCTTGAGCAGCTGTTCGCGCGGAACCTCGACGCCATCCTCTTCCTTGTCCTTCTCGCTGTCCTTCGCGCCGTTCGTGCCCGCAGCCGACGAGCCGTTCGGCGTTGGCTTGCGCGGGCTAGTCGGCGGCGACACGAGCGACTCAGTCGCCGTCTCTGCAACGCTGGCGGCCGCGCCGTCGTCGTCTTCGCCATCGTCCTCCGCCCCCTCGTCCTCCTTGACCTCGGTGATCTTGCCGCTCGAGACGCTGTCTGACGGCGGAGTGAAGGAGACGTTCTTGAGCGGGACGCAGGGGAAGAACTCGGCATCGAACTCGAGATCGCCCTTGACCGAGTTCTTCGAGTGGTGCGTCTTGAGCATCTCGCGCTTCGACACCTTGCCCGTGCCGACCCACGGCTTGGTCTTTCGGTCGGGACCCTCGGTGAGCAGTTCCGAAATGGTGTACTCGACGAGACCGAGCGAGCGGTCGTGACCGTTGTGCTGGTCTACAAGAGGCATGCGCTGTCAGCACGCGTCTCGCCCTCAAGCAAGCGAGCGGAACGCGACCTACAGTCCATGACCTCGAGGACGAAGTAGTCCTTCGGGCCGTGCACCTCGGTGTATACGATCTCGTCGTAAACCGGGTCGAGATTGTTGTCGTGGATGACGGTGCGCGCAACGACGATACCGCGCTGCGAGATGCGCACGTACGGGTCCGACTTGCCGCCCGTGAGGCCCTCGACGTTCTTGAGGTCGCGCGACCGCTTGAGGTGGAAGCGAATGACACCGATCGGCGGCGTGTACGAGCCAGCGCCGTTGATCGCGCCCGCCATCAGCACCGGCTTCCACTCGGCGGAGAGGCGGATGCGGCCGCTGCGCGCGTGGCTGAGCGGGAACCAGTCGTTGCCCTGCGCGTTCGCCTCGAGGATGTCATTCAGGCGGACGCTGACGTGGCCGAGCTTTGAATCGGCGAGGAGGGTGTTGTCATCGAGGACGGCGACACCAATGGTCGCATCCTTCTTGGCCGTGACCAGGAACTCGGCGGGGCGTTCCCAGATCGGGTTCGTCGTGCGCTTGAGCGTCTGCGAGCGGTGGATCGACTGGCCATTGAGGTAGACCTGCGAATGAAAAGTCGTCAGCATGATTACGAGGCAAACAATGAGGAAGATGGGAGACCCGCCTTGAAGAACGGATTGATCTGCATGCCGCGCGGGTCGAGGTCCTTGGCCTGGTGCACGACGAGGCGAACGACACCCGAGGCTGTGTGCGATTTCGTCAGCTTCCGACGGCGCCGAGGGAGGCTGCGCGCAGCAACGCACTCGTCTCGGGGGTGGGCTCGACCGTGCCATCGGCGAGCTTGGTCGGCTGGAGGACAGGGAAGTAGTTGACGCTGTATCGCAGGATGCCGCGCGGCTTGCCATCGTAGATGACCTCGCCGGTGATGTTGGGCTGGTCCGCGTCTTCGGCGAGCGACTTCAAGTCGAACGAGACTGCGCCAATGTTTGAGTCCTGGCGGCGGTCGTTGAAGTCGAAGACCGTCATGTTGAGCGTGTCGTTGAGCGAGTTGAGGAGGATGTACTTGGTCTCCGTCCAGCGCGGCGTCGACCTGGACAGGACAGTCTTGTAAGTCCAGTGAGTGCAGGCAGCCGAAGAACGCAACGCACGTGTTCTTCTTGACCTTGGTCCGCGCAAGCTCAGCCCGGCCGCTGATGCTGAACGAGACGTAAGGGTCGGGCGCGCCGCCGCCGAGCTTGGTGCCGCGAAGACCCCGGCCGATGTGAGCCGTGACTGCCAAGACCCCAATGGCGGTGTCAATGGGAGCACCGGAGAGCATCTGCTCGAGATTGAGCGTGAACGTGTTCGGGTGGTAAAGCATGGGACCTATGATTTGTAGCGCGTTAGCGTGGGCGCAGGCTAGCGTTGGCGGTATCTTACGCACCGAGGGAGGCGTGGACCTGACTCCTGATGAACGGGCTGAGACCAGGGATCAACGACAAGTCGAAGCCAATGGGTTTCAGCTGAAGACGAATGAGCGGACAAAAGGCGAGCGACGAAGGGCAGCGGGGAGTCATTAGAGCGAGCGTAGGGCAAGCAGGTGGGCAGTCAGTCGCTGCTGCTATCCGCTGAAGGCGAGCAACGCACCTGGAAGTCAAAGTCGGGCGGCTGCATGAACGAGAGGTCGACGCGCTGGACGTGCGGGAAGTTGTTGACGAGCTTGAGGAGGACGCGCATGGTGCCGCTGAACGAAATGTCCTCGACGACGATGTCCTTGCCGATCGACGCGATGCCCTTGCCGAAGCGAACCTGAAGGACAATCTTGGGGTTGACCTTCTTCGCCGCTTGCGCGTGGGTCATGTCCGTCAGATCATTTGGCGTGAACGACACCTTCCACTCCATGATGACGATGTCTGCGACCCGCGAACAGACTCAGTGCGCCGTCAAGGAGCCAAAGCACGATATGCGGCGGCACGCACCGTCCTCGGTGTCCGGGAAAGTGCGCACGTGGTCGATGTGCGGCGGCTTCGTGCCGAGGGTAAAGGTCGTCATGCGAAGCTGTGTGTGGAAAGCGAGTGAGTTCGCATGAACCGTTGCGAAGAAAGGGATTGCGAACGCACCGAGTCGAGGAAGGCCGGCGTGGAAACGGACAAGACCTGGTCAACCGAAGCGACCTGCATGGCGAAGGGGTCAGTGTGATTCGTTGAACTGCAGAGGACAGTCTACGCACGATAGTCGCGGACAAAACCGGCTCATAGATGAGCCAGAAGCGCTGCACTGCAAGGCGGTGCAAAGTGTCAGCCCGTTCTCAACCGCAGCGCTCATGCGAAAGGTTCGAAGCGCACTGAACGAGTTGATCCACGCCGCAGTCTCGACCTCGTTGCGCAGGCCTTTCTTGGCGACCTCTCGCGCGAGGTCGTCGCGCGCGTTCCGCCGCACCCGCTTGATGCTCATCTCGTAGTACGTCGCGCAGAAGGCGAGAACGATGATGAGCCAGCCCCATCCGCCGCCAAAGAGCGTGACGAAGTGCGAGGCAATGACTGCAAAGATGATCACGCCGGCGTTGTGGTACCTGCCGGGTCAAGGGAGTCAGCGGCTGGACTTGGTGAGTCGCAGGGCACTCATGACATACCACTGCCCGTAGTACGCTTCGGAGACAAAGTCGGCGAGGATGGCATGCTGGCGTGATTCCTCAGGCGTGAGGAAGAGCGACTGATTCTGGCCGTTCCACCCGATAGCGAACCATGACGGGACTGCCCAGAGTGAACGGTCAGCTTCAACAGTATGTGCAAGTTTTGAAGAACACGCACTCTCGCGCGGCTTGCCCGTCTCCGCCTCCTTGTTGGGCATGTTCCCAGGCGGGAGGTCTTGCCCATCCTCATCAACCCGACCCTCGTCCTTTGCGATCTCCTTCGCACGGTCGGCGGCGCTCACCTCGCCCTCCTTGCTCTTCTCCTCCGAGTTGACCTTCTGCACATCCTTCAGGCCGGTCGTGACGGGGATCTGGCTGCCCTTGGTCCCGATGTCGCTCGAGACGCTGCTCCCACCCGCCTTTTCGAACGCTTCGTGCTCTGCGCGCTTGAGGGAGGGCGCAGCAGAGAGGTCTAGAGGAGTGACGTTCGACGCAGACTTGAGAGCCTGCGCCTTCTTCTCAGCGGGCGTGGCGTCGGGGTCGAAGGAGTGAACGTTGGCTCCCTGCAGCGACGACGAGCGAAAAAGCCTGGTCAGCCCCATTGCGCCTCGCTCATGCGTGTCAATCGACTGTGCACGAGCTGTCAAGCGCGCGAATGCGCTGCCACAGGGCGCGGCTGCCTCCGTGAGGCGGCCGCCCGACCCCACACAGCCTCCGAGGACTGCGTGCGCTTGCCGGCGCCGGTGATCGTGCGCAGCGAGATCGAGACGCACAAGAGCAGAGTCCCGGGCTTCCTGCAGGGCCTCGGTCTTCTCCGAGATTGGCGGTTTGGCGTCGGGCGGTGCAGCTGCAGGATGGGTGGGGCTCTCGGTCAGAGGCTGCGATTGGACGCTGGAGAGGACAGCGAGGGCGCACCCGCCATCTTGCCACACTGTACTACTCTCAAGCGGTCTCGCTGGAGCGCACACGGGGCAAAGGCGTGAGCACAGCGCGAGAGCTGCGAGCGCGGGTCATGGCCCAGCGACGATCGTCTCGCCTTCTCGTCTCGCCGCTAGCTGGAGTGCAGCGCTTTTGAATGCCCTCCTGAGGGCACTCTGATTTTGGCCTGCTTGTATCACGTCTCTCCGTGCCGTCGTCGCCTCTGACGCCGCTTCATCAGCTCCAGACTTCGCTGCCCGCTTGGAGCGCATCGCACGTGCTTGTGGGACTGCAGATCGTAGCGCGCTCTCCGCAGATGCGTATGCTGCTGTGTGCGGAGGCTTGCTGGGTTCACGAGCTTGTCTATGCTGAGCCATTCAGCCTCCGCACCTTCTCAGCTTGCATCTGGTAATCTCACGGGCTTACCAAATATGTGTACTGAGCGTACAGTACTCGCCGATACTGTGGTTGCGCTGCCAGCTGAGGCAGTGGCCGTCTGTCGTCCACGTACCCGACGATGTCAGCGGTCCGCTCGACGACGTGTTCAGTCGAGCGCGTTGGCTGTGGCGGCGACACCCGGCTCGGAGGTAGATTTTTTTGACTAGGAGACCCGCAGGCTTTACAAGACGAGTTCTTGTCGTTGCGGTGGACGGAGCCGCGTTCGTCTCCGAAGCGCGCTGGCCGACGAGCAGTCGACGGGCTCGGTTGTTCCGTTAGGGACACCAATTAGGGTACAAGCGACACATGGACCCTAGTAATGGTCCAACAACGGGACGATGACGTTCTTCGGCGTCCTGTTGAGACTATGCAAGAGCAATGAGAGAGCAAGTCGAGAGAAGGATGCGACCGAGTCATTCGTGAGTGCGCCGAGCGCGCTCAAGCATGCCCGAAGCCTCACTACGGCAAGCCAACTTTGGTGCGAGGCTTCGACGACCACGGACTCGCACTAGACTTGACAAATCTCACTCTCGCAGGCAACGGCGATCCCCCCTGTCCCACTCACAAGCTCCCCTCGCTTCCGCCCGGTCCCTCTTCTGCTGGGCCGCTGGCCGAGCTGCAATGTCCGCAGGCTTCTGCAACGCCGCAGGGAAGGACAGCGGGCCCACGACGGTCCCGTCAACCGCACGCTCGGGCGTTCGGGCGCTCGGCGGACGCGCGGTGCCCGACTCGCCGGGCCCTCCGCCCGTGCCGCTCGCTGACTGTGCGCGAGCGCCGAACGACTCCCTGCGAGCCTCCGCCTCCGCTCGTGCTCGTAAGCGTCGCTGCTGACTTTCGGCTTGCTCAGCTTTCCTCCGCTCCTTTGCCTGCTTTCCCCTCGCTGCTCTCGCTCGTCTTCTCACACTCTCGACAAGCATTCGACCTGCAACAAGCATCATGTCCTCGCTCAGCCGCTTCTCGTCTTGGTCCTCGACTGCCTCCTCGCGCTCGTCGATCCACCGTGACTCCATCGCGTCGTCGTGGTCCTCGAGCGGAGACTCGTTTGACCTCCTCGAGCCTGTCTCGCTCGACCTCCCGCACGACCTCGTCGAGGCATCTCTGCGACAGCCGACCCGCCGTCAAGTGCAGTCGCAGTCGCGCTGCTCGCTCTCTTCGGACGACGAGAAGATGTCGATCTTCGTGCGTCCCCTCTCGCCAAGCGTAAGCCAAGCAGGAGAAGCTGACTCCTCACTTCCCGCAGTCGTTCCCGCGGAACCACACATCGCACCCTGTCTGCCCTCGACACGGCATCGTGCACGATCCGGCGCTCGCGCTCCCCGCGCGTGACTCCCGCCATGCTTCGAGTCGCCGGAGCTCCCGCTCGTCGACCTCGTCATGCTCGTCGACCTCATCGAAGCGCTCGCTCAAGGTGCGCTTGCCCCTTCTCATCTCGTGCCTCTCGGCTCCGATACTGACGAATACCCGCTCCACCTCCACAGTGCACCCTCAAGCGCGTTGTTACGCTGAAGCGGCCATGAGCGAGCTCGCCTCCTCCTCCACCTCGTCCACCTCTACCGGCCCATCGACCGCCGTCGCACTCGAAATCGGACCTCCTCTCGGCATTGCCGAAAGGATCAAAACGCCGCCGTTGAGGCGCGCATTGTCGGCGATGTACCCACGTCGCCCGCCTCCACCACTCACAGGCAGTACACCACCTCGCTGTACCAGGCGTCGCCCAGCTCGACGCCGCAGGACCCCACTGTGCATAGTACCTCTTCCCGTAACGTATATAACGCACGATGTATGAAACGTATATAACGTAGCTGTATCATTACGACGGATCTACTCTCCTTCTCCAGGATCGCCCGGATGCATTGGGGCCCAGACGATCACTCGCAGAGCTGCCGTGAGCTGTTCGATTGAGTAGGGCTGGTCCGCACTGTATAGTGACACATAAGCTTTGTGTTCTGTAGCGTGACCACTGCCGGGAAAACCCTACGGAGGAACGTGAACGAAGAGAACCGGCGTAGGGCTCTGCGATTCCTGCTTGCGCGCGGAGGCGAGCGACGTAAAGTAGGTAAACTCGCAAAGATACAAGCCTGCGCATGCGAGCTGCAGTCGTGGACGCAAAGCGATAGACTTCGGGCACGCACCAGCATCGTCAGACGGTGCAATGTGCTCTATTCCTCGCCGTTGCGCAACCCGGCACAAACTTGCGATGTCAATGTCCGTGACCAGTTCCTCAGGACAGCTCTCCCATTCAGGCGGCGGGAAGCCTCGGCGCGAGTCGGGTGCGGCAGGCGCCAGCTGGCCGTCCACATCCAGCTGCTCGTAGCCGAACTTGCGGGCTCGGCGCTCAAGGTGTATGCGGTTCCCGCCGGAGACGCCGCAGTGGATCACGAGGTCGTACTGCGGCTGCGCATGCAACGCAGGGACCAGCGACAGGGCAGAAGCGTATTTGACGGGGATGAGCGAGCAAGAGAGCTGGACTGGGCGAGCTGTGGGCAGCCCGGGAGGCTTAGCGCCGTCAGCCCGAGCGGGCGCCGTAAGGAGTGTGCCGTCCAGCGGTCTGACAGCCTCCCAGCTAGCGTTCACGGCGTGGTGTCTGAACGGCTGAACAGCGGCACAAGCGAGTCATCAGCCTGAGACGGCGCGTTTCTAGCCTGGAAAGGCGAGAGCGCACGCCAAAGCCAGTCAGGTGCACTCGTAGAGGCGTTGCAGCAGCATCGTCGCTTTCCAGGGGCGGCATCGAGGAGGCGCAGTAGACGGTCGGAGCGAGACGAGCGGACGAGGTCGCGGCTTGGGCATCGCTGCACCGTCTGCCGACCCGCTTAAAGGCTGCCAGAGACCTGCAGAGTGCACTGACAGGCCTGCGCTTGCGGTAACCGGACTCGCAACTGTCTGGCCCGCTCGAGGGTTCCCCACCCCGCCAGCATCATCGGGATGCGAGCCCCGTTCTCGCTGTCGCCGCTCATCCGGCCAGAAGTGCTTGGTGCAGAACCCGTGACGGCGAGTCTCTTGCACGGTGCGTCCTCCAGCACAGTCTCAAGTTGTGGTTGTCGTATTGACAGCCCTCATCGCTTGCAGCGGACCGCATCTTGCTCGGCACCGACAAGGGCACTCTGCTCGTCTTTGACCTCTCGAGAGCGTCGAGTAGCACAGGTAGGCTCAGCGAGACCGATTGTTGGAGGTTCGGCTGACCGTCTTTCTCTCAGCTCCCCCCTCCGCGACGCTTGTCAACCGTCATGAGGGTTTCTCGAGCAAGCCCATCGAGCAGCTCGGTGTGATCAAGGAGCTCAATGCCTTGGTCTGCCTGAGTGGTGCGTGCCGTGAATGTCTTGCTCGCCTCTCTGGCTCACCTCTTTGCTCGACAGGCGGAGACCTCGCGCTGCATTCCTTCCCCGACTTTGCCGTTCTGTCCACCTTTTCCAGCCAGACTCGCGCTTCGGCCTCTCTCTTCGCCTTCTCGACCACCGTTCACCATGTCTCCTCATCCTCCGACGCGCCTGGCATCCCCGAGATCCACACAACGCTCGCAATCGCCTGCAAGCGTCGCCTCCTCCTGCTGAGCTGGGTCGACGGGACATGGAACCCACAGCAGGAGGTCTCGCTGCCGCATCAGATTCGCGGCATGGCCTTTGAGGGCCGACGTCTCGTCTGCGGCTTCTCGACGGGCGAGTATGGCGTCGTGATACTCCCTTCTCCCGACGGCGAGGGCGCGAATGCCCAGCCGACATTAGGCGACCTGTTCTCGCTCCCGATGCCTCTGGCAGAGCGTCCCTCGCGCGGCGCACTCGGAGGCTTGGGGCTTGGCGCCCTCACGGCGCTCTCGAAGAAGCTCGAGAAGAACGGCGTCGTTGCTGTCCCGAAGCCGTCGCACAAGGGCAAGCTGCCCCAGCGCAACGCATTGACTGAGTCGGAGAAGTTGGACGTGGCGAAGGCGTGGTTGTGGGGCAAGGAGTGGGGCTGGCCGGACGAAGAGGACAAGGACGGCGAGGTCATCGTTGTGCGGGAGAGTGCGTACAAGTCTCTATATCCTGCAGGGATGTCTTTGACGCTTGCCGCGCAGATGTGGCTCTCCCGCTACTATCGAGTGGACGACCACGACCGTCGCAACCCGCCGGTCACCCTTCTCCCTCCATCAGCTACCCTGCATCCGTCGACGAGGCGCTCGTAGTACCGCCATATGTCGTCTCCCTCCTGGCACCTACGGCGTCAGGCGCGGGCGTCTCACAACCCTACCCCAGTCTCGCCATCCACGCGCTCGACTCGCTCGCGCACGTACAAACCCTTTCCGTTCCGCCGTCCGGTCCTTCGCCACCGGTTTCGCTCGCAGCATCGTCACTAGCCGCGCTCGACCGTGGCAACACGGCTCCTGCCAAGCCGGCTGCCATGGCACGCCTACTGGCCGTATCCAGCACGTCGCCGAAACCGCCGCTTCTGGTGCTCACGTCGGCGCCAACTGCGCATGGCGGCCCGGCGAGCGGCTTGAGCGCGAACGAGCAGACGCTCTGGGTCGCATCGATGCAGCCATGGCAGGACCAGATCGAAGAGCTCGGGCAGCAGGGTCGCTGGGAAGAGGGCATTCAGCTACTGAGGCGGTCGTTCGACGTCATCAGCGATCCACTGCCGGTGCGCTTCTTCGATAAGAAGCGTTTCAGACTGTGTCTGACGCCTCTCTCGCATAGCCTCTCCTGTCTCGACGCCTCGCCGTTCTGCACTCTCTCCATCTCTTCGAGTCGCACCGCTACGACCTCGCCATCGACGCTTTCATCGCGCTCGACATCTCGCCAGCACGGGTCGTCTCGCTGTACCCGCGCGCCGTCTCCGGCAAGCTTTTCCTCGACCACTCAGCGCACGAGGAGGTCTTCGGCGGTCGACCGCAGCACAAGGTCGCTGCGGCGATAGAGGCCGAGGAGGAGCACCGAAAGCAGGAGGACGAGCGCAAAGCGCAGGAGCTGCACGAGGCACAGGCGAGATCGTCGCCCGCACGCTCGTCGCCCGCCACGGCAAGCCCGGCTAAGCAGCGCAAGGGCCCTCTGGCAGCTGCAGCCGCAGATGACGATGACGCGGCCTCGATTCGCAGCGCGAGTAGCCGCTTGACGGGTAAGCGCAGCTGGTTGCGGGATCGCGATCCCGGCGCAACGCTCGACGAGATCGCGGAGCAAGCAGCGAGTTCGTCGATTCCTCTCACCTGCCTCATGCGCGTGCCGTACTGATGAGCTCGGCGCCCGACAGAAGAGCAAGAGCGCCAAGCCAAGCTCGATGCGCAGAACAAGGCCCGCTCGGTCGACGAGCTGATCCGCTACCTGACCGACCGGCGGCAGAAGTACTCTCAGGCCTTCGCCGCGCTCCTTCCGTCCTCCCGCCCCTCGCCCTCTTCGCCTCGCCCGCCTGCCGCGCCGTCAGAACTGCTGGCCCTCCCGAACGAGCCGCTCACCAAGCTGCCGCCCGATCAGCTCGCGCGCGTCGCGCAGGTCGTCGACACGGCCCTCTTCCGGAGCTACCTCGCGACCAAACCCGTCATGGTCGGCCCGCTGTGTCGCATCGAGAACTGGTGCGAGGTCGAGGAGGTAGAAGAGCTGCTGCTCGAGGCCAAGGCGAGTCCTCCGGACCCGCTGCTCGTCTGACGCTGCTGACACTGTCATGGCTCGCAGAAGTACCGCGAGCTGCTCGACCTATACAACGGCAAGAACATGCACGAGAAGGCTGTGCAGTTGCTCAGGCAGTGCGTTCGCGCTCAACCGCTCCGCACAAGTCAGGTGCTGATCGAGCCCTACGCCGCAGGATGAGAGAAGACGAGGACGATGTCGATGAGAAGGTCGGCCCGACGGTGCGGTATCTTCAGAAACTCGGCGCCGACCATCTGAGCGTCATCCTCGAGTCGTCGAGGTGGGTGTTTGAGCAGGATCAAGCAGCTGGACTGCAGGTACATTGCCCGCGTTTCTTCAGAAGCCGAGCGGTCACTGACAAAGCTGCACCCAGATCTTCGTCGCTGATCTTGAAGAGGTTGAGAGTCTACCACGCCACGCTGTCATGGCGCATCTCGAAAACGTCGGGCGGGACGCGTGCACCAAGTACCTCGAGCACGTGATCCACCAGCTCGGCGAACAAGGCAGCGAGTTTCACGAGAAGCTTATCGACCTGTATCTGGCGGCGGTGCGGGAGCCATCGCAAGGTGTGTGCTGCGTTGTTCCTGCACTTTGCGTCAGACTGACCTCACCCGCCGCAGGTCGCGACGAAGTGGCGTATCGCAAGCTACTCGACCTGCTCGAGACTTCGCAAGCCTACAGGGCCGATCGCGTGCTCGGTCGCTTGCCTTCAGAGGACATGCACGAGGTTCGCGCAATTCTGCTTGGTCGTCTCGGGCGGCACGAAGGCGCCCTGCAAATCTACGTCTACCAGCTTGAAGACCACGCCACCGCCGAGCAGTGCGTCTAGTCTCATGGATTCGGCTGGTCGCTTCTTACCAATGCCCGACGTTGCAGGTATTGCAAGCGCGTGTACGACTCGGACGAGTCGATGCGCCCGAGCATCTTCCTCCTCCTCCTGCGAATCTACCTGCGACCGCGCCCCAGCCACCCTCTCCTCTTTGCGCCCGCGCTCTCGCTTCTCTCGACACAAGCCGCGCGGATCGACCCGACCGAGGCGTTCGACCTTCTCCCACCGCTGGTCGCGCTTGGCGACCTGCAAGTCTACCTCGAGAAGACATTGCGACGCAGCACGGAGCGTGTTCGAGAGGCGAAGATGGTCAAGGCGATCGGAAGAAGCTGGCTGGACCAGAACGAGCGCGAGGTAGTTGACCTTGAGGAGCGACGGGTCAAGGTGACCGAGGGGCGGGTGTGCGTTGAAGTCCTCCGTTGCACTCGCATGTTCTTCGCTGACTCGAATGCGCACACAGCTGCCCAGTGTGTCACAAGCGGATCGGGAACAGCGTCATCGCCATCCACAACCCTCAGTGCGTTGCCCCTGCCCCTGTCGTAGTCCTCGCAAGACAAGCTGACATGGGCATTCCGGTCGCAGCGGTGTCGTTACGCACTACCAGTGTCGCGAGCAGTATCAGGAGGAGCGTGTGTAGCCTTCCGCTGCCCTCCGCGAGATTCGCTGCAACGCGATCCCCTCTCTCGCCCGCGCTCGTGTCCGCGCTCTCGTGACCTTCGCTTCTGCGCTCAGCTCGCGCTCGCTCGCTTTGCCCAGTGCGCAGTATGCCGGCCTCTCGCAAGCAGGGTCAGCGCATCAGGCGCAGGACTGTCCGTCGCCAGCCGGTGCGTCGCCTCCCCCTCGTCGCGACTTGACTGCCCCGCCGCTGACTCGCTCGCTCGGCCGCAGCCGGGGCGCTGCGTGATCGAGTCTATCCCTCACGAGCTGCTCTGTCGCATCTTCGAGGAGGCCCAGCTCAAGCTCGACCGAGTCTGCCTGTCGCGCTCGCTCCTCGCATCCGCGCTCGAAGCGCTTTACGATAATGTCCAGATCTACTCAGAGCGCATGCTCGCCCGCTTCTGTGCGTCGCTCCGCGCACAGCCCGAGCTCGCTGGCTGCGTCAAGGCGTTCGGACTGAGTGGACGCGATGACGACGACGACGACGACGACGACGAGTGGGAGGACGAGCCGAGCGACTGTGCGCTCGGAGAGGTCACCGGCAGTACGGCCGTGTTGCAACTCGATGAGGACCCATCAGGTAAGCTCGTCCGGGTGATGCGATGGCTCGACATTGCTCACTGATCTCACGCGCAGCCACACACCACCGGCCCGACATGCTCGAGGCCACCGCCGAGCTTCTCCGCGAGGTTCTGCATCGTCTCACGTCACTCAAGAGCATCCTCCTTTTCGGCCGCGAGCGCATCCACAGCGTCTTCGCCTCGTCTTTCCTTAGCGGAGGCGGGCTATCGAGGGTCGAGAGTGTCACGCTCGCCCTGGACCCGGGAGAGGACTGGGACGACTACGCGGATCGCGAGATCTGTCGCCGTCTACAGATGCTTCCGAAGCTCAAGGCAGTCGGTTTCTTCGGCAACCGGGACGGCATGCCTCTCGGTCTCGACAACGACGAAGCGAGCGTATGTCTCGAGCCGCAGAGCTGGGCGCTCGATGAAATCGTCTTCAGTGAGACGCCCTGGATCGAACCGGAGATCCGTCACTTGCTCGGAGCAATCCAGCCCGGGTTGAAGAGATTCAAGGTCGAGTCGATGTTCTGTTACCGCGGGTTTGCCGACGATTTGCGCCTGCTTCCGCACCGTCGAGGTTTTCGAGCTCCACTTCGGCACGTGCTGCTTCGAGTACAACGGAGGGCCTATTCCGACCTTCGACGACGTCCTCGTGCGCCTCTCTGGCCTCAAGCACGTCCACCTCGCCGGTCCTGTCCTCGCCTCCGCGTCCACTCTCAGCGCATTCAGCATTCTCCCGCAGCTCGTCTGCCTCCACCTCGAATACCACATCCCACTGTCGGGCTCGCATCTTGTGTCGCTCGTCTCGACGTCGGCCTCGCTCAAGTACCTTCACATCCACCTCTGCTGCTGCCCCACCGAATCGCGCATCGCCGCAGGCGACTCCCGCGTCCGCGCTCGCTGGGAGCACGACTTCCGGTACAACGATGCGACGAAGCTTGTCGCGGCAGCGAAGCGCCACGGCGTCGGGATCGGCGGGAACCTCTACTGTGCGCTCAGGGTGTGCAGTTGGCACGACGGGCACAATTGCTCAATGCGCTGAAGAAGGACGGAGACTTTGTAGCTTGCCTCGCGAGTCTAGGTGCCAACCAGCCGAATTTGCGTCCTCTCTATCTCCTCATCCGCTGACCTTCTCAACCACTTCTTTCGCTCAAAGCGCGTTCGTTGTGCATGCGGGCCGGTCACCAGGTTTCCTGTAACCTAGAGACCGTCGAAGGAGTGCTCAAGCTGGAAAAGTCCGCCGTGCGGGCGGGAAAGAGAGGGAGAGCCGCAAAGCGCTGGTCGACGGACGGCCACTCACGGCCTGCCAGCAGTCGCTTCGGCTCGAGACAGATGTATTACGCTTGTATGCAGTCATATCTAGTAGCTCAGACTGCGTTTCGTCCTCCGAGCGCTGCGATGGGCCCACAGAACGCACGAGTGATGAAGACCCGTGCGCACGACGGGGAGGGCGGCGAGGCTCGCGTCACGGGGCGTTTGAGCCTGTAGCACTTGCAGTACCTCGTTTTTAACATTCCCAGCCTCAGTAGAAGCCATCAGTGGAGCTTCAAAGCGAGAAGTGAGCCACTTGCGATTTTGTCGAATCGGGTCGCGAAGATGCGGCGTCGCCTTTGCTCCTTGTCGCCTCGTCGCTCGATCCAGCTATGCTTGCCACCCGCCAGGCCCTCCGCCTCTCTGCCAACAAGCAGATCACGCCCTCGCTCGCAGCGTCGGCGCGTGCCTGTGCGTTCTCGAGGTCCTCCCACCGTGCACTTGGATCGTTGGCGCACATCGCCACTTCCTGCTGCCGAGTCGCCAGCGCCGAGGAGATACCAGAGGACTCGCTGACACTTCTACGCTTCCGCCAATCGCAGTCACGGTTGCGGCTCGCCCGAGCGCGCTTCCCAAGGCTGCTGCTCTCCGCGCGGCGGCTCCCCGTGTTGCCGTCCTGGGCCGTGCCCGTGCGTGCTTCCGTACGACTGCGGCTATATGGAGCGCGAGCTGATCAGACGTTTTACAGTCGGTCCCGTTCGCGGCTATGCTGCTGAGGCTGGCGGGAAGTTCCAGCGCAAGCTTCCGCACATGAACATCGGGTAAGCTGCCGCCCAGGCTGTCTCCATCGAGTCATCCAATGTATGATGCTGACCCGCACTCTGGCTCGCAGCACCATCGGTCACGTCGAGTGCGCAAAGTCGCTCGCATTCTGCCGCTTCTCCAGCTAATCCGCTTTGTTGACCGGCAGCCACGGCAAGACCACCCTCACTGCGGCCATCACCAAGGTCCTCGCCGAGGCCTCGGGCTCTGGCAAGGTCCTCGCGTACGACGCCATCGACAAGGCGCCCGAGGAGAAGGCTCGCGGTATCACCATTGCCACCGCTCACGTCGAGTACGAGACCAAGTACGTCTGCTGCTCTGCATAGGCATGTTTCGAAAAGAATGCGAGACTCATATCGCTGTTCCTGCCAGGAACCGCCACTACGCTCACGTCGACTGCCCGGGTCACGCCGACTACATCAAGAACATGATCACCGGTGCCGCCCAGATGTGCGTCCACTGCTCACGAAGACGAGGTCTCCAGGTGCTGACAGATTCGCGACCCGTAGGGACGGTGGTATCATCGTCGTCTCGGCCTCGGATGGTCAGATGCCGCAGACCCGCGAGCACCTTCTCCTCGCCCGCCAGGTCGGCATCAAGAAGCTTGTCGTCTACATCAACAAGGTTGACCAGGTTGACGACGCCGAGATGCTCGAGCTCGTCGAGATGGAGATGCGCGACCTCCTCTCGACCTACGGCTTTGACGGCGAGAACACGCCCATTGTCAAGGGCTCTGCCCTTGCCGCTCTCGAGAGCCGCGACGACAAGATTGGCAAGGAGTCCGTCATTGAGCTCATGGAGTCGGTCGACGCGTGGCTCGACCAGCCGCCCCGTGACCTCGAGAAGCCCTTCCTCATGCCCGTCGAGGATGTCTTCTCGATCCAGGGCCGTGGTACCGTCGTCACTGGCCGCGTCGAGCGTGGCACGATCACCAAGGGTGCCGAGATTGAGATCATCGGCATGGGCGCGTCGTTCAAGACGACCCTCACCGGTGCGTCCCATTTCCTCCTCGCGTGTTTTCTTTCCCGGTTGTTTCCCGCGACTGACGTTTCTCCCTTTGCACTTGCTGCTACAACGTGCTTGTACAGGTATTGAGATGTTCCACAAGGAGCTCGACCGCGGCGAGGCCGGCGACAACATGGGCGCTCTCCTCCGTGGCGTCAAGCGCGAGCAGATCAAGCGCGGCATGGTCATCGCCGCGCCGTCGACCATCAAGCCGACCAAGAAGTTCGAGGCGTCGTGCTACATCCTCACCAAGGAGGAGGGCGGCCGCTACACTCCCTTCATGAACAACTACCGCCCGCAGCTCTTCATCCGCACTTCGGACGTTACCGTTGCGATCACCTTCCCCGAGGGCACTGAGAACCCTCACGAGAAGATGGTCATGCCGGGCGACAACGTCGAGGTGCGTCTCGAGCGCTTTCGAGCCCGGAGACCGCCTCCGGTCGCCCCTGACTTCCTCTCCTTCGTCTGACATGCAGGTTGTCGGCGATTTGGTCCACGAAATTGCCCTCGAAGAAGGTAGCCGCTTCACGTTGCGAGAAGGCGGCAAGACCGGTACGTAGAGTCTCAGTGGCGGGAGGCCTCCGGAGGACGAGAGGAGAAGACGGGGCATCTGCTGGCGTCCGCATGGCCTGCCTGTCTGTCATACCGCGTCTCAGTTCACAGACTGACTCGGATCCCTACAGTCGGCACCGGCGTCGTCACCAAGATCTACTAAGCGCGATTCAGCGGAAAGTGTGCCCCCGCCTGCTCGACACCGAGTCGTTCCCCCGCTCGACCTCTCCTCCTCTCACTCTATCTCGCTCGCATGACCAATCGCAACTGTCCCAACCCCATCCTTTCGACACGAATCCGCAACACTCGCATCTCTCTCGACCGTCCACTCCCCACTCACCCCTCGCCTTGCCCCTTGTTGACCGGAGTTCGCCTCGCTTCCGGCCTCCTTCCGCTCAGTCCTCCGTAGACCGGGACGCATGGAGAACGAGGCGGGCGCCTCTTTCCGTTGTCGTTTCCGATGAACAGTGCTGTAACATCTAGACTTTGCCTCTCTTTCGCGTGACGCCTTGAGAGCTTCCTTTCTCAGCATGCTGCGCCCCTGTTTTTGAGACACTGCCAAGCTCCTGCAGCAGGCGAAAGCGATACTTGTCACCGCGAGCGACGTGAAACTCCGGCCCCTCCTCCTCGTTCCTTCGCCTCCATCACTTTCCGCACGATACACCCAAAATGCAGGCCGACCGCATGGACGTTGAGGCCGATGGTGCGCTCTCTGCTAGCGCAGTCCTTCATCCGTATCAAGCCCTGTGACTGACCGTCTTTCCCCCCGCTCGTCGCACCCCGTTGGCAGACTCGGCCGTGAAGCGCAAGGGCCGCGGTTTCAGCTCCCGTGAGGGTGCGTGCTGCTTCCCTGTGCTGTCTACCTCGTCGTCGCGGACTTTAATGCTGCGAAGGGGCGACATGAACCTGGTCCGGCTGCACCAGGAGATGAAGCAGACCAGCCCACCACGCGACTCGTTCGGACACAGCTGACCCCTAGATCGTATCTCTGATACACACAGACCGGGACGACGCACGCGCTGGTGCCTTTGAGACGATTCCGGCGAGCGACACGGCCGACAAGGCGCAGCGGTGTGAGTCGCGCTGTCCGAGCCGTCCACGCCTCGCCGATGCTCTGTGTGGACGCAGGCTGACTGTTTGACTGTCCTGTATCCGCCCGGGCCCTCCCCTTCCGCCCCGATTGTTTGCGCTCCTCCCCCCTCTTCCACCTCCCGCCCGACCTCTCACCTCGCTTGCCGCTCGCCTCAGCGATCGAGGGCTGGATCATCATCGTCACCAACGTGCACGAGGAGGCAAACGAGGACGACCTGATCGACCGCTTCTCGGATTACGGCGAGGTCAAGAACCTGCACCTCAACCTCGACCGGAGGACGGGTTATGTCAAGGTGCGTTGTTCCCTTGAACGAGCACTGGCAGGAGTCTGCCGAGGAGGTCTGGTACGCGACGCGTTCAGGCGACGCGCGGCACAGTCCTTCTTGCCTCATTCAGTCAGTCTCGCACACGAACGAGAAATTGACGCTCAAAACACGCGCAGGGCTACGCATTGGTGGAGTACGAGACCAAGGAAGAGGCGCTCAAGGCCATCGCCGAGGCGCCGCAAGAGCCGTTCCTCGAGAAGGTCCTCGCGTGCGACTTTGCGTTTGTCCAGCCGCCAGCCGCGTGCGTCTCCGTTTCCTGCTGGTCTCTCACCGCCACAGAAATACTACTTCTTGTGCAGTCATTGACGTTGAGCTGTCGCCCCCACAGCGCGCCTGCACCCAAGGAGCCGGCACGAGGTGGTCGTGGCCGGAGTGCGAGTCCGGTGCGGAAGCCGCTCGTCACCCGGATCGACTGAGCTCTCCTGCTGGGCAAGTCGCAGTGCTTTCGCGCGCGTGTAGTGCAGACGGAGAAACTGTAAAATCGGTCTTGTGCTGTCCCGCCCCCGATTTGTGCGAACCGGAGTCGGGCGGGATTACCAGTGGAGAAGTTGCTCGCAAGCCCTGCTCTATACTCCGAGCTTGGGACAGCCTCTGCAGTGAATGAGACTCGCCCGCCGCTTGCAATCACGTGAGCCGCACGGCGGAGAGTGCGCGGTTCGGGCGGCAAGCCGGGGGCAAGTCCGAGGCAAACGCGACGTTCGTCGCTCGTCCTTCTCGCTTCTGACACAGCTTGCTAGTAGCTGAAGTCGCTTGTAGTAGCTCTCTCTCTAGACCTTCGAAAATGTCTCTCGGCGCCAAGCAGGACCAGCCGACTTACCGTCACCGCTTCCTCAAGGACAACGTCGTCGGCCTCGTCGGCTGCCCCTTCTCGTGCGTGTCCGCTCGCTCTGGAATGAGATGAACAGTACTGACAGCCTCCGTGCAGTGGTGGGCAGCCCCGTTCGGGCGTCGACGTGCGTGGCAGCTCGCGACTCGAACACATTGACATCAGCTGATCTCGCGCCGTAACTCCTGCAGACTGGGCCCTTGCAGCTCATCGAGTCCGGTCTCGTGCAGGATGTCGAGGTGCGCGCCCACGCTTGCACACGACCGCCGTGCAGAGCGTTGACTGACGGACCTTGCTCCACCGCAGGACCTCGGGTGGAAGGTCGACTTTGCAGGCGCAGACACGCTCGTCTCGCCCCTCGTGTCCGACACGCCCGACCCCGACATTGGCAAGCTCAAGAAGCCGCGCCTCGTGTCGAACGTGCGCTCGTGCTGCTCCCACGGCCTTGACGAGAGCGACAAGCTGACCTCGCATCCTTGCTCGCTGTCTCTTGGTGTATACGACTCGCCCACAGGTCAACAAAGAGGTGGCGGAGCGCGTCTACAGCCATGCGAGCAAGGGACAGCTCACGGTGACGCTCGGCGGCGACCACTCGCTGGTGCGTACCTCATTACTCGCCTGTTTCCGCATGTCCCTTGCTCGACGGCTGACAGCCATGCTCCGATAGGCCATGGGAACCGTCAGCGGAACCTTCAAGGCGTACCCGGACGCAGCGCTGATCTGGGTCGACGCGCACGCTGTGAGTCTGCGAGTCGCTGTCGTGTCGATGGTGATGCATGCTCACGCTCACTCGACCCGCAGGACATCAACACGCCCTTGACGACCCCGTCCGGTAACCTGCACGGCTGCCCCGTCTCGTTCCTCCTCGGCCTGCCCGGCACCTCGAAGGAGGAGATCCCCGAGTTTGGCTGGATCGAGCCCGTCCTCAAGCCTGAGCGTCTCGTCTACATTGGCCTGCGCGACATCGACGAGGGCGAGAGGAAGATCCTGAAGGAGAACAGTGCGTTGCGGCAATCAGGATCGGATTGTGGCCCGCTTCTTGCGGACTACAACTCGTTTTCGTTTTGCCACAAGCACAAACTCAGTCTCGGCTCGCACGCATAGACATCAAGTGCTTCACGATGCACCACGTCGACAAGTACGGCATCGGCAAGGTGGTTGACATGGCGCTCGAGCACGTCGGCACGGACCGCCCGATCCACCTGTCGTTCGACGTCGGTGCGTGGGCGCCTTTTCTCCCTCTCGGAGCGCCTGTACTGACACGCTTGTCCCATCAGACGCTCTGGACCCTACTGTTGCGCCTGCAACTGGCACGGCGGTGAGCACTTGTCGTCTTCCTGCCGGTCAACACTGTCTGAACAGCTCGCTTCACCTCGCAGGTCCGCGGCGGTCTTACCTTCCGCGAGGGCCACTACATCTGCGAGAGTGAGTGCTGTCCACCTGGCTGAAGCGAGCTTCGAAGCTGACTTTGTGCCTGGACAGCTCTTGCCGAGACTGGTCGCCTCGTCTCGCTCGACATCATGGTGCGTCCGCATTCTGCCCCACTTAGATGCACCGCACTGAATCTGTCACTCTATGCGTAGGAGATCAACCCGTCGCTGGGCGCAGGTGCGCACGACGTCAAGCAGACGGTCGACGTTGGTCGGAGTCTCGTCCGCTGCGCGCTCGGCGAGACGCTCGTCTGAGCGGTTCCCCTTTTCCGCGCCGAATCTAGATATCACTCTCGTTCTTCTCGATGAACCGAGCATAGCAAAAAGCGGCTGCATTCGATGGACATTGCTCTTTCGGGTTTGACTCGCAAAGACAAGTCGGGTCGTGTGAGGTGCGAGAGTGTCGGCGTGTGGCGATGGTCGATTGCGAGATCGCAAGGGAGAGTTGGATCTGCAAGTAGGGGAGTCAAGGAAGAGGGCAGGGGGCCAGATCGGACAGCCGACGCGAGGCCCGTGTCGGCGTGTCCGGGCTGCGCTTGTACTCGGCAAGATCTGGCCTGCGCTTTTCTGGTGAATGCTCGCCTGCCCGTCTGCGCTCAAGGTCGCTCAACCCCTTGCGCGCACGTTCCACCGCCAGCTCAACCCGGCCCTCTCGTCGCTCGCCGCCCGCCGCGCCGCCTCGACCTCGACCTCGCCCTCTGCGCCTCTGCCGCAAGTCAACTCGCCCGCGTCCATCTTCCCCGACCGCGTCTACGCCTCGCCCGCGCCTGAAGCGACCGTGCAGAACGCACATCTTTCGCATCAGCCCCTAGACACCCCCAGCCACCCTCTGCCCACCATGACCAAGGTCGACCGCGCTCAGCAGAATGCTCAGCACTTCGCAAAGATCCAGCGCGACTTCCGCACGTGAGCCTGCCTAGCCGCTTCTCAAGCATGCTCAGCGTCACAATCGAGCGTCTGCACACGCGTCAGAGTCGCCGGATTGCCATCACGAGCTGCGGTTGCTGACCAACGCTTGCCCCTCGCTCTCGCGGCCCACGTCGGCTCTCTTCGCACTGCAGGGACACGATCACGATGCCCACGGACGAGATGTTTGACCTGATGCGCGACGCCTCGCGCGGCGACGACGTCTACGGCGTGCGTTTCGCTCTTCTACCCGCGTGCCGAGCGGAACGAGAGACGGGAACCCGAAGGTCGGCGATATTTCGGGCACGCCGCTGATCTCGCGTCTGTCCGCGCGTACAGGAGGACGCTGCGACGAACGACTTGCAGGACAAGATCGCCAAGATGGCCGGCAAGGAGGCCGGCCTCTTCTGCGTTTCGGGCACCATGGTTAGTGCTTCTTCGAGCTATCTTGTCCTGCTTGAAGCGCTCCCCGCGCTTCCGTTCAATGACCAGAACGATGCCGAGTACTGACAATCGATTTCGACTTGCAGACCAACCAGCTCGCCATCCGCACCCACCTCACCCAGCCGCCCCACTCGATCATCCTCGACGCCCGCTCGCACGTCCACCTCTACGAGGCTGGCGGTGTCGCCATGCACTCGCAGGCGTCGTCGCACGCCGTGCCGCCTCGCAACGGCCACCACCTCACGCTCGAGGAGGTGCTCGACAACGCCGTCTTCGGCGAGGACATCCACTCGGCGCCGACCAAGCTCGTCTCGCTCGAGAACACCCTCTCTGGCAGTGCGTTGTGTCTTGTCAGGGTTTCACACTTCAGAGGCAGCCTCTGATCGTGTTGTTTGCGTTCAGTGGTCTTCCCCCAGGAGGAGATTGTCCGCATCTCGGACTGCATGCGTTCCAACGGTATCATCATGCACTGCGACGGTGCGCGCATGTGGGAGGTTGCGGCCAAGACGGGCATGAGCCTCGAGGAGCTCTGCAGGCCGTTTGACACGGTCTCGCTCTGCCTCTCGAAGGGCCTCGGTGCGCCGGTCGGCAGTGTCCTCGTCGGCCCGAGGAAGTTCATCGTGCGTTCTGTTCTCTTCTCCTTGTCATGTATGATCTCGCGCGGTAGCGCTGACGCGCGCATTGCTTGCATCCCACAGGAGAAGGTCAAGTGGTTCCGCAAGGCGTTCGGCGGCGGTATCCGCCAGTGCGGCTCGCTTGCGGTCGCGGCCAACTACTGCGTTGACAACCACTTCCAGAAGCTCGTCGGCACGCACGAGCGCGCCACGTACCTCGCCAAGGGCCTCGCCGCGCAGGGCGCGCAGCTCCTCCTCCCCGTCGGTGCGTCTCCTCTTTCCGTTCCTTTTGTTTGACCTGTATGACCCGTGGACATACTTGCTGACAATCTGCTGCTTTTACAGAGACCAACATGCTCTGGCTCGACCCGTCCTCGATCGGCTTCACCATCTCCGAACTCGCTCAGCGCGCCAAGACCCGCGGCATCACGCTCGGCTCGAACCGCGTCGTCGTGCACCACCAGATCACGCGCGAGGCGATCGACGACCTCCTTGCGCTCGTCGCCGAGATGAAGGAAGAGTGCAAGGACCGCCCGCGTAAGGAGATTGACCTCGAGCAGAACGAGCTTTACGCCCAGGGCCAGTACACTCGCAACATCGAACCCCCCATCGCGCGACTCGGCGTGCACTATGGCCGCAACCAGTAGACAGATTCTTCCGCGCATGTTCTGCTTCGAGGGGACGAGGCGCTGTACACCTGTTGCAACGATCGCATCTACAGAAGAAAAGGACAAGTGGACGATGGCGAGGAAACATGCGATGAAGAGTGACCGTTGCAGGTGAAAAACGAAAGAGACGACAGACGAAACAGGCTTCGAAGGATGGGGTCGTGCGTGTCGCCGCAAGTGCCTCAGGCCAGGCGCACCTTCCGGCACGCGGCACCCACCGCGCAGGGCGCGCAGTTCTGGCACGCCTCGCCACGCCTGGCGCGGAAGTGGCTCCACGCTTCCTTGCGAGACGCCCATTCCGCCTGCCGCTCTTCCTCTTCGGCGGCCAGCCTTCGCGCCTCGATGGATTCAACCTCGGCTCTGGCGTCCGACGCTGCCTGCACGCTCGTTTCCTCCTGTTCCTTCGCGCGCTCTTCAGCCGTGCGCGGGCGGAACTTGAGCACGCCTAGCGCGGCGACGACGTCGGGCGGGTGGCAGAGGCGCGCGAGAGGGCTTGATGCCTTCTCTTCGCGGTCGGCGAAGTCGGTGGGAGGGTACATGGGGAATTTCCAACGCCGACGCTTGCGGGGCGGAGCGTCGAGCGACTCGGACGAGTTGGCGGGGCGAGTGCGATTGTCGGGCTGGGACTCGAGCGAGTGGTCGTTGAAGGGCACACGTTTAGGCAGCCTGCGAAGTCAAAGCTTTCTAGCAGGCTTCGGGATGTGGACGGGAAGCAGACGCACGGGTCGAGTTCGCCGGGAGCCGACTCGCGACGTTCCCTGCGGCGCGAAGAGCGGGCACGTGAAAGAGCCTCAGCACATGTGCGCATTTCGCTAAGGCTTCTTAGGCGTACCTCTCGCTGTCCGACATGCGCCGACGCGCCAGCTCGATATCCTTGTTCCAGCTCTTGTAACCGGTGAGCAGGACGTTGCGATCCTCGACGTCCTGAGAGAAGAAGTGGAGGAGATGCGGACGCAGCGCCGGGATGTCCCAAGCCCGGAGGAGGTCGTCGAGGTATCCGCGCGAAGCAAGGGACGTTTGGAACCCTCCTCCTGCGGCTCCTACGCCTTTGGTGAACGGCGAGCGGGTGTCTGAGCCGGACATGGCGGGCTCACGTCCAGCGGTCCTTGCCGCAGCAGTCTCTGGAAGGCCTGCAAGCGCTATGTAGACGAGAAAGAGCAAGTGCGAGCCGAAACAGAAGCAACGGACGCGAGATGTCTGATCGGCAGCACACCGAGCCAGACTCCTAGGGACATCTCGCGCAACAGGACCCGAGCGTCTGCACTGCCACAGACAGCAACGAAAGGAGAGTGTCTGATCGGCAGCGCACCGAGCGAGACCCCTAGGGACATCTCGCGCAGCAGGACGACCGCGAGCGTCTGCACCGCCTTGGTGACGCGCGCTTCCTCCCCTTGACCACTCTGGAGCCTGTCGCTCACCGAAGAGGGGCTCGCACGCCTCGCCTGGCTCGGTCTCCCTCGACCTCGCGACATTGCTCTGTAGCAGCAAGCATCCGCCCCACGACCGCGCACGGTCGACCAGCCCCAGCGTTCTCCGCGCGCACTCAAGCATGCCCGGCAGCAGTATGGAGGGAACGGCGCTTCCTCCCGTCGCGCCGGCGGATGTCGACATGCAGCGTAGCGATGCGGATGACGGCGGTGAGGAGGAGACGAGGTGCGCATGGATTGCCTTTGGTCTCCCTTGAATCTGCTCGACGGCCACTGATGAAGCACTGTGCAGGATGCACGACTTGTCTGGCGCTGCAACGCGCGAAGGGGACGGAGCCGACCCTGTCCCGTCTGCTGGTGCGTCTCGACGCGTGCACGGATCTCTGTCCAACTCGGTCGTCACATTGCGCGCCTAGCCAGCCGCTGTGGGGTCTTGCAGCATGCTTTCCGTGCAAGGAACTGACCGAGTCTCGTTCCGCACACCTCCTGCTCGCTGCGTCACCGTGTCCTCTTCCTCTCGTCGGATGGCTCTGCAGCTCGTCTTCCGCTCCCCAATCTCGACCTTCTTCCTCATCACGAGCGCAAGCTTCTTATTCGCGCTCTGAAGTCAGGCGTGCCCGGCATTTTCGCCGCCGCAGACTTCGAGAAAATGATCTCTCGTCGGAACGAGACGATCGCCTATCTCGAGCCCGGCAAGAACTGGGAGACGGCGCTATCTCGTGATGGCGAGCTCGAGGAGCTCGTACACGAGATCGCGCAACTCGACTGCACCAAGGCGGCTGCGATGCTCAGGAAGATTACGGTGCGTCCCCTTCGTCGGCCTGAGTTGCGATATTCTTGCTAACTCGTGTGGATCGAGCAGGACGACTCCAACTTCCTGCGAGTTTATCAGCAGCCTGGTGGCTCCATCTGCATCGGCAACTACATTCTCAACTTGATCAATGCTGTTGCAGGCGGTTTTGTCTTCCTCACTTCTGCGACGGGCCGGTGCGTACCACGCAATCGAGCTGAAATGTCCGAGCTGACTCCCTGGAACGTGCCCAGCAAAGCTTTCTGGCGCAAAATCTTCCCGCTCATCGAGCGCTTCTTCGTTCACGGCGGAAAGCTCCTCGTCGTCATTCCCATCGGCGAGATCTCCGAAGG
This sequence comes from Rhodotorula paludigena, assembly GCA_036244875.1. Taxonomy (NCBI): domain Eukaryota; kingdom Fungi; phylum Basidiomycota; class Microbotryomycetes; order Sporidiobolales; family Sporidiobolaceae; genus Rhodotorula; species Rhodotorula paludigena. The sequence goes on from BQKY01000006.1 coordinate 616,706, forward strand.
CGCGCTCGTCGACCTCCGCACCTGGTCGGCTGTGTTCTCCAAGCTCGCGGGCGAGAGCGGCGGAAGCCTCCGCTTCGCCTTCGTTGATGGCTTTGAGAGTGCGTCTCTTTCTGTTACCCTTTGCAACACCGCGCTGAATTGCCCTATCGTACACGCAGACCAGCAGAGCTGGCACATTAAGCTCGGCTTCGGCATCGCTCCCGGCGGCGCCGGCTTCTGCTGGCAGACTGGCTCGAATTTCAACTCGCGGGCAGTCGGTGTCGACGGCATCGGCGTCCGGTCGGAGAAGCAGCGACGGCGCGCGCCAAAGAGCGCCGAATCGTTCGAGGTCCGCCTTCACGACCTCAGCAATCCCGTCGATGAAGAGTTCCGGAAGCAGTGGGAGGATGTGTTCCGCCTCTTCCGCGATGCAGCATCGGCCGGCTGGCTCATCTACGACACCCCGTCTCTGAACGACTACCTCGGTGAGCGCCTCTCTCGGATCAGACTGCTTCTGAATCTCGAGCTCACAAGCACCACGCTGTCAGCTTCCCGCACCCGCACTCGCACCATCAACGACATTCGCCTAGCGAAGAAGTCCTTCCTCTCGCAACACCTCATCTCGCTGCAGCACGCCAACGCGTCCGGCAAGAGGCGCGACGATGAGCAGCAGACTGCCGTCGGACTCGCTGCTGGTCCGTCGTTCGCGCCTTCGAGCGACGAGGACGGTGAAGCCGTGCAGCCCGCGCAAGTCCGCCGTGCGGCCGACAAGACGGCCAACCGCGGCAGTGGCGTGCTGTATGTGCGTGTCTCGGCAGAGCGGCAGCGCAAGCTGCGCAAGCTGCAGCAGAAGATGCGGGACAACCTCGAGCGCCCGCACCACACGGCTCGCACCGTCGAGGAGCGCCTGCTGCTCGTGCGCGTTCTTCCTTCCCTCGCTCAATTATACAGAGCCGATGACACGCTGGTCGACGTGCAGGCCAACCTCAATGCCGACATCCTCGACGAGCTGCAGCAGGAGCACCCGGCATGGACCAAGGTAGGCTCTTTCGCCTGAAAGTGTCGAATCTCTCCATTGCTGATCACCGTCTTCCGCAGAGCATCGAGCAGCTCCGCAAGAAGGGCGAGAATCAGCCACGTTCAGAGCCTGTGCGCGCGAATCGGCTAGACAAGCCTGCCGCGCCCGACTCGTCGGACCTCTCGGAGCTCGAATACTCGGACTCGTGGGACCTCGGGGCAAGCGATGACGACGACGGCGCGCTCGACCGCTTGGCCGCGCAGCTCAAGGGCAAGCAGCCCGTCCGCGTGCCCGGCCCGCGTCGCGCGACCTCGCCCGCGCCCCTCGACCTCGACTCGCCGGCCCCGCAGGCAGGCGACTACATCTACGCCGAGACGGACGCAAGCGCGTACGAGGCGGACGACGAGGTCCTCGTTGTCAAAGCGCGGCGCCGTGCCAAAGGGAAGGGCAAGGAGCAGGTCGAGGCGGGAGCTAGCGCCGAAAGCGGAGACGAGAAGAAGAAGGGGAAGAAGGGGAAGAAGGGGGGGCCGCGCAAGAACTCAGGCGCGCCGGAGAAGGTAGGCGGAAGCTGTGACTTCTGCGGACGGCCGAGGGAACAGGTGCGCCTCTCCGACAGAATCACCTGCCCTTGCTTGGCTGACACACCCTCATCCCGCAGGCCCACCGGCGCACGCTTGGTGTCATTGGTCGGTTCCCCAACAAGCTCGCCTGCCCCGCCTGCCAGCAGAAGGCCGACCATGGCGGCAAGCGCTATGATGCCTTCGACGAATTTGCGCGCTACTGCCGCGGCGAGCTGGGCACGCACGGGAACACGAACGTTGTCGACGAGATGTGCAGTGTCTGCACGCGCGACGGTACCCATTTCAGCAAGGTACGAAGGCTTTGCAGCGCGCAAACGTTTTATCCGAGTCGTCGCTGACTTCGCGCCAATTTCGCTTGCAGAAGCATCCCTTCCAAACGAAGATCATCAACAACGACCGCCGCACCGTCTGTGCTCGCTGCGCGCTCCAGATCAAGAATCATTCGAGCGAGTGGTCGACTTGGGACGACGTGATGCAGGGCATGCCTCCGCTCTAGATACTTCAAAGTTCAAAGACCCTGCGCATAGCGCGACCCGTCACATTTACCGACCCTCCCTGTCTATAGACGTTCTCGCTCCGTTGCCTCTCCTCGCAATCCGCTCTGTCGCTGTGGCTCTCGCATTCCATCCCTAGCACGCTCCTCGTGGTCGATGTGCCTGCCTTTCTCTGTCGCATAGATCGCCTTCCTGCACCCAGTTCTCGTCTTCGGCTCTGCAATCAAGGAGCGCAAAATGAGGAGGAAGCCAGGCTTGTTCGCTTGTTCTCCTCCGATTGAATCGCCACCCATACCTCCCACTCTTGCCCCAGCGGGGTGACTGGACGTCGCCCGCGGTCTGGACAAGTGGGCGGCTCCGTCGCCTCCAACCGAGTCCTCCACCTGGTGAAGCGGGAGGGGCAGGAGCGGTTCGGGCGGGGGACGTGGTCTTCTCGCTGAGCGCCGTCAGTGGACCACCGAGGGGGATGTGGTCTCGATCGCTTACTACGCATCATCGCCTGCTGCGAGGTGCGGGCTCCGCAAATGAGGCGTGGAGGGCAGACGCGGAGAGATGAGGAGGAGCGAAGGGGCAACGACACTGTTTCGTGCTTTCACGGCCGCCATTCGCCTCCTGCTGGACGGGAGAACGCTCGTCCATACTCTTCGCTCCTGCAAGGTCCTGACGACGGCTTGAAGGCCCGCGCAAGAGCTTGACTGCCGGTCTTGCCACCTTCACCTCCGCGCGACCGCACGGGCGCTTGCTACTTTTGGTCGCCGACTCCGCATACCGCTTCGAACGATCGAGACTTCTGCTGGTGCGCTTCCGGGACACAAGGCAAGCCCGCCGTGGAGGGCAGCCGCCACTCTGCATCGACTCGAAAACCTCGCTCCCCCTCGCTCTCTCTCCTCACTCTCACACACAGTCGCATCAACAGCGGCAGCGCTCACACGCCACCCTCCCTCTCGTCGCGCGCTCGACCCCGGTCTTAGGCCCCGCCCTCATCTCCTCATCCCCCCTCTCTCGACCCCGCAACTCTCGCCAGAGCTCCTCGACAACCTTCATTTCACACGCGACAACCATGTCTTCTGAGAAGCCTCAGCGACCGGCTCCCGCTTCACGCGGCTCGACCTTCCTTCGCCTCCAGGCTGAGGTTGCCCAGGAGAAGATGACGGGCGAGAAGCAGCACTTCGAGAAGCGCCAGCTCGACGGTGATGGCGAGTTCGTCGAGCCAGGCTCGACGAGCGCCAAGAACACGAACGCGGTTAGCAAGTCGCAGGCGCTCGACAATCCGCTGTCGGGCATCAGTATGGACCGTCTTGAGGGTGCGTCTCCCAGAGTTGCTTCCGCGCCGCCCTCTCCTAAAGCTGACATCGCTAACTGATTGCAGCCATGGGTCGCGCCTTCGCACGCGAGAAGGGCCTCGAGAAGTTCGAGAGCGACTTCGCCAAGGGCGCGCAGGCCGCGCAGGACCCGACTGTCTACGACCTGCCGCTCCTTTCGGACGAAGACAAGGAGATCCTCCGCCGCGAAGTCACTAACAAGTGGGACCAGCCCAAGACGCTCTGGTTCCTCGTCATCTGCTGCAGCGCCGCCGCCGCCGTGCAGGGCATGGTACGTTAGATTCTGTTGACTTGCGCAGACGCGCTCAATACCGACCGTTCTGGGCGCGAGACATCACCGAGATGCACCCTTGCATTCAAAGCGAGCTGACGACTGTTCCGGGGCACAGGACGAGAGCGTTGCGAACGGCGCGACGCTGTTCTGGCCTGTCGCGTTCGGGTTGGACACGAGCAACGGCGCAGCCAACGCGGACCAACACTCGTGGCTGGTGGGACTCGTCAACGGCGCGCCCTACCTCTGTTGTGCAGTGCTGGGCTGCTGGCTCACCGCGCCGGTCAACAAACTCCTTGGCCGTCGCGGCGCCATGTTCGGCGCGACACTCATCTCGTTCCTCGGCTGCATCTGGTCGGCTCTGACCTCGTCGTGGCCGCACCTCTTTGTTGCGCGTCTCTTCCTCGGCCTTGGGTGCGTTACATGTCGCGTTTCTTGATGAAGCTTCTTCCGCTGACTCTTCGCGTTGCCGGCTTTTTGCGCGTCTTGCGTCTCTAGCATTGGCATCAACTCGTCGACGGTCCCTGTCTTTGCGGCCGAGACTGCTCCACCCCTCATTCGCGGCGCCCTCGTGATGCAGGTTCGTTTTCAACCTTCTCAAATGCGCTGAGCGCGTCGATTGCTGACACTCTGCTCACAGTGGCAAGTCTGGACCGCCTTTGGTATCATGCTCGGCACAATCAGCTCCCTCGCCTTCCTCAATGTCGAAGACACCGCAAACATTCACGGGCTTAACTGGCGTGTCATGCTTGGTTCGGCTATCCTCCCGGCTGTCTTCGTCATGTCGCAGGTACGCCCTTTCCGCCGTCTTGGCGCCACAGAAAGTTGCTCCGGCATTTTGCAGAGCAGTAGGCTGATGCCAACGAGATTAATCGTCGCAGGTCTGGTTTGTCCCGGAATCGCCCCGCTGGCTCATGGGCCGGGGCCGCTATGTCGAGGCTTTCAAGTCGCTCCGCCGGCTCCGTCACTCCGACGTGCAGGCCGCACGCGACTTGTTTGCCATCAATGCGCTCCTTGAGGAGGAGGCTTCGGTCTCGCACGGCAAGAACCCGGTCATCGAGCTCTTTACGGTCGCCCGCAACCGTCGCGCTGCCCAGGCATCGGGCATTGTCATGTGCGTGCCATATATCGCCGGCTTGATTCGAACGCGGAGGATGTGCGGGCTATGTCGAGACTGGCATAGCGCCCAACGTCCTCCTGCTCCCGTATGTTCGATTCTGACGTCCTCGGCTCGCAGGTTCATGCAGCAGTTCTGCGGTATCAACGTCATTGCTTACTATAGCTCGGTCATCTTCAAGCGTGAGTTTCTCGAGCAATTCTGGCCGTTTCAGGCCTTCAGCCGGTCCGGAAGGTCATCAGCGCCTTCCTTTCGACGGATGCCGGACGTTGCTCTCAGGCCTGGCACTGGCTTGCTGAACGGTTCCAATACGGACACAACGCTGACTCGGAGTCCTGCTGTTTCTCAGAGGCCGGCTTCAGCGAAACGTCCGCCCTGGGAGCGTCCATCGGATTCGGCGCCCTCAACTTCCTCGGCGCATTGCCTGCGTTTTTCACCATCGACAAGTTCGGCAGGCGCACCCTCCTGCTCATCAGCTTCCCGTGCATGGCCATCTTCCTGCTTTTGACCGGGTTCGCCTTCCTCATCCCGGAGGAGTCGAAGGCACACATTGGAGTTGTCGCCCTCGGAATCTACCTTCACTGTGCGTTGGACTGCACTGCGAGTCTCTCGATCTTGCGCATTGACTCGTGCTGTTCCGCAGGCCTGGCGTACTCTCCCGGCGAGGGTCCCGTTCCTTTCACTTACTCGGCCGAGGCTTTCCCCTTCTACGTTCGCGACGTTGGCATGTCGCTGGCGACTGCGACGACGTGGTTGTTCAACTTCGTGCGTGCACTGGCCCCGCAAAGAGCAAAAGAACGAAACTTACTCGTCTACGCCCATCCACAGATTGTCGCCCTCACCTTCCCGCGCCTCCTCGAAGCCTTCACGCCTACGGGCGCGTTTGGCTGGTACGCAGGATGGAACGTCATCGGCACCATCCTCGTCCTCTGCTTCCTGCCGGAGACCAAGGGTCTCTCGCTCGAGGAGCTCGACGCCGTCTTCTCGGTGCCGACGATGACCCACGCCAAGTACCAGCTCAAGCACACCGTCTACGCGTTCCGCAAGTACATCCTCCGTCAGCAGCTGGCGCCGTACCCGCCGCTGTATGCGTGGGACGTCCAGGCATAGATAGACAGCTCGCACCCGCAACTTTCGGGCCTTTGCAACCCCTCTTCTCACCCCCACACTCGTTTGTAGACAAGTCGCATCTTTCAATCCCCATACATCGTTGTTCTGCTAGATTCACTCCCCTTGTCTCGTTGCATCTCTTTACGCTGCCTTACCGTGTGCACTGGTCCTCCATTCGTGCACTCCGGCTTTCTGGCACATGTGCGAGAAAAATTGACGACAGTGATTGAGGTGTCGCCTCCCAGTATCGGCGCACGGAGCGCGCGCGAATGTGCGTGCAGTTGTCAGAAGCCCTCCACTGCCTGGCCGCTCTCACGGCTCGCCACCCAGAATCTCAAACTGAAATGCATTGAGATGCAAGCGTCACACCCGCCATCATTCACCAGCGCCAACAACCGCCTCACCGCTTCCTCTTCCTCGACGCCGGCGTCTCGTCCATCGAAGAGTCGTCCGAGTCCGTCTCGATGGTGATGCTTTGCGTCGCCTTCTTAGCCGCACTGCGAGCAGGCGGCTTCTTCGCTGTCGAGGCAGTCGCCTTCTTGGCCGGAGCGACCTTCTTCGCAACGCTGCGGTTGAGGGTGTCAGCTGAACCTGCTCCTGCAGCGACTCGGATTCGCAAGAGACGCACGGCTTCTTCTTCGGCGCAGGCTGCACTTCCTCCTCTTCGTCGTCGTCGCTGACCGCGTCGTCCGAGTCGTTGAACTGCAAGAGCGCCGCTGTGTCAGCCAAGCGCTCGCCCGGGCGCCGAAGCGGGAGGAGAGTCCCACCAGTGCCTTCCCCTTGCCCTTGCCTTTCGAAGACGCAACGACCTTCTTGGCCGGTGCCGCCTTGCCCTTCCTCGCCGGCGCCGCCCTCCCGCTGCCAGACGAGCCCGCCATCGAGTCGTCGCTGTCCTCCTCCATGCTGTCGCGCGCCGCGGCGCGGCCCTTGCCCTTGCCCTTCGAGGTCGAACGACTGCGCGCGCGCGAAGACGACGCCTCGGATCCATCCTCGTCGTCGTCCTCGTCGTCCGAGACAGCAGCCTTGCCCTTGCCCTTGCCCTTGCTCTGCGCGAGCGCAGAAGCGTTATCAAGGTGCCCGAGCGCGGCTGCAGGGAAGAGGCATACCTTGCCCGCATACTTGGCCGTGGCCGCCTCCTTAGCCGCCTTCATCTGGTCATCGAGGTCGTCGTGCTCGTAGCCCTCCTTGCTCGGCTCGTACCCCTTCTTGAGAATCTCGTTGCGCGTGTCCTTGAGAAGCTTCTTGACCCAGCTGCGCGCGACAGCGTGATGGAGCAGTCAATATTCGAGCGCACTGCGAGACGCGCCTGCATGGCAGAGAGGAGCGAGGCGTACTTGCTCACGGCATCCTTGTCGCCCTTGCCGACAAACTCGTCGACCGCGTTCTGGATCAGGCTCTCGCTCAGGACGTTGAGGTTCTGCGCCTCGAGGTACTGGTGCACGAGGCTCGAGACCGTGATCTTCTCGACCTGCGACGACCCGGTCGCGGCGACTTCTTCGATCGCGGCGTCGATGTCCTTGAGGTTGGGCTGGTTGATCGTCACCTTCTGCTTGCCTGCGAGACCGTAGCGAGCGGAGTGAGCACGTGTTCGACACCCTCAGGCCGATTCGTTTGAATGCCCAACTCACGCGTCGCCGCCTTGCGGTGGAACTGGACGATGTCGCGCGGGTTGGCGACCTTGTCGACAAAGTCCTGCCCAAAGCGCTGCGGGTTGCCGACGTCAAAGTAGCTGTTGCCGTCCGGGCCATGCGAGTAGTCGACCTGTGCTCGACCACACATGTCAGGAACGCCGCCAAGGCGCGATGGAGAGGAAAGACGTACGCGGAGGCGGATGAGCGGGAGGAGGCGCTCCGACTCGTCTTCGTCCGGATGCAGCTCGTCCCACTCCTTGTTGGCGCGGTCGATGAGCTCGTTGACCTGCACAACATACGATTGTCAGGCTGACTGGACGACGAGAGCAGATTGCCCGTCCCGGCTTGCGCTATGACACGCACCTTGGACTTGAGGTACTTGTTCACGGCCACCTTACTCGTGAGCTTCTTGCGGTCATCCTCCTGGCGCTCGTGATAGATCGAAAGCGAGACTTCCTCAAAGACGAAGGGGCGGACCGAGCGGAGGCGGATGGGCTCGAACTCGAACTCCTTGCCCTGGATCTTGATGAGCCCGACGTGCCTGCGAGACGTGGCTGTGAGCATACGAGGATCTGTGCACAGCGCGAAGAGGAAGTCGCGCATGCATTAGGCCCGGCAGCTCACTTCGGGATGGCTTCGCCCTTGGCCAGACTCGTCGCGATACTGCTCCCCGGCTGGCTGATGTAGTAGGGCCGGCCCGTGACGGGTACGGGCCTCGCCTCCGAGATGCAGTCGTGCTCGTGGCCCCACACGACGAGGTGCGCTTCCTCGCCGAACGCCTCTTCCGGGACCGAGTTGTTCGGGCCGTGCGGAACGCTGCGACGCGCTGCGAGTGTCAGAGCCGGCCATCACCGGTGCTCAAAGATGACGGCGCACCGGTTCTGATGCACGAGGAGAATGTTGAACCAGTCGTCCGGGTCCTGCGCGGGGCGGTACAGATTGATGCGGCGGTTGGTCAACTCGAAGACGAAGCGGTCGTCGCGGATGTTGCCCATGCCGTACAGCGCGAGCTTCGTGTCGCCCTTCTGCAGCAGTACGGGCTTGACCTTGAGGCCGTCTTCGAGCGCTTCGGCGTCGTCGGTCGCCTGACCGGGCAGTTCCATGCGACCAAAGTAGTTGATCAAGCCCGAGGCCGAGAGGACGTCGAGCGCGCACAGAGCTCCTTCCTGCGGCGTCGCGTACATCAGCTGACTGTGCAAATAAGCGGCCAACGCCCGAAAACGCACCGCTCCGACACCCTGCGGGTCGTCGTGATTGCCGTGAATCGAGAAGACGGGAAGGCCAACGTTGATGTTCTCGTCTTCATAGTTAACTCCCGGCCAGCTGAGTATTCGGATACGATCAATGAGCCGTAAAACGGGTGGCGAGGTAACGCTCGCACCTCGCGTCCCTCGCGATGCCGATTCCAGCGTCGCTGACGAGCTCGAGCGAAACGGGGCGGTCGTTGAAGCAGCGCTCGCGAAGAGCCGAGATGGTCTGGTACAGTGCAGTGCGGGACGGACGGTTCTCGTGGAACAGGTCGCCGGCAAGGAGGAGCATGTCGACCTGGAGGACGGACGAGGGTCAGCGAACTTGCGGCAACTCGCTGCGCCTCCTGACAGAGCAGCTCACATCGTTGGCCACTGCGAGGTCGAGGATCTCCTTGAACGTGTTGATCGAGTCGCGGCCACGGACCGGATCCTTCTCGCAATATCCAATGTGGTTGTCCGTCGCGAGAAGCACCTGGTGGCGGGGCGACCCAGCTCGCAGTCAGCTTCGACTAGCCTTTCTACTCCTAGGCAGGGCATAACAGGCGCACCTTGATGCAGTTGTCGGGCTGGACAGGCTGGGTCAGGTGGGGAACATCGCCCGCAAACCCTCCCTGCGGCCTGTTGCGGGCGAGAACAGGTCAGCGAGGAGATCACCGTAGTGTATCTGCCACACGCACGGTGGCGAGCTCGACATTGTGCTCGTGCGAGGCAGGCGAGGCGAGGTCAAGGCGGGAAAGTCAACCTCGTCGTTACCAGCGCGCGCAGCGACGCGCGAGTTCAGGAGAGGCGCCACGTCAGCTCGATGCGCTCACTCGGCCCCGCTCGGCCCGCCTTATCGCGCGCCGGTACACGCGCTGAACTGCCTGCCTCGCTCTCCACTCGCCGCAGCCATGGGCTCGCGCGGCGTGCCCATCTCGAGCTCGTCTCGCCAGCAGCAGCAGCAGCAGCACGCTGCGCACGCCAACACGGCGTTCCAGTCCAGCCTCGACCTCGTCTTCTCCTTCTCGCGTTCCAACCAGTTCTTCGGCGAGAACCTCCCCTCCGGGCCCTCGTTCGTCGACGCAGACCGCTTCCCTCGATCTCCTGCACGCACGTACGACGACGACGATGAACGCGCAGCTGGGCCCGGAGCAGACGACGACGAGGTGGGGCCTCGCCGGTCAAGTGATCGCGACCGCACCGACGACGAGGCGGAGGACACGGCGCACGACGCTGAAGACTGGGAAGGGGACGAGCTTGACGGGGCCGTGCAGCCTTGGGACGGGCTCGGCACGTCGCCGTCGTCCGCACGCCGCGCGAGCGAGCAGCTCCCGCCCAACGCTGTCGTACGAGGCAGGACTCCGCAGCGCCAGCCTCGGGACGAAGAGCAACCCGTCACGGGTGACCTCAAGCTTCTCTCGCGCACGCGTGCTGCTCAGGCGGACGAGCGCACGCCGCTCCTCGACTCGGCACACGACAGTGCAGCCGCGCAGCATGCGCTCGAGAGCGGCGCTTCGATCGCACCTCACCCGCGCGCACTAGACGAGGTGAAAAGAACTGGGCGGCGGCGCTCGACTTTCTCGCGTGAGGCGTGGAAGGCGGCCATCGAGGAGCACCGCGGCGAGTCGACTTGGGGTCAGACCTTGTTCAACACGTCCGTTCTCGCTTCTTGTGCCGCTTCACCGTCGATAAGCTGATCATGAGTGCCAATAGCGTGAACGTCTTGATTGGTGTCGGGCTCCTCGCAGACCCGCTCGCTTTCGCTGATGCAGGCTGGGTCTTCGGCTGCATCTTGCTCCTCTTCTGCTGTCTCGTCACCAATTGTACGTGCTGTGTCCTGCGAATACTTTTAGAGTTCCTGCACTCAACGTCTGACCCTCCCGCCCACAGACACGGCCAAGATGCTCGCCGCCATGATGCGCCAGGACCGCACTTCCGCGACCTACGCCGATGTGCTCATCCACGCCTATGGCTCCTGGACGCGCCCCTGCATCTATGCGCTCTTCTTGATCGAGCTCGTCACTTTCAGCGTGGCGACCGTCACCCTCTTCGCCGACTCGATGTCGAGCCTCTTCCCCAAATTCAGCCCCTTCTTCTTCAAGCTCCTCGCCTATACTATGTGAGTCTGGCACCTGGTGATAAGCTCGATGGCGGGCTGACCTCCTTGGGCTCGACAGCCTGCTCCCGACCACATATCTCCCGCTCCGCTTCCTCTCGCTCACTTCCCTCCTCGGCATCATGTCGTCTGCCGTGCTCCTCGTCGTGCTCATCTCGGACGGTGCCATCAAGCGTGAGGCTCCGGGCAGCCTGTGGAACGTCATGCCGACCAGTGTACTTCCCCGGTGGAAGCGCTTCCCGCTGTCCTTCGGCCTCCTCATGTCGGGCGTATGTCTCTACTGCTTCGGCGATCTTCAGCGGCTAGAGCAGTCCACTGACACTTGTTACGAATCGCAGTTCTCCGGGCATGCCGTGGTGCCATCGCTCTATCGCGACATGGCGCACCCCGAGCACTTCAACTCGATGATCGACGCCGCCTACCTGATCGCGTTCTCCGTCTCGATCGTCTTTGCCGTGCTCGGCTATCTCATGTTCGGAAACTCGGTGTCGAGCGAAGTCACTCGCGACCTCGCTGGCACGCCCGGTTTCCCCGTCGTCCTCAACAAGCTTGCGGTGTGGATGGTCGCGGTGCGCTAACCGAGCGCTCTCATCTTCGGGGAGGGAGACGCTGACTCGGAACTCTCTCCAGATCAACCCGCTCGTCAAGTATGCGATCGCCAACAAGCCGCTCGTCCAGACGTTCGAGCACCTCATTGGCCTTCACCCGGCTCCTCAGCCGGCACCTCCTCGCGCCGACCCTCCCGCACCCCTCTCATCAGACAGCGCTGTCTTCACGAGTGGTACGACGCTCTCGCTCCCGCCGACGCAGCCAGGAACAGCCTCCTCTTCCGCAGCGTCCTCACCTGATCGTACCGCTCTCGCCTCGCACGAGCGGCGCCTGCACCTCCTGCGATACTTCCTCCTCCGCCCGCTGACGACCGTCATCTGCGTCGCCCTCGCCATCATCATCCCCGACTTTGACCGCGTCCTCGCCTTCCTGGGCAGCGCCAGCGCTTTTGTCATCTGTGTCATCGGCCCCGTCGGCGCCTACCTGCTCGTCGGGCGCCCGTCCGTCGGCGCACACGGTGGCGCGGGCAAGGACGTCGAGCGTGCGGGAGGCGGGCGGTACGGCTCGCTCGCGGGCCCGGCCAAGAACGCCGTCGTCGCGCAGGCGCGGGCCGTGCACAACGGCGAGGTCGAGCGGCGCGAGCGCAAGCGCTGGAAGGGCATGGGCGCCGAGGAGCTCGTCGTCGTCGGGTGGGAGAGGGCGCTGTGCTGGGTGCTCTTAATCGTCTCGATCGCGCTGGCGACGGTCGGCACCGTGTGGTCGTTCCTGCCTCTCGATGAGGGCGGCTTGCAGTAGTAGTCTCTGCTTCCTCTTTTATGTTCTCGCTCTCGCAACGCCGTTCTGCATGTTCTCCGCAAGTCGGCAGATTGGGCACAAGTGAGGATTTGCAGTCCGAACCACGAGCGGGACATACGACAGGGTGGGCTTGTATGAGCAGTGACTATGACCATGGACAGCTATGCACAGTGGGTCCTGCGGCGTCGAGCGGAGCGACGCAGGCTACAGCGAGGGGGTGTACTGCCTGTGAGTGGAGTGGAGGCGGGCGACGTGGTTACATCGCCGGCGATGCGCGCCTCAACGGCGGCGTTTTGATCCTTTCGGTAGTGCCGACAGGAGGTCCTATTTCGAGTGCGACGGCGGTCGAGGGGCCGGTGGAGGTGGACGAGGTGCAGGAGGCGAGCTCGCTCATGGCCGCTTCAGCGTGACGACGCGTTTGAGGGTACACTGTGGAGGTGGAGCGGGCATTCGTCAGCATCGGAGCCGAGAGGCACTTGACTAGGAGGTGCGCGCGTACCTTGAGCGAGCGCTTCGACGAGGTGGACGAGCACGACGAGGTCGACGAGCGGGAGCTCCAGCGACTCGAGGCATGGCGGGAGTCACGCGCGGGAAGCGCGAGCGCCGGGTCGTGCACGATGCCGTGTCGAGGGCAGACAGAGTGCGAGGTGTGGTTCCGCGGGAACGACTGCCGGAAGTGAGGAGTCAGCTTCTCCTGCTTGGCTCACGCATGGCGACAGGGGACGCACGAAGATCGACATCTTCTCGTCGTCAGAAGAGAGCGAGCAGCGCGACTGCGACTGCACTTGACGGCGGGTCGGCTGCCGCAGCGATGCCTCGACGAGGTCGTGCGGGAGGTCGAGCGAGACAGGCTCGAGGAGGTCGAACGAGTCTCCGCTCGAGGACCACGACGACGCAGTGGAGTCACGGCGGACGGACGACGTAGTCGAGGCAGTCGACGACCACGACGAGAAGCGGCTGAGCGAGGACATGATGCTTGTTTCTGGTGGAAGGCTTGTCGAGAGAGTGAGGAGACAAGCGAGACCAGCGAGGGGAGCGCAGGCAAAGGAGCGGAGGAAAGCTGAGCAAGCCGAAAGTCAGCAGCGACGCTTACGAGCACGAGCGGAGGCGGAGGCTCGCAGGGAGTCGTTCGGCGTGCGCGCACAGTCAGCGAGCGGCACGGGCGGAGGGCCCGGCGAGTCCGGCACCGCGCGTCCGCCGAGCGCCCGAAGGCCCGAGCGCGCGCTCGACGGAGGCGTCGTGGGCCCGCTGTTCTTACCTACGGCGTTGCGGAACCCTGCGAACGCTGCAGCGTGGCTTTGCAGGCGCAGGCAAAGAGGGAGGGAAAAGGCTTGCGTGGAGGTCGAGCGCGGGACAGGGGGGATGGCCGTTGCCTGCGAGAGTGAGATGCGTTCTACTCGCCCCAAACGCGGCGCGCGATGGCGCAGCGTACAGGCGTGATAAAGGCTCTCCCTACACAGAGATCACGGCTGCGGCTGTCCATACGGACACGCCTTTCGCACTCGACTGGCTGGCACTCCTGCGAACGGCCCGAAACCGCTTCGTCGGGTCTCCACTCCCGCTGCAGATCCACGTTCGCCGCTGCGGAACACCGGCATCCTCTTGCCGCGGCGAGACCTCCCAGACGTGCCTGCGTCCATGTGCTCGGCCTCCCTCGATGGTCAATTACGGCGGGCTTGGCGCACACGGGATCTACAAGCTCGCTGGGAAGGCTCAAAGTACTTGCTTACCAGACTTTGCTTGGCTTCTCCGGGAAGGTGCCTCTCAATCCAGCGTTGCACCCTTCTCCAAGCGTTTTCCCAGCGAAGCCGCTCACCAGCAGGGCGGCCTTGGCAACGACTTGAGCGCGTCATGCATGCCTGGCTGCTGCCTATTCTGCGATGGCTGCAGGCCGTTGCAATACTCTGCGCGGCCTCGATGACCGCCGCCCAGCTCTCTCGCCAAGTTTGCCGGAAGGACCGCAGTGTCGTTCGCACGGCCAGTCCTCCTTGAAGTCCCTCTCTCTCTCTCTCTCCCTCTCTCTCTTCTCCTTGCATCACTTCTCCTTGCTCCTCTCAGCACAAACAACATCAACTATGCGCTCTGTCCTCGCCTCCGTCGCCGCCTTGGCGCTGTCTTCCTCGGTGTTGGCCTTCCCCACCTCGTCGCCGCTGCTTAAACGCGAGCACGAGTCCGGCGGTAACGACACGGCAGAGTATGGCGATGGACCCATCGTCGACTTCCAGTCGCTGCCGGCCGAGCTTCCGCCGCTGCGCTATGAGTACAACGCTCTCGAGCCGCACATCAGCGAGGCCATCATGGTTGGTCTCGCGTTCCTCTCCGCCCCGTGGTGTCAGCTGACCGCGTTCAATCACACAGCGATTCCACCACGACTTCCACCACTCCAGCTTCGTCAACAACACGAACGCGGTGCGTGTGCTGCCTTTGAGAAGGTCGGCGGCTTTCGATGTTCGTATGTGCTGATGTTGTGCTGCGCAGCTCACTACTAACATGACGCGCGCCATCGAGGAGGGCGATCTTGCCCAAGTCGTCAGGCTCACCAACCCGATCCAGCTCAATGTTGCCGGTGCGCTTCTCTCCTTCGTCGGCTTTTGCCGCCGCACGGGCACCCGCTGAAGTTGACCACTCTTCGTTCTGCAGGTCACATCAATCATGTGAGTCTGCCTGCTGGGACAGCAGGCGATGCACACGCCTGAGCCCATGCCTTGCGTCTACAGGCTATGTTCTGGCACACGCTCTCGCCCAACCCGGCAAACCACTCCGGCGGCTACGGCGGCGTCTACGACGAGTCGTCCACGTTGGGTCAGCAGATCACTGAGAACTTCGGCTCGATCGAGCGCCTCAAGGGCATCATGGAGGCGATGGGCGCCGCCGTTCCCGGAAGCGGCTGGGTTTGGCTCATCTGGGACCGCCAGAACCAGGCGGTACGCCCTCTTTTCGCTGTCTCTACGGGATTCAGCCAGAGTATAGCTGACGAATGGAACACTCGCGCGGCGATTCTCTGCGCTGGCCCCCTACAGCTCGACGTGATCACGACGGCTAACCAGCTCAACCCGGCCGCTACTGAAGTTCCGATCATCGGAATCGACGTGTGGGAGCACGCCTACTGTGCGTTCTTCTCTCACAGCTCTTTGGAAGGAGGACGTGACTGACGTAGACTTGGTTCGACCCGCAGACTTGGACTACGTGAGTAGCCTTTGAACTGTTCCGCGCAAGGAGGACGCGCCTGACGCTGACCCCGGTCTCTCTGCAGTACAACCGCCGCCCGGCCTACCTCCGCGCCATTTGGAACGTGATCAACTGGAACGAGGCCAACAAGCGCTTCACGGCCGAGGCGAGCGGCAACTCGTGGTGGTAATCAAATCGCCCATCGAAGCCCACACGGGAGGCTGGCGTCCTGCCGCCAACAGACACTGTCCGCTCTCTTTCGTGCTTCCTCACTTGATCTGATTCGTCCTTCAGTATGTACCGCGCCCCGCGCCCAAGAAATGTCATCCAAAGTTTCGAAGCTGCCAGGCCGTGAAAGGTGCGAGAGAATCAATGCCAGGCCATCTGAGGGCTTTCTGAAGGTCTTTCGCGGCATCTGCTCGCTGGACCACAGGAGAGGAGCGAGATGTCCGGAGCGAGGTTGACGGGGTGAACGTTAGAGTTGCGGCCGTTGGCTTATCCCGGGCAAGCGATGGGCTGCACGCGACAGCGGAAGCAGTAGCATGGAATCGCTGCGCCAAAAATCTCACGCGAGTCGCTCGCAAGGCAGAACGCAGAGGCCGTGCGAACAACTGCGGCGGAAACGACGAAACGAAAGCCCGAAGCAGCAGAACCGTCTCGCCAACTAGGCCCCGAAGCGTAACGCGGCCCTTTCACACCGGAGCGCGCCTACCACGGTTCGCTCGTGCCCCACCCGCCCGCGCCGCCCTGCCCATTCGCGCCCTGCCCGCCGTACCCAGGCGTCCGCGATCCACCCGGCGCACCACCGCCGTATCCGCCCTGCTGCCCCTGACCGCCAAAGTGCGCCGGGCTCGCGCCGTACGCAGGCATGGCCGGCGGGGCGTACCCTTGCCCCGCGGGCGTCGCGCCGCCGCCGTACCCGTACGCCCCGCCGCCGGGTGGAGGCGCACCTGCGCCGCCGCCGTACGCGCCGCCGTATGCGTTCGGCCCACCGTACCCGCCGTCGCCCACGCCAAACGCTCCGCCGCCCGGCTGCTCCATTCCGTCCATCATCTGCCCCGGGTGCGCGTGCTGCTCGCCCTGGTTCGTCAGGTCGAGGAGACCTTGTCGCAGCTGGCCGATCTGAAGAATCAGTGCGTCGAGACCCTGCAATACGAGCAGTGTCAGTGCGTGGAAGAGTCAACCGCAGCGAGTCGAGAGCGAACGCACCTTGAGAACGATGTCCTCCGGTTTCAACTGCCCGACCGCCTCGACGTCGTAGTAGAACCGTGACGGCTTCTCGTTGAACGGGAACGCATCCGTGTCCTCCGGCTTCTTCTCATACTGCGGGTGAGCAACTGAAGCGTCAGCACAGAGCACAGGGCTGACAGTCGCGCAAGCCCCGGACGATCTGTACGTACCTTGCCGTTCTCCGACACCGGCCACTCGTCCTTCGGGTCCGTCCCGACCTCGTACCACAAGTCGGTGTGCTTGAGCTTGTTGTACGGGTCGTACTCGAACCCTACTGCGGCGACAGGCGACCACTTTGCGTGTTCGAGCGCGCGACCCTGCGACAGCGTACATCAGCATTCTGCGTGCGGTATGTAAGCTGGGAAGGCGAGGTTACGCACCTTGGTCGCGATGCACCGCAGGTGGATCTCCTGCCCCTTCGCCAACTTCGCCAGCAAGATTCCGTCTTGCAGTTTCGGGTCCGTGCCTGCGTGAGCAAGACGGTCAGAGCACACACCAAGTCACTCGACCACACAAGCGACGCACTTAGTGCCGGCTTGCCCACATCGCTCATGCCACCCTCGAGGATGAGATGCTTGGTCGTCACCTCCATCGTACTGCTCGTCGTGCACTTGGCATCAAGCGTCAAGATGACGGAACACCGCGGGCAGTACGAGTCGCAATCGCACTCCTGCATGGTCGAGGAGAGCGAAAGGAGTCAGCGACCTTACGGCGTCGATGTGCAGCTCGAGCGCAGCGTTTGACACGCTCGTGCGAGTCTTCGGAGGGCTCGCTGACCTTGTTGTAGTTGACGACCTGCTTCTCCATGCCCTCCGAGTTGAGCGGGACGAGGCCCAGCCGGTGCGCGAGCATCTCGTCGGGAAGAACGCTCGTGTTTTCGGTGATCTGGACCTGGTCGATGGCGAGGGTGTCGATGCGCGAGATCATGGCCCTCCGGACCGAGTTGGCGAGGCTGCAGGCGCAGATGCGGATGAGCGAGATGAGGACGGGGACGAGCGAGGGGAGCGGGGTGGGGAGCGCGCGAGAGGGACGGACCCGAGGTGGACGCCGTCGAGGATGAAGTGCACGCGGTCCCCCTTGACCTCGGTCACCTTTACGCGCAGGTCATCGCCGTTGTAGGTCGCGGGCACCTGCTGAGGGAGCTCGCCCACCGTCTGCATCGCGGCGAAGGCGAGTGGTGCAGCGTCTGTAGGGCTAGTACGGGGCTGTTGCGCGTAGCTGAGGTGCGCCTGATGCGTCTAGAGCGTTGTATAGCGAGAGCGCGGTGTAGTAAGGAAGTCAAGCAGAGCAACTGTATTCCGACGGTAGTCCCGGCCTCGACCTCATCCGGAGCCGGTGCAGGGGACAGAGACTCCTTTTGAGAGTCCAACAAGCTCGCCGGTGCTGCTGTCTGGCCCTTGCCGATATTCCGAGACTGCGATCGACCTCGTCGACGTCGCTCTCCGGCACCGCCTCTTTCCGCTCTTTCACCACAGCTCTCCCCGCCAGACGCTGCTGCCACCGATGGACAAGGCTCGCGAGCTCGAGCAGCAGTTCGAGAAGTCGCTCGAGAAGACCGAGCAGCAGGTCCTCGCCGGCCAGGTCGACACCACCGACACTCAGGCCCGCTACCTCGGTGCGTCTGCCCCGCCCCACTCAGCCACACGAGTACCATAAGAACCCCACTGACCCTCGTGCAAACAGGCTACCTCGGCCGCCTGCGACCGGTCCTCATCTCGTCGTCCCGCTACCTCGCCTACTCGTCCGACGTCGGCGAGTCATTCCGCCCGGTCGTCGCCCCACGCGTCGTGACGGGCGCATACGCTCTGTCGTGGACCTACGTGACAGGCGACTGCTGCTACGAGGCGTGGAAGGCGAGCCAGAAGGCACGGGAGCTCGCGCCCGACTACCTGAACTCCATCGTCGGCCTGACGTGCGTTCTCTCTTTCGATTCTCGCGGGTCGTGGACCATGATCAGGATCTGACGCGGACTCTCGACCGCAGGTTCGCCAAGCGCGCAATCTTCCAGGCGACCGCGTCCATGCTTCTCCCGTCCCTCACCATCCACTCGATCGTAAAGTACAGCGCCCTCGCGCTCAAGAAGTGGGGCGTGCAGAACGTCCGCGTGCGGCAATGGCTGCCCTCTGCGCTCGGGTGCGCTTCCTTCCTCCGGATCCCAAACGCAAAACCCAGCTCGCTCACATCGCTCGTTTGCGGCGCATCACAGTCTCGGCTTCATCCCATTCCTCCCCGCGCTGTTCGACGAGCCCGTCGAAGAGTACGTCGACTCGACGTTCGACCGCCTCGAGCGCAAGCTGTACCCGGACGCCGACTCGCCCGTGCGCCGCGCGTTTGCGGCGCTCAAGCACCATACGCAGGAGTTGCACGAGCAGGCCGACAAGGAGAAGAAGGAGTGAAAGTGGCGCGCTGCGTTGCCGTGGTCCCAGTAGACATTGCTATAGCCCTGTATCCTTAGCTCTTCCGCATGCCGTTGCACACAGCGAGCAAACCGATTCTCTCGCAATTGCGCTCAGGGAAGCGTTGAGGAAGCATCGCGCAGTCTATTGCCGCAAACCCATGGAAACGCAACCGATACAGACGGGCAAAAAGAAAGAGCAGAGGGTCTAGAGGACGGAGTCGTCAGGGTGGGACGTCGACCGCTTAGTCGGCCTTGATGATCGAGTACGAGGGGGCGGCGAGCTTCTCGGTACCCTTGAGGAACTCGATCTGTAAAGACCAGGGACAAGGAGCCGAGTGTGTGAGTTGACTTTCCGCCACACGTGCGGGAGAGAAGCGGGGGTGAAACGCACGTCGACGACAAAGAGGTTCTGGACGACGTTGCCCTTGCTCTGCTGCACGAGCTGCGTTGCCGCGAGTGCGCTCCCGCCCGTCGCAATCAGGTCGTCGATGATGACGACGTTCTGGCCCTCCTTGATGGCGCCCTCCTGCATCTCGAACGTGTCGACGCCGTACTGCGAATTCCCAGTCTCGTCGTCAGCCGCCCGTCTCGACTGAAGGGCGAGGGAGTAAGAGCGCACCTCCTTCTCGTACTGCGCCTGGAAGCACTTGCCGGGGAGCTTGCCCTGCTTGCGGACGGGGACGAACGCCGCGCCGAGGCGGAGCGCGAGGAGCGGGCCAAAGAGGAAGCCACGCGCGTCGAGGCCGACGATCGTGTCGATCTTGGCCGCCGGGTTGCCCGTCGTCTCACGCAGCTTGGGAAGCGTCACTGACGTGAGGTGGTGCAGGAAGTGCGTGATCAGGGTCTGTCGCGGCGGCAGCAGTCAGCTCGCGGGTCTCGTGCGCGCAGGAATAGCAGAGGGGCTGCGCACTTCAAAGGCAACCGGGTCCTGCAGAAGAGGGAAGATGTCGAGGAAGACGATGCCCTTCTTGGGGAAGTCTGCGGTTCGAGGACTCGTTATCAGCGGCTGCGGTCTCCTCCGCCCATAAAAGTCGTCTCTGCGGTGCAGTCCAATGCTTTGGCGAGCACTCAAGCGACAGGCAGGGCCCAGTTCGCGATTGTTGGCTTCATCAGCTGGAGCACCCAGCTCGGATGACCCTCGCCGTCACCATGCGTCCTGACGGCAAACGCAGCCGCACAAGCGCGTGCGAGCTCGTACCAGAGCACTGGCGCAGATCAACGTGCCAGTAGAAGCGCTGATGGTGGCGGAGCGGAGGTTGCAGTGCTCAGGGAGAAGTGCAGAAGGGAGCGAGACGCACCAGGGTGGACGCCGAGGAGCGAGTTGAGGTAGGCGACGTCGGACATGTCTGCTGGCGAGTATCTGGACAAGCGCGACAAGCGGTTGGAGTGAGGAGGATAAGCGTCCGCCTGGACTCGGAGTCGGTGCTTCGGAGACGAGCGGGCTGTTTCACCCGCGCGGTGACGCATTCGCGCAGTCTGGCGCCTGTCGTAGAGGCATAGGTGGCTTCCCCTTCTTTCCACTGAGCAGGACCGCCTGGAACTCGACGCCTTTTAGTCGTAACAGGAGGATGCGATTACACGACAGAGCGAGACTGAAGGGTGCGCAGGCAGGAACAAACGAAGACAGGGTACGAGAAAAAACGATCGACAGAAGGCGGCGTGGAACAGAAGGAGCACGGGTACTGGGGTGAATGTGCGAGCCGCAGCGGAAGAGGGCGCTGAAAGAAGGGTATAGGCGGATGTGCGAAGCCGTCTAGTGGTTGTCGGGAACGAGGAAGTTGACTGCGGAGTGCTAGGCGAGTCAGAATCGTGCTCGCAAAACGGCGGCGAGACTAGACGCACTCCACAGGTCGACGCAAGCGGCGGGCAGCTCCTCCTGCGTGAAGACACGCGCCTGGACCTGGAACTTGGCTGCGCGCGTACATCAGAGTCAACATCTAGCTCAACAGCATCCCCAATAGGAAGGAGCGCACCCCGGGGAATCTCGGCAGGGAGGTCGACCTGCTGCTTGATGGTGTACGAGTCGGGCGAAATGGGGCACGACAGGGTAGCATTCGCGTTGTCGCTGCACATGCACATCATCAGTCAATGTACGTTCAGACATCGTGCAAGTCGGCGCTGGACGCACAGCTCTTCGCACACGTCGAAGCGCTTGGTGAGGAGCTTGATGAGGCCCAGCTTGACCGTCACGTCGGCGTATGTCCCTTGCTGCGAGCGTCCCCTTGTCAGCACGCTCTCATCTGCAACAGGACGGCACGTGAAACGCACGTCGATGAGGTTGTTGACCTTGCCAGACGCCTCAATCGAGAGCTTGTGGCCCGGCTTGGGCGGGTCGGGCGACACCTTGATGCTTTCGATCTCGAGCGCGTCGCCAGCCTCTCCTGCACGTCCTCAAGCGTCAGTCCAGCCCACTCGCACACAGCCTCGATTCAGTCAGGCGAGGCGCGTTCGTCCCCCCACTCGGGGTCTCACCATCGCCACCACCTCCTCCCTCGCAGTCGATACAGACGGAGAGACGCACCGCAATCGTACCACCCCCACTGAGTCATAGCCCCTACGCGCCCATCGTCTCCGAGGTTGGCGAGCTTGCCCGCGCTCCAGTCGAGGGCGGCGCGGCCGGCCTGGTTGAGGACGAGCTGTGCGTCTGCCGGGGCCGGAGCGGGGACGGCGAGCGCGGTGGCAGAGAGCGCAGCGAGAGCAAGGGTCGACCGGAGCAGCATGGCGCGGGAAAGTTGGGGAGCGGAGACAAGCCGTCGTCCGACTCGTCGTCATGTGCGACGCTCAACTTTGGACGCCTCGCCGCGCTCCGCTTGATCGCCCATGCAAGCTTCGCATGAAGGACTGCAACAGAGTCGAGACTGTTGGCTCATGCCTGCGCAGCGCCGTGCTCGTCCGCAGTCCTGCTCGCCTCCTGCTTGCGATCATGTTATCCTGGCTCAACCAGTCCTCCAGCGGTGCTGCGCGAATGGCCTCCTGCGTCCTCTCAATGACCGTACGCAGATCTCGCTGCACTCGCTGTTTCCACTGAGCGTCCGGCTTGCCTTCTTCCGCAAGAGAGCGACAGACTGAACAAAGTCGAGCGTCAGAGAGGTTTGCTTGTGCATGTGCGTTGTGCTACGAGGCATGCTTGACGTGGAGGAAGAATGGAGTACTACTGCTGTACGTAAGAAAAGCGAAGGGGGAGAGATAAGAGAGGTGGGACTGCTAATAAACCTGAGAGACTGAAGGGAGAACTATGGTGAGTGATTTGAGTGTCTATGCTGTTATGGCGTGGCAATGCTATGTGTACTGATATGAGCCGGTGCGTTATTGTGCGAGAGAGAGGAAGAGAGGAGCAGAGGCGAATGGCGGAGACTCGGAAGTCTAGGCCAGAAAGACCGTCTACACGGGAATACCGTCTACACTAGTGCGGCGGCGACGATGCCGGCAAGACCGAGGACCGCACTCGAAGCAAGCGCTGCGCCCCGCTTCGTTGCGCCGCTCGTCGGCGTCGACGCCTCGGCTGCTGCGAGCGTGGCGTCGGACGCGCTGGCCGTCGCTGTCGAAGAAGTCGGCTCTGCGGTGGTCGCCGGCGCCGAGCTCGTCACCGTGGCCGAGAGAGGCGCGTCCTCGCCCACCGCGGCGGACGACGAGGGAGCCGCGTCGCCCGCGGCGTTGATGTCGCGCAGGCCCGTGGCCGTCGCGGCGGCAGCGGCGGCGTCGGACGAGCTCGTCGATGCGGCGCGGTGTCCGCCGAGGACGGTCGAGTCGCCGTCGGGGAAGTAGACGGTGATCGGGCGCTCCTCGATCTGCGGCGGCGCAGAGCTCGTAGTCGCGGGAGCGGCGGACGCAGCTGAAGAAGACGAAGCGGCGTTCGACGACTCGGCGCCCTCGATCGTGAAGAGCGGCGAGATGTTGGCCGTCGAGCCCATCGTGATCAGGTAGGTCGAGCGGGTGGGCAGGTCGGCGGGCAGGGGGAGGGAAGCGGTGCCCGAGCCGCCGTAGAACGAGACATTGCCGAGCGGGTGGTCGACGTCGAGGTTGTAGCCGCTCGAAGGGTCCGCGTCGTCGAGGAAGCCCAGGAAGACCTGCGCGGAGCGGGTCAGTCGAGGCGGGCGAGCGCGAAAAACAGGAAGAAGGGAAGACGGACCTGGGCAAACTGGTGGATCTGGTTCTCCGGGTACGCGGGTTTGGTGTTGTTCCTGCATCGCAGCACAGGAGCGTGTCAATGGCACCGTCCGAGACCAAGCAATTGGTTGCGCGTTCCAACGGACGCAGTCGCCGGTCCTTCCTCGTTCAGCGTGGGCGCAACGCGTCGCCGGGGCTCCGAGCGATAGCGCGCCCGCACCTCGTCGCGCGCGCGCGTCCCGAGCCCTCGAGCGCCTTCTGCGCGTCGCTTGGGAGCCCAGGGAGCCGCGCGAGAGCGGCAGAAGCGCGGCGGGAGCGAGGCCGAGGTCCGATCGCTTGTCCTGGCCGAAGACGACGTCGAGGCGACTCACCAAGCAACCTCGAGCGCGCCGCCAGCGGTGAAGACGTCGCCCTTGGCGGGTGACGAGATGCGTGGGAAGTAGGCAATGAAGCCTGCGAGCGCGGCCTCGGCTGTGAGGTCGCCCTCGGAGCGGGAGGCGAGGTCGCCCAGGTCACGGGGCGCGAGAGGGCGCGCGAGGTCGGGGAAAGGCGCAGGGAGGGCAGCAGCGGTCGCCGCGAGGGCGAGAAGGAGTGCGAGCATGCTCTTCGGGCACAAGGAAGAGCGATGAGACGAGCGAGAGAGTAGAGACGCGTCTCGAGAAGGTCGGCGCGCGTCGAGTGAGGGCAATCGAATGTGGGGGAGCGCGGGGGCAGGGCCTCGTCCGTCAGAGCCCGACCTCGCACTCGCGCTCTCGCCGCAGCACGCTCTGCCGATCAGGGGCACGCTTCGTAGAGTCGCCGCAGTCCCGCCCAGAGAGGTGAAGTAGGGTGAAGTGTGTGCACTTCAAAGTGTGCGTCTAGGTTGCCAACTCGTCCCTCGGCTCGCCGTCTATGACTTCTCAATCTTGCTCTCTGGCCGCGACGCGTACCCCGTCCAGCTCTGCACAAGCAATCAACGCCGTGAGCGACTGCGCAAGGAGAGAGACCCGAGAGCGTGAGAGAGCCGGCGCACCTCGTCGTAAATCGCAACGTTGGCCTTTGCGCCCGCCCGCTGCAGCGCCAGCCACAGCACGGCCGCCGTCATCCCGCTCCCGCACGTCGACGTGACGGCGCGCTCGCCCTGCTTGATCTGCGCCCACACGTCGGCGCCGAGGTGCTCGCTCAGGACGCGCTCGAGGTCGGCGGGCGCGAGCAGCGTCTTGTACGGCGGCGTTGTCGAGGATTCGGGAGAAAGGACGGCCGAGAAGGGGAGAGAGAGACTGTGCGGGATGTGTCCTGACGAGAGGCCCTCGCGCGGCTCGGGGTCGGTCCCGTGGAAACTGGCAGACATGCGAGCGTCAGCGTCCGCCGCGAGTGGGGGCGGAAACCAGCTTGACACACCGCCCCGCCGGCCTCGCGTCAACAACGACGTCGCCCTCCTTGCCCTTTTCCGCGTTCGCCGTCATGTCGCCCCACTGCCGCACGTCGTCGCGCTCTCCGCCGTCGACCTTGTACTCGGTGAACATCTCCTCGATGTCCTGGATGAAGTAGCTCTCTACGCGGGGCTTGTGCGCGTACAGCAATTCGGAGAAGATGGGCCCGTACGCGAGCTGCGCGCCCGCTTCGGCGGCGTGCGGGTTCGGGTTCGTCGGGCGCTCCGTGTCGATCGGGAGGCCCTCGGCGAGCCAGCGCGGGAGGCCGCCGTCGAGAATCGAGACTTGGTCGTGACCAAAGTGCTGGGCAGAGGGTAGGGAAGTGGGCGAGAAAGAGACGAAGAGTCGGAGGCGGTGCAGCGGATGGTCGAGGAGAGGAGCAGGTCAACCGAGCGGCTCTCTCGCTCCAGATAGACACGGGCGCTCGCAGCGCACCTTGAACGTGAACGCCGTCCTCGGAGATGAGAAGACGCCGGCCGTGTCGTACACGACGACATGCGAGTCCCTCGCGATCCCCAACCGCGAGCACGCATCCTCAAACTGCTCTACGCTCGGAATGTTGTGCGGCACGCCGACGTCGCTCTTGCCCGCAATCTGGTCCCTGCACACCCCCGCAGAATCTCGTCAGCGAAAGCGTGACGGCGATGATCGCTTCATCAGTTGCGCAAGATCGAAGCGGCGGAGAGCGTACACATCCCAGAACGCGGCGCCGTGAATGCGCTTGTGGCGGTACTCGGCCCATGCGCTGCGTTGCGACGCAGGCATGTGCCAGCTCGCGTCGAGGACGACGGGCGGCTTGGACTGCTTCGATGACGGCGAGAGGAGCGACGAGAGCTCCTTGGGCGTGAGGAGCGAGACGGGCTTGGTCGACATGCTGCGGCGTGAGAGCGAGGCGAGGAAGCTGGTGCTCGCCAGCCGAGGGGCGCGGTGGAGAAGCATAATTGTGGGGAGAGGAAGAGAGAGAGAGCAAGGGTCAGGCAGGTGGGGGAAGGGATGGGAGTGGTAAGCGACACAGTGCTTTTCCTTCCGTCTACAGGCTGGCAAATGTAGCTTACAGGTGGTCTCACGTAGACAGAGCAGAGCAGCGGAGGCGTCGCGAGAGAACGGGAGCGGCACCGGGAATAGACGAGTTGCAAGTGCGAAACAGCCGACGGCCCGCCTCTGCGCCGTCGACGTGGGGGTATACCAAGACGAAACTGCTGCGTGCCCGTTCCCGCTCTACATGCGGATGATCTCGGCCATCTCGGCCTTGGCCTTCTCGACCTCGGGGATGAGCGCCTTTGCGTCGAGGCGGTCCGACGGGCTCGCGCGCGACGCGAGGAGCGCGTCCCACCACTTGTAGAGGAACGACTCGGCGATGAGGCGGAACCAGGGCGTGAAGGTCGATTCTGCACATGCACGCAAGCGCAGCCTCGTCAGCCTTCTAAGTAGGAAGAAGCGACGGGAGACGGAGGGCGCGACGAACCAGGGTCGCGGAAGAACTCTTCGAGCTCGGTCTTGGACAGCCACTTTGTCCCGCTCACTTCGTTCAGGTTGACGTCAATCTTGGGGTCGAGCGTGAGGAAGAGGATGTAGTCGACTGTTCCGCGCGCGCGTGCAAGCCATCAGGTTAGCGATGTTAGCGACGTCCCAGAACTGCGAGGTGGCTCGGCGGCGCGACGCACTCTCGTGCTCGGCCCAGATCTCGTCGCTCGGTGCGTAGTAGTGGATGCGCGTGAGGTAGGCAAAGTCGTCCAGCGGGTAGTCGGCGGGGATGCCCAGCTCGTGCGTCAGTTTCCGTGCGCCCGCTCGCCGCACGCCTGCGAAACGCCATCGTCAGCACATATTGACATCTCTGGAGCACTGGTCGCAGCGAGACGCACCGATCTGGCCGTCCTCGTCCATCTCGCCAAAGCTGGTCAACGGGTGCGAGCAGCACGTGTTGGTCCACATGCCGGGGAACGTGATTTTCTCGTCTGCGCGGCGCTGGAGGAGGAGCTTGCCCGTCTCGGGGTGGAAGAGGAAGACGGAGAAGGCGCGGTGGAGCGGCGAGCGCGACTCTGCGGATCCGGGAGGGGGGATCAGGTGGCCTAGCGGGGGTCATTCTGTCAGTTCAAAGTGGCAGGACAGTCGTGGGAAGCGAGCAGTCGACGCACAGTCCTTCTTGGAGCCCTCACCGATGTTGCGGTCGTCGTTGTCGAGGAGGATGAGGCGCTCCTCCATGAGGTGGATCTGCTCCTGGTCATACTTTGCGGGGTCGAGCGTGATCGTGTCTGCGTTGGGACTGGACTGGGTCAGTGGGTGCACGCGTCTAACGCGCTCGGGGAGCTGCGAGAGGGTGCGCACGGGTGGTGGTGGCCATGGTGCGGGTCGAACGAGCAGGCAAAGTGGAGCAAGCGGGGTCCGGGCAGAGCAGGGGAGCTTCGTGAGCGTGTGTGCAGAGCTCTGGGCGTGTCTCTGACGCTCTTTTGCGCAGCGTGCGATGGGAATGAGGGCAACCTCCGCCTCCGCTTCGACCTCGTCTTCGCTCTCGTCCTGCTCGCTTCTCTCTCTCCCTCGACTCCGCCAGAGCAGAATGTCGCGAGTCCAGACCACCGCGCGCACTCTTGTCCGCACCCTCCGCCCCCACTGGCACCCGGCCCGCCTCGCATCGTCGTCGGCCGCCTCTCCCTCTGCGTTTGACCAGGCGCTCGCAGGCACCTCGGCCGCCGCCCTCTTCCCGCGAGGCGCAGCAGCACAACAGCAGCCCACCGCAAGCACCTCGCGCGCGCCCCTCGCCGCCTCGCCTTCCTCGCCCTCCCTCTCGTCCTCCTCGCTCCCCTCGTCGTCCGTCCCGCTCCCTCGAGACCCCGCCGCCGTCGACCCCGACGCAGAGCTCCTCGGCGTCCTCGCCCGCCTCATCATGCGCGACGGCAAGCTCGCCCGCGCCCACGCCTTCCTCGCGACCTGCCTCGCCGACCTCCAGCTCGCGACCGGCTCGCCCCCGCTCCCCATCCTCCGCCGCGCCGTCGACCTCGCCAGCCCCTCGATCCGCATGGTCGGCCGCCGCAAGGGCACAAAGGTCATGCCGACCCCGCAGCCCCTCACCGCAAAGCAGCGCCGAAGGCAGGCGTGGCTCTGGATCGTCGACGCGAGCGACAAGCGCCAGTCGACCGAAAAGGACTTTGGCAAGCGCCTCGCCCTCGAGGTCCTCGCCGTCCTCAACGGCCAGAGCGAGGCCCTCAAGAAGCTCGCCGGCATCCACACGCTCGGCGTGACCGGTCGCGCCAACGTCGGACGGTAGTAGCGGCGGACGAGTCGAAACGCGCTTCGTTCAGGCCGCTCGAGCGCCGCGCCTGCTTGCGAGAGATGCAGGGCATGCGTGTGCTGATTGCAGAGCGGACCGCTGCCCGTCTGCCGCTCTCTCGTGCGGTGCGATCCATCTGCTCTCCTGCAGAGACTGATCAACGAGCCGGCACCTCAAAATTGACTGGCTCGATGCGCTGCTCGATCGTGCCCCGTGCTCACCTGCGCCCATGCATGCTGCCCGGATCTGTCATTGCGAGATGCGGAGGTCGGAACAGCCTGAGCAAGCAAAAGAAAGGCAGCACTCGTCCGCAGTCCTTCCTTCGGCGTGCGCTGTTCAGCGGATTTGGTAAAGCACTTGGAAGTGCGAGATAGCCTTGCGGGAACGGGACTGTGGGACGACAGAAGGACACGAAACGGCGCGATCACACAGGGGCGGCGGAGTTGGCTCACGCTCCAAGTCGCACAGCCGCGTGCAGCTGCCTAACCTGCGCGCTTGCGAAGCTCTTGCCTGGAGCAGGAAGCTTGCTCAGGACGACAGCTTGCGCGCGCCGTGCTTGCCGCTGCACCTGGAGCACTCGACCCGCACTGATCTCGCGTGCAGGCGTTGACGGTGCTCGAGTGGACGATTGACGAGCGTCCTAGGCGTCCAGTAGAGCCCAGCATGGCTTCTGTGCGCTCACCCTCTCCATCCAGAGCTGTTGCGACGTGGCTCACCTCGTCGTCGTTCCCGTGTCGACGCAGATCATCGTCTCGCCCCAGCAGCGCTTCCTGGCGCGCATAGTCGCTGCCATCTGCGGCGTACTTGTCCTCAAGTACATCTTCTTCGACTCGACCGTGCGTCACCCTTCTCTTGCACCTCATCTCTCCGCCTCCCTGTCGAGGTGGGGAGCCTCTCCTTCGTGCAAGGCAGCTCACTCGCTCTTGTGCGCGTACAGCCCAAGACACCCGCCGGCGAGATCGCCCACCCGGCCATCTTTGAGCGCATCACGCTCGGCAGCCCGCTCTCGGGCCAGTCGCTCGACACGCGCAAATACTCGTTCCTCCAGTCGCGCATCGACCGCGACGAGACGCACGACGTGTTCGACAACGACATCTACGCCGGCATGCAGGACTTTTGGTCGCGCTTCCAGAAGCCGTTCATGACGGGCTCGGACACGACCCACCTCGACGAGCAGGTCGTGCGCGGCGCGATCGACGAGCTCCTCGGGTTCAACGGCTGGGCCGCCGCGGCGTGCTCGAGTCTGACGCGGCCGTTTGGCATCTCGCGCAAGGACGACGACTTTAGCGACCTCGCGCGCCCCGGCGCGCTCTACTACTTTGCGCTCGTCGTCCACGGCGCCGACCACTTCCTCATCGACCAGCTCGCCGTCATTGTGCAGCTCGCCAAGCGCCTCGGTCCGCAGTCGGTCTTTGTCTCGGTCGTCGACTACGCCTCGGTCGACTCGACGCCGTTCCTGTGCGACCTCGCCGAGGCCGTCATGACGCTCCTTGGCATCTCGTTCCGCATCCGGCACGTCCCGCCCATGACGGCCGACCCGACCGCGTCGTACTACCCGCTCGAAGAGTCGTACACGCGCAACCTCGCGCTCGAGCCGCTCACCGAGCTGTGGGAGCGGCGCAAGGTCAAGTTTGAGCGCGTCATCTGGCTCAAGGGCTTTACGTGCCCGAACGACATCCTCGAGACGATCCGCGTGTCGCTCGTCAACGAGGCGTCGATGGTGTGCTCGATGGACTGGAAGGAGCACAACGGCCTGTTCCTGTACAACGACCGGTGGCGCACGCGCGACATGGACGGCAACCTGTTCCGCGGGTCCAAGTCGACGTCGCCCATCGACGAGGCGCCGCCGCGCGACGCGGCCGGCGGCGCGCGCTACACGCTCCACCTCCCCTTCCAGGTCTTCTGCTGCGAGTCGGGCACACACATTGTCGACCCGCACAAGTCGTACTACCTCGGCATCACGTACCACTCGTCGCACGAGAACGTGTTCAACACGTCGGCCGCGTCGGACGGCAAGGCGCCGCGGTGGAGCGAGGGCCCGTGCATGGACTCTGCGCAGCTCCACTTCTGCCGCGACATGTGGATGGCGAGCTTCCGCGAGGGCATCCGCGACGAGGCCAAGCGCCTCTCGAACGACGAGCGCATGGGCAAGCCGCGCAACGTCCACCCGTTCATGGACGAGCTCATCCAGGCCATGCTCGCGTCGTACAACCCCGTCGCCGGCTCGGGACCCGGCTCCTCGGGCTCGGGCGGCCCAGACGCGCCCAAGGCCGGGTACGCCAACTCGGGCGACTACCTCGCCGACGAGACGGGCGCGGCGCCCGGCGGCGGACCGGGCAACGACAACGACCTCTCGCGCGCGCTCGACCCGGGCGTGCTCAACCGCGTCGCGCCCGCTGCGGGCGTCGGCGGGGCTGGGCGCGGCGCCGCGGCGGCCGCGCAGCAGCAGCAGCAGCAAGACGAGGAGGACGAGGAAGAGGAGGAAGAGGAAGAGGAGGAGGAGGATGCCGACGAGGGTGCGGCGGGCGGCCAGCGCAAGGTTGAGGACGACGACGGCAAGGGCCGCCCGATCGACCTCGCCGTCAAGATGGTCGACGACGAGGACGGATCGGGCGGCGCGCAGGACGCGGCGCAGGTCGGGCGCGGCGCGGGCAAGGGCCCCGCCGCGGGCAAGGCCGGCGCACCCGAGGCGGCCGACGGGCCCAACAAGGCCGAGTGGGACGCCGTCAAGCCCGACGGCGGGCCGCTCGCCGGCCGCCCCGACTCGGGCCCGGCCGCGTGGCACAAGGTCGACGCCGACGTCGACCGCGACGCCGTCGACCCGGCCAAGGTCGCCGCCCAGGGCTTTGCCAAGGGCGACCCGGGCGCAAAGGGCAAGGGCGAGCCGGCCAAGTGGTTCGCGGCCGAGCCGGGCATGGCGCCCGAGGCCGATGTCGAGGGCGGCGACAAGCCCAAGGCGGCGGCGCCGAAGAAGGACGCTGCACGGCAGCGCGAGAAGCGCGCCGTCTTTGCGCGCGACGACGCGGCGCTGCACCGGCACGAGAAGCGGCGCCCGCGCTCGCTGCCCAACAACGCGTTCCCGAACGCGATCGCCAAGATCCTCGTCAACCCGCGGTGCGTGACGACGTACGCGGGCGTGTCGCACACGCAGCTCGCGCTCGACCTCTTTGGCTCGGGCGAGGACCGCGAGCCGACGCCGCACGAGGGCGGCAAGTACGAGCTCGACGAGTGGCGCACCGCGCCCGAGAGCTTTGTCTGCCAGGAGATGCGCACGACGGGCGGTGCGTCTTTTCGCTTCCCGGGTTCCGTTCTCCACACGCAATTGACTCGCTTTTTCCTCTTCGCCCAGGCCGGATTGCTCCCAAGCAGCAGCGCCGAACAGGCTTCCAGCAGGCGAGGCTGCTGCTCGACGGATGGCGACCGACGTAGAAGTGCGAATCGTGAGGGAGGAGGCGTGGAGGGAGGCTTGCCTAGAAGTGGGAGAGCTTGCGGTTCTCGTTTACGCGTCTGCTTCGTTCACGTATGCATTGGATACCCCTGGATATGCGCTTGCCTGGCCTGCGAGGGAGAGGCCGCGGTGAGGCGGTGCAGTGAGCTCGGGTCGAGGCGATCAAGCCGGCGACGGCCAAGTCGGGCTCGCCTCGCTTCTCTCCAGCAGGCGGGACAAGATGGGCCGCACCAACCCGCGCCACCACAATGGCATGAAGAAGAAGGGCGAGGCAGGCGCGTCCAAGAACGCAAGTCGCCCGCCGCCTCTCCACCTCCTCGTCCGACTCGCACTTGCGATGCTGACCCTGCCTCTCTCGCGCGCACGAGCAGTACATCACCCGCAACCAGGCCATCAAGAAGCTCCAGTGCACCCTCGGTGACTTCCGCCGCCTCTGCATCCTCAAGGGTCGGTCCGCTCGCAGCTGCCACTTCCCGCTGAACCACCTCAAGGCTCACGCTCTCCCTCACGCAGGCATCTACCCGCGCGAGCCGAGGAACCGCAAGAAGGCCAACAAGGGCTCGTCCGCCCCCGCGTCCTTCTACTACGCAAAGGACATCCAGTACCTTCTCCATGAGCCGGTCCTCCACAAGCTCCGCGAGCACAAGGCATTCGCGAAGAAGCTCAGCCGTGCGGTCGGCAGGGGCGAGTGGGGCCTCGCCCAGAACCTCGAGGAGCAGAAGCCCCAGTACCGCCTCGACCACATCATCAAGGAGCGGTTCGTCGTCTTTCTGGCCCTGCCTCTTTCGCTCGCGCACATGCTCACGCTGCCTTCGCCCGCAGCTACCCCACCTTCACCGACTCGATCCGTGACCTCGACGATGCGCTCTCGCTCATCGTCCTCTTCGCCGCCCTCCCCGCCACCTCGACCGTCCCCGCCTCCATCATCGCCAACTGCGCTCGCCTCGCCGCCGAGTGGCAGCTCTACGTGATGCGCACCCGCGCTCTGCGCAAGGTGTTCCTTAGCATCAAGGGCATCTACTTCCAGGCCGAGGTGCAGGGCCAGACCGTTACCTGGCTCGTGCCCTACATGTTCACGCAGAACATTCCCTCGGACCTCGACTACCGCATCATGCTCACCTTCCTCGAGCTGTACCAAACCCTCCTCGGCTTTGTCTTCTTCCGCCTCTACACCGACAACAACCTCGTCTACCCGCCCAAGCTCGACGAGGTCCTCGACGAGAACGGCGCTGGCCTTGGCGCGCTCCTCCTCGAGGAGGCGGGTGCCAAGGGCCTCGTCGTTGAGCAGCTGCCGGAGGTCGAGGGCGAGCAGGCGCAGGAGAAGAAGCGCGTCTACGCCAAGGACGTGCGGAAACAGATCGCCGAGATCGAGAAGGCGGGTGCGCAGGGCGGCGAGGCAGAGGCGAGCGTCGAGGACCAGGCCGACTCGGCTGCGGCGACTTTCGCCGGCGCAGCAGACGACGCCGCACTCGAGCTTGACGTCTTCCCGACGCCCGCCGGTGCGGACGAGTCGGACCCGACGACGACCGTGTCGCAGCCCTCTTCCCTCACCGCCTCGACCAGCCTCTTTGCCCCGTACTTCTTCTTCCTCTCGCGCGAGGTGACGCGCCCGACGCTCGAGTTTGTCATCCGCTCGTTCGGCGGCCGCGTCGGGTGGGACCCGGTCCTCGGCGCCGGCTCGCCCTTCAAGGAGGACGACGCGCGCATCACGCACCACGTCCTCGACCGCCCCGTCCTGCCCGCGTCCGCCGCGGCGCACCCGGGCAAGCGCGCCTACGTCCAGCCGCAGTGGGTCGTCGACTGCATCAACAAGAAGACGCTCCTGCCGACCGACGAGTACAAGCCGGGCGCGGTCCTCCCGCCGCACCTGTCGCCGTTCGTTGACGAGGACGAGGTGCGCGAGCGCGGTGGCTACGTCCCGGCCGAGGCCGGCGGCGCGGACCTCGAGATGGGCGAGGAGGACGAGGAAGAGGATGACGAGGACGAGGAGGACGAGGAGGACGCGGACGAGGCCATGGACGCGGACGAGGCTGCAGGCCCCGGCCCGGCACTCCTCGCGTCGGCGGCGGACCCGAAGAACGAGGAGCTGCGCCACGCCGCCGAGCTCGAGGCCGAGGCGCGCGGCGTCGCACCCGCCGTGTTCGAGGCCGAGCTCGCCGCCGAGACGAAGAAGGCGCGCAAGAACGCCCCGAAGGCGGCCAAGCGCGCGGCCAAGCGCGACGAGCAGGACGAGATCAAGGCGTCGATGCTCACCAACTCGCAGCGCCGGCTGTACAAGAAGATGACCTACTCGCAGGACCGCCGCAACGAGGAGGTGCGTCGCCGCTCCCAGAGCTTCACGATAGTTGTGATGACTGACTCTACCTCGTTCTTTCGCAGACCGCCAAGCTGCAGCAGCGCAAGAAGGACCTCGAGAAGCGCAAGAAGAAGGCGGCCAAGTGAGCGGACCTGCAGAGCTGGCATTCTTCCCCTCGGTTGTACGATCTGTAGCATCACTCGCTTTCTCGCCCACTCGCATTGTGTGTCCCCCCTGCTACGTTGGCCTTCTCTAGACGTTTCCTGCGCGGCCCTCATCGCACCTTCGCGGCCCTCGTCGCACCTTCGCAAGTTGCCGTTTTGAGAGGCTAGCTTCGGTCCGACCACGCTACACCGTCGAGCCATGCGCGCCTCGTGGTACGGTACGCTCGCGCGCTGCGCTCGCCGATGTTACGCATCAGGTGGTCGTCGTCGTCATGTCCCTGTTCCGCTCCGAAATCAGCTTCGCATTCTCAGGAATCACCAAGGTACGCTGTCCGGACCTGGTGACGCGCATGCCTGCCCGCGTGTCGCCTTCTGCGGTCGTCGAGGATCTGCGCGCGAAGTGCCGTGAGCACCTGCGACCGCATCTGGACGAGGTTGACTTGCCTGTTGAACCCCGCTCTCCTCCCAGATATGCCGTATGGCTGCGCGCTGTGGGTCAGGCTGTCCAGTTCTCCGACCAGTCAATCCGAGGACCTAGATTGCACAGCAGAGGTGGGCGCACAAAGAGGTGCGAGATGTCGCGAGGAGCGTAGCCAGGGTGTCCGGTGCGGACCGTCAGGAGCGTCTCTGCCCAGTCGCACAGCAGGCTGTGAATTTCGACGGGAGTGACTGTCGGCGGGTCATCTAAGCGGCGGTCGTGATGGACGATTTCGATCCTCGACCACCATTCGCGCGTGAGGACGTCCCAGACGCTGTGGTCCTCGCCAACTATGTGGCGCGCATGGCCAAAGAACTCGCGAAAGGTACGGTCGGGGCGAGGCTCGTCTTCGAACCGGCGAAGCAGCGTCTGAGGAGGAGGCGGCGGAGGAGGCGAAGGAGAGCGGTTGGGCTCGCGCGGCGGCGGAGGAGGGCCGGAACACAAGTCCCAGGGATGGAAGCGCAGACCGTTCATAGCAAGTGAGGGAGAAAAGCCAGAAGAGCGGAGAAGCCGTGCACAGCGCTGAATGCCGGAACAGCCGGCGAAGGCGGACAGGAGACCGAGAGTCCCGAGCAGCCCACGTGTTGCAGTGGTTCGTTGCGGCTAGTCCCACACACCGCGAGACCAGCGGCGCTGCGTCGTCTGATAGACCGCCTGTTGCCGAGGCGACAGTTCCGCATGAAACGCCTTGGCGAGAGACTGTTCCGTAGGATGTTCCCTCCGCCAATCCTGGTACTCCTGCTCCATTTTCCGGGGATATGGAGCTACTGCGATCTGAGGCAAGGACAAGATGAGCTGTGCAGCAGCAGTTAAGCGGAAAAAACGCACGAGGTCCTTCACCTGCTCAGCAATTGCCTCGAGTTGCTGGCTCGCTTGCGTGTCCTGCAAGGTACGCCACCGTTGTTAGCCCCTTCATCCGGCGTGACAGCAACGAAGAGCGCAATGAACGCCCTGCGCACCTCTGACCATGGGCTAGGAATCTTTGGCGTCTGATGCGGGCGCCCAACTTCCCTGGGGTCGCTCCACTCGTCCAGGCGAGCGAACCATTCGAGCAACGCCCTCTGCGCCTCGAGCTTCTGCTCCGCAAACTCGATTTTGATCCCCTCGAGGGTGGCCGCCGCCGCTACGGCCCGTGGCTTGCTGAACGGATAGCGCCGGAAGATGTTGCTCAGAGCTGTAAACACTTCTTCGCGCGTAAAGTGACGACGATCGAGCGACTTGCGCGGCATCGGCTTCGCACGGTCACAAGCAACCAAGCCAACCTTGCGCTCAGCAGTCGAAGCCAAGTCGAAGCACCACGAGTTCGGAGCGCCCGGACGCGGACTCCATCGCTCGGTGCGGAATGCCGCGGACCCCCGGAACTCGGGTCGTGTGACCCGGCGCCCTCGGGGCCGGTTCAGGAGAGAGCGAAGCGGAAGAGGAGGCGAAAGCGACCTCTTCTCGAGGCAAGCGGTGCAACGTAGCGGGTAGGTCCTGCAGCGCTCGGAACACGACGTCTCAAGCACGGTAGCGAGAGAGGGGGAGCAGAAGGGCCGAAGAACCACGAGGCGAGCGCACCTGCTCACTCGAAAGCGCAGGGGGTCTGGTGCATCAGCCGCGCTGGATTGCACCGTCGTCTCGCCTCGCGGGGGTGTCACCGCCCCTTGACGATGAACTCGGCCGCGCGCCTCCCCGCCTGCCCGACCAACGCGCCGCCCACGAGCCCGACGAGGTCCTTGGCCTTGCTGACGCCCTCGAGCGCACTCGCGACCGCGCCCCACGGCCCCGCGCTCCTCTCGCGCTTTGCGGCACCACCACCCCCGCCAGACCCGGACCCGGACCCTGCCTGCCCCATGATGAGCCTCTTGAGCGGCTCGAGCTCGTTGAGGACCTCGAGGCCCTGGCTGCGGATCCAGACGCTCGGCGCGTCCGTGCGCGCATAGAGCGAAGCCAGGTGGTCGCACGCGCTGAGCGTCTTGTGGTTGGCAAAGTAGCGCTCGCGCGGGTACTCTTTCAGCGAGAGGTACGCTCCCAGGTCGGCGCCCTGCCGCGCGCGGCGCGCGAGCAGCGCAGAGAGGCAA
Source organism: Rhodotorula paludigena (assembly GCA_036244875.1). Lineage (NCBI taxonomy): Eukaryota > Fungi > Basidiomycota > Microbotryomycetes > Sporidiobolales > Sporidiobolaceae > Rhodotorula > Rhodotorula paludigena. The sequence goes on from BQKY01000006.1 coordinate 652,944, forward strand.
AAGGCGTCGGCGAGGCCGAGGTTGAGCCCCTGCCCCGCGAGCGGGTGCACCGTGTGCGCGGCGTCACCGACGAGCGCGGTGCGCAGGTCTTGCGCGATCGGGGACGAGGGCGAGGGAGAGGGGAGGCCGAGGTAGGACGACGTGTGCGAGAGGCGCAGGGGGAAGGACGCGACGGAGCGCGGCGCGATCGACGAGACGGCGGGAGGGAGCGCGGCAGAGGGGTTCGAGGGGTCGTACGTCGCCTGCGAGTACGCGAGGAGCATGCCCTTGAGCTGGTCGATAAGCGTGACCGAGTCGAAGGTGGGAGGGGGAGGTGCGGGGGCGTCGGGCGCGGCGGGAGGCGGGAGGATCGAGTCGAGGAAAGCGCGGAGCTCCTCGTAGGGGATGGTGAACGCGGCAGTGACAAGGTGGGGGAGGACGTCGAGCGGGAGCGACTTGATGAGGGCGGCGTAGGCCGGAGTCGTCGACCACACGAGCGAGGCGTGCGTGTCCGAGAGCTATGTTCGAGGGGACACTACAAATCAGTCTCTGCAGCGCATGTACGCAGACAGTCGAGAAGGAGGGAGCGATGCCCAGCACGCACCGGCAGGAACGCAATCGGTCCTTCCGGCAAGAACCGCTGCCACCCGGTGCTCATGCCCTCGCCCATCGCCAGCGGGTCGACACTCATGGTCGCGACAATGCCCTGACGGTCGTACGCCCAGCCAAACGTGTCGATCTTGGAGTACGACTTTACGGGCGAGTTTGCGCCGTCGGCGCCGATCTGTGCGCATCATGTGCGGCGTCAGCTACACTACCGGGAACCGCACGCATAAACTTGAAGTCAAACGCACCAGGAGCCTCGCGCGCAGCTGGCGCCCCTCGCCCGCGTCGTCCCTCGCCCTGACCCTGACGACCGGCCACCCGCCCTCCCCGCGCTCGATCCCCTCCACGCGGCTCGCGTCGAGGAGCTCTACGCGGGCGCCCCTCTCGGTGCGGCACTGCTCGATGCGGCGGAGGGCGGCGCGCTGCAGGTTGAGGTTCTCGACCATGGTCGAGAGGGCGGCGCGGCGCGGACGGAGCGCAGAGGCGAAGGCTGCGTCCCAGGCATCGTCTCCTGCTGATGCTGATGCGGGTGACGGTGGTGGCGGCTGGGCGGGAGAGGAGGAGGCAGAGAGGAAGGGGGCGGTGAACTCGATGCGGGCGGAAGAGAGGCCGTCCCAGACTGCGAGCTCGTCGAGGGGCCGGGTGCGAGTCGCGTCGACGTGCTGCCAGATGCCGGCGCCTGTCCGTGTGCAGTGTGAGGTCAGCCCTCAGGGCTATCTGCCGAGGGATGCGATGGGAGGGGAAAGCGCACGGGCAAGGAGGTCGGCGTTCTCTGCGGTGATGGAGCTGACGCGGTTGCTCCACTCGGCGGGCTGCGGGTCCCACTGGCGCACAGAGTCGAAGGACGCGCCCTCGATGAGGGTGATCGAGTGGGTTGCGGCGATGTCGTCGGACGAAGCTGTGTCGGCGGGGGAAGAAGGTGAGCGCGTGCGCGGTGGTTGGAGCGAGGGTGCGCACCGAGCGCGGCTGCGAGCGCGAGCCCAGCAGGCCCTCCGCCGACGATGACGAGGTCGTGGTCCTCTGGCCCAGCGGGGGCGGCAGCGGGAGGCGGTGGTGGCGCGGAAGCAGCGCGGGCGAACCAGCCGAGCGAGCGTGCGGCGGGCGGGCGCAGCGAGCGAGTGGCTGCTCGAGTGCTGGCGAGCATTTCCAGCTAGCGCGAGTCTGCGTGTCTCGGCGGGCGTGCGGGGGCGACGGCGACGGGCGACAGAGCGGGAAAGCGCGCACGAGAGAGTCAACCGCACCGTCGCCTCTTCCCGCACCGCCGTCTCGTCCCGTGAGTCTAGCGAGAGCAGTGCAGCGTGCAGGACACCCACACTGACCCGCTCCAACTCGCCGCTCCTCGCCCCGCCCGCCCCGGCTCGCGCGACAACTTATCTCGCCCAGCTCTCGTCTCTCCCCATCTCGCTCGCCATGTCTGCCGCCGCCGCTGCTGCCGGGTCCAAGGGCCGCGTCCTCCTCGCCTACTCGGGCGGGCTCGACACCTCGTGCATCCTCGCATGGCTCATCGAGCAGGGCTACGAGGTCATCGCCTTCATGGCCGACGTCGGCCAGGAGGAGGACTTTGACGCCGCCCGCGAAAAGGCCCTCAAGGTTGGCGCAAAGAAGTTCATCCTCGCCGTGAGTCCCTTCTACTCACGCTCGAGGTCCGCTGTCAGCGTCGCCGCCGGACCGCCGGAGCGGGATAGCGACCCCCTCCCTTGTCGGGCGGACCCCGCTGCGTCGGAACAGAGCACCAGCGCTTTACACGGAACACTGACCGCAGATGCGACCCACAGGACTGCCGCAAGGAGTTTGTCGAGCACCTCATCTACCCCTCGGTCCAGGCCAACTGCATCTACGAGGTGCGCTCCCTCTTCCCCCATCCTTGCCCGAACAACAACTCATCCTCGACCACAAACAGGGCGTCTACCTCCTCGGTACCTCGCTCGCCCGCCCCGTCATCGCCCGCGCCATGATGGACGCCGTCGTCGAGGAGGACTGCCAGTTTGTCTCGCACGGCTGCACCGGCAAGGGCAACGACCAGGTCCGCTTCGAGCTCGCCTTCTACGCCCTCCAGCCCGAGATCAAGGTCATCGCCCCGTGGCGCGACCCCGTCTTCTACGAGCGCTTTGCCGGCCGCCAGGCCCTCCTCGACTTTGCCGCCGAGAAGGGCATCCCCGTCTTCCAGACTGCCGCCAAGCCCTGGTCCACCGGTGCGTTCTCTCCTCCGCTTCGACGAGGCGAAGCGAACGGGACTGACGGGAGCCCTCGCGCACTCGTCCAACAGACGAGAACCTGTTCCACATCTCGTACGAGGCCGGCATCCTCGAGGACCCGGACACGACCCCGCCCGCCGACATGTGGAAGCTCATCAACGGCCTCGACAAGTGCCCGACCACGCCCGAGCGCATCTCGATCACGTTCAAGAAGGGCATCCCCGTCTCGCTCCTCATCCACCCGGACGGCACGCAGGCCGTCGCGTCGACCGAGGGCAACGAGGTGACGGACCCGGTCGAGATCTTCCTGACGCTCAACGCGCTCGCGCGCAAGCACGGCATCGGCCGCATCGACATTGTCGAGAACCGCTTCATCGGCGTAAAGTCGCGCGGGTGCTACGAGTCGCCCGGCGCGACCATCCTCCGCAAGGCCCACATGGACCTCGAGGGCCTCGTCGTCGACCGCAACGTCCGCGCCCTCCGCGACCAGTTTGTCACCACCGAGCTCTCCAAGATCCTGTACAACGGTGCGTCGTCGTCGCGCGATGCGATCCCGTCCTTCCTCGTCCCGTGCGCGTTCCGGCACTGACGAGGTACTTCCACCCGCGCTTCGTCGCGCACAGGCTACTGGTTCTCGCCCGAGCGCGAGTTTGTCCAGTCGTGCCTCGCCAAGTCGCAGGAGACGGTCAACGGCCGCGTGCGCCTGTCGCTCATCCTCGGCAACGTCATCGTCGAGGGCCGCATGTCCGAGACCGAGGCCCTCTACGACGCCGAGCAGGTCTCGATGGACTCGGTCACCAACTTTGACCCGAGCGCGACGACGTGCGTTCCCGCTCCCTCTCTACCTCTCGCAAACCCCGCGGTTAACGCTCGTGCGCACAGTGGCTTCATCGCGATCGAGTCGATCCGCCTCCGCAAGTGGGGCGAGGGCCGCCTCAAGAACGGCGGCACGGTCAAGCCCGAGTCGGTCTACGCGCCCAAGACGCAGCTCTGAGCGCCCACCCCCTCGATCACCACTCACTCGCGCTCTCTCTTCCTCTCTCTCTCTCTCGCATGCATAGTCTCTCTCTCTCTCTCTCTCTGTCTCTTGGGGTTCCGATGAAGGGCCGGTCTCGCAAAATATACTGCCGTCTTCACCTGTTTCCGTCTCGACTCGCGGTTTTCGCTATTCTCTCGCTGTCTGTGTTGCGCTCCTGTCTCTTGCTCCGCGCCATAACCAGATTGTCAGGATATGGTTGTCCCCGTTTCCTTCAGCACTGCCTCTGAGGGCTTGTCTGAGGGTCTCCTCAGCATTCCCGGAAAGTCCGCTGGTCGCCGTTCCTCATCGTCTTTTCCCCTGTGCTCGCTTTACTCTTCCACCCGCCGTGCCATGCCCGATCGTCACGCCAACGAGACCCCGGCGGACCGGTACCGCCGCTTCAAGGACCACCGCGGCGTCCTGTACCGCGCGGTCGGAGGCCCCCACGACAAGCTCTTCACCGAGGCATGGTTCGGAGCGCTTTCCGAGGCCCGACAGGTCCTGGCAGTCACCTGGGCCAGGGCGCTGAACGCTCTCGAGGAGCGCGATCCGTGGGCTCAGGCTCGTGACCTGTACCGCGCCGCCGACCGCGACATCCCGTACGAACTGGCGGTGCGTCGTCGCATTTAGCTAATTCCTTCTTGGCGATCTGACGCCGCTGCGACAGGGCTCTGACGACCACTACAAGGCACGGCACGCCATGCTGGAGGACGTTCAGCGGGTGTTCTTCTTCGAGGTGCGGACTCTGGCCTTGCTTCGTGACGCCGCCCTAATCCCTGACCCGCAGAAATTCGCCACTCGCTACCGAGGCGATTTCTTCGCGCGCAAACTCGAACACTCGCACGTGCCGCAAGCCGTCCGCCTCATCGGCCAAGAGTGGCAGTTGCTCCCTCCCATCGCGCAGGTGCTCCTGGTCGCGTGGTCTTCCCAGGCTAGCTACCTGCACTCGCGACTTTTCGACTATGCCCACGGCGTGGACTGCACCACTCTGCCGAAAGTCATTCGCCCTACCCTCGCCATGCGGGAAGGATGGGTGCGCGTCTCTCTGCGCCCCTGCCTGCCGCCTTGATAGCTAATCAGGCCCTTCAGATGCTGCACCATCTCCCAGACAACGTTCTCAAGGCGGTCGAGGCCATCCAAGCCAAAGACGTCGAGCCGGTTCGCACCTTCTCCTTGCTGTCATCAACTTGCTCGCGCCATACGCCGTGCAAGGGACACAAGACCTGAGACCTACCGTGCGCCTCTGCAGGACTATGAGCACTTGCGCATGTGGGAGGAGGAGCACACCGCGCCCTCGCTCGAGATGGAGTCGCTCGGCCGCCGCGCCCAGGTCCACTACGGCATGCGCTACGCTCGCGGCGGCGCCAGGTCCGCGTCGAGGTACTGAGTAGCAGGTGTTTGCAAACAGCGTTGATGCAGGTTGATCCCACTTGCGGCAGCGTTCGCACTGGAGACGCGAACAAGTCTGTCGGAGTCGATCGAGTTGGTCCAGGAGACAACGTTGAGCACAGTTCGACCCGGTCGACCCCCTCTCTCCTACGTACGTGCGAAGGCCTGACTCCTGTCTCTTCCGCGGACTTCCGAGCGATCCTGTAGGCTTTACGGCGCTTCACGGAAGGGACAGTTCTCTCCTCTCTGGATTCCGCACTTTGCGCCCGCTGCCATGCCCAGTAAAGGCGGAGACGCCTACATATCGGACGGCCGCGACGACGGTGCTCGAACCTGCTATCTGAACGTCCTGCGGAAGCTTTATGAGGCAGATGCAGGCGAGGCCTTCAGCCGTGCACTTTCCCTGAATGCTTTCCGGAGGCTGGACCCGTACAGCCAGCAAGGTCTGCGCTCCTGGGCCTCCGAGATTGAAGCACTGGCAGCCGATCGGCAGCATCAAAAGCCGCGCCTCCCCGTCTTCCTGGAACCAACCAAGGTCACACTTCACAACTTCGAAGGTAGTCACGCGCAGGCCGCGCTGAAGCATTAGCGGTACCGCAGCTCTCGAGGCAAGAGAAAAACTTACGCAAGGCACTCGAGCGCATTGCTGAGCGGGCTCTGGAGAAGGCAAGTCGAGGAACAGCTGCATGACAGCAGCCTTCGTCGCTGACTTGACGCCTTCCGTGCACACAGCACAACGAGCAGTACGACTTCAGTCGATCCGGGCAGTCAAGCCGAGCGTCGAATGCGTCGAGCGGGGGATCCGAGCAGGAGGATACGAAGCCGCGATTCCGCTTGCCCAAGGTCCGCCTGCCCTGGCAAGCCCGGGCGATAGGACACCGCACCGCCCGAGCATACAGGACAACAGTCGAGGAGTGGATGAACGGAACGGCGTGGGAGGGACGGCAGCGAGTAGCGTACTGATCTGCGAGACTGCATCGAGAAACCGATTACATGCGCCGTCTGGGCGCTCGAGGTGAGGATGATAGGGGAATGCTGGGGACTACCGAGGCGAAAGGGACAACCGGAAAAAAGACGACGAAGACCGGAAAGAGACGAGAAAGGGAGAGAGACGGTTCACGAGCGAGAGGGTTCACGAGCGGTAGTCTACAAGCGAGAGGTGTCAATGACGGAGTGACGGGCGGCCGCAAGACGAATACGCACCGGCGTTGATCGAGATGTACTCGTGCGAGAGATCGCAGGTCCAGTACGTCGCCTGCTCGTCCCCAAGGCCGAGCTCGATCTGGATCTCGATGTCCTCCTCCTTGAGGATCTCGCTCGCGCGCTCCTCGTTGACGTTCTCCGGCTCGCCGTTGACGAGAAGTTTGAGCGGCGCGGTGCCGTCCTGCGGGAGGAGCGAGACCGAGACCTTGGCCGGGTCGATCTCGAACGGAGGCTGCGAGTAGCCCACGGCGCAGAGGATGCGGCCCCAGTTGGCGTCCTCGCCGTGCAGCGCCGTCTTGACGAGCGACGAGGTCGAGACGGTCGAAGCAATCTTGTGCGCCCCCTCGTACGTGGGCGCGCCCTGCCACACCGACTCATCAGCTCAATTACCCCGCGACCCAGGCGAAGACAAAGCGAGACGCACCTGCACCGTCACCTTGACAAACTTTTCCGCGCCCTCGCCGTCACGCACGACGAGCTGCGCGAGCTCAGCCGCAAACGACGTGAGCTCGTCGCGGAAGCGGACAAACTCGTCGGGCGTCTTGTCCTCCGAGACCTCGGCGATCCCGCTCGCGCCGTTGGCGAGCGCGAGCACCGTGTCATTGGTCGACATGTCGCCGTCGACCGAGATCGAGTTGAACGAGCGGTCGACGGCGTACGTGAGAGCACTCTGCAGCGAGGCGGGCTCGACGGCCGCGTCGGTCGCGATCACGCCGAGCATGGTTGCGTGCGGCGGGCCGGGCGGGCCCATGTTCGGATGGATCATGCCTGCGCCCTTGTCGATGCCGACCATGCGCACCTCCTTGCCGGCGAGCTGGAAGGTACGTGTCCGGAGCTTGGGGAACGTGTCGGTCGTCATGACGGCGCGGGCGCAGTCGTTCCAGGCGTTGAAGTTGCTCGAGAGCGTCGCGGTCGACGCCTCGATGCCCTGCAGCACCTTTTTAATCGGCAAAAGCTGCCCGATGACGCCCGTCGACATGACGAGCGTGCCCGTGCCGTTCGAGGACGAGGATGCCGAGAGGAAAGAGTCGAGCTGGTCCGACATCGCGCGCGCATCTTCCAGGCCCTTCACACCCGTCACGGCGTTTGCACACCCAGAGTTGATGACGACTCCCCGCGCGACACCCTTCTGGCTGGCGAGGACATCCTTGCAGACGGTGACGGGTGCGGCGACAAAGGCGTTGCGGGTGAAGGTGCCCGCGGCGGAGCATGGGCGGTCCGAGATGATGACGGCGAGGTCGAGCTTCGAGCGGTCCTTCTTCACGCCGCAGTGCAGCCCTGTTGCGAGGAAGCCGTGCGGGAACTTCGGCGGCGAGGGAGCAGAGGAAGGGTCGAGGGTGAAGCGCTGCGCCTTTGTCGGCTGCGCAGGTGCTGGCGGCGCAGGGTTCCCCGATGAAGGTTGGGCAGCGCTCGGCTGCTGCGCCGAGGGTGCGGATGGGGCGGGAGCGGGCGAGGAAGCCATCGAAGCCGACGTCGTCGAGAAGAGGCGCGCGGCGGGCGCGAGGGCTGCCCGGAGCGGCGATGCAGCTTTTGCGAGTCCACTCATCGCCTCTGCGGTTCACACTGCGAGCCTGGAGCACCGAGAGCGAGCGATCAGGATGCAAGTTGCCGCCTTGACGAAGGTCCGCGGTTGGCACCGACCGCTCTCCATCGCTCCCGTGCTGGGGTTGCTAGTGCTGTGCGCGATGCTCAAACGCAGACTGGCAGACTGTCCCCGCTGGCTCTCGCGATTCCCGCGCCATCCTTGCTCCTGCTCGTGTTGACTCTCCCCCACCTCACTCTCGCGGGCGCAAAAAGCGATCGCTTCGTCATTGAATTGCGCTTGCATGAGGCTCCTGAATGTCGCCTTGAGCTGCAGTGCTCTGATGAGAGCGTCTGGCGAGGCGTCTCGCTCGCCAGACGCTGTATGAGGCTCCGGTGCTCCTTCCGTCGATGCACCTCAAGCTGCTATTCCGCCTAAGCAGCGAAGGCCGCGTCGTCGTGAGCCACAGAATTCAGCACAGACACTGCTTGGTCGGCGACTTCAGTGAAGCGTGAGGGACTTCGCCCTGCTGAGACAGATGCACCTGCCTTTCACTCACGCGCCGTCCTCGGCCGTTCACAGCGGGTCTGAAGGAGCAGCTCCATCCGCAACCCTCCTCGTGCGTTGGAGAGGGCTGGGAGGTCACTGCGACGCTCCAGCAGAGCGCTTCATTCATGATATGAACCTGCACAGGCGTCTGTTGACACATCGATGTCTTTTGACCATTACGGCAGGGCACTCGAGCAGTAAACGCCCAATACAGAGCAGCCTCGAGCACTGTAGCATTCACCAATAGTGCACTTACTGGCAACTTGAACGAAGTGCGCTCATGCAAGTGGTTTTCGCGGTTCCGCTTCGAACGAAAGCAGCGTGAGCCTTCCTCTCCTTCCGCGCTTGCGCTCTTCGGCGCAGGCAGCGGGGCGAGAAGCGCTTCACACTCCAGACTGGCCCTACCTCGGGGCGCCAGTCGCAGCTTGACCGCTCGAGCCCGACTCTCCCCACCTCCCGACGTTCGACTGCTCTCTCGACCGGCGACAACCGCTCAGGCGGCGCAAGGCTGGCGCTGAGGCGTCTCAGAGACACTTTCGTGAACCGCCCAAAGCCTACCTGCGGCGTAAACAGCGATTGCGCTCGAGCATTCCTGCTCATCGCCTCAGGTGCGTCGCGACCGATCCCACACCGCCGACCCCCGCTGAGCTGATGAATGCTACACGCAGAGCTCGCGGGTGATCTCGTCTAGCTCTGCAGTACGTCTCAGGTCTCGCGGAGCGGCGGATGTGCCGCGCCATGTTGACATCTCGCTTGCTCAAGCCTGAACATCCAGCTGACATACCGCTTGTAGGAGCTCGCAGACGTCAGCAGAGCGTTCCAATAACCGCAGCTCGGAGCGGGGTCGCTTGATACCTCGTGCGTCTTCCTGAGCTAGCTCACGGCTCCTCTTCGCTCACTAGCCTGTCCCCCTTAGTCCGACATGTCGGCAATTCGCGACTTCAAGGACATCCTCGAAAGGCTTCAGTCCGATCGGATCAAGGAGCGCGCCGAGGGCGTCGCGCGATTGAACGACTTCCTCGCCTCGAAGCGCAACTTCAATGCGGTCAACCAAGATCGTGGGCACTCGTGGCTGCAGACGCTTCAGATCCTCTTCGCCGTCGTCATCAAAGAGCGCAATGCGTCTGTCGCCAAGGCCTCGGCCGCAACCGACAAGCGCCTGCTTGACGCCGCGCAGCTGGTCCGCACCGTCGTCGAGCGCGTGCACCGCGTCGTCTCGCGCAAGACGGCCAAGGCCATCGTCGCGCACCTCACGCAGATGACGGCTGTGCAGGGCAAGCTGCAGCCGTATGCGCTCACATACATGAAGGCGCTCCGCACCGTCCTCTCGTACGCGCCGCACGTCGAGCACCTCGACGAGCGGCACTGGACCGACGTCGTCATGCTCTGCTTCTCGGCCGTGCTCGGCGACAAAATCAAGATTGGCCAAGACTTCGCCGACGAGGCGGCGATGGACATTGACGAGGACGAGCGGGTCGGCGGAGCCCTGCGAGCAAGCCCCGACGAGGAGTTTGCGCTGCCGACAAAAACGAGGCGCACGGCGAACCCGACTGAGATCGAGCTCCTCGGCGTGATCGAAGTCGCATTCCGCTCGAAGTCGTCGCCGTTCCTCACCTACGCGCAAGCCATCTTCCGCAAGTTCCTGCGTTTCTTCCGCCTCTTCCCCTCGGAGACGACCGCACATCTCTCCGCCCTCATCGCCCTCAACCGCGTCTTTGCCGAAGTCGACCTCAACGATCAGCGGTCGATGAAGCGCATCGGCCCGCACCTCTGGCGGCACCTCCTCGCCTTGTGGGCGACCAAGAATGCATCTCTCAAAGAGCAGGTCGTCATCGCGCTGCGGTACCTCTTCCCTTTCGTCGTCCCACATCTCAACGTCGGCACGAGCAGCGTCATGAGTGACGTAACGGCCATCTCGCGCGCCAAGGAGCTGTACGACGCTGTCCTCACCGAGCCGACGATCCGCTGGCGCGAGGCGTACGTCCTCGACCTCGACCACCTCCGTCTCGGGCTCGAAGTGCCGCGGAGTGACGACGCCGCGTCGACGAGCGCGCGCGCGTACCACGCCAAGACGTTCCGCATTGGCAACGGGTTCGACGAGAAGCATGCCGTCGCGTGGGGCATGCTCGAGCTCGCTGCGGATGCACTCGCCCGAATCTACGAGGTCGAGGATGCTGCGAGCGAAGACAGGGCGGTCGAAGCTATGCTGACGCCGACACAACGCGGCAAGCGGCGGAAGGTGTGTGCTCCCGGCAATGCTCAGCTTCCGCGAGCTGACACTCTATGCGCCACAGGTGGAAGACCCGCTGTCGGTCCTCCTCGACTCGCTCTCGGACCCAACTCTTCCGACTGCAGTCGTCACACACCGTCTCCAGATCCTCCTCTTCCTCGTCGACCGGCACTGGAGCAGCCTCGATCCCGAGGCCTGCAGCCGAATCTGCAACGCCCTCATCGGGATTCTCCCGCATCCAGACGCGCAAATCGAGCGATGGACCTTCGTCGCGACCGCCGCGATCGCGCACGTCGGCCTGCCGCTCGAACACCTCGCCTCGGACCTCTCGCCTTCGCGACGCAAGCGCGAGAGAAGCGTCTCGTCGCCGTGGGAGCAGCTTTGGTCCATCACGCAGCGCCGCCTCAGCTCGCCCGAGGTCTGCCGTCCTGCCGCCCACGTCGCCAATATCCTGCTCGCGCATGACCGCATCAGCGGTCCCGGCCTCTCCGACTCGATCGAGTCGTTCGCGCGAGACGTCGATGTACAGGGCGGCGTCAACTTCCCCTCGGACGCCGTCTGTCTCTTTCTCGAGTGGAGCCTCGCCATCGCGGCCAGCGACGCCCGCCTCGTCCGCCTGCACCTGTCCGAGAAGATCCTCTCGTGGCTCACGCGCTCGTGGTCGGCGCTTGACGGCATCACGCGTGCGCACAACTTTGGCCAGTCGCGCCCTCATGCCGACCCGCTTTCGCTCGATGGCCCCGTCTCGCTCATCGCGCGCCTGTCTGGCCTCACCGACGTCCCGCCCATCGTGCACGACTATGTCGTCCCCGACTGCGCTGTCGCGACGATGACGCTCGAACTCAGCGAGACGGCTCGTATCCGCGACTACCTCGAGGCGCGCGTGCCGCCTTACGCCAAGGACGGCTCGGCGAACGAGGTCTCGTTCCGCACGCCATCGTTCTACGATGCGACCGGCGGCGCGCCCGAAGACCTCGAGCATTCGACACCGCGCAAGGTGCTGCAGTGGCTCCTCCGCGAGCTCGAAGGGTTCCGGGCGGCGGCAGCGCAAGCGGGCGACAACTACTGGACGAGCATGGCGAGCGACCTCGCGCGGCGGCACCTCGACTTTGCCGCCCTTGCACTCGTCGTCGAGGGCGTCTACGCGTTGCACCGCGTTCCGTCGAACAAGCAGGCTGTGCGGCGAGCGGGCGAGATCCTGACGCTGCTCGCGCCGGCGCTCACGCTCAAGAAGTGGCAGCCGCACGAGCGCGCATCGCTCGTCGGCGCCCTCAGCCCCATCCTCATTTCGGTTCCTGATCGTCCCGCTATCGACTATCCTGTCCTGCTCGATCCCGGCATCGCCTCCGACATTCCACAGCACCTCCTTCCGAAACGCTCGACCAGCGTCAGCAGCATCGATCTCGACGCCATGAAGCTGAACCTGCTGCGCGCGATATGGAAGGACGACGAAACGAAGCAGACACTCGGAGAGCTGCTCGCCGCCCTGCGCTTCATCCTGACCGACGCCGCCGACCCCGCTCCGGCTCAAGCGACCCAAGCCACGCCCTCGTCGTTCGCCATGACGCAAAACGGCTCTACGCAAGCCTCGCAGCGCATAAAAGAGCTCGAGCAGACTCAGCGCGCGGACGACTTTGGCGAAGTCCGCATCGGCTCGCGTGCGACGCCGGGCGCAGCTGCAGCCGGCGGTGCAGCCTCGACTCCGCGCGCGAGCGCCTTCACCGTGTCCATGTGCATCAAGGGCTTCATCTCGGCTGACATGGCCGAGTCGGGCGCAGGCAAAGTCTCTCGCCTCGAGGAGGTCGTCGAGACCCTCGTCTCATCCGATGGCGAGGACTCGATCGTCATCGCCGACCAGGTTTTCGCCGCGGTGCACGCCGGTCTCGCAACGTTCGGTCTCGCACAAGCCGAGGCGATCCTCGAGCACCTCGGCAACGACCTTCTGCCCGACTACCGCTTCGCCCGCGACGAACGGTTCGCCCGCATCGCGCTCAAGTTCCTCGACTGCACCACTCAGCATTGGGTCGTCGTCGACAACAAGGCGAAGGAGGACTTTGCCGCAGACGCCCGCAAGCTCTGCACCTGGTTTGTCGAGGGCTTGCGGAAGAGGGTCTTTGCTGCTTGGCGTGTCCGACTGCAGGTTCGTCTGATGGTCTTCTCGCCCTCTTTCTCTCCGGCTTTCAGCTCACACCTGGCCCCGCAGTTCAACGCACTCCTCGATCGCTACCTCGAGCTCGACCCGCAGCAGCAGTACTGGGACCTGCATGGCAGCGCTCCGAGCAGCGAGGACGGCCTCATCATCACGCCGACCGCCGTCATCCCGTTTATGCTCACCGACGACGATTTCCGCGTTCGCTTCCGCGCGACGAGCTCGACGGCCAATCTCTTCAACGTCTGCTTGCTGACGGGCCAGCCGGAAGACCGCCTCTTCAGCGACATCCGCGAGAACATCGTCACCAACACGGAGGAGACCGAGCGCCTGCTCACGCAGATCCTCTGCAACGCCAATCTCGTCATCGTAGCGGGTCGCCGCCGCCGCGCGCCGTACCAGCTCCTCATTCGGACGAGCGGCGAGAAGCCAGAGCTCACGCCCATCATCATCGCCACGCTCGAAGGCGTCGCGGCGCGACTCGGATTTAGCTCGCTGGCCGATCTCTACCTCGTATACGCCCGCTACATGACCTGGCAGGAGATTCGCCTTGCGGCTGGGCAACCCTCGATCGACCTCCCGCAGCGCCTGCCTTACCGCGCGTGCGGCTTCCCGACCCTGCGCGATGCGCGAAAGGCCGACTTCAAGGCGACGGCGAGCTGGCTCCTTCAGTTCGACCAAGGGCCAGCATACCTCACGCTTTGCGACGTGCTCAAGCGCAGCGCCGAACAGGGTCGGCTCGACTGCTTCGGCGAGACCGCGGCACTTACGCTCCTCCGCATCTTCAGCGACGAAGAGCTCCTCCGCCGTCTCGCTGACCAGCGTCGGTCAGTGGACGACGAAGCGCGCGCGCAACTTCTGGACGTCGCGGCGGGCGCAGGCGCAACCGACGCGCACCAGCAGGAGCAGCTGATCGCGTCGAGCGTCGACGACATGCTCGTCGAAGTGCTCTCGACGGCGTATGCAGCGCACTGGTCTGCCTCGACTCCACTGCCAGCGCTCGCCTTCGACAAGCGTGCCGCCGAGACGTTCTCCCGCATTCTCAGCCTGCGCGAGGACTTCGTTGTTCACGCCGAACCTCCGCCACCGCACTGGGAGCCCGAACGGGCCGTGAGCGTCTGCAACTGGCTCGACCGCGAATACAGTGTCTTCAGCAACGTTGCGGTTGTCTACTCGGTCATGCACCACGTCCTCGGCCGAGCGCACGCCGCGCCGTTCGTCGATGAGCAGCGCCGGCACCTCATCAACCTCGCTCTCTTCCTCTCGCTGTGCCACCGAACGAGCAAGGATCCGGTCATCCTCGTGGCTCTCGTCGACGGCCTTCTCGGACTTCTCGACCAAATTGACATCGCCGAACTCGCCGTCGCCATGCTGCAGTGGACCCTCTCAAGCCTCTTCAACCTCGCCAAGAGCAAGACACCCGCGTTCATGCCGTTTCAGTCCGCTTTTTGCGAGCAGGTCGTCCGCATCGCGCACTCGCTCGTCGCCGCCGAGCAGGCGGCGGTTGGCTCGTCGGCTCTCGCGCTCCTCTCGTCTCTCCAGCGCGACATCGACGCCGGCCTGCGCCTCCTCGGACAGCTTCAGGAGCCCGCCGTGACCGAGGCAGCGCTGCTCTGGCCCCGAGGCGACATCTTCAATCTGAGCTCGCTCGACTTCGACACGGTTTACCACGCCTTCGGTTCCGACTTTGCTCCCATCAACAAATTTCGGTCCGTCGCGACGATCCGCAATCTGCCGCAGTACGGCGCGCTAGTGGCCGCACCCGCTAGCGGACGTCTCGCATGGTGCCTAATGCAGGCGATTGCGCCGCGGGACACGCTCGCCGCCGACGTGTGCATCGCTTTTGCCGACCTCCTGTACGACGTCCGCGGCGAGGCGCCACCGCCGAACATCGACGAGCGCTGGATCGCCGACGCTGAGCACGCTGGCATGGTCGACCCGCAGACCGACCATGGCATCAAGGGGTTCCTGACCACCAGCGTCCTCAAGCGGGTCAGTGATCCCGCCCGGGCGCTCGTCGTCGCAGCCTTCGACACCGCTCGTCTCCTCTTCAGCGCGCCCGGTACGACAGGGTCAGCGCTCCCGCAGTCAACGGACGCGCGCACGGCTTCGCTCGCAGGCCTCTTCGCTCATGCTTCACTGCAGCGCGCGAGGAAGCTGCGCTTACGCGAAGCTCGCAGCCTAGCAGAGCTCGACTCGCTCGACTGGCTCGCCCGCGCTCGCTCGTACGAAGGGTGGGTCAAAGCGTTCACCGAACTCCTCGCCGACTGTCGCGCCGAGAGCGACGCGTTCTTTGCGCAGCTCGTCCCCTTCGTCCGCACGAGCGCAGCCTTCGCGCGAGACATTGTCCCGCACCTCGTCCACGCCATACTTCTCCAAGGCACGTCGAGCGGCGACGCTGAGGCGGAGAAGCGCATTTCGGCGTACTTCGAGCGCCTCCTCGCCGCTCAGGCGACGCACGACGAGGTCGTGCGTGTCATCGTCGACACGACTAGTCACCTTCGCAAGTACGCTCGCCCCGACCTGCACCCGTCGTCCCGCTCGCGCTTCGACACTTGGCTCTCCGTGTCCTGGACAGCGCTCTCAGCAGGCGCTGTCAAGGTACATGCCTATCTCGCCGGCCTCCTCTTCCTCGAGCTTGCACACGAGTACAACGGTCTCTTCACCATCACGTCGCACGGACACGCTCGCGACCGCCGCCTCGACGAGCGCGGTCAGGCCCTGCTCTACGAGATCTACAGCCACATCGACGAGCCCGACGGCTTCTATGGTCGCGAGTCGCCCGATACGCGGCAAGCGTTGCTCCTTCGGTATCGGCACGAGGGACAGTGGAGCGACGCCTTTCGTGTGTATGGCGCTCGCCACGAGGCACAGTCGCACCAGCTTGGCAGTCTCGACCCTACTGCGACGGCCGGCGTCGTTACCTCGCTTGCGGCTTTCGGCTTCAATCGTCTGGCGCTCTCGATCTTCCAGCCCGCACGTCTCGAGGGCGCGATCGGCGACCAGGATGTCGAGCCCGAGCTACCATACGAGCTTGCCTGGCGGACCGACGTTTGGGACCTGCCGATCGAGCGAAACGCCGCCGCGACGTCGGGCGTCTCGCTCTACAAGGCGCTGCGTGCAGGCAGGATGGCGAGGAGCGCAGAGGTCGCTCGTGCCGCTGCCTGCGAGGCGCTCGTACACGAGGTCGAGAAGCTCGGCAGCGTGAGTATCGACTTGCCGCGGCCGAGCGGCGAGACCATCTCGACCATTCTCGCGCTTCGCGAGGTCCACCGCTTCGCCGACTTGCAGGAGAAGGACCGCATCGCCAGCGACCTTGCGCAAGATCTCGCGAGGATCCCGCAAGAGCTCAGGTGCATTACGTCCTGCCGATGTCAGTCAGCCCAACCGCTGATCATTGTCCTTCATAGCTTCGACCATGCCGAGCGTATTCTTTCGACGCGCATCAGCCTTCTTCGCGGCATCCGCGCAAAGGAGCGTGTCGGGCAGGTTGGCGAAGAGTTCAGCACCGAGCTGTACAAGGCGGCGACGGCGAGCGAGCGCGCCTGCCTGCTCGAGCTCAGTCGCGTGGGCCGCCGCACCGGCCAGCTTCAACCGGCGTACAATGCCGTCACGCTTGCCCATTCGCTCTTGGACGACTCGGCCGGACTTGACGTCGACCGCGAACTGGCCGACGTCCTGTGGGCGCAAGGCGAGCACTCTACAGCGATCACGCTCCTCGCAACCGCACATAAGCAATCGCCCACCAAGTCTGCCGCGACGTTCGCCAAGGTCGTACGCGCCTTTCTCTGCTGCTCAATCTCTGGCATCTCGTTGACATGCTCCCGCTTTCTAGGGCGAATGGACTGCCGAAGCCCGCCTGCGGAGCACGGACGAGATCCTCGCAGAGTGCTTTGAGCCGGCAGTGCGGGCTCTCGATCGCAACGACGGTTTCGAAGAACGCGCCCGAGTGCATCACGCCTTCGCCGCTTTCGCAGACGTGCAGTACGAGGATCTCGCACGCACGGCGACCGAGCGCCGCAAGCGTGCGGCGGCCTACACGCAGCGCAAGGAGATCGAATTCGCCGAGATGGACCGCCAGTTGCAGAGTGGCTCGCTCAACAGCGATCCCATCAAGCGCTCGCGGTCTACCGCACAAGCTCACATTCGCGACGATGAACGACAGGTCGCCGAGCTCGAGGAGGCGGCACGCAGCATGCTCTGGCGCGCTCTCGAACACTACGCTCGTGCGCTGCACGCCTCGGACGAGTTCGACGACAAGGTCTTCCGCTTCTGCGCGATGTGGCTCGCTTGCGCGCATGACGATGGCATTCATACGGACCTCAAGCCGCTACTCGCCCAGATCCCTTCGCACAAGTTCGTCTTCCTCGCATACCAGCTTTCAGCTCGTCTCAGCAAGTCGGCCGCCCCGACGCCGTCTGCATCCAACATCCGGAGCGTCGTTCTTCGCCTGTGCGCCGATCACCCTTTCCACGCTTTGTACCCGGTGAACGCACTCCGTGACGCCGCTTCGGCACGGAACTCGCGTCGCACATCTACGAGTCGAGAGTCGAGCGTCGGCGGCGGCTCGAGCAATAGCCGCGCGCAGGCCGCAAACGAGATCTTCGAACGCACCAAGCGGTCCGACAAGCTCCGTCCGCGCGTCGAAGCTGTCGAGCTCGTTTGTACCGCCTACGCGGAGTGGGCGTCTTTCCGCCTCAAGGACCACGCGCCATACCTCGACAGCAACCAGCGCTCGGTGCGCAAGGGCGCGCTGCCCATCGTTCGCTCGATGCGCATCCTCACCAAGGTTCGAGACCTCCCGATCCCCGTCACGACCGCGCACCTCCCCGTCGACCCGTCTGCGAGGTACGAGGACTTCCCGACGATCCACCGGTACGAGGAGCATTTCGACACGGCCGGGGGTATCCATCTTCCAAAGATCGTCGTATGCATGGACAGCAGCGGCGGACGGCACAAGCAGCTGGTGCGTGCCCGTTGATCCGATCCGTGCCATCGTTTCCTGAAGACTGCTCAATTTCGCAGCTCAAGGGCGACGACGACATTCGCCAGGACGCTGTCATGGAGCAGGCGTTCGAGCTCGTCAATGGCTTGCTCGCACGGGACGACCAGGGGCGCCGCCGCAAGCTCCGTATCCGGACGTACAAGGTCGTACCGCTGCAGAACAGCAACGGCCTGATCGAGTTTGCCTCGAACACGGCGCCGCTCGGCACCTTCCTCCAGAACCTTTACGAGTGCGCTCGCTGCTCGCTTTGTAAGCGTGCTTCCCTGAACTGATTATCGGGTACTGCAGCCAAATGGCGCCGGGCGTGCCAAAGCGCGCGCGCGAGCAGCTGCGTGGTATCGAGCTGAAGAAGACGCGCCCCGACAACCGCGACAAGGAGAAAGATGACGCGTTCCGCAAGATTCTCGACGACACGCCACCGCTCCTGCGCTACCTCTTCTGGCAGAAGCACAAGGTCCCGTCGCTGTGGTTCGACATGCGCCTCAACTACGCTCGTAGCGTCGCCACGACCTCGATCATTGGTCACATCGTCGGACTCGGCGACAGGCACGTGTCCAACATTCTCATGGACGAAGCCCGCGGCGAGCTCGTGCACATCGACCTCGGCATCGCCTTCGATCAGGTGCGCTGCAGGCCGTTCACGTATCTTGCGGTTCTGCTGAGCTCACATCTACTATCCAACTCAGGGCAAGCGTCTCCCGATCCCAGAACTCGTCCCCTTCCGCCTTACGCAGAACCTCATCGACGGGTTCGGCATGAGTGGCGTCGACGGAGTCTTCCGCCGATCGTGCGAGGAGACGTTGCGAGTCTTGCGCGAACGTTCCAGCGTCATCATGACCGTCCTCGAGGTCTTCAAGCACGACCCGCTGCAGAACTGGTGCGTCTGGCTACTCTGCCGGTGAGTGAGCTGAAGTCAGGGCTGACACTCGCGTCGCTCGTCGTGCAGGGCGGTGTCGGCGGAAATGGCCAAGCGCATCCAAGGCTCGGACGATGGCGAGGCTGGCGCTTTGGACGAGCTACCCGACGACGCCGATCGCGCGCTGTCAATCATCCGCGGCAAGCTCGACGACCGCCTTAGCATCCAGTACACGGTCAACCAGCTCATTCAGGAGGCAACGAACCATAGCAACCTTGCCCGCATCTTCTCGGGTGCGCCGTTTTGTCTCATTGATCTGCACAGGAGCACTGAATCGCACTACGTCGCGACTGCAGGATGGCAGCCGTACTTCTAGCCGACTCTGCGCTTCCTCGCAGCCCGCAACC
The DNA here is from genome assembly GCA_036244875.1 of Rhodotorula paludigena. Classification (NCBI taxonomy): domain Eukaryota; kingdom Fungi; phylum Basidiomycota; class Microbotryomycetes; order Sporidiobolales; family Sporidiobolaceae; genus Rhodotorula; species Rhodotorula paludigena. The sequence continues at coordinate 672,052 of BQKY01000006.1, forward strand.
CTCCGCATTCGTCCTTTCGCATTCGCACCGTTCCTTCGCATACGCACCTTTACTCGCATGTGTCCAGTCACCACGCTCTGTCGAGTACCTCGCAACAACCTGCAAAGATACCCTCGTCGACTGCTCGAGGCTCCACGCGCCTGTTTCGCGCCTTCCTCCTCGCTTGTTCGCGCTGCAAGCAAGCTTCCGCGAGGCGCGTCAGGTCAAAAACAGCCTCTTATACACAAGCTAGCACATCTCCATCGCTACCGACCCTCCATGAAGCGCTTCTCCCACTCTTCAAGCTTGAACATCTTGGCCGTTTGCCATGCCGTCGGTGTCCCTGCGTGCGGGTCTGCCCCTCCCGCCAGCAGCGCCTCAATCACTTCCCGCTCATTCTTGTATACGGCGCCAGACAGCGGCGACTGGCCGCGGTCGTTCAGCCGATTCGGGTCGGCGCCGTGCTGCAGGAGGAGCTTGACGACTTCGGCATGGCCGTGATACGCCGCAAGCATGATCAAAGTGTCGCCGTTCTGGCCAGATTCGTTTGGCAGTCAGGGAGGGGTGACAAAGGCGTGAGACTGGATCGAGCGTACCTCGTTGGTCAAGTTCGCCGGGAGGCCAGCCTCGAGCGGGGCCTTGAGCGTATCGACGTTGCCCTCTCGCACAACAGTGAAGAACTGAGAGCATATGAAGCCAGCGAAGCGGCGCGCAAGCGAGAGAAGCGAGATGTCAATGCCGTCAGTGCGAGTCGACAAATCGAGAAGGACGAGGAGGATACGGACTTGACGAGCGTAATCGAGGGCTTCCTGCGGGATTCGTGCGGGCATCTCTTTCGCTGTGTCGGTCATTCTGGACGCAAAGGACGGTGCGGTTGGAGCGCGAGAAGCGTCGACTTGGCCGCGGAACTGATGAAGTCGGTCGCGCTCCTTCATCTCGTCTCGACGGCTTGCTGGACTGCAGAGTGCGCGCGCGATGGGTGTAAGCACGTGCACAGGATGTCTCTGCCAGCAGCTCACCGCCGAGTCGCCTGCAGGATGACCGGTGGAGCTACCTCAACACGAGCTTCTCAGCCGCCAACCACCTGCTCGACGAGGAGGACGAGCGCCTAGGGTGGGATCTGCCAGATGACGGTGCGTGTGCCGCTGCGCGCTGAGCGAGACGAGCTGACGATGCTGCCCGCACGCAGACATTCAAGTTCCGGCTCACCTTCTGCCGCCATACCAGGACGAAGACGACGAGAGTGCGGTCTTCTGACGCTATCACAATCGCAACGTGTGCTTACATTCCCTCTGCAGCCGTCTTGCCCTCACAAGCGCATCCCTCCTACCCCTACGGCAACCCTTACAAGCCGCACCTCGCCGCCAGCCCGTCCCGCCGCGCCGCCGCCGCCCGCGCCGCCGCCTTCGAACCCTCGACGCACTCTGCATCACTAGCGACGACTCTGCCGACGCTCGAGCTGCGCGAGCTGTTTGAGCGGACGACGTTCGGCGATGCGCCCGACCGGCAATGGCACGAGTTGCATCTCGGCGGCTTGTTTGGGCGCAAGACGCGCGCCGAGCAGGAGGAGGACGCCGAGCTGCGAGATGCGCTGCAGAATGCGCACGGGGACGCGGGGCAGCCAGCGGGACAGAACGCCGGAGACGCGCCGGAGGAGGAGAGCGACGGTGAGGGGGCGGACATGGACGAGGAAGGATCGCAGGATGGGCAGGCCATGCAGTGAGGCGCGTTGTGTACCTCTTAACGTCCTTCCCTCGTTGTTGCCATACTACGCTTGCATTTCTGGAATGCAAAGGCCTGATCTATATTCACAACAACGGCCGAAGTAACGGCAATGCTACTGAACAGACATGAGCGGGGGCTATGGTAAAGCGTCGTCGAGGTGGTTCCTACTTCCGCAAACAGCACGGTCTATACATTGTCCTCCTCCGCCTGGAGGCGCCACCCTTCGAAGATCAAGTCCGTCACGGCGTAGCCGACTGCGCCCTCTTCTGGCCGATCATTCGCGTCTCGACTCAGACGCTGCCAATGCCTGCCGTCCTGTGTTGCGTCTGGTCGGTCGTTGTAGATCGGGTAGACTTCGAGAGGCTGGATCGTCGGGTAGCTCTCGAGCAGCCTGCAGGTTGTTCGAGGTCAGTTCGGCACTAGACAGACGGGTGGCAGAGGGACGTACTTGAGCAGACCCGCATTCACAGGCTCCAGAATTCGGCGCTGAATACGCCACAGGTCGAAGCACGCAACCGACTGCACCGCTCCTGCGCTCGTCCTCGCAACAATTTTGGCGTTCGGTGCCGCCTTGACGAGCGCGTCGAGCAGCAGCTTCATGTGCTCAACGTAGGACTCGGGCCGCGGGTCGTTGCGCGTGAGCCACAGCGCGACATTGAAGAAGATGTGGGTTGCGGGCGTGTCGAGCGTCGTGAGGAACTGTGTGAGGCGGGTCGGCTCGCCTTCGGGTTCCCAGTGGAAGTGCAGGTGCGAGATGCCGCCATCGGTGCGCGTGTACTTGATGTACTTGTCGCTGCGAGGTAGAGAAGCGGGTCAGCGGACGACCTTCCCAGGGCGCCGGAACATGAGCGAACCTCTGCTCGTAGTTGCCGAAAGCAACGACTGCGATAGGAACGTCGTCAGCACAAGTGTGAAATGTGCAAGTGAGCAATCGCACGCACATTGGCAAATCTCGTGGTCTGGCAGGTACGTTTGGCAGAACAAGTCGCGCATGACCGAGTCGCCAAAGACAACGAGACGTTCGGGCTTGACTGTCTCGATCCACTCGTCGAAAGAGCGGTGGTGAGGCTTGCACTGGTACGGCGCCCAGATGTACTCGAAGCTGGAGTAGTCGGTCAGGCCCTTCGGCTGACGGCGGTTCAGCTGCGGGTTTCGTGTCAGCTCAACTCTCTTGAGCATGGAAGAACGAGACGCACGTGACTTTCGAGCCAGTTGTAGAACGGCGAATCGGGCTCGTGGTGCTCGAGATCGACGTAGGCCTTCGAGACCCACCGCCCGTCGGTCAAGTCGTCGCTCGCCATGCACTCGCGCGCATAGTCGAGCGGCTGCTCGCCGACAACCTCAACGTGCCTCGGCGTGCCCGAGACGGCAAGCATGTGGTCTGCACAGAGAGCAGCGGTCAGGGTCGCCGTACGATACGGGAAGGTTGGAGAATGCGCGTACAGGGCTTCGTCTCGCCGTGATTCCATTGGTCGCACGTGTCGTGCTCGGGCCACGCGAAGACCTGGTACCAGCCCGGGTCACGCACCGCGTCGAACGTGACCTCGACGCGGCGGTCGTCAAGGACCCTCGACTTCTGGTGCAGCGGCGAGTGCATCGTCGGGCCGACAAAGAGGACGCGGTACGCCGGCGCGCACAGCGCGACGTCGTTGTGTCGGCAGTGAAAGATGATGGAGGAGGGCTCGGAAGCCGAGATGGACGAGCGCATGAATTCGACGAAGACGTTGTAGTCTGCAGTCGGGCGAGATCAGCCCACGTCGCTTCTTCTGGTTTCAGACGTTCCTGCTCACCGTATTCAATTGGCTTCTTTGGGAACAAGGGGTTGTAATTCGGCGGCCAGTCGGTCAGCGACGCATTGGTCGTCTCGTGCACAAGCAGCGTCGCGCTCCATCTCGAGCTCGCGCCGCCCAGCAACCCGGTTCCAGGCGTCAACTCCGTCGACGCCAGGTAGAACACGATGCTGAACAGCGCCCCGACCACCAGGAGCACAAGCGTCTTCACGTGCCGCGCCGGCCGCAGCGTCGCGGCGTCGCTCCTCCGCGCCCAACCATACGCCTCCTGGCGCTTGGCCGAGCGCGAGTGCGCGTACGGCAGGCCGGTCTTCTCGTCGAACGAGTCGGCGCCGTCGAGCGAGTCGGACGAGAGCGACGCGTCGACTGCTCGACCCGGAAGGAGCGGGTCGGATGCTCCAGGTTGCAGCATCATCGCGGCCAGGTCGTCGTCGGCGTAGTCGTCGTCGAAGAGCGGCTCCTCGACTACGACAGAGAGGTTGGGCCGCCGGCTGGGCGAGCGAGGCGAACGGGGAGAGCCAGGCGTCATGCTGCTTGGCGGAAGCGGACGGGACGCGCGTTCCTTGTCGCGAGAGAGGCGAAATGCGGGGTTTGTTGAAAGAGCGACGAAGGTAGGTTAAGCCGGAGAGCGCCAGGCTTTCAGTTCAAAGCGAGCAGAGCGAGAGAGAAGGTAGCGGACGACGAGCAGAGCAACCGACAACCGCAGCGCCCGAGGCAGCACAGACCCGCTCAAGCGGGCTCAAGCTCTCTCGGAAAGCACAGGAAGACCGGGATGCGCGTAGCCTGGGAACGGAGGGAGACTTGGAGCCCGCAACGCGCTCACGCGTGTCGCGACGCCTGCCCGTTCAAGGCATGTGGAGCGGTTCACTGCGGAATGCGCAAGTGCTTTCCTGCAGGAAGCCCGGCAAGCAGACGTCAGCTCGACTCGTGCGCAAGTGGTCGAGGGCGGAACATGGTACGTGGACGGAGGGAGCAAGTCTGTCGAGCGCAGGGGCGACCCACGTGAAAATGCTCGCTCGCGTGCGTGGGAATACTGTCTCTCCTCTTCATGCCTGGCAATGAAAGCGCTTTATGGCTCTCGTGCACGTGTGAGAATCCATCCTTCTTCCAGGCGCGCCGGACGTGCGGGCTTTCAGGAAGTTCTGCGAACGGCGAGCGTTCCCAGCTCCGACCTGGCTTTCGGGACAGCCCGCACTGCTCTGCAGATCTCTCTGAGGCTCCCCCGTGTAATTCGAGGATCGGCCGCTAGGCCCTCGCTGCCCAACAGAGGAAAGGCAGGGATCCCGCCGCTCTCACCATCAGGTCCTCCTCGTCCTCGCAATCAAATCTCGCCGCGACCGGTCCGCTTGGCCGTCTAATTTTTGATGACATTAGGCACCAAGAGCGCTCAGAAGGGCGAATCGCCGAGCGGGAGCGGCGTGTGCAGGAAAGGCCGCTGGCCGGCGCCCGTGCCAAAGACAGCCGTGCCGTGCCCCTCGGCGGCCGTGCTCCGCACCTGGTACTTGTAGATCACAAGCTGTGGAACAGAGCGGCTCAGTCAGCATGCCAAGCGGGTGGGAGAAGAAGGTAGCGCACCCCTTCGAGTCCGACCGGTCCTCGAGCGTGCGTCTTGCCCGTCGACACGCCGACCTCGGTGCCGAACCCGTAGCGGAACCCGTCTGCAAAGCGCGTGCTCGCGTTGACATAGACGCCGGCCGAGTCGATGCCGCGGCAGAAGGCGCGCGCGTTCGCGTCGTCCTCGGTCACGATCGAGTCGGTGTGGTGCGACGAGTGGTTGTTGATGTGTGCGATGGCGGCGCCGCACGAAGGGACGGCCTTGACGGCGAGGATGAGCTCGAGGAACTCGGTGTCGTAATCCTCGGCGGTGGAAGGGGTGACGAGGGACGAGAAAGAGGGGAGGGACGAGATAGACGGGTCGGAAGAGAGGGCGGAGAGCGTGGCCGGGTCGCATCGCAGGGCAATGTTGGCGGCAAGGAGGGAGGAGGCAAGCTTGGGCCACAGTGTCGGGAGGAGCTTCTCGTGGATAAGGAGGGTTTCTGCCGAGTTGCAGGCGGCGGTGTAAGTGGTCTGCGAGAGTCGAAGGTCAGTGCGGTACTGTAGCACGAAGGGCGTGCACGCACCTTGGAGTCAACGACGACGTTGATGGCCTTCTTCTCGACAGCGGTCTCGTCAACGAAGACGGCGCACAGCCCGTCTGCGTGGCCCATGACCGGTATCCGCGAGTCGTTCTGAATGCTCCGGACGAGCGAGTTGCTCCCTCGCGGGATGACGAGGTCGATGTAGCGATCCTGCGAGAGGAGCGACGCGATCTCGTTCCGGGTCGAGACGGTCTGGATGTAGGCGGGAGGGAGGGCGGTCGTGGCGAGGGCGCCCTGGATGACCTTGGTCATGACGGCCTGCGTGTTGTTTGACTCCTTGCCGCCCTTGAGGATAGCAGCGTTGCCTGCGAATTGGAAAGGTCAGCTGCGGGCGTTTCTCCACCCGAAAGTGGCCGCGCGGAACGGACCCGACTTGATTGCGAGGGCGGTGATGTTGACGATGACCTCCGGGCGGGCCTCGAAGATGACGAGAAGGACGCCGATGGGGCACGTCACGCGGTGGAGCTCGAGACCCTCGTCGAGCGTGCGAGCGTAGGTGACCTGGCCGGTCGGGTCGGGAAGCGAGTCGACGTCGAGGATGCCCTGGAGCATGTCGTCGTACTTGGAAGGGGACGACTCGAGGTCCAATCGTTTGAGCAGGCTCGACGACATCTTTCCTGCTGCGACCTGGGCCCGAGCATCCTGCGTGCAGCGGATCTCGACATCAGTCAAGGCGGAACCGCGGCAAGGTGCGAGTGGGGGCGGCGACTGGCACCCCTCGCTGGCGGGCTGAGAGGATGCACGGGCTGCTCACCTCGATGTCCTGCTTGTTGGCCTGGAGAATGTCTGCCTTTGCGGCGGTGAGGGCGTCCTTGAGGGCGACGAGGGCGCGGTGCCGCTCGTGCGCGTCGAGGAGCTGCGAGGCGTCGAACGAGTCCTTTGCCTGCTTGGCGATCTGCTCTGCACTGCTCATGGCTGGATCCGGCTCGTCTGGAGCGAAGGGAGCCGAGGGGAGAGACCAAGTCGAAGCGGAGGAAGCGGGGGAAGTCGAGGCTGCACCCCTCCCTCTCGCCGCCTCGAGCCCAGAGCAGAGCAGAGCAGAGCCTGGGCGAGGCCAGCAGCTGCTCAGGATGGCCTCTCGCACGAGCAACCCTGCCCGCGCCTGGTCGCGCTCGCTCTCTCCCGCTCCCTCTCCGCGCTCGTTCGCGACAGCATCCCGCCCAGTCATCAAAGCGCACAGGTCAGGGCAGCAGTCGAATGCGCAGAAGCCGAAGCCAAAGCCTGCCCTCTCGACCGAGCGCAAGGGCAACGAGCCGCGCTTCAACTACCTTCCCAACTCGTCCCCGTTCGACCCCTCCCCCGTAGACCCAAACGTCGCCGCCTTCCGCCCCGTAACCGCAAAGGAGCTCGTGCGCCTCCGCGAGCCGCCTAAGCGCGTCCGCATGCTCTCGCGCGACTTTATCGAGGACTCGCTCTACAACCCAAACTACGGCTACTTTGCGACAAAGGTCGAGATCTTTGACCCCGACGTCGCAAAGATCCGCTCGGCAGCATCGCAGGGGACCGGGAAGGGCAAGGGGCGGGCGCCGAGCGCGCGAGAAGAGGAGCTGCAGGCCGCAGAACGCGCCGAAGGATTCGACTTTGGCGCGTTCCGCACGACGGCTCAGTTCGAGGACGAGGTGGCACGGCGGTACATGGTCTTCGAAGGACGGGGGAGTGGACATGAGGGCGAGGGAGAGGGAGAGGCCGTCATGGGCAAGGGCGTCGGACGGCAGGTCTGGCACACGCCGACAGAGCTCTTCAAGGTGCGTCGGCTCTGAGTGCGCTGTGCTGTACCGCGGCTCATCTCAAATGTACACAGCCCTGGTACGGCCGCGCGCTCGCGCGCTACCTCTGCGCGTCGTACAAGCTCAACCTGTTCCCCTACAACGACCTGATCATCTACGAGATCGGCGCGGGCAACGGTACGCTCATGGGCGACATCCTCGACTACCTCGCCGCGCACGAGCCCGAGGTCTACGCGCGCACCAAGTACCGCATCATCGAGATCTCGGAGCGGTTGCAGGGCATGCAGCGCGGGCGGGCAAAGGGCGCGGGAGGGGACGGCGGTGCGGCCGAGCTTGGCAAGGAGAAGGCGCGCAGGCGCGGGCACGAGGACAAGGTCGAGATCATCGGGAAGAGCATTTTCGAATGGGACCGCGTCGTGCACGAGCCGTGCTTCTTCCTGGCCATGGAGGTTCTCGTGCGTCTGCCCCTGTCCACCTTCTCGGCCTCGGAGTAAATGCTCACGTCCGGCTTCGCTCGACAGGACAACTTCCCGCACGACGTCGTGCGTTACACGACGGACACACATCAGCCGATGCAGTGTGTCGTCTCGGTCGACGCGACAGGCGACTACGCCGAGCTGTACGAGCCCGTCTCAGACCCGCTCATCGCACGGTACCTCTCTCTGCGCTCTCGTCTCCCCTCTTCGCGCGCGCGCGGGTCCCCGAGCCCCGTCATCCACCCGCTCCTCGCGCGCTCGCCGCTCCTCCGCTCGATCTACTCGACGATCCCGTTCGCGCCCAACCTCAGCCCGCCAGAGTTCCTCCCGACGCGGCAGCTCGAGCTCCTGGAGATCTTGCGCGACAAGTTCCCGAACCACCGCATGCTCATGAGCGACTTTGACACGCTGCCCGAGGCGATCGAGGGCGTCAATGCGCCCGTTGTGCAGACGCGGTACGCCGGCGAGGTGCGTTGACCTGCTGCGAACGTCTGAATAATCTGCGCAACGTGGGCTGACTAAGCACGTCCGCGCAGACTGTGCCGTGCACGACCTACCTCGTCCAACCCGGCTTCTTCGACATCTTCTTCCCGACCGACTTTGACACGATGCGCGAGCTGTACACGCTCGTCATGTCGTCGTCTGCTCCGTCCACGGCATCCTCCTCGAGTCTCTCGACCTCGGCGCCCATCGCCCCAACCTCGCGTCTCTCGCCGACCTACTTTTCCCCCTCGACCGCGACCTCGTCTTGTTCCTCCTCTTCCTCCTCTGCCGACGGCCGGCGGTCCACGAGCGGCCGTGCCAACTCTCTCGGCGGCGGGAACGGTGCGCCCTCGGTCGTCTCGCACGCAGATTTCCTCAGCCAGTGGGCCGAGACGGACATGACGCGCGTCGGCGATGGGAGCAACCCCATGGTCGAGTCGTATGCCAACGCCCAGTTCATCTGCAATTGAGCAGCAGGGTGGTCTGCATGTTGTCTGAGCATCGCTGTGTCTGGCCCAAAGATTCGGAAGAGACAGCTCGCCCATCGGGCTCGGAGAGGCACCCGCTGGGCGCGCGAGAGAAAGCCGGATCTTCCTGAGCGTCGGGCTCGCTTCTTTCTCTTCTCTCCTCCTCCTGCTTCTGCGCCTGTTGTCGGACGAGAGTGCACGGAACAATGTCGCTCCTCGCCAAGCTGCCCCTCCCTTCGGCGCTCACTTCGCGCCTTGACGCCGTCCTGAGCGTCCTCCCCTCGGCCATTCCGCGTCCACTCAAGTGGGCGTTCTGGGCGCTCCTGATCCGTGAGTCTGCGCTGTGTCAGGTTTCTGGGAGCTTGCATGGGCTTGCCGGGAGGACTCGAACGCACTCGCCGCACGATGCGCTTGCCGAGGTCGAGCAGAGCAGGCGGCGCTTGCCGTCCCGGCGGCTGCTAGGCGATCCTGCCTCGGCGAGCCCTCGAACAGCAACTGTCTATGAGTAGCGCTTGGTCATCCACACGAGCTCTGCGGGCAGGTTGAGGCTGACATGGTCTCGCTTCCTCCCACTCGCAGTCAACTGGGACGGCTTTCCTGGTGTCTGGCACCTGCGCATTATCTGGCCCTTTGTACGTTCTACTGCAGACATCCGAAAGGGATGGCTCAGCTAATCCTTTCGCATCTCCCGCAGATCCGCTTCCAATGGTTCGCTCACTCGCTTTCGCTTCCGGCCCTAAACGGCGCGCTGAACCTGCTCGCGTACTCACAGGCAAGTCAAGCTCGGCAAGAAATGGCCGAATTGGCGTATTGGGAAGGACGAGTTCGAGTTCCGCGTTCGTCCCACCTTCTCACTCGGTCCTTGATTGCTTTCGCTGATTCCCTAGGGCTTGCAGTCAACTCGGCAGTTCCGCGCCAGCTTCAACAGCTCAGACTCCTTCGGCTACCATCTCTCCAACAGCGAGTACAGGTGCGTTCTTATGGTATGCGAGATCACCCGCCCGTCGCTGAACTTCGCGCCTTCATCAACAGCGTCTGCCTTGACCACGTCCGTGGACCCTTCGCTGTCCAGCTCGTTGGCGAGGCATACGGGGTGCGCTACACTGGCATCGTTTGCAGGCTTGGAACGCCTACTGACCCACTCGCTCGCAGATCGTCGGCATGACCTTTGCAATCGGCGGCGTCTCGCTCGACTTCCGCAAGGAGATTCCCCTCCTGACCAAATTCGAGATTGAGAACCGCCTGGTTGGCCACGACCGCAAGTGGCTCTACATCGAGACCGTCTTCCGCTCGCTGCCGCACCCCAAGACGGGCGCGCGCACAACCTACGCCATCGCCCTCTCGCGCTTTGTCATCAAGCACAACCGCCGCACCATCCCGCCCTACCGCGCGTTCGCGCTCACGGGCTACGGCGCCGAGCACGGCGCGAAGAACTACGAGGTCGTCCAGACGATGAGCCAGAAGGAGAAGCTTGCGTGGCTCGTCGGTGACGATGTCGGCGTCAAGGGCAAGAGCATCGTGTGCGGCCCGGTCGAGCGCGGTATGGAGGGACGCAGCGAGTGGGCCGGTCAGGTGCAGATCGCCTAGACCAAGGACTAGACGAGCCGCTCTGTTCTCCTCATCTTGCAAATAGACTTTTATAACGACTACCGCGACGCGTCGTTTCAAGTGAGCGGGCAAAGCGCAGTGAGCAATACAACAACAAGCAGAACAACCCCGTCAGTGACCTTCTCAACTCCCGTCCTCTTGCGGCGGCTCGGCTAGCGTCCAGATGACCCCGCCTTCATCCCGCAACGTCTCGCAAACATCGTCGATGGCGCGCTGGAGGCGCTGCTGAGCGACGTCGGCCAGGAAGTACGAAGCGAGCGGCGCAGCGAGTCCGGCGAGATGGGTCTGCGAGTACGAAACAAGGGTGAGCACCGTCTGGCCTCGATCGAAAGAGCGAGATTCGCACCTTGACACCATCCAGCAGCGCGTTGACGACCTTCTCGCCGAGCGCCTTGCCCAGGCGGCTCTCGAGCTTGACCCGCGGCGCGACCGTCGCGAACGCGCCTTCGAGGCGGATCTTCCTCGCGCGGCGGGCCGACGAGCCGTGAGAGTGGATGCGCGCGTGGCCGGCGGCGCTCGCGAGGGAAGTGGGGAAGAAGGAGGACGAGGGCTCGTCGACTTTGCCGGAGAGGACGACCCGGCCGGCGCGCTTGTCCCACTTGAGCGGGAGGTGGATCGACAGGCCCTCGTCTTCTTCCTCATCTCCTTCCATGCCCGAGCTCGACTCGCTGCTCGCACCGTCAAGTCCGACGGACCCGGCCCGCAGAGCCCGCTTGGCGCCCTCGACGCGCGTGACGGCGACGCCGCGCTCCTCGAGCGTCTTCTGCCCGCCGAGGAGCAGACTTGGCGCCGTTCGCAGGTCGGCGACGATGCGGAATGCGAGCGAGAGGTCGGCCTCGAGGCCGTGCACTCGCAGGACGAGCTCGCGCTCGCCGGCGAGACCACGCTCTCGCGCCGCGGTGGCGCTCCGGCGTGGCTCGAGGAGGTCGAGCGCGGCAGGTGCGAGCTCGATGACGGCTTCGGAGAAGGAGAGGCGGTCGAAGGTCCCGGGAGAGAAGGTGACGGCGGGAGGGCCGCGGGTGAGCTGGTTCAGCAGCGGCGACGAGAGGATCGAGTATCGCAGGCCCGTCTGGTCCGAGCGGGCAAAGACTGGGACGGAAGTGTCCCCTGCATTGCCGTTCGCGTCCGTCTCAGAGGGCGACTGGCGCAGGGCGAGGGAGTGGATGTGCAAGGGGCCGGAAAGAACGGCGGAAAGTCGGACGGGAGGGGCGGCAGCATCTGACGAGGGAAGTCCTGCGGGTGGTGACAGGCTGGCGTGGCGGCGAAGGAATGTGTCGCGGTCGTCGCGAGAGAGCGACGCAAAGCTGTCCGGCTCGACGTGCTTAGCGGCGAAATGAGCGAGGTCGGCGAGCAGGTCATCGACGACGTGACCCTCCACGACCTCGCGTATTAGGTACTTGACAAGCTGCTGAGTGAACCAGCGGACGACTGACGTATTCCGAAGTCGCGGAAGAAGGCGCTCGATCCAGGCGAAGGGAACGAAGCCTGCCAGCAGGAGAGTCGAGACGTGGCCCGGCTCGAGTGCCGAGCTGACGACTGCGAGTCCTGGTTGGCTGGGCTGTACGTCGCCCGTCGTGGGGAGATAGACGGCCTGCATCGCCAGGTCGGTGGCCGCGCTCTCGAGCGCCAGTTCCACCCTCCCAGATCCTTTCCACCCAAAGCCACCGCCTCTTTCGCGTTTCTGCGGTCTGTCGCCGGGCTTCTCGAGTCGTGCACCCATGCGCACGCCAACGCTGCCGGTCAGACTCAGGTCGACACCCCCTGCGGATACCCGGACTGCCTCGCGCAGCATGTCTCGCGCCCGTGTGGTAGCATGCCCGATGCGCAAGCGGCTGAAGACGACTTCGGAGGTGGTGATGTCGGCATAGAGGAGGACGCTGCTGTCGGAGAAGGGAAGCTGGATTCGCTTCTTCAGGCGAGGGAGCCGAGTCCTGCGAAGGCTCGAATGTTCAGCGCGGCCCTGCGGGAATCGCAGTGTCGTATACGCACACGGGGATGATGGTCAAGCCGTCCAGGTCGAGGCTGGCCACGGTTGAAGCCAGCGCAGGTCCTGGTGCTGAGCAAGGTGCTCCGCGAAGCTGGGGCGGAGGTGCAGCTGCCGCCGGGGAGTACCAGACCCACAGTGCTGCCGCGAGGGCTGCAGCGAGAGCGAGCCAGGTTGCCCACATCCCACACGTAAAGGCGAGAGAGAAGGCAGGAAGTGGACGCGAGATGACGACGAGGCGGTGCACCTTCCACGCGGAGAGCGGACGGGGTCGGCGTGACCAGATTTCCGTTGAGCTTCGGTAGGCTTGCAACGGCTCTCCTCGTGCTTTCTCACTGCACCGGCGCAGACAAGACTGCAAGGCGCGAAGGGAGGGGGAAAGGGCCGATCGGGTCATGCGCGCGCCCCTTCGGCGCTTCCGCGCGCGCATCTTGCGCGTGATAGCGCGGCTTTACTTGTTCTGCTTCTCCCGCTTTCATCGATTCGCACGGCTCTCGCGCACGCCTCCCGCCTTGCGCGACCTTGTCAGGCGTGCCTCGCCCGTCTTCACCGCTCCGGGGACTGCTGCTGCCCGACCAAGTGCTCTTCCCCTTCCGTCCCGCGACTCGTTCGCCATCTTCGATCGCTTCGGGGCAGGACTCGCAGGTGCGTCTTTCCCACGGCCACAAGCGATGCAACACAGGCTCACACACTGTCGAGCGCATGCAGAGCCGTCCTTGTCAACAGCGAGCGCCTGCTTCGCGTGCGAGATCTGCGCCCGACGTCAAGCGTCAGTTCCTATCGGCCGGCCACTTTGGCCCGGCGATTCGGGCTCGAACCTGCGCTTAGGCAGTGCGCTCCGAACTCGTGGGAAACGGACCGCCCACACACCGCTGCACGTCACGCTAGGGGACCTAGCGGCCGATTCTTCACTCTCGTCGTCGAGGTCGCATCTCGTCTATCCCCCGCCTCCTCCCCCACGCTCTCTCTCTCTCAGCCTACCCTGCACCTCCATCATCCCGATCACGAGCAAAGATGGAGCAGTCTGACTGGCAGACACGACCTGTCCCGATCGACTCGCGAGTCACGTTCTCGACCGATGCCTGCGTCGACGACGAGGGCCTGCCAGTGACTCCGACAGACCCCCTCCCGCCCCAGCTCGTCACACAAAAGGGCAGCCAGGTGGTCAGCATGTCGTCGACCCGCTCTCCGCCGCCATCCTCCATCCTCGAGATTGCGCTGTCGAGCTCGTCGCTGGCGCCTTTCGCCCTGCGACCACCAAGTCGCTGCATCTCCCCCCCTCCGTCTCCTCCTACACCTCCTACGCCCGAGCTGCGCCGTCGCCAGCTCCCCGAGGGCTACGAGGTCATCCCCTTCATCTCGTCGGACGAGGACGACGACGGCCGGCTGAGCAGGAGCCTCACCCCGCCGCTGCACGACTTCCTCTCTCCCGTTCCCGAGCTCACCCCTGACGACGACGATGACGAGGAGCCGGTTTGGCGGACGTCGAGGCGGATGGACCACAAGCGTCGACGGTCGAAGGACGAGCCTCTCCCGCCGAGTCCACCACGAACGCCGTCCCCTCAGATCGACTCTGCCGCATTTTCCAACGTATGGGCGACAGCCCCGATGAGACCTGAGGGCACTGTTTCCGCACCGCCTTCGCCGTCCCGCCACCGTTCCCTCACGCGATCCAACCTCCCTTCTCTCCGCAACCAGCTCTCTCCGCCTCTCTCCGCTGCCCCCACCGTTCCATCGGCTTTTTACTCTCGCTCGCGGTCCGCGCCGCCCTCGCCGACAAAGCCCACCTCGATTTCGCTTCCTTCGTCAAAGCTGCCGATCGCAAACCTCGCCTCAGCGACGGCCCGACGGCGCGGCGCGTCTGCAGCGGCAGCCACGGCTGCTTCGGCTACGTTGTCGAGCACGGCGGCGCCTGCAAGTGGCAGCCGCACTGTGCCTGGCGTTTCGCCGTCAGAACGCGGTCGGTCCCGCTCGTCGCGGAGGGCAATCGAGGAGGGCTCGTTAAGGGTGCGCAAGGCGGGCGAGGAGGTCGTCGAGTTGGAGTTCAGGTCGTTGAGGCGGCCCTCGGGTCGGGAGGTTCGCGAGCGCGACATCGAGCCGCTAGAGTCCGACGCGCAACGGTGGGAGCGCGAGATGGGGCACGGCTTGCAGCTCTCGTTTGGGCCGGAGCCGCCGGGATTCAGTGCGGGTGCGCACGAGGACCAGCGGGTCGATGCCGCGCGACGCTGCGACGACCCGCACTCGCTCGACTACTTCGAGGCCAACTTTCAATCGCTGCCTCTCCTCCGCCTGCGCCACGCCCTCTCGCTCGCAGCGACGTTCGCCGCGCTCCCCGACTCGACGCGGCGGCGCTCGAAGGACGCGCCCAAGCTCCCGTCGTCGCCGTGCTACACGCCGCCGAGTGCGAGGGGCGCGGGCGCTCCTGCGGCCATTGGCTCGATGGTCTCGCAGCAGTACCGCCTGTATGCGATGGGCCGCGCCAAGGCGCAGCGCACGGGAGGAGTCGGGTACTGGGAGGGGGGAACCGCTGCATGGGACTGCCTGCTGCTCGACTGAACGCGACGCGGAAGGAAGTGGCTGTTTTCCGGTCTCGTTGCGCCGGCCTTGTCCCCATCTCTTGCACATACTGTAGCACATCTCATTTGTTGCTTGTCTGGTTCCTCGCGCACATACATTGTTGCAACGATTCTTCCACCTCACTTCTCTGGATGAGCGTGATGAGCTTTTCGACCAGTGCTGAAAGCGCACCTCTCGTACGCTTGAATACGCTGGGACGCTGCGGTCGCCGGATGAGGGTCTACGCTAGCAGATCTTTCCAGCTGCGCACCGGGTGTGCGCACCCGGGAACGCGAAGAAGGTCCCATTTTGGCTTCGTCCTCAAAAATCGCACGCGACCTTCGACGGGCCCATTGCGCAGGCCCAGGAAACGAGGTGTTCGAAGACCGGAGAAGCACGCCGACTGCCCCGATCAAAGCCCATGCGCCCATGTTCTCGAACTGCGCGGCGGTTGCCTCTTCCGACCGATTTCCAACGTTCCGAAATCTTGCTTCCCTCACCTGCCTCCCAGGACCGCTCGCTTGCGCTGGTCAGGCTGGCTGAATGCTGGTGCTTCTGCACGACAGCAGCACAGGGCGTCAAGGAGGATGTGCACGGCATTGTCAACCTCATCAGCGCTGTTCTGGGCGCACAGCGTTCATACCTCGCGTGGCTCTCGATCGCCGCAACGAGGTTAGTGTGGCACAGACCACGGGACCCGGTCGTGCCTGTCGGCGTATCCGCGCCTCGTGCGAGGCGGGACGAATTTCGTCGTTGTGCTGGCCTTCGTCCTTCTTCCGCATCCACCTAAGCTTCGCTAGCAACTCACGAACGCTCGCACACTGCACACGCACTCCGTCCGCATCTGCGAAGCGCTGCTAGCGCCTTGAGCTCGAGGGCCTGAACCCTCTTGCGCCGATTGCTGGGCGTCGCTTGGACTTCCGACTCGACGCCACGATCTGCGAGCCGCCCGCGGCGACTATCAAGCGGCAATGGCAGTACCAGCCTGCGAGTTCACCGTGCTAGGACAGACCGACAATCCGTGGCGGGACATGCAGTCGTTGATTCACGACCAGATGTACCCGCAATTCTCGCCCGGGCTCAAGGCGAGGGTTGCGGTGCTCATCGTTCTGCTCGCCTTGTACGTACCCTCGATCTGCACCCCGCGTGCTGCACCGCTGACGCTTCTCCGTTGGCCAGTGTCATCATTGTTTCCTTCACCTACCTCTTCCTCAATGTGCGCTCTACGAGGCGGAAAGGCCGCGATGTTTGGATCGCACGGCTTGTACGGCGACCAGCAGGTCCGCACTGTCCGCTCGTGATTATCTCGTTCGTGCGCAAACTGACAGAACTTTGCTCGTAGGACGCTACCTCGCCCTAAACCAATACATCATTTACCCTGCTCTCAGCATCGTCCTCTCCGCCTCTTGGATCGCGTTCGCGGCCTACATCTACGAGATGTTTGGGCCGTCGTACGGCAACCCGCGCTCCCTATTCCTCTGGCTTAGCCTAGGCTGGCTGCCCTTCTTCGCCCTCCTTTCCGTTACAACGTACTCAACCACATCCGCCGCCAATCTTGCCTCGCGCGGGCGGAAACCCGGTACACACCGCCTGAGCCCGTTCTTCAGTGGCCTCATCTGCGCCATCCTCCTTCCCGTCGTACTGGGTGTCGTGACAGGCGTCGGCATCTGGACGGGTAGCCGCTGGTATCGCTTTGCGACCCGGTGGCAGCGCGCGTACAACTACCTTGGCCAACAAGCCGACGTGTACACGGGCGGTGCGCCGGATGCTGCGGCGGTCGAAACTGCGAGCGCACTCCTGCTCGGGCGGTGTGAGACCGCCCAATCGTGGGCGGACGCACAGCTTACGAACAGCATCATCTACATCGTTGTGTCGGCTGTCCTCATCTTTGTGCGTTATGTCAGCTTGCCTCGGCTCCCGCCCGGAGACTCATGCTCGTTGTCGCCACCAGATGAACGTCTTTGCCGGACTCTACCTCCTGTCAAGCCTACGCCAGATCGACGACCGCCACCTCGTTGTGCCTCGAGGTACTCCGCTTGTTGCGCCCCTCGAACCCTTGCCGGCAACCACGCTTCACGGCGACACGGCAACGCTGGCCGACGTGTGCGATGCCGGTCAGCCCGCTGCGTGGGAAGAGGACGCTGCGGTGTCGAAGCTCAAGGTCCACCGCCTTCGATGGGACGTCACGCTCTTTTTCTTTTCGGTCGTGCCGTCGCTGCTCGCCTTTATTGCGTACGCCGCATGGCTTGGAACGCGCCTCTGGCAGGTTATGTGGGATGCGCCAAGGTGCGGCTCCTCCGGTCCAGTCTCAGCTTGAGCCAGTGCTGATTATTCACACCCGCGCAGGTTCGAGTTCGCTTGCCTCGGCATGATCTGGATCTACGCCGCCGTCTCCCTCGCCTGCCTTTCCGCCCTCACCATCAAGACGATCCTCTCGCTCCGCAATGCCGCCCGTCAGAACCTGCCGGACTCGGCATCGTATATGGCCGAATCAGCGCAGTGGCGCAGACGGGCGATGGGCGTCTCGCAGCCTGCGACGAGGGAATCGAGCCTCTCGTCGGACGAGGGCATTGAGATCGACAGCTCGCATCCACGTAAGACGGACGAATGGAGCGCGTGGAGTCAAAAGAGCGAGAGGCACGAGTGGAAGGGCTCGAGACAATTGGCGGGAGTGTCCCAGCGTGTATAGCTGCTTCCGGCTCATCTGGGTGTAGAGCGTCAGTCACCTAACTCTGTTACATCTTGTCTGTATTGCCCGTGTGCCTGCACCACGACGATGTCTCTACGAGACCAGAAGCAGGAGAATCTTTCGACCTTTGGAAATAAGATCGGAATGAACTTGGTATGCACAACTGAGCACCAATACGAATGCCGTTTACGCATCTATGCCTTCCACCCAGAGCGGTCGAGCCATTCCTCGAGCGTGCTTGCCTTGACGTCCAACTCGAGCGACGGGTCCTCGTCGCGCGAGAACATGCCGAAGCAGGTGGTGTTGGCCGGTGTCGAGTCGATGAAGCTGTGGGCAACAAAGGGGCGTCAGTTATCAGACAGAACAAGAGGAGGATAAGGATAGAGCGGAAGGCTCACTTGAAGAGGTCGAGCGCAGCGCCCTCCATCACCTCGCCAAACGGCACTTTGCTCATCATCGCCTTGAATTCGTCGACCTCGAGTGGCTCCCACGCGGCCGCTTCGCCCGTCTTGGCGGCATACCGTGCGGCGAGTTCTGCCGAGCTGTTGCCGCCGACCGTCATGACCGGGTACGTCTTGCCAGACGTGAGCGAGAGCGGCTTGTTGAGGATGGCGGCGACGAAGACGCCAAAGTCGACCTTCGAGTCCGTCCAGCCGACAGCCGGGTCGGCATGCTTGGGCATGAGGGCGAAGCGGACAGTGCCATCGGCTGCACAGGAAGGCGCGAAGTGTGAGCAGTGAGGCTCGAAAGCGGGCGAGGGAGGAGTCAAGGACGTACGCTTGCGAGTGGTGTACCACGGGAACGCGAGATTGCGCCAGAAGCTGCCGGGGAGGAGCGCCGTGACGTGCTGCAGGTGATCGCGCGCGTACTGCTCGACGACGGCCTTGGACTCGGCGAAAAAGACCCGGCTGTACTTGCCGCCGCTCAACTTGGCGATGCTCGGGAGCGACGACCAGATGAGGTGCTCGACGCCGGCGGCTTTAGCCGCGTCTACGAGGTTCTTGCCCTGCCGGATCTCGACGGGAGACGGCGCCGTCATGCCGTAGACGACCGAGACGCCGGCGAGGGCCGCCTTGAGGCTGTCGACATCGCCGAGGTTGGCCTGAACGATGGTGAAACGACCAGCGGCGGCGGCGTCCTTGTTCTTCTCGGCGACGACCTTGGCCTTGTCACTCGTCGAGTCGGTCGTGAGAGCGCGGACGGCGTACGAAGTGTTCTTGAGGACGGCGTCAACTACGCCAGAGCCCTGGTCGCCGGTAGCACCGACAACAGCGATGATCTTGGAGATGGACATGTCGGTTTGAGGCAAGAGGCAGCTGAGAATGAGGAGAGAAGGAGGCGAACAGGCGAGCAGCAACTCTTATACAGGCGCGCGGACGCGACGCTCATTCAGCATTGTATGACTGCTCATCACATCAAAGGCGTGGTCCGCCGCTCGACCCCCCAATGCGGCGGAACGGCCGCCCTTTGTTCGGGCGGAGTGCGGGCGGAGGGCCCGAAACTTACGACCACCTCGCGGAAGAAGCACAGTGCCGCTCGGCAGCTCTGTCAGCGCTCCTTGCAAAGCGGCAGGAGGACCGCAAAGCCGCCCGAGGGTCCGATGCAGGCCTAAACCGAGCAGGCGAGGAGGGGCAGCGAGTCGAGAGAAGCGGGGGAAGCGGTCAAGCGGAGCTGCAAGGGCAGGTCAGAGGGCCTCGTCTGTAGCCTGGCAGCGTGTGAGGCTCTGCGCTCGAGCAGTCTCCAGCGAGTGCCCGAATTCCAATCCGTCGACGTCGCTCGAGAGGACGCGGCCTCCGACCCTCCACACCGTGTCGGACACTCGAGTCGAGAGAATGGCTAGCGCAGCAGCACCAGCAGCAAACGCACCGGCAGGCCAGCCCTCTGCGCCGCAACCGCCCAGCAACGCCAACCCGCAACTGCTCGCTCTCCAGGAGGTGCGATCACGCTCGCGGTCCCCTGACGACGCGTCAAGCTGACTGGGCTGTTCACTCTACAGGACGACGAGTTTGAGGAGTTTCCCGCAGAAGGTGCGCCGACCTCGCTCCAGCCATTCGTCGCCACGCTGACCTCGTCCTCCTCATCATCTCGAATCCGCTACCTCTTACCTCGCCGTCCGATGGAATACTGCGACACCAAACACTCGTGTGCTCGTGGAACCCATAGACTGGGACCAGAAGGACACGTACGGCGCGACGTTGGCGGCCAAGGCGGGTGGCACGGCGGCGACAGCGGCGGGGACGCAGGGCGGCGAAGGGGCAAAGGCGCTCGACTCGCTTTGGGAGGACGACTGGGACGACGACGACGTCGGTGATGACTTCTCGGTGCAGCTCAGGTGCGTTCTCCGTTGGCAGACTCGCGGTTCGCATGCTCGCGACTGCGGCGGGACTGCCTCCGTGCTGCTGCGCGTCTACTCTACGTTCGCTGACGCTGAGCCTGTGCACAGGGGTGAGCTGCTCAAGCAGAACGAGCAGATGCAGTCGTAGGACGACCCGCCTCGCACCCACTTCTCCTTCGACCCGTCCGCCGTTGTAACCACTGCATGCCTCGTACACACTCTTCGCCGCTCGCGGGGAGAGGAGCGATCAGCGAGTCTGGAGGTACTTTCGGCCGCACGGACGGGATAGGCGGGCTCGAGCGATACCTGTCTGCTCATCGTCATGCTGGGGGCGTCACTCTCTCGACGTACGCTCACGCGGAAATTTCTGGCGTAAGCAGCGAACGCATCGAGGCGGAGCTGATCAGCAGTGTCACATGTACGCGTAGGCGCGTTGCGGGCAGCTCGTCCCGTCTCGTATCGTCAACGCATCCAGCCAGTTTCTCGCTGCCGTGCATCAACAGCGAATAGCCTCGCACGACAACGGGCGCGAGTCAGTCTCCGCAAGGCAGCTGTACACAGAGCGGCCCCGTTCACCGCGCTCGTCTCAGTAGGCGGTAACAGCGGCGGCCGACGGAAGCAGGATATGGAAAGACCCAATCACGAGTCTCCGTATAGGAAGACTTGCGAAAGCAACACAACAGGTCGTTGCTGTGCAGGAGAACAATGCAAATACAGCCACAGGCAGCGAGGGCGCTAGTTGACGCGCAGAGCGGGAGAACGCGACACGAGGACCGGCGGGCGGGCAGCAACAGCACGGGACTGAGGGACGGCAAGACGAGTCGATCTAGGAGCCCGGAAAGCAGTCGGAGGCCTCTGGCTTAAGAACAGCTTGATGACGGCGCGCAAGGGGCAGAGAGCGAGGGCCAATCCGCGCGGATCGAGGTCACGGTGAGCGCGCCCTTGCCACCGCCTCCGCCTCGTCCCTGCCCGCCGCACCGCACCCAGCCAGCGCCATGCAGTCGATCCGGACAGGTAGCACGCTTGCAATAGCCTGACGAGGACCCCGAGCTCATCACCGCATTCACACAGGCCTCACGCCGGCACTTCGCCAAGCTCGCCCTCTCGCCCTCCGCACCATCGCCACCACGCCCACGCGCACGGCCGCGCCTGCGCCCGTCGCCTCGTCGACCGTCTCGCAGGTCCAGGCGAGCGACGCGTTCGGCCTCGCCAAGGCCGGCTCGAACCAGCTCAGCCTCGAGACCCCGCGCAACGGAGTCGAGTATGCCCTCGGCACGATGGACAAGATTGTCAACTGGGCTCGCCAGGGCTCCATGTGGCCGATGGTGCGTGGGCTTCTTCTTTTGGAAACCGAAATCGCCGTCCGGCGGACGTTGTGGACGCAGAGCTGATCATTCGCCGTCGCCGACCCCTCTCTATCGCCGCGATGAATCGTCTCGCAGACGTTCGGTTTGGCATGCTGCGCCGTCGAGATGATGCACATGGCCGCCGCGCGGTACGACCAGGACCGTCTCGGTGTCGTCTTCCGTGCCTCGCCCCGTCAGGTGCGTCAATGTCATCCTCGACTCGCTCTTGCCCAGTCCGTTGCTCATGCTTGCCTTTCCCACAGTCCGACATCATGATCGTCGCGGGCACGCTCACGAACAAGATGGCGCCGGCGCTCCGCAAGGTGTACGACCAGGTGCGATGAGCGACCCTTTCGCATTCGTTTCTCCCTTGCTGACTCGCCTTTTCTCTACAGATGCCCGAGCCGCGCTGGGTCATCTCGATGGGCTCGTGCGCAAACGGCGGCGGTTACTACCACTACTCGTACTCGGTCGTCCGCGGCTGCGACCGCATCGTCCCCGTCGACCTCTACGTCCCCGGGTGCCCGCCCACCGCCGAGGCCCTCCTGTGCGTCCCTCAGCATCTGCGCAGGTGGTCTCTGCGGCATCTGCAACAGCGGGGGGTGGCCCGTTGCCTTTGGCGCGGTGCCGTAGCCCGTTATTGCAGTTGCAGCGGAATCCACCTGTTTCGCCTTTCCGCTGCACTTTACTGACCCTATTATATTGTGCACACACAGCTACGGCATGCTCCAGCTTCAACGCAAGATGAGGAAATCGCGTAAGGGTGTCCAGTGGTACCGCCGCTAGTTTGGTTTCTTCGCCAAATCCCTCTTTCGTCTCCTTTCTCCCCTTTCATTGCCTGTATGCCCCTGTACATCATTTGATTTCACATGGTCTGGTTCAGGAAGTCTTGCCTGCAGGCAAGGCTGTAAGTTGGTCAGTACGGACTCCGGAGGAGTTGCCTGAGCAGACTTCGGAGATCTTTTTCACAACAGCACTTTACATTTGCCGGTCTTTGCTTGTTTCCATTGTCATCTGGATTCCCCCATTGTACACTTACGAAGTGCCAGGGCAAGGGTTAACCGCCGTCCGACTCTGCGCCGCCTTGCTCTCGTTCCGTCTCTCTTCCTTAGCCAGTTCTCCCCAACCGTCTCGACTCTACCGCGGTCCTTTGTGGGCACATTCAACTGTGCTCTAACAAGTGGGTCAACACCTTCAAAGAGTAAGGTACACGATTTAGGCCCTGGGACCAGTCCCGGGCTCTACGCGCTATAGCTCATTGCTGTGTAGCGCGCTTCGCTCTCGCAAGGTTCGCCGGTCAGTGTGCAAGCACACGAGCTCGTAAAAGAGAAGACCCCGACAACGAGAGCTTACGATTATTCCGCTGTCCGGATCAGCCTCGGAACGCACCTCATCCTTACGCCGCGTCCGTAACCGGCACAGTACCGCAGGCCTGTCTGCAGCTGGCACGCGTTGCCTCTGACAGGGCGCACTACAGCTAGCGCCGTCGTCGGGCCCTCGAGCACGCTTCTCTAGAGATGTCAACCTCCTCATCAGTCGTCTCCCGCCTCGGCGACGCGGTGCGCACGCCCTCGGGGCGACTCGCGGCGGTCGCGCTCGCGTCAACTGCAATCACTGCAGGCTCCATCTTTGCCGCACAGGCTCTCCGCCGCACGACCCGGCGACGGCGCCTGAAGAGCTCGATCGACCACACGCTCGAATCGGACGACGAGCACGACGGGGACGAGCTTGTTGACTTTACGCGGCCCGTCGGGAGCCGTCGCTCGAGCATGGCGGGCGCGAGCAAGGTCGCCGCGCGGCAGGCGGCAGACGAGGCCGCGGGGGTCCAGCGGCGCAAGGGCAAGGGCAAGAAGGGCACGAGCGAGGTCATTGTGCGCGAGGCGCTCGCGCGCAACTATGCCTTTTTCGGCGATGAGGGTATGGACCGCATCCGCGACAAGTTTGTCGTCGTCGTCGGCCTCGGCGGCGTCGGCAGCGCCGCGGCCGTCATGCTCGTCCGGAGCGGGATCCGCAAGATCCGCCTGATCGACTTTGACCAGGTTTCGCTGTCGTCGCTGAACCGTCACTCGACGGCGACGCTCGCGCAGGTCGGCACGCCCAAGGTGACGAGCTGCGCGCAGTACTTTGCCGACGTCGCGCCGTGGGTCGAAGTCGATGCTCGCGTTGAGCTCTTCGAGAAAAACCGCGCAGGCGAGCTGCTCGAGGGCGAGCCAGACTATGTCGTCGACTGCATCGACAACATCGACTCCAAGGTCGACCTCCTCGCCTTCTGCTGCAAGAACAAGCTGCCCGTCTTCTCCTCGCTCGGCGCCGCGTGTAAGAGCGACCCGTCGCGCATTCAGGTCGCAGACATCTCGACGACGTTCGAAGACCCGCTGGCAAAGTCTGTGCGGCGGCGACTGCGCATGGAGGGCGTCTCGTACGGCGTGCCGGTCGTCGTGCGTCCATACTGCCTGTTCTCGCCCTCCTTCCTGCACTCGCTGACAGGGTTGCACATTGGCAGTACTCGACCGAGAAGCCGCGAGAAGACCTCGGACTGCTCCCTCTCGACGAGGAAGAGTTCCAGAAGGGCAAGGTCGACGAGCTGCACGCGATGCAGAACTTCCGCGTCCGCATCTTGCCCGTCCTCGGGCCGCTGCCTGCCATGGTGCGTCACCCTCGTAAATGTTTGTTCGAGGGCGTTGCTGACTCAACCTCGACAGTTCGGCAATGTCGCAGCGGCCTATGTCCTGCAGCAGCTCGCAGGCTTCAAGATGGAGCCGCTGCCGGTCAAGTGCGTACCGTGCCTTTACATCTATCTCCTGGTGCTGTGCACGCGATGCTGATGAGTTTGCGCCGCGGTTGACAGGAACCGCTACAAGCTCGCTGCCACCCTGCACCGTCAGCTCTCGGCTTCTGAGCAGAAGCAGACAGGCGACAAGTGCGTGGCTTGACGCTCATTCACGACTCGCGATGACTCTACAGCACGAGGCTGACTGATCCTGTCAAACCACTGCTGCACAGCCGCATCCCCTTCTCCGAGGACGACATGCTCTACCTCTTCGAAGAAATTCACCGCGCCAAGTCGGTCGCGCCTCCGCACGTCTACCCGGCGCGCCCGACGGTCCTGCGCTGGCGCAAGGAGCGCGGGCTTGCGTGGGACAACCTGGTCGTGTTCGAGCGCGATGAGGGCGCACGGCACGAGAAAGAGTGCTTGCTGGGTGACCGCGACCCGGAGGAGTACTGGGGCAAGGAGGTGGCGGAGCTGGTCGAGAAGCGCATGAGGGAGGAGCGGAGGTTGCGGAAGTACAGGGTCTGAGACGTTGAGTGAGGCGTTAGACCGAGGAGGCCGAGGATCGGTAGACTGCAACTCTATTCAACCGGCTTCTGCGGATTCTGGCTCGCGATGTTTGCACACGACTACGACACGTTTCCGTCAGCACCATCAGCGCCCGGCGTGACTGTGTTGGCTGCAGCTTATTGACTTCGCCTCGCTCCTCGTCGACTCCTTTTCGCTTCCTGCGCTTTTGACCATGTCGCTCGCGTGGTGCCCTTCTGCCGACGTGCCTGCTCTCCCAGTCCCGCCGTCGCAGCTCTACCCGCTCCCGCTCCCTCCACCCGCTTCGGCTCTCCCTGTCGCTGCCCCACCTCCCGTCTCGCTCCCTGTCCCCGCCCCGCCCTCGCTCGACTCGGCGCGCCTCAAGCTCGCGCTCGACAAGATCAAGCTCGAGCTCGAAAGCACGCGCGAGGCGCTCGACGAGCTGCGCGCGCTCGTGCGCGATGCGGGCGAGGCGCTCCGGGCCGAAGCAGACGAGCGAGGTGCGCTTCCAAGGACTCGCTCGCCTTGAGACACGAGGGCAGTCGCTGAGCTTCAGGCGGATCTCCCTGCTGCAGAGAATGCGCTCGAACAGCAAGTCGTCTCGGCCGTGCGCGACTCGCTCTCTTCGCAGCTCGCGCCCCTCGGCTCTTCGCTCTCGTCCCTCTCGGACAAGCTCGCCGCGCTCCCTACCCAATCTCTCTCCGACTGCGAGCAACGAGTGTCGAACGCGGTCAAGGGCGCGGTGCGCGACGCGGAGCAGCGCCTGCGCGCAGCGGTGCAAGGCGTCGAGCGCGGCTGGGCGGGCGAGCTCGCGCGCGCGCAGGACGAGGCGCGCGCAGAGATACGGGCGCTCAAGGAGAGGTTTGGCGAGGCTGAGCGGCGCGCGGAGAGCGAGAAGGCGAGGGCGGACGGGCTCGAGGAACGCGTTGGGAAGGTCGAAGGCGAGGTGTCGATGCTGAGACGGCTCATCGAAGAGCGAGTGCGTTGCGCGCTGTGTGCACCTTCCGAAGTCAATATTCACGGTCCCCGCACATTCACAGACCGCCACGCCCACTCTGCTTCGCGAACCGATGCCCCTCGCTCACGCTCACACCGTCGTCGTAGCCCACAACCTCGTCAAATCCAGCCAGCCACCGCTCGTCGAGCCCTCGCGTGCACATTCAGTCCTTCTCGCTTTGGCATCCACGTCAACCGCCAACCCGCAAGCGACCACTTCGTCCGATTCACCCGCTTCATCGCCTCCTCGCAAACGGCGCCGCCGACTCTTTCCGAGCAACGAGTGGCAGGCGACCGCAGTGGTAGCGTCGACCGGTGCGCTTGAGCAGCAGCAGCAGCAGGCGTCGGAACAAGGAGCGAAACAGCCGAGGGGCCAGCAGAGCTCGTCGCTGCCGCTCATCGTCGCCGGCAGTGAGGGCGGCCGCTCGACGAATGACCCCGCCGCCGCGCAGCGTGCGAGGTCGGCGCCGAGCGGACCAGGCGCAGCGACAAGCACGAAGAGCGGGCTCGTGCGGTCGAGCACGAAACGGCGTGTGATCGAGCAGGACGAGAGCTCGCCGGAGCAGGCGGAGGAGCAGGAGCGAGGCGAGCGTGGGGAGCAGGTCAAGCGACGGAGGATGATTGAGCAGGATGCCACGCCGGCGGAGACGCAGGAGGAGGCGCCGGGTGGCGATGCTGGCGGTATTGCGTGGGTGGGAGGTGAGGACGAGGAGGCGGAGGAAGGAGAGGAGCCCGACACGCTCGAGTGAGGGCGGGTGCGCGTATGAGCTTGCTGTGCATCTCCTTATACCGGTGTCCTTCCTAGATGCAGTCCCTGGCTGAGTTGAAGAGGGAGAGGCTGGCCCATGCGCGAGCGAGCGACTTGTCGCCGCGCGCAGACTCGCACTCGGGCTTGGTCTCCGTCTCTTCATCTCGCCCCGAAGCAGATCACCTCGTCGACACCATGTGCGTGCCCAGTCTCCAGCAACACTCACCGTGCTGCCCTGCAGGCCTGCCCTGCGCGCGCTCGAGTCGCCGTCGCCGTCCTCCGTGTTGACCAGACTTTTCCCCTCTGCCTCGCCCTCGCCCTCCCGCGCCCTGCACTGCCCGCCTGTGCCCTCCGTCTGCCCCGCCATGCCCTCTCGTGCCGCACGTGTGCTTCTTCGGTCCGCGTTCCCAGGGCTCGCGGTCCTAAGAAGCACATGTCGCGCCTTGCGGCCCCCAAGGCCTGGATGCTCGACAAGCTTGGCGGTGAGCCCTCTTTGCGCACCGCTGCTCTGTACAGATCATTATGCTGACCTCGCTCGCTCGTGACCGCGCAGGCGCTTACGCCCCCAAGCCCTCGCCTGGCCCGCACAAGCAGCGCGAGTGCCTCCCCCTCTCGGTGAGGCGCCCGTCCAGTTGGCGCCGCGCGCTCGTCGCGTGATTACGAGTGATCTCGAGGGCACCCGAGGACGCAGGAGGAATGGAGTGCGACGCGTTGGCGATGTCGGCAGGTTGAGCACGGGCAGGCGACGCACGCGACTTGGCAGCGCATCGCTCGCGCCCAGCCCGCGCGCGTCTGCCTGGCCCGGCAGTGTGTGATGCGTGATGGGCATCTGCGGCGCGGATCGGCGGGCGTGTGTGGCGGTCCGACGAGGTGCACCTCCCTCTCGAGGGCGGTCGAGCTGACCCCTCTCCCCTTCGCCCTTGCTCCCTCTTGCGCTGCGCAGATCTTCATCCGCAACCGCTTGAAGTACGCCCTTACCGGCCGTGAGGTTACCCTCGTCGTCAAGCAGCGTCTCATCAAGGTCGACAACAAGGTCCGCACCGACGAGACCTACCCCGCCGGCTTCCAGGGTTAGTCACATTGCACTCTGTTGCACATACGCTTCACCAGCGTTCTCTGTCATCCGTTGGCCCGGACCAGAGACTAACAGGTGTCGTCCTCCCTTTCCTTCTCTTTCCCCCCTCTTCGCGGCTTTCCCTGCCGTGTAGACGTTATCTCGATCGAGAAGTCGGGCGAGCACTTCCGTCTCCTCTACGACGTCAAGGGCCGCTTCGCCATCCACCGCATCTCGGAGGAGGAGGCGACCTACAAGCTCCTCAAGGTCCGCAAGGTCCAGCTCGGTGCCAAGGGTGTCCCCTTCATCGTCACCCACGACGGCCGCACCATCCGCTACCCGGACCCGGCCATCAAGGTCAACGACTCGGTCAAGTTCGACCTCGTCGAGAACAAGATCGTCGACCACGTCAAGTTCGAGCAGGGCGCCGTGCGTGGCTCAGGCTGTCCCGCGGCGATTCCTGCGTACTGACATGCCTCTACTTGCAGCTCGTCATGCTCACTGGCGGTCGTAACCAGGGCCGTGTCGGCACCATCGTTCACCGCGAGCGCCACCTCGGCGGCTACGACATTGTCCACATCCGTGACACGCTCGACCGCGAGTTCGCCACTCGTCTCTCGAACGTCTTCGTCATCGGCCAGGCTGGCAAGCCCCTCGTCTCGCTCCCCAAGGGTGCGTCCTACTTTCGCTGCGTCCGAACACGAGGTGTCATTGCCGAGGAGCCCTCTCCATCAACGAGTACTGACGCGACTTTCTACTTCTTCCTGGGGAACAGGCAAGGGTGTCAAGCTCTCGATCGCTGAGGAGCGTGACCAGCGCCGCAAGCAGGCCGAGAAGATGCGCCAGTAAACGGTCTTAGGGCCATGCAACGCGACGTATCTGCTTCGAAACCCGCTCTCCTGTCTGCGAGTCGTCACCGCGAGAGATGCGCACACGGTCCTGTCATACGCGTGTGATTGTGCCAGCCCTGGGCATGCATAGGAAAGCCCGCGGTTGCGAAGCGGCGAGTGTACCCAGGAGAGCGAGGGGACTTGGCGAGAGCGCGCGTGCGGAAGGTCGCCTTCTTTCGGTCCGCATGACGCTCCCTCGGCCGCTCTCGCAGGGCTGCCGGGCGTGCTCAGCAGCCTTGCACGGCGCTGCTCGCCCCTCTGCGCGCATCTCTGCCCGCCCGTTCGCGTCGTCGTCGCGCTGGCGTGACCCCGACTCTTCTCGCCCAACCTCGTCGCCCCCTCCCTCCGAGCCCGCCGCGCCCCCAAAACCATCCGAGCCGCTTAGCTCGGCACAGAAGCGCCTCGCCGAGGCGCGGCAAAACGCGCACAAGCAGTTCCGGCACCTCGTGCAGACGCTCGACTCGTCGGCGCGGAAACAGGCACATGCGTTCGCCGCGGCGCTGCAGGCGCTCGAGCTCGAGCGCAAGCTCAGGGAGGTCGGGGGCAAGATCAACCAGGCGACCGGGTACGAGGAGATTGAGCGGCTGAGGAGCGGAGTGGGCGACAAGGGTGCGCTCCGCGCGCGTGGTTGCTGCTTTCTTGCGTCCCTCGCGTGCTCACGACGGCTCGTTCGAATGCAGAAAAGGCGCTGCTCGATGCGCGGGAAAAGGCCCTCCAGCTCAAGCAGGAGTACACCGAGCGCGTCAAGCTCCGCGCCGACTCGCAGCGCGAGGTCAACGACCTCTTGCAGCGCAAGAGCGCGTGGACCGGGCCAGACGTGATGCGCTTCACCGAGCTTGTGCAGCAGGAGCACGAGAACGAGCAGGCCGAAGCGAAGGCCAAGCTTGCGATGGATGCAGGGGAAGAGGCGGTCGAGAAGGGCTTCTCGGGTGCGTGTTCTGCTCGACTCGCCTCCTTGCCCCCACTGACCCCTCATTTTTGCAGACCTCATGCAGGCTATCTTGGAGCGATACCACGAGGAGCAGGTCTGGAGTGACAAGGTGCGTATCTCTGGGTAGAGAGGCAAGCCGCATACTGACCGGCTTGCGCGCAGATCCGCTCCATGTCGACCTATGGCTCGCTTGCCATCACGTCGCTCAACGTTCTTCTTTTTATCATCACTCTGCTCCTCATCGAGCCCTGGCGGCGGCGACGACTGGTAGAGAATGTCGAGGAGCGGTTCGTCGCCTCTCTCGAATCGCACAGGCTCAGTCGCTCACCCGTTACCGCCCTCAGATTACGAGCCAATGCGCAACAAGGGCACGACGCCACGCAATCGCAGCTCGAGTCATTGCAGAACCTCGTGCAGCAGGCGCAGGCCACGCTTGACTCCGTTGCATCTTCAACAGCTGCGCTTGCCGCAGCACCTCCGCCCCCAATTCCGCCACCCCCGCCTCCGCCAGAAGTGATCGCGATGCCCGAAGGGAAGGCCGCACAAGACGCGGCAGAGCAGCGGGAGGAGGGGGAGGCAGATCGCCCGCGCACGCGACCCGAGCGGGTGCTGCAGCAGGCGCAGGAGGCGATTGCCGGGCGCGAGACGTGGGCGGCGGGAGTGGCGGGCGCAGTCGGCGGTGTGGTGCTTGCGGCGCTGGTGTCGCTCGCCACGCGGTAGCTTCTGTTGAGCAACGCGCAAAGATAGATTTCGAGCCCCCTCTTTTCGGCAGCGGGCCGGGAATCGGGGACGGAGCACGTGCCGAGAAGTCTCATCGCAGCTACTCCGTCCGCGTGCCGTTTCGCGCTCTTCCGCCGTTCTGTCCATCGCTAGAAACCTCGATGCTGCGATGACGGACGTCTCTGGTGCCGCGCTCGAGTCGCGCATTCTCGGCTCGGCAGGAGGGCCCGCGAAACCGCTCACGAGCGAAGACGCCGCTCGAGGGGAACCCAAGTCATCCGCTTCGACGCTCGAGGGGTCGGGCGGGTCTCGCGCGGGCAAGGACGATGACAAGGACGTCGAAGCCGGCGACAACGAGGGCGCAAGGGAGCCGGTCAAGGTCAACCACCGATGGTGCGCTCATCTCGTGCGGCGTCTTGCGATGCCATCGTCTCGACACCGGCTTGCCTGACTGCGAGTGTTCGTGCAGGACAATCTACGACCCGTTCAACTTCTCTGCGCCGCCCCCACCGCCCGCGTCGATGGACGACGCGCATACGATCCGCCTCGCTTCCGCCAACTGGCTCTCGCAGCTTCTCTTCTGGTGGATCCAACCTCTGCTCGTCCTCGGCTACAAGCGCGAGCTCGAGGCGACGGACCTTCCGAAGATGGACGAGACGCGGCAGTCGGGCTATCTTGCCGACAAGTTCGAGCAGAACTTTGCTCGACGGCGACAGGCTATCGAGGAGTGGAACCACGCCCTCGACGACGGATCTTTTGTGCCGTCACGGTGGGATCGTGTCAAGTGGCGAATGCGCGCAAAGGTCGGACTGGGGTACCGTGCGGACGGGCGGCGTGAGATCGGGCTGTGTCTCGTCTGTCCTGTTTGCCGCGTCTGAAACGGCGAGAATACTGACGCGCAGCCCTCCACAGGCCCTGTCCGACACGTTCTTCTGGCAGTTCTGGTCCGCCGGCCTCTTCAAGATTGTCGCCGACCTTGCGCAGACGACCTCTCCTCTCGTTTCGCGCGAAATCATCCGCTTCGTCCAGTCAGCGTACGCCGCCCAGCAGGCCGGCGAGCCGATTCCTGGCGTCGGTCGCGGCGTCGGCATGGCAATCGGTTTGTTCTTCATGCAAATCTTTGTCACCGTTTGTCAGAACAACACATTCTCGCGGAGTGGGCAGGTCGGCGTGCTTGCTCGTGCTGCTCTTATCGCGTCCATCTGTATGTGACCTGTTCTACTACCTCCTACCTGTTCAGCTCTGTCTGACGCTCGTCTCGACTCCGCGACAGACCGCAAGGCGTTCAAGCTCTCCGGCAAGGCCCGCCTTGAGGTGACAAACGCTAAGCTCATGTCGCACATCTCGACTTCCATCTCCCGGATCGAATGTACGCAAGAGTACACTGTTCTTGCTGACAGCCCGTACTGACCTGCCGACTGAACAGGGGCTTCGACTTTCTTCCATTTCAGTTATACCTGTACGCATGCATCGCCTTGTACGGTGGGTCCCGACACTGACGGGTTCTCTGCTTGACAGGTTTGATACAGCTCGCCGAGGTCATCATCATCCTCTGCGTTGTCCTCGGCGCTTCCGCTCTTCCCGGTATCGCTATCGTGCTTCTCGCCATGTGGGTACTGCCACCTTGAGCCCTCCTAGCCATTGGTGCTGCTCACTCACGACATGAATTGCATCACAGGCCGCTGCAGACGTGGGCGATGAAGAAGCTCTTCCTCATGCGTCGAAAGGCGCAGATCCATACGGACGAGCGGATCAAGTCGATCTCGGAGCTGCGTGAGTGCGCATCCCTGTTTCTCGTGATGGCAGTCCTAACCCAGCTATCACCCAGTCAATGGAATCCGCATTGTCAAGTTCTTCGCTTGGGAGGCGCCCATCCTCGACAAGGTCGGCAAATCGCGCAAGCACGAGCTCGGCGCCATCCGCAAGCTTCTCGCAATTCGCACCGCCAATCAGTCGATCGCGATGACGCTACCGCTCCTGTCTTCGGTGCTCGTGTTCGCCGTGTACAGCTTGACCGGCAATGCCCAGGACCCGGCGCAGATCTGGACGTCGCTGGCGTTGCTCAACCTGCTTCGTACGTTCCAGCTCGGCCTCGATCCGTTCGCCGAGCTGACCCTGCTGTACCTGTAGGTCAGCCTCTGATGATGCGTACGTGCGCGTCCGTGAGATCGAGCATGCTGCTCCACATACTGACTCGCACCCGCAGTGCCCAACTCGCTTTCGACAATGACGGATGCCTATTCGGCGCTCAAGAGTCTCGTCCCGGTCTTCACGTCTGAGGAGCTCCCCGAGCAGCTGTATATCCTCGACGAGTCGTCCGACCTCGCGCTCAAGGTCAATCACGCCGACTTCGTTTGGGAGAGCTCGAAGCCGCCCTCGACGGACGCTGACAAAGGCAGCAAGGGTGGGAAGGGCGGCAAAGGAAAAGCCGGCAAGGTCGACAAGGCGGAAAAGTCGCTCGGCGAGAAGAAGCTGGAGGAGGATCCGCCGAGCCGGCTTGAGGACATCGACCTGGAAGTGCCTAAGGGCCAGCTCCTGTGCATTGTGGGCAGCGTCGGGTGCGCCACTGCTTCCTCCTTCCTATGCATCACCGTATATTCACGGTATTTGAGCACGTCGCAGGTCCGGCAAATCTTCGCTCCTCCAAGGCTGTATCGGCGAGATGCGACGCATCAAGGGCGAGGTCACGTTCGGTGCGCACGCTCCATATCCTTCCCATTCTCTACTCTGCTGACTGGCAGCATGCAGGAGGATCAATCGCCTACTGCGCGCAATCCGCTTGGATCATGAACACAACTTTGCGGGCGAATATCCTCTTCGGCCGCGACTTCAACGAGAGGCGCTACTGGGAGTGCGTGCGCGCCGCGTGCCTGCTCGCCGACCTGGATCTCCTGCCGTCGGGCGACATGACGCAAATCGGCGAGAAAGGCATCACGCTTTCTGGCGGGTACGTTTTTATTCGTTCCGGTGAGCGCGACGGACTCTCACGCCCAATCTCGCCAGGCAACGTCAGCGTGTCTCAATTGCGCGGACGCTGTATTCGGACGCAGACATCATCTTGTTCGACGACCCGCTCAGCGCAGTCGATGCACACGTCGGCGCGCACATCTTCGAACATGCGATCCAAGGCCTGCTCAAGGGCAAGACCCGGATCCTCGTTACACACGCGCTGCAGTACCTGCCGCACGCGGATAACGTCATCATCATGGAGAACGGTCGCATCGTCGAACGAGGCACATTCGACCAGCTCATCTCGGCCGGGTCGTCCTTCTCTCGGTTCGCGCACGAATTCGGCATCGCCGCTTCCTCGACGGGCAGCAAGGGCGACGCCACGACGGGCGAGACTGCTGAACCGGCGCAGGATCCAGCGAAGCCGAAGAGTTCGTCAAGGCCGCTCATGCAGAAGGAGGAGCAAGCAACCGGTACCATCAAGCTGCGCACGTGGAAGACGTGGTTGAGCGCGGCCAACGGCTGGCTCACCGTTCCGCTCGTCATCGTCACCATCGCCCTCATGGTCGCAAGCCTGGCGCTCTCGCAGTTCTCGCTCACGTGGTGGCAAGAATCCAATTGGGGTCTCGGCAGCTCGTCCTACATCGGCATGTACGCCGGCCTGTCTATCGGCACCGCCGTCTTCACCTTCTGCATGGGTGTCGCGACGGTCTGGTTCGGCACGTCCGCCGCGCGCAACCTGCACAACCTCGCACTGCTCAAGGTCGCTCGCGCGCCGATGAGTTTCTTCGATACGACGCCGCTCGGACGGATCATGAACCGCTTTGCGAAGGACACGGACAGCATCGACGGACGACTGAACGACTCGTTGCGCATGTGCTTGGCGACACTGGCGCAAAGTGCGATCGCGGCTCCCGCTCTTTGCGAAAGGTTGCTCCTAACATGACTGACCGGTCTGCCCTGCAGTCATCTCCTCCATAATCATGATCGCGATCGTCTACCCGGTCTTCCTTGCGCCCGTCGCCGCCATTGTCGTGCTGTGCTACCTTACGAGCAACTTTTGTGCGTTCTCGCTTTTGCAGAGTACCCGGACAGATCAACTGATCGAGCCTTGAATCTCCAGACCGCGCATCCGCTCGCGCAATCAAGCGGCACGACAACACGCTCCGCTCCTTCCTGTACGCATGGTTCAGCGAGAGCCTGACAGGCCTGAGCACGATTCGGGCGTACGGCGAGCAGGAGCGCTTTCTAAAGGGCAACCAGGAGTACATCGACCTCGAGAACAGGCGCGTTAGGTCCTTGCCCTTCCGTAGCTGGAAGCCCTCTCGCTGATTAGCCGCATCTTTCGCAGGGCGTGGTTCTTGACGCCGGTCAATCAGCGTTGGTGCGCATCCAATCCCCACATCACTCGGTCTCCGGCCGCCGGCTGATCTGCTGTACGCAGGCTGGCAATCCGAGTCGACACGCTTGGCGCCCTTCTCGTCTTTGTCGTCGCCATCGTCGCAGTCACCGAGCGCACGAGTCTGCCGCCGTCGCAGATCGGTCTCGTCCTCACGACTACGCTTGCCATGCAGGCCAGCGTCCAGATGCTGGTGCGCCAAGCAGCCGAAGTCGAAACCCAGATGAACTCGATCGAGCGCTTCGAGTGGTACGCGCACGAGCTCCCGCAGGAAGCGCCAGCACAGATCGTGGTGACAACGCCGCCGTCAGCCTGGCCTGCCGAGGGCGCCATCACTTTCCAGGACGTCGAGATTCGCTATCGCCCAGAGCTTCCGTCCGTTGTACGCGACTTCTCCCTGTCAATTCGAGCGGGCGAGAAGGTCGGCGTCGTCGGGCGCACCGGCGCGGGCAAATCGACCATCACGCAGAGTCTCTTCCGCATTATTGAGCTGTCCAAGGGCTCGATCACCATCGACGGTATCGACATCAGCACACTCGGCTTGACTCAGCTGCGTGAGCGACTTAGCATCATTCCGCAAGAACCGCTCCTCTTCGCGGGCACCTTGCGGTGCGTCCTTCGTCTCACATCAGTCCAGCCAAGACGGAGCTCTAATATCGTCGGTGTGCAGGAGCAATCTCGATCCCTTCGGTCTCTACGACGACGCCCGGCTTTACGACGCTCTGCGCCGCGCGTGGCTCGTCGAACGAACGGCAGGAGTTGACGGCAGTGGCCAAGCATCGCGCTTTACCCTCGACAGTCCCGTGTCGGACGAGGGCGCTAACATGTGCGTGTGGTCGGTCGCATTATCTTCCAGAAACTGATGCAAACCGCTTGCGCGCGCAGGTCGGTCGGCGAGCGCAGCCTAGTCTCGCTTGCTCGCGCGCTTGTCAAGGACGCCAAAATTGTGTGTCTCGACGAAGCGACTGCGAGTGTCGACCTCGAGACGGACGCCCGCATCCAGGCAACGATTCGGTCCGAGTTCAAGGACAAGACGCTCCTCACTATCGCGCACCGTATTCAGACTATCATTGGGTGCGCCTCCTCTTCCATGAGCTTGTCTATCATGCCGCTAACCGCCCCGCCTGACAGGTCCGACCGCATCCTTGTTCTCGAGAAGGGCGAGATCAACGCGTTTGCGACTCCGCTCGAGCTGTTTGACCAGGGTGGCATCTTTCGCTTGTTGTGCGATCAGTCGAACATAGCGCGCGAGGACATCGTCAAGGCGCAGGAGGCGTAGAGGCAGGCAGTACACGATCTAGATGCGCTAGATCGGCTTCTCTCGGCTGTATCGGTTCGACAGCCTGTATCTCTTTGACTCTCTTCCTGGTAAAACCTGCAAGCGAGAGCAAGAGCGATACAAGTCTGTACATCCAAATCACGCGAGCGTCTACACGCCTCAGTTGAGACCGCCGATGGCTACGAGCTTAATGTTCTGCCAGTCTTGCAGCCCGTACTTCGAACCTGCGCGAGTGAGACATAGTGGGTGAGCAAGCATACAGGTGATCAGACAAAGGGTGCAACGCACCCTCTCGCCCAAAGCCGGACTCCTGCACACCGCCGAAGGGGATCGACGCCTGCGAAATGGCACCGGTGTTGGCGCCGACCTGTTGGGCAGAACGGGGGTGAGCACGAGGTCTGCTGACAAGCATTCACAATGGGACGGACCATGCCAACCTCGAGGGCCGCTGCGACGCGGTGCAACCGTGCGATGTTCTCGGTGAAGAAGTAGCTGCAGACGAAAGGATCGTCAATCGCGCTCCCCTGGCAAACATAAGTGGATCTGTACGGACCCAGCAAGGCCGACCTCGGTATCGTTCGCAAGGCGGATGACCTCCTCCTCCGTCTTGAAGCGATACAGCGCCGCGAGCGGGCCGAACGTCTCCTCGCGGTTGATGGCGCAGTCGTTGACGTCGCTCAGAACGGTCGGCTCGAAGAAGTAGCCCGGGATGTCGATCTTCTTGCCACCGACAAGGACCTTTGCGCCCTTGGAGACGGCCTCGTCGACGTGCGACTGCACCTTGTCGACCGCGGCAGCGTGGATGAGCGGGCCGTGGGTCACGCCCTCCTTGTTGCCCTCGCCGACCTGGAACTTGCGCACCGCTGCGGCGAGCTTCTCCGAGAACTCGTCGTAGATCTCGTCCTGCACGTAGACGCGGTTGGCGCAGACGCAGGTCTGCCCGGATTGCCTGCGCGAGAGAGACTCGGTGAGCGGAGACTCGTCGCATTGCGGTTTGTACCGTCACGCACCGGAATTTGCATGCGATGACACCGGCGATCGCCTTCTCGATGTCGGCGTCCGAGAAGACGATGAAGGGCGCGTTGCCGCCCAGCTCGAACGATAGCTTCTTGAGCGTCGAGCTCGCCTGCTTCATCAAGATCTTGCCGACGCGCGTCGAGCCTGTGAACGACACCTTGTGCACAAGCGGGTTCTCGCACAGCTCCTTGCCGACGTCGGGCGTGTGCTTCTCCGTCACGACAACGTTGATGACGCCGTCGGGCACGCCGGCTTGGCGAGCGATCTCGGCGATGGCGAGGACCGAGTAGGGCGTCTCGGACGGCGCCTTGAGGACGACAGTGTTGCCGGCCGCGAGAGCAGCGGCGAGCTTACGCGTGACCATCGCGTTCGGGAACTGCGAGAGGCGACGTTGTCAGAACGCACATGCCGGGTAAGTCTCTTGAAATTTGACACACGTTCCAAGGCGTGACTACGGTACGAGGGCAAAGTTCAGTAACCGAGGATGATGATGAAGCGAGAACACGCACTGATTGCGCAGACGCCGACGGGTTGCTTGATCGTCGTGTTCTGTACGCCCTTGACCGCTGAAGGGATCACGTCGCCATAGTTGCGGATGGCCTCACCCGCGTACCACCTGTAAAATAGAGA
The DNA here is from genome assembly GCA_036244875.1 of Rhodotorula paludigena. NCBI lineage: Eukaryota > Fungi > Basidiomycota > Microbotryomycetes > Sporidiobolales > Sporidiobolaceae > Rhodotorula > Rhodotorula paludigena. The sequence continues at coordinate 709,266 of BQKY01000006.1, forward strand.
ATCAGCACTATTCCGCCAGGAGAAGCAGCATTTCGGCGCACGAGAAATAGCTCGCTGCAGGGCAGACGGATAGGTCAGGAACATTGAGCGCCCCTTAGCGAGTCAAGCGAGCGTACCGCCATATGTGATCTCGCCTCGTGCATCAGCCAGAGGCTTGCCGTTCTCCGCCGTGATGATCTGCCGAATAGGGCGGATCAGCTACCAGTCGCGACCCGACAGCGACTTTTCGTAATCACCTGCGCCAGGTCCTCCGAGTTCTCCGTCATGATCCTGTGCGAGTACGGAGATGTTCAGTAGTGCGGCATAAGCCGAGGAAGCGAGCGCGCGAGGAGGACCTACTGGAAGATCTTGGTGAGAATGGCTGCTCGCTCGTACTCGCTCGTCTGGCGCCACGTCTTGAGCGCCTCGTGTGCGTGATTGACGGCCTGTTTCGTGTCCTCGACCGTCATCTCGGGCAGAGATCCGAGAGTCTGCCCGTTGCCGGGGTCTGCCGAGGAGGTGTCAGCACGTGAGCGAGCGCGACAAGGGTCTAGGGAGAGCGAAGGACGCACTGACGACCTTGAAAGAGCCACTGCCGCTGCCCGAAGTCCACTTGCCGTTGAGGAAGCCGCCCTCGCTCTTCCAGAGGCTCGGGTTGCTCAGCTGCCGCCGTCAACTGTCGTCAGTCTCTCTCGTCGCAGGGTGGGAGCGCCGCTGAATGGTCCCAGTCCCTCGACGCACCTTGAGTGGAGCTGCCGAGCTGGAAGCCATGCGTGGCGTGCCCATCGAGCGGGTCAGGGTCGCAGTCTGCGTCATGGCAGCGGGGACGCGGGCAGAGGCAGCAAGGGCGGGAGAGGACCGGAGCGTAGCGCGGGCAGTCGAGCGAGCAAGGCAAGTGCGCAGCATCGTAGGGAACGGAAGCAAGGGGCGCAAAGGGAAAACACCTGGCGAAGCGCGCGGCTGCACTCAGCGTGCGCTCGGAGATTTGGGCGCGCCAACGCCGCAAGGCGGGGGCGATCCGGGGACGCCCCCTGTTGAGCGCTGCAGAAGCTTTTCTGCCGCTTGACTGGACTTGCAATCAACGGCGATGGCTGCAGGCTCGCGAGTGGCCGCGAGCGAGCGACTGAGAGAGCGGACCCTCACGCGGAAGTATCTTGTTCTCTCGGCGGCGAAGGCGCGGCCTGCTTGCACGGTTCAGACGGATGTTTAAGGCATCGTCCAGATGTACCAGGTCGCAAATGCTGGCAGAGCTCCATGGCTGGGCCTACGCGTTGCAACTCGGAGGACGAGAGCTGTTCAAGTCAGCTCGACGATCTTGGGTCCCGACGGTTCTTCCCCCCGCTTGACCGCCGGGTGTTCATCCCGGCCCTCCTTCCTCCTCTCCAGCTCCTCCCTCGTTCGCTCGACCGCCTCCTCCCTCCTCTCCTCCTCGCCCTCCCTCGCTCCCGCCTCCTTCTCCGCCTGCTCCGCTATCACCCCACAGGCGCTCACAAGCCCGCCTTCGGCCGCTGCCGGTGCAGCAAGGAAAGCTGTGTAGAAGACAAGCTTGGCCGACGCAAGCGTGCATTGCTGCCGCTGCGATTTTGAAAGGGGGAGGGTCGTCCGCGGACGGGCAATCAATGGGCGAGAGACGGTAGGGCCGTTGGCGGTACTGCCGCTCTTGGCGGAAGACGAGGCCGATGCGAGCGCAGTGGAGAAAAGGTGATGCAGGTCGGAGACGGCGTGAAGGACGGGCGCGAGGGCATGCGAGGCGAGAGGCGACGAGGAAGCCGGCGAAATGGCAGATATGGGCGCAGGGCGCAGCAGAGTGGCGACGTCGCGCAGTAGCAGTGCGATCAGGGGAGGCGGCATGCCCTACAAAAGGAGATGTGAGCGAAACAGCACAGAGCAGGATCCTCAAGCGCAATTACCTGTCCTTCTCGCGCGACGACATATTCCACCGCATCGTCGAGACTCGCAAACGCAGATGTCGAACGCTCGACGAGGAAAGGGAGGAGGTCGGCAAGGACTTGGATGGCCGTGATGCGCTCGGTTGACTTCTCCGGTAATGACGCGAACGATGTGAGGGAGAAGGTGCGGAGCGTGAAAGAATAGGCGAAGCTGCAGACAATGTCGCTCAGCGTGCTGTATGATCACAGCATTGTGGCGCTAGACACGCACAGGACGGCCACGACGTTGTGCACCAGCTTTGTGCTGACAATCAGCCTGCCATCCGGGCCTGTCTTGAGCGGCGGAAGTTGCTCCGGAAGCAACACTGGTGGCCGCACTCCGTGCTCGTCGTCTTCATCGTCGTCGCTGTCGGCGAAAGCGTCGGTCGGCGCCCCGCCCTCCTGCGCCGCCTTCTTACTCGCCTCGCGCAACTCCTTGAGCATCCGCAGCTCCTGCTCCTCAACCCACCACGGCTCGTCGCCCTCAAACTCGTCCTCAACGAGCTTGCTGACCCGTGTGGGGTCCTGCAGAGTCGCCTCGAATGCGGCTTGTTGTGCAGGCGACAAATACGAGAGCAGTTGTTCCGGCTCGACGGCGTCTGCAGGTGCAAGGAGTGAGCTTGAGCAGGATTGGCGAAAGAATAGCGGAAGGAGCGCACCCAGATCCACTCCTTCTAGGCGCTTCTCCAGCTCCTCGCGCTCCCGCCGTCGGGCCACAGCTTCAGGACTCTGATCCTCCTCATCGTCCTCCTTCTCGGCCCGCTCGATCTCCTCGAGCTCCCGCTGCTGCTCCTCGAACTTCTGCAGCAGCTCGAGCATCTTGTTCTTCTCGCCTTGCGACTTGCCCTTATCGGCCTCGAGGTCCTGAATTAGCGTCGTCCGGTCGAAGGTTTCGGTGCAGGCGGCATGATCGGGCGAGCGGAAGCATGCGAGCGAGCAGTAGGGCACGTTGCAACTCGGGCAGGTATATCGACTGATCTGCTTCTTGCAGCTGTGCGGTGGTTGCAGGTCAGTCACTTCGCTCGACACCGGGAAAGCGAGAAGAGCGGCTCACATTGCGCATGGCGGTGCATCCGCTGTCGAGACAATCGGAGCCCGCTTTCTGCGCGGCTCTGCGTCCTTTGACCGCGGTAGACGCAGCTGCATCCTCTGCAGCACAGCGAGTAGGAGCGACGGTGATGAGGACGAGCGAGAGGGAGGGAAGTCGCGAGTTGGGTCGGTACACACCGCCTCGATCCAGCCGACGACTTGGCGAGCTGCGGTGTTTGCTACTGTGCGCTTCTGTAGCTGTGTCAGCGAGCTTCAGCCCGCTCCGAGCGAGCTTCCCCTTTCATCGCTTGGAACTCTCCATTGCTCGGGCACCGACGCCCTCGTGCTCGAGATGAGCGCAGACACAGACCAAAAGGTGCGTAGAGACTGCCAGACCGTTCGTGAACACCACTGGACCGGTCGCCATGGGCGGCGCTGCGCTGTCGCCCTTTGTGCCGGACGCGGGCGGTGCAACCCTCCCGGTTCGTGGTTCACGCAGCGTGAATGAAGCTGGCTAATCTCTCTGCGGACAGATCGCAACGCTCAGAGCCTCCCTGTCCCATCTCACTGCTCATATTGGTCGCGTCAACGACGAATTGGCCGCCGCTCAGTCCGCCCTCTCAGTCGTGCGCGGCCAGCACGCCCGCATGACGGCGCAGCACAGCGAGGCGCTGCGGGCCACTCAAGCACTGTGTGCAGTGTGGCAAGGCCGGTGGAGGGAAGAGCGCAGGCTGCGTGAACACGCGGAGCACGCTCTTGCGGACGAGGTGCAACTGTATCGGGCGCGAAGTGGCACGCTAAACGGGCCCGATGCCAGACGTACTACGAGTTTACAGATCACTCGCTCCGCTCGTGCGTCCTTACGCCTCTCCGCTTGCTGTCCGCTTTAGCCGACCAGGCCTTGCTGCAGATTCGAGCTGCTCGACCCGCCCGACTCGCTCGCACAGCTTGAGCTCGTCTTCCTCCTCGACAGCTGCCGATCCGTCACGACGGAAGCAGCGTTCGACTCGCGCGCGGTCTGGCAAGTCGCGCAGCAAAGGCGCATCAGCAGCGGTCATCTCGCAGCTCTCGCTCGATCTGCAACTCGCGAAGCGAAATTTGGATCAGCTCCAGCAGGATCGCGACGAAGAGGTCTGCTGCCTTTCCTTCAGCTCTCTGACTACTCTCACGCTTACGCTTACTGGGGCAGGTTGAGCGCCTGTCTGCCGACCTCGCAGTCCGACGAGACGAATTACAACGGCTCTACACTTCGCTCGACTCTTTGCTCCATCTCGGCAGCCCAGCCGGAGTTCTGGTCGCCGCTGAGCCGGTTCATGCAGGAAAGACTGAGCTAGATGGTGCAGACCGAGACGAGGAGCATGCGCTGGAAGACGAAGTGCGGAGACTCGAGGCGGAAGTCCGTCCTCCATCCTGCTCAAATCGTGTCAACTCGCGCTGACTGTCCTCGTTGATTATCAAGCTTGCTCTGCGGGACCCGCACGCTTCGAAACCTCCTCAGGAGAACCGCGCCGCGATCTCGTCTGCTCCGCCTTCCGAATTCTCGCCAGCCGGACTCGCATTCGAGCTGTTCGTCCTTGTCGACTCTTCAAAGATCGCATACCTGACACGAGACAGTCTACAGTCCTTCTGCGCTTGACATGCAAGGCGCGGTTGACCACCTCGACGTCGAGGTCGAAGGGCAATCGACTCGACTGAGCGAGCTTACAAAGGAGCGAGCCACTCTGCTTGGACGCCTGCCAGCAGTGCGTCCAGCATCACTCAGACAGGGAGCCAAAGATGCCGGCTGACGCGCACGAAACAGTCGCCGCCTGACCCGCAGGACTCGACTCGCTCGGACGCTCTGTTGCAGCGCATTGACGACCTCGAGCACGAGCGTAGCCGGTGCGTGTTGCCTTATGCAGCGCACCAACAGAGCCGAGACGGATTGGGCCTGACCTTCTCTGCTTCGTCCTCGCTTGTCTCCCCGCGTCGTCTCTCGGCTCTCGTCGCTGCTGCAGGCTCGCGCACCTTCTCGCGAACTCGGAGCTCGAGTCAGCCTCTCTCGCCGCGCAGCTCAAGTCGACGCACGCCTCGCTGGACGTCCTCGCCGGGCGCGTGAGCGCGCAGCTCGTCGCGCTCCGGCAGCGTGTTGCGCGCGAGCGGGAGGAGAGGGAGAAGGTTGAAAAGCAGCTGAGGGTCACTGAGGGAGAGAAGCGGAGATGTGAGGAGTTGCTGGGGAGGGCCTGGGAGCGGACTCAGGGACCGGACGAGGCACACCGGTCAGAAGAGGACGAGGAAGGGCAGGAAGACGATGGTGGGCGTCAAGGTGAGTATGGGAGGGCAGTTCCCGCTGGCTCGGGACAGGCCAGCAGTGTTGAGTAGATCCATGTGGACGTATACACGGGATGTTCTTTGTCTTCCGGGTCCGCGCACTCAAGAAGGCTCTCAGCAAGCCAGCGAATTGCAAGCGTGAAAGCGCAGTTGCAGCACTACCATCCTGGCTGCTGGCGCTGTGTACCTGCGCCCTACGGCGCCTGATACCCTTGTCCTGTACCGGATCCGACACCAGTGCCGCCTCCTCCCGCACCTGCTGCGGCGCCGGCTCCTCCCTGCCAGCTACCAGGCGGTGCCTGTGCTCCCCAGCCTGGCCTCCCTTGCAAGTGAGGGCTCTGATGGTGCAGCTGCGCCGACCCATAGCCGCCCCAGTGCGGGCCCTGCGCCCACGCTCCGTCAGGACGGTACATTCCCGCGTTGTTGCCGTACAGCGGTGCGCCATTTGGGCCGTAGCCCACATGTGGAGCTGGCGGTGGAGCGCCCCAGCCACCTTGTGAAGGCCAATACGGAGCGCCCTGCGGGTAGTGTCCACCAACCGCGCCACTGCCGTCGTAACCCCTCGAAGGCGGCGGCGGGCCCGGCGGCCCACCACTCCTTGGGGGTGGTCTCCACGTCCCGTCGTCGACGAACCCATCGGGACGGACGTATGCGCCGCTTGGCGGAGCGCGCGGACGGGGCTGGCGCTGAGCTGCGCCGGAGGGGTTCAAGGGAGCGGCGGCAAGGAGGGCGAGGAGGGAGAGAAGGAGGGCGGGGGTGATCTCCGAGGCTCGAGGGAGCGGCGGGAGGGTGATGAGGCGGTCGAAGCCCTGCAGAAGCAAAGGGTCAAAACGTAGAAGACGAAGAGCCAAGACAACGAGCGCACCTCGTCTAATCGGGGCTCTTCCCACAGGCCCGTAAATTTGTCAAGCAGATCGACGGCTAGTTTCGCATCGCCAATCGTTGGGTGGTTCTGCCGTACGAGCAGGCGTTGGCGGCACTCCTGTAGATCCGCGCGGAAGCGTCAGCCGAAAGCTTCGCCAACCGTGATACAGCAAGGAGACAGGGCGCACCTCCTTACTCGTGCCCATAACCATTCCGCCGACCTCAACGTGCGGGAACTCGCTAGCAATCTCCAGCCAGTGTCGGCGCTGGCCGGGATCGAAGTTCTGGCGGTCGACGACAACGCTCTTGCCCTGTAGCGCGCACCGAACGTGTCAGCCAGCGTCTCCACTGCTTCTGTACAGTTTGCAGCCCCTTGCACACGATCTAGCGCTGCGCGAACGCGATACGCACTTCTTGCAAGCTCCGGCGGCAGAGCTGCTCGCATGCCCTCCGGTCTCCGAGGTCGTCCTGGTTGACACGAACCCAGTTCTGTGGACGCAGAAGTCAGTCTTATTGGGCTCAGAAGGCTGAAGAGTGCGGACTTGCGGGCAGCAGCTTCTCCCAGGCCTCGGAGAGGGTGGATTTCCCCGATCCGACGACGCCTGCGAGGACGACGAGCCTCTGCGGGTGCTGCTGAGCGTCTGTTGGCTGCATCTCTGCGCTCTGCGCCAATCCTCGCTGCGCCAGACGCGGTCGAAGCGGTACTCGTCTTCCTCATCAGTCCGATCGTCGTCGGTTTCCTTCAACTCGCTCCTCGCTGTCTCTGCTTCTGAAGGGCGCGCCATGGGGGACCTGTGGCTGCGCGGAGAGTACCCGATCGGGCCCTTTGCCCAGCAGCCCCCAGAGCAGGCCGTCGCAGATGTCCTCGCAAAGGCTCCCTGGGCTGCCTGGAGCACCTCGCCAGGCGGCATTGGCTTCCGCTACACGCACCTGGACAGGCCAGAAGGTGCGCACAGCTCTGCCTCGACCGGTCCACTGCAACTGACGCGCTTGCAACAGCCGGGACCGCGCTCCTCGCCCTCGTCGCGTCGCCCCACTCTCCCCCCGACGGCCTCCGCTACCTCTACACCGACCAGAACGAGCGCCGCACCTTGACTCGTCATACCGTGCACTGCCCCGTGTCCGTCACCGCCCCGACTCAGCAGCAACCCGTCCAGGTCGACCTCGAGTGCTTCACCGCCGCGTGCGGACACTTCCCCCCGCTCGCAACCGACCAACCCCTCCCGCCCGGCTCGCCCGAGCGTCTCCTGACGCGCTTCCGCAAGCGCTGGCGCATCACCAACGGGCAGTACCCGTCGCTCTGGTTCTTCTGGTGGGGGCGCGACGAGACGGGCGGGATGGGCCAGGGGTCTGCGCCGACCGCGCCGCACGGGTGGGACAGCGTGCCCGCGCGGCAGTATCCGCTGCAGCGACCACCAAACACGCCAACGAATGCCATCTACCCGTTCCCTGCGCCTGGCCGCACCCCTGGCGCACCTCCAGCAGCGGCTCACCTCGCCCAACAGCAACAGCACCAGCAACAGGCGCAGGCGGGCGCCTCGCCGTACACAGCGCAGCAGAAGCTGGCGGCAGCAAGTGCGAGCAATCCGTACGCGCGACAGCAGCAGCTCGCGGCGCTCGCGACGCAGGGCGCGTCGCTCGGCCTCTCTGGCGCAGGCAGCAGCGCGCTCGAAGCGCGCCAGGCGCAGTTCCAGGCGCAACAGCAGGCCATGGTTGCTGCAGCAGCCGCTGCGCAGCAGCAGCAGTCACGGGCGGCCGGGTACGCCGCAGCAGCGGCGGCGGCGGCAGCGGGGGCAGGAGGAGGAGGGTTGCCCGGCTACCCGCCCGGAATGACGCCGCAGCAGATGCAGCAGCAGGCGCAGGCCCAGCAGCAGGCGTACCTCGCTGCGAGCCGGGGGCAGCGCAAGTCTGCGTCGGGCGCGCCGGGGCAGGCTGCACCCGCTGCAACGGCGGCGGCAGCGGCAGCAGGAGCGGGTGCCCAGGTAGCCGCGCCGGGCGGGACCGACGAGCCCGCGCTCTCGACCGACGTGCTTGACCACCTCTCGCCGCGGCACCTCGCGATCCACCGCTACGCGCTGCAGCACGACCTGCTCGCACCCGTGTTCGACGCATGGTCGACCACCGCGATCCTCGAGGGTCGCCCGCGCAAGCGCGACATGGAGGAGGTGATCCACACGGTCGGGATCTCGCGCTCGACGGGCGAGCCGCGCGGGGTCGCCGTACCCGGGTTCCACGCGCACGACGGCGTGCTCGCTGGGTTGGGCACGAGTGCCGCGAGGATCGCGGTGCGGAGCGCGATGGAGCAAGGGCCGGACCAGACGTCGAGGCCGCTTGAGGAGCGCAGGAAGGCGCTCGAGCAGATCCTGCAGGAGACGCAGAGGAGCATCGAGCGCATGGAGAAGCAGCATCAGAAGCGGATGGCGCCGACGCAGCCAGCTTGAACTCTCTGCCTTCCCTTCTTCTCCCGGTATAGACCAATCGCAGTATTCTTGTTGTTTCTAGTGCTCCACCTACGACGAGGGAGGTGGGAGAGCGAGGTGCCCAGTGCCAGACTGCTGCCGCTCGATCGCCTGAACTTCCTGCGCTCGCTCGAACGCCTGCTCTCGCCTCATCTGCTCGACCCGGCGTCTGTGAGATTGAAGACGGTCAGATCAGTTCGCGAGATTAAGTCTGCTTGCATGAACGCACTTGAGGGCTTCGCGCTTTTCGTGCCCGTTGACCTTCGCCTCGAGCCTCGCCCGCTGCAGGTTCGCCGCCGCATCCTGGTGGCGCTTGTCGTACACCCTCGGCATCCATGCTGACCCCGCCGCGCCGCTCGCCTGCAGCTCCTCGGGCGTCATCTCGCTCAGCAGCTTGCCCTCGCTGCCGGGCAAGAACGGGTCGACCCCCGCCGGGACGGTCGGGACGGCGTACCACGCCGAGAGGGGCGTGACGAGGAACGTGACGAGCGCGAGCGCGAGAAAGATGGCGCCGTTCTTGCCGAAGACGCCCTCGCCCTGCCAGCCCGCCGCCGCGTCGTTGGGCGCCATGCCCGCCGCCGCGCCGCCGCCGTCTTCCGGGCGGAAGTGCGGGTTGTGCGGGTCGCTCCACGTCGAAGACCAGGTCCAGTGGTCGTAGACGCTCGCGGGCCGGCGCCCGTGCGTCATCGGGCGACCGCGGCGGAAGTGGTACTCGGCTGTCGACTGAGACCAGGGTGACGCAGGTCCTGCGCCGCCGCCCCCCGCAGCGCTCCCGCCCCTCCCTGCCCATCCGTAGCCCGAGCGGAGGTAGGTCTCGCGCCGAGCAGGGTTCGAAAGGAGCTCATGCGCAGCGACAATCTGCTTGAACTCGTAGTCGGGGTCGCGTGCGGGAGCTTTGCCCTTGCCGGTCGACGCCGAGGGGTCGGGACGAGGTTGTCGATCGGGATGATAAATCTTGACGAGCTGAAGGTAGCGCTGGGTTGACCGTGTTAGCGGTTGCACAAGCGGAAGAGGACAGCGAAGGAAACGAACCGCCTTGATCTCCTTCGGCGTCAACGGCTGGTCCCGCTTGAAGTGGAAGATGTCGAACGGAGACGGATTCGCGCCCTTTGGGAACGGGAACGGGTTGTCGGCGACGGTTGCGTGCACAGAAGCGGACGAGGCGAAGGTTCGGCGACAGGTGGGGGCGGATCGAGGCGACAGTCGCCCGAACGCAGCTGATCGTGGTGCGGCCTCTCCCCGACGACAGGAACTCGGCGACGGGCCTGCAGCGGGACCCGGGGCGCAGCGAGGATCTGCGGCGATACTCCGGGGACGAGCGATGCAGGTCGAGAGGGAGCGCCGTGGAGGAAGGGGAACTGGCTGCAGCTGCGCCCGCCGTTCAGGCAGCGCTCTCCTGCAGCTGCAGCACCGCAGCGAGCTCGACATCGGCGGCGCAGCGATGTTCTAACGGCGAAACCCCGACCTTCGTCGTCGAGGCGGAGCACAACGTCCCGGCACGCGACTCCACAGCGAGCCCTTGTATCTGCGCTGATTGTCGGAGCACAGATGAGTCACTAGTCAAGCCTGTGGTTCAATCAGAAATCGCAAAGAGCGACAGTCACTCTCGTGTCCCTCCCTGTCAACTCCCTGTTTCCGCATCGACTCGCTCGCTCAAGCGGGCAGAAGCGTCCAGAACGGCCGGAAAGAGTAGCACTAGTATGGCAACAACACAACGACTGGAGAGCAAGGAGGGAGAACGCCATCACAGCTACTTAACCTCGACCGCCTGCGGACGCTCCCACCGATAGCCTTTCGCGCGGGCAAAGCCGTCCGTCCGGTGCGCGTTGACCGCGGGCTGGAAGAACTCGTTGACGATCGGGAAGCGGAGGAGATTGTTCTGTAAAGGCGGGAGCGGGCATCCGGTGGATGGGAAGGGAAGGTCAGCACGGTGCAGCCGGCCGGGTGAGGCGTGCAAACGCACCCGAGGAGTGATGACGATACAGCTCTGACTCGGAATTTCGACCCAGTCGGCACGCTCAAACGTGAGCGGCTCACTCCTGCAGGACACAGATAACAAGTCAGTCTCGGGTCCGCGAGCCCATGAAACGCGACGAACGCACGCGATGAGCACAATCTTCTCGCGCTTGTCCGTCTTGTTCATCTTGAATGCGCCTGGCTCGTACTCTTCGAAGGTCGAGCCGGTCGAGAAGAAGAGGGAGGCGGCTTCTTCTGTCGCTGAGGTGATGTACCGCGTGGCGACGACCGAGGTGCCGTCCGAGATGCAGAAGCTGAAGTTGAACGCCGTCAGCCAGGTGCTGTGACGCAATAGAAAGCGCGCCTAGAGAGACGCACTTCATTAGGGAAGGGTCGCTTGCGCCGGCTTCTTTCGTGTACTTGGTCAGAAGCTGGACCGTGTCGAGCATGGCTTGCCGCAGGATCGCGTGCGGAATGGTCGCCGTTCGCGGGTCGACGAGCTGCATGTCAAGTGGCTGATCAGCTGTCGGCCCGCGCGGCCAAGACGAGACCGGGCGCACCTTGGAGAGTTGCTCGAGGAAGCAAGCGAAGGCCCACTCGCTGTCCGTGTTGCCCTGCGGCACGGCGAAGAACTCGTCCGACAAGTCGTTCTGAAGCCTTCGCTTGATCCGGTGGAAGTCGGTGATGCAGCCGCTGCAAGAAGCGGGGAGATCGTCAGCTTCGAGCGCTGAAAGCAGGAGGTATCGAGAGGAGGGGACGTACTTGTGCATCCACACAAGATTTGCGTACGTCCAAGGGTGACTGTGTCGCGCACAAATCAGCTTCATACTGGTCTGATGCGCAAGCATAGCGGGGGACTTGCGTGTTCTCCTCACTGAGAGCACCCGTCGTGGACGCGCGGACATGTGCGAACACGAGGCTGCTCTTAATCTTGTCGGCGATGCGATGCAGGTTCTGATTCGACCATGCGGGCGTTATAGAGCCTGGATGCGTATACGAAGCGGAAGTCAGCAAAGCGGAAGCAGGATCAAGCCGACGAGCAGAGTCGGCGAGAGGGCGCGGCTCACGGAAAACGCAAGGTCCGGGCGTCGTCTCGTCCTTGTCAGTCGAGTACCAGCCGACTCCGAAACCGTCTGCGTTAATAGAGCTGAGTGTGTGCATGGGGGTTCAGTCAAGCCGAGAGCCGGAGAGGAAGCATGCAGCAACAGCGTACCCGGCGTCGAGGCGCAGGCGCGAGTCACTGGCCTGGTTGATGATGCTGTGCGCAGGCTTTGTGAGAAGCTGCGCGAGCTGGATCGGCTCTTCTGCCTTGACGACGAGCAGCCTGGAATGCGCCGCGCGAGATCAGCGAAAGTCGCGTGCGGTGGTCTCGTTCGACTTGCCTGCACATGCTCTGTAGTGGCGGAGGCTATCACAGCTCAATCGAAGATTAGACTGCGCTGGCGAAGGCGGGACGAAGGCGGAAAGATGCGACGGGCGGTGCAAGCGAAACGACGTGATCGACCACGCATTTTCCGCGGCGACCACCATTCGCAGAACAAGCTACAAAGGAATCACAATGATGAGGCTACAAACTGGAAGGCCGAAAAGTGCTTCCTTCTGTCCCGTCCCGCAAGAAGACACATTTTCGGCACCTCTTTGCGATCAAACTGCGCCCGTCCGTCCTGACCAGCCCAGTCAGCGCCAGGTCGCGGGCAAGATGATGATCTGCGACTGAAGCGGGCGGCCCGAGGGTGCCGAGCACGGCCCTAATTTGCAGCATCCGGAAGGAACGGCAATTACTCTACAGCAACCAGGCAACGACCAGGTGGCCTCGAAGCCTTGCCCTGTGATCGTCCGACAAGGTGAAACGTCAGTGCAAACAGTGCGAAGCACGAGGGATCGAAGACAAAGGCGAGTCGCGAGATCCAGCTTGATCACCCCTGGAGGAGCAGGTTAGAAAGCGGTTGCAAGCCAGACCTCGCGCACTTGCGAGATTTAGGGCCGACTGCAAGGTAGTAAGCAGCGTCTTCGTGTCCCCTTCGTTCGTCCATCGACGCAAGGGGGTTCGTGAGGCTGCAGATGCCGTGTCACCGAGCACAGCAACGAGGCGGAGCGGACGGACGTCTGACAGAGGCGGCGGCTTTGGCCGTGCTCGACAGACACGTTCGCTCTGAAGGAAGCCCACGCGAGCGTCCAGCGGTCCGCACGTGCAGTCACAAGCAAGGGTAGAATCATGCGAAAGAGCATGCGAAGTCACCAAAGCAAGACGAAGAGCAGGAGGCAAGACCGGGATGCGCAGCGAGCGTTCGTATCGGTGCGCAGGCAGCAGTGTACAAGCTCAGGCCGATCCACCCGCCCTCCGGCTGAGAACGAGGAGAGGGTCCGAGTCGAGGACAGGGAAGGCAGCGGTTGCTCCACAACGACACGCCGCTTACCGCCCAGAGCTGCACAATGAGCGACGTGCGTCTTCTGGAAAGCTCACCGGACTCTGCGGAGCTGACACTCGCGCCCGCAGACTGCCTCGAGGCCCGGAGACGCCCGCTCGGAGCGTGCAGGGTCCGTCCCTCGCCTTTCTCCCGCTGCAGACCGCTCGAGGGTGTAGTGCTGACCCACAAGCGCACGACAGATCCGTACACTCGCACCGCTCGCACGACTCGCGCCCGCGCGACCGCGACGACGCCGACTCGCACCGCCGCCGCCGCGACGAGGACCGCGCGTTCGAGCGCGAGCGCGAGCGAGAGCGTGAGCGCGACCGTGAGCGGCGCTACCGCGGCTCGTCGCGCGATCACGAGTACGACGATCGCGGCGGGGGCGAGCGCAGGCGCAGCCGTGCGTACGACGAGGAGGAGGAGTACTACCGCTCGTCTAAGCGCCGCAGGAGCAGGAGCCGCGACCGCAGGGACCACCGAGGTCACTACGACGACTATGACCGCGAGCGCGATCGCCGGTACGATGACCGCCGCTCGAGGTGCGAGCCTGAATACGACGATCGGTGCGTCGGGCCGCAACTGTCTGCGTTGGCTGCTGAATGCTGACTTTGCGCGTCTACGCAGCCGCCGTCGCCGCTCGCCGAGTTACGAAGCGCCCCGCCGCATGCGCAGTCCGAGTCCCGAGTAGGCTGGCTGCCCTGCGTTCTCTGCCGTCCTCTCCGCTTACATTTCTTTCCCACTGCAGGCTCTCTGAGGAGCAGCGCGAGATGCGCAGTGTCTTTGTCTCTCAGCTTGCTGCCCGTGTCACAGACCGCGAGCTCGGCATCTTCTTCGAGAACTACGCCGGAAAGGTGCGCGATGCGAGGGTCATCGTCGACCGCATTTCTCGCAGGTCAAAGGGGTGCGTCATTGCGTCCCCTGGCTTGACATCATCGTACTGTGGCAGACGTGTGGCTGACCCTGTACCTGCGCGATGTTTGCAGAGTCGGTTATGTCGAGTTCGTCGAGTTGGAGACGGTGCAGAAGGCACTCACGCTCTCGGGCACGAAGCTTCTCGGCATCCCCATCCAGGTGCAGTACACCGAGGCGGAGAAGAACCGCCAGGCGCGCGACGGAACTGGTGCCTCGGGTTCGGGCGGACCCATGACCGGCGGGTGCGTCCTGCGCATTCCTCGTTCGAGTACAGGCCGGCTCCTGTTGCAAATCGGTGACTGACTTAGCCATGGCGCACGATCAGCCTCTACGTCGGTTCGCTCAACTTCGCCTTGACTTCCGATGACATCCGTGAGGTCTTCCAGCCTTTCGGCGAACTCGAGACGGTCGAGCTCCACAGGGATCCCGCGACGGGCAAATCCAAGGGCTACTGCTTCGTCAAGTGCGTTCGCCTCGTACTCTCTCGCCGCGAATTTCGCTCGCTGACACCGCTCCCGATCCTGCAGGTTCAAGAAGCACGAGGACGCTATGGTGGCTATCGAGAAGATGAACAACTTCCCGCTTGCCGGCCGTGAGGTGCGTTTGAGCAGCTTTCCAGGCGTCTTTTCCAGCTCCGACTGACGCGGCTTCACCCATGCAGATCAAGGTTGGACTCGTCGCTGACCGCAGCGCCACGTTCAGCCAGCACCTTGGGCAACAGGAGTCGCAGCTCGAACGCGAAGAGGGCGGCAGTGCGTTGCCGCTTGCATAACTCAGACCTGTTCTCGCGCTGACGTTCGGTGCCCGCGCAGCCGGCAAGCTCGACGCCAACGCCCGTATCGACCTCATGCAGAAGCTCGCGCGCATTGACCGTCCCCCTGACCTGCCGCCTACTCCCATGTGCGTATTTCTAATGTTTGCGAGGGAAGACGTGGTACTGACTGGCCGGTGTATCCGCTACTCCCAGGTTCCGCCCTAACATCCCGCAGAACATTACTCGCAACGTGTACGTCCTTTAAGATTCCCCGCTGACAGCGACGTTGTCGAGTCTGACTTCTTGCCCCCGACTCTGCAGTCTCATGAAGAACGCGTTCAATCCGGAGGAGGAGACTGAACGCGACTGGGATCTCGAGCTCGCAGACGACGTCAAGGGCGAGTGCGAGGACAAGTATGGCAAGGTCCTCGACATCTATGTCGTCAAGGAGTCTTCCGAGGTACGTCACGCCGTGCTCAGTCGTGCGCCATCTGTCCCACTGACGAGCAAGTGCTGCTTGTGTGCAGGGCGAGATCTTCATCAGGTTCGAAGCTACGGACGCTGCCACCAAGGCGGTGCAGGGACTGAACGGACGGTGGTTTGGCGGCAAGCAGATTGCGGCTTCGCACGTCGGCGACTCGCTGTTCGACGCCCGGAAGTGAGCAACGGCGTTGGAGAGCGCATCTCGGTGCGCAATTGCCTCGATTTTCCTCGCATGTCTCGACTGTTCTCTCTTCTCGAATCCGCAATCCGCAATGCTATCCGTGCAGTGTTCACTGTCATTTGCGAGTCGCGTGAATCCGAGAGAGCGAGACACTTTCCGGCTACGTCGGCTGCGCGCGCGTCCGGCCACCTGATTCTCTCGCTCTCATCACTCTCGCGCGATGAACGGGACAAGTTCGAAAGCGTCGAGCTCGACTGCAGAGCTTCGCCAGCGCTACAATGCCGCCACGCGGGCCTTTCTCGTGCGCGACTACGCGCTGACGGCGTCTGCCCTGCACGATGCCCGCTCGCTCGTTGCGCACGTCGCGCAGGGCGCGTGGTTCGATGCGCTGCAGCAGGGCGTCCCCCCGCCACTCGACGTATCGCTCCGCCGCAAGCTCGACGTCCTCGAGCTGACGTTCCTCGCGACGGTGCGGTCGTCGCCCGCGGCTCTCGCGCCGTCGCCTGCGCTCAAGCCGCTGCTCGAGCTCCCAAGCGACAAGCTCGTGCAGACACTGTGGAGGCACTTGCTCTCGGGCCAGCACAGTCAGGCAGACCCGGCAGAGGGAGACGGCGACATCCTTCCCTCCCCACAAGCCGCTTTCCTCCATCCTTCTCTCGCCGTCGCGCTCGCACTGGCCGCGCTCAAGCTCGAGCAGCCTCTCCAGGCCAAGCACGTCGTCGAGGCGTGGTTCGGCTCGGTCAGCGAGGAGGTCGAGCGCATCGTCTTCGACACGAGCGGCGAAATCGACGGGGCGGGCGAAGGCGCACGCGACTTTGCGCTTGATGCAGTCGGCGGGCGGGGTTCGAGTGCGCTCAGCGGGTCGAGCATGCTGAACGGCGCCGGCGCAGGCTCCGATCAGCCTGCCGCAGCAGACAAGACAACCGAGTCGCGGCGGCAGCTTGTCGCGGCGTGGCTCAAGCTGCTCGACCTCCTCGTGTTGCACGTCCTGCCCAAGCTCGGTGAGTGGGAGGCTGCGGGCGATTTTGTCCGTTTGCAAGGCGTTGAGAACGGCGGTTGGGTTCCCGATGAGCGGGTCGAGGTGCGTTTCCGAGTGCTCTTTTCGCTTGCAGAGCATTGCTCACAAACTAGCGCTTCATCGACAGGCTGCGCTACACCGCCTGACCGAGCTTCAGCAGGAGGAGGCGCACACTGCAGCGCTCCGCGCGCAGCGCGAGCGGGATCTCGAAGCCGCGCGCACCGCCGCCGCTGCGGCTTCGAGCGCGTCGCAGAAGCGCTCGTCCCGCCGCAGCGCGTCGTCCGAGAAGGGCAAAGCGCGCGCACGGGACAACTCGCCGACCGAGTCGGACAAGTCGGCCGGGTCGTCGCCGGGCAAGAAGAGCCGGAAGGGTGCCGGAGGGCAACGCGGCTCGGACTCGTCGAGGGGCACGTCGGCGCACCAGACGCCTCGAGCGTCTCCGCCGCTGGCTGCGGCATCGAGCAGCTCGGGCACGAGCGGGTTCGCTGGTCTGCGCGACTCGCTCGGATCGTATCTCGCTCCTCGCTCGACCTCTGCCGCCTCCCGCACTCCAGCCTCTCCCGCCCGCTCCTTTCTCTCCTACCTTCAGGACCACTACTCGACCGACCCGGTCCGCCTTCTCAGCATCATCTGCTTCGTCTTTGCGTTCGTCGCATACGTGCGGCGGCGGCGCGCGAGGGGCGAGAAGGGGCTCGGCATCCGCGAGGCAATGAAGACGGTCGGTGCAAAGGTCTTTGAGACGGTGGGTATGGTGATGAAAGTGACGGCGTTGTGAGCGGAGGGCTTCGAGGGTGTTCTGGCTATGTTGTATTTGTCGGGATGACGCTTGACTGCATGACCATTGCTCTTACTGGCACCGCTCTTCTCATTTCCGACAGAACGCAAACTCGATGACACGCTTCTCGCTGAGCAGCGGAACAAGAGGCCCAGGTGACGTCAAGCACGCCGTTGTCTTCGACAGACTCCCCCGTTTCATCGCGGCGGTCCTCCTCGGCCTCGTCCTCGAGCACGCCATCGTCCTCGGTGCCGTCTTGTCGAGAGTGATGGCATATGATGCCACACCCCTGGGACGATCCACATCGGCTGTCAAAGTAGCAATGTAGCGGCCTTCCCGAGCGACTTCCTCATGAAGCCGGGCCTGCACGCGCATCTCTCCCGCCAAGTTGAGGGAACAGACTGTAGCGATTGCGAGGGCATGGAAGACAATGCTGATTTTGCTGGGTACATACAGGAGAGAGGACGACTGCAGAGCCGCAGAAAGGGGTGGTCGACGGGAACTGCGCGCCTTTTCAAGCGAAGATGGCGCGGAAAGCAGCGTTGAAGTCGGTGTGGAGGACGTCGATAACGCGGTAGAGGGCCCAGTCGGAATCCGTGATGCCCTGCGGGCGGCGGAGCTCCTCCTTGCGCGACTCTTCGCCGTCAGCATCGCGGCGGTCCTCCTTGACCTCGCGCGCGTCCTCGAGCACACCGTCGTCCTCGACGTTCTCGCCCTTGCGGTCGTACAGCGCCTTGAAGGTCGTGTGGATAGCGGCGAGGGCGCGGTCAAAGTCCTCTGCAACGCGAGAATGGTCAGGTTCTGCGCTCTCCCACGAAGTCGAAAGCAGTAAGGGGCCGCATAAAGGGACGTACGAAGGGCAAACCAAACGTTTTGCCTGCTAAGACTGCTCTCGCGGACGAGGGTTTCGAGGGAACCGTGCCTCAGGAAGTCGACAACGAAGGCGTCGAGGTCGTGCTCCTGTGAGTCGAACGGCGGCGAAGCGAGCTCCGGCACAGCGTGCTGCTGGATGACGACACCGGCGCGAGCAGTGTGCGCGAGCTCGTGGATCGACGAGAAGTCGTCGGCGTGGCCGGACGAGGCGGCGAAAGGCGAGCGGCTCTCGTATGCGAGCTCGCTCTGGCGGAGCTTGCTCGCGAAGGCACCGTCAGCGGCCTCGGCCGCAACGGCCTTGCGGCTCGAAAGCGGGAGGACGTCCTCGGCACCGAGCTTGTCTGGGTTCTGCTGCGCGAACTCCTTGGCATAGGTCGAGAAGACGCTGAGCGCCGCCTTGTGATGCTCGTCGAGCGCGGCGCGGATCGCCGGCGGCAGCGGCGGCAGCACGATGAGCGACGACGAGTTGCGCGTCGTGCGGAGCGTCTCGGGCGATTGCTTGCGGCGATGGACGCGACCAAAGAGCCACGCGAGCGTGACGAGCATTTGGCGCAGCGTCGTGTCCGGATCCTTGTCGTAGTTGCTCGCAAGCTTGTGGAGCTCGCCCGAGCGGAAGAGTGCGGCGAGCGCAAAGTTGCTCGGCTCCTCCGGGTAAAGGGCCGACGTGACGCCGTAAAGCGTCTTCGGCGTGCCGTCCTCGTCGAGAAGACCCGAGCGGCGCAGGTACTCGATCGCAAAGCGCGCAAAGTGGCGGGTCTGGTCGCGGTTGCCAGTCACCGACGAGTGGCTGACGGCCAGCTGCGGCAAGTCGAGCAGCGTCTCGACGCTCATCTTGGGGAGGTCCGGAGTCTCGTCGTTCTCCTCGCTCTTACGCTTCTTCTTGCCGTCGTCCTCGGGGCGCGAGCCGTAGATGAGGTTGTTGAGACGGAGGAGGAGCGTCGTGGTGAGCGGGAAGGTACCACCGAGCTTCGGAAGCTTCGAGAGGAGGAGGCGCTGGATGCGGTCGAGGCGGACACCGACGAAGAGGACGTTGCCGACCAAGTCGAAACCACGGCGACCGGCGCGTCCAGCGCACTGGCGGAAGTTGAGCGGGTTGAGGTCGAGCGAGTCGCCGGCGAAGACGGCCGTGCGGGCCGGGGCGTTGATGCCGAGCGCGAGCGTCTGGGTCGAGATGACGACGCGCAGAACACCGCGGCGGTACAAGTTCTCGACGAGAACACGGTACCTGCGGGGCATACCCGAGTGGTGCACCCCGATACCGCGGCGGAGGGCGTTGACAATCCACGGGTCCATGTCGAGGAAGAGGAGGTCGTCGACGTCCTTCTTGAACTCGATGTGACTGATGCCCTTGCCGACGAACGAGAACTCCTCAGACGGTGCCTCGGGGTCGAAGGTGGAGACCTCCTCGACAACGCCCATGCGCGCCGCCTCCTCCTCCTGCTTGCGGTTGACCGTCGACGACTCCGCGGCCTTGGCCTTCTTCGCGGCAGCCTTCTCGGCCGCCTTGGCACGAGCGAGGCGGTCGCGGAAGGTCGCCGAACTCATGCGCCACTTGGACTCTGCGCGCTCGAGGTCGCGCGAGATGCGCTTGGCGAGCGACTCGCAGTGGTCGCGGGAGAAGTTGAACAGAATGGCCGGAAGCTGGTTCTGCGCGTTGAGGTCGGCAAGGAGCGGCGTGAAGAGCGAGTTGAAGTCGTCCTCGCTCGCGTTCTCGATGAGCTTCTCCGAGATGCCGAGAGCGTCGCGCAGCGGGCGCTCGAGGAACTGGACCGTGCGCGAGAAGCGCGACTGCGGGTTGGCGTAGTCGCGCTCGTTGCGCCACTCGAGCAGAATCTTCTTGAGCTGCTTCTCGTACTCGATGACATGCTTGATGGCGATGGTCGGGGTCGGCGCGAAGAACTTGCGCGGCTTGAGCGACGGGTCGAGCTCCTTGTCGACGGTCGACATGGCGCGCCAGAGGGCAAGGCAGTCACGCGGCTCGAGCGCGAGATCCTCCGGAAGCTCGGGGTCGCCGAGACCAAGCGAAGCAATCGGGTGCACCGGCGAGAAGATGTTCGGCTGCGAGCGGTACTCGTCGAGCGGACCGACCTCCTTGACAGGGAACTCCTTGAGGCGCGGCGCATAGGCGAACTTGCGCAGCGCGTTGAAGCGGTGCGTATGGATGACGAGGGCGTACTCGCGGCCGCAGCGCTCCTCGACCGACTTGAGCCAGTTGGAGAAGCGCTGAGGGTCTCCGACCGTAGCCGAAAGACCGATGATAGGCGCCGGGTTCATGAGGAGCACCTGCTCCCACATACCGCTGCCCTCCTCGGCAACGGCGTGGATCTCGTCGACAATCACGCGACGGATGCGGGGCGTCCAAACGCGCGCGAGGGCCGGGTTTAGGAGCATCTCGGAGAAGACCTGCGGCACCGTGACGAGGATCTGGCAGTTCTGCGGGTTGTTGACGCGGTAGTCGCCCGTGTGGACAGCCCAGAGAGCCTGGCCGGGCACGTCCTTCGAGAAACGCGCGAAGCACTCGGCGGCGACCTGGTTGACGAGGGCCTTCGACGGCGCAACGTAGACGACGACACCCTCGTCCGACTCGCGGAGGACGCGCTCCATCGCGGCGAACGAGATGAACGTCTTGCCGGACGAGGTGGGCGCAACGATGAGCATCGACTTGTCGTCGTCGATGTTGTCGAGAACCTCACGCTGCCACGCGTCGGGCTCGAAGTCGACACTGCCGAGTCACGCGTCAGGTCGAGCCGAGATAACGAGAAGCGGGTCTGTCACGCACCGAGGGTCGGGCTTCGAGTCGAGCTCACGGGCCATGTACTCGCCCATGGTGCGCAGCTGCCACTCGAGCGGGTTCTCGTCAATCTCCATCCACTCGTACATGGCCTCGCCCTCGTCCTTGTCGATGAGCGAGCAGTAGTGGAAGGTGAGCTTGGCGCGCTCGTCCTTCTCGCCCTTGGACGCCTTGGACGACGCCGAAGCGGTCGCGTCCTTCTTCTGCAAGTCACGTCGATGTCTTGTCAAATTTGCCCGGATACTGTCCAAGGGTGTGCAACGTACCTGGGCCTGTGCAGCCTTGCTGCCGGGCTTGGCCGAGCCCTTCTTCTTCTTGCCATCATCGTCGTCCTTCTTGTCCTTCTTGCTCTTCTTGTCCTCCTTGTCAGCCTTGTCACCAAAGACGATGCCCTCGGGAATGAGGCACTCGAGGCCGAGGACGGCGAGCGTGTTCGAGATGGCGCGGCCCTGCTTCTCGGTGATGATCGAGCCCGTCTCCTCCTCCTGCGCGCGCATCTGCTTCTGCAGCAGCGGGCTCGCAGTGCGGGCGAGGAAGACGCGGTACCGGTCGGCGACATCGTCGGCCTCGCGGCGCTCGTCGGCAATCCACTTGCGCAGCTCGAGGTCCATGCGCTTGACGATCATCTCGGTGCCGAGCCACGGGTCCTGTGCACGCTTGTTCTTGAGGTACGACTGGATCTGCGAGATCTGGCCGGGGATAGGGAGGTCCTTGAGGTCGTCGAGGCGCTCGACCCACCACTTGTAGTTCTCGCGGCCTTCCTCCTGCACCCTGCAAGAGCACATGCCCGAGTCAGACAACAGTCCTTAAAAGGGAAACGAGAGTGAGAACGCACTTCTTGGCAGCGTTCTCAGCGATGAGCTTCTCGCGGGACGAGAGCACCTTGGGCTTGTCGCGCTTGCTGCCACGACCGCCGGTCGTGCTGCCACCGTCGCGGCCGACCTCGCTGCCCGTGGGCGTCGACGCGCCGCTGCCGCCGAGCGGGGTGCCCGTGCGGCTCGCGGGCGTGCTCTTGGCGAGAAGCGCCTGCTTCTCCTTGAGCGCGCTCGCCGAGCGCTTGCCGACCGAGGGGATGACCTGCTGCTTGAGCGCGCCGCCGAGCGCGCCCGTGAGCGACGCGGCCGACTTTTGCATCTGCGCCATGAAGCGCTGCTCCTTGCGGTCGCGCTTCTTCTTCTCGCGGTAGTCGAGCACGGGCGGCGGCGGGCCGCCGAGGTGCGTCGGGAGCGCCGGGCGCGGGTTGGACCATCCGCGCGCGTCGCTGAAGACCGACTCGTTCGCGAGCTGGTTCGGCAGCGAGGCGATCGTCGACTCGGGCGAAACGGACACCTTGACGGACGAGAGGTGCTCGGTAAAGATCGACTGCGTGTACGGCAGGACCGTCGGCTCAGTCTGGTCGGCAGGAGGGGCCGGCAGTTCGGTCGACTGTGCCGGGAGCGACGAGCGCAGGGCACCAAAGTCGGGCTTGGCCGGGGACGAGGGAATCGACGACCAGAGCGACTCGACACGCGACGCCGCCTCGGGCCCGAGGAACTCGCCGAGCTTCTCAGGCGCGAGGTCGCCGTTGTTGAGCACTTCGGCGAGGAGGAGGAAGAAGATGCGGCCATCGAGGTCAAGCTCGGCAAGCGGGTTCTGCGCCTCCGACTCTGGCAGCGCCTCGACCGCAGCCGTCAAGCTCGCGTAGAACTTGGCGAGGAACGGCTCGAGCACGGCCATGAGCTCCTTCGAGGGGGCGGGAATGCGCTGGGCGCGCGAGCGGAGCGGAATGGTCGGGAGGAGGGCGATGTGCGAGAGGTACAGGTAGAGCAGCGTCGAGTCCTGCGGCGAAGAGGCATCCGCAAGGAACGCGGCGGCCGTCGAGCGAAGGATGTCGTCGACGCTCGACGATGCCGGAGCGGACGAGACGGCCGGAAGGGCCGGGAGCGCCTTGTCGAGCGTCTCGCGAGCGGCACCGACGGCAGCCGTGATGTTGGCGGGAAGCGCTTCAACAGTGCCGCGCACGATGTCGTAGAAGTAGGCGTTGATCTGCGGAACAAAAGTGAGGGGACTGCAGACCGAAAGGGCGAGAGGCTGAAATTCACCTTGGTGTCGGTCAGCTCCGCAGCCTGCAACAGGACATACGGGAGCGACTGGTGAACCGTGTCGTAGAGCGCCTGGCGCTGGAGAAGGATGCGCTCGGACTGGAGCACGTTGTCCTTGGTCTTGAGACCGCCGTCGTGGCCAAGGACATACATGGGCTGTTAGGGGTGGAAAGGTCAGCTACAGTCTCTGCCGCGACTCCTTGTGCCTGCATCAACGCACCCGCTTGTGCTGGTACCATGCCTTCCAGGCATCGTCCTCAAGGGACTGGAAGCGGTGCACGCGGGTCTGGGGGACGTTGGCGCGGCGGATGAGGATCGTGCGGGCGAGGCGGCGAGCAGACGTGATGTAGGCGGGCTCTCCCGTGCGGATCGTCCCGTGCGCCTGACCTGTAGGAGTCATTCAATGTCAGCGAGACTGCGTTTTGCGGCGCAGGCGCCGAGTTTCGGCTCCTGCGACTTCAGGTCGTGTGGCCGAGCGGGCCATAGAACAGCGAATTGCCGGCGAAGCGGATCGACTGACTCTCGAAGAAGACAATCTCGAACGACGTGTCCATCTTGAGGAGGTCGTCGATGGTCTTCTCGACGAGCCAGGTAGCGTGGAGCAGCTGAAGACTCGGGTCACCCTCCTGCGCGAACGCGAGGCGGTCGTTGTCGAGCACGAACTGCAGCAGGGCATCTCCGTCTAGGACAAATAGCTCCTGGCCGCTGTAAATAAGTACGTCCATCCATCGAGGATACTGCGAGATGAACCAAGTCCTGAAGAAGGAGGTCAAAGGGAGGCGGAGAACGCGAACGAGAGGCTGTGGGCGTACGAATCGAGTTGGTTGAGGGCCTGGTGGGCCGTGAGGGCCGCCCGAGCGTCGCCAGCGGCGACTACGGTCGAGTCTGCCATGGCGTCGACGGCAGAGCCACGAGACGAGCGCGAATCGGCAAAGTCAGAACTCGACCCCGCCGCGCTCTCTTCAGAGTGCCATTCTGCCATGCTACAGAGTGGAACGCAACATCAGGAGACTCCTCAGGCGAACGAGCGAAATGCTCGGGGCGAGTGAGCATTTTTCGACTTCATCACGACCGAGCTGCCAACAACATCTGGTGACCGAGCAGGGTCTCTCTGAGCCTCGTAGGAGTCTCACTACGCCATCACAGGCGGCCAAAGAGCTTCACAAGAGTTCTGCGAGACTTTGCAGCCCCCCCCCCCCCCCCCCCCCCACCTCCGCTGGTCCCGTTCGCCGAGTCGCTCCTCCCAACGCTTTTGACACGCACTGCCAGAGATGCAGCGCGTGGATGCATGGCGATCTGCGACGCACATCGACCTCACGCTCTCATCCGACGAAGAACCGCTGCCCGTTCGCAAGGCTGCCCCTCGTCCTGCGGTTGAACGAGCCTCGGCAGGCCCATCAAAGGCTCGGCGGCCGCCCAGGATCGTCGACTCGGAGGAAGACGAAGACGAAGGGGAGCCGCCGGCTCGCTCCCAGCAGCAGGCGCGGGCACTCGAGCGGATGGCACGGCCAGCGCCGGGCGAGGACGACAGCGACGACGAGCTTCCACCGCCTCCTGGGGGTTTGCGACCAGCTGCAGGAGGCCAGCAAAGCCGTACAGCACTGGGCCAGCCCCGGCAAGCAGCACTTGCGGCTGCGGGAGGAGAAGTCCTCGCCGACACTTCTCGCGACTCGTTCATCGACGACAACGACATCTCAACGGCATCAGGCGTGGACTCGCAGTCTGAGGGTGATGCAGAGATTCAGGACGACGTCGACTCGAGCTTTCGCGCAACGCCCGACCCGCCCGCGCGTGACAGCCTGCGCAATCCCTCACCGCGCCGCCGTCCACCACCTCCGCCGCCTGCGCCCGCTCCCGCTCCTGCAGCGCAGCGGCTGAGCGAGGCTGAGCAACTCAAGCGCTACGGCTTCGTGCTCCACTCGGCTGCCGCTCCTCCGCGCGCCAACGCACCCTTCCGCAACCTGAGCAACGCCAGCTCGTCTGGCGGCTCATCGTCGTCGACGTCGACCCTCTTTAACAAGTCGGCCGCGACTCGGCCGGCGGGCTCCAAGCCCTTCGCGAGCGACCTCCGCTCGTTCGGCTTTGGTCCCAAGCCCGCTGCGGCATCGTCGTCGAGCGCGGGAAGCCTGTCGGTCAAGGAGCGCGCTCTCTTGCAGATGAAGGAGGACCAGAAGCGCATCGGCGTGCCGATCAATGTCCCACGCAACGAGCCTTCGAGTTCGGGCTCGCGTAGTCCTGCAGGCGCGGCACTCGGCAAGTCTGCCTCTCGCTCCCTGAATGGACCTTCGCACCCGTCTGACCCGGCGAAACTTCTTCCCACAGACGACGAGCGCGCACTCGCTGAGGCTATGAAAGGTCTCAACGTCGAGGATGGCGGCTCGAAGGAGGACCAAGAAGCTGCGCTGAAGGAGCTCGTCTCGTCGACCATCGACATGAGCAATGTCGACACATCATTGGTCAGCCTCACGTACTCGCTGTTTCCGGTTCCGCGCACGTTGCTGAACGACGTGGAGCAATCCGCAGGGTCCGCCGCCCGGCCTGAAGTGCACTCTACTACCGCATCAGGTCCAGGGCGTGCACTGGCTGCGCGACCGCGAGAAGGGCAAGAAGCGCGGCGGCCTCCTCTGCGACGACATGGGTCTCGGCAAGACGGTGCAAATGAGTGCGTCTGAAGGTCTCGCAATTGCTTATAGACCCACGGGCCAACGCTGATGCCGTGTGATGATGCACTCGTAGTCGCCCTCATGCTTGCCAACCCGTCTGACCGCATCGCCTGCAAGGCCAAGACGACACTCATTGTCTGTCCGGTTGCGCTCATGGCACAGTGGAAGTCTGAGATCGCAACCAAGTCAGACGGGCGACTACGCGTCCTCATCCACCACGGGTCGAGCAGGACTCTCGGTACGTGAATCCCTCGCTTTCCGCTTCAGGCTACATCGAGGCTGACCCCTCACGCTCGATGTCACTCATCTGCTACACAGAGGGTCGCAAGCTCGCCAAGTACGACGTCGTCATCACGTCATATCAGATCTGCGCGAGCGAATGGGTCGACCCCAAACCCAGCAAGAAGGGCAAGGGCAAGGGCAAGAAGGGCGGCGTACCCGCCGACAGTGACGACGATGAAGACGACGATGAGTTGACGCAGCTCGGCAAGCGCGGCGCAAGGGCTGAGATGGGCGCGCTATTTGACCTCGACCACGGGTTCTACCGCAGTGCGCCGGACTCCTCCTCGCTTCCGCCGAAGCACACCGCTCACGACCCGTGTCCCACGCAGTCATCCTGGACGAGGCGCACCAGATCAAGGGCCGTTCGACCAAGATGCACAAGGCTTGCTGCGCGCTCGAGTCGCACTACCGCTGGTGCTTGACGGGCACGCCGTACGCGTCATCCACTTCGCCGCCTATCATGTCAAAGTCTGACTTGTCTGTGTGCCGCAGTATTCAGAACGAAGCGCTCGACCTCTTCTCGCTGTTCGAGTTCCTCGGACGCCGCATTGTCAATCCGCTGCACGAGATCAGCGAGTTCAAGGCCAAGATCGATGGACCGCTCAAGAACAAGCGCACGAAGATCGCTCTTGCGCGTCTCAACATTGTTCTCACGGCCATCATGCTTCGCCGCACCAAGGCGACCATGGTCGAAGGCAAGCCGCTCCTCCAGCTGCCGGCGAGGGAGATCATCGAAATGAAGGGGCCGTTCCTTGACCCGTACGTACCCACCTTGCTTGTCGAGCGCGCAGGCGCTAACGTAATCCGGATTCCCCAGGCGCGAGGCCGACTTTTACGGCAAGATCGAGGAGAAGATGCAGGAGGCGATGCAGAAGCACATGGACGCCGGAGACATTATGAACAACTACACGAAGGTGCTCGTTAAGCTCCTCGTGCGTCCCCTCATTGTGCTTTCTTTTGCTGCGCCGAGCTCACCTTGCTCGCTTATGCGGCCCGCAGCGCATGCGACAAGCATGCAATCACCCATCACTGGTCACGAAGGACTCGGTCTACGACGCCGAAGCGCTCAACCCGACACCCGAAAACGCCACAGGCTCGAATCCCGCTTCGCGCGGCATGTCGCGCTCAAACTCGACCGCCCAGGCCGGCGACGAGCTTTCGTCTATGCTCGGGTCCCTCGCTCTCGACACGGCTGGCGATGACGATGAGGGCGCCTCTTGCGCGCTCTGCAGCAAGCCGCTCGACGCCAGCGGCGAGACACACTGCGCGGCTTGTGCAGCCGATCTGCGCAGGTTCGGTTCGCTTGCGACCTCGACTAAGGTCCGCCGCACGCTGGAGCTGCTCGACGGCATCAAGCGCGAGAGCGAAGAGGCTGAGCGGCGCGCCAGAGCCAAGGGGAAGGCGCGTGATATGGACGAGTCCGAGTCGGACGTGAGCGACGAAGACGGGCTCTCGGCGCGAGCGATCGCCGAGGACGATGAGGTCTTCCCGAAGAAGACCATCATTTTCTCCCAGGTGCGTCTCAGACTCCTTCTCGCGTTGCCAATCCCGGGCTCACGTCTTGGCTCGACGGCAGTTCACCTCGATGTTCGACATCCTCGAGCCGTTCCTCCGCAAGGCAGGCTACGGCTACGTCCGCTGTGCGTTTTGCACCTTCTGCATCTTCCTCGTAGTCCCGCGCTCAGAGTCGCACCGTGTGCAGTCGACGGGAAGCTCAACCCGCGGCAGCGCGACGAAGCGCTCGAGGCGATCCGCAACGACAAGCGCTGCACCGTCATCCTTGTCTCGATCAAGTGCGGCGCCGTCGGGCTCAACCTCACGTGCTGCAGCCGTGTGATTCTTCTCGATCTGTGGTGGAACCCGGCCATCGAGCAGCAGTGCGTTTGCCTTTTTCCGAGCTATTGCGTTGAGCTCCCCTGCTGACCCTCCTAGTCATTTCAGAGCATTCGACCGGTTCGTTTTGTCGCCGTCCTCGACAGGCAGTAAAGCTGACTTCCTCACTCGCCTGCAGCGCGCATCGTTTTGGCCAGAGGGACAACGTCAAGATCTACAAGGTGCCTGCGCTGACCCTTTCTCCTACCTGCGCCTGTCGCGCTAATCTTTCACATGCAGCTCACCATCGACAACACGGTCGAGGACCGTATCTTGACGCTGCAGCAGCAGAAGGCCGAGCTCGCTGCCGCCGCGCTCGAAGGCTCCGGCAACATCGGCAAAGCGAGCAAGCTCTCGGTCAAAGACATCCTCTACCTCTTCCGCGGCGATGCCGACCGTGTCAGGCGCGATGCCTCGGCTGCTGCAGCCGACCTTGACCAGTTCGACGAATGAGTCTCATCATCGATGGACGGCGCTCCTTCTCTTCGTCTTTCCGTTCCTTCCACTTATTCTGTTGTTACGGCCTGGTCATCGTTTCTCCGCAATAGACACGTTACGAGGCGTTCCACTAGCCAAGACTATAGGGGTTGTGACCGTGCAGACTAGCTGGCTCTCGCTGACAACTCGCTCGCACACGCGGCCGTCAGAGGAGACTGTGCAAACAAACACCGCGTTGCGCCAAGAGGGAAACCAGGGGTATGTACGTATCGAGGGAGACGCAGGGGGGAGAGCAGAGAGCGAAGTGGGAAGAGCGAGGGGCACAGACCGCTGAGAGACCGCGAGAGAGAGAGACGAGAAATGAGAGGAAATCTATGCAAGGAGGGCAGAGAGGCTCGCGATCTGCTGAGCGTCGAGCTTGTCGCCGAGAGCAGCCGTGAGACCCTGGAGGAAGGCCGGGCCATCCTCCTTGGCGAGCGAGGCGATCTGCGAAGCGATGGCGGTCGCACGCGCGTTGCGAACGGCAACCGTGATGTCGGCACCGGCCTTCTCGAGCGCGGTCGCGACGGCGGCGTCGTTGGTCAGGTCGACGTCGGCGGGGACGATCTGCGCGACGTAGGCGACCTTCTCCTCGCGCGTGAGCGCCGGGTTGGCAGCGCCGATGCGCGAGATGGCCGACTCCTCGGCGAGACGGCGACGGAGGCGGTTGTAGAAGTAGCGGCGAGATTCGGCCCACTGCAGCGCCGAGCGGGCGCAGCCCTTGCTGACGGTGCGAGCCGCCCGGTCGTGCGCATCGGCGAACTGGAGCGCGACCTGCTGGTACATCGGCAGGAGTTGCTTTTCGCGCGCGGCGAGATCGGCCTTCGCAGCGGCGGCGTCGGACGGCGAGAGACTCGCGTCGGTGCTCTTGGCCTTGAGCTCGCGGTACGTCGGGTCGAGGCGGTCCATGAGTGCGAGGAGCTTGTCCTTACGGAGCTTGATCTCGACGATGCCCTCGGGCTCGAGGACACCGGCACGCGACTCCTCGTCGACGTACATCTCCATCATGCCGTTCGCGTTGATGGACGGGTCCAAGACGACCCACGCGCCACCGCGGAGCTCACCGTTTGGCACGATGTAGACGAAGACGGGCTGCTTGTACGCCGAGAGGCCGTCGACGATGAGCGAGCCGCGCTTGAGCACCTCGTCGAACATGTCCTGCTGACCGCCCGAGAAGCCACGCCAGTTGGCGAAGATGATGAGCGGGAGACCCTCGCGGTTGAGGTCGGCAATGGCCTGGCCGGTCTTGAAGGCGCTGTTCGGGTACCAGACCTGTTACGCCGAAGAAGGGAGTCAGTCTCGTAGTACTTCAGAGCGCAAGAGGCGAGCGACGCACCTGACCAGCCTCCATGATCTTCTGCTCGTTCGAGAGCGGGTTGGCCGGGTCGGCGGGGACGATGCGCTCGACGGTGCGAGTCTCGACGGCGATGGCGCCCACGGGGATACCGCCAAGGCGCGCGCGACCGACGACGACGGTCTGCGCCCAGCCCGAGAGCGTCTCCTGGAACGAACCCTTGTCGAAGAAGCCCGAGAGCCAGCGGCCGTCGGTCTCATCGACCTTACCGCCGAGGAACCAGCGCGGGTCGTACGGGCCCTTGATCGGCGTGTAGTCGATCGCACGGTCCCAGTGGTCGACCGACGGGAGAACAGGGAGCGCCGCACCGCGCGCCTCGGGCACGAACGAGAGCCACTGCATGATGCTGAGAACACCCTCGAGGTCGTTGGCGGCCGTCAAGTGCGAGACACCGTTCTTGTACATGATCTGCGTGCCACCGAGCTGGAGGTTGGACGAGTAGACCTCGCGACCGAGAACCTTGTTGAGAGCGCCCGCGCCCGTGAGGATGATCGGCTGGCCCTCGACCTGGACGGCACGCTGGCCGAGGCGGACGAGGTAGGCGCCGATACCGACGGAGCGCGCCGTGACGAGCGTGATGGTGAAGATGTCGTCGTACGCGCGCGACGTCTCACCGGCGATGAGACCCGAGCCCTTGAGCGACTCGACACCAAGGCCCTCCTGGAGACCGATGATGTCGGTGATCTGGTAGCGGACCTCGCCGCCCTCCTCGATCTTCTTGGTGACGACGCTCTTCTCGCCCTTGTTCTTGAGCTCGCCGAGCTTCTCGGGCGTGAGGTAGAGGTACTTGAAGCCCTTCTCGGGGCGCGAGGCGTCGGTCCACGCGACGTCGAAGAGGTCGACGAGCTCCTCGGCGATGCCAAGGCGCGCACCCGAGTTCGCCGAGAGGTAGATGCGCGGGAGACCCAGCTTACGCGCGACCTCGGTGACGGCGAAGAAGTAGCGGTCCTCCTCCGGGCCGAACGAACCGATGCGGTGCGTGATGTCGTTGGCGATGACAACGACGCGGCGGCCGGCGGGGTACTCGGGCGTGCAGATCGTGAAGATCCAGCCGACCATGCCGATGTTGTTGGTGCCAGGCGGGCGAGCAACCTCCTGCGGGACGCCAAACTCGTCGAGGACGAGCTCCTTGGCGACGAGCGGCTCGGCCGGCGCCGTCTTGCCCGCGACCTTCCACTGCTTGCGGACAGCCTGGCGGAAGAGGTCGGGGAAGTCGTACGCGTAGGTCGTGCCGACGACGTGCGCCTTGTAGCGCTTCGGCTGGAGCCACTCCTTGGTCGGGTACGGGAAGTTGACCGGCTGGAGGTGGAACGCGCCCTGCGGGCCGATCGACTTGAGGATGACCTGGCCCTTGTCGGTCGTGACCTCGCGGTACGCCTCGTACTTGACGACGAAGCCGGAGACGTTCTCGATGATGGCGCGGATCGGCTGGATGTTGCCCTGCGCGTCCTCGATGACGATGCGGATCTCGGCACCCGTGACGCGGAGACGCCAGAAGCGCTTGCCGTGGCGGTCGATGAAGCCGGCGAGCGCGGTCTGAACCTCCTCGAAGTCAAGACGGAGACTGTAGAGGAAGTTGAGCTGCGATGCGGGAGGAGGTCAGTCGAGGCTTGAAACGAGCGCCAAAGGACTGGCAACGCACCGAGATGTGGTTGCCGTCGGCAGCGCGGCGCTGAGCGCTGACGACCTCAAGCGAGTCGAGGACGTCGGTGATGAGGCGGTCCGATTCGGAGACGAGGTAGTCGGCCGTCTTCATGTTGCCGCGAAGGCGACCCGGGCGGACGAGCGCGCGGACGAAGAAGCGGCAGTCGGACGAGTTACCCTTGGCCGTCGCGTAGTAGATGTGGATCTGACGGTTCTCAACGGGGCACGGCTCGAGATGGAAGTTCGAGAGGCGACCGAGCTCGAGCTGGAACGCAAGTGCGGGCTCGATGTCGCGGATGGTCTCGAGCTCCTTCCAGGTGCCGTCCTGCTTGCGGAGGGTGAAGTACGACGGGTACTGGCCCTCGCGGCAGATGAGGAGCGTGAGGCGGCGCATGCCGCGGCGGTCGAGCTGCGCGCTGAGCGCGTTGACGTGCTCGGAGAACTCGGCGCGGAGGGCATC
The DNA here is from genome assembly GCA_036244875.1 of Rhodotorula paludigena. NCBI lineage: Eukaryota > Fungi > Basidiomycota > Microbotryomycetes > Sporidiobolales > Sporidiobolaceae > Rhodotorula > Rhodotorula paludigena. The sequence continues at coordinate 740,822 of BQKY01000006.1, forward strand.
CTCGTCGATCTGGGCCTTCTCCGGGACGGTGAGGGCGACGTTGAGGACGTTCCACTGCTCCTGGCTGTTGGACGAGGCGGGCTTCTGCTCGAGCTGCTTGCCCGAGTCGGGGAAGCGCTGCAGGACGGTCGAGACCTCCTCACGGAAGCGCGCGAGCGTCTGGACCGAGAACATGGCGCCGTAGCGGATGGGCTCGGTCTGCGCCTGGTTGAGGAGGAACGTGAGGTCCGAGTACGACGCCGCGCGCTGCGACGTGAGGCCCGTCGACGGCGTAGGCGGCTCCGACTCGGACGCGGCCTTGCGCATGCGGAACGCCCACGCGACCGTCGCCGGCTCGTCGTCGTTGGGCGACGCCTCGACGTGCTCGAGGCTGAGGAGGTTGTACGAGCGGTACGCGCGGCGGACGTAGGTGTCGAGCGCAGCAAGCGCGACCCACTGGTCCTGGTGCTGGAAGAAGCCCGGAAGAACGTCGAAGACGGTGAAGCGGCTGTCGATGACGTCCTTGAGGACCTCGCCGCGCGGCGTGCGGTCCGAGCCGACCTCGCCGTAGACGGTCGGGGTGACCGAGGCCTTGAGGATCTGCTCAAGCTGGCCGAGGCGCTCGTCGAGCGACGGGAGCTGGGTGTGGATGAGCACCTCGCGGGCCTTGAGCGCGACCTTGGTCGTCGCCTTCGAGTCGAGCTCGGCGAGGTCCTTGAGGACGGGGCTCACGACCGTCTCGACGAGGGGCATCGTGTCCGACTCCTTGACAATGTCGAGGAGCGCGAGCGCGAGCGTGTTCTTCGACGCGGCCTTGTAGTGCGAGAGGACGATCCTGACGACCGAGTCGAGCGAGTCGCGGTAGGTCTCGCGGAGCTCGAGGACGACGTCGCCGTCGCGCGCCGAGAAGGGCTTCTCCGTCTCGACGTAGGCGGCGAGGAGGCCGGCGAGCGTGGCCCACTCGTGGTGCTTGAGGCCGGCGCGGTAGCGGTAGACGATGTCGTCGAACGCGAGGAGGAAGGCGCGGACCGTCTGCGCCTCGGCGGGACGGAGCTCCGCGAGGCACGAGTCGATGAGCTTGCGCAGGCGCGGCGACGGGAACTCGGCGCCGCTCGAGTGCGCGGCGTCGATCGTCTGGCGGAGCGAGGCCTCGAGCGAGGCGGGGATGCGACCGGAGAGCGTCGAGAGGACGGCGTTGGCCTCGCCGTAGGGGAGGTCGGGGTTCTGGAGAACCTGCACGAGCTCCTTGATGCTCGCCTGCATGATCGACTGGTTGTCGTACCCGGCGAGGATGTTGCTGAGGACATCCTTGAGGTAGGCGAAGCGCTGGTGCGGCTTGGTGCCGATGATGCTGGGGAGGCCGAGGGGCGGGAGCTGGCCGTCGAACGGCTTCGCGTGGTTCACGCGGCTCGGGTCGTCGAGCGAGAGGATACCGAGGATGTCGCCCGCCTCGAGCGTCGCTCCGGGCTGCTTGATGAACTGTGCGATACCGTCCTCGGCCGCGACGAGAGGCATGATCATCTGCACGGCGCAACTCAAGTCAGGCTGTGCTCTTCGCCGACGAAGCAAAAATGGTCCAGGGACGCACCTTCATGACCTCGATCTCGGCGTACGCCTCGCCCTTGCTGATGTGCTCGCCGCTCTCGACAAAGTAGCGCACGAGCTTACCGGGCGACGGCGAGCGGAGCTGGGTGGGGTCGTTCTCCTGCTCGACGAGGACCGTGCGTGAGTCGATCGAGAGGCGCAGCGCGCCGACCTCCTCCTTGGCGTAGCACGTGTACGAGCGGCCGTCGAGGAGGACGAGGAGACCGCCGTCGGCGAGCGGCCGGATGCCGACCGCGACCGACGAGCCGTTGACGTAGATCGACCAGCTCGTCGGCGACGAGCGCGAGGCCGTCGCGCGGTACTTGACGTCCTCGAGGACAAACTCGAGCGGGACGACGGTCGCGAGGAGCTCCTTGGGCGGCGTCTGACCCTTGTCGAGGATGCGCTTGTACTCGGCAATGTTGTGCTCGGACGCGAGGTGCGCCTTGGTCGCGGCACCGCAGATGATGGCGAGCGTCGTGTCGGGGCGCTCGGCCGTCAGGCGCGCCGAGATGAGGCTGTCGAGCCACGCCGTCGTGATCGTGTTGTCCTCGAACGCCTCGGTCTCGAGGAGCTTGATGAGGTACTCGACCGTCGTGCGGAAGTCACCACGAATCGAGAGCTCCTTGAGCGCGACGACCATGTTCTTGCGCGACTCGGAACGGTCCGAGCCGTACGCGAAGATGTGGCCGAACTGCGAGTCGGCGAACTCGTGGAGACCACCGGCGGAACCGACCGAGAAGTAACCCCAGACGTTGGTGCTCGAGCGGAAGTTGAGCTCCTGGAGGGTACCCATCGAGGGCTTGAAGCCAGCGTCCGGGTTCTCGGCCGTGATGCGCACGGCGACGACGTGACCCTTGGGCGCGGGCTTGCGCTGCGTCTTGGCCGACTCGGGGTTCTCGAAGTCGAAGTCGATGAGCGAGCGGCCGTGGGGCGACTTGCCGTAGAGCGTGCGGATGTCGCGGATGCGGTGGAGCGGGATACCCATGGCGATCTGGAGCTGCGCGGCGGGGAGGTTGACGCCCGAAACCATCTCGGTGGTCGGGTGCTCGACCTGGAGACGCGGGTTGAGCTCGAGGAAGGCGAACTTGTCGTCGGCGGCCGAGTAGAGGAACTCGGTCGTGCCCGCCGAGACGTAGCCGACGAGCTTGGCCAGGCGAACAGCGGACTTCTCCATCTGCTCGAACGTGTCGGGCCCGGCAATGGTGACGGGTGCCTCCTCGATAATCTTCTGGTGGCGGCGCTGGACCGAGCAGTCACGGCCGAAGAGCGAAATGGCGTTGCCGTACTGGTCGGCAACAACCTGGACCTCGAGGTGACGGGCCGCACCGGCGAGCTTCATGATGAAGACGGGGGAGCCTACGCACATGAACATGTCAGTCGCTAAAGTCTCTGGGGTCTGGAAAGGAGCAGAAACGCACCAGGAACCTCGGTGAGGACAGCCTGGAAGCTCTGCTTGAAGTCGGCCTCCTTCTCGACCTTGCGGATACCCTTTCCGCCTCCGCCCTCGGACGCCTTGATCATGACGGGGTAGCCGATCTTGGTCGCGCGCTCGAGACCCTCGTCGGCGTTGTGCACGCACGCCTTCTGGTACACATCGTCGGCGACCGTCACGTACCCGTCGGCCGACTGGGTCACCTCGTCGACGCCCGTGCCGGACCAGTCCATGCACGGGACCTGGGCGTGCTGTGCGACAATCGTCGACGAGATCTTGTCGCCGAGCGAGCGCATGGCCGAGCCGGGCGGGCCGATGAAGACAATCTTCTGCTTGGACGCGGCGAGCGATTCGGGCAGGCGCGGGTTCTCCGAGGCGTGACCCCTGTGCACATGCGACCGTCAGCACGTCGTTGCGGGCGCCAGTCGGGAGACATAAGCAACGCACCATCCGGCCCAGACGGCGTGGACGCCGGCGCGCTCAGCAACGTCGACGATAACGTCGACGTTGGCGTAGTTGTTGTTGTTGGTGCCGCCGGGGACCTCGACGTACTGGTCGGCCATGCGGATGTAGTCGGCGTTGACGCGCAAGTCCTCGGGCGTGGCCATGACGACGAACTCGATGGCGCGCTCCGACCCGAACGTCTCGTACGCCCACTTGCGCACCGAGCGGATCTCCTTGACGGCAGCGATACCTGTTTCCAGTGTAAGAGTCAGTACCAGCGCTCGGAAGTGAAAAAGGAGGCCGCCGAAGGAGAGCAAGTAGGTGGTGGGGAAAGTAGAAGGGGAGGGGGCGAAGTGGGCGCACCGTTGTTGGCAATGAGGACCTTGGTGATGACGGTGTGACCACCGCGGCTCCTGACAAAGTCGGCGACACGCGAAGGCGGTGCGCTGGCGAGGTCATTGCCGCCTGCGGAGCCGAACGAGAGGAGGGGGTCAGCTGGGTCGGTGGGAGTGAGAGCGAAGCGGACGCACCGACAAAGTGCTGGACCTTGGAGTGGTCCCACTCGTAGGCATCCTCGCTGCCTACGACCTCGGCATGGCCGTTGGTCGCCGCCTGGTTGGTGAACCTGCGCGGTTGAGCGGATGCGGTGGGGATGCGAGAGGAGCACGAGGGGGCCGCGGGGGAGCGAGCGTGGTGTCAGTCCAGCGTTGCGGTGCTTGGAGAAGCTCGGAAGAGCTGCGAACGCACGGCATGAGGGAGGGGGAAGCGAGGTTGAGGTTCTGGGGAAGTCGCCTCGAGCGGGTGGGAGAGGGGGAGGGAGAGGGAGGGAGGGAGCGGCGTGGAGGGTGTGCGTTGGGGTGCGAGCAGACGCAGGCGCGGGGGGCTGCTCCGACCCGGCGGAAGCGAGCGCAGCAGAGGCGAGGAGGAGAGAGCAGAAGGAGCAAGTCGCGCCGACGACGAAGTTGGGGCGGACTTGGGGCGGACAGCCTGCACGCCCTCACCGCCCCAGCAGCACCTTCCGCGCGCGCAGTGCTTGGCTAGTCCCGTGCATTACACTCTCACTGACCACTCAGAGACGACCAGGGCCCGAAAGACGACGGCTCGGCACTCCGAACCGCCCCTCGTCGCTGATTTCGTGTCGATCACCCAAGGACGCCTTCGTCGACACACTCCGGCAGCGAAATGGCGCCTTCCAACGTCTCACTTTCGTTGTTGTCGAGGCTGTCATCCCCAACCCGCGACCGTCCATGGAGGGTCCGTGCACGTTGTCCAACGCACTTCACGCTGCGCCACGTCTCGACGCAGCCTGGCTCGTACACCTTGTGCAGCCTTCGGTCCTCGCCTGCTCGTATTTGCTGCGAGAGAGACTCTCCCGACGCTCTTCGAGCCTGCGATGGGGTGCTGCGTGGTGCTCAGTCGGCTGCCACCCATTGGGGATCTCGTCTTGCTGCTCCACTCCTGTTTTTTCTGCGCCCGAGCTTCTTCGCTGCTCGCGACGGGATGCTCGGGCTCGAGTGGCCACGTACGCCGCGGGCAGGTGGCGCGATGCAAGCGCAGCGGCGCCTGGGGATCGCAAGGAAGGTTACGTGCAGTGACTGTTGCTGCACTCCTACGTGCGCGAGAAGAGCCCGCGTCGGCGGACGTCAGCCACAGCTCGACGCTGCATCAGGACCAAGAGGCGCGCCAAGTCTGTCCTGCTGGCGGAACGTCCTGTTCTTGCCACAGAGTCAAGTTGCGCTCGAGCAGCTGCCATATTCAGGACCATCTCCTTCCTGGACGCTGTCGTAGCTTCCTCGTGCGGCTTTTGTGAGGTCAGCTGGACCTCACCGTCTGACGCTCGTCACGCGAGCACCGGGGCCCTCGCGAACAACGATGCGCCTTTCCTTCATTGCCTCCGCTCCCTTTCTCCGAGTCACCGTCGTTTCCCTCCCCACCGGGGCATAAGTATGTTGGAGAGTCCATCCTGGCGTTTGCGGCTCATACAGACGTCGCCGCGGGCAAAGGGAGTCGCTTAGTGCGCAAGTCGGCGTGCGAGACGTTCGGATCGTATTGCCTTCGAGCTGTTCTTTGTGCATGGCCAAAATCTGTGACCAGCATGCCAGCGTAGACTAGGTTCGCATGGTCTACCTCTTTGCGACCCTCCAGACCATGTTGCCGCGGGGGTGCAAATCTTGAGAAGGTCCTCGTCGTCACGCTTTTGCGACATCATCTCGTTGTCCAATGAAGCCGTCTCCAGTCGCTGGAAGATGATTCCTTGTGACTTGCGCTGACACGAAACGACAAAGGGCCTAGCTCCCTGACGCTCGAGTGCTGAAGTCGCAAGTCCGGCCCGTTAATCGGCACGTCCACTTGACTTGCATCACCGATACCTCGCCTGGGACATGCTGCCTAGCTATGTTCGGACATTGCACAACAACGAGCACACAGAGATAACTAGAGCGGGAGCTGCTCTTAATCCTCGACATCCACCGGTCACTCCCATGTTCGCACCACGTGTGGCGTCTATCGATCTCAGTGTCTACATTTTGTTGCCGTCGACCATGTCGGCTCCGACCGAACTGTCATCGTCCGGGCTTCCCTTCACATCGCTCAGCATACTCGACGACGTCCCGCCCGCTTCACATTCAGCACCCGTTGCCCACCTTCAAGTCAGCAGCACGCTCGCACATCCCACTTGTTGCTGCCAGACCACACTCAGAGGAAGAAGCCCTCGAGGATCTCGCGCAGGCGGACCGGGTCCTCGACGGCGTGCCAGTGCCCGACCCCGTCCATCTGGACCTTGTCGGCGCGCGGGATGTGCGCGCACAGGTGGTCCGACGTCGCCGCGTTCGAGAGGTAGTCGTGCTCGCCTGCGAGAGGGGACGCGTCAGCCTGTCACAAAGAACCGGAGTCCACCCTTGCGAGTGCGGAATCGAGGCGGAAGCGCACCGGCAATGACGAGCGTCTCGGCCTTGATGGCGCCGTAGTCCGGGTCCGACGCGCCGGCAAGTGCGCGGCACGCCGCCGCGTACCCCTCAGGCTTGGTCCCGAGCACGAGCGTGCGCACCAGGGCGCCCGAGAGGGGCGAGTCCTGCTTGGAGCGGTCCGAGAGCGCAGAGGCGACGACTTGCTGCACGACGGCCGAGACGCCGTGCTCCATGACGGTGTGGGCGCGCTTGAGCATGTTGGACTGGACTTCGGGCGTGAGGGCGCGCATCGCGCCGAGGAGTACTGGAGGCGCGCGGCGAGCGATTATCAGTGGGGTCCGGGCAAATGCAGCATCTCACAGGTCGGACGCACCGAGCTTGTCGACCTTCTCGGGGTACCGTGCGGCGAACGTGCTTGCGACGAGCCCGCTCATCGAGTGCCCGACGACGCCGGCCACCTTGGAGCACCCGGCCCAGTCGATGACGGCGTTCAGATCCTCGGCGAGGTCCTCGATCGAGAGCATGCCTGCCTCATCTGCGGCATCGAGCGACGAGACGGGCGAGAGGCCGTGACCGTCAAAGTCGTAGCGGATCAGGCGGAAGTGCTGCCTGAGGCGAGAGGACGACAGTGGCGCTTCGTAGAACGACGTAGACGAGCCGAGACCATGCATGACTGGGTGTTGTGACAGGACATGGCAAGGGAATTGGAGAGGACGAGATAGAGGCCCGCAAGAAAGTGCGAGCGCGGGAGTCGAGAGAGAATCGCGAGTTGGGAAGGTGGAAAGTGCGGCGCGAGAATACAGGGGAAGGAAGGCAGTGCGCGGATTTCCGCCAAAAGCGCGGCAAGAGTAGAGGTGTAGGTTGCAGAGGTCGAGTTCGTCAGCTCGAAAGATGCGCGAGAACAAGGCAGGAGACGGGTCGGTCGGACGAACAGACGAGGGCAGGCGCATCTTTGCCGGCGTCGTCGCACACGTCGATGAAGAGGTGCTTGCCCGACGACACTTTGAAGGCCCTGCAGTCGTTCTCGGGCGGGATCGGCATGGCAGACGGCGGCAACAAGCGGCGAGAGGGAGAAAGTGAGCGGGTCGGCGAAGTGCAGAGAGGTGGGGAAGGGCAGCGAGCTCGAGGCGGCGCAGTGCGAGCTGCAGACTGTAGTGCAGTGGTCAGCCCAGCCTGCTCGGACCTCCACAGGATCTGACTCGCCTGTAGAAGCTGCGACGCTATGGGTGCAGGCGAAGCGCCGACCGTCACCGGAAGCGAAGAAGCGCGTTCAGACCACGGAAACTTGCAAAGGGGCTCGATAAATCCAGTGAGACTGTTGTCAATCTCGTGCGGCTACTGTTAGTCTCTCCCTCACCGTTGCGAGCGGGCGAAGCGCGACTTGGCGAGATTCGCGTCGACCGCGGGCTGCACCTCGCCCGCACCCGGCAACAGCGAACGATGGCGACGCAAGGCAGCTCGTGAGTCTTGCAGATTGTCCAGCAGCCTCCCACACGAACTGCAGCGCTCACCGCCCGTGTATCCAGGAGCAAGACGTCGCTGCTGGTGCGAGTGCGCTACCAGAACCCGCTCCCGCCCGTGAGTACCGCCGATCAGCATGTCGAGGGCCCGAGCAACCGCGTACACACCGCTGACCGCTCACCCGACGCGCGCAGCCGCCGTTCCCGCCGCGCCTGCTCCACATCCCAACGACGCCGCAGCGCTACGCTTCCTACGACTTCCTCACCCCGCTGCAGGGCGAGCGCCAGCTCCCCGTCATCCTCGACAGCGAGCTCGGCCTCCCACTCGAGTACGGCCGGCCGGGAGAGGGAGGGCATGCAGACGGAGAGTACTGGATGGGCAACCGCTCGAGTGCGTCGCACCGCTCCCTGCCGCTCTGGTCCTGCGCGATCACCGTGCACTGACTCACACTGACGTGTAACGCGCAGCGATCGCACCTGTCAAGGATGTCTCGGCTTTGGCTTCCGCTGTCGACGAGGACGACAAGTTCCTCATGGAAGACGCCGTCTCGCGCCCCGCGCCTGGCGCCGCAGCAGCAGGGACCGACACCCCCGGACGCGCGAATGTCACCGACGTGAGCAAGAAGGTCGACGTGAGCTGGTTGCGCAAGACCGAGTACCTCAGTAGCGAGGCAGGAGGGAGCAGGCAGGCGCTTGGACAGCTCAACGGGTGCGTCTCTCGTTCTGGCCCCACCGTCCCGGACTGTTACATTCGAGCTGACCTTCATTCGGGCGAGTACAGCACGCCGAAGCGCGAACAGGCCGCCCTCAACCCGCTCGACCGCGACGGCCGCGCCGCCGCCATCTCGGCAACGTTCGATGCGGCGCACACGCCATTGTCCGAGCTGCGGCACCCGACCAAGAAGCACCTCACGGCGGTCGAGTCGTTCGACTTGCTGCCCGACGCCGACCTGTGGGCGAACGAGTTCGACCTCGTGCGGTTCGGCGAGGACCCATCGAGCCAAGGAATGGTGCGTGCAGCTGTTCGGGCATGCTTTTTGGCGGTCATGCCGCTCAAGAAGCTGATCGTCGAACCCTCGTCGCTCGCAGAACGACCTTCCTCGTCTCGGCCCGGATCCTCGACTGCCGCGCGCGCTCCTGCGCGACCTCTCGGCCGAGTTTCCCGAAGGCGAGGGCCGCGTCGCGTACTACTTGCCATCGGACGATGCGAATGCTGTGGCGTATACGCAGAAGCGGTACGATGGGGAGGAGACGTTCGAGGGAGAGGTGCGTTGCCGTCTCATACCGCCATCTAGCCTCTCGCCATGCAATGCTCGAGGTCGCGAACTAACTCAGGCCGCGGCGGCCACACCGCAGACATTCGACTTCCGCTGGGTGCGCGACTACGAGCTCGCGTCGTCGCGCCCGCTCACGCAAGAGTTCATCGTCGCGTTCGATGCCGGCGCCGATGCGACCGAGGGCGAGCAGCGCGCGCGGCCGCGCACGACGCAGGGGCGGGGCAAGGGCGCGTACTATGCGCCGCTGCAGAGCACGATGCAGCTGCGCAAGAGGCGACCGAGGGTACGTCCCGTTCGTGCTGTCTTCTTGTGACGCGCCCCACCGCTGCTGGCGCGGGACACTGTGTCTATGATGGCGACGTGACTAGCTGACGCATGTGCGCTCTGATCATGTAGAAGGGAGAAGACCCGCGCGTCTTCCCGGAGCAGACGGAGGAAAAGTTCTGGGACGGCATCAGTCTCACCGTGAGCCGCGACTCCTTCCCCATCTTCGGCGCCACCTACAGCCGTACTGATTAGCTCGCTTGGTTCATGAAGCTGCACCACCCGCTCGCCATCTTCCCCGAGGAGGAGCAGGAGCGCTACCGCGGCTTCAAGGCCGAGGTCGAGGTCCCGCCCGAGGATCTCGTCGTGGGCGGCGCCGCGCCTGACGAGAGTGGCGCTGTAGCGGCGCCTGAGGCGGGCCCTGCGCCCGTCGAGGCAAACGGCGGGACTGCGCCGGCAGTCGAGGCGCTCGGGAATGCCGACGGGGCGGCATAGTCGTGCTCGGCCAGCCTGCTCCGCCTAAGCCAGGGAAACCTCCGAGCTTTGCATCGCAGTGTATCTACCAGGTGACTTGGGTGTGAAATGCGATGGCCGGTCTCTCGAAACGACAAGAGGAAGGGGCTGCGACCTGCCGCGCTGTGCGACTTGCACGCCCGAGATTCGCTGTAGAGAGCGTTGAGCAGAGGGACGCTGCTTGACTTGTCCACCGCTGAGTACGGTGCCGCGAAGTCGTCGTCTGCACCGCCTCGTCGCTTCCTCCTACTCTCCGCTTCGCCCGTCGTAGCGCTTGCAAGCTCCCTACGCCGACCAGACTCTCCTTTTCCGAGAACACCTTCGTGTCAGAGCCACCCCGCCCACTCAGAGTGCGTCGTTGCGTTCGCTGGCTCGCTCAACTTCGGCGGCGCGGGCTCGCCGCGCACGTAGCATATAGCGCAGGGGATGACGACGTTGTTGAACACTGACCTTGTTCACCTCACAGTGCCGGCTCGCCCCGCCCTTTCCGCCTACGCTCACCCGCAGGCTGTCGTCGCGCGCAACGCTCTTCCGGCCCAAGTCCCCCTCAACCTCAACTCAACCCAGCGTGCGCGCGTCGATGAGGTCATTCAGTACACGCGCGAGGACTTGAAGCAGTCGCGCCATTCGAGCGCAGCCGCGCGAGGTGCGTCCGCTCGCAAGGCTCGACTTTGCCTCTTTCACGCTCATCATCTTGCTCTGGTCAGCCGCTCTCCGGCGCGATCTGCAACGGTGGCTCAAGTTTGCAGCTCTTCTGGACGCATACGTTGGTCCAGCCGCAGCAGGTGCGCCGACATGTCCGGTTCTCGCCCACTTCAGCTGGCTAACTCATCATTCTTTCGATGCGGCAGCTGTCCCGGCTCAGCTAGTGCCGCTGCTTGCCCCTGGCGCAGTAGCCGCCCTTGTTGCCCTGCCGCAGCAACTCGCGCCTCTCCTCGCGCCCAATGTCGCGGCCAACCTCGCCGCTGTCCCGCAACGTCTTGACCGTCTCGAAGCTACTGTTCAGCAGCTGTCGCTCCGCGTGAGTCCTTTCCCGCCCGTGCACCCTCCCGCTTGACTGACTGTACTCACGCATTATGGCAGTACGTCAACAGTCTCGCACGCGACGGCCCTTATGCTGCGCTCCCGAACAGTGCGGGCGATCTGCCCGCTGCAGGAGCAATGCCTGCGCCGCTTGCAGTGGTCCAAGCGGTACGTTCTGTGTTTCGTCATCGCACTCGAGTCTTGCCGCAATCCTCATCTTTCCGGACACACAGCCGGTCCTCCATAACTTTGCCACCTTTGCGAGCCTCATGACCGCCCAGACGACGGCCTACCTCGCCTTCGACGGCCTGCAGCCCCCGGTTGGGCAGGAGGTCCTTGTGCTGCAGCGCTGGGTGGGCGCCGTTTCCGGGGCGTAATGCCCGCTTCGCATGGTGCATCTCGATGTTCACTTGCTTCGCAATGCACTACTAATGCTTCATCCGCAGATTTGCTCACTTTGAGGACTCAAGAAGAAGGTTTGCCCTAGATTTGTGAGTCACAGCCTGTCCACGCAAATCAAGTTGAGGGCTGCCATTCCATCTCGCGACTGACAACGTCTCAACAGGTCACGCGTCCGCGCCGCTCTCCTCCCGCGCGGATGACATGCCTCTCTATCCTCCTCGCCGCGCTCACTTCCCATCCGCGCATTGCGCCCGCGCTCTCGCCGCCCTCACCCTTCTTGTCGGCCCCCATCATCGGCAGGCCTTCGCGGCGGGCCCTACAGCCGTCGAGGCGAGCGCCGATCCGGCGGCAGGCTTCGTCGTCCAGTTTGGGCGGTTGACGAAGATTTGTAACAACAATTCTCAAAGGCCCTGTACCTACGGGGCGTGAAATGCGACCGGCTGTCGTGTTGACCCGCGTCGTGCTCTGTCTGCCTCATCTTCGTGAGCGTCCGGGAAATCAATCGAGCTCTGTAGCCCATTCGCGCGAATTCAAAGAGCACTCGGACGAGATGACCAGCCCCGGCAAGGACGAGTCACGCATCGAGAGGATTGTCAACGCTTCCATCCGCGACCTGGACGAAGTGCTTCTGCTCCGTCTCGCTCCTCGCCCGCGTCACGCAGAGACTCGCATAGCTCAGGGCTGATGCCGAAGCACACGCAGCCTCGGCCTGCGCAGCAGCGCAAGCCCTACGGCAAGCCTTCGCCGGCTGGTCGTCCTTCTCCGACTTCATCAGTCGCACGTCCTCCCCGACCACGCAGCGCAGACGAGGGCCCGAGGCGCCGTCCAGGGCAGCCAAAACCAAAAGCGCAGGGCGCAGCAAAGCCCGCATCCGCTCAACTCGACTTGTCCGGGCAGCAGCTCGACGCTCCGCCTCAACTCGCCGACTACGGCGCCCTCACGAAGCTCAACGTCGCGAATTGCGGCCTGAGCTCTGTCTCGTTCGTGCGACAAGTCGCGCAGACCCTCACGTGGCTCAACGTCAGCGGCAACAGCCTCGCCGCGCCCGAAGCTTGGGCCGGTCTCGAGCAGCTGCAGACTCTCTTCGGTGCGCTGCATGTCGTCCCTTCTGTCTCTCTGTCGATGCTGACGATGCATGCCTCTCAGTCTTGAACGCGAGTCATTGCGGGCTGACCGAGGTCCCGGCTGGAATTGCCAAGCTCAAGAAGCTCAAGGCACTCGTCCTCTCGCACAACTCGCTCACGTCTCTCAAGCACGTCGCGAACCTCGATGACCTCAACACCATCGGTACGCGATGACCGAGGAAGAAAGCTGTCGAACATATCGGCTGACCCATTGCGCCGCGCAGTCGTTTCGAACAACGCGCTCACCTCGCTCCCCTCCTCCCTCTCGACCCTCCCCGCGCTCAAGAAGATCTCGGCCGCGCACAACCAGCTCACTCCCTCGGCGCTTCCCGACCTCTCGTCCCTCGCGCACCTGCACGAGCTCCGCCTGAACGACAACCCGCACCTGACGTCGCTCCCGGCGCACTTTGGCTCGTGGGGCAAGGCCGAGGGCGCAAAGGGCCTCGAGATCCTCGACCTCGGCAACTGCGGGTTCGAGAGCTGGTTCGGCCTGCGCGAGCTCGCCAAGCAAGACGCTGTACACAATCTGGGGCTCAAGGGCAACAAGGTGGCCGAAGACGCGATTCGGGAGAATGGTGCCGATGACCTCCGCAATAAGGTGCGTTTCGCCTTTCCGAGCTGGCGTCGCTTTCCCAAGAGAGCACACTCGGAGGTCCGCTAATGGCTCGCACACCTCGCCGCGCAGCTCACCGTCCTCCTCCCCTCGCTGCGCATCCTCGACACGGTGCGCTTCGACGCCAAGTTCGCCGACCTGAAAGCGCAGCGCGCGCAGCGCACGCTCGAGCAGCGCATCCTCGACGCGGGCCCGATGGCGCTCGCGCTCAACGCGCAGAGCGCCGCGCCCGTCGATGTCGAGGGCGCTGTGCGCGCGAGGGAGCGCGAGAGGGAGAACAAGCGGAGGCGGAGGCTTGGGATGCAGGAGCTTGGGGAGGGGCGGACGAAGAAGCGCGTCAAGAGCGGGGACGAGGAGGAAGGCGAGGAGGGGGCGGTGGACGAAGGCGAGGCCGCTGCACAGGGCGCAGAGGGCGAGCCGGCGGCGGCGGAGGAGGAGGAGATGCGCAAGAAGCCCAAGAAGCGCAAGAGCCGCGCGGAAAAGCGCGCGGCGGCGCAGGAGCGGGCGGCGGCGGAGCCAGCAGCACCAGCAGCAGCGGACGAGGCGGCACCCAACGGCGACGACGACGCCGCCGCCGCAGCCTCGAGTACCGCGGCACCACCTGCTGCCGTCGAGGGCCAGGCGAAGAAGAAGGACAAGCAGAAGAAGAAGAAGAAGGGCGGCGTCCTCGCCGCGCTGCAGGGCGACGCAGACGACAACGCGGCGGCGCCTTCGCGCGCGCCCGCACCGGCCGCTGCCAAGCCTGCTGCTGCTGCTACTCCTCCCGCACCAGCGCCTGCGCCGGCGAGGCCCGAGGAGGAGAAGCAGAAGACGTCGGTGGCAAAGGTCATCGAGGTGCGACGGCCGGGCGGCGGCGGCAAGAAGGGCAAGAAGGGCGCGGCCGGGGCCGAGCAGGCGGAAAGGCCAGACGTCGGCGCGCTGCTCGGGCTGTCAAAGCCCGCGGCGGCGACGGCGGCGGCGGATGCGGCGGAAAAGGGGGCAGGACTCGGCGGCGCTGGAGATGGCTGGGGCGCGGGTTCGGGGCTGTTTGGCGGTGGAGGGTGGGACTAGGTTTCGTCGCGATGCAGCGGCGGCTGGATCGAGCTGCTACACAGCATCTCCCAGCGAAGTTGCCGGGACGACCGTATCGCAGCCGCGCGCTGAAAGTGAGTGCAGAAAGTACGACAGCGCGTCTAGGTGGTTTGCAGGATGCGAGAGTGGTGGATCGAACAGCGACGAGAACTCTGAGCGTAACATACAACCGGAACAGAAACGAAGGAGGGGCGAGAGAGAGAGAGGGAGTCTACAACGTTGCGCTCAGTGTGCGCTCTAGTGCGCGGGCTCCGGGCGGTCGACAAAGGGCAGCCCTTCGCGGTACAGCACGAGCGAGATCTCGAACGCGATGAGCTGCGATGCGAGCGCCGCGAAAGCGTGTCAGCTGCGAACGGAAGATCGAGGTCTGGCGCAAGACGCGGACGCACGAGGATGATGATCCACTCGAGCCGGTGCGAGGTTTTGGCGTTGAGCAGCTCCATGAGCGTCGTCTGCAGCGAAAAGGCATAGTCGACGCGGTCGTTGAGAGTTCTGTGGGAGGGATCGCCGTCAACGTCGACTGTCAGGGTGCGGAGGGAGACTGGTCACGCACGTTAGGCGGCTTTCGAATTCGAGCGCTTCGCAGACAGCCGTGTAGTGACCTGTAAAGCCTTGGAGTTAGCGCAAACTGATCGAAGCGGCAGGGAACAGCATGGTACGCACCGTGAAGGTCAGCATCCTCCCACAGGAACTCGGGCTCGTCGAGCAGGTTCTCGTCCTCGAGGTTGAGCTTTTGCCGGAAGGAATGCAGCGTGCCGACGCGCTTGATGATGTCGGTCTTCTTGACAGGAGACTCGGAGCCCTGCGTGGACGCAGTTCAGGGAGTAAGTCCGGGAGGGGAGGGGAGAAGGGAGAGAGCGCGGTTGCGCACCGATTCGAGCAGCTTGGGGATCCCGGCGACGCCCTCGGCAAACGCGTCAAACTGCTCCTCGTACACGCCGAGCTTGGTCACGCGCGCCATGCCGGCGCTGAACGCGAGGCGCTCGAGGAGGTCTTTCGATGGCGGGGCGGTCGAGTCGGCTGGCGGCGAGTCGAGCGGGGTCGAAGGCTCTGTTGCCAGGTGAATGCTGTCGCCCGACATGCCCGTTGGCCTGCGGCGTGGGGCATCAGTTCCGGAGCACCCAGAGGCAAGCAGAGAGAGAGGACGCACCGCTGTCCGACCCAGTACTCGAGCACCTCGGTCTCGGGCTCGGGGTACCGCCCCTCTTCGACAAAGGCGCCCGTCCCTGCCGCGCCACCGCGGATGACCTTGCGCAGGAAGGTCTCTGCGGCAGTCATCGACAAGCCCCACAGGACGATGGTGCCGCTCTCAAAGATGAAGACCTGGCCAACCTCGCTGCCGGCGCCCGTCCCGGCTGCTTCGCCGGCCTCGGAAGCGTCGAAGAAGGTCGACGAGGCGGGGGACCAGCGCGGGAGGAGGATGGCCTCGCCGAGGACGTTTACGGCGCCGTCGAGGAGCCCGAGGGCCTGGAGCGACTTGAGGAGTTCGGGCGTGTTGTACGACTCGGCGGTTGTCAGAGCGACGACCCTGCCATCTGGCGGTGGTCGCGTGCGGTCGTGCGCGGCGGGTGCGCGCACGCCGACGGGGAGGAGAGGCGAGGGCGACGAAGCGGGCGGTGCAGGTTTCCCGCGGGCCGACTTTTTGGCCTTGTGCTTCTGCGGGCGCTGTAGTGCGGGCGGGAGAGCGGCCTGCACGGGCTGGACGGGGGCCCTGTGCGGCGAGGCAAGCGGGGGGAGCGCGGGTCGACGGGAGAGTCGAGGAGAAGCGGGCGAGCGGGCGAGGCGCGGCGAGAGGCAGGAGCTGGAGGGCCGAGCGAGTGCGTGTCCACATGACGCAGCGCCGAGCCTCGTTTGTCCAGAGCGGGCCGTGCAGAGAAGGAGCGAGCGAAGGGAGCGCGCGAATGTCAACCGCACCTTTGCCTTTCCGCGCACTCCCTCACCTCAGAGTAACACAGAAAGAGACTACAGACATGCCCAGTACGTGCACCACTGTCTGCAGCCCCCGGCATCCATCCGCACCCGCCTCATCCCCACTGACCGGCGGACCCCTCTCCGCAGCCGACAACCACGGCCAGTCGTACTCGTACTCGGGCAGCGGCACCAACGACCAGGGCAACCACTACTGCTCCCGCGACTTTGACAACGGCTCGTCCGGCTACCACTGTGCGTCCCGCTCGACCCGCTCCCGCTCCCGTTCTTCCCACGCTCATCTCTTCTTGCGCCACCCACGTCTGCAGACAGCAACTCGGACGGCAGCTACTACTACTCCAACTCGGACGGCTCGACGTGTGCGTCGTCCCTCGTCTCATCGCTTGCCTTCTCCGAGTGGAACTGACTTGCGCTCCTTGTTCGTCCGGTCGGGCGCACAGACTACAACAGCGGAGACGGGTACTCGAACTTCACGTCGTCCGACGGCACGAGCCACCAGAGCTACGGCCAGAAGTAGGCGCGCCGCGCTATGTCGACCGGGGCGGGATTGAGCGAGCGAGCGTGTTCGGCTGAACTCGTCGCTTCTCCTCTTCCCGTGCGTTCCTTTCACGTGACGTCGAAGTTCCCGAACGAGTCCTGATTCTGCACATCCACAGCTCTGCCCTCCGTTTTCCGGCTTGTTTCCCCTTGGTGTACCGCCTGTTCCCGCTTTCTGGCCTCCGTCTCTTCTCACGGGTCCTCTCGCAACCCTTCCTCCGTGTAGGGCCGAGCAATCAGTCACCTCTGTTCAGTCGTGCCTACGGAATACGCGCGAGAGCTCTACATCATTGCAACGCGCCGAGAAAAGCCCTTGCACGCACATGCACCCCTCGCTCTCCCTTCCGCGTGCAAGCGGGTCTGGAGCTCTCCCGAGACTCTCAGGAACTTTGCCTGCCTTTTGCTGGGGTCTGTAGGCGTAATTCGTGCAGTGATTTGACTGCAGAGGGTGCGCGGTTCGTGTAGGGACGAGCGGAGTTGGGCTTCCGTGCGACTCGGCACTCTTGCTATTCTTCTTCTCTCCCAGTCACTCTGTCGAGCGAGACGCATCCCGTAGCACCGAAGGAGTGTACAGGTTTCGACTGAGGGTCTGGCATTGCAATGCCCAGTCCCAGTCGAGGTCGTGACCTTGTCGCTCCAGGTGGACGTACTTCCTAGACACAAGCCTACAAAGCCCGCTTAGGCGGTCGTGACCGAGAGGAGGTCCGAGTCGCCGGCGTTCTCAATCGACATGCAGCTGCAGATGGGGAGTGAGACACAGAAGGGCGAGTGGGAGAGACAGAGAGCGAGTTGGAAGCGGGAGAGGGAGCGGGTTCGAGGCAGGACAGGTCGCAACACAGGTGAGTTCCGACGAACCCGCATAATCGCGCGAGGGACAGGACTGCACGCACCCGACGCGGAAGAGCTTGCCGGCGGCGGTGCCGAGCGCGACGTTCGAGCCCTGGTAGAGGTGGACCGGGGTCTTCGAGAGCATCGCGTAGTACTCGATCTCCGAGCGGCGGAGAGGAGGGGTGTTGCCCGAGAGGAGGACGAGCTTGGCTGCATGGCGCACGGACAATCCAGATCAGTTCGAGAGCTCTGTCAGGCGGAGAGAATAAGAGGGGAATTGCACGACGCACACTTGCCCGAGCGCATCTGCTTGAGGACCGACTTGTAGCCAAGCGTGTACTTGCCCGACTTGATGACGAGCGCAAGACGCGCGTTAATGTTGTCCGCGGACTTCTTGACCTTCTTCTGCGAAGCGGGGGCCACTGCACGCGAGGAGGACGGCGAGGTCGAGGTCAGCAACCGGGCTCTCCTGGATCGCTCGTTTGCCCCAGCATGCTGCCCTGCTCCGTCTGCACCGTTCTGTGCCCCGCAAGCATGCGCCGGACGCCTGGTCCCCCAGCGACCGTGCAGGTGCGCCTCCTCCCCGAGCTCGTCCCGCCTCCATCCCTCTGCCGCAACTCGCGCCACCGTCCCAGCACGCTCCTGCGCACTGTGCAGCACTCGATGCACGGACAGCAGGACCGCACGCGAGGTGGAAGGAGGGCGAGGCGGGACGGCGAAGTTTTCGGGACGGCGCGGCGACGGGTGCGGGTGCGCGGGCGGGCGCAGAGAGGTGTGCGGAAGGGCGCGCAGGCTCGAGAGCGAGGGCAGAGAGGCTCACTGGCTGTCGGTGAGAGGGGCGAAGGGGGTGACCAGAGGTGGAGGACAAGCCGAGATGCGGCGCCCGTGCAATGCGAACACAACCGCAAATGCAATCGAATACATTTGCTCGCATTACTCTGGCATTACAGTTCTCGTGTTACCTTCCCTTCGTCACTCCGCGCCATGAACCCGAACGACCTGTTCCTGCGGTCACACGCACAGGCTCAGCAGCAGGCCCAGCAGCAGCAGCAGCAGCAGGCGCAGGCATCGACGTCGGCCGGCGCGACCCCCGCCATCGACCTCACGCTCGATCAGCCGGGCGACGACGCGCTCCTCGCAGCCGCCGCACAGGCGCAGCAGGGGCGGTCGCGCAAGGAGATGGAGCACGAGCAGAGCGACCTCGAGCTGTCGCAGCTCCTCGAGCTCATGGACGACTACAAGCCCATCGTGCGTCTCTCGTCGTCTCGCTCTCGGCTGCAGTCCAGCTGCCTGCGTGCTGGCTCTGCAGTCTAGACGAGTTTGAGGCCGCTGACGCACCCGCCGCTCCACGCAGATCCCCGACGAGGTGACCGACTTCTACCTGCAACGCGCCGGCTTCGACACCCACGACGTGCGAGTGTGCGTCCCCTCAGCCGAGTCAGCCTGCTCGAGGCCCATCTCCACTCACACTGACTGTATCTCCCTGTTTCACGACCCGCAGTAAGCGCCTGCTCGCGCTCGCCGCGCAGCGCTTCATCTCGTCCATCGCGTCCGACTCGTTCCAGTACGCGCGGGCGCGCACCGCGGGCGGGTCTGGAGGGCGCGCAGCGCAGGGCAAGGAGGGCGGCGCGGCGGGAGGTGCGCAGGGGGCCGGTGGACAGGCGGGTGGGGCGGCACCCAAGGCAAAGGTGCGCCTCTTTCCCTCGTCGCGTGGTTCGCGCGTGAGCGACATCTGCGGCACAGGATCGACCGAACTGACTCCACCGCTCTGCAGGGCCGGCAACGCACTGTCCTCACGATGGAGGACCTCTCCGCCGCGCTCAAGGAGTACGGCGTCGACGCGAGCCGCGCGCCGTACTACCTCTGAGCCGTCCCCTTCCGCACCCGCATCCTCGTTGTTGTCCATACGCATCGCTGTGCCCCCACTGTAGCTGTAGCAACACTGCCCCTCGCTTTCCCATCGCACCCGCGCGCCTTTCCTTCTCGCACCGGCGGAAGACTCGTGACAAAGCTCCGCTGCTGGCAAAAGTGCATCGCAACGCCAGCCAAGCTACGCGCCACCACGACACCTACCGCCTCGGCGCCGCCGTGCCCTCGCGCTTGACGCCTCCCACGCCTGCGGCCCCCTTGGCCCTCTCCATCTTGACCCTGCGCTCTGCGTCCTTCTCGTCGCGCTCCTGCGTCGCGACGGCGTCGAGGAGGTCGGCAATGTCGGGCACGACGAGGAACTTTTTCGCCGTCTGCCCGAGGACGACGAGCGAGTCGGGCGGGAGCGCGCGCGCCTTTTTCTTCTTCTTCGCCGCCTTTTTCGCCTTGGGCTTCTTCTTCTCCTTGCCGCCGACGGAAGAAGAGGAAGATGCGTCCGACTCGGACGACGAGGCAGAGTCGGAGGACGAGGATGCCGACGAGTGGCGCGACTTGCCGTTGCCGTTGGACGAGACGGTCGCGCCCTGAGGGTCGATGACGGCAATCTCCTGCAGGAACGACGGCTGCGCAGCGGGGAGGACCTGCAGCGTAAGAAGCGTCAGGTGTGCGTCACTCACGCTAGCCCTAGACGAGAAGCGCCGGCGAGACACAGCCGGTCTCCCGCTCGAAACAGCGGGCGGGACCGCGACGCACCTCGTACCGCAAGTCGCCCTCGAGCTTGAGCGTCACCTTCCCGCTGCGGTGCACGCACAGCGTCCCGATGCGCCCCTCGTGCGCGCTCCACCGCGCCGCCTTCTCCTGCCGGCTCCCGAACCGGCCCCACGGCGGCGGCGCGACCTGGCGCCCGCCGCCGCCCGCAGCGCCGCTTGACGAGGGCGCGTCCGGGTCGGGCTTGATCGACGTCGCGGCGTCGGAAGTCGAGGCGGGATCGGCGGAGGAGGACGAGGGAGAGGCGGGGATAAAGTGCGGGAACTTGCGCGGGAACTGGAACATGTACAGCTCGCCGCGCGCTTCGGGCTGCAATTCACAGAAGCGCATAGTCAGCGATCTTGCTCGCCGCGCAGGAGCGAGCAGAGGGCAGGCGCGCACGCACCGCCAGGTCAAACGCCTCGCTCAGGATGATCTCCTTCTTCTCCTCCTCCTCGAGATCCTTCAGGTCCTTGGCCTCCTTGTCCTCGTCACCGCCCGTGCCCGCCGTGAGCGCGAGCGACCCCTCCTTCGAGTCGAACCCGCCGAGCGTCGACGGGCCGGGCGTGCCGAGCGGGGTGCCGCCCACCGACGAGGGGAGGAGATCGTCGGTCGGTTCGGGCTTGACGAGGACGACGCCTTCTGCCTTGGCCTTGTCGCGGGCTGTGCGGACATTCATGCGCTTCGAGGTCAGCTCTCTCGCCACCAAGCGACCAACGCGAAGACCAGCCGAGATGGCGCGCCGACGCACCCTCCTTCTTGAGCCGCTCCTGCTTGCGCTCCTGCAGCCTGCGAATCTTGGTCTTGAGCACCTTTGGGTCCCTCGGCAGCGTGAGCGGCGGCATGCCCTCGTCGCCGGCCGCGCCGCCGGCCGCGAGGCCAATGTCGTTGAGGTCGATCGCCTTGAGGCGCACCGCGCTCGCGTCGTCGAGCGGGTCGGCGTCGACTTCGAGGTCGGACGCATCGCTGTCGGCGTCGAGCATGCGCCCGAGCGTCCCGTCGCGCGAGGCGGCCATGACGGCCGCGCCAGAGTTGCCGCCGGTCGGGCGCTGGCCCCAGGTTTTGGCTGCGCGAGGCGAGCAGATCGACCGCGGTGCGGGTCAGAACCCGCTTCTCTCGAGTCTCGAGCTAGAGTGTGTACGCACGGGGACCACCGGGACCCTGCGCCATGGGACCACTCGCCGTCATCTGCACCTCCTGACGACGCATCGGAGCACGCGGGCCGCGCTTGCGGTACGAGTCGCCGTCCTCCTGCACGGTGGAGAAAGCGCTTGTCAGCTTCTGAGTGATTGCTGGGAAGGACATGGCAACGCACCATCTTGACATCCCTGCGAGAGGCGCGGAAGCACCGCAGAGATCAGTTTCGCTCGCTTCGCACACGCGAACAAAGGCAAGGACGCACTCGTCATCACTCTCAACCACGCGCTCCTTTCTGCGCATGTTGGGCTTGAACTTGGGTTTCCCTCCCGCGCCTCCCGCAGCGCTGCCCGACCCGCTCGCGCCGGGGCGGAACTCGCTCGTGCTGCCGAGCAATCCGCCGACGGGCCGCTCGCGCAGCGGCGCGGCGACTCCACCTGCACTCGGCGTGCGGCTCATGCCGACCGAGGGGGCGCGGGACGAGCCTACGCCGACAGAGGCGACGCGCTTTACGCTCGCGCGGCGCTGCGGTGCGGCTTTGGCGCCCGTCGACAAAGCGGGCGCGTCATCCGTGTCCATGGGAGCATCCTCGGTCTGCTCTGGTGCGGGAGTCATGGCCGAGGACGAGCTGGCGCGCGAGGCAGAGGCGGTCGAGGGGTCGGGAGCAGGCGAGGGCGAGGCGGAGGGGGCGTCCGGGTGCTGGGCGGCGACGGTGGTGCCGGCGAGGGTGTGGGCCGAGATGCGCTTGCCCCTGCCGCGCCCTCTGCCGCGGGGAGCGTCCGACATGGCGCGTGCGAGGTGAAGTCGACGAGTCGAGCGGAGAGCGGAGAGGCGAGAGCGAGCAGACGAGCAGGGAGAAGGGGAAGCGCTTGCCGGGGTGCGTGCTACGAGTCGAGCTGCACAGCCAGGTGCCTGCAAGTAGGCGCAGGCGGTGAACGTGCGAGTGCCCCGCTGCTCGTCTCGTCCTCGAGCTCGACGACGTCGTTGCGTCCAAGTCGCTCTCCGCCGCCAAGCTGCGCGCGTCTCGCCCGCTCTCTGCTTCCCGCCGGCAACACCGCGTTCGCACCCGCGCCGCTCACTGCTGCCCCGCCCGGCCATGTTCCGCATCCTCACACCCGCACCGCCCACCCCGGGCCCCGTCCCCTCGACCTCGAAGCAGCCCCTCCCGCCCCCGCCCGCACAGGCAGACCACGCCATGGCCGATGCCTTCCTCGACTCGCTCCACCGCCCGCTCCCAGCCGACGACGATGACGACCCCGACGCTCCCGCCCACAGGGTCACTGGGCCGGGCGAGGTCATCGCAGACGCCAGTCGATGGATGCGGTCCGTCTCTACCTCTCTGCAACCGCTGGCGATTGGCCCCGCTGACCTCCGCGTGCCATCGCAGAGGACACGGCACCTACGTCCAGGACGACAAGGTGCTCGCGAGCGTCGCAGGGACAGTAGAGCGCGTCAACCGCCTCGTGAGCGTGCGCCCTTTGCGGACAAAGTGCGTAGGAACCCTCTATACGCTCTCGTTGCCTCGCTGACTGGGATGCACGGTGCAGGTACCGCGGAGAAGTCGGAGACCTGGTCGTCGGGCGAATTGTCGAGGTAGAGCCTCACTTGGTCCTTTCTAGCCGCCTACAAGCTGACGCGAGCTCCTGCGTACAGGTCGGGCCGAAACGATGGAAGGTCGAGACGCATGCCTCGCAGAACGCCGTCCTCATGCTCTCGTCCATCAACCTTCCCGGCGGTGTCCAGGTGCGTCTCTAGCGCCTCTATGTCGATGTGAACAGGCTTGCTGACATTCATTTCCTCGACAGCGACGAAAACTCGAGTCGGACGAGCTGCAGATGCGCACGTTCTTCCAGGAGGGCGACCTGCTTGTCGCAGAGGTGCAGGCCTTCTTCGGCGACGGCGCGATGAGCTTGCACACGCGCTCGCTCAAGTACGGCAAGGTGCGTACTGCAGTCCTCTCGCGCTCTTCGGGCGAGCGAACGTTGACGAGGTCCTCCGCAGCTCAAGAACGGCCAGCTCGTGACCGTCCCCCCGTCTCTCGTCGCGCGCCAAAAGTCGCACTTCCACTCGCTCCCGTTCGGCGTCGACCTCATCATCGGCCTCAACGGCTACATCTGGGTGAGCAAGACGGTCGAGAAGGAGCGGCGCGCCGACGGCGAGGAGGCCGGCTTTGGCGAGGAGAGCGGCGAGGGCGTCTACAGCGGCGAGAACGAGGTGCGTCGTCTTCCTGCCCCTCCCTCCTGCCCCTAGTCGTCCGAGGTGACTGACCGCGACTGTGCACGCGGGTAGGACATCCCCCCCGAGACGCGCCGCGCCCTCTCGCGCGTCGCGCTCGTCCTCGCGCTCCTCGCGCGCCACGCCATCCCCATCACGGCCGACCTCGTCGTCGCCGCGCACGACGCCGCGCTGCGCCTCGTCGGCGACGGCGCGGACGGCCTGCGCAGGATCGCGAGGAGGGAGGAGGGCGAGGAGGTGCTCAAGGCGCTGGCGATGGGGAGCGAGTAGCGCAGCAGGCAGGGACGCTCTGAAACATCCTTGCGCTGCCTGTGGGACTCTCTAGCGGACGCGAGGAGGGTGGCTTGAAAGGCCTGTGTGGGCTTCGTTCCGACTGCTCTGTGCAAGAGGGAGAAAAGGTCTACGGAGTTTTCGGGAGGGAGGGGAATAAACAGGGCGGGATAGAAGGGGAAGAGGAGGTCGTCAGTGGGGAGAGCAGGAAACGAGAGAGCTATGCACGGGAGATGGGTCGTCAGCAAATGATGTGGGTGTCTGTTGGTGGTTGGTGCGAGGTGTGGGTATCGTGATGGGCATGAGGGGGTAACATGTGCAAGGGTGTCCGACGGAACGATGCCGAGAAGGGGACCACGGGGAACGAGAAACGAGGTGAGCGAGCCACGGTGCGGGAGGCGCGATGGAAGAACTGGCAACATGGAAAGGCGAGAGAGAGAGAGCGGAAGATGCGAAACGAAGAGAGAACCCGATGACGATGTGAACATGGAGAAGATGGATGCTGTATGGACGAGAGAGAGGCGGAAGGAGGCCATGGGCACGGCGCCTAGGGCGGCGACATGGACATGGCGTGCGAGGGAGGCGGCACCTGCTGGTGGTTCATTTCCCAGCTCGCGTGCTCGAGTGGTATGCGGTGCGCCGGCGCGTGCTGGTTGTGGTGGTGGTGCATCTGCGCCTTGAGGTCGGCTGGCAGCTCGGCGTTCTCCTTGCGAGCGCGCGCAGCGGCCGCCGCAAAGGTCGCCGTCACGACGTCTTCGGGTGCGATGCCGGCAGGCGCGACGCCGATGAAGGAGTCACCCGCACTCGAGAAGGGCGTGAGAGGCGTGAGCGGCTGGTCCGGGTCGCGCTCATCGTCGTCGTCGTCGTCGTCGCACAGGTCGAACTCCGAGTCCGAGGACGAGACCGAAGTCGCGCTCGACGCGTCGGACCGCGCCGGCGTCGACGAGAGGTGCAGCGGCGACGACGAGACGGGCGACGAGGACGAGGCAGACGCGCGCGTAGCGGTAGCAGAGCGAATGGGCGTGACCGGAGCCGAGGAAGGGTGGTGCTCGGGGTAGACCAGGCGGCGGCCGCAGAGGTACCACTCGCGGGCGAAGATAGACGCGCGCGAGTAGCACGGCAGCGAGTACTGCGAGGCGGGAGAAGCGAAGTCAGCGCGAGGTCGGTTGGAAGCGGGGCCCGTCGCAGCAAGAAGGCCCACCTTTTTGAGGACAACGGGTGAGACCTCCTCGAGATGCTCGCCGAGGAGCTCATCGAGCATGCGCATGATGTGCACGACCGCGTCACTCTCGTCAATAGGCTGCAAGACGCGTCCAGCGGTCAGCATAGAAGCGCGATCATGCGGGAGAAAGGTTGGGAACGCACGCGACGCGACTTGCCCAGCATGTGCCGCGCGAGCAGCAGTGATGCCATGGCCACGTCGGACATGTAGCAGCGTATGAACTCGCGGTGGAAGAGCGTGAGCTCCATCAGGAAGCGCGCGACATGCTGGGTGCGGGCGTCCTCGATGGTGCCCGTCACGCACGCGAGTCGCAGCCACGCCTCGGCCGACGGGTGGCCGACAACCCAGCCGATCGTCGTCAGGACGTGGCCCTCCATCTGCACGAACGCCTTCTCGTCGTACGCGCCGCAGCACATCTCGACGAGTTCCGGGAGCGTCGGCACGCGGTCCTTCGCGTCCTCGAACTTGGCCGCGATCCACAGCGCCGCGCAGCCGACGAGCTGGTAGTGCTTCTTGAACACGATGCGCTTCGAGACGTAGCGGTCGACAATGTTGAGCGCGAGGTAAAGCGTTTCGGGGCGGAGGCGGTGCTGGAGGTGGATCTCGACGAGGAAGTCGACGAGGTACGAGCGCATGTACCAGCGCAGCTCGGGCTGCTGGTCAATGAGCTCGACGTTGGCCATCGTCTTGCTCTGTGGTAGCGAGAGAAAATTGCACGATGCATGCGCATATCCTGGTCAGCGAGGTCGCGTTCGGGCGCGTGATGAGACCATCCGAAAAACCCTCAAACGCCAACGCACCTGCATCTCGTACATGTAGCTACGAATATCCTCGCGGTATTCGCGCTCGAGAAGCGGGAGCAGCTGGCGCTCGGCGGGCGTGAGCTGCGCCTGGCGCTGCATCTCGACCGAAGTGGGGGAAGTCCTTCGCGACGCTGGCGACGGCCCGCGCGAGCTCGTCGCGCCGGGTGATCGCCTGCGCGGGTACGCGACAGCCCGTACTGGCTGTTGAGTCGGTACAGTCGGCGCCTTCATGGTCGTGTGAGGCGGGATGCGCGGTCGAGGAATGCGGGGTGCAGAGGGACGAAGGGGACGAGTCGCGACAGTTTTGCTGCGTAGGCGGGGAGGGTGGAGTCGGGGTGATGCAGGGACACGGACGAATGCAAGGGTCGCGACGGGCGGGCGGAGCGCGGGCGGTGCGCGGCAGGCGAAAGGAAGGTCGAGTAGTTGGAGCGAGCGTGCCGGCGAACCGAAGGCGGGGAGGCGAGAGAGGGAGAGAGGGCGAGAGGCGGACGGCGGAACACAAGACGAGGCAGCAGGCACAGACGGAACCGAGAGAGGACAAAGGTGGACGAGAAGACGGGAAGGGAGAGGGCGACCGAGCGAGATGGGCACAGCGAGCGAGCGGCGTGCGGATCAGTGCCAGTCGCGCGCGCGCCTGAGACGAGAGCCACGCACTGGAGGACACGGTCGGGGCGCGCGCCGCAAGGTGTTGCCGACGTGTCCGATCGGCCTCTGTGCTCGACGCGCGGAGGCCCTGCCTGCAATCGGCCGTCGAGGCGCACTAGGACCCATGTCACTCCTCATAAGGTCCCGCCGCCAAACAGCTTGATTTCAGGCCCAAAACTTCGCTGAGAGGAAGCGAAAACCCCCCCAAAACTTCGCCAAAACGGCGGGACATAGACGTATTCAACAGTAGTTACGATACGTTTGCTTGCAGTAGTCTCCTGTCCCCAAGTAATGCGTGGAGGCGAAAAGGCATTCTATTGCCGGAATTAGATTTGAGCCTTGTCTGCCACGTCCGTATTAGCAAAACAATAGAAGAATATTGTATTCTGCTGTAATCCATTGCTCCGTCGGGGTCTCGTCGGGACCCGGGTCGCTCCCAAACTTCGCTCTCGCCGGCGGGACCTCATCATTTCTGGGTCTTCCGGGCACCCAAAAGTTCGCTGGACCCGGCGGGAGCGAAGCGGATTTTGCGCCCAAAACCTCGCCAAAACCGGCGGGGGCTCCTGAGGAGTGTCATGGGTCCTGGCGCACTGTGGGAAAGAGCGCGTCCTTCGGCGAGGGGGTGCTCACCGTCTGAGACGCGTCTGCTGCCTTTGTTCCGCCCGCGTATGGTGTTTGTGTTCGTCAGCTCGTAGCTTGCCGGTGCAACTTGGATTGAAGGGACGCACGAACCCGCAGAGATGCGCTAAACGAGCGAGAGAGGCGATGTCGCGAGTTTGACCAGGAGGCGTCGAGTGCGTCGTCCCGCAAAATCGGCACCGGCGACGTTCAGTGAGCTCTGCAGCGCGTGTTTCGGTCAGCTTTGCGCGTGCTCGAGGCAAGTCTGCAGCCCCGGCATGCGCATACGATCGCCCTCCGCGAAATTTGGGAGCGCGTCGCAGGGCGCGTCGCGACGGTGCTCGTCTCGACCGCGGTCGGGCGAGTTGCCGCTCCCAGCGTTCCGGACGCCGCCTTTGGCTAGGCCGAGCCTCGTGAGCGTTGCGCATGCACGCCGCCCGCGATCCTTCGATCGCATTCCCCTAGCGCTCGCTCAACCCGTCCTCCGCCCCCTCTGGCTGCACCCGGATGCATGCGCGCGTGCCCAGGCCACCGGGAAGATGCAGGACTCACCTTTCGCAGGCGCGGAGACCGAGGTCGACAGTCTTCCTGTCGGCTTTACTGGCGAACAAAGGCGAGGTACTGCGTTGGGTCTTCGCTGTGACGGCCGCCGCGACGAGGAGGATCAGCACGACTGTATCTCGATCCGATTAGCGCAAGCAGCCGCGTGCCTCTTTGCTTCGTTAGCCCGACGGAGAGCTCTCGGAAGCAGGCTCACCTTGATTGGCGGTCGGGCGGCCGCTTTTTGGGGATGAGCTTCGAGACGGGCGGAGACCGTCTTCTCGAGGAGCGAAGGCCCTTTTGGTCGTCTAGCAGAGGTCTGCGAGCATGGTCACTCGGAGTCAGCTATGCTGTCTGCAGCAGGGAGCTGGTTTCGCTGACCTAGCGGAGGTCTGAGCGAGCCAGCGGACGGGGAATAGGTCGCGCTATGGTCGTGAGCAGAAGGTCGTGTCGAGAGTCGTGAAGAAGGCGTAGCCAGTCGTGAAAGCAGAGCTCGTCGGGTCGCAACCGTCACACCGAGAGTCGAGCGTGTCGAGCGCAAACCGGGTCGTCCTTGCTGGGCGGCCGCCCGCCTTCGTCGTCTCCTGTCTTCCGGGACTTCGTCGCGTGCGCGGGGGCCTGTGCTTCTCAAAGGTCTGTGCGCCCGTCCGTTGCGCTGATCGCCACTGTCGACGCATTCACGCGCATGCGGAAAGGATGTCCACTCGGAGGAGCTTTCCTGTCCACGCGGAAGCGGCAGACGACGACCTGCACGGGTCGTTGCGATATCAGTCAGTGAGCACAAGCAGCTTGCGCGCTCACAAGAGAGTCGGCGTTCGGATGGCCGGTGCCCGACACTGCCTCGTATCGTACGCTGTCAGGAGCTTTCACCAGGAGAGGGAGCGCGAGATTGAGAAGGCTCCAGTCATGGTTGCGCGCATCCTAGATCTGAGCTCTTCCATGGACAGCACGAGTGGATGCGGCGCCTGGAAGAGTATCGGGTCGGCACACGCAGTGCCAGCTGCAGACAACCTCAGCCTCAACCCACTCCCATGGCGCCACCTCCGCGTGTGCCCGCTGCATGCGCACACCGAACACGCCGAAGACCGTTCTTCCTGTCGCGGCGGTCCATCACAGACACGTACCCCTGAGCAACACGCGAGGTTCGATCGATCAGGCGGTGCAGCAAGGCGAAAAAGTGGTTAAGTGACGCGCGAACGGGTGCGAGGAGGAGAAGATGCCCGGTAAACCGACCGCAGTGCGCAGCCTTCTCTCGTGTGGGCCCCGCGTAGCGCGAGTCTATGCGCATGCAATACAGTACCACTAGCCAATCTCCGTCAGGCCTACTTATGCTCTTCGAGCGTGGCGCCCTTCTCGTCGACCTCGAGCGCGAGCCACTCGACCTCGATCCCGTCTTGCTTCCAGATGGCCTTGATCGCCTCGCCAACAGCCTCCATCTGCGGCGTTGCCTGCCCTGCGGCGGGCTTGGCTGCGCCCTCATTCGAGACAAGCGCGAGGATCGTGGGCCCGGCGCCCGAGAGACAGATGCCAAGGAGGCCCGGGTTGGTAGAAGGGGTCATGGTGTTGACAATCTTGCTCAGGCCGGGGATCTGCGCGGAAAGGGTCACATCAGCAGCCGAAGCCAGGTATACGCTTCAGATGAAGTCCAGCGGATTGTCGACGGGTCGCAGCCACATGCTACAAAGCGAGATTGGACGCACCAGGCCCTCACGCTGCGGTTGGTGCACCTTGTCGCGCATCGCCTCCCAGATGACGTTCGGGTCGAGCGGCGACGCAGCGAGGGAAGCCGTCAGGACCGCCAATCGTTGCAGGTTGAAGACCTGAGAAACGCGACCAGGGTGTTCATTAGCATCACTACATCCGGCGCGAAGCACGAAGACAGGGAAGGTCGAAGAATGCGTACCACATCCTGCCGCGGGTAGCTGTCCGGCAGCGCACCCCTCGCCTTGGCCGTCTCGACCTCGAACTTCGGCACGACGACGACGACGCCAATGTCCTTCGAGAAGCCGTACCGCACGTGTCGCCCGACGTTCACGGGCGGCTGCGGCGGAAGCTCGTCACCGGGCTGAGGCGGGCCCGCATTGGCCGGGTAGGCGGGGAGGACCTCGGCGAGCGGGATCGACGACGGGCTCGTCTCGGACTTTTCGAGGATGCGGAGGAACGAGCCCGTGAAGCCACCGCAGAGCGCGGCTGTGACGTTGTCCGGATGCCGCTCGACCATGAGCGCGTAGTCCTTGACGCGCTCCTGCGAGAGCTTGAGGTCGCCGAGCGCGTCGCCGAGGAGGACACCGGCGACGACGGCAGCGGCCGAGGAGCCCATGCCGCGGCCGAAGGGGACCTGATTGTCGATCTCGACGTTGACGACGGCCGAGGGGAAGGTCATGCGGTGCGAGAGGAGGACGTAGAGCGCGACACGCGTGATCAAGTTCTTGTACGGGTCAAGCGGGGCGTCCGACGCGCCTTCTCCTGAGTACGAGAGGACGACCTTGCTGTCGGCAGCCTCGCAGGGCGAGAGCGAGACGTTCAGGCTGAGGTGACGGGAGAGGGCGAGTCCGAGGACGTCAAAGCCGGGACCGATGTTGGCGGACGAGGCCGGGACGCGGATGGTCCACTATAATGCTCAGCGTGTCAGCCTGACTTGCTTCGCTTGAAGTTGCGATCGAGACGCACCTTGCGCTGGCCGGCAGCGGGAGCAGCCGAGAAGCTCATGATGCGAGTTGGATCGCGGTTGAGGGTTTCGCTGTGTGCTCTGAAGGTCAGCACAGAGGAAAGACCGGGAAAGCAGATTGACCAGCGGCGCACGGAAAGAGATTCGCTGTTAAGTCCGAAGAGGAGGAGCAGTCGAATGTCAGCCAGTGCCCCGAGCAGATCTTCGCGTCTTTGCGAGCGTCCACAGCAGTGTGTATGAGGAGTCGCGCTGGCTCAGCCAGTCTCGGCTGCCGTGTTCGCTGAGCCCGCTTAAGTGCGAGTCAAGCTGGCGGACCCGCGACTCGGCGCACACAGCCCGCAGACGGAGCGCCCAAGCTCTCACGCCTGCAGAAAGCTGATCGTGAGCTGCTGGGGGAGTCTCGAGACTCACGAGTGGTGCGCTGGCCGAGTTGAACGGCAGCGACTCGCGGGAGAAGTGAGGGAGGAGGACGGGTGGAGCGCGGGCGCTGCAGCTGCAACGGCGGGTCCAGGTGGTCAGCACGGCTCTCTCCTCCGCACAAGAGCTGTACTCGCTCACCAAGAGCGAGTCGGTCCGATGGAGGTGAAGTTGACCTTGGCCTCGTCGCCCAACTTTCCTCTTCGCCTCTTCCCCGCCTATCTCTCGTGCTCTGGCTGTTCTTCAGAGGTTTAAGTGAATCCTTGAGCTGCTTGCGATCCCTCATGCCTAGCTTCACGACGCGACAGCTGCCTCGCCTCCCCTGAGGCGGCTTCATCGCCGAACCTCGGACATGGCGGCTTTCCCTCGCTCATCTGCACAACACAACCATGCAGCTGCACGTCCCTGGGCTGTCAGAGCGTGCTACGAAGCAGCTCGACGAGACGTCCAAGTCGCCGCTCTTCTCGGCCATCTTCCGCACGTTTGGCAACCAGGCGAGTCTCATCTCCCCACTACGTCGACGACTACGGACCGCAGCTTACGTGACTTTGCGCGAGCCGACAGTGGTCCGAGGAGAATCCTGACGGCGTCGTGAACGCTGGACTTGCCGAGAACGTGCGCTCGTGCTGTAGTTGCTCGCACTCCTGGACTCGACCTGCTTCCACCTTCCGCAGAGCCTCCTTCATGACTGGCTCATCAAGTTCTGGGAGCGTCAGGGAACCCTGAAGATCGGTCACACCGTCTGCCCTGCTCTGCTTGCTCGTCGTCAAGTGCCTTCCTGACCTTTCGCTTCCAACAGGACCTTACCTATGGGACTTCAATTCTCGGCTCCAGCCGCATTTTCTCGGCACTCGGTGAGCACTACCAGAGGTACTTTGCGCCCCATGTCCCGGTGGCGGAGAAGCACATCGCAACGTCGAACGGGCTTTCACCAATGATCGAGCACATCGCCGCCGTGATCTCGGACCCAGGTGACCAGTGGCTACTGCCTGCTCCGTGAGTCCATATGTCTCTACATCTGGTTCCGCATGGCCGCTCCGCTGAAATGACCTTCCCTTTTTCGTCTCCCCGCTTTACATTTACCCGCTTCTCCCCGCAGCTGGTACAACGGCTTCGTACCCGATTTGAACGCGGCAAGCCAGGTCGGCATCGCCAGTGTCTCTATTCCTGCTGGAAAGAACGGCACGCTCGCCGAAGTCGAGGCAATGCACGCCGAGATGGAACGGCGAGCAGGGGACAAGTCGGCGCCCAAGATTACGGCTGTCCTGGTGACGAATCCTCACAACCCTCTGGGTGCGTTACGTATTGCTGGCGTCCGCTTGAGCCTGCAGGACTGACGCTTATCTGGTGCAAACGCAGGCTTCTGCTACACCCGCGAGGTCCTCATCGAGTATTGCAAATTTGCCGACAAGTGGAACCTCTACCTCGTCAGCGACGAGATCTATGCCTTGTCAGTCTTTGACGCTGGTACGTCTTGCCCTTTCCTGCACGTCGGAAGATGACTGACCTATCAGCTCCCCGGGTCCGTCCGCAGATCACTCAGCCGAAGTCGCGCCTTTCACCTCGATCCTCTCGATTGACGCCGTCCGCGAGGCTGGGTGCAGCCCGGCACGCATAATTCAACTCTACGGTGCGAGCAAAGACTTTGGCGCGAACGGTATCCGTG
Organism: Rhodotorula paludigena; assembly: GCA_036244875.1. Lineage (NCBI taxonomy): Eukaryota > Fungi > Basidiomycota > Microbotryomycetes > Sporidiobolales > Sporidiobolaceae > Rhodotorula > Rhodotorula paludigena. The sequence goes on from BQKY01000006.1 coordinate 773,045, forward strand.
CGGGAAATGCTGTCTGTCAGCACAACGACAAGTTCATGTCAGCCCTGGCTTCAACGGCGATGCCGATGCGCATGGGTTCGCCGACCGTGCGCTCTTGCTTTGGCTTGATCCTGCAGGGCAAACACTTACATCCAGGCTTCGCAGGACATTCTGTGGTCTGCACTTCTCACATCGCCCGATCTCGAGGAGTACCTCTCGCTCAACCGCCGCGCTCTCTCTCGCGCCTACGCCTACCTGACGGCCTGGCTGCGCGCGCAAGACCTCCCTTACACGCCCGCCAACGCGGGTCACTTTGTCCTCGTCGACTATCGCAAGCACGTCGACAAGGTCGAGCCGGACGACAACACGTGGGAAAACGTCGAGGACAAGTTTATAAAAGAGATTGCGTTCCTCAACAAGCTCGTTGACGCGGGCGTGTACTGCGGTCCGGGTGCGTGCTGCAAAGTCTGTGCTATGTGACAGGACCTTTGCTGACCAGTTTGCGTCTTGCGATACAGGCTTCTCTTATGCGTGCAAAGTGCCTGGATTTTTCCGCATGACGTTCAGCCTCCGTGCGTTCTCTGCCCTCTTTCTCCGCTCTGTCTACTGACTATGCTTTCACCACAGGCCGCAAGGAGATCGAGGTTGCGCTCGAGAGGATAGAACAGCTGTGTGGGATGCCAGCCAAGGCGAAGGAGCTATCAGGGCAATATCCGCCCTAGAAGAGTTCGCTGAGCCACTGTAGACACTATATGAAGCTGCAAAAAGAACGTTCGCAAAGCTACATCTGCACTTTGAGTGAGCGATGGCCACCGCTCGGCTCAGAGATGACGAAGGTCGACGGAGCTTCACGCTTCCTGCTCCCACTCTCTCGTCAATCTTTTGCGCTCGCTGCACACTCCGCTACAATGCAGGCGCCTGCTATCGCGCCCGAGAACGGGCAAGCCTCGCCCGAAGTGATGCGCCGCGTGCAGCAGACGGTCCAGGACAACATCTCGGCAGAGCTGTCGCCGTCGGACCGCCTCATCGTGCAGGAGGCCACCGAGCGCCTCATGTCGCGTGCGCGCACAGGATTCTGGGTCGGCTCGCTCGTCGGCGGCCTGATCGCGTTCCGCGGGCGATGGGCGGCGGGCCAGGCGGCGCGGAGGACGGGCATCCAGCCGAGGCTGTTCTTCCCGAGCGCAAAAGAGGGCGCAGGGAGCGTCAAGGCCCAGCAGGAGACCGCCAAGAAGGCCGCGCAGGAGGGCGCAGGCTCGGACGCAGCTGGCGACGAGATGCGGAGGGGAAGGGCCGTCTTCTTCGGCAAGGCGATGGGCTACGGCATCCTCGGGAGCATTGCCGGGTGCGTCACCATTCACTTGAGATGCACGCGCTCACAGGCGGAAGGCAGTGCTGACTGTTGCGCTTTCGCAGAACGTGGATCGGCTTGCAGTTCGGCAAGAGCTCTGCCAGCAAATACATCGAAGCCACGGGCCGCCGCGCGGCGATCGACGAAGCCACCGAGCGAGGCATGGCACGCGCGGCCGAGGAGCTGGGGCGCATGACGGGTCAGCAGTTCAAGGTGCAGCGGAGCGTTATGGGCGGGACGGCGGCGCTCCCGGCCGACTTGCGCAACGGCGGCGGCGGTTCGCAGGACAGGGAGGGCAGCGGAGTGGCGTACGGCGAGCCGGGACGAGAGCTCTCGCACGAGACGCTGACGGACGGAGTGGGATACTCGGACCGGGGTGCATCGCGCTCTCGCTGTCGATTCCTTCCTTCTGTTGCTCATCCTTCCTTCGGACAGCACCGCCGCAAGACCAGCTCCCGACCAGTCTCTCCGACTCTTCCACCGCTGCCGCCACCTCTTCCTCACCATCCGGCTCGTCGCGCTGGGACGAGCTCCGCCGCTCGCGCGCCGCGCCTCCCTCAAAGTGGGACGCCCTGCGCGAAGCCAACACGCGCAGCTCGCTCCCGACTTCCGGCTCTTCGTCCCGCGGCACCGTCGAGGACGAGCGCGACCTGCCGCGGGACGATGGGGACGAGGGGCGCGCGGCGGCGGCCGAGCGAGAGCGGAGGCGGAGGGAGTTTGATGCGCTATTCGAGAAGGAGGCGAGGGGCGGGGACGACTCGATGGGGGACAAGCCGTATCGGTAGACGGATGAGAGCGTCTCCCTTCATGCTGCACTGCATCCATCGCACCTCTGGCTGGTCAAATCTCGATGGGAGAGGGGAGCAAAGCCGGTTTGCAATAATGCAGAGCTAGATGGATGCGGCATTCGAGGTGCATATGGGCAGGAGAGGGAGATTCATACTAAGCTGAGGGTCGAGGGGAAAGTACTGGAGAGACGTGAGGCACAGCCCGACTGATCGAGGGGTACAAGGCAGAAATGTATATGGTGCACTCGGTGCAAAGAAAGAGAAAGACCCAGATGAGGGACAGGCATATTCAAGATGCGTGCAGGAAGAAATTGCGAAGGCGCAGGAGAGCGAATGCTACTGCGCCGTCACTTCGCCGAGCGCCGTGGCCGCCTCGTCGTCCTGCCCTCCAAGCACGAGCCTCGCCGCGCCGCCTGCGCCCGTCCCGAGCCCGAGGCTCGCCGCTTCTCCGCCGTGGATGAGCGACGCATAGCCGCTCTGCGTCGCGGGGTGCACCGGCTGCGGCATCTTGACCTCGAGCGTGTGCCCGTGCCCGGTCGGCGCAGGGAGCTGGTATGCCCCGTCGGGCGAAATGCTGCCGAGCGAGTGCGTCGGGAGGCTGAAGCGCCGGTCGGCGCTCGCTGCCGCGCCGAGCGAACCGGACGGGGGCTGCTGGGGCTGACCTCCGCCGTTGACCGCCTGACGCGGCGCGAGATAGCTCGCGCCGCCCGTCGGACCCTGCATGAGCGGAGCAGATGGCGCGGTGCCGGATGAGCCGAAGAGGGGGGCGCCGGTGTAGTAGGACGGCGCGGTCATAGGGCGGTTGGCGCCGCCGTATAGGTCGAGGGGGGAACTGGTGGCGAAGGACTGCGGGTAGACGGCGCGCTGATGCGGTTGCTGCGGGTCGATGTACAGCTGGCCGGCCTGCGGCTGATGCAACGCCATGCCGCTCTGCGGGTAGACGTGCGTGACGGGCGCGCCGAGCGGCGTCATGAAGGGCGCGGGCATCGAGAAGCTGTACTCGCCCGCGGACGTCGACGGTCGCGGGCGATCGGATGGCTGACCGGGGATGAGGCCGGGGAGGCCGTTGAGGGCGGTTGCGGCAGGGGCGGGAGGCGCGGCGGAAGCTGCTGCTCGTGCTGCTGCTGCCGCCTCGGCCTTCTTGCGCTCGCGCCATGCCTTGCGCATCTCCTTGAACTCTGCGGTAAGGCGGAAGGAGCGACGTAAGCAAGTCGTTCCTCCGAAGCGATGGGTTGAGAAAGGCAAGACTCACGCGCCGGCGTCGACTTCGGCCCGTGCTTCTGCATCATCTTGTGGCTGTTGAGATGGTTCAACGTGCCGTACGCCTTGGTGCATCCGGGATAGTCGCAGTTGTACATGCGCTCAATCTCGTCGTACCGCCGCCGCGGTCGCTTGGTCGATTGACCCGCCTGCTGCACAAAGTTGTACGTCTTGCCGCCCGACCCTCGCCGCGTTGCTGCGCCAGGGACGGGAGGGAGGCCGCCGGACGACCCGGGGCGGATGCTCGACCCTGCGGGAAGGATCGCCGAGGTCGACGCGAGGAGCGGTGCAGGCATGATGCCCGGTGGGTACGCCTCGAGCACAGTCGGGTAGTGCCCATTCGAGGTCACGGGTATGGCGCGAAGGGCGGGAGCAGCGGGGTGGTGCGCAGGCGGAGCGTAGAAGAATGGCGTGCTGGCCGAAGCGGGCGAGATCTGCTCGCTCGACGATTCGCCCAGCGGGTCATGCGCACCGCCGATTGTCGAATTGTCGGGCAGGCTGAAGTTGCGCCCTCGAAACGTGTCGTAGTCGAGGTTCGGGCTCGTGTCGACCTGGTACTGGAAAGTGCCGGGGGCCGGTCCGCCTGACGAGCCCGGCGGCGCAGGGGCGAGGTCGAGCGCGCCATAGGTTGACGCAGCGTTGGCACCTGTCGACTGAGTCGATGCGTAGAAGGCCGACGGTGCCGCAGAGTAGGAGGGACCGCCGAAGTACGACGGCGGGCCCGAAGGAGCCGTCATCGGGCGCGTGTTGCGAGCGTTGACATTCGGGTTGACCGTCTGGGGACTGAAGAAAGAATGCGGGGCTGCTGCCCCTCCGCTCAACGGCATGGAGGCTGCGAGAGCGCTCGAACCGGGCGAGTTCGGTCGTGCGAAGGGATCGCGAAACCCGCTCAGACCGTGCCCGTCTGCCCCAAGACCACCATCTGCCAACCCGTCGAGCGACGAGAGGCCGGCGCTGTTGTCGAGGGGGTCCTCGCCCGTAAGCTGCTCGAAGCCGACGAGAGTCGGGCGCGCAGAAGTTGCATCGCTCGTAGCGTGCTCGGCGAGCGGAGGCAGGGTCTGGGTGAAGCCCATGCTGGGTCCTGCGCCAGACGACGAGCCTGGGCGGGTGAAGTGGTCTTCATTGGAAGCGGCGAGATGAGGCGGAGGCGGAGCGGGAAGGTTGGAGCGTGTCGGCGAGAGGCCGGGCGGGTGGTACGCAAAGTTGTCCATCTTGGGCAAATGTTCAGGCTCAGTCCAGCCGAGCGAACCGCGCTGCAGGGCGAGCTGTCGAGCGGCAAAGCGCGGCGAGCCGAGGAAGAGAAACGAGGAACGGTTTGGTGGGGAGGGCAGCGCGGCGGGCGACCGACGTGATCGGGGTGGTCAGAACGCAACCTCTGTGGGTCCTTCTGCTCCTTTACGGCGCCTGCTCTGCGGCGCGACGGGCGCGAGGCGAGGTGCGGGTCGCGCGGCGGCGAAGAAGACGGCGGCGACAAGCGGGAGCGTCCGCGATCGCTGGTCCTTCCTGGGTGGGCGGGCGCGAGGAGCTGCGATGCAGAGAGGGGGCACCTCGGATTTTCAGCGCGTGCGCGGAGACACGCGCGGCAAGCCCCCGTCCTGCTGCGAGCCCGAGGCGAGGAACGAGCGAGGAACCCTCCCGCCTTAGCGCCCGCGCTAGTTCTCGAAGTGGGGGAAGGAATCGCAGAAGAGATGCACACACCTGCGAGGCACTGGCGAGCGTGAGCCTTTGGCGTGTTGCAACGAGCACAGCAAGGCGTTCGTCGACGAGGAAACCGTAGATGCGCCCTTCGAGGCGAAATGAAAGCGACGGGCCTTGCAATTGACCCCGGCGGTTTCCCCCTTCTCCTCCACAGGCGCGCAATGACGAGCAGAAGTGTGGGGCACCAGGGACCTTTCGCCCTTCCCGACGATCCCGCTCGCCTGGCTCTCGCACGAAACCCTTCTTTTCGGGTGGAGAGGCACGCGCGGGTATGGACTACAGCTGGGGGGAAACACAGACAGGCGACAATGACTGGACGACGAGCACGGCGCGGCCTAGGGGAAGAGGAGGAAAGAATCCGCAGTCGTACCAGGCCGAGGTGGGTGGAGTCGAGTGGGTGATCGGCGACGTCGCCGCCGCTGGTCGCCGTCGGTCGCCAGCGTGTGACAGACGAGGGTATGGGCAGAGTTGGTACACAGACAGGCGAAAGCGAGGCGAGACGAGGGAAAGAGAGGAGTAGGCTGGATAGCGTAGGCACGGCGATCATCACCGCCGTCGAGAATAAAGTAGGGATTGAGAGAGCGGATCGCCAGCAAGCGGCGCAGCGGGACTCGCCAAGTGGGCGATCCCTGCGCGACTAGAGCTCGCCGTGGACGACAGCCTTCTTGACGCGCTCGGTCGCCTTGACGACCTTTTCCTGCGCCTGGCTCGCCTTGTACGCCGGGTGCGGGCTCGCGCCGCTCTTGACCTTGTCAACGACGCTCGACGCCGACTCGGCCGCAGCCTTGGCCGCGCCCGTCGGCGCGCTGCTGCCGCCGCTGGGGAGCGGCACCGCGCGGCGCACCTGCGACGCGGCGCTCGCAGCGCCCTTCTTGACGCGGTCCGTCGCGCTCGCTCCCGCCGCCGCCGCCTGGCTCTTGCGGTAGCTCGAGTGCGGCTTGGCGAGCGACTCGGCGGCACTCTTTGCGCGCTGCGCGCCAGCGCTCGCCTGGCTCGCGGCGGAGACGACGCTGCGCGAGGCGGCCGACGCGGCGGGGCGGGCCGCACTCGACGCAGAGGCGGACGCGGACGATGCCGAGCGCGAGACAGAGCGGGAAGCAGACGACGCACTCGCGGAAGCCGACGAGAGCGACGAGCGGGCGCTCGCGCTCGCGTTCGAAGCCGAGCGCGACGCCACCTGAGACGCCTTGGCCGAGTAGTCCGAGTGCGGCGCGGCGAGCGACGAGGCGGCGCTCGCAGCGCTCGAGATGGCCGACGAGGCAGCGCGGCCGGCGCTCGTCGCCGACTGGGCAAGGTCGGTCGGGCTCGGCTCACGCCCGACGGCGCGCATGGCGTCATGGCTGACTTCGCCGAAGAACTCGTTTGCGCGCTCCTGCGCGCCCTCGACCTGCTCCGAGACGGCAGCCGGGTTGAGCATCGTCGCGGCGGGCGCGGCGAGGGACGAGACGACGCTCGCAGCCGACGCGGCGAGCGACGAAGCGCTGCTTAGTGCCTCTTCGGCAACGCTGTCGACGGCCTGGGTCGCCTTGTGGAGCGCAGACGAGATCGAAGCCGGGTAGTCGGACATGACTTGCGAGTAGGCGCTCGCGGCCGAAGCCGACGCAACGTGAGCAATCGAGGTCATCGATTGCGCGACGTCCGTGGGAGAGGGCTCGGCGCCGAGAGCACGGAGAGCAGACTGCGACGCCTCGGCGTAGGCGTGCGCGGCCGAAGCAGACGCGGCGTTGGCGAGCGAGGTAGCGCGCTGGCGGAAGTCGGTCGGGATCGGCTCGACGCCGACCGCGCGGAGGACCTGCTGCGACGCATCGCCGTAGGCCGCCTTTGCTGCGGCAACATACTCGTGGTGCGCCTCTATGGTCGGGAGGGCGTTGACGGCCTCCGCGGCGAGCGAGCTGGCCGACGCCTGTGCCGCCTTGGCGAGCGAGCTGACCGACTGAGCCACGCCCGTAGGCTTGCGCTCGTAGCCTGCGACGGACGACGCCGACTCCTTGAGATCGTCGACGAGGTGAGCCATCTTGCCGCTGACCGAGTCGTACGCCTTTTGCGCCTCGTCCACGACGCCGAGCCACTCGCCCTTGAGCTCTCGCTGTCCCTTGACCTTGATCTTGCTGAGGATCGTCTCGAACGCCTTGACGAGCTTGGCGGGCTGCTGGCGGTACTCGGCGAGGACAGCGCGCGGCTTGAGCGAGGCGAGCGAGGCATCTTTGATCGCGCCCGACTGCAAGTCGGCGAAGCTGGCGTGGAGGTTGAGCTCGGCGCGACGCAGGCCGTGGTACCGCTGCCAGTCCTTGGCGGTCGTGCCGTCGAGCCAGGTCCAACCACGCCCGAGCTCGTCCGTCGCCTTGCTCACGAGGTCCGACACGGCCTTCTGCGCCTTGTCCACCGCGGCCTTCTCGCGCCCGTCGAGCTCGACGCCATACGCGTCAATCTCGGCCTCAATCTCCTCGGCGGCCTTGCTCACGCGCGCGACAGCCTTGGCGCACAGGTCGTCGCTGTCGCGCACCTTGTCCTCGACGGACGTCTTGTCGTCGCCTGCAACGCGCGCAAAGTACTTGCCGAGACGTCCGACCATCTTGTCGCCCTCGTCATCGAGCGCCTCGAGCGCGGCGTCGAACCGCTTGGGGATGTCGGCCTCGGCGTGCTGGCGCAGGTCGGCGAGGCGCGCGACGAGCAGCTGGTGCTCGGCCTGGCCGAGCGCGGCAATCTCCGACTCGTACGTCGATTGGAGCGCCTCGAGCGCGGCGCGCTTCTCGGCGCGCTGCGCGGCCGCTTCCTCGGGCGTGGGAGGCGGAGGAGGGACAGAGGACGAGTAGGCGGGAGGAGCCTCCTCGGCGGGGATGGCAGGCGAAGGGTCCACCTCCTGTTCGAGACCGTCGTTGCGAAGGTCTTTGATAAAGTCTGTGCATCCCTGAGGGTGAGTTGAGCTTCGCAAAGCAACGGAAAGGGAAGGGAGGGCACGCACCCTCGATATCGTCCTCGCCGTGCTCGTGCGCAATCGCCTCGCTCGCCTTCTCGACGCGCTCAATGGCCTCGAGCTTGGCCTTCTTCGCCTTGTAGTCAAAGATGCGCTCGCGGATTTTGTCCAGCTGCGGCGCGATGAACCGGCTCCAGAACCGCTGCAGCGCCGGCAGGACGCGCGAGCGGTACACGCCGTGCGCGTGCCCGCCGAGAGTCACCGCGCGCGGGTGTACGTGCGTGACGTAGGCGCGGCGCGACGACGCGTAAGTGCGGCGCGAGAAGGGCAGGACGTGCGTCGAGAGGTGGTGCTGCGCCGCGGGGAGGCCGCGCGTCCACAGGGGCGACACGGTGCGGTACACGGTCGTGCCGTACTGCCGCGCCTGAGTCGAGATCTGCGAGACGTGCGGCTCGACCCTGGCGGCGTACCACTTTCCGAGCGCGAGCGAATACCACTCAACCGACGGCTCGAGCGACTTGGTGTACTGCTTGCGCAGCTTGGCCGTGTACGGTGCTGTCAGCTCCTGTGAGCGGTGGACGGTCGAGACGACGGCCGGGTAGACATGCGAGCGGTAGAAGGAGCCGACGGTCGAGACGTGCGGGCGGACGAGCGAGTCGACCCTCCGGTAGTGCGGGCGGACCTTGGCAACGTAGGGCTCGGTGCGCCGCTGCGCCTCGGCGACGTACGGCTCGAGCTTGCGCTGTGCCGTCGAGACGTACGGGCGGAGGTGCGGCTCGTACTGGCGTAGGCGGTTACCGACCGAGTCGATGCCGCGGCAGACAGCGCGTTCGCGGGATGGATCGGCGGGGCAGACGAAGAAGTAGGCGATGCAGAGGTAGAGGAGAGCGACGCGGGTGAGGAAGCCGCGCAGAGAGATGCCCGACGAGCGGGAGCGTCCAGTCGAGGAGCGCAGCGCTCGCCTCGCGGCGCTCCGCTCGCCTGGTGCGCGCTGGTCGAGCTCGTCGTGCATGCGTTTCACCTGCAGGGCCATGTGTCAGCTCTATCGCGCGAGGTGTGCAAGCGATGGACAGCCATTTCGTACCTCCTCGTCCTGGACGAGAGGGGAGGGCAGGGTCAGCGATGTGCAGGCAGCTGTTACGCTTCAGTGGTAGACTCACATAGAACCTGATGGGGCTGCCTGGCTGGTACGCGCGCTGGTCGCCTGGCTGCGGTTTCTGGTCTCGAGGGACGATTTGTTGATCGCCGCCGTCGAGCGGTCGCGGGCCGTCGAGCGCGGCTGCGGGCACGTGTGCAGCGTGCTTCCTTGGGCTCGCGCCGCCGAGCGTCGTGCGCGGAGGCATGGCGAGGCGGGACGAGGCGGACGAGCGGGCGAGCCTCGAAAGAGGAAGGCGGCGCAGCGAGAGCGGGACGCGGGCAGCTGCAGGGCCAGGCGAGGGCCAGAGGGGTGCACTCGGCGACTAGCACGCTCTGCCTTGCGACCAAAGCGGGGCTGGGCAGGCGACGGTGACTCTCTTTGTCCTCGTCTCTTCTCCGCAAGACGAAGACGTCAACGCATGCACCGCCCTCTCTCCCGGCCAACGATGCAGTGCTGCGCGCCGCGCGCGCCGACTTGCTCAGCCGGACAGAGCTGTCGAGTTCGCCTGACCTGCGGTTCGCAACTGCTGTCGTACCTCTCGCGCAGCGTCGGACAGGAACGGTTACAAGATCAGACGGAGCGCTTTTTGGCACGGACAACGGAATACGACCATCACTGACTGATACTGCTCTTTGAATGCTGCTCAATGGTGCGGATGCGGCGATAGGATGCTGTAGAGGCGCAGGGACGCTGAAAGAGGCTCTTGGTCCCGTCTACTGGTGCTGCTGCTCCTGCTCTTCGCGCTGGAGGGCCTTCATCGCGAGAATGTGGTCGTTCACAAAGTAGCTGCAGGTAGGGACATTGTTGAGCCTGAGTGTCTCTGGACAGCGGGAGGCAGCGAGGCGATGGTAGGGAGACGGAACGCACCCGTCGAGGACGCCCTGCTCGATGTGCCGAGCGCCCTGGATCGTGCCGAGGCAGCGCTTAGTCCCGCACAGGCAGTGGAACGGCTGGTCCATGTCCCATTCGGTCGAAAAGTAGGCAAACGTGAGGATCTGCAGAACAGCGCGGGTCAGTTTTCCCTGCTGCCGACCCTCATGCGGAAGGCAGGCGAGAGAAATGCGCCGGGCCGCATGACATCCAGTATGTATCGCCAACGCACCTCGCCCTTGGCAATGTCCTTCTCGGCGCGGACCCTCCACCTCCCGTCCGAAGTCGCGCGCTCGTCCTGCTCACTCGGCTCGGCCTCGCGCCCGTTGACGTCAAACACGACGTTGGGGTCGCACGAGTGGTTGACGTAGAGGAGGTCCGAGTTGAGCTCGATGTGCCGCCGCGTCGACGCGGGCGCCGCCGTCGTGAACGAGGTGGGGCGGCTCGTCGCTGCGCGCGAGGACGAGGGGAGCGCGGGGTCCGGCAGGACCTGCACGGACGAGTAGGCCTTGGTGCCCGGGAGAGTGCTGCGGATCGGGCACAGGATTTCGCCCTTGGCAAAGGCCTGCGAGAGATTGAGGAGCATGAGAAGGAAAGTCAGTATCTCTCCGACATCAACTCCTGCCATGTACCAGCTTGGCGGGGAGCCGTGTACAAGACACACTGACGCCCTCGAACCGCTCGATCGCGCCCGGAGCAAGTGAGAGACGCACCCTCTCTGCGCGGAGGCACGAGCCAAACTCCTCGCCCTCGGGGCCAAACTCGATGCGGAACAGCGACGGGTGAGTCGGGTGGTAGTCGTGGCGATTCGGGAGGTACGGCGGCTGCGGCTGCTTGCGCTTCTTGAGCTCCTGCTGCTTGGTCGGAGGCGGCGTGGGGGCCGGGGTGGGAAGAGATGCGACGGCGACGGCCATTGTGGGTTGCTGAGCGAGCTAAGTCTGGTTCTAGCGAGTGTACGAGTGAGCGTCTAGCGGGAGCTTCTGGCTCTTCAAGCGGGAGCGGCTGGTGTGCACGAGAGCGAGTCCGGGACAAGCCGCTCACGCTGAGGCTCGAGGTGGCCGGCTCCCTGAGAAGCCGAGACACATCCTCGTCGCTTTTCTCGCACGGCGCAAAGAGCGGTCTGAGGTACTGCATTCCGCTGACTATGTACTTGTCTGTCTACAGTAGAAAAGGCGAGACCGGCGACTGCAGGAACACGGGAGGTTAGGTCAGTCGCCGTCTTCTACACAAGAAACGGCTGCGCAGCTTCCGAGTTGCTGTACAGGCGCGAGATGATAGCAGAAAGAGAGACGCACTGGCACGCCGGCAAAAGCGGCGACCGCTTCTCAGTGCACCCACTGTGTGCGAAACCGCAGTCAGTTCCGGCAAACGCAAGCGGTAGCGTCGCTGCTTCACCACGCACCATGCCGCCAGTGGCGTTGAGCGTCACGCCGGTGACGTACGAGGCGTCGTAGCTGGCACTGCAGACGGAGCAAGAGCGGGTGAGGAAAGCGGCGGAGGATCGGAACGGAGTGAGCGCACAGGAAGATGATGCCTGTCGCCATCTCGACCGGCTGCGCAGGGCGGCCGAGAGGACCCGAGTTGAGCTGCGAGAGGTTCTGTAGAGCGAAGAGGGCGGAGGGCAATGCAGGGAGAGGGGCGCAACGACCTAGTGAGCCGCTTTTTCTTGTCTAGACTCAACCTGTGACACGTACGTCGACCGAGAAAGTTGAGGGGACAAGGGGAGTAATGACCGGACCTGTACATCGAGCGACGTGTAAGCGACGCTTCCTTTAGAGGGAAGAAGGAAGGAGGCTGACCAGGAGCGATGGCGTTGACACGGATGTTGCGCTCGGCCTGCTGGTTCGCAAGACCGCGAGTGAACGAGACAATGGCACCCTTCGTCGCTGTGGGCAGGAGAAGAGTGAGCACTGGCTTGACGGGAGTTGCGTGTGTGTACGAGGACCTACAGGTGTAGTCGAGGAGATCGGGGCGGCCAATCTGCGGATAAGACGAGAGTCAATCAAAGAGATTATGGAGGGTTGTCATGCCAGTACTGTGACGCACGAAGGCGTTGACCTGGAAGGCGGCGAGTTTGGGAAGGTCAGCACCGTCACTCTTGCCGCCGAGCCGAATAGACTACGCACGGAAGCGTTGTTGATGATGTTGGCACCCTTGTTCTTCATGAGGTGCGGGATCGCAGCCTTCGACGTGTAGAACATGTGGTGCTGTGGATGAGTCGAGGGTGAGCGGGACGATCGGCTCGATGAAGAGGACAGGCCGAACCATGTTGATCTGGAACGTGTCTTCCCACTGCTTCGAGTCGAGCGTGAGGATGTCGTGGTTCTCGAGCTGCTGAGCCGCGCTGCGTGAGGAAGGCGGGGTCAGCTTGCTGCGAAGACGTGCTCAAAAAGCCACGGCTCACTTGTTGAAGAGGACATCGAGGCGGCCAAAGTTGGCGACCGTCTCCTCGACGGCCTTGATGCAGTTGGCCTCCGACTTGAGGTCGAGCGGCAAGAGGAGGACCTTGCTGAGGCCGTTTGTCTTGCTCTCGATGTACGTCTTGGTGTCGTCTGCGTCCTTCTGCTCCCCCGGGAGGTAGGCGATCGAGCTGCGACATCACTGCAGGTCAGCTCAGGTGTCGCGCTGTAGCCGCAAACGGTGAGACTCGCATGTTGGCGCCCTCGAGGGCAGCGAGGATGGCGGTCGCACGGCCGATTCCCGAGTCGCCGCCAGTGATGAGCCAGACGCGGCCCTGGAACTTGCCGACGGGCTTGTAGGGGGTTCCGTCTGCGAGGACGTCGTCGATGGGCGTGTCTGTCGAAGGTGGCCATCGCTCGATCAGCTTCATCTCGCCGTGAGCGTGCGACGGCAAGACGCACCCTTCATCGTCCACTGCTTGCCGGGCGGGCGCGAGTCGTCGCCGCCCTGCGCAGCCTTTTCCTCCTTGGGCTCGGGCTGGTAGCCGCGCTCGAACGGACCGGGCTTGTCGCCCTTCTGCCCGACGACAGACTGGATGGCTTCGCTCGCGGCCTGCATGATTTCGCTTGGGGGTAGTTGAGGTGGGTTGAGTAGCTAGCTGTGAATGGTGTGGAGCTGGGCTCGCCCGCAAAGGTGCAGGGAAGAGAGAGGCGAGAGCGAGTTGACGTCGCGTCGCATCGCCTCGCGGGCCGAGCAGCGCGCCCGAACGTCAACACCGTGCGGGGCAGCTCAGGAGGCCAGCAGCTCACCGAGCAGCACAGCAGTATCTTAAGGACTCCAGCAGCTCGCTTGACGAGGCAGCACGGTGCCAGCTCCCAGGCTGCACCGCCTCTTGCGATCGAGACCGTCTCGAAGCTGCTGCGTCGAAGGCGCAAAGAACCGGCTGAGATCTGCCCTGTGTCCCCGGATGCAACCGCAGCGTGCGAGAGACTCAACAAAGGGTTCTGCGAGTCGCGGAACGCGGGCCCTGAGGAACCCTTGCGTAAGATTGACAACCGACACCCGCTTCGAACTACTGCACCTGCACACTCCACAGCTGCAGTCCCTGCGCAAGCGCGCGCACCGTCTCCAGCGCGCCCGCTACCTCTGCCCGATCGCGCCTGGCGCCCGCCGCGAACGCCTCGAGAGCCACCGCCTCACTCGCGCACGCCGCGCGCGCGCATTCCTGCGCCAGCGCGACCGCATGCTGCCTCTCGAGGCGTGCGGCGCGCTCGCGTTCCTCCTGCCCAAGCAGCGGCGGAGCCGGCGGCGGCGGCGGCGCACTCGCAGCGACGCTCGCCAGCTCGGCCATCTCGCACTCCATCTCGCGCCGCTCGGCGTCCCAGTCGCGCCGCATCGCCTCCTCGCGCGCGTGCGCGCGCTCGAGCTCGTCTTCGAGTGCCTGCGCCCGGCGCGAGGCGTCGCTCTCGCGCTCGCCCTTCTCGACATGCGCGTGGGAGAGCCGGTCCCGGTCGGTTCGGAGGCGGTCGACCTCGCTCTGCAGCGCCGAGAGCTGCCGCCGCAGGTCGGACGCCTCGGCCGTGCTCTGCCGCAGGAGGAGGACCTTGCTCTCTTCGCCTGCTGGGGTCCCGCGGGGAGGCGAGAGGAAAGAGTCGCCTGCGCCCACACTGGCTCCAGACGGCGAGCCCGCCATCGAGGCAGACAGCGACGCAGCGAGGCTGTTCCTCCGCGCCGACGAGACCGACACGACCCTCCCACGCCACGGCGTAAGCGGGCCCGCCTGCGCGTCCTCGACCGGCCCGTCCGACCCCTTTCCGCCGCCGCCGCCGCCAATTTCCTCGAGCATAAGCCGACTCGTCCCCTCGTCGAGCAGCAGCTCGAGCTCGTCCGCTGCTCCTGAGCCCCCGCCGCCGGCCGAGACGCGCCCGGGCGTCCCGCCGCGTGCGAGCCCGAGGCGCAGCAGCTCTTCGAGCGAAAGCGACTCGCGGGCGCGGGCGCGCGCGCGGGGCGTGCGTTGCGAGTGGAGGAGGGCCGAGAGCTGCTTGGGTTGCGGAGGGTGGGAGGAGGTCGAGGCGGAGAGAGCATGGGACGGGTCGGCGGATTCAACGGTGGCTGGAGGCGGCGGCGGGGCGGGCGACAGGAAGGATGCATGCGAGAAGTGCGAGAGAGAAGCGTCGGGCGAGGCGTCTTCGAACATCGGCTCATCCGCCTTGCGCGGGGTGCGGAACGTCGAGGCCCTAAAGGAAGACGGCAGCGCAGCAGAGCCTGGCGGGGGTGACAACGCGATCTGCGGCGTCCTACTCGGCGCCCCCGCCTGGCTCATCTGTCCTTCCGCCCCGCGCTGCGAGGTTCTCGAGCGCGAGGAAGAGCGACTGAGCGCAGATGACGGGCGGCGCTCCGAAGCCGCCGCGGCACCACGCGCTCGCTGCGTCGTGCCCGCTTCGCTGCGGGTCTGTGCAGCCGAGCTCGCAGTGCTTGGCGCCGTGTCGGGTCGGCGGAGCGTGCGACCGAGGGCAGCGGTGGTGGAGACGGGGATTGCGGACCCGCCGAGCGGACGCCGGGACGAGGCGAGCGAGCGGGAGGTGGTGGTCGTGGTCGAGGGGGCGAGGCGCACGGACGAGTGGGATCCGGAAAGGGCAGGGTCTGTGCGCGAAGAATTGCGCAAAGGGGTGCGCTGCGTGGAAGAAGCGTTCGAGACGCTGCGCGTCGACGTGCTCGACGTGCGGCGAGACGGTGGCTTGGCCGTGTGAGGTCCGCCTCGTCCCAGTTCGGCCAGAGCAGCCTTCTTGTTCCGCGAGGCAGCTGCATCAGTTGCTAGCGTACGGTTCGATCGCACCGTATGCGGGCTATCGAGTGCCGCAGACGTCGAGCGGGACAAGCTGCGGTTGAGCGAGTGCGCCGACGAGGTGGAAGCGGTCGAGGCGACGCGCGATTTCGGCCGGACCGTGCTGGGAGACGGAGGAGCCTTGAAGGTCTCGGTGGGTCGTCGTGCGCTGCTGTGCGGGCTCGCCCGGCGGGATCGCGGCGTTGCCTGGGCCTGAGAGGCGCGCAAGGCTGGGACGTCGGCGGTTGAGCCGGCGCTCGCTACGGCGAGAGAGGGCTTGGTGAGATTTGAAGATGTAGTCGAGCGTGCCAGACCTGGTTGAAGAGCTTGTCAGCATTGCGCAACCCGGCTCGTGTGCAGAAGACGAGACGGACCAGTCGAGGAACCTGCTGTTGTAGCGCCGACGCCGTCCTTGAGTACTCTCTGCGGCCGCCGAAGTGTCTGTGCGCTTGAAGTACTGCTCTGCGGCGCCTCTGACCGCCTGGAACCACTCGTTTGCGTCTGGTGAGAGGGTCCCGGACGACCAGTCGCTCCGTTGAGTCGCGCTCCGGCCCCGTCGGATCCTTCCAGCGCTGCAGCAGGCTTTGAAGGCACTGCTTGTGGCCGTGCTGCAGTGTCCTGGTCAGATCGCGGGGGTGCAGCGGAGAGATCGCTTGAAGTTGATCGAGAAGGAAGCGGAGGACGAGCGGATGGCGGGCGAAGGGCCGACGGTGGTGGTGGTCGCCGGTGGGACGCTGTGGCCATTTCTGTGGCAGCGGCTGAGCTGCTCTGCCCTTTGGCGGGGCGTGAGCGAGGGTGCGAGGTGCCCGCTCGTTCCGTGTATTCTCGTCGTCGCTATTGCGAATACACTTGACTCGCAGCGAGACCGCGAGCGCAGCCAAGGTGGCGTCGACGACTCCCACTCGCCCGCTGGAGACGCCTCCGTACGCGCTCTGTGCGCTCCTCGCGCCCGTCTTCGTCCCGCCGTCGCCCGCTTCCCCCACCTCGTCGTCGCCGCACCCCGACACCGCCCCCGCCTCGCCCCAGGCCCAGTCCAGGCTAGGCCAGCTCGTATCCTCCGTAGCACACGCAGGCGCAGCCGCAGCCGCCGGCGCAGCAGGCGCAGTCACTGGAGCCGGCGGCGATGCCCGTGGTGCCGCTGCCGCCGCCGCGACGGTGCGCAGCGTAGAGGCCGGCGCTCACCGCGTGTGGGTCGGCGCGAGCGACGGCAGGGTCAGGCTGTACGAGGTCAACGAGGACAGCGTCGACGCGCTCGCTCTCGGCCTGCGCAGCCCGCGCTTCGGCTCTCCTGCGACTCCCGGACCAAAGTCGCCCGCCGTGCGGCCTTCTGCCTGCACTCGCCTGCGAGGAGATACTGACCAGGTCACCCACAGCCGCGCGCGCTCGAGCTACTCGACGAGGTCGTCGTCACGCCGACCAAGAAGGCTGCCGACCGCATCGTCCTCCTTCCGCGCCTCGACAAGGCCGCCATCCTCTCTGGTGCGTGTCTCTCGTCGCTCACGTCGATCTGACGACTGACCACAGCTCAACGTGCAGAGGGCGTCCTCACCTTCCATGCCTTTCCCGCCCTCGCTCCGCTCAACGTGCATCAGTTCCCGGCAATTCGCGGCGTGTCCAGCTTTGCAGTCGACGAGGACGAGCTTGCAGGGGCCGGTCGAGATGGAGTTATGCATCTTTGCGTCTTCAAGCGGCGGACGGTGCACTGGTTGCGTGTGATGAACGACGGCGTGACGAGCGTCAAGGTGCGCGACCTGATCGTCGAAGGGTCAGCAACTCTGGCTGACTCCCTCGTTCGCGCAGGACCTTCCTTTGCGAAGCGGTGCACTCGTCTCCGTCTTTCGCAACGGGCGTGCCTGCATCGCCGACACCGAGAACTACTCCATCATCGACCTCGAAGCGGCAGAGGCCCTCCCTCTGCTGCCCATCTCGCAAGTGAGCCGAATGTCGCCCGCTGGGCATGTGCCATGTCTGATGTCTCCCCACAGGCTCCACATCCCGACCCTCTCCCTTCCGCCGCTCCCGCCGACGGCGCGACGACCCCGCCCGCATCTACGGGACCCGATCCTCGACAACGACCCGCCATCGCCTGCGTCGCTGCGAGCGAGTACCTCATCGCGAGCCACACGGGCAGCACGACCCTTGGCGTCTTTGTCAACGAGGTCGGCGAGCCGTGCCGGGGCACGCTCGAGTGGGCGAGCAACCTGCGCAGTCTCGGTGCGGCTGGATCGTCCTTGCCTCCCGCTATGCGTAGACTGACGTTGCTGGCCCACAGTCGTCGACTCGCAGTACTCGATCGCCCTACTACACAACAATACGGTCGAGATCCACTCGATCCACACGCAGGAGATTGTGCAAGTCGTCACCCTCCCCACCTCGTCCGCCAACCCTCCCTCGCCCCTCTCCTTCCAGCCCCGCTCCCTCCTCCGCTCTTCCCTCGGCCTCGAGCTCGGCAGCGCGACCGGTGCGCACAAGCTCGAGCCCGTCAGCGTCCCGCTCCTGCCCTCGTCTCGCTCCGAGCCGCCGCGCACACCGACGAAGCGCAGTAGCCGCGCGAGCATCTCGTCCGTCTCTGCGTCGATCCGCAGCAGCGGCGAGAGCTCGGGCGGCGGCCCGCGTACGCTGACGCGCGTGCTCGTCATCGGTCGCAACGGCCTGTACGCGCTCTCGCCCCTGACGCTCGTCGTGCAAGCCGACGCCCTCATCGACAAAGGTCGCGAGCAGGACGCGCTCCAGCTCGCGGACCACCAGGCGCAGTCGCACCGCAGCAGCAGCAGCAGCCCCGAGCTCGCGTACGTGTTCTTGCGCCTCGCGTACCTCGCGCTCGGCGAGACGCGCTTCCAGGAGGCGTTTGCGCTCTTCCGACGCGCGGGGGCAGATCCTCGACTCGTCGTCAGGCTGTTCCCGGACCTGAGGCACCCGCTCGTCGCGCCTGGCGACGAGGTCAGCGTGTGCCGCGGCGTGCGCGACGAGGTGCTCGCCGGCAAGGGCATCGACGAGTACAGTGCGTCGCACCCGTGTGCCTCTTACTCGCAGGAAGAGACTGACCGTAACCACGCCGCGCGCTCGCAGTCCTCGACAACCTGAACCGCAACTACTCGCCGCACCTCAAACCCGACGTCGAGCACGCCGCGACGACTGTCGAGCTGCGCCAGTCGCTCACAATGACGGCGCGCGACTGCCTGCTTTCGTACCTCCTCAAGTGGCGCGCGGCGCGACGAGGCGGCGAGCTGGACGAGGGGACGGCGGGCGATTCGAGGAAGGTCGACATGGTGCGTCGAGGTTCACTCCGTACTGGCGCGGCGCGTACAGACTTCCCGCTTGTGCTGACCACCGACACCTCTTGCACAGGTCGTCGACACGGCCCTCGTCAAGCTCCTCGCCGAGCAGGCGCGTCCGGACGACGTCCGCGTCCTCCTCGCCGGCCCGCACGACTGCGTCCTGCGCGAGGTCGAGCCCGCGCTGCTCGAGGCTGGCATGTACCAGCTCCTCGCGGGCGTGCTGCTCGAGCGGGGCGAGACGGCGAGGGTGCTCGAGATCTGGTCGAGGTGCGTCAAGCTGAATGTTGCCTCTGCCCCTCTGTGCTCGCTTCGCAAGAGTGCTCGGACTGATGGCTGTACACGCCCGCCTTTCACAGGATCGTCGACGGCGAGTACGCCGATGAGACGTACGAGGGGGGTGTTGGGCAGATCTACGACCTCGTCTGGCGCTCGAAGGACAAGGCGCTTGTCGAGAAATACGGCCTCTGGATGCTCAAGCATGACCAAGCACGGGCGCTCAAGGTGCGTCAAGCTCTTACTCCGCTTCCCCATTCGTGGCGCGCGAACATGAGATTGACTTGTCGCGCGCGACTGCCTTCGCAGCTCTTTACCGATCCGAAGCAGACCGTCGCGCTCGACACGCGCGACTTGTTCGGCAAGATGAGCCAGGTCGACTCGGATGCGGCGGACCGCTTCCTCGAGATGACGGTGCTGCAAGAACGGGACACCGTGCGTTTCCTCCCAAAGCATTGCCGACTCGAGATTGTGACAAGCCTGACTGGTCGCGCGAGCAGGATGCACGACTGCATGCTGACCTCGTCAAGCGGTACATCGGCCGATTAGGCGAGCTACTCGAGCAGCCCGAGATGAAAGTGCATCTGCGCGAGCAAGGTACGTTTCGACACTCCGAAAGTTGTATCTTCCGGTACACTGAGCTTACTGCGCCCGCATTGCGAACTGCAGAATCTGCCTATGCCGAACTCGCCGACTCGACCTCGGCACCTCCTTCCTTCCTTTCCTTCCTCACGAATCGCTACGACCCGGACTCGCCGCATGCCCTGCTCGACCGAGTCCGACTCAAAGCGATTCTCTTCCTCGGCAGCTCGTCAAAGTACGACCTGCAGGGTGCGAAGAAGGAATTTGAGGAGATGGAGGTCAAGGGGCAGCGAGGACTGACCCTCGAGCGAGTCATCATCTATGGCAAGGTGCGCCTCCACCGAGGGAATGTTTGTCCGGGTTTCGTGCTTACGTGCTCGCACACGCAGCTCTGTCTCGACCGACAAGCGCTCTCGCTCCTGCTCAACACTCTGCGCGATCTCTCATCCGCCGAGACCTACGCGCTGCAATCCGGCGATCCGCTCACAACCCCCGACGTTTCTTCCGCGTCATTCAAGCTCGGCATTCCGATCAAGCGCATGAAGAAGGCGCTTTCGCCCGTCAAGCAGGAGGAGGAGCACCGGCGCAAGGAGGGTCTCGCGAGGTTGCTCGTCGAGATGTGCCTGCGAGGCGGGCCCGAGCCGGCGGTCGCGGGCGAGGAGCAGGTGGCGCAGCTGCTCGAGGCACAGGCGGTCCACCTAGACACGCTCGAGGTGTGTCCACTTTCTACACCCATGCCACGAACAGACTGCTCAGTCCTCCGCTCCTGCAGGTCCTTCCCCTCCTCCCGGACGACTGGTCTCTCTCCCTCGTCTCGCGCTACGTCTCACGGTCGCTCCGCCGCTCCGTGCACGCGCAGCAGGAGCGATCGATCCTCAAATCGCTCGCGTTAGGGCAGAACCTCGCGATCCAGGACCAGGTGCTCGAGCTGCAGGCGCGGCTGGGCCCGACGGTCGAGCGCGTGGGTGGCGGAGGCGCGACGGGAGGAGGAGGCGGAGCGGAGAAGCTGGTCTTCGAGGGGAAGAGCGCAACTGTGAGGGTGAAGGAGATGGCGCAGGCGGTTCCTCTGGAAGATCAGATAAAGCTTGGGTTGCGGTAGTTGCGGTAGCCCTGGTATTGAACACCCAGTTCGGCGCAAGATGAGCAACGCAAGACGAGCACCCTCGACGAGCCGACCTCACGCGGAAGCATTCCCCTTCTGGCCCCGTCGAAGACTCAAGGCTGTGCTCTTCCAGTTTGCGCGCTGTTCTATGCACTTGCATTGCTTTGCGCCTCTGCCGGGTCTGCCCGCGCTTGCCACGTCCCCTCGTCCTCTCGCTCCTCGCTCCGGACCTCGGTTTGTCCCGTCTGCTTCTTCGGCCACGACCTCACAGCCGGCGACGGCCCTGTAGAGGTCGAGCGCACTGGCTGTGCCGTGCTGAGTCGTACTGTGGCTACACAGTCGTCAGCTCTAGCCGTCCCTGCACTGCGCGTCCCGTTCCTCCCGCTTGCCCCATCAACGACCTTCGACAGCCGGGTCTCCCTGCGTTCAGCATGCTGCGATCGTCGGGTGAACGCCTTCTCGAGCGCCTCGGTTGTCCCGCGCCGCTCACGACTCCGAGCCTCATGGCCCCACTCATCCCCGACGCTCTCGCCGATGCCCTGCTTCGTTCTCTCGAGTTTGATCTGAGTTCATCAACTCCACCGTGCTGGTCCATCCAGCTCGAAATGTGGCACCAGTTGTTCCATCCGCGCGTCTGGGACTACCTCATGGCCGACCACGAGCGCGACGAGAGGTCCTCGAGCTTTTTGTCCGCCCGTCACAGAGCACTGGCGGAGCCAGGCGACGGCAGTGCGGCGGAGCTGTCAGAGCTGGCCGAGGCGCGAGACGTGCTGGGAGCCCGAATGAACACGCGGATGCGAGCGATACTCGGTGCGTCCCCGCCGCCGTTCACACCGCGTCTCAATGCGTAAACAAGCAGCTTATCTGCCTCGTATCCTGTACGCAGTCCTTCGAATGTGTCGATGCCGGCATATGAAGTGGTGGGCGGCTCAGGAACCCCCACTCGACGAGGCAGCAGCGCTGCGGAGGTTGCCGAGCGGAAACTTGGAGCAGATCCCGGTCGGCGTCGTTGCTTCCAGCGGTCAGCTTCCGACGTCTCGTCTCGTTCCGTCGCGCGCTGACGTCCCACGCCCGCAGGTTGGCCTGCGCTTGTCATTCCCAACCTGGACCGCAAGGTCGTCGTGCTCGTTGCAGCTCAGGCGCCTTCCTACTACACACCGTGGACTCTGCCGTGCGACGAACGAACCCGAGATACCATTGAGCGGCACAGCGAGCGGGTGCCTCATCCGGGTGTCGTTGATTCCGTCGTCTCTTCGTCGCAGCCCTCTTCCCTCCTCAACCGTCTCGACTCATCGCGCCATAACGACGATTCTGACTCCGCGGTCAGACAGCGATACGCACAGAATCTGGACCCAGTTTCGAAAGCCCTCTAAGTGCAGCTGTCTGCCGCGTATCTTGCTTGCGGTGACCCCTCCGCCCATCCAGACCAGCTTGCAAAGAGTACTGTCTGACGTTGTCAGGACGGTAGGACGTTGGTGAGAACAACCGGGAGCTACCCATCGTGAACAGGTGGGAAAGCGGCGCCGACGCGGCTGCGGGAACGAAAGGAGGCCGGACTCGCCGGATCTCACCGCCGCACCTTTGCACGAGTGATCTGTACAGCAGAGGACTGCAATGTCGGCCTCGCAGGCAGGCTCGACGACTTCGCGGCTCTTCGCTGCGCTGCGGAGCATCCACCTCACCCCGGCAAGGCGCATCGCGTCGCCGCCTGCCACGGGGCCGGGCGCGGCAGCAGGCTCGCAGAAGCGCGCGTCCGTCGCAATCAGTGCGTTCTGTCTGGTCACCTGAGGCTCTCTGGGGAGGGGCCCGCTCGCCCGGCTCGTCATCTGAGCGGGTCAAGTGGTGCAATCGCGTCCGGGCAACGCGATCGAGGCTGCGCGAGAACGCCTGTGCTGACTGTTTCTGTACTGTGCAGTCATCCGCTTGCGTCCCGAACACCCTCCGCCCGCTTCGACCGCTCCCTCGACCTCGACCTCGCCCGGAGCATCGCCCTTCACCTCGACTGTCCCGCTTCAACCCTCGCCGCCCATCTCGCCTGGCTCGGTAGATTCGCCTCAGGCCAGCTCGTTCGCTCAGGCGGAAGAAGTGGGTTCGTCGGCGGCGTCGTCTATCTCGGCAAAGGAGTCTGTCCTGGCACAACTGGACGGATTCTTCGCCCAGCCTTGGGTGCAGAACCCGACTACCTCGATCGAAATCCTCTACATCAAGCGAACAACGCGGACGAGCGAGTGCGTAACTGGCTGCCGCCTCAGCATTGGTCAATCTCGCTGATCTTGTCAACCTCCTCGTGTTCTTCCCTCTACCGGCTCGCTGTTCCTCGCCCTGCCCTGATTCTCATTCGCTAGTAAATGGAGCGGGCACGTCGCTTTTCCTGGAGGGCGATCAGAACCGGACGACGAGTCTGCCGAATTCACGGCCCTGCGCGAGACTTGGGAAGGTCCGTCATCTGCTTGACCTCCTCCGCAGTCCCTGCCGCTAACACCTATGTCTTGTGCATACAGAGGTTGGACTCGACCTGGCGGAGAAAGACTGGATCTCGTGAGTTCTGGCCGGGACGGCTTAGCATGGTTACCCCTAACCTTGTTGCTTCGCAGGATCGGACAGTTGGACGACCGCGAGATCACCACCTCTCTCGGCAAGCGCTTGCTCATGATTCTCTCTCCTTTCGGTAAATTGCATTTCGCCGTGTCCATTTCTGGCGACGCCTTTGAGTCTGACGCTTCCCTCCCCAGTCTTCCTCCACACCTCCCCCTATCCTCCCGTTCCCGAGCTGCAAGAGACCGAAGTGGCTTCGGCGCACTGGATCCCGCTCGACTTGCTGCATGCGCCGGCTGCCAAGTACGGTCGTGTGCCCATCGACATTGCGACGAGGCTCGCGCCGCGGAATCGTTTTGCGCGGTGGGCGCTGCACATGCTCATGGGCAAGATGGACTTCAAGTTCGCTCCTCTATTCTTCGTGTGCCTGCTGCTGTGTATTGACCTGGCTCGTTCTGCGTGCAGGTGCATTCTGCTTCCGAACGATCCGGTCGCCGCCGGACAGCAGCTGCCGCAGCTCGCACCTGATCAGCATCCGCCAGAGCTGAAGCTATGGGGTCTGACTCTCGGGTACGTATCCCTTGCACTGCTCTGCAACGAGCGCGCGCTCATGTATCGCGAAACCGCAGCATGACGCTCGACCTCCTCTCGCACTTGACCATCCCCGCTTCTCCCGTCGACCTCTCCACCTATCCCTACGGCCTCGCTGCGCTTGACACCCCTCTCGGCGGGTGGAAAGGTCCTGCAAAGCAAGCCGAATTGGCGCCGTTCGCGCCCGCCGAAGCGTCCATCTTCCCCCGATTCGTACGCATCGCGCCTCAATTTTTCCCGCAGTGCATCTCTGACCCGTACTCCGACACGCGCTGCAGTCCTACCCCGACATCAACTTCCTCATCTGGCTCTTCGCCTTCCGCTACCGCCGCCTCCTCCGCCACCCTTCGAACGCCTCTTCGCGCCCGACTCCGCCCGCGACTCCGCGTCCGAAAGCGCCACACTCGCGCGTGAATTGGGCCGGCATGTCGCTCAATGCGTACTACGCCGCCGTCCGGCGCGCGCTCGTCGTCGCCGTGCTCCTCCGCGCTGTTGCTGCCGTCGGCGGACTTGTTGCTGCTGGGTGGTGGGTCAGGGCGAGGCTCGCGGGGCGCAAGGCACTCTTGGCGCGGTAATGGTGTAGAGACGGAGTAGACCAAGAACGAGCCGAGTGCGTTTGTCCTAGGTTGCAAGGTAGTACTCTCAGTATCAATGCAACCGCGGTCCTGGGAAATTGAGTCACTGATGAGGGGCATGCACAAAGTAGCTACAGGACTGAAAGAGTGAGAGGCGTCTATACACAGCTGGAAAGGGGTCTCGGTCATTCACGGGTAGACCTGGCGCTCGCCGCCGGGCTCGCCATCCTTTTGCACGCCCGTATCGTCCGGCTGGTACGACGAGCTGTTACAAAACAGGTCAATCCGTCTGTATGGATCATTGAGAGCGAGGGAGACCGAACGCACCGGCCAGCGCCATCGTTGTTGCGCCCCGCGCCGCCAAAGTCGGTTTGGCCATCGCCATCTGCTCGAGACTCCGGTCAGCGAGGTACTTGTGCTGGTGAAGGCACAGACAGAGAAAGGCGCACAGGCACTTCCGCCGCTCGCGACCATGTCGACACCGCGCTCCCCGCCGCCGAAGCTCGAGTCGAAGCGCTCTTCCGCACCGCGACCCGACCCCTTTTCCGGCTGCGCGACGAGCGACGGGTTGTTGACCGACTCCTTGAGCTCGTTGAGCGGCGCCTCGGCGAGCGTGCTCTCGAACAGGACATCGTTGCCCTCGAGCGTCTTGCCCGGGGCGGGCGGCGCGGCAGAGTCGCGCTTCGACGACGAGTAGGCGTCCGGCGCAGGCGTCGGCGCGGGCGTCGCCTCCTCGCCCTCGCGCTCGAGGCCGGCCCGGTTAGACGGGCGCGAGTCGGTCTCCCAAGCGCGGTCGTCGCCGCTGTTCGACCCTCGAAAGCCGCTCTGGTCGGAGCTGTAGCGCGCGGCGGTCGAGTCAAAGCCCGACGTAGCGCCGCCCGTCGAACGGTCGTCGCTGTGCTGGATGGCGCCCTCGTCGCGCTGGGACGAGCCGTCGAGGAGCGGGTCTCCTGTAGGGCAGAGCGAGTTCAGCTGGGCTAGCGCGAGGCGACCAGGCGTTGTCAGGACGCACGGTTGGCAGAGTCGGTGTTCATGTCGGACGTGCCGGCTTCGATTGGGTCTGTGAGCTGGAGGGCGAGCAGGGTGAGCTTCGAGGACAAGCGACAGCAGTGAGGCGAACGAAGCGGACCGTTTGAAGAGGTCGAGGGCGGCGCGGCGCAAGCGTTCGGTCAAGGCAAGCACACGCAGACTCTCGAATGCAAGGTTGGGGTTGGGAGAGGAGAGCGAGAAGTGCGGAACGATGACGACGACGCCATGTGGGGCTCGCGCCGCGCTGGGGTCAGGCTCGACCGCGTTGTCTATGGCCCGCTGTCTCCCGCTGAGTTGTTCAATGTCAAGCCAAGCTGTGCTGTTCTCTGATCTATGCAGGGCCAGAGAAAAGAAGCAGACCCCGTCACGGAGTGACACCCCGCCTGCACCGCCTCACCTGCTTCCGCTGACAGGGCATACGAGGTGTGCGACTTCCGAGTGTCCCAAAGTAAACAAAGCCAGCGTAGCGCAGCAGAGCACTGGCAAGAGCGGCTCAACGACGTTTGGCAAGCCGAAGCGAGGTTGAGAAGGCTGCCTCGAGACTGCCCTTTCCGCGCCAGAGCAGCCGTCACAGCTTGTGAAAGGCGCATCGGAAAGACACAATGATGCAGAGCTACACATGTATGTACAAGTCAAGGGAGGATGGGCCACGCCTCTCGAGGAAATCAACCGCCTACTGGCGCGGCATCTCACCCGGGCCAAGGTTGGGCGGGTCGTTGGCACCGCCGTCGAACGAGCCAGTCGCGTCGCGGCCCGAGGCATTGTATGCCCTGCGGTGGCGAAACGCAATGCGCAAAGTCAGCTTGCGACCCCTAGCAATCCGCCTCGCTTCACCAGAAGAAAACCGCAAACGAGCCCGACTCACATGTACGCCGGGCTCAGCGTCGTCTCGCCGTCTCCGCTCTCGCGCTCAATGTCGCCCGAGAAGGTCGCGTCGCCGCGGTCGGACGAGAGGCGCTCTGCGCCCCCCGTCACGCCGAGGTTGTCGGCCGCGTCGGGCACGGCGTGCGACTCGCCCGAAGGGTTCGGGTGCGAGGTCGACGAGGAAGAGTCGGTGTCTGAACAAGTTGAGCGCGGTCAGCTGAGTTGTGCACAGGACACGACGGAGAAGAGGCGGGACGGACGGAGGTACTGGTCAACGAGGCCCTTGCCCTGGTCGACGAGCTGCGAAGTTGACGTTGATCAGCCCCGCTGAAGCCACTTCTGAGCGCTAAATGTAGGCACCTTGTTGATCGTGTCCATCGTGGGGGTTGAATGTGCGGGAGAGGTGAGGAGGATCTGTAAAGATGTGACGCAGGTTAGGTGTGCCCTCGCAGCGGGCTGCCGTCGCACCTACTTACCGTGGAAACGTTGAGCTATGATCAAGGAAGGAGCGAGAAGCAGAGAAGCGAGCCTCGAGGTGGTCTCGTCGTTATGACGCACATGCCGACAGCTCTGAAAGCTCGCAACAGCGTAGCGGGAGTCAGTAGGAGTAAACAGCGTAGCAATTATTTCGTAGTACTCTCGCAGGGAGCCGTCACGCCAGCAAAGGCTGTCGAGTCCGCGCAGACCACCCGAGAAGGTGGTTCGACTGATGAAGCCACGGAAGGGCGAGGACAGCAGTTGAACGCGCTTCTCGAGAGGGTCACGTCGCAGAGAGTTCTCTTGAGGCATACGCTGTGCTCAACGGCTGCAGCAGCGAAGAGGTACCGACGCAACCCCGTCGTGACCGCCGCGAACCGGGTCTGCCCTGCTCAACCCGCTCTAACGCGTAGAACCGGGCCATCGACAGTGCGATGGTGCTGCTCGAGCTCACGCCAGCCCTGCGCGACCGCTTGGACGCGCTCGCACCGCGACTCCCGCTCGAGCTGCTGGAGAGGGTTGCGTCGCATCTCGTCGGCTCCGAGGATCAAGCCGCGCAGGCGGGTTCGAGGAACGACGCTACTACTGCGCACACGATACACGGGTCCCTCGCAGGGCGAATTCTCCCGCACGAGGTGCTTGTCGCTGTGTCGAGGTGGGCAAAGGGCGCAGAGGGTCTCGACGACAGAGGTGCGCTGTCGCTGGCGGCTGTTGCTCGGAACCCCACGCCCATTCATCGAATCCCTGCAGATCAATACCGCCTGGCGAGCCTGCTGCGCCTGACGGACGTGTACGCTCCCGCACTTCCACCGCGAGAGAAGGTCCGTCACCTCTTGTCGTCGCTCTGGCTCAAGCCCTGCGCTAACCAGGCTCTCTCTGTCCGGGCCCAGTCCCCCGAGCTTCTCGCCATCCTCGCGCAAATCCAGCTAGACGCCGACCGCCGCTCGTACGCCTCGCTCACGTCCCTCTCGCCCGCTCCGCACCCGTCGCTCGTACCCCTGCACGACCCGTTCGACTCGACGGCGTATGGCGGTCCGGCGAAGAGCGTCGCAGAAGAGTGGAAGGAGATCCGGCGAGAGGTTGGCGCCATCGTCAATGTCGGTGCGAGCATGCTTGCGGTTGGGACAGGACTGTGGTGGGTTGGCGGAGGGCGGAGCTACGCAGAGGTGCGCTGCGCGTTCTCCCGGGCGGTTCAAGCGTGCTGAGCCCCCTTGACTGACAATCGAGGGCATGCAGCGTCTCTGCCTCGCGCTCGCCGGCGCCGTCGCCATCGCCGCAATAGAGGCCTTCCTCTACTATCGCTTCTTTACTCGCCTGGCGCAGGCGAAGCAGCCCATCAAGGAGCCGGCAAGACGCCGTGTAGCGAAAGGCGCTGGACAGGCGGGACTGCACAGCTCTGGCGGCGCGAAACGGTCGGTCGCGGCGAAGGAGCTAGGAGCGAAGCTGGAATGAGGAATCAGACGTCTTCCAACGAGCCGTCCGCGTTCTCTTGCGTCGCAATCCATCCTAAGAGAACAGCGTAATTTTACAACACAATGCGGATGCTAAAGGGGTAGACTACGAGAAAGCGGGAAGGGGTTCAGGCCATGTTCTGCTGACCTTTCCGTGCGTTCGTAAGCTCGGACAGGTGCTGTTGCAGCGTCTCGTCGTCCATCTTGAGGCTGTAACCGATGTCGCAGTGACAGGAGAAGCGTTTGCGCCTCCGTCAGCGTCACGCTCGGTAAGGCGAGGAGCACCGAGGAGCAGAGTCGACGGACCTCGGCACAAGCGCCTTGGCCTCCTCCGCCTCCATCGGGCACAGATTCATAAGTTGCACCGACTCGTACTCGTGGAAGTCGGGCGCGGGCAAGCCTCTGCAGTTAGAAGCGGAGCGTCGGGGAAGTCAGCGCTTGGCACGAGGTGCACTGGCGGGAGTTCGGGGCGCACCCGCGCACGGCTTCGGCTAAGTCGTTGTCTCGGAACCGCGCGAACGTGTTGACGTAGTCCTTCGTCTTGTTGTAGACGCTGTTTCGAGGAGGGAGGCACAGAAGCGGGTCAGATCTGGCGGTCCTGGTCTAGGTCCAGAGCCACAGCGAGGCAGCGGAGGTGTTCTGTACGCTACTGGCACGCAAAGCAAGCAGGCAGCCAGACTCACGCCGTGTCGGGCGCCGCCTTGCCGTTCTCCTCCGCCGAGCGCTCGATACCGTCGAGCAGCAGGCGGACCTCGCTGATCGAGAGCATCTGCGTCTCGCCGTCCGTGAAGCCTGTAAAAAGAGCTCGCACGCGCGGTCAGCTCTGTCCAGCGGTGCGTCGAGCTGCCCGCTTTCGGGCTGAAGAAGACGCGGAGCGGGGTAGGGAGGGGGACGCACTCGCGCCGAACTTGAGCTGCGCGACATCCTCGTCGTCGGCCTTGTGGCGGTCAGTCACGCGCGACATCTTTGACCGGCGCCTGGAGAGGAAGCAGGGGCGGAGGTCGAGAGAGGTTGCCCGACGGAGGTTGGTCTCAGACCGCTCTTTTCCGGACCACTGCTGCAATTGAGTTGCTCTGGGCCGGCTCAGAGAAGGTCTTGCAGGCGCTGTGCACGCGGTCGCAGCTTTCTGGGATGCTGCGCGCCTCTCGCTCTCCTCATCAGCTTGCGACGCTGTCGGCGAGAGCGCCTGCTCGCCTCGCGTCTAGCGCTGCGGGAAAGACACATGCTCTGCTTTGATCAATCTCTGATGTCGCCTGGACATCATGCTCTTTCTCGCTTGCCCTGCTTCTCGGTCTTTGCAGCGGCATGACCCGACTCTCGCTCCGAATCTCTGCCACTCTGCTGCTTGACGAGGCTCGATGTGCTCAGGGCGATGCATTCCCGGTCGTGGGATAAAGTACCGAAGAGCGGCACGAAGGATAGCGGCAAGGAAAGGGGACGATGAGACAGACGGGACGACGGAACACAGCATAACGGCAAGTACTTCAAGGAAAACAGAAGGCGCTGAACAAATGCCACATTTGGGTGCAGCCGAACATGCTCTTGTGCCGAGCGTTCAGACCATATCGAGAGGGAGTTGCGAGAATATGCAGTTCGGGCTAGAGGAGTAACGAAGGTGCCGAGCAGCGTGGTGCGGGCGATGCCCGCTTTTGCGGATGGTTGACGAGCTCAGTGCTGTAGCTGGGTGCGACCTAGGGCGAGGAGAAGGGCGATATCGTCTGTGTGCGCGACAACGAGCCAGTCAGTCCGCAAGCCTGACGTGCGGCTGTGCGAGCCGCTGGAGCCCGACGAGGGACGCACAGGCGATCTTGATGGCACCGGAGAGAACAAAGACCCAGCGGAAGGCGTCGATTTCGACCAGGCGGCCGGTCACGAAAGGTCCGGGAGCCGCAGCGAGGGTTCGAGCGACGTCGACAACTGCGAGCAAAGTCGGTCCATCAGCAGGTCGTCGACGGAAGTTGCGGGCCAGATTGTCACGGGGAGAAGGCACGCACCACCAAGCAGTCGTGTGCGGGACGTCCTCGGCACCATGGCTGAGAGTAGCGCGCCCTGCGATAGACACCGCCAACGTCAGCTCGGTTCGCGGGCAGTAGTGCAATATGCGACGCACCCGAATGCTCGAGTCCATTGAGGAGATGCAGGTTCGGAGAATGTACAGCGCAACCACGGACGGAAGGCTTGGCGCGAAGGCCATGCCCGCCGTCAAGAGCTGCGCCGGGACTGCAGGACAGTACATGGTCAATTGGTGAGTGTCTCCGAGACATGCGCTGAAAAACGTACTGTGCGTGGTGACCATGGTGAGCACGAGTCCGATGCGCTTCGCCAACGCGCCGGCGGCAAGCGAAGTCACAACGGCTCCGAGCGCAGAGCCGGCGAGCACCGTCGTGATGAGGCGGATTGATGCGTGATACAGGTCCTTGAAGTAGAGCGAAACGTAGGACGCGGGGGTGAGCGACGAGGCGAACGAGTCGACTGAAAAGAGGGCTACGACGAGGGCGAGTCGAAGCAGGGGCACGGAAGAGGGTACCTCGGGCTCCGACGCCGTCGGCGAGGGCGGCGAGACGTCGACTTTGGCTGCTGCAGGAACTTGAAGGTGGGGAGTGGCGCTTGCAGTGCGACCGTACAGAGGACGCCGACGCAGGAGCGGCTGCCGCTCCGTTGGCGAACCGACCTGCGGCAGAGCGGCCTGCCTCGGATCGAGTTCGACATGCTCGGACAGGGAAAGGCTCAGGATGACCTTGACAACGGCGATCAGGCCGTAGGCGAGGAAGACGTAGCCGTAGCACTCTTCCAGCGACTTGTCGGCCATGCCGTCGAGCGTGCTGATCGCGGAACCCGCGACGAGCGAGCCAACGGCCAGACCCACGAAACCGAGCACCTGGTAGTGCATGAGGACCTGCAGGATGGGGACCTCATGCTGACGTTAGTCTGCCTTCGCGGTGCCAGACCGGAAGACACGCACAAAGACCCGATTCTCCGGCTCAACGAGCTGGCTCAAGATGCCGACCTCGACTGAGCTGAACGGCCCGACCTCGTTTCCGGACCTGAGACGAGAGCACTCAGCCGAGCGAGACGGCAGTGGACGAAAGATGCGCACGGCGAGATGACGCCGAGTGCCGCTGCGACCAGTAGCACGACGTAGTTGCGCGACAAGTAGAACACGAACTGGCGGAGATTGTCAGCATTCTGCGATCGGTTCTAGAGAAGAGGGAGACGTACACCACTTCCAGCCATCATGAGCGATCCGAAGGCAAGCACCCTCCTTCTCCCAATACTGTCCGCCAGCCACGAGATGACCAAAGACAGTGCGACGTCGCCTGCGAGCGTCAGAGAGAGGAAGAGGCCGACGGATCGGTCTGTGAAGCCGAGCAGGTTGAGGTACAGTACGAGGATCGGCGCAATGGCTCCGAATCTGGCGCAAAAGGTTTGATCAGTGCCAAAGTGGGTGAGAAGTGTCGCTTTGAAGTACCCCAGCATACGAATGAAGCGGCTGACGACGAGGAGGAACAGGTCGCGGCGGGCATGGGCATCTGCGAGGGCCTCGACTCCCAACTCGTGCCGAAGCTTCGCCAACACGGGAGCCATCTTCGATCGCGCAGGAACAGAAGAAGAACAAGGCGGATAATGGGAAAGAAGCAGCGAGAAAGAAACATCGAGGCGGACACGGATAGCGTGTTTGCCAGGGCTCGCCGAGGCGGCCACGGAGTCCGCGTCCGTTTCGGGTGACGAAGCGCCGACATCCTGCTAGCGCGGTCTAAACCCCACAGACTCCGCGGTGGCGGTGCGCAGCGATGCGAAAAGGAGCGGTGAGGTTGATCTCCTGTCCTTCCACGAGGACCGGGCTGCACGGGCCGGTAGAAGGACGCGCATGGATCGCTTGAGCACAGAGCACGAAAATCGAGAAGCCTGTTCTTGTATTGCGTCTAGTGCTGAAGAGGTGCCGTCTTGAAGAGAACGAGGAGAATGACATTGTCTGCGAGACGGGAAGCAAGTTAGTTCGTCACGCCAAGCAACTTCGCCTCGCTCTTTGCGCTCGCTGCGAGGCGAGAAGCGAGAGCAACGCACAGAGAATCTTGATGCCGCCCATAAGCACAAACACAATGCGTGAGCTGCCCAAACTGACGAGCGCCAGCGAGAGCGTCGGACCCGGCGTCGAGGCGAGCGTCTTGCATACGTTGATGACTGAGCAGACCCGGGAGGAACCACGTGAGCAGGTTTTTCACAGCGGTGGAAAGAGCCAGCATACTGCCAAGGAAGCGGGTCCGGCTCTCTTTCGGGATGACGGCGGCAAGGAATGCTCCTGCAGAGTTCAGCCTGATCAGTGCCGCGCACGTAAAGGGCGTGGAAGCTGGGCGCACCTCGGACGCTCGAGTCCATTGAAGTCAAGCATGACCGGGCGATCAGGAGTGTCAAGGCGAGCGGGAGAGTCGGTGCCAAGCCGAACAGGATGGTGAAGATTTGCGCGGGGACCTGCGCAGATATGGTCAGTAGCTAGTATCATACAGCTCAAAAAGCGTGCTGGACACGCACATGGGTGCAGACCATCGTGTAGATGACGCCGAGGCGCTTGGCGAGCGAGCCGGCGGCAAGCTGGCTCAAGCAGGTCGTGATGGCGGTGACAGACATGACCTGCGCTATGAGCGCGATAGGCGCGGCGAAGGTTGTCCGTAGGAAGTAGGCAATGAAGGAGCCTGTGCCGAGGGACGAGGCGAACGAATCGAGCGAGAAGATGAGGCACAGGGTCATGAGTCGCCCAACCGCCAGAGGTGCCGTGGTCTGTACAGTTGCATCGGCAGAAGGCGTTCGATTGTCGAGCAGAGGCTGACGCTCGCCTTCGTTCGCAGAGGACGGCGCCGAACGGGGAGGAGTCGGTGCGTCGACTTCGCATTTGGCTGACAAAGCGAAAGATAGGGCAACCTTGAAGGCGGCGATCGCTCCGTAAATGAGGAAGATGACCCTATAGGCTGCGAGGTCGCTCTTGCCCGCTCGGTCAAAGCTGGAAACGACGAAGCTGGTCGCCAGGTTCCCGACACCCATGCCTGCGTATCCGATCACGGCGTACCACATGAGCAGCGAGACGCGGCCTTCCTGCTCCGTCAACTGACTCAGTATGGCCTGCTCGAGGGCGGAGAATGGGCCCGTCTCGTTGCCGCTTGGGCTGATGATGCCAAATATGGCGGCGCCTAGGAGTACGAAGTAATCGTCCGAGAAGTAGAATGCGACGCCGGATGCCAGCATCAGCGCCGAGCCGATAGCCAGCATCCTTCGACGGCCTAGGAGATCGGCGCTCCAAGTCACGACTAGCGAGAGAGCGACGTCGCCGAGCAACGTTGCGCTGAGGAACCCGCCGATGGATCGTTCCGAGAAGCCCGATTCCCGTAGGAAGAGCAGTAGAATGGGCGCAACGGCTCCGAATCTGTAGATCCCCGCTACAATTAGCGGTGCTTGCAAGAGGACACGCAGGGGCAGCGCACCCTGCGAGGCGAACGAAGCGAGAGACGACAAGGAGCGCGACATCACACGGCGAGTGCGAATCGCGTATGTGATGCAGGCCCAGTTCGCGAGCTAGCAGGCGCAATACGCTGGCCATGCTGTCGAGCGCGCAAGTGAAGCGGAGGCAGGAGAGGATACGCTCGTATACGCTCGGGGAGTCGGCGGAGTCAACTTCGCCCGACCCTGCTCTGCTCTCTTCGCGCTGCGACGGTTGAGCGCACGGTGAAGAACGAGACCACTTGGTTCGACAAGTCACAAGCTTCGTCCGTTGCGCACGAGGCCGCAGCGTTTCGAACCAGCTTCATCAGTTCCTGGCTTCCAGCGGCTTTGAGGTGGGCGCCACGCCGCTGCAGCGCACCAAGCGGCAATACTGCCTGTCGAGAAGGGTGCAGGGCTGCGGCTGCGCTCGACATGGGGACTTTACGCAGGGAAGCACTGCCTATGCCCGTTGTAGGCACCAAGGGCTGCAACTCAGGTCCGTCCGTGCACGGTGCAGCGGCTCCACGCGGACTGCAGATCGTCGCGGAGTATCCGGCCCACGTGCTACACCGGTGCGGAACACCCGACTTCTCCTATTCGGCCTCGGCTCGGCGACCGCTGTGACCTTCGCGACAGTCTGCCGCGTACTCGCCCGTCCGCTTGCAGCTCTCGCTCGCTTTGAATCGCCAGCACCTTGCTTCTGCAGTGAGCTGCTATCGGTCTGCGGGCACATCCGGGCAGAATCAGCATGTACTCGACGACGCACGCCCCGACCTACACGGACGCCCAGCTCGAGTATCTCACCCACTACAACCTCAGTCAGTTCCACGTTTCGTTGCTTGGCACGACAACGGTGTGACCCACAAGCGCCTCGCAGACTGCCAGTACTATTTCTACGCGGCCGTCTTTGGGCTCGTTGTCGTTCTCTCTCGCGCGACATTGTCAAGGTCCACATCGAGACTGGCAAACCATGGAGGCCAGGTGCGGACTGCCTGTGCGGACCCGAATCTGCACACGAGCCCGCTCATGACCGATCCATCGGCACCACAGGCGCGCACATCTACCTTCACGCTCCTTTGCTCGAAGGCGGCGGGCATCCCTTCTCCGGTAGGCTCATGTTGCGGACCTCTCGCGGTGGGCTAGACCGAGAGGGGAGACGCTTTGTGTTATTACTAAGCCTACTAGACGGAAGAGGAACTCGTACCTAGGCCGAGAGGGGAGACGCTTGAGGGAAAGAAGCGTCTCCGTCCTCTGGCTAAGGCAAAGCTATTCACCGAATAGGAAGCTATACAAAAGGGGTCGCCAAATAGGCGAAGACTATCTTAAGCAAACCTAAGCAACCTATCCGCCTCTCCACAACAGCTCATGAATTCGCGCACGAGGAATCGGCCAGCTCACTCACATTTCTTGCTTTACACTGTAGTCGCTTCGACGTTCCTGCCTCTCTCTCACCAAGACGGCAAGCCGAAGCCTCGCGCCGGTACGATGACCCTGCTTGTCCGGGTTCATACGGGTCTGACAGCAAAGCTGTTGGAGCACGCGCTGCGGAACGAGTCGGAAGACGCCCTCGACAGTCGCGACAGCGGCCACTACTTGCGCGGCGTTGGCGGCAAGTCGCCGCCTCGACCGCTTTGGCCGGCTTTCATCGAGGGCAAAGATGACTATTTCGAGCACCACAACTGCTTCCTCTTGATGAACTGCTTCTCGCAGGTCCATATGGTCATGACTTGCTGCTGCATCATTACGAATGAGTTCTCCTGATTGCGGGCGGTACGGGTGTCACGTTCATTCTGCCGTTCCTCAACGACCTCGTCCGTCGTGCGCGGAATCTACACCTCGGCGGCACGACTCCGCTTGTGACGAGCCGCCTGACCTTCGTCTGGTCGATCAGAAATGCCGGTTCGTGCATTCCATCCCGCCCGCCTCCAGCTTTCATGCGCGTTACTGAGCTTTTGCTCCCGTAGGCGACCTTGTCGGCATCGAGAGCGAGCTTGCGGACGCACTTCACTACGCTCCGCCAGGCTTTCTCGACCTTCAAGTGTACGTTACTTCGGGCACCGCCCGCATTCCGCTCAGCACGCTACACGGCAGTACTGTCTCGCTTGACTACACGGCCACGAACGACTCGCACGCCTGGAGCGAGGGCGAGAAGCTGAGCGGCGGAAACGAACTGCCTGTCGTCAACTATCGCCTCAACTCGCCGCAGGAGATCCTCCTCCCTCCTGTTGTCCGAGCCGAGCGGTCAGACTCGCTCCCCTCGTTTAATCTCGCCGACTCGCCCGCGCTTGCGCCTGCAACGCCTTCCGCACCGACTGTCGCCGCCTTCGACCCTTCTTCGACCGCCGCGCATCCCTCCATACTCGCGCCCAGCGCCCCTCTCGGTCCCTCCCCTGCCTCGTCTACCCACAACGCACTCCCAATCCCGATTCTCCACGGCCGCCCGCGCGTGCGCGACCTCCTCGCCGCCACCATCGCGCGCACCCCGCGGGCCGGGTCCGTCGCCGTCGCGACGTGCGGGCCGACGGCGCTGACGGACGAGGTCGGCGCGGCGTGCTCGGACGCAATCGACCCGACCAAGGTGTTCAAGGGCGAGCACAGGGTGAACGTGGTGCGCTGGTGGACCTTGATCAAGGAGGAGCCGCAAGCTGAGAAGGTCGAAGCAGCGTCGATGCTGACGCTTGTGCGACGCTCACAGATGCTGCACGCCGAAACGTTCGGCTGGTAGATACGGCCATCATCTTTCCGTCGGTCGCAACCGGCATGGGCTGGTCCCGCCGCTCTGCAAATCTCTCGCCTGGTCTTTCCACACGGCGCTTACGGCTCTGCGAGAGAAGCGCGAAGCAGGATGCGAACGAGGTTTGCAGAGGACGATACAACAGATAGGATCAGGAACGGGGGAAAGACGGAAGAAGGTTAGCAGGAGAGAAGGAAGCGGACCGACCTGCTCGTCGCTAGATCTGCCCCTTGAGGTCGGCCTTCTGCGCCGACTCGAGCACTTCGCTGAGCGGAGCGAGCGCCTTCTTGCAGTCGAGCTGCTGCTCCTCGAGCGGGACGGCGGCGGCACCGGCCGGAGTGGGCTTGTACAGCGCGGCGTGGTTGGCGGCGAGAAAGTCGTGCACTTCTTGCGCAGAGTCGAAGGCGAGCTGCGTTTGGATGAGACTGAGCGGGATCTGCAAGTACCTGTTCGTCGTTCCCACGAACCGAGAGCGTGTAAGCTTTTCGCTCACGAGGGAAATAAAGGGCGAGAACGCACGCCTTGCACATAGTGACGAGCGCCGTGACCCGCTCCCGCGCAACAAAGTGATCCATGACATACGCGCCCATCTTGGGCGCCTGTGCAAAGAGACGGAAGAACTTGGTGTAGTTTCCCTGGCTCACGGCGAGGCGGACGGCGAGCGCGTGAGAGACCGAGTCGTCGCGCGTTTCTTCGGGCGTCAGCTCTGCGAGAGTTGCGTTGAGTTCTATGCAGAGCGCAGGGGGGCGTCAGCGAGATGGTCGGCTTAGTAGCGAGTTGAGCAAGAAGGAGGGCGAACGAACCTGCGCGATTCCGGGAGAAGAGGAGGTAGAGGATGCGGTAGCCGAGAAATTCTAGCGGGTGTCCAGTCAAGCCCATTCGATACAGCTGTCGCAACCTGGACTGGCACTGATTGAATTCGCCAAGGTCGCCCTGTGACAGCAGCGACAGTTAGTTCAGTACTGGAGGTCGGGATTTTGGACCACCCGCACCTTCTCGAGCGCTATCCGTGCATGGATCTCGTAGACCTGGACAGTGAAGTCATTCGTAATCCGTTGGACCTGCGGGGAGAATCGACTGTCAGCGACGGTCGGCGAAGCGTGGAAAACGGCCGACGGCGCACGATCAGATCTTGCCGCATCGACTTGAACTGGTCGCAGATGTAGTTGTAATTGTTCTCTTCTCGCCATTTCCGCTTGAGCAGGTCGAGCGTCTGCTTCAGAACCTCGAGTGGTCGGATCGTGTTCGGGTCGGGAAGCTGCGAGCGGATGATGCGTGAGCTAGCGAACAACACCAGATAAAGGAAAGTCGCAAGCGCACTGTCGTGAGCCGCAAATACGGCTTCTCCAGCTTGGTACTCCGGCCCACAATGGTGTGCTGGTCCCAGTCGATCACGTTCTGCAAGCCAACGGGGTCAGCGACGACACGGAGCATCGAAAAAGATGCACGCACCGGGTCATACGCCGCCTCCGGCTCAGGCGTCGACGTCCCGCTCCACGCGTTGCCATACGAGTGCAGTCCTCCCTGCACGAGCCTCCCTCCCGCGCCCAACCTCGCCGCAAGCGAGCCCGACCCGGCGCCAGCTGCAGCGGCCTGCTGCGTGAAGCGCTTGGCGCGCTTCTCGCGGCGGTCGGCTTCGTCGGCGAGGTGCGGCGAAAGACCGTTGGCTGCGGGAGTGGTTGGTGCCCAGGCTCTGCGGGTCGTAAACATCAGCAAGCTGCCACGAGGGACGCAGGAGCTCCGAGAACACGCACTTGCGCTTCTTGGGAGGATTGAGCCTGTGTGTGCAGCCGAAGTCAGCATGAAGACTCGATGATACGGGTGATGCAGACGGAGGAAGCGCACGTCTCGAGCTTGAAGTTCTTCCAGTCGGTGGACCAGAGCTCCTTGCGCTCGAATGCCTGATAGATGGCAGCCTTGAGCTCCTTCTCGACGGCGGGGCGGTTTGCGTCTGTGCACTTTGCGAACGTCTCGTTGACGAAGAGCCTGGAGGTGGGGGAAGTGAGAACGGGTCGGCGGGTCGCGGCGGATGCCTCGGCGTGTGTGTCTGCGACTCACTTGAGCTCTGGCGGCCAGTTGGACGACGCCATGGCGCGTGAGCGAGCGGGACTGAGCCGAAGAGATGAAGCCGGCGAGGACGAGCGACGAGACGACGAGAGCGCGTGCGAGTTTGAGCGTGCGTGCAGGGCACTCGCAAGCAGTGCTCTGAGCAGTCCAGCGAGCCCTCTGGCGGTCTCGGTCAGAGCGGGACGAGTGAGCCCTCCGCCCGTCCTCCGGGGTTCGCGTCGTCCTCGTCGCGACAGTTCTCGCACTTGTCGCCCGAGAGCAGCTCCGGTCCAGCTTGCAGGGACGAGCAAGTCTCGGTCGTCTGCGCCTCGCTGCTCCCAGTGCTTCTCGTGCTCTCGTGATCGTTTCCGTCGCGGTGCACCGCTTTCGCCATCTCGGGCCTCGTCTGCTCGCTGCTCGCCCGGTCCGATGGACAAGGAGAAACGCAAAAAGCCGCCTGCATGTGACCGCTGCAAGGTGCGCTCCCCGCTCATCCGCCTCAACGACCCCGTCACCGCTGACTTGCCGTCCCTGCCGCCATAATTACCAGGCCAAGCGCGTCCTCTGCCACCCGAGCCCGACCGGCTGCCCGCGGTGCCTCGAAAAGGGCGTAGAGTGTGTCCAATCGCGCCGGCGTGAATTTAAAAGGAAATGATGCTGACCCGCTGCTCGCTCGCAGGTGCACCACCACTCCGGTTGTGCGCCGCAAACCTCGTCGTCCTGCGGCAGTGGCGCCAAGCGAGACTCCTGCGCCGCTCGGTACGGTACATCGACGCGAGAGCGACAATTCAGCTTCTCTGTCGACCCCGGCAACGCCAAGCGCAAGTCACGGCACCTTCCTCTTGCCGAAACCCCCTCCGGCTGGGCCTGTTGCGTCGACTTCGCAACAGCAGAGCGTGCCCGCCGTCACGGACGTCGTGATCATTCCGCAGCCTGGTGTCCGGCTGACACCCGTCTTGGCCGAGCACCTCTTCACCTGTTTGTGCCCAGTCCCGCTCTCTGATTGTCCAATTGCTTACCGCTCACCCCTGGCAGGCTTTGAGCAAATCCACTTCGTCGATCACCCCGTCGTCCGCACCTTGACCATCGGCAAGACGCTCGAAGCGCTCGGTTGGGACGTCGATCTCCTCCCGCTCCCTCAGCGCGCTTTCGCCTACGCAGCCTGCGCCGTATCCATGACCGTCGCCTATTCGCCGCTCGTCGTCGGCGAGCTCGGCATCCGATTCTCTGCCTTCAAGGACCTGAACCAGGCCGGGCCGGACTTGCGCGCGTTTGGGCGCAGGAGGGCGCCGGCGTGCCATGCAATGCGGGAACAGGCGATCAGGCTCGCCAAGGAGGCAGACACCCTGACATTGCCGACGCGGGAAAACGCCTCGACTTGCCTCCTCATCAACTCGCTCGAGGCAGACGGTGCGTTCAAACTAGCTCGGTCTCGTGCGCGTCACCCAGACTGACAGGCTCTCTGCGAGGGCAGGCGACCACCAGTCCATGTCACGCCCGTGGCTTGCGGCATATCTGTCTCACATTCGCAGCTTGCCCGAGCTGTGGCCGGAGAAATCAGAGATTCTCGATACGACCCTCTGGTCCACCTTCTTGGTTCGTGTCTTGTCTGTCCCCGCAACATACGCGGCAGCTGACAGGTTCTTCCCAGCTCGCCGATTCCCTCATGGTTGGGCATGCTGGCTCTGCACCCCTGTACGTTCCGCTCGCACATCCCGACGCAGCGTCGGCTGACCCCGACCGCCACGATGAGCAGAACACAGATGGACGTCAAACTCTTCGTTTTGAGCGACCCGCCCGACATCGAGGCGTACGACCGAGCGTTGAAGGATACGCTCAAGCAGAAGTACGACAAGGACCTGTGGCCCGACCTCAAGCCGTTCGCGCTGCTCTTGCTGCAGGCGTCTCGCGAGCTCACTGAAGACCTTCTCGGCCGTGCGTAGACGTTGAAAACGAGGCCTGTGTCGGGCTGCTGATCCTTTTTTCGCAGCACACGCAACACGAGCGCCGCTCGACGAGCAAGCCCTGCTTCGGCACTTCGCGAAGCTAGAGCACCTGCGGAGCATTGCGCACTCGTATACGGTCCTTGTCGACCGTACGCGCGAGGAGCTCCCGCCGTACCACTTTGATCGGAATCTCGTCCGCAACGTCCGCTTCACCCGTGGCGCCGCATTGCGGTCCATCCGCGGGTTCGGCCCGACGACCTGGACGACGCTCGTCATGCCGCTGTACAAGGAGCTGCAGCGGCGGTCGCAAGCCAACTACCACGACCGCGCGGCATCGCTCGACAGCGACGATACGCACGTGCGCCACGCGGCCGAGCGGCTCGACACGCACCTCAAGCAGGCGCGCGCGCTCGCGCTCGTCGGCGTCGAGCTGCTCGCCGACTTGCTCCACCGCGGGCAGTCGCTCATCTGCTGGACGCACCTGCGGAGGAGCTTGCTCCCAGAGTATGCGCAGTTCTTGCTCGACGGGATCAGCGCGGGGACGGTGCCGCTCAACGACAAGACGGCGTTCGCGGCGGAGCAGTGCGTTTCCTTATCCCTCTTGTATCGCTCGCGCACTTAGCCTAAGCCTATTGCGTGACAGACTTGCCAACGGCCTCAAACTCGTCGGCTACGTCTATGCGAGCCCGGCCAACGACGAGCTCATCGTCCAGCTCGAGCACCGAGCGCAGCAACACGCGCAGCAGCAGCAGCAGCAGCAGCAGCAGCAAGCGTTGTCGCTCGAACCTACGCAGTTCCTCACCGATATTGCGCCGCAGCTGGGCGTCTCGCAGGCGCTGCAGCTGCACGAGCCGCTTCAGATCGACGCGGCGCTGCCAACCACGTACGAGGATCTCCTGTCGACGTTGCCCACGGCGTTCAACTCGCCCGCGCTGACTGGGCAGGCCGACTCGATACCTGTCACGATGCCGTCCGGCGGCGGCGCTCTGAGCAGCGTTGGCGACGACGCGAGTCTAACGGTCGACGCGATTTGGACGCAGGTGCAGACTGGGGAGCACTTCCCGGCGTGGGCGTGGTAGTTCGCTGGTGTAGCTCGGTCTCGATGCACACGAAGGTACACGCGACTCTCTTTGAGAGACTATTCGCTGCATGCGACATGTCGGGATGACGGACTGAGGCTGTGCCGCCCTCTCCTTGTCCTCGTGCACCTCCCTCGCTTTCGGCTGGACTGCCCGTGTGCCGCTCAGATGGCTTCAGATAGCCACAAGCGCGCTGCTCCGGCCGACTTTGAGCCCTTGGACGGCTCTGGTCGCCCTCCGCCTGCGCTCCGCGACTCGGCACCGCACGACCCGCTCGCGTCGGATCGCGGAGGCTCGCAGCCGATCAACGTGCGGGACTCGATCCTGTACCCAGAGCTATCGCAGGAGCTGCTCGACGCGGCGTCTGGCGGGTGGATGGGCGAGTTGAGCAAGCGACTCGAGCGGGCCGAAGCGGACGGCGACGGCGGCAGCAACGTCGTCCTGAGCCCGGCAGAGGCGCGCAGCCTGCTCCATACGATGCAGCAGAAGCTCGGCGGATGTGCGTGCCTTTCTCCGTCTGTTTGGTACCACGTTGACCTTGTCCCTGGCTCGACTTCAGTTCTTGCAACACCCGCGACAAAGGCAGACATCCTGGCGCTCATCATCCAGCTCTCGCACAATGTGTGTACACTACTGGAGGCGCCTCAATCCAGCCACCGCGCGCTCGGGTCGAAACCACCTCCAGCCTCGCTCTTCGCCTCGCTCCCCTACGACGTTCTCCGCCTCATCTTCCTCGAACTTCGCGAGCTGTACATTCGGGACGAGGACATCGGGCCGTACTTCATCGGGCGCCGCGGCTTGCACGGCTGGTGGCAGTTGATGCGACAGCTGGCTCCGTTGTCGCCAGGTCTGCACGAGGTCTGCGGCGCTCTCTACCGCAGCGAGCTCGTCATCAACGACATCAAGACGGTCCCTTCTCGCGCGGAGCTCTTGCACTCGAAGCCAGAGCGCGGCGCTCAGCTGCGTAGCATGACGATCAGCTCGTACGACTGGGACCACAACTTGCGCGATGCCGAGGACGCTGGCTTTGCGCTGCCCGACCTCGTCGAGGCGGCGCCGAATCTCCATTCTCTCGTCCTCGCGTCGGAACGCGCGAGCACGTTCGTCAGCTCGCAAAGCACACTTCGCTCGCGCAGCGCCAGCTTCCTCTCGCTCATGGGCGGCGTTAACCTTTCCACGACGATCACGACGTCCCTTCGCCACCTCCGTACGCTCGTCTACAACGCGCCCTGCGCATTCACCGACGTCATCGAGCTTGCGACCGCGCTCCCGACGCTTGAGAGCCTCGACGTGCTCGGCGACGTCGAGCATACGCGGCCGGCGGATCTCGTCCTCCGCCACGTCTCGCCGACTCTGCGTCGCCTTTGGCTTCCCAGCACTAAGCTCACGGCTGCAGACGTCAGCACGCTCCTTGACGCCCTCGCCGAAGAGCAGACCGTGCGCGTCACCGCGCTCGCCTTCACGTTCGACCCCGAAGACTTCTTTGCGCTCGCGCCGCCGTCGGACGACGCCATCGTCCACGAGCTCGCCGACCTCCTCACGACGTTCAGCTTCGTCGGGCCGGACCTGCGCGAGTTCGCCATCTCGACCCCGGCAGCGGACAACCCCGACGCGGGGCGCATCCGCCTCGCGCCTGCCGGGCTCTTCGGTCCTCCTGGCGGCCCCGGCGCAGGAAACGGCGTCATGATCACCTTTGCGCTTGCCGGCATGGGCGGCGGGGGAGGAGGAGCAGGAGCAGGAGGAGCAGGTGCCGCAGGCGCGGCCCCGCCTCCTGCGCCTGCCAACGGTGCGCAACCTCAGTTCGCCGCCCATCGCAGGGCCCCTCAGGCTGGCGCCGCCGGCGCGGGCGGGGTGCAAGGAGGCGCAGGAGGAGCGGGAGGGGCAAGAGGAGCGGCACCGCCGCAGTTCCCGCCTTTCAACATCTTTAACCCTGCGACATGGCTTCCCGGTGGCGGTGGTGGTGGTGGCGGTGGCGGCGGCGCGGCGGGTGGAGGCGGACCAGGCGGGAACAACGCGGCGGGAGGACCCGCTGGCGGTGCTGGCGGTGCGAACAACAATCCTCCCGGCCCGATCAACAATCTTCCCGGTCTGGTCAACATCCCCGGCATGGGCGACCCCGTGCCCTTCTTCGACGAGCTCGTCGACCACCTCCGGCATGTCGAGCACCTCGAACTGTACGGCCGGCGGTACGATGCCTCGCTCATCAACTCGCTCCGCGAGCTCCCGCTCCGCCACCTCGCGCTGTCGGTTCCGGGCGACGAAGCGCGCGAGCCTGTCACGGAGGGGTTGCTGACGGCGATGCAGGAGTGCGCGTGGCCGTGCCTGCGCAGGTACGCCGTGTCCCTCTCTTCCCCGCGCATCTTCGGCTGAGTGCTGATTGCTGCGCTCGCAGGATTGAACTCAGCGGCCGTGGGGGCGAGTGGGCCGCCTCGCAGCGCCGCAGGGTCAAGAAGGTGGCGGAGAAGCGCGAGGGGGTAGTGTACCGCTCGACGGACGTCAAGCCGTAGGGCCGATTCTTGTTACAAGGCGACGCCGCGTGATTTGCACTTTCCCCGGGCTGCAGTCGTAGAGTCGCAAAAATGGGCCAGCAGCAGGCGCCGGCCGTCTGCGTCGTGTTGGTTGCGCAAACGGCAAAAAAGAAACTCTTCGTCCGGGAATTGAACCCGGGTCTCTGCCGAGTTGGGTCGCATGCGACTTGACAAGGCAATATACTAGCCACTATACTAACGAAGACTTGCTTGAAGGCGAGGAGCTGCTTTACACTTATATGACACCTGCAACCCCTGTGGCTGGTTTTAACCCTGCTCTTCTGCTTCAAAAACATGGGCTAAGGCGCAAAAGTTTGTGAGCGCGGCAGGCGCATTTGACGCCAGCCACCGTCAGTCCCGAGATGACAACCCACAGCCTGAAGCTGTGCCGCAAGTTTGCATGACATAGCTGTCAAGGGAGACGAGAGAACGAAGCCGACAGGATGTGCACTCGCTGATACTCTGCGTGTCCGGTTTCTGGCCCCTGAGCTGAGCAGCAAAACCTCCACTAACTCCCGGCCTTCTCAACCAGCGTGCAAAACAGCGCTCGCGCTAGTCCTGTTCACCGCACACGCGCTGTTCCTCTATATCTCAGTTCCGCCCAGCGAGGTGGTCTATTCCGACAAAGGCGGATCACCAGCCAGACTTGAGCGGAAAGCAGTCAATTCTAGCAAAGTGTGCGGAATCGACTCGCAGTGCTACTGCTACGCACACTGCATTAGAGACATTGACCTTGGCGTGAGCATACGGTCCTGTCCAGCCGAACCCGATGCCGCAGATAA
Source organism: Rhodotorula paludigena (assembly GCA_036244875.1). Classification (NCBI taxonomy): domain Eukaryota; kingdom Fungi; phylum Basidiomycota; class Microbotryomycetes; order Sporidiobolales; family Sporidiobolaceae; genus Rhodotorula; species Rhodotorula paludigena. Next base: position 817,608 of record BQKY01000006.1, read on the forward strand.
GAATGCAGCAGAACCCGTCGCAGTGAGTGTTCGAGGTCGAATCACCTGCCCCTTGATGCAAGGTCAGTACGGCGTGACTGCCACGCGCGGCGGGCAGGCACTGAGGCACCCACTGCACCTGTGGAGCAGCTTGCAACGACTCCTGATCGGGAGCAATGGCTGGAGCCTGGACACGCAGTAGACGTGGGTGCGTTGTGCAGGTGCAAGCAGCCGTGCAGCAGGTTGGATGGCGGTGGAGGGGAGTCAGGCATCGGCCAAAGCTCTCGAGAGGTCTGTACTGTCCTGTATGGCTACTCGCGTAAGCTGCACCGCGAGCTCGAGGGCCTTTGGAGAGTTTGAAAGCGCACTTCCGTCTCTCTGAGGAGCAGGTGGCGTCCTTGCGCGCACGTAGCAAGCCCCTCAAAGCTGCACAGAGCGTAAGCGCGTGCCCTCCATACGTGAAAGAGCTTGATAAGAACGCTGAAGAGTAACCCGGTTGCTCGAGCTGACTTGAGAAGGCCAGCTCGTGCACCTGCACAGAGCCGGTCGCAACCACATCCCTCAGGGCCAAAGAGCTGTGTTGTATTGCTCCTTTGCCAACTGGTCTAGCCCCATTCGCTTGCGATGCTTTTGCTGGGAGATTTAGGCGCGGGAAGGAGAGGCGAGAATGGAGAGCGCCCGTGGGTCGAACCTTGCGGACCTGCACCTCTTGCGGGCTCGGAGCATACCTGCAGACAGAGAACTCGCAGCTTGCAGGCTTAGCTGAGCTGTAAAGGCACTCAAAAGTTCCAGCCTCCACTCTGCAAGCCGGCTTAATATAAATGCAAGCCAGCGCGCTGCCTTCAAGCAAGTCTTCGTTAGTATAGTGGCTAGTATATTGCCTTGTCAAGTCGCATGCGACTCAACTCGGCAGAGACCCGGGTTCAATTCCCGGACGAAGAGTTTCCTTTTTGCCTCTCTCGCCTGCGTCCGCTTGCGGCGCGGGTCCTGAATCCCTCTTTTCCCACCATGCATGCACGAGATGCGGTGCAAGTGGTCGAGACAAAGCGTGGCGAGTCGAAGCACAGGGACCATGCCTTGGTCCGCTCCCAGTGCAATTGCCACCTGGTTCAACCCTGCTGGCTGACTGCATCTTCTCTCCGGCAAGGCGAGCCAGATCCTGCAGCCGCAACGGGGACAAGAGACCGAGAAAATGCGAGGTATTGCGAGATATGGACGAGCGCGACGTCGGCGGGAGAGGGACGAAGATGACGCGGGTGGAGGGGAATACGCGAGAGGGATCCGGAGCGAGGGAGGCGTCTACGGGCGAGAATGCGTGCGCCGAGGGCTGCTACAGACGGATAGAGAGGGAGAGAGAGGGAGAGAGAGGGAGAGAGAGAGCGTGAGAGGCGCTTAGAGGCGCTGGATGACGATGGCCGAGGCACCGCCGCCGCCCTGCGTCGCCAACAAGAGGTCAGTACAGCGTCGGACAGAGCATCCCCAGACAGAGGCTCAACGCACGTTGCAGACGCCGGCAACACCGTACTCGCCCGGCCTGAGGAGGTGCACGAGCGTGACGATGATCCTGCTCCCGCTCGAACCGAGCGCGTGGCCGAGCGCGACGGCGCCGCCCGAGACGTTGAGCTTCTCGGTCGGGATGCCGAGGATCTTTTGGTTGGCGAGCGCGACGGCCGAGAAGGCCTCGTTGACCTCGAACTTGGCGACCTGGTCCATCGAGATGCCGGCGCGCTGGAGCGCGACGGGGATCGCCTTGGCGGGCGCGATGGGGAAGTCGACCGGTGCGCAGGCGGCGTCGGCAAAGGCTGCAGAGTGCTTGTCAGTAGGCGCCGGGCGGCTCGAGTGAAAGTCGCAACACGAGACGCACAGACAACCTTGGCGAGGGGAGCGACGCCGAGCTGGTTGACCTTGTCCTGGCTCGCGAGGACGAGCGCCGACGCGCCATCGTTGAGGTTGGACGCATTGGCGGCCGTGACGGTGCCGTCCTTCTTAAAGACGGGCTTGAGGCTCGACACCTTCTCGGGCTTGATCTTCTTGTACTCCTCGTCCTCGGCGACGACGACGTCGCCGGCGCGCGTCTTGAGCGTCACGGGCGCGATCTCGTTGGCGAACGCGCCGGCCTTCCACGCGTCGGCAGCCTTACGGTACGTCTCGAGGCAGTAGGCGTCCTGGTCCTCGCGCGTGATCTGGTGCTTCTTTGCCGTCTCCTCCGCGCTGCGGGGCCGTCTGGATGTGAGCACTCCTTCTGCATGGAGCGTAACAAAGCGGCACGCACCAGTTGCCCATCGGGTAGTCGCCGTAGACGTCGGTGAGACCGTCCTTGACGATGGCGTCGAGCGCCGAGACGTGGCCAAAGGTAGCGGGGGTGCGGGGCATGTAGAAGCTGCGCCCGTGCTGTCTGTCAGCTGGACGCACACGGGAGAGGGAGCGAGTGGACGCACGGTGCGTTCGACATGCTCTCCATGCCGCCGGCAACCATGAGGTCGCGCTGGCCCGTCTGGATGTTCTGCGACGCGAGCATGACGGCCTTCATGCCGGATGCGCAGACCTGCACAAGCCAGAAGAGGTGAGCCAGCTATCCTACAACAAGCAGCAACGCAGCAAGGACAGTCGCGTCCAATGCCCTCGTCGCGTGGTGCAGGAGAGTGGCTAACGCACCTTGTTGATGGTCGTCGCCTCGGTCGACTCGGGGAGGCCGGCGCCAATGACAACCTGGCGAGCCGGGCTCTGGCCCGCGCCGGCCTGGAGGACCTGGCCAAAGTAGAGGTCCTCGACCTGGGCCGGGTCGACCTTGGACTGGGCGAGGACGCCCTTGACGGCGGCGACGCCAAGGTCGACGGCCGAGGCGGCCTTGAGGGCGCCCTGGAAAGAGCCGACGGGCGTGCGGGACTGCTCGCACCGGGGCGAAGGAGAGGCAACCAGGGGGACAAAGCGGGGGGTTGGGACGGGAACGAGGTGGGAGGGAGCACCACAAGTCAGCTCGTGCGAGGGAGGGTCGCGGGCAGGCGAGGCGGTGGACGCACTGCACCGACGATGAAGACCTCGCGGAGACCGGCAGGAGCAGCAGACGACGACTGGGCAGCGCGGACCAGGGTGGTTCGAGCGGAGGAGCAGCGAGCGAAGCGCGCGGGGGGTGCGGGCACGGGCAGGGGTCAGCTGGACGCGTCTGGCGGGCAGTGCGGGTGAGCGAGTGCGCGCACCATTCTGATTGCGGCGAGGCGGCGAGCGGCGACGGCGAGAGCGGGGGGCGGAGACGAGCGGCGAAGCGACGCGGACGCGCACGCAGACAAGAGCATCGAGCGCGCGAGGATAGTACGACGGGGGCGGGTGCGGGGCAGGGGCTTGCTCAGCAGCTGGCTGACACGCTTACTGCTCTCTCGAGAGTCGTACGAGCACCCGAACGAGCGAGCGAGCGACACTAGACGGCAACCCGGGACCCGCTCCACGCAAGCTTCCGGAGCCGAGAGCACTCCCACCTGGTCCCTCTCGAGCTTCGAGTGACAGAATCAGACATTCAGCATTTCCTGCACCTCGTCGCCGCTACAGAGAGCGAGCGAGTGCACACAGCCGAGAGACGGAGAGACGGAGAGAGGGAGACCCGCTCAAGCAGCGACAGCCGCCGTCGCCGCCTCGACGACCGGGCTCGCGACCCAGCCCGCCTGGTCCGGCGCCGCCTTGCCCGCAGCGACGTCGCGCGCGTGCTCGAGGTCGCGCAGCGCGAGCTGCTCGTCGGTCCACAGGTTGACGACGTCCTTGCGCTCGCCCTCCGGCATGCCGACGCCGCAGCGCCCGCCCTCGGCGGCCCACGCCGCCGTGCGCTTGAGCCCGAGCTCGTCCCACACGCTGTCGAGCGCGGCGACGAGCGTCGCGAGCTGCGCGTCCGAGTGCAGCGGCGAGGGGGTGATGCGCAGCCGCTCGTCGCCGCGCGACACGGTCGGGAAGTTGATGCTCTGGATGTACAGCTTGTGCTTGGTCAGGAGCAAGTCCGACGCCTGCTTGGCGAGCTCGGCGTTGCCGACGAGGAGCGGGACAATGTGCGACGGGTTGGGGATGACGGGGATCCCGATCGCCTCGAGGTCGCGCTTGACGCGCGCCACGTTGCGCTGCTGCATCTGCCGGTCCCCGAGGTGCTCCTTCTGGTACGCGATCGCCGCGCGCGCCCCCGCCGCCGTCGACGGCGGGATCGACGTCGTAAAGATAAAGCCCGGCGCGTACGAGCGCACCATGTCGACAAAGCGCTCGCTCCCGGCGATGTAGCCCCCGACGACGCCGTACGCCTTGCCGAGCGTGCCCGTGATGATGTCGACGCGGTCGGCGACCGAGCCCGCGGCGCCGCCGCGCGCGTTGAGGTCAAAGTCGAGGTGCTCGGCGACGCCGGCGCCCGTCGGCCCGTACATGCCGACGGCGTGCACCTCGTCGAGGAACGTGATGGCGCCGTACTTCTCGGCGAGGTCGCAGATCTCCTTGATCGGGCCGACCGTGCCCGACATCGAGTAGACCGACTCGAACGCGATGATCTTGGGCGTCTCGAGCGGGAGGCTCGCGAGCTTGCGCTCGAGGTCGGCGACGTCGTTGTGCTTGAAGATCATCTTTTGCGCGCGCGAGTGGCGGATGCCCTGGATCATCGACGCGTGGTTCATCTCGTCCGACAGGATGACGCAGCCGGGCAGCTTGGAGCCGAGCGTCGAGAGCGTCTCGACGTTGGCGACGTAGCACGAGCTGAAGACGAGCGCCGCGGGCTTGTAGTGCAGGCTCGCGAGCTCGGCCTCGAGCGCGAGGTGCATGGCGCCGTTGCCGGCAATGTTGCGCGTGCCGCCCGCGCCGGCACCATACGTGTCGAGCGTTTCGTGAATCGCCTGGAGCGTCACGGGGTGCCTGCCCATGCCGAGGTAGTCGTTCGAGCAGTGCACAGTCACTTCATCGGCCTTGTTGGCCGTGTGAGCGACGGGATACTTGGCAGCGAGCCGGTTGACATTGTTGAAGTACTACGGGTGCGCGCGCGCGAGTCAGTCCCGCACGGCGTGAATGCGCTGTATTCTTGAGAAGAAGCACGACACGCACCCTGTAGGACTTGTCCTGGTGCTTCTTGTCGAGCTCGCTGCCGTAGAAGGCCTCGTAGTCGAAGCCGGGTCTGAACGACGTGATGCGGTGCTTGGCAAAGCCCAGCGCGCACGTCGGGCGACCCTCGGAGTGCACCTCGTTGGGCGCGTGGGCCTCGTCGGCCGCGAGCGCGCCGCTCTTGTCGGACGAGAGCGAAGCCGGGTTGACGAACGCCGGCGCCGGCTTGGGCGAGGCGGCGGCGGTGGCCTTGCGAAGGGCGTCCTGGTGGACCTCGGCGATCGAGGCGTAGCCCCTCGCGACGGCGGCGTCGCTCTTGCGGGCGGCGAGGGTCGACTTTGGGCGGCTGTGGTTGGGCGCCGGGGCGGCGATCGCGGGGGCGGCGAGGGCGCGGCGGGCGAGTGCGGCGCTCATGAGCGGGCACTGGGTGCCGGCGAGCTCGGCGAGGCGGTTGCCCGGGCGGACCGAGGTCGAGGCGAGCGCGGGCTGGGTCGAGAAGGAGCGGAGCGAGGTCGCACTCGTCGAGCGCAGGAAGGGGCACACGCCCGAGAAGCGCTTGAGCGCAGTGCACGGGTCGACGGCAGGGAGCATTGCGTTCGCTGGGTAGTGCAGTTGTGGAGAGAGTAAGGGAGAGCAGCGAGCGCACGAGTCGAGGCCCGCCGCCAACCGCTCGCTCTCGCTGCTTCGCCGCGTCCGAGCGAAGACCCGCGCGTGGCACCACCACCACGCTCAGCCAATCAGCGGACAGTACTGGTTACAACACTCTGTCTGGTCTACACAGCCCACTTCCGCGCTCAGAAGTGCGACACCTGCCGCGAGCTGCACCCAGCACACAAGTCCGAGGACCAGGTCAGATCTCCGAGCTGCGTCAAGGACTGGGGAGAAGCGGGAGACGCACTGGTGCACTCGCAAGAACAGCCAATCGACCGCTTCTCGAATCCCGTCCCTGCAAGCATGCGCGCGAGTGAGCGAGAGCTCGTAGAGGGACCCAGGCAAAAGAGGACCGGCGCACCCTCGCAGCGCAGATATCGGCAGCACGGCGCCCTCGCTCACGTTGAGCTTGCCGACGATGAGCTGGTTGAACATCTGCTTGATGTCCTCGACCGCCATCGCGCCGTCGCAGTCCTGCTTGTTGGCGAGGACGAGCGTCGGGACGCCGTCCACCCGGTGGTCCGTTACGATTGTCTCTGCGGCGAGGCGGAGGGGTCAGGTCGCTTCGAGCGAGAGCACTGACGCCAAGGCGCACCAAAGGCTGCCCAGCACTCCTCTATCCGCTCCTTGTCGGTCGAGTCGATGACGAAGACGACGGCGTGACAATCGGCGTAGTACTTCGGCCAGATGCTGCGGATGTCTCGTTGCCCTGCCGCGCCGCAACCTGATCAGCTGGATGTTGGCTAATCTGGTGGGAACTTGCCCACCTCCAAGGTCCCAGAATTGCAGCACGGTCGAAGAGAGCGTGATCCTCCCGACTGCGGACGTTCAGCGGCGAGTCAGTAGCGCACTCTGGTGTCCGCCTGTGAGCGGAAGCGCACTGTTCTGCCCGATGGTGGGTGCAATGCTCTTCGGGTCGACGTCCGGCGTCCGGTTGAACGTGCTCTTGACCTTCTCTGCGATGGGAGAGGGCGATGGGGAGTCAGTCCTGCTCACCCCTCCATTAGGGGGACATGGCATACCGAGAAAGGTCGTCTTGCCAGCGTTGTCGAGCCCCATGATGAGCACCGAGTACTGTGCGTTGAGTAATGGCGACACAGCCGCGACAAAGGGTCAGCGCGTCGTCGCGACGGGTGGGGAACAGCGAGCGCACCTCTTGCTTCTGCATGAGGTGGGCGACAAAGCCCGTCACGAGGCGGTACATGCCTCGCCTGCGCTGGCCCGCCCCGAGGCTGGCGGCGCGGCGATGAGCGAAGGGGGCGGTGCGAGCAGCGACGAGCACACGGGAGAGCGCGGGAGCAAGAGGACGGGGTCCACGCCGGGAGTCAGAGAGCTCTCGGCTGCTCGGCTGGAATGCAGCGCCGTGTCGTCGGCGGGAGAGAGCGCCAACCCGACGAGGGGCGGTGAGCGGGGGAGCCTTGGACCGCGACGACACGCTCGCACGCGCTCAGACTCGCCCAGACTCGCTCGTACTGCTCGCTGCTGTGACTCCCGTGCCCTCCCGCTGCTCCTCCCGCTTGTCCCGCTCGATCTCGCCGCGTCGCCGTCGACGTCGCACTCTCCCCCACCAGTGCGTCGGGCCCACCCTCACTCGCTCTCCCGGGACGAGGACACCGGCTGACGGACTTTAACGGGCAGTGGGACAGTCCTCGAGCTCGGTCAAGATCACCCCGCAAGACCGCTCTATCCTCGAGTGCGTCCGATGCGCTCCTTCACCACCGTGACGCCGACACTTCATGCGACTGCTGACCGTTCACGCGCTATCTACAGCCTCAAGCTACAACGAGACAAGCTCAAGCAATATCAGAAGCGGGTGCGTCGTTCGCCCCCTCTGACAGGTTGCGGCACTTGTGCAGTTCTCTTGCAGCCCAGTCGTGTCGCTACCTCGAGTCCTGCGGCCCTCACTGACCGCTTTACCACGGCACAGATTGAAGTCGTCCTCGCGCGCGAGCGCGAGATCGCCGCCGAGTCGCTCCGCGCGGGCAACAAGCAGCGCGCGCTGATTGCGCTCCGGCAGAAAAAGTACCAGGAGACGCTCCTGTCGCAGACCGACTCGCAGCTCGAGACGCTGCAGAAGCTGGTGCGTCGAGCGCGACCGAGTCTGCGTGCACTTGCCCCTTGGCGAGAAGATCGCTCGCAAGTCGCACTCCGCCTCGTCGCTGTTACTGATCCACTGCGCGTCTGCAGGTGCAATCGATCGAGTTCTCGCTCGTCGAGAAGGACGTCTTGTACGGCTTGCAGCAGGGCAATGCCGTCCTGACGCAGCTCAACAAGGAGATGGACCTCGCGACGGTCGAGAAGCTCATGGACGACACGCGCGAAGGCATCGCGTACCAGGAGGTGCGCATTCCGTGCCGCTGCGACTGCTCGAGTGACAGCTCGCTGACTCTGGGACGTCTTACCGTCTCGGTTCTGTGCACAGGAGGTCTCGGCGCTGCTGTCGAGCCGGATCTCGGCAGAGGACGAGGAGGACGTGCTCGCCGAACTCGCAGCACTGCAAGCCGAGCAGGTGCGTCGCGTCTCTCATATATGCCTCAAATCCGTGCAGCTCTTGCCGTGCGCGCGCGGTTCTCTTGCTCGAGCACGACGCCGACGCTTTTGCTTCGTTGGTCCACAGACGGGCACCAAACTCCCCGAAGCGCCGAGTCACGCGCTTCCCGAGGTCGAGCGCCCGACACCCGTCGCTGCCGAGGAGGAGGAGGGCGAGGTCGCGCCGGAGCCTGCGCGCCCGCAGCGGGAGAGGCAGGCGCTCGCTGCGTGAGGCTGGAGCTGGGAGGAATGCGCTCTTGCCGAAGGTGCCGACTTTCGGAAGGGGAGAAGAGGCTGGCTCTCTATGTTGTGACTCTGTCATTTTGTTGTATCAAACCGTGTGTTACTCGAACCTGGACCGCTGCCGTGCTCGTCAATGCTCATACGTCCCGTGATGATGAGGAGGCGCCATGCACTCTTTCCGTCGTCTGTGGCTCGAACCACTCTTTGAATGACTTAGTCGTCTGTTGAACGCAAAGCGCCTCGAACAGATGGTTGAAGACGAAGTGAACCCAAGTCGTCCGGCCCCGTTCGGCGCAATCGCCGATTTCGCCACATCTACGACCCACGATGAACCAGGAAGAACTCGAGACGTACGAGGTACGTGTAGATGCATCTCCTACGGCTGTTTGGCCCGCACTGACGCCCTGTCACCGCCGTCTCGTCCTCATCGCCCATCCTCCACCCGACCTGCTCTCGCCGCTCGTCCTGTTGTCTTGGACGCTGTGCGACTGTAGTACCAGCTGTCGCAGATCAAGCTCAGTCTCGCCAAGGACCCTGGCAATGCCGAGCTGCTCACGCTCAAGAGCGAACTCGAGGACCTGATCGCCCTCACCCGGCAGTACCTTGGCGCCAGTGCACCGTCTGGCGGCGCTTCTGCGCCCGGGACTGCAGCCACAACCACGTCCGTCTCGCCCGCAACTCGCCCCGCTTCCGCCGCCTCGACCTCTGGCCCCTCGTCCTCCCGTGCACCCGCATCCGCCGGGTCCTCCTCCGCAGCGGGCGCCGCCAAGGCTCCGCCCAGGTTTGCGACGGGCGACGACTGCTCGTGCCGCTACTCGGACGGCAAGTGGTACCCCGCGCGGATCACGAGCATCTCGGGCTCGGCCGACCGGCCCGTCTACACGGTCGTGTTCCGCGGGTACGACACGCCCGAGGTCGTGCAGGCGGGCGACGTGCGCGCGCTCAACAAGTGGGACGCAAAGGAGGCGGCCGAGCGCGAGCGCGAGGGCGAGCGCGAGGCGGCGGGCAAGCGCAAGGCGGGCGACGCGCAGCTGAGCAAGGACGAGCTCGAGAAGGAGCGCAAGCGCAAGAAGAACGAGAAGAAGGCCGAGACGCAGAAGGCCAAGCAGGAGGAGCAGGCCGGCAGGCAGAAGAGCTGGCAGTCGTTCGCCAAGAAGGGCGCGAAAAAGGGCATCCACATCCCCGGTGTTTCTGGTCTGTCGTCTCCCTCGCATGCAGCTCGTGAAACGAGCACCTGGCTGACTCACGTGCAACCCGCAGGCGAGAGCATGTTCAAGTCGCCTGAAGACCGGAACCCGAATGCGAAGGGTGCGTTTCCCTTGCTCATTTCCACAGCTCGCGCAGCGTGTTCTGACATGCTCTCGTTGCAGTCGGTGTGGTCGGCGGTGGTCGCGGCATGACGAGCGTGGCACAGCGGAAACGGCAGACGTTCGAGGCGCTCGGCGACGAATAAGGCGGCCTCTTCCCCTACTTTTCGCACGCTACATCCTTGCCCCTTATTGACGCCCTTGTGCCCCTCTATCTCCACTTATTGTATCAAGCAGCTGTCTGTCCCCTGACGTGATCTTCGGCCCGAGGCGAGATGCTTCCCGCTCCTCTCCCCGTCTGCGAGACTGACGAGTCATCCCCGGTCTAAGCCAGCGCAGAGCACGTCGGCACACCGCGTCAGACGTGCACGCCTGGCTCTGTCTTTGCCTTGGAAGCTCCTCTCCTGCGTGTGCGCAGCTGCTGACGCTACGCTCGCTCCGATTGTCGAGAGGCTTCAGAATGGTCTGCACAAATGGCACCGTTTCCGGCGCGTCTAGTTCCACAGCACCCTATTGCCCCACCTGCTCCTCGCTCGGCGATACAGCGCCCACCTTGCGATCTGGCTCCTCGCGCGGCTGAGCGGGCCCGCCCACTCTGGCTCGCCCCTCGATCCGCTCTTCCTCCGCTCGTCCGCCCTCCGCGAGTCGTACCACAAGGGTCTCTGCTCGATTGTCCGCTCGGGCAGGACCCATGCGCCCCCCTTGTCAGACCGGACCAGCTCGCGATCGAGCGCCCACGCCGGCCCGAACCACCTGAGTGTCTCGTCGTTCGCGTCCTTGCGCGACTGCCCATGCTCGGCGAGGTGCTTCTCGAGCGGGCTGCGCGCGTCGGACCCACCGTCGCTGCTCTGTCTCGCCGCCGTCGCTGCGCCGTGCGTGATGTCTACGCTGGGCGGCTCGGGCGTGCGCAGGGGGACGACGAACCGTGGGACAGAGTGTGCGGCGAGCGTACCCGAGAGCCAGATGTCGTCTACGAGGTGCGCGGCGGGAGGGATCGGAGGAGCGTAGGAGAAAATGGGAGAGACCGAGGCGAGGGAAGATGTTGTAGGAGGCGGCTCGGCACGGATGGCGGGAGGAAGGAACATGGCGGGCGTGACGATGTAGCCCTATCATGCAACGTGAGGAAGTCAGCGAGGTCCTGCTGCCCTGCGTCCGTTGCGTCTGACGCGGCATACACACGACTTAAAGACGGCTGGCGCCCGTCCCGAAGCAATGACTCACCTCGTTAGCGGTGATCACGCCAACCTGGTAGCTGTCTCGTAATCGCCACCCTTCCACGACATGCCGCTTTACGTCGGCCCAGGCGACTCCCCACTGCAGGTCCTCCCGCACCCTCCATCCTCGTAGCGCCACGGCCGCCTCCCTCCCATGCGCAACCCACCCACCGATCAAGCTCTCGACGAGCGCACTCGAGTAGACGTGGTCGTCATCGAGAACGAGCAGCGGATGGTCGAGCACGCTCGGCGACGTACGCGCGCGCTCGTACGCCTCGCGCAGGACGGCGAGGAATTTGGTCGCAGGCCCCTCGTCCTGTACATATCGCACTGACACGAGTGGGTGCTGGAAGACGGGCTCTTTGGCGAGGAGCGCGCTCGCATCGCGCGAAGAGCGGGGGAGATAAACGTGAATCGCCTCGGGCGGAAGCGACTGACGCAGCAAGGACCAGACCGTCGGTGCTAACGACGTCGAGACACGGTCGGGGGTAGAGGTGAGGGAAACGATGGGGCGGGGGAGGCGGTAGGGCGGCGCGGACGAGACGAGGTAGCGGATCACGGTGAAGACGAAGACAGCGACGGCGCCGAGGAGTACGTTGCGGCGCTGGAGCAGGCCCGGCCTGCTCCGAGCTCGGTATCCCATTCCTCAGGCCCACGAAACTGCCGAATTCGACGCTTGGTCCGGGTGGGTGGCTTTGATGGTAACGGGTCGAGCGAAATGGCACGCCTCGATGCGTCGGGAGAACCACACACGGCGAGAACCTGCACTGCAGGATTGTAGCGTCAGCTTGCTTCCTCTGTGTATGAGGCAGACGCCACAGAGAAGCATCGGGACGTTATCCGCTGTGCGTCCCGCAGCGACGAGCACGTCTGAATGCCGGACGCGACCATTGCCAAGCAGTGCGGCGGTCAGGCGGTCATCCCGAGCCTGTTGAAGAGGCAGAACGTTCCAGCCGGCCCAGCGAGGCTCATGTCACCGTCCCGCCCGTCCATCAACCGTGCGACTCCGGCGAAGCGGATCCCGCCCGTGACCGCTCACCTTGGCGGACTCCCAGTCCGGCTATGGCTGCACGGTGTCTCTAATGGTTGGCGACCTGAACGGGTCAGACTCGCGCTTGACGGAACTCGAGAGGCGCGTGCCAAGCTGTGCTCGAAGTGGGGGATCCGCGGGGCGGGGGTGGTGACCGTCGTGGGACGACCAGGCGCGCTTGCTGCACGCTTCAGCAGCCCGGTAAGGTGTGTGTGGCGGCGTCACAGAGCTCAGGGAGCAGAGCCGGCGAGGCGTCGTGATCTAGGAACCTTCGTCGGAAGTCCCGAGTGAGCGGATCACCTCGCAAGACGTCCTCCCGGGCAGTGTCGCGATCGGTTGCAGCCCTGTACCCGATCCTCGAACATGCAGCGTTGCTGGGCAACTCGAGTGTGGCTTGTGGCCTCGACGCGACGGCAGCGCGTTTCTCTCGCTCCTCCCGCTCACACCGGATTGCGCCCGGTCCAGCCTGGGGTGTAAGCAGTGTATGCAGTGACTCTGGCTGGTGCTGTCGCTCGTGGGTAGGTGATTGCCGGCGTCCCGCCTGTCTGCGCGCCGAGACACGGCCCGCTTTCTCGCGCCGGCCCAGCGCTCCGCTCGGCAGACTCGTATCTCGCCCGACGCACTTCTGCTGCAGTTCCTTCTTCCAGCAGCTCGGCGCACGCGACTTCGGTCACGCGGAAGAGCAGGCCCTGCAATCTTTTCTCCTTCCGCTTCGTCTGCCGCGGCGTTCTTCACACCTGTTTTCTGCTTCTCGAAGGCCTCTTTCGTGTCTGTCGTGCGCCGCTCGTAGCCAAGAAGAGGTGCGGATTTCTCGGGTGAAATCTCGTCCCCCGATAGAGCTGATCCTCTTCTCGCAGCCCGAAAATGAGCCCTATTCAAGCGCTCGCCGCGCGCACCTTGAGCGCCTCGTCACTCTTCTCGCCTCACCCTCCCGTCGGTCTCGTTGTTCCGACCTCCGGCAAACAGACACTGTTCGCCTCATGGATGCAGTCCGCTGCGCCAGAGCTGTCGTTCGATAGCCCGGCCAGCGGCCTCCTTCCGCTCACCGTCATCCGCACCAACACGACAACGCACGCAACTTGCCCGTGGGTGCAGAAGGAAGTCGAGCGCTTCCTCGCGGCCGACGACGTTATGACGCCCGAGTTTCTCAAAAGTTCGTCGTTGCCCTTGCCCGCTCTACCCATGCTGACATCCTGGTGCATAGATATCTACCTTGATGGCCCTGTGACTTACGAGCAGGGCCTCGCGGATTGCCTCAACGGGGCTCTAAACACGACTGGCGTCCTAAGTTGCAATGCCTCGCCCGAGACTGTCAAGATCACCGCGAAACAGGAGGTGCGTCGATTGACTGATATCTGGCTTCAGTAAACTGATCCCACGTGCACGCAGATCACTTCCGGCCCATACGTGCTCTACGTTGCCAACGGCGAGGGCTCGCTCGGACAGGTCTACCGTGTCTACCGCGACTACAACCACGCGTTCATGACCTCGGTTCTCCCGACGTCAGACTCGTTCACGTCGGCGCCCGTCAACACCGAGTCGGACGCAACGCAAGGGATCGCCGTTCCCTCTCGCGTTTACACGCTCGACAGCGCCGAGGCATTCGCTGGTCTCCGCGTGGGCATGAAGGACATCATCGACCTCAAAGGCCTCAAGACTTCGATGGGTAACCGCGCCTGGTGGGACCTGTACGAAGCTGCCAATGCAACGGCGCCGGCTATCCAGAAGCTGCTTGACCTTGGCGCCGACATCGTTGGCAAGACGGTGACGGCTCAGTTCGCCAACAACGACCGTCCGACTGCCGACTGGGTCGACTACCACGACGCCTTCAATCCGCGCGGCGACGGCTATCAAGACCCGGGCGCCTCGTCGGCTGGATCCGGCGCCGCCGTTGCCTCGTACGACTGGCTCGACGTCACTATCGGTACCGATACGGGCGGGTCGGTGCGCATCCCGTCAGCCTACAACGGCGTGTACGGCATTCGCCCTTCTTTCGACTCGCTGTCGGTCGAGGGGGTCTTGCCCGAAGGGCCCTTCTTTGAGTGCGTTGCATCCTTCCCGTCTTGCAGACTCTCGCTCATCGCTCGGATTCAGCGCCGTGGGCTACCATGCACGCGACCCTCACCTCTTCCAGCGTTTCGGCAAGCAGTGGATGGGCGACAAGCACGCGAGCTACGCCTCCTTCCCCAAGACGTTGTACGTTCCGGACGACCTCTTCCCCGTCGCGAACACGGCTGCGCAGGCCGTCTATACCGAGTTCCTCGACAAGTTGTCTGGATTCCTCGGCGCAAGCGTCGACACGCGCAACATTTCCGCCCTGTGGCAGCTAGACGAGACCCGCCCAAGTAACGACATCTTCGACTACCTGCACCTTGTCGGCTTTGATCTTGAGTGGTACGCACTGAGCGCCGTCATCACTGTCGGACTCTGACTCACATAAGGCGCTGTACGCTCACAGGAAGTACCAGTGGGACACGACCATCCAGCCCTTCTTCGAGCGCTACGCTGCCGAGCACGAAGGCCGTAAGCCGTTCCTGAACCCGACGCCCGAGGTCCGCCTCTTCCACTACATGGACGCCAAGCCCGAGCGCTTTGAGGAGGCACGCAAGCGCCAGCTCGAGTTCAAGACCTTCTTCGAGGACGAGGTACTCACCGCCGACAACGAGTCGTGCTCGTCCGTGCGTTGCTCCTGATGCTCGCACGCCTTCCATGCCGCGACAAGCTTACTGACTACGTCTCACTCGCAGGGTATCTGGGTAACGCCTTCGAACGCTGGACGCGTTGGCTACATCAACAACTACCCTATCGCCGCGCCCGTCGTCAACGAGACGGCCCTCACCTTCGGACAGTGGTACTACTCGGTCTTCTCCGGTGCTCCTGAAGTCGTCCTGCCCAGTGCGTCCCCCAATCTTCGCATCCCCAACGGCTCATACTGACACCTCCCTCACCCTGAAGTCGGCCAGGTCCCGTACAACTCGACCATCTCGAACGTCACCGAGTACTCGCCTGTCACGGTTGACCTCATCGCCCGTCCAGGCTGCGACTACGTCCTTCTCGACCTCATCGCCGCACTCGCGGACGAGGGCATCCTGAAGACGGTCAAGACTGGCCGCACCGCCTTCTAGACGCCTACATCGAGCCTTCTAGATGCTTACATTGAGCCTTCTAGACGCTTGCATAGAGCCAAAAGATCCCTTAGATGTCTCTGCGCACTTGTCGCTGTTTCGCCTTTTCCTCTGCTGCGCCTTTTTCCCTGTTTCGCCTTTCTCCTTTCCTTTGGCTCGAGCCGCATTTTCCTTGCACTCTCACTGTAGTGCGAGGCTGCGTGGCGGCAAAATAGCACGAAATGCATCAGGCCGTCGCCTGCCAAACGCCCTTGAGACCCGCCACCGCTGCGACGGTCCCGCAGACCCCGACCCAGACGTTGTTCGGCAGGAGCCCGTGCGGCAACGACCTGCATGTGCGCCGGTCGTGAGCATCAAACAGCGAGGTAGAAGATGCGGAACGGCGCACCAGTGAGCCGTGAGCGGCAAGTAGCCGGCTTGCACCCAGCAATCGCGCTTGAGGTCCTTCTCCCGCTTGGCGAGCGCCTGGAGCTGCGCCTTCTCCGTCTCGACGGCCTCGGTGTCCGCCTTGCCCGAGCGGACGCGCTCCCGCGTCGAGCGGATGACCGAGGCGCGCTCGAGATTGAGCAGCTGGAACGAGCGGCGGATGTGGAAAATTTGGCTGCGGTCACGCGGGAGTCAGGACTGCTGATTGTCATGAAGGGAAAGAAGACGCACAGAACGACGTAAGCAGCCCAGAAGCGACACGACCAGATGGCGATGCTACCGATGCGCTTGGGCGACAGCTTGAAGACACCCTTGCCGGCGAGGTAGTCTGCGCCGGGAACGAGTCAGTCGGAACGGGATAGAGACTCGACCAAGCGAAGCACACAGATGTGTTCGAGCGGGTAGTAGAGCAGCATGGACCAGGCCTGCAGCCTTTGCAGCGTGAGGAGCTGCCTGTCCTTGGGTTGCCGCGCCGGGTCATTGAGCGACTGAGCCCATGCAATGATCGGGAAGATGCCGAAGAGGCGGTATCTGCTCACTGGAACGTCAGCGCCGAACGCCTGTGTCGAGGCAAGAGTACCTGACGTACAGGACGCGAGCATCCGAGATGGTTGCGCGCAGCTTCTCCATGCGCACGGCTAGATCCCGCCTCGCCTTGTTCCCGAAGCGTTGCGAGTTCAACGCAGCGATGACAACATGGGCAGCGTCTGTGCAGTGGACAGGTCGGTCAGCGCAAAGGGTCGAGGTGGGGCGGCGAGGGGGGCGCACACGAATAGACCATAAAGAGCTTGTCCTGTCCGCTCTGGCTTCCGACGAGGCGGTTGAAGTGCGCCAGCCCGGGACTCGGCAGGTCAAAGGGGCTCAGCGAGAGCGACGACGGCTTGCCCATGTTGGCTGCGAGGGCGTCGACGTGATGAAGCGACGGCGAAGTGGGCGAGTGGGTTGTGACGACTGAGCACGACTCGTACGGCTTGTAGCAAGGTGTCCAAGCTAGCGCACGCACGGTTCACAAAGCTGGGAGAGAAGCGAAAGACGGCGGCTGGGGCGGAGAGGCCGGTCGGCGCAGATGCCGGTCCGCCGATGTCCGCGAATATCCGTGGCGACCGATGTGAGCCTCCTTTCCAGCGACGCATCAAATGGTGCGTCTGCGCAAGTGCCAACTTCTTGCTAGGGCGCTCTACGAAGAGGAAAGGCTCCGAACAACCTTCTCAACTTGTTCTCAACCGAAGAGCGACAGAAACGTGCGGTATTGGTGCGGTACAACCTAACGTCTCAAGCCGATCTGTCTACGAATCGTCGCCTCTGAGTACTGCCATCCCGCCGGACCTGACAATCTCGCCCCACAACGTGTCGAGGAGATTGAGGAACAGGTGCGCCTTCTCGAGGTTGACCTGTGGCCAAGTCTGCTCAGTACTCTGCGCAGGTCCGGACAACGCCAACCACGTACCTGCAGCGAGTAGTGCATCCCGTCGTACGACTGCGCGCCCTCCGACATGCTGTACATGTCGACGTAGCGGTACCCGCCGAGCGATGGCTCGCCGACCGGGCTGTGCGCCAGCGCCTGCGCCTCGACCTTCTCCTTGTACGCCCTGCACGCCCTTTCGCCCTGGAGTTCGCGGAATTGTTCGCGCAGATTGGGCGCGACTGCGTGCGGGCCTTGGAAGAGGTAGAGTGGCGTCGGGTACTGCCGCGAGAGGTGGTCGTCCAGGGCCGGCCACCAGTCGGTCTCGAGGCGTTCTGCGTCGTACATGCCATGTGCACCAAAGCCCTGTTCGTTGCCCGTGTGAGCAAGCCGCCGACGGACGATACAGACGCGCAAAGTTCGCTTCTCGCGGAGTGGACGACGGAAGAGACCGCAGACTCACCGAGATGAGGACCGGCGAATACAGAGCCGAGTGCTTCGGACGCGAGCTGCGCCAAACTGGGAAGTCTTCCCAAAGCCCGTTCACATCGCCACTGAGGAGAATGACCGTCAGTTCATGAGTCGCAATCCGATTCCCGGAAGCTGAGACCTACGGGAGCGGCTGCCAGCTGTAAACGCAAAGAAATGTCAGCACTTAGGTCGGGCTGAGAGGAACTGAGGAATGGGACGAACACTGGGATGAAGCGGAGCTGTGCTGCGTTACCGCAGACGTGATAGTCCGCGTTCGTGTCGAACGCAATGCGCTCTCGACACGCCTTGCCGTCATCGAAGAAGTGGTCTCCGCGGCAGTCGCTGGTTGTTCCGGCGTTGACGACGGGGTCGACGCGGCCAGTGACGATCATGAGGAGCGCCGAGTAGGTGTGCCGGACGAGCGAGTCGCCGGCCATGTGGACACTGCACTCCAGAAGGATGAGCGTGACGGACGATTGTGCATGGAGAGAGCAACACGCACCCTCCAAATGCACCGAGGAGCTCGCAAGCCTCTTCAGGCGAGTACACCTTGGGCAGCGGGCACGCCTTGCCCGCACCCTCCCCTGCTGCCGGAAAGTCGAAGGACCATTCGATGGGCTGCACCTCAGTCTCCGTCACCTCGCCGAAGTCGACCTGCGTACTCGCGCCATCTGGCCGGACCTTGGCGCCCTTGATCGCTGCCAGCAGCTCTTCCGTGCTGCACGCCTCGTAAGTCGGCCTGCCTGAGGGGTTGAAGCGTGGTCGCGGGCCGACGAGCGTCGGGTGGTACGCATGTGGAGTCGAGAGAGAGGCGGAGGCGAACGGCGACATGCTGCGCGAAAGCCTCGACGGCGGCGCGAGTAGCACGCAGAGGACGACGACGATGGACGTGGCGATGACGATGAAGAAGTAGCGAGTCTGCCGTCGGTGAAAGGTGAGAAGTCCAGCGCCTAGCAGGACCTGATCGCCAGCCTGTCACAACGTGCCGCAGTGGATGTCAGCGGGATGGCTTCTGCGAGCCAGACGCATATCCTCACGCACCGATCCGTCGGACCCTCGTCGCCTCTTCTCCTGGGTGTCGTCGCCGACGACGACGACGACGTCCTTCGCGGCGAGGTCGAACGTCGGATGATCCGACAGCGGCGTGTCCGGCAGCGAGACGTATTCGTGTGTAGGCAGCGAAGGCATGGTTGCGACGCGTCTCGGCGCAGCGTGCAGCGCGAAAAGGCCTTTGCGCGTGAGAGAAGCGAAGCAACAAGCAGCCTGGGAACGACCGCCCCGGCATGATCGCCGCAGACGCGTCCAATCGAGGTTCCGAGAGCAGGATTTCCATGTTCGGGCCCTGATCGCGAGCCCAGCCTTCGCGTGCAAACGACGGCGACGCGTCGTGCGTCCCAACGAGCCCAGCCATAGTTAATAATGTCAACCTGCAGGATGTCGAGCAGCGCGGGGCAGCCGGTCGCGCAGCAGCACTTGAAGTGGTATCTCCTCGACGAGGAGGTCAGGAACAAGTCTGCGCGCCGTGTTAACCAGTGTAGCCATGCTCGCCGGAATGTGCAGCGCTGATGGCACGCCTGCATGGCGCCGCCTCTGCCGCATCGAGCTCGGGACAGGAGGGATCGCCATCGAACAATTGGGAAGCAGAGTGATGACGATCGAAGACCGCTCAAGTGGTTCCTCGTCGTGCGCCAATAGTCTGCGCCAGGTCCTGCAAGGTCAAGCTTGAGCTGCACACCGTGTTCTGCCCGAAGAAAGCGGAGACGAGGTCAGCGGTCGGAGGCGGACCTCGCTGTCGAGACTCTGGCTCTCCCCATTCCCTCGCACCGCGCAATAGGCGACAAGATGAGCGGAGAAGGTACAAATACACCGTGGCAAGCTGCGCTGAGCCAGGCTGACCCGTCCCCGTCCCGCTCACAGCTGTCGTACGCCTCAGATCCGCCGCCCCACCTCCGGAGGACGAGCTGATCCTCTACTCGCGTGCGCGCAGCTCGTCGGTCCGTCGACCAAGCAGGAGGTCGACGACTTCCTTAGCAAATATCCGCCCTCAAAGGAGAACGAAATGGTCAGTCTCGGAGGGTGGTACTGGTGCCACATGAAGGAGGAAGGCGGGACCGCCAAGCCGGCCGAGGACCTCGACGACGACGAGCCGAACCGCACCAAATTTGAAAAGGCCGTCGCGCCCCTCGTCGACAAGCTCACGGCCGACTGCGCCCACATCAAGGAGACGGCGCCGTCGCGGGCCAACAAGGCCAAGCGCATCCGCTCGCAGAAGGACTTGCGCGAGGACGCGTACGCCGAGTTCAACAACGGCGTCAAGCAGCTCGCGCAGGAGCACGGCATCCTGTCCGGGAAATGGCTCTTCTACCCGACTCCCGAGTACGTAGATATGTCGTGGAGCAAGATTGTCCACGCCCTCGCCGAAGATGACGGCGCGCTCGCCAAGACGGGCGTCGTCAAGACCGCCAAGGTGTCGAGCAAGCCGGGCGACGGCGGCAAGTCGTTCGTCATTTGCGTCTACTGCCGCGACTCGTGGGACAAGGACGGAGTCGGTAAGGCGTTCAAGACGCTCGTCAAGGATCTCAACCTCATCTCGACCGCCTACAAGGTGCGTACACTCTGTGCGAGTCGACCCAGCGGCAACGTTCCCTCCAGCTTCCCGCTTCACGTGGTGCTCACCCTTCCCTCTCACAGTGCGACGCCAATACGATCGCCGGAATCGACTCGAAGCACCCGAGCGGCATCAAGTCGTCGCTGTACGGCCGCACGACCTTCATGACGGCCGAGGAGATCAGCGCCGCGCAGGAGGCGACGTCGAAGGCCAAGGCGCCCAAGAAGGACCGCACGCTCGAGGAGGAGACGGCGGCGGGCGGCGCGGACGGCTTCGACCCGGTTTCGGACGACGAGGACGAAAAGCCGAAGCGCAAGAAGGCCAAGAAGTAGGCGCTCGACGTGGTTTCAACGGTCGTTCGCGATGACGAGGATGAGGAGGAGACGCTTTTCGTGCAGTGTTGTCGATACCTTTTTACGCTGTGCCATACCACTCGCAATCTTTCTCGCACGCGCTGTCCGTCTGTTCGAACGAGAGTGGGCCGATTGACATCTGCGTCGCGTGCGCTCGTCGCGACTTCCTCGGATCTGAGGCTGACATCGGCCCACCGCGCTCGCCTGATCCTGCCAGGAGCTGTGCAGTCTCTCTTGCTCCCTTTGCACGCTCACAACGCGCGCAAGCCCCTGTGTCTGCCTCCGATTTCGCCGCCGTCCCGCTGCCTTCGCTCATCGAACGATGCCGTCCAAGGCTGCTCCCGCGTACGATCCCGCGCCCAAGTCGGCGCACTACGAGTTTGGCGGGCCACTGGGGGCGCTCGGCGTCACCCTTGCCGTCCCGTTCTTCTCCTACTGTGCGCCCGCACCGCCTTCTCTCTCTCTCTCCCCACCTGCATCAAGTCTGACGTCTAACTTTGCGACTCCCTTTCCAGGGCTTCCTTTCGCTGCACAGAACGGTTTCTCGCTCTGCAACTTTGTCGACTACCACCGTGCAGGGTGGCGCGCGATGGAGGACCCGGCGTGGTGGAAGAGCCTGTGGAGCACAGAGGCCATGATCGTCTACCTCGCGTGGTATGCGTGGTGCGTCGTGTGCGCACTGGTCCTGCCAGGGAAGGAGGAGAAGGGCGTCGAGCTGCGCAACGGTCAGAGGCTCACGTACAAAATGAATGGTGCGTTCCGCCTCACGCCTAACGGCTCTCTTCACCCCTGACGCCGTCACACGCAGCTTTCGCGACCCTCGTCGCCACTATGGCCGCCATCGCAGGCTGGACGGCAGTGTATGGTATCGATGCGCTCCTCTACATCCCGCATCATTGGGCGCAGCTCGTCACCGCGACGACTCTTTTCAGCTTCGCCCTCGTGAGTTCGCAATGACATGTTCGAAGCGCTCAGCTGACAGAGTGAATATACAGGCTTTCTTCGTGTACGGCCAGAGCATCGTTCCTGAGCTGTTCCCCAAGGCGTTCGAGCCTCCGATGCTCGCGTTGGGCGGAAACACGGGCAACCGACTCTACGATGTGCGTTGCCCCGTCGCTCCAATACCTTCAAGTGCTCACGCTAGCGATGCTGCAGTGGTTCATCGGCCGCGTGCTCAACCCCCGCATCGGCAGCTTCGACATCAAGGCGTTCAACGAGATGCGACCCGGTCTCATCCTCTGGGTCGTCTTCGACCTCGCCTTTGTCGCGTGGCAATACGAACGCATCGGCCGCGTCACCGACAGTATGATCCTCACGGTGGCGTTCCACGCGTGGTATGTCTTTGACGCCGAGTTCAACGAGGTGCGTCCGGCCTTCTTTTCCCGATGTTGGAGCGGCATTGACGGGTTGTGCCCTACAGTCCAACATCCTTACCACCATGGTGCGTCCATTACTTCTCTAACTCGACACGGCGCTGACCCTGCTCCTGCAGGACATCACGACCGACGGCTTCGGCTTCATGCTGAGCGTGGGCGACCTCCTGTGGGTGCCCTACACCTACTCGTACACGGCCTATTTCCTCGCGCTGCACCCGCTCGACCTCGGCGTCTCGGGCTGCGCAGGCGTGCTCGCTGTCCAGTTCCTCGGGTACTACATCTTCCGCACGAGCAACAACGAGAAGAACGAGTTCCGGCTCGGACGCAACCCGAAGAGTGAGCTCGTCTCCCGTCGCGCCGACTTTCTGCTAAACGCTGGTGACCATTGACACTGACTTTCGTGATCGATCAGACCTCACGTCGTTCCAGACGGAGCGCGGCACCCGGCTCCTCACGTCGGGTTGGTGGGGTCGTTCGCGCCACCCGAACTAGTCCGTACCGTTGCCTTCACAGCACCGGAGTGTGCAAACCTCGCTGACTTGCCTGAACACACCCACGCAGCATGGGCGACTGGATCATGGCCTGGGCATGGTGCCTCCCGACCGGCTTCCAGAGCCCGCTCCCCTACTTCTACGTCATCTACTTTGCGATCCTGCTCGTGCACCGCCAGACGCGCGACGATGAGGCGTGCGCACAGAAGTGAGTCTCGCATCGCGCCGACTTTCGGACTTCGGGCCTTCGCTTCTGCGTCGGACGAGCGGCGTTGGGTCTTCCACGTCGGCGTCCGCTCACCTCGGACACGCGAAGCCCGGACTGTTTCTCCGTCGTTCTGAGTGCTGACTGTGCGGAACGCCGACCCCCAACGCAGGTACGGCAAGGATTGGGACAAGTACAAGCGCCTCGTCCCGTCGCGGTGCGTTCCGATTCGCCCGCGCGGCTCTCCGTGCACGTGCCGCGTGTCGTGTCTTTCCCCCAGTCCGCGTTGCGCTGACCCTTGTCCCTGCCGTCGCACAGCATCATTCCTCACGTGTACTAGGCGTGCTGAGCTTGCTTTGCAATCGAGTCGAACAGAGTGCTTGCCCTTGGCCCTGACCCAACCGGATAATCCGAAGTCGCGATCGTCAGAAAAAGGGATGTTGTCCGTTCCTGCGAGGGTAGGTTGTGCGAAAGAGTTTGCAGATAAAGCTAGCCCGCCCAGTGTGCGGATAGCTGAGCGGACATAGGCGGAGAGCGCGGAGGCGGAGGGGTTGAGTTGGTGCTCGTCGGGACGCCCCTCTCTGCCTGCTCTCCGCCTTGCCCTCGCCGCCTTGGTTCTTCCTCTCCGTTCCTCCGTCCCCTCCCTTCCTCTCGAGCCCGCTCGCCCCGCCCAAGTCCTCCCTCGCTGCGACGCTCGCTCGCCCTCTCGTGAGTCGCCTGTTCGCTCCTTCCCCATCCTTTCCGCTCGCCCGCTCTCGCCGCCTCCTTCTGCCTGCGAACCGCACAGCCAGCGTGCTCGAGCTCTGGGGACGCCCTGGGCAGCTCGGCAGGCCAAACGAGCGCAGTCGCAGGTTGGGGCGGACGTGCTCTCGTTCCGCTGGCTCAACCTCGCGCTCCCGCCCTCCCGCACGAGCGCGGCCAGAGCAGCGCCACGCTCCCGCAGAGCCCGCGAGAGGCTGCCTGCACCTGGTCGAGCTCGCACGACGGCGTGCTGACACCGCTGGGTCCTCGTCCCCACCTCCAGCTCGTCCCGAAGCTCGCTCCCGCCTCCCCGCCGCTCTCCGCCACGATGAACGGACGCGCGACGCGCACCGGCACGGGGGCCTCGACGCCCGTCCACACGGCCACCACCCGCCCGCTCGTCCTCCTCCACCCGGCGACCCAGACCCGCGTCTCGCTCCACGTCCCCTCGACGCCCCAGGAGTGGATCGCCGCCGAGGTCGCCCGCGACACCTTCCAGGACTGGCTCCACGCCGAGGAGAAGCTGGGCAACCTCGTCGGGTTCGAGGCGGCCGAGGTCGACGACGAGCAGGACGAGTCGGGCGTGGGGTCCGAGAAGCAGCTCGTGCTCGCCGCCTACTTCCTTGCGCACGTTGCGTCCCTCCTGCCCTTCCCGGCGACCGCGACCTCCCCCGCGACCGCCGCCGTCCTCCTCGCCGCGTACAACTACTTCTCCTCCTCGTACCTCCAGGGCACCGATGTCCACTCGCTCGGCGCCTCGCTCCCTGCCCCCGTCCGCTCGCTCGTCATCTCGTCCTTCTTTCTCGCCAAGTCCAAGCTGGAGGTCGAGGGCCTCGCAAAGGTCCTCCCCAAGCAGTCCCTCAGCGACCTCCTTCGCAAGGCCGCGACCGGCCAGGCCGAGACGTATGCGCTCTTTGGCGGCCAGGGCATGAACGAGGTCTACTTTGACGAGCTTCAGGTGCGCTCATTATGGAATTTCCGCCGGCGCGTCGACATACTGACACCGCCTCGTTCTCCCTCCCGCAGTCGCTGTACGACCTGTACTCTCCCCTCCTTTCAACCTTCCTCGCCCGCGCCTCCGAGCACCTCGTCGCCCTTGCCGCGGCCGAGTCGTCGACTCTTCTCTACGACCACTCGCTCGACGCTCTCTCCTGGCTCCAGAACCCGTCGACCCGCCCCGAAGTCCCCTACCTCGCCACCTGCGCCGTCTCCCTCCCTCTCATCGGCCTCACTCAGCTCGCGCAGTACATCGTGTACGGTAAGGGCTCGTCGCTCGGTCCCGCCGAGCTCGGCGCCAAGTTCGCCGGTGCGACGGGTCACTCGCAGGGCGTCGTCTCGGCGCTCGTCATCGCGCGCGACTACCCTCCTGCCAAGGACGACGGCAGCGACGCGTGGGAGCCGTTCTACGAGCAGGCGCTCCGCGGCTTGACCGTCCTCTTCCAGATCGGTCTCCAGGGCACGCTCGCGTTCCCGCCGCTCGCCATCTCTCCCGCGCTCCAGGCGAGCTCGGTCGAGAACGGCGAGGGTGTCCCGACCGCCATGCTTGCCGTCACGGGTCTCGAGCTCAAGTCGCTCGAGAAGAAGATTGCCGAGGTCAACGGGCACGTCAAGGACGAGGGCCGCGACGAGACCGTCTCGATCTCGCTCTTCAACGGGCCCAAAGCGTTTGTCGTCACGGGCAACCCGAAGGACCTCGTCGGTCTCGCCGACGGCCTGCGCAAGAACCGCGCGCCGGCCGGCAAGGACCAGTCCAAGACGCCGCACTCGAAGCGTCTGCCCGTCTTCTCGATGCGCTTCCTCCCGATCAACGTTCCCTACCACTCGCACCTCCTCCGCGGCGCGACCGAGAAGGCGCTCGGCGCGATCGCCGAGCGCGACGGCTCGTTCTGGCAGCCGGCGTCACTCCAGTTTGCCGTGTACAACACGGAGGACGGGTCCGACATGCGCCAGCTCGGCGCTGCGTCGCTCCTCGAGTCGGTCTTCACGCAGATCTTCACTTCGCCGATCTACTGGGCGGCCAAGGCGACCGACTTCCCCGCGACCGCGACGCACGCGCTCGACTTTGGCACGGGCGGCGCGAGCGGTATCGGCAGCCTGTGCGTGCGCAACTGGGAGGGTCGCGGCATCCGCACCATTATGCTCGGCAACCGCGGCACGGGCGTCGGTGCGGGCAAGGAGGCATGGGGCAACGCGGTCCCGACCGAGGCCAAGTGGGACGAGCGCTTCCGCCCGCGCCTCGTGCGCACGAGCGACGGCCGCGTCCACCTCGACACGCCCTTCTCGCGCCTCCTCTCCAAGCCGCCTCTCATGGTTGCCGGCATGACCCCGACAACCGTCAAGGCCGGCTTCGTCTCGGCCGTCCTCCGCGCGGGCTACCACGTCGAGCTCGCCGGCGGCGGGCACTACAACGAGAAGGCGCTGCGCGCCAAGGTTGCCGAGATCCAGAAGCTCGTCAACAAGCCGGGCGTCGGCATCACGCTCAACTGCCTCTACATCAACCAGCGCCAGTGGACCTTCCAGAACCCGCTGTGGCAGCAGATGAAGAAGGAGGGCGAGCCCGTCGAGGGTCTCTGTGTCGCCGCCGGCATCCCCTCGACCGAGAAGGCCAAGGAGATCATCGACGGCCTGCGCGAGGCCGGCATCAAGCACGTCTCGTTCAAGCCCGGCTCGGTCGACGGCATCCGCCAGGTCGTCAACATCGCCGCCGCCAACCCCGACTTCCCCATCATCATGCAGTGGACCGGTGGGCGCGCCGGTGGCCACCACTCGTGCGAGGACTTCCACGCGCCGATCCTCGCGACCTACGCCTCGATCCGCCAGCACCCCAACATCAAGCTCGTTGCCGGCTCCGGGTTCGGCGACGCCGAGGGCTGCTACCCGTACCTCACGGGCGAGTGGTCCGAGAAGCAGTTTGGCCTCGCGCGCATGCCGTTCGACGGCTTCCTCTTTGCGTCGTGGGTCATGGTCGCCAAGGAGGCGCACACGAGCGAGAGCGTCAAGCAGCTCATCGTCGACGCGCCCGGCGTCGAGGACGGCCAGTGGGAGCTCACGTACGACAAGCCGACCGGCGGCATCCTCACCGTCAACTCGGAGCTCGGCGAGCCGATCCACAAGGTCGCGACTCGCGGTGTCAAGCTCTGGGCCGAGTTTGACAAGTGCGTCTCGCTTCATCGCTATCCATTCTCGCCTCGCACGCCGTGCTGACCTTGCCGCTTTCCCCATTCGCAGGAAGGTCTTCTCGCTCCCGAAGGAGAAGCAGGTCGCATGGCTCGCCGACAACAAGAAGTACGTGATCGACCGTCTCAACGCCGACTTCCAGAAGCCGTGGTTCCCGGCCAAGGCCGACGGCACTGCCTGCGACCTCGCCGACATGACGTACGCCGAGGTCAACGCGCGCCTCGTCCGCCTCATGTACGTCGCGCACGAGAAGCGCTGGATCGACCCGTCGCTCCGCAACCTCACCGGCGACTGGCTGCGCCGCGTCGAGGAGCGCCTCTCGAACGTCAACGACTCGAACGTCAAGGTCTCGGTCCTCCAGTCGTACTCGGAGCTCAACGAGCCCCAGGCATTCCTCGCCAAGTTCCTCGAGGCGTTCCCGGCCGCGAAGGACCAGATCCTCGCGTCGTCCGACGTTGCGTACTTCCTCGCCATCTCGCAGCGCCCCGGTCAGAAGGTGCGTCTCGTCTCTCGGTTCTCTCGGCCTCGGTCGAATCGCAAGCTGACTCCTCCTTCCGCTGTAGCCCGTTCCCTTCATTCCGGTTCTCGACGCGAGCTTCTCGATCTGGTTCAAGAAGGACTCGCTCTGGCAGGCCGAGGACATCGAGGCGGTCTTCGACCAGGACCCGCAGCGCGTGTGCATCCTCCAGGGCCCCGTCGCCGCCAAGCACTGCAAGTCGACGCAGACGCCCGTCGCCGACATGCTTGGCGACATCGAGAAGGAGCTCATCAAGCGCACGCTTGCCGACTACTACGGCGGGGACGAGTCGAACGTCCCTTCGGTCGACTACCTCGCGCCGCAGCCTGCGCCCGTCGACGCGCCCGCCTTCGCTGCCGAGCACGCGATCGCGCACAGCGTCGAGGAGCTGGCCGACGGTGGCAAGAAGCACGTCTACGCGATCAACGGCGTCCTCCCGCCGACGGGCGAGTGGCTCGCTGCCCTCGCGGGCCCCAAGCTCGACTGGCTCCAGGCGTTCCTCTCGAACGTGTCGATCCAGGCGGGCGAGCAGTCGATCCCCAACCCGGTCAAGAGGGTGCTGGCGCCGAGGCACGGGCAGCGGGTCGAGCTCAGCCTCGACAAGGACGGCCACCCGCTCAAGCTCGACGTCTTCGGCGGCCTCTAGAGCGCCCTCGGTTCTCTTCATCCTTTTGTTCTCTCGCCTCCTGCACCCTCTCGTCTGTGCCAAGAAGGGCGCTGTTTAGACTCTCTCGGGTTCTCTCTCCTTCCTCTTCGTCAGTTCCCCTCGCTCTTCCGGCCATGCCTTCGCAACCGTTCTCTCCTTCTCTTCTCAGGGCTTTCTTTTTTCCCCATCTCTCTGGCTCTAGGTCTTTCCTTTCGTGTGGAAATAGATGATCTTGGCATAATCACCGTTGCTCTTGAGTTCTGCAGGCTGCACAGCTACATGGCCGCCGTCGCGCCACCGAAACCCCCCATGCTGAAAGACGCCGCGTCGTTGATCGGCTGCGGGTCGAGCCTGTCGAAAGCCGAGCGTCAGGCGCGTGCCAGCTGCGGGATTCCGAGAAGACGCACAGTGACAAGAAGTCGTCGAGCGAAGATCCTGGCCCCGCGGCAAGATCCCTGTGCAGTCACGAGTGTGTCAGAGTCAAAGTGGATCGATCGAACAAGCGGAAAACTCACCAGGAGGGAAAGATGTGCGGGAACGAGGTTGCCGTCAAGTCTGCCGTGAAGAGCTGCCAGGCCTGTTCCGGCTCGGCCTCAGTGCCTGGAGGCATCTGCAGGGCTGGCATTCCCGCCGCTCCCGCCTCGAGCATCGAGGCATCGTGAAATTGCGCCTCGAGCGAACCAGCCGCGCCGTCCTGCTGCTGCTGCTGGTTCTGCACTGCGGCGAGCGCGCGCGCCACGGCGTCCGGCTCCGGGCCATGCGCAGCTCCGCGCTGTACAGCGGGCGTGACTGCGCCTGTCGAGCGCCAGCCGACGGCCCTGCTCCACTGCTGCATGAACGCCTCGAGCACGTTGGCACTCGTCGACGCCGTCTTCCACGTGACGGCCATCTCGCGCAGCGCGCTGATGAGCGCTTTGAGGTCGACGTGCGCTTGCTGCTTGCGCTCGGCGTCCTGGTGCGGGTTGCCGGAAATGTTGGACTCGCTGGCGGACAGGGCGAGAATCGTGCCGGCCGTGAAGCAGGTGCTGCGGATCGACTTGGTCAGCCCATGGAAAAGAGCGCTAGACGTAAGAAAAACTCACTGCTGGAAAAGGGGCGCAGTGAAGCGGAGTCCGTAGCGCTCGCGCTGCAGCCGAACGAGCCGGACCTGGCAGGAAAGGGCTCAGCCAAGGTGCCTCGCAACATACTGAGCCCGACGTACGATGTGCTTTGCACTCGAGAGGCACTTTTCCGTCGAGACAGACATCGCATTGACTTCATTGACTCGACGGAAGAAGCTGCAGGTTCGGAACGATCAGGTCTTTTCTTCGCATATGGGCAAGAACGACTCACGGTCGATGCAGCAGAATCACGGTCGCATGGTACATCGCATTCAGACCTGTGGTCGTCGTCGAGATGAGTAAGGGTCTGCCGCAAGGGAGTGTTGAGGAAGAGCGCACCAAGAATATGGCAATGCGGCGCCTTTGCAGGTGTCGGCGTCGACGCGCGCAGCGGACTAGGCAGCTCGTGGTACCACCGCTCGAGCGCGAGGTGAATCTCGGGCAGCGCTGCGCGGCGACTCTCGAGCGTGACGCCGGGCTTGAGCGAGTAGACTGTCGAGAGGAGTTTGGAGAGGATGCGCATGAGCTTGGATGAGGCGTTGAAGGAAGAAGAGCGGTCTGCAGGCGCAAGTCTCCATCAGTCCCCGGTGAGGTTCGTGACAATGGAAATGAGGCCGCACAGGCAGGATGATCGTATTCGACCGAGCTGTCGACGGCAGGGAGGTCGTTGTCGATGTCGCCGACCTCGAAGTGCGGTCGCAAGCCGATGTACACGCTGTTCAAGCAGTCGACCTGGAACGCGGCCCAGAAGGCATTGCGGCGAGTGATGCGGAGCGTCTCGGGAATACTGCCGGAGCCGATTTGCAGGTGGTGCGTGTCAAGGTGCAGACCGACTGCGCTTCGTGATTCGTCAGCGTTGCTGTCGTTGAACAACGGGATGAGACGGTAGCAGCGCACAGTCTTCCGCCATGCGCAAACCTTGACTGCCGTACATGATGGCCGGCCCATCCAGCGCCTGGCCGGCGAGGTAAACCGACAGGACCGTGAGTGCGCGCACGGTCGAAATGTCGGGGTGGCGGAACTCGATGTCGACCGAGCTCCTTGCCCACTCGATGAAGACTTCGCCGCGCGTCGCCACGTCCGTCACGTCGCTGCAGATGTCGCGCGGCCACTCGGGGTCGTTCGGGTCGAGGTAGCGCGCGCCAAAGCCGAGCACGAGGTGCAGGAGGAGCGGAGAGTAGTTTGGCGTGCGGCGCGTTGCCGACGTCGCCAGGTCGGCGAGGAAGGCGCGCTCGTCGACTAGGCCGAACTGCGAGAAGGCATGCTCGAAGGCGAGTCGAATGAGCTTGCCGGAGAACTCGGTGCTGAGGACGGGCGGCTTGCGCGGGAGGTGCGGGTCGAGCGGCGGAGCGTTGGGTACAGGTGCGCGA
Source organism: Rhodotorula paludigena (assembly GCA_036244875.1). NCBI lineage: Eukaryota > Fungi > Basidiomycota > Microbotryomycetes > Sporidiobolales > Sporidiobolaceae > Rhodotorula > Rhodotorula paludigena. Next base: position 847,624 of record BQKY01000006.1, read on the forward strand.
GTGAGGGACCAGGCGCGAGCTGCTTCGACGGCGCTCTCGTTGTTGGCGTCGGCGAGGATGGCGCGGTACGACGAGGTCGGACCGCAAAACCGGAGCTCGCCATGCGCGTTGAGAGCAAGGCCAGCAGAGAACGGCGCAGACTGGTTTGGCGTCGACGAACCCTCGGTCAGCGGCGCTGGTGCTGGAACGCTTGCCTTTTCCGCTTTGACCTCGGCGAGCTCCTGCTCGAGAGCTTGGATGCGCAATTCAAGCGCGGTGACGACGTCCTTCGTGACCTGGAAGCGTCAAGCGTGAGCGAGAGTGCGCCGAGATAGCGTACTCGAAGGACGAACGGGTTTGCCTGCGGAAGCAACAAGCTCCTCAGTGACCTGTGCGTCTCGGGAGCCGGACTTCACGCACGCTTGTCGTTGTCGAAGTCGAAAATGCAGGTCAGGTTCAGCGAGGTGCACCTTCCGCACGCTGGCTTGGCGCCTGTCGCTCCGCGCAGCCCGAGTCAGCGAATGTGCGAGACTGATCAGCGCACGCTCAGTGCTTACCGTCGCACTTGGCACGTCCTGCGTGAGAGCATGGGCCCGATCAACACGGCGAGGGGGGGACGAAGCGGGCGACGCCAGAGTCAGCGAGACTGGCGACAGGCAGAGGGTGCGCTAACGCGACGTACGCTTGCGGCAGGCCCCGCAGGCAGTCGAAGTGCGCGGTCTGTGGCCGTTGTCAGCTTGTTTGTCCCCGTCATGTGCAGCCGCGGCTGGGAGGATGAGGAGGCGCACCGCTTCTGAGGCCGCTCTGCAGAGGGGCCAGGCTCGGGCTGTGCTTCCATTGCCTGTGCTGGTCTGATGCGCGAGTGCGGTGTCCACCTCCCGTGCTGCCGAATGGCCGCCCCCGGATTCTCCAACGCAGAGGCGCGCGCAAAGTCGCTTCCGCGCCCGGCGCTCCTCCCTCCCCCGCCTCCCGAGCGTACTCGCTTCCTCGCGTGTCCTGTGTCGCTCTTGCCTCCTTCTTGCTCTCTTGGCACCTGCTCTCTCCTGCTCTGCCATTGCTGCTTCCACCATGCCTCCCTCTGTCGACGACTACAAGGACTACACCGACGCCGTCGTCGCTGCCATCGGTTCCAAAGCGTCCCCTCGCGTCAAGCACGCTTTCCCCATCCTCATCCGCCATCTACATGCCGCCGTGAGTCCCGCATGGCGCTCGCTCACTCGTGACACCATTCGTCGACACCGTCGCTTACTCCTCCGTCCCTCGCTCCCTCACCTCCACCATGTGCCGCACGCCCTTGATACCCCGATTGCCACCTGGATACGGTTCTGACGACAGATCATCGAGGCGGAAATGACGGTCGAAGAGTGGCTGCAAGCTTGCGACCTCCTCATCGAGGCGGGCAAGGTCTCGTCCGACAAGCGGAACGAGATGGTCCTCGTCACCGACGTCCTCGGCGTCGAGAGTCTCGTCGACATGTACGTCATACCGAGTCGACACTGCTTCGGGAGGAAGCTGACCACGCTCAACTCCTTTCGCCACCTCTGGACACAGGATGGAGCACGCTCGTTACGCAAAGAAGGGCAAAGAAACAACTGCTTCTGCGATCCTCGGCCCCTTCTACCGCCAGGGCGTTCCTGTGTCGCCCAACGGAAGCTCTCTGGTCCGCATGAAGGAGCCGGGCGCGCCCTTTGTCCACTTACACGGTGTGTCTTGCTTCGGCACACCGCTTCAATGGTACTGCAGATCTAAATCGAGCGCTCGCGCTGACACGTCTCTTCTTTTGGTAAAGGCGTTGTTACCGGCAGCGACGGAAAGCCACTGAAGGGCGCTCTCGTGGATGTGTGGCATGATGTGCGTCTCCTTTTCGCCCTCAGCACATAAGCCCATGCTGACAGCTCTCACGACGCGCCCGTTGCTGTCATCCCATGCCTTGCTATCGGCACAGGCTCCCGACGGCTTTTACGACTCCCAGTCACCTGAGAAGGCCGAGTACCACTGCCGCGCACGCTTCGAGACGGACGACCAGGGTCGATACAGCTGCATCTGCCTCAAGCCGACACCTTACCCGATCCCGTACGACTTTGCCGCCGGCAAGCTCCTCACGTTGATGGACCGCCACCCGGTACGTCCTGTTCCGAGTGCCTCCCTTGCGCGGGAAGGTTGACACGTCTCCTCACGCAGTACCGCCCCGCCCACATCCACTTCTACGTGCAAGCGCCCGGACACAAGACCCTCGTCACGCAGGTCTTCTCACGCGACTCGCCCTACCTCGAGGACGACTCTGTCTTTGCCGTCAAGGACTCGCTCATCGTCGACTTTGTCCCGCCAACGACGCCGCTGCCCGAGGGCGGCGACTTTGACGAGGAGATCAAGTTCGAGCTCGAGTACAATATTGCGCTTGCGGGGGAGAAAGAGGTCGACCAGTCGCAGTTCCAAGGGTGAACTTGGCGTTGTCAAGCACCGATGATCTTCCTTGTTCCTGTATGTTTCACGCAACGTCGTCTTTCCGCTCTCGATACCGTTGGCAAGGCCGCAATCGATTGTCAGATACGAGCCGTTGCCTCCTTTGCCGTGCTTGCTGTCACGAAAGCGGTTCGAACGAGAGTTGCACGCCAGCAACAGCTGCATCCGTCGTACTTGAGCCACAGGCTCTTTCATGTAGGGCACTGAGCTGCGTCTACACAGCAAGAAAGCCTAGAGAGCCGTGAGCGCTTCACTGAAGGAGGCCTACCTTGTCCGGATGAAGGTTGCGGTCCGCTCATTCACCTCGCTCGCTCAGCGACGCCGCAGACCCGTCAGGATGGCCACGAAAGAGGCAAATGTGCGTCACGAGCCTCCACGCACCCGCCGCAAGCTCTAGCTGACCGTGCTGTTTCTCATCACTCCGCATCCGCCATCGTCCCCGACTCGCCTCGCGCATTGCTCGCACTGCGCTGCGAATGCTCCAGGCGACGATCTACGTGGGAGGCTTCTCGGCCGACACGACCGCCTCATCCCTGCACGCCTCGTTCCTCCCCTTCGGCCCCATCCTCGACCTCCAGCTCCCGTCCGACCCGCAGGACAAGGCGCGCCACCGCGGCTTTGCGTTCGTCACCTTCTCCGACCCGGCTGCGGCGCTCGACGCGGTCGACAACATGCACCGGAATACGCTGCCCGGGTTGTCGAACCGCGGGCGGGTGCTCAAGGTCAACAAGGCCAAGCCGCAGAAGGGCGCGAATCTGGCAGGGAGCAACAAGCCGAGTGCGTGCTGTTCATCTCAGCTGCGCTTGCTGGCCCAGAACGAGCCGCGCTGACCTCGACGCCTGCACCTACCCTTCTTCTCCGTCCCTCACCCGCCGTTCTTCACCATTCCTCCGACAGTCTGGGCGTCCGAGGATTGGATCGCAGAACACGGCACTCACGGCGTGGGCGAGGCGCAGATGGGCGCACCCATAGCGGAGGAGGCGAACGGCGGCGAGGACGCGGTAATGCAGCCCGAGGGGCGGTAGCAGCGGTGCCAGAGCTCTTCATGTTGTCACTGCATTGTACAGTATCGCACAATGTATGCGTTCTCGCGCAAGAGGAGAAGGATGGAATCGGATGCGATGCAGGAGAAGAAGACGGGTATCGAGGATTGCGTGAGATGCGGGATGCGGAGGAGACACGGAACGAGCAATACAAGCGCGCAAAGATGGAAAGTGGAAGGGTAGCTAGTCGCTGTGCGAGGAACGGAAATAACGGTCACCGAATGAGCCCAATCCTGGGAGAATGGTGAAGATCTGCGGGTTGGGAAGCGGAGTGTCAATTGCGTACAGGCGTGCCGCCCACCATCTAGGCACCAGCGCTCAGTCAGAGCCGACACTGTGCAGCATATGCTGGTATGTCTCTCCAGCGCGCGGGCTGCAGCACGCACCTTCTTCTTCTCGCCGTTGTGTGCGGTCTCCCAACGCTCCTCAAGGCCGTCGTCTGCGGCGCTGCTGACAATCCGCACACCCGCTGCACATCGAAACAGTGAGCAGGAGCGTCTGTGAGACGGATCGACGGGCGCGACGTACGGAAAGCCCGCTTGAGCGCCCACACGCCGCCGACGCGCGAGACGAGGATGGTCGAGACAATGATGTGGTCCTCCCTGACGCCGTGGTCGAGCAGGATGCGCACAGCCATGAGAGCCGCGGCGCCCGTGCCGATCTGCGAGTCGAGCAGGAGGACGTAGCTCTGCGCGGCGCTCTCGGCCGAGGCGGTGAGGCACTGCGGGAGCGCGACCTGGTACAGGAGCGGCTCGCCCGTCGTCTTGTCGCTCTGGATGAGCACGCTGCCGACGGGCACGTCCTGCACGACGCGCCGGAGGCCCTTCTCGAGCGAGGCGCCCGAGCGCAGGATGGAGACACCGCAGAGCTGTCCCGCCGGGACGTCGAGCGCCATGCCGACGTAGGGGATGCCAGTGCGTGTCTCGATCGGGTTCTCGCGGTAGGGGAGGAGCGAGAGGGCGTGCTCGATGACGAGGGTCGAAAGGCGGTTCGCGAGGAAGATGAAGTCGTCCGGGTCAGTGTCGGACGCACGCAACCGGGTGTGGATCCCCTATCAGCAGTGCAAATTAGCGACGAGGTCGCACAAGAGCGGCAGGACGGGCACGCGCACCCGGATCTGCGGCGTCTCGCCCAGCAGGTGCACCGTGTCGGGAAGATCCGCACGGCGCTGTGCGCCGCACTCCTCTTTGAACTTCTCGAGCCCGCCGCTCGCCTCGGCCTCGCTCTTCTCCCTCGACGGCGTCGCCGGCACGCTCGACAGCCCGCTCGGGATTGTCTCCTTGAACAGCTCACCACGGATCTCGCGTCGCCGCTCGGCAAGCTGACGCTGGACATGCGACACGATGAGGTCGATCGACCGCTCGTTGCGCTCGCCGGGCACGATGATGTCGGCAAAGCGGTTCGTCGGCTGGATGAAGTTGTCAAAGGCCGGCTTGACGAACCGCAGGTACTGGTCCAGGACACCTTCTGCATCGCGCCCGCGCTCGACGAGGTCCCGTCGCAGGCGTCGTGCGAGCATCAGGTCCGAGTCGCACTGCACAAAGATGCGCAGGTCGAGGAGGTCGCGCAGGGCCTTGTCCCAAAGGACGAAGATGCCCTCGACGATGATGACATTGGCGCCGTATCTGCGGTTCCGCGGGGACACAGCGGTACATGCAAGGTCAGAATCGTTTGGACAGCAACACATGGGCAGGACTGACAGATAGGTGGTTTCGTCCGTCCTCTGATGGTGAACGAACGAGTAGTTCGGGATCTGCGCCGCGCGGCAGCTCTTGAGGTCCTCGATGCACTCGACGAGGACGTCGTAGTCGAACGACTCGGGCGAGTCAAAGTCGTGGTTGTTGGCGCGCGCCTGCTTCGACTCTTCGGCGTTGAGCGTCTTGTAGAAGTTGTCCTGCGAGACGACGAGGACCCAGGGGACGCCGAGCGACTTGAGCACTTCAACGGCGACCCGCGTCTGTTCGGTATGTGCGCATGGGAGAGATGAATGCAGCGAAGCAACACGGTCAGCGACACGCGAGGCGGCGAGTTTGAGAACGAGGAGGCGCACCTTTCCGCTCGCGCTCCCACCGCCGATACCTATGATGTAGGCCTGCGCGGGCTTGCCGTCTGCAGAGTTCAGCGGCGTCAGACAGGCGCTCAGCGGTCGCAACAGGGAGTGAGGCGCACCTTTCGAGTACCAGGGAGCGCGGCTGTGCATCCGATCTCGAATCGTCAGCCAGGGTCTTCTAACCCGGAAAGGGAGCAGTAACGGACCCAGCTTCGGTCAGGATCGTGTTCTTGACGAGCGTGCGCGACGAGTGCGGCGGCGGCTTGCTCGAGTGACCCGCAGGCGGGGCCGACGAGCGCGAAGGAGCCATCGTACAGCGGGAGTCCTGGCAAAGTTGAGCCGGTACTGAAGCTCAGGAGAGTCTGCAGGCAAGCGCAGGAAGACCGGCGGGCAGCGAGAGCGGCGGCAGAAGCGCTCAAGTCGAGGCTTTGCCTTCGCACGGACAAGTCCAAGTTGTCCGAACGAGTCATCTTTTCCTTCTCGTATGGCCAGCGGGCAAGTTGGCCAGAAAAGTAGGACTATGATGCAATGCAAGAGAACAGTGTCTGTAGTCCAAGCCTCCTCGCAGGCTGCCACAACCGCAACTCGCTCAGTCTCCCAGCTCTCCGACGCTCCAGCACTGCACTCCCTGCTCTTCCGGCCACTGCGGGCTCACCTCCTCGTACCCGCACAGCTCCTGCATCCCGCACGGGCGATAGATCCACAGCTCGCCCGCGCTCATCGAGCCGAGGTCGTACGTGCGCGACGTCGGCGCGTACCCGAGTGACTGCTCAACAACCGTGATGGCGTTGAGCGAAGCGAGGGGGTACGCAGCGTCGAGATAGGGGGCCGAGGACGCGATCGAAGGGGTCGCGTGCGGCGGGGAGACGGACGTGACCACGGCGGTGTGCTGCGGATGGAAGAAACCCGTCACCGTCAGCTCGGCTCGACGCTGTGAGAGTAGGGACGACGCACATCCGGATCACCGAGCATCATGTATGCCCCCTGCCGCGCGCCGACTTCGCTGATGCGCACCTGGCGCCACTCGACGACGTCGCCCGGGCGGACGTATACGTCTCCGCCCTTCCACGTCCCGACCACGCGCCCATCTGCGTCCCTCTTACCCTCAGCCCCAGCGTTCGCATAGTAGAGCAGCGCGCCGTGCGTCCTCCCGACGCTGAGGAGCGGCCTTCTCGCTGCGCGCGGACCCCGCGCCGCCTCGTCCGCCTCGACCGCCTTGAGCGCCTCGCTCGCCACGTCCCAGCACTCTCCCCTCGCTACGGGCACGCCCCCTTTGCGCGCCTCCTCCGCGAACCGCGCGACGCGCACGCCGTACCGCTCGCTCGCGGCATAGAGCCGCTCGGCGGTCCACTCTGGTCCAGCGAGGTCCGGCGCGGGCCGGTACCGCGCCTCGCGCGCGACGTCGGCGTGCGCGGTCCCGCGCTGCTCGGACGCGGCGTCCCACGAGAGGCGCCACCAGGCCGTGCTCGCGTCGCCAAAGAGGGCGCACCCGACGAGCGCCTTGTGCGTGCCGCGCTGCGAGAAGGACGCGGTGAAGCGCACGTCGGAGCGGCCGACGAGCGGTGGAGGGAGGGGGGAGGACAGGGAGGCGAACCATGCGGTCGAGAAGGGCGCGTGGATCAGGTAGTGCAGGAGCGAGAGCGCGGCGGACGAGTGCGAAGACGGCGGCGGGTACGACGGCGCGTGCAGCTCGCGCGGTTTGGGCGTGGGCGCGTACGGCTGTGGCGTCGGAGCCGACGACGAGGACGAGGATTCGGCGAGGCGTGGGCGGGTTGAGCGGGCGACTGGAGGAGGAGAGGCCGGAGGGAGGTACGGCGCTGAGTGCGCTTGTTGCCGCCGACTCGGCGGCTCAGGCGCTTCTCCCGAAGCGGGCTTCCCGACGACAACGACGTCGAGCCTCGAGTCGAAGAACTGCGGCAGGGAAACGACAATCAGTTTCATCTGCCATCAGCGATCGAGCGGAGGCAGGAGCCGGGAACCGGGACGAAGCGCGCACCGAGTCGAGGACGTCGAACAGGTCGCGCTTGTCTCCATCAGTGTAGTCGCTGAAGCGCTTGAAGACGGGCGCAGCATCTCTTGGAGGATCTAGAGAGGCACGCTGCGGTGGTGCAGTCTCACGCGGAAGCACGGGTGAAGCGGGCGACGGAAGGTCATGCTCGACCGCGTAGCGGTACGGGGGTGCGGGCGTCGGGCGTTGCAGTGCGTCTGCCTCGTGCTCGAGCGCAGGCGATGCTAGCGGCGATGGCGTCCGTGGCGCATCGAGGTGAGACGGTTTGCGAGGAGGTGGTGCAGGGGGTCCGAGGCCGGCAGGCTTGCGCGCGGGCGGGGGCGGCGCGCGTGCTGGAAGTGCTGGCGTGGACGCGGCTACTGTAGTCTCGGCAGGAGCACCGCCGTAAGCATTGTTCGACGCAGAGGGGAGCCGTCGCGGAGGAGCGGGCGCAACGTGTTTCGACTGCTCCCAGTTGAGCACAGTCGACTGGCGAGTGCGCTCTGCTTGCGACGGGTAGCGCTCTGCCGACTTTGCTGGGCCGAGCGTTGGGCGCACAGGCTCGTAGCGGCTGCCCTTGGACGACGAGGGGACGGCATTGCGCGCGCTGTTGGCCGCCTCTTCCTGCGGGAAGCGGGTGCGTCAGTGTTGTGCAGAGTAGAGCGACGCGCGGGTGGACGCACTGCCTTTCTCCTCAGCTCTGCGAAGTTCATGCGAAATAATAGGTCAGAGAAGAGCGTGGGCGAGGCGGTGCAGCGAGAGCTACTGTACCTAGTCAGGAATGGAATTATCAGGCACGGCTGTCGAAATCACTTCCTTTGCACTTCCCCCTGCGAAGCACTGGCCTTGGCGCCAGCGATCTAGGTAGGTAGGTAAGTGACGGGGGCGGTGTTGCTCTCTCCCTCCTCGCCACTTTCGCCTCTCTCACCTTCTTCTACCTGCGAGTCCCTCGCACACGATGGCAGGCCCGCACGACGGCCCCCCGCCGGCACTGAGCGCGCCAGCAGCCATCCCCACCCTCTCCGTCTCGCCCGCGCCGGACGACGACGACCACCACCGCGACACGACCCCCTCGACGCCCCCGAACGAGCGCACGCTGGGCACGAGCAGCACGCACTCGTCCCCGACCCAGCCGGGCCCGACGAGCTCGCGCAGGCCGTCCAACGCGGGCACGTTCGACACGGACGCGAGCCCGCCGAGCCCAACCCACTCGGACGAGCCGCTGTTTGCGGGCGCAGCGAGGGCGCCCGCCACGACGACGAGCCTGCGGGACAACCACGACGTGAGTCCCTCTGTGTGTGTGCTCTGTGCGCCGTGCAGGGCTGCTCCCCGCGCGCGGCCATCTTTTGCACGGCGCGACCCGCGTGCCTTCCAAGACCGCGAGCACATGGACCCCTTCGCCGCCCTCGCGCGCCCCCTCGCTCTCGTCTTGCTCGAGCTGCAGAGCGCAGGGCGGCACTGCCATGCACAAGGCTGTCAGTACCCGCCCCGTTGACAACTGCCTCGACTGGATCCGAGGCTGCCTCCTCGCGCGTTGACAATCGGAGGCACGCGGGGTATCTCTCCCGGCCGGGCCCAGTCCTGCAGATCGAAGCAACGCCGTGCACTGCGACACTGCCAGTGCTCTGTGCTGACCACCCTCGACACCCCCGCAACAGCCCGATGGCAAGCGCCGCGCCCTCGAGCAGGAGCAGGCCTCGGCGTCCGCGCACCACCGCCGCCCCTCGCAGGCCGCCTCGTTCGCCTCGACCGTGCCCGACGGGCCCACGGGCCACTCGAGCGCAAAGGCTCCGCATGATCTCGAGGCCGGACTCGACGCCGCGGGCAAGCCCCTCACCGTCACCGGCGACGGTCAGGTGCGCGACGCGAGCGACCCCATGCCCGAGGACGCCGTCGTCGAGCGCCCCAAAAAGTTCCTCGGCATCATCCCGCGCCGCGCAAAGAAGCCCGCGCAGACGTACAAGATTGTCGACCCCCCGCCCGAGGGCATGAAGCCCTTTGCCGCCCACCTCACGCCCTCGAGCCTGTACAACCTCGTCGACCCCAAGTCGTACGACCACCTCCGCGAGCTCGGCGGCACCGCCGGCGTCCTTGAGGGCCTCCGCACCGACCCGCGCAACGGCCTCGACGAGCTCAGCGGGCCCGGCAGCGAGGTCGCCGAGCACGACGACCGCGTCCGCATCTACGGCGAGAACCGCGTGCCCGCCAAGAAGTCAAAAAGCTTCCTCGCGCTCTGCTGGGCTGCCTACACTGTGCGTCCCATCCGCTCAAACGCGGCGCGAGATCGCTCGATGCTGACCCTACTTTTCCGCTTCCTCGCCCTCGCAGGACAAGGTCCTCATCATTCTTTCCGTTGCCGCCGCCGTCTCGCTTGCTCTCGGTCTCTACCAGGACCTCGGCAAGCCGCCCCACACGTACCCGTCCACGACCTGCCCAAACAACCTCTGCACGCTCCCCCAGGTCGACTGGGTCGAGGGAGTCGCCATCGTCGTCGCCATCGTCATCGTCGTCATGGTCGGCTCGGTCAACGATTGGCAGAAGGAGCGCCAGTTCCAGAAGCTCAACGCGCAAAAGGAGGAGCGCAACGTCAAGGCGCTTCGCCACGGCCAAGAGCGCCTCATGTCGGTCTACGACGTCGTCGTCGGCGACATCCTCTTCATCGAGCCGGGCGAGATCATCCCCGTCGACGGCATCTTCCTCTCGGGCCACAACGTCCGCTGCGACGAGTCGGGCGCGACGGGCGAGTCGGACGCCGTGCGCAAGGGCACGTACGAGGACATCCTTGCCGAGGGCGGCAAGACCAAGATTGACTGCTTCATGATCTCTGGCTCCAAGGTCATCGAGGGCGTCGGCCGCTACGTCGTCACGTCTGTCGGTCGCAACTCATTCCACGGCAAGATCATGATGTGTGCGTTTCCTGGCCCGTCCGCCTTCCACCTGAGCCATCTTGGCTGACCTTTCGCCTCGGTCCTGCAGCGCTCCAAGGCGACGCCGAAGACACGCCGCTGCAGCTCAAGCTCAACTACCTCGCCGAGCTCATCGCATGGCTCGGTTCCGGCGCCGGTCTCGTCCTCTTTGTCGCCCTGATGATCCGCTTCTTCGTCAAGCTTGGCACCGACCCGGACCGCTCGGCCGACGACAAGGCCGACAACTTTATCTCGATCCTCATCATTTCCGTCACGGTCGTCGTCGTCGCCGTCCCCGAAGGTCTCCCGCTCGCCGTCACGCTCGCGCTCGCGTTTGCGACGCGCCGCATGACCAAGATGAACCTGCTCGTGCGCGTCCTCGGCGCGTGCGAGACCATGGCCAACGCGACGTGCGTCTGCACCGACAAGACGGGCACGCTCACGACCAACAAGATGACGGTCGTCGCCGGCTCGATCGGCGTCCACCTCAAGTTTGTCTCGCGCCTCGAGGAGAACGCCGCGCGCACCAACGCCAACGACGACCGCGACCCGGAGCAGGTCAGTGCCGCGGGCGACCACGCCGACGACGAGAAGGCGACCGAGCAGCGCATCGACGCGCCCAAGCCGCGCGAGGGCCGCCTCGACTTTACGACCGACATGAGCGACATTGCGAGGCACGCGACGCCCGCGCTGCGCAAGCTCCTCAACGAGTCGGTCGTCGTCAACTCGACCGCGTTCGAGGGCACCGACGAGCACGGCACGACGGGCGGGTTCGTCGGGTCCAAGACCGAGACGGCGCTCATGGCGTGGGCCCAGTCGCAGGGCTGGGAGCACTGGAAGGAGGTGCGCGAGCGCGCCGACATTGTCCAGATGGTCCCGTTCTCGTCTGAGCGCAAGTGCATGGGCGTCGTCGTCCGCCTCGCCAACGGCTCGTACCGCCTCTACCTCAAGGGCGCCTCCGAGGTCCTCGCCAAGCTCGCCACCCGCCACGTCGTCGTCGAGGAGAACGGCGCGAGCACCGAGTCGGAGGACGACGAGGTCCCGACCGTCGAGTTTGACGACGAGACGCGCGGCAACATCAGCCGCACCATCATCTTCTACGCGTGCCAGTCGCTCCGCACGATCGCCCTCTGCTCGCGCGACTTTGCGAGCTGGCCGCCCAAGGGCGCCGCGACCAACGACGACGGCGAGGTCGAGTACGAGAGCATGGCGCAAGACCTGACGCTCATTGCCATCACGGCGATCGAGGACCCGCTGCGCGAGGGCGTCGCCAACGCGGTCGCGACGTGCCAGCGCGCCGGCGTCGCCGTCAAGATGTGCACGGGCGACAACGTGCTCACGGCGCGGTCGATCGCGACCCAGTGCGGCATCTTCAGCAAGGGCGGCATCATCATGGAGGGCCCCGTCTTCCGCAAGCTCACCGAGGCGCAGCGCCTCGAGGTCGTGCCCAACCTGCAGGTCCTCGCGCGCTCGTCGCCCGAGGACAAGAAGGTCCTCGTCGAGACGCTCAAGAGCATGGGCGAGGTTGTCGGCGTCACGGGCGACGGCACCAACGACGGCCCCGCGCTCAAGACGGCCAACGTCGGCTTCTCGATGGGCATCGCCGGTACCGAGGTCGCCAAGGAGGCGTCCGACATCATCCTCATGGACGACAACTTTGCCTCGATCGTCTCGGCCATCATGTGGGGACGCTGTGTCAACGACGCCGTCCGCAAGTTCCTCCAGGTGCGCTCGCTTCCGCTGACTGGGGTTTCGCGAGCAATCGCTGACCACTTGCGCCCGCTACCGACCCGCAGTTCCAGCTCTCCGTCAACATCTGCGCCGTCGTCATCACCTTCGTCACTGCCGTCGCTTCCGACGAGGAGGAGTCAGTCCTCACGGCCGTGCAGCTTCTCTGGGTCAACCTCATCATGGACACGTTCGCCGCGCTCGCGCTCGCGACCGACCCCGCCGATCCGGCGTCGCTCGACCGCAAGCCCGACCGCCGCACCGCGCCCCTCATCTCGATCAACATGTGGGTCATGATCCTCGGCCAGGCCGTCTACAAGACGGTGCCCGCGCTCGTCCTCAACTTTGCCGGGCACAAGATTCTCGGCCTCGACGCGACCGACGAGGCCGTGCGCATCGATCAGGACAACGAGCTCAAGACGCTCATCTTCAACGCGTTCGTCTTCTCGCAAATCGTGCGTTTCGCTCTTTTCGAGTCCTTGTGAGGCGGAGGGCTGATCTCATCGCGCATCTCCAGTTCAACATGATCAACTGCCGTCGCCTCGACCGCAAGCTCAACATCTTCTCGCGCGTGCACAAGAACCCGTACTTCATCGTCATCCTCCTCATCAGTGTGTCTGGTCTCTTTGCGTTCGACCGCGCCGAAGCAAGCCCTGACACCGCTCCCGTCTCGCAGTGATTGGTGGTCAGGCCATCATTGTCAACTTCGGTGGCGCCGCCTTCCAGGTCAAGCGCATCGGTGGCGACTACTGGGCCATTTCCATCATCATCGGCCTCATCTCGGTGCCGTGGGCGGCGTTCCTGCGCTGCCTGCCGACGGACGGCTTTGAGCGCCTCCTCGTCCGCCTGCGCCTGTACCCCGACATGAGCAAGATCGACGAGCTCCCGCGCACGGACAAGGTGATCGAGGAGCGCAAGTGGGCCGAGGGCATTCAGCGCGCCATCGACGGCCTGCGCATCTACGGCACGGTGCGCGGCGGGCGTGCGCGCATGTCGAGCGTGTTCAAGCTCCGCCGTCGCCCGAGCGCGGCCAAGCAGCTGCACGCGATGGACATGAAGCCGACGACGCTCATGGCCATCGCGCCGTCGCTCGTGTTTGCGTCGATCGGCGGGCAGTGGCGGCCCGAGGGCACGCTCGACGACCCCGCCGCGCACGACCCGAGCGTGTCGACGCAGCAGCTCGTCGAGAAGGGTGCGGCTCAGCTTGAGGCCCACTCGCCGCGTGGCGGCCACTCGCGCTCGCCGAGCATGAACCTTCCGACCGTCAAGGAGGCGCCTCGCGAGTGAACTCGTCCCTCCCCTACTTTTCCCTTCCCTCCATCTCCCGCCCATCGAAGGCGGTTGTACGACTACGATTCTCTCTCCTTCTGTTCGTGCCTTCTGTGCCGGACGTGCCATCACTAAAGCTCCCCTACCCTTCCGTGCTGTCGGGTTGTCATCACTCCTGCCGTTCATCCCTTCCGCTGGCTCGTACTGCGCCACGCGGCTGTCTCTACTACTCAACTCGATCGATGCAATTCGTTTCAGGACGACTCAATGGCTCAGTGAGAGAGAACGCGAAAGTTGGTCTCATCTGGTTGACCTTGAGCATGTCACGGCGACTCCGCATCCCGCTGCAGCCATGGCTGGCGCGCGCATCGTCGACGTCGAGCAAGGCTGCACTGCCGTCTCCGCTGCAGCGTGAGCTCTTCCGGCGGGTGGCCCAGCCTGTCGCGTGCATTACGGCGCACCTCCCCTCGTCGACATCTGGCAAGGCGCAGTCGGAGCAGGATCTGGAAGACCAGCAGACGAGGCACAACCACGGCGCAACGCTGTCGTCGCTGGCGAGCATCTCGGTCTCTCCGCCGCTCGTCTCGTTCTCGCTCCGCCTCCCCTCGCGACTCGCTTCCTTCCTCTCTCCGCCTCCTCCGCCAGGCGCAGCTGCTGCGCCCTCCCCATTCTTCCGAGTGCATCTTCTGTCGACGGCGCAGGAGCACATCGCCCGCGCCTTTGCGCGACAACCTCCACTCCCGGCACCGGCTCAGCCTTCGCCTCCTCCATCAACCGGCGGCGCCGGGTGGGACGCCTCGGCCGAGCCGCACTTCCCGCCCGAGCTGTTCGACGAGCTCGAGCGCTCGAGCCTGGGCTACCTCGACTGCCGCGTCGTGCAGCGCCTGCCGCTTGCGCACCTCGGGTCGAGCGGCGCGCCATCAGGGGACGAAGCCAGCGCGGGCGCACAGGGACGGTGGCAGCCGCGCTCGGAGCTGTTCATCGCCGAGATCGAGGCGGTCAAGCTTGGCGAGGGCGGCGAGCGAGATCAATCGCTGCTGTACTGGGAGCAGCAGTACGCCGGCGTGCAGGAGCTTCCCGGCGTAGAGACGATAAAGGACGGGCTAGAAAAGCGATGAGGTGGTGCAGTGAGTTGTACACTGTTGCGTCGTTGACGAAGACTGGCTGAAATCTGGTCTTCGCAGGAGTACAGCATATTCGACCCGACTTATTCCTGTAGCAGCACCGCAACTTTGCAAGCGCCATTCTCTTCTGATCTCTCATGCTGTGATGCATCGGAGATGTGAACGTGATGCCTTGCCGGCGATGCGAGGATACTACAACAAGGACGACACGAGATGGCTGGACCGCACGATGCGGCGGGCATTCTACGGATCTGCGTTGCGCAATTCAGGCGCTGTGCGCACAGACCGAAGCTTCAGCGTTGTCGAGCTGAGAGGAGAAGGGCAGACTCACGGATCCACTTGAGCTTGAGAGCGCGAAACACATCGCGCTCCATGACGGTTGGGACGACCTCGTTTGTCCCGCGCACTCGCAAGCCTCCAGAGTCAAACTTGTAGCCCCTGCAGAGTACATGCAGCATGTGAGCAGGCGAAGGAAGCGGGCCAGCTGCAGAGCGAGACGATTGACGGACGAGTGCGAGAAATCGGACGTACAGCTTCTCGGCATGCTTGCGCAGGTCGCGCTCAAACTGGGTCGAGCCGCTCCACTGCAAGAAGAGTATATGAGCCTTCTCATGCAGGAGCCGCAGAGATTCGAGCAGCAGCGTCATACCCCAACAACCGCCGCCCCAAAGCTAGGCCATCTCGCAAAGATGAGGTCGACGCGGCGGTACTGGTCCTTCGGGCGCGTCGTCCCGTTGGCCGGGTGCCGAAAGACGACGAGCGCCTTGTCGAGCGCGTCGAACGAGCCGGCCTTCTTGTTCTCGCGCGTCGAGCGGAGCGTCGCGGGCTGGCTGAAGGAGAGGATTCCGTCGGGCGGGATGAGGCCTGAGTGAGAGCAGAGGCGTCAGAGGCACACGATAGAGTCAAGAGGCTGCATGCGTACCCTTGACTTGGAGACGGTGGCAAAGACGCCGCAGCATCCCTCGTTCTTTCCCGTCTTCGTGCGGACTACCCAGCCTTATTAGCACCTGGCTCGTGGAAGCGTGGCAGGACAGGACCTACTAAGTGATAAGCAAGTCTACGTCATTCGAATGAAGCTTGCCGCGTCGATACCTGCGGCCAAATAGCGTCAGCATCCAGGGCTGAGTCTGCAAGGAGCAAGGGAAAGCCTCCGCCGCACCCTCCGGCAATAACGATATGCGCGCCGCGCTCTATGCGATCTAGCTGCAGCTTGACAAAGCGGCAGATGCTCTCTACCTCGGCTCGCGGAATCCTGCATTACGCAAGCATCCAGTCAGGTGTCAAGCTCGTCGCGAGAAGCGGGGACAAGAACGCACGTCTCCTGTATGTCGTCGTGGTAGCGAAACTCCTTCTCCCACTTTCCGCTGCGCCGCATGTCCTCGGCGGAGCGGTACCCCTGCGCGTAGAGCTCCTTGGCTGTGTGGTGTCCGATGCCGTGGACCGTCATGAGCGACTTGAGCGATTGGTAGCGTTCGTTGTGCGCGAGCTTGTCTACTAAGCGAACGCCGTGAGTATCCGAAGGCTTGCACGAACAGAGAGCGAAGGAGCGGACCGGCTTCTTTGATGCGACCCGTCTCGAGGAACTCGTCGACCTTGAGCGCGAGCTTCTCGCCAACCTGCAAAAATCATCATCGTTTCTGCAGTTCGCATCGCCCAAAGTGCACTCAGACGCACCTTGAACAGCTGCCGGGCTTCGTCGCCTGACCGCAGCTTGTACGGGCACGCAATGATAGCCGAGATCGCCGTCGAGTACGAGATCCCCTCCGGGCTTCCCGCTGCTCGCTGACAGTCAATACGGGGCACAAAGTAGCAAGCAAGCGTGATAGAAGCGAGCTAGAGAGAGAGAGAGAAAGAGCGCACAGCCAAACTCGGCAAAGCGCCATTCGCGCAGCGGTTTCAGCGCGTCAACGAGCGCCTGGTTGACGCACGGGCGGGGCGAGTAGCGCATGCATGCGAGCGGCGGGACGGCCGGGCGGGCCTCGCGCGCCGCGGCAGTGGATTGCGAGGTGCCCTCTGCTGAGAGGCTCGGGGAGGGGTTGGGATCTGCGGGAGAAGGGTCGGGGGCCGCGACGCCGGACGAGGAGGTGCGTGGACCGAGTGCTGGGCGTGAGGTCATGCAGGCATGTGGCGGAAGCGAGCTAGGAAGCGTAGAGATGGAAGGAGTGCAACGAGAGGGGCGATCGGCCTCGGAGACGTCAATCTGCCACAGCCTGGGTGGGACCGAAATGTCAAGCGCGCGATAGCCGGACCGTCGACAAGCAGGCCCCGCAACCTCGGCGCGAGGACGACCGCCGGCGAGATATCACGCGAGATCGGTCAAACAGGCGAGTGCGAAGCCGACGAGAACAAGCGGGAAAGGCAAGCGCAATGGTGATAACAACAGGACAAGCGCGCACGCCTGCGCGGGCGGAGGTACAACCAGGGACGGACGGTGAAGGAACCAGCGGCAGGGGGCGATGCCGGAGCAGTCCAAGCCTTTAGAAGCCTGTGGAGGGGGAGGAGCCAACGTCAGCGGCGGCAGTCTCCGCGAGTTCTGAGACAGGCCTTTCGTTGACGCACAGCACTGGCAGTCGAACGGACACTCGGGAGTGTCTGCGAGACAAAAGCGTCAGTTCCACCGGTCGGGAACGCGTGCGTCCGTGAGAGAACGAGCGACTCACCGCCGCCGAAGCCAATATTGAGCTCGTCGAGGCTGTAGATGGGCAGTCCGTCTTCGGTGCGCTTGCCTTCAGTTGACGTCAGGTCAGCAGGGTAATTCGAGAGCCTAAAGAGTGAACCCGAAGAAGACAGGACGCACGAGTGCCGCGAGAGTCCATGAAGCGCTCGTCGTCTTCGGCGGCCTTGCGCTCTTCTTCGGTCGCGTTCTCGCCGAGGGACTTCTTGAGCATAGGTGCAGGCTTGTACGTCTCGATGGCCTTGGACGTATCGACGACGGTCTCGGGGACGCGCTTTGCGGGAGGTGCGGGCGGTTGAGGTGCGTCGCCTGCCCCTCGTGCCGCCTCTTCCGCAGGTGCCGCCTTGCTCTTCTTGCGCTTATTGCTCGTTCCTGTGCTGGTGGCTGTCCCTGCGGCTCCTGGTGCGGGTGCGGGTACGGCAGAGGCCGCGGCGGCTTTTGTCGAGGAAGCGGCGGCGGCGGCAGGCTTTGGCTTTGGGGCGGCAAAGATGTCGTCGATCTCGTTGGCAGTGCGCTTCTTTCCTGCGGCCATTCTCCTGGCTGGCGTACAGTCGAGATGGAGCGAGAGCGAGGCAGCGGAGAGAGCACCGCCTCACTCGACCCGACGACGGCGAGACATGGCACCCCCGTGCAGTGCTGCTGAGCTTGATAGAAAGTCCGAATAGATATTCACTGTACCGTACAAGGTGCCCTCAACTCTCACAAGAGAGTCTGCGCGCTAGTCGGCGGCGTGGTGGGACGCTGCGAGCTCGCTTAGTGCTTCCGCGTCGCTCTCGCTCGCCCGCTTGCGCTCGAAGAGGCGAGCAGAGGCGGAGTACAGCTCCACAGAGTCCGGTCGACCGTCCGCGCGCTCTCCCGCGTTCCCGCTCGCCCGTGCTCGCGCTGGTGGTCCCCCTCATCGCGTGCGTCCTTCTTCGCCCTCCCCGCCTTTGTGTGAGGATGCGCTGATCAGCAGACAAGCAGATATACGTTCAGAAAGAACCTACAGAGACCCAGCAACTTGCCCGAAGCTCCCGCGCACCCTCGCCGCCCCGCTCGTCTGCGTCATCCTCTCGAACGTGCGATACACGTGCACCGGCAGCCATGGACGGGACGCAGAGCAACAGCTACACCCACACGCGGGCCCTCCTCAACTACCTCTTTGCCGCGCACGGCAAGGGCAAGCAGGGCACGAGCCCCCCGCAGCCTCTCCCGCCCAACTCGGCCGGCATGTCTCTCCTCGAGTTGAGCGTCCGCAAGCTCGCACTCGCGCAGAGCCGCGCGGCTTCGGCCGCATCGTCATCCAAGGCGCCGAGCGAGGCGAGCGCGACCACGACGGACGACGAGGACGCCGAGTCGAGCACGGGGAAGTCGGCCACCGAGGAGCTCAGCGACGAGGACAAGTGCGTCTTGCCCTGACCTAGCTTCTCGTTCTCACCACACTGACACCGTGCCTCACGCGCAGAGCCAAGGTCGTCATCGAGAAGCTCGAAGACCCCGACATTGACGAGGACGACATGCCCGACGCCATCAAGGAGACGCTCAACTCGCTTCTCATCCTGCCCGAGAACGTACGCGAGGCTCCCAGTGGATTGTTATGAACCGTAACTGACCGTCTGACTCGCAGGACTCGGTCAACCTCGATCCCCTCATCCTCGCACTCCTGCATCGCCATCGCGAAGACCTGCATCCGACCGGCAATCCCGTGCCACCCTTGCCGAACCACGGCTCGACGACGCCTGGCTCTCGCCCCTCCCTTTCGCGATCCTCGTCTGTCCGCCGCGCCGGCGGAATGCTCACGCCCGGCGCAACTGGCGCCCCCGGTTCCCGCTCACCCTCGCACTCGCCTTGGTCCTCGCCCAAACCCGCTCCGCTCACGCTTAACCCGAACTCGGGCGCGTTCAAATTCTCGGTCGGCGCGAGCGAGTTCCGCCCGGGTGTCGGCGGGACCTCGAGTGGCCGCGCGTCTCCCGCCGCGCCGGGCACTCCGCGCCGCTCGCAGAGCCCGATGCCGATGACGGCGCAGCAGGCGCAGCAGAACTGGGTGCTCAACCACTCGCCGCTGAGCACGCCCAAGCACTCGCATGCGCCGCACCACGATTCGATCTCGGCCTCGTCGTCGCCGAGCTACTTCCCACGCCAGCTCGACGGCTCGGGCAGCAAGCCCAAGATCTCGCGCCTACCGTGGGCCGATGCCGATGCGAATGGAGCAGCGGACGACGGCGGCGACGAGTCGCCGCACGCGCGGATAGACGACGGCCCGCTCCCCGCCGAGACGGTCGCAGCCTTCGGCGGCGGGACCAACAGCCCTTTCTACTCGCCTGCGCTCCCAGTCGACGGTGCGTACGCGCACGCCCAGCCCGTCTACGACGACGAGGCGGGCGGGATGCACTGGGTCGACCCGAACGCGCCGCCGCCGCCGGACGGCTACTTTGGCTACCCGCCGAGCGCGGGCGCGCAGCCGTTCGTGCCGCAGGGCTATGCGGCGCCGAACGCACAACCGCAGACACCGGGCGAGTACGGCACGTACCAGGGCGGGCCGATGTACGATCCAGAGGCGTTCGCTCCGCGTGTCGGCGGCGGACCCGGACCCGCCTTTATCACGCTTCCCGGCCCCGCCCCCGGTGAAATGCCCTCAATCGACTTTGCGAACCAGCTCGAGGGCAGCTCGGGGCTTGGCGGGATCGGCGCGTACGCCATGACGCCGTTCGACCACCTCCACTCGATCTTTGCCGACTCGGACGTGTCCGAGGGCGTGCTCGAGGAGGCGCTCACGCAGACGGGCTTCGATGTCGACAAGGCTATCGAGTACATCATCGACACGCAGCTCGGGAACCGCCCGCCGCCGCCGCCATCGCATCTCGTGCCGACACCCCCTACGGGCATGGAGATGGCCCACATGGGCGGCGCCGCCGCCCTGCCGCCTGGCTTTGCTCCGCCGTACCCTCCGCCGCCTCCCGGAATGCTCGGCGCCCCCGTCCCGCGCGGGATCGGCGCGACCGGCTCGCGCCCGCTCGTCATCTCGCGCGACTCGTTTGACGGCTTTGCTGGCGGAAACGGCGGGCGGGGCTCGCCGCGCTTTGGCGGGGCAGGATCGAGGACGGGGACGCCGACGGGCGAGGCGGGGAGGGGCGTCGGGGGCAGGGTGTGCAGGTTCTACCTCGCGGGCAACTGCCTCAGGAGCGACTGCCGCTTCTCGCACGATGTCAGCAAGGCCGTCTGCAAGTGCGTCGCTCTTTCACTTCTTCTCCTTGGCTCTCGAGCATAGAACTGACTTGGCTGGTTGGTAGGTTTTGGCTCCGAGGACACTGCCTCAAGGGCGACGGTCGCTGCGACTTCCTCCATTCGATTCCTCCCGTGTGTTCTTCTCTACTTCGCTTTCCGACTTCAGTTGCGCTAACGCCCTTCGCGCAGATCCTTCGCGCCGACTACGAGGCCCGTACCCGGCTTCGACAGGAGGCAATGCAGGGCATGCCCGAGCCCGAACCTGACGCAGGTCCTGAGCTCGACTTCCCGACCCTCGGCGCCGCCCCGCGCTCGCACCGTCCGATGGGTGGCACGACCCGCACTGTGCAGCTCGATCCGGCGCGAACGCGCTTCGCCGGCGCCGTCAAGTTCGGCCAAAAGGTCCAGTCGCCGCTGCCGCGCCCGTCCGGCGCATCGCCCGCTCCGAGCGCGCCTGGCCCGCGCAAGTCTGGGCGCATCACGCTGCGCCCGCCTGCACTCCTGCCGACGCTGCCGACGGGCCAATCGCTCGCGGCGCTCTACATCAAGTACCGGCAGAACTTCCTCGAGCTCGGCGCGAACCGCAACAAGTGCCTCGCCAAGGCCGCCGAGTGCTGGAAGCGCGGCGACGGCGCTGGCGCGCGCAAGTGGAGTCGCGAGGCGCAGGACTGGAGTCGGCAGGTCGCGATCGAGGGGCGCGACTCTGCGCTGCGCATCGTCGAGGAGCGCAAGCGCATCCTCAAGGAGGCGATCGACCGCAACGAGGGCCGCGCGGGCACGACCGACGATGCGCCCGACCGCAGGGTGCGTGGGCACGAGCGCGGCGGCGGCATCTGCCTGGGCGTCGTGAGCGCGAGCGTCCTGCCCGCGAGCGACCGCGGCCTGACCGAGGACGAGCGCACCGAAGTCGCGCTCGACCTGCACGCGCTGCACACGGACGAGGCGATCGGGTTCATGGGCGACTTCTTGCTCAAGCTCGAGGCGCAGCAGTTTCAGGGCATCGCGTACGTCGTCATCGGGCAGCAGAAGCACAGCGGGTCGTCGGCACCCGACAAGGCCGAGGCCGCGGGGCGACTCCGCCTCGAGCAGGCGACGACAGAGTTCCTCGCCGACCAGGGCTGGGCGTGGCAGAACTTTGGCGGCATCCTCGCCATCGACTGCCTCCGCTGAGGACTTCCTCTCGTTCGCCGCCCCTTCCTCTCCCATACGCACCCCATTAGACTATCTCCTCCCCACCCCTTCGACCTTTCGTTCCGCCACAAACACAGTCTCTATCGAGTAGTCAAAAGAAACGAGCTGCAAAAGAACAGCACAAAGAGTTCCTCCTTACCGTCCACCCGTGTTGACCGCGAGCAGGTGGTGCAGTCACTGCCATCTATATCTGGTCGGGCCAAAAGCTGTGTGCCGTGCCCGCGAAAGGGGATATGGGAGGGGTGAACAGCAGCAAAAGAGAAGCTTCGCCCAATGTGGGGCTCGAACCCACGACCACCAGATTAAGAGTCTGGTGCTCTGCCGACTGAGCTAACCGGGCGAGTTGGGGGCGCGGTCCAACTGTGCACATATAACAGGTGACATAAAAAGTCGCCTCGCCTCGATGCCGAGTGATGCGCCAAAGCTTGTTTTGGATGAGCAAAGCGGTCAGGATGTTGAGGTAGTTGGACCAGCCGGCGGATGGCTTTGCAGGAGACACGAAAGAGCTTCCTCGCCGCAAATCTCGCCCATCCTCGTCGTCGAAAGCGACTCTGACCGACCTAGCGCGATTCTCTTTGCAGCCCACATGGTCACACAGATCGAACACCGCCTAGCAAGTCTCCGGCCCTAGCCTGCAACGCACCGAGACCGAGTGCAGGTTGAGAAGGTTGGGTATGCAGCGTCGCCCAGCGGCGCGGCGGCGACCTGGACCCTCGAACCGCAAGCAGTCTATCCAGAGGAGCGTGCTCAAGTCCGTGGCAGGGCAAACGGAGCTAGCGTAGAAGCGTCGGCAGGGCGGAAGGCGCGAAACATGTACACACGCAGGCTTGCTAGCCCTCTCGCTGGTGCACGGGAAGAAGGATAATCAAGCGCGCAGACGTATGTTGCAGCGGTGCAGGTGGTAAGGATGACAACAGGCGAAAGACGAAAGGGGGTGGACGGGGGCAACGAGCGACGACAGCCTCCGACAGCCAGGCCGGCGACGACGCGAGCGAGGGACGCGAGACGCCTACTGGCGCTCGCCACGGAGACGGCGCGCAAGCTGGATGTCTGTGTGGAAGTGCAGGCCGGGTCAGCACCCTGCACGAGGGCAATTGGGGCGATAGAGAGAGAGCGCACCCTTGGGCTGGATAGTGACACGCTTGGCGTGGATCGCGGCGAGGTTGGTGTCCTCGAAGAGCGAGACGAGGTACGCCTCGGCAGCCTCCTGGAGCGCCATGACGGCCGACGACTGGAAGCGGAGGTCCGTCTTGAAGTCCTGCGCGATCTCGCGGACGAGGCGCTGGAAGCTGCACGAGGGGGGCGAGCGAGAGTCAGGACGCGGTTCAGCCTCGACGATCCCGAGAGAGCACGACGCACGGGAGCTTGCGGATGAGGAGCTCGGTCGACTTCTGGTAGCGACGGATCTCACGGAGCGCGACGGTACCGGGGCGGTAGCGGTGGGGCTTCTTGACACCACCGGCGGCGGGCGCCGACTTGCGGGCGGCCTTGGCGGCGAGCTGCTTGCGCGGGGCCTTGCCACCGGTCGACTTGCGGGCGGTTTGCTGTGGGCGGGAGGGTCATGGGTGAGCCGGAGTTGAACGACGACAAGCAAGGGCGACAAGCCGGGGTCAGGGCTCACCTTGGTGCGGGCCATTGCTAGTGGGTAGGGGTGCGGCGAGGAGGATCTCGGGCTGGGGGAAGGGACAGAAAGGGAGGGAAGGGACGCAAGCGCCGACCGCGCAGACGGCGAGCGCCTTGTTTGCGCGCGCGAGAGCAGAATCGCCTAGGTGTCTCAGCCGCCGCCTAGTGTCTCAGCCGGCCGGTGCGCGCGAAAACGGCGTCGCCCCGCGCGGGCGGCGCAAACACGCACGGCCAGCGTGCGCCTGTACAGCGAGCGTCGTACTCGCCTCGCCTCTCTTCTTCCTACCACCCACTCGCTCTCGCACCCGCTTTCGCCTCGACTTTCGGCGACTGCAACCTCGCGTCTTCTTCTCTACCACCACTTCAACAACTCTCAACTAAACAGTGCGTTCCACTGTCCACTCGCCACCCACTCCTGCCGAGTCACCGCGCGGTGCTCGTCTTTGTCGCTCGGATTGGAGCAACCCTCGACTGACGCTCGCTCTCCTCCACTTTCCGCAGTGTCTGGCCGTGGCAAGGGTGGCAAGGGTCTCGGCAAGGGCGGCGCCAAGCGCCACCGCAAGATTGTGCGTCCCTGCTCCGCCGCGTCGCTGTCATCGCTCAGTCGTGTTGACCCTCGTCCCCCACCTCGCAGCTTCGTGACAACATCCAGGGCATCACCAAGCCCGCCATCCGCCGTCTCGCTCGCCGTGGTGGTGTCAAGCGTATCTCGGGCCTCATCTACGAGGAGACGCGCGGTGTCCTCAAGATCTTCCTCGAGAACATCATCCGCGACTCGGTCACCTACACCGAGCACGCCAAGCGCAAGACGGTCACCTCGCTCGACGTTGTCTACGGTGCGTCTCTTGTCCTGACCTTGCTCCGGCTCCGAGGATTCGAGCATCGTGCTGACTTGCGTTCGTTCCTCCGTGATGCAGCGCTCAAGCGCGCCGGCAAGACCCTTTACGGCTTTGGCATGTGAGTACTGCACGTCGAAGCAGTCTGGTTCGTGAAGGAGGAGGAGGGAGGAGGTTGCTCCCTGGTCGTCGTTCGTCTTTCCCGCCGCATCTCGCCTCGCCTGTTGTTTTCCTCTACCCCTTTCGCACCCGGTGCCGTGCAATTCACACGCGCGCGCGCGTTACAAGTACCTGGCCTCCCCTCCCTCGAGAATGAGAGCGCCTTTGTTTCCGTCTCTGCTTGCGGCGGTGGATCGTGTCCCAGATCAACCTTCGCCACTCACGTTCCCGTGCGCGATTTCGCGCGTGCAGACGTCACGGTTTTGGCTGATGACTGGTGTTCGCCAACGCTCGCTCGCCATCGCCAAACCCTCGAAGCTCAGTGGCGCGCTGCTCCGGATGCAACCTGGTTGCTGAGTGCGCATCGCACGATGGTCTTGACAACACGATGGAGACGACAGACACAAGCACAACTATACAACCTGTCAGGAGGAGTCATGTTCTCACTCGCGTAACCTGCTCCACGACGATCCGCTCAACAAAGACGCCGCTGTTCCGCTTTGACTGTGCCGGGGAATGACGGTCAGACAACGACGAACGGAGCGCGCCTGAGAGCATGCTGGACGCACCGACAGCGGGCTCCCAGCTAGCTCGACCTCGCGCATGTTGACAACTTCGGGGGTGAGTCCAACTTGTTCGTCGTCCTCTTCCGCGTCGCTCACCCTGCAGGTCCCGTCGCTATCCTGTTTGATCTGTTCGGATAGCAAAGGCACGGGCAGTTCGAGCGCGGCGAGCGGGTTGACCATAGCGTCGTCAGTCCCCCGCGGCGAATAGCACACGGCGGCAGTGATGGATATGCTGCGGTGACTATATCGCCGGCGAGCCATCGTCAATCCGCTCGGCGGAAAGGAGGAACGGCGGCGTTTGCGAAGAGGCCGTCGGACCGCCATGGCGGGAACCGGAGAGAGAGCTGCGGTCATGCCCGAATGTCAGCGACGGGTTCACACGCAGCCATTGAACGACTGCCGTACAGTAGAAAGCGTCCTTCAGCCTGGATAACAGTACGCGTCCCAGGAAGACAATGGGAGCCTGTTTGCCGGAGGAGAGCTTTCAGTCTTCAAAGCAGGGCAACCGAAAAGGAGCAAGCTTACGAGGAAGTCCCTCGGTGATGTGAGCTGCTTCTCAACAGTCGTTACGAATGTGGCTGCTATCTGAGGCCCAGAGCAGAGCTGCAGAAGAGATGGACTCGTCAGCTCGCCTTGCAGAGTAGACGGGCAGGACGAAGCTCCACATGCCTTGTCGAAGCCGACCCAGTGGGTCGAAGGCTGGAGTGCCCCCAGCATGATGCAGTACGCAGAGAACGATGCTACAGACCAAGGCAACCGTGGCAGGTCGAGCAAGCGGAAGAAGCGAAGGTAAGAAGAGAGGCCGCAGCTGCGCCCGCAAGCTGTCGATGAGGCGGTGTGCGCCAAGCGGTCTGAGAAACCCGATGCGCAGGGGTCGGAATGACCTGACTGAACGAGGTAACTCCCGTCCTGCCCCACCGACCCGAAGGTTGGCGCTCGACGGCCCCAACGCGACGGAACGGCTGTTCCAAGGCGCAGTGTTTCTGCGCCTGTCGCGGGGGAAGGCTGCGGATGCAGGTACAGCCGGCAACGGGAGACTTGGAGCTCTCGCGGAGAGGCGGGATCGACGCGAGTCTCGACCTTCGCAAGTCCGGCGAGCCCCGAAAGAACCGCGAAAGAACGAATCAGTGCGGGAGAGGTGTGCAGATTCCTTCAGGGGCGTGTTCGGCGACCCAGGCACATTTGATCCTGCCTACACGGCGCAGCTTCGTCCTGTCGAGCGCCGTGCCTGGAGCTCACCTCGAGAGACTGGTCGCTCGGCACCTCCGCGCATCGGTCGGGACTGCCAGCGAGCGCACTGATGTTGATCGCCCTACAGGGAAATCGGGAGTGGCACGGCACGCTCCTGGAAAGCCCGGACAGAGTATTTCAGCGAGGTATGGCGATCCCGCGGATCAGGATCAGAAAGGCGCGATGTCATGACAGCTCTACGCCTCCCATGCTCGTCCCCGCCTTCCACTTCTTGTTGACACGATCGGCAGGTCGGTAGGCGAAGGAGTCGCCGTAGAGATCGAGGCTCAGGTCTCGTGGACTTGCGGGCGCGGCCGAAAAGAGCGGAAGGACGATGTTGAAGACGGTACCTTGCTTTGCGACAACTGAAATCGGCCAAACCGTCAGAGTGAGTTTGATTCGTTGGAGTGCGCAAACGCACCCTTGACCTGCGACTGCGGCGTGACGAGCTTGAAGGTGCCCTGGGTTTCCTGAAGGACGATGCCTTTCAGACCGACGAGCGAGGGGTTCTTTGCCCGTTTGACTGCAAGACGCGAGGGTCAGTAACGAGACAAGGACAGAACTCAGCGTGGCGTACCGCTCAGCAGGCAGCCCACAAACTCGGCTTTGACGAGCTTGGTGTGCAGGTTGACCACATTGATTTGACTCTCACGAGGACCCTGAGGTGCATGCTTTGACGGATATGTCGGGAGTGGCGTCGCAAGCAGCTCTGGTCGTGCAGAGAGGCCATCGGGCGGCGCATCCGGAGGAGAGGCTGGTGCAGCTGGTGGGACGGAGAGCGGAACGCCGAGAAGCTCGCTCACATAGCCGAGCCAGAGGTGGTATACCGGCAGTACGGCGTCGAAGCTGTGTTGAACTAAGGTCAGCAGAGCCTCAGAGGACGGGATCGCACTCAACGCACTGGACAGACCCGACGGCTCTCTTGCCGAGAGATGCGCGTTTCCTCTTGCCGCTGAGGCCGCAGTCCCCCTCCCTCTGGCGCTTAACGCGCTTCTTCTCCTTCTCCTGCTCGCGCGTGGCGAGCTCAGCCTTGCGCCAATCGCTCGTCTTGCCCTCGGGAAGGTCGAGCTGGAGGAGCTTGCCGGCGACGCGCTCCTCGGCGACTTCTGGCGGAATCGCAAGCTCTTGGAGATAAGGACGAGGTGCTAGAGCGTCCTTGGGATCAACCTGCAAGCGTGTACGGAGGGTGAGCACCCGGGGAATCGCCTCGACGAGCTTCATCTCCTCGACTCCGCCCATACGCGACGACAAGCTAGAGCGCAGGCCAAAGGGCGCCTCAGCCCTGTTGAGAGATCTGTGGACGCACCCGTCGCTTCGCACTTGGCGGCAGAGGCGCGTACGGGTCCCATGCCGATCGACGCTTCGACGAGGACGAGGCAGGCGCAGCAGACGCCCTCGCGCCGCCGAGTGCAGAAGCTGTAGTGAACATTGCTGCTCTCCCCGGCGTCACCGTGCTGCTGTGTGCGCCTCTAGCTGGCGGCGAGGGTACGGCGGAAGGCGACCGTGTCCGGCAACTTCGTCTAGCCGGAGTCTTTTGCTTCTGCCGCTGCTTCGTACGCTTAGCGACCGGATCTTGCGTCTTAGAGAGCTGCGATGGCCGACACAAGACCCCTTGCAGGCGTCCGCGTCCTCGAGGTACGCCCCTTCCCCTGCCCCTCTTCCCCACTTCGCGCTCATAAACTACTTCCAGCTTGCCGGCCTGGCGCCAGGCCCATTCACCGGCAGTAAGCTGCCTCACTGGTGACCAGGCAGCGACTACGCTCACCATCAACCCCTCACAGTGGTGCTCGCCGACTTTGGCGCCGACGTTGTCCGAGTCGACCGGCACGGAGACTCGTTCAATAGCGACACCCTCACGCGGTGCGTCGTGCTTCTCCTTCTCACAGGTCTCGCGCTGAATGTTGGCGCTACGAACAGAGGCAAGCGGTCTATCGCAGTCTCGCTCAAAACGACAAAGGGCATCTCGCTCATCCGGACGCTGCTCGAGCGTCCTAGCGAGCACAACAAGGACAAATGGCGTGCAGACGTCCTCATAGATCCTTTCCGGCCGGGCGTGCTCGAGCGCCTCGGACTCGACCCGGTCCAGCTGCTTAGAGAGAACCCACGCTTGATTATCGCTCGCTTGACCGGCTTCCGGCGTGATGGTGCGTCGACTGTCCAATGCAATCAAGTCGTCGCGCTGACAAGATGATCCGGTTAGGACCTTACGCCAAGATGGCCGGGCACGACATCAACTACTTGGCGCTCACGGGAGTGCTCTCCATGCTCGGACGCAAGGGGGACAAGCCGTACTTCCCGGCAAACCTGCTGAGTATGTTCACGCTTTTCTTCTAAGCCCATGTCCTGCGCCCTGATGGCTGTGCGTCACAGCCGACTTTGCTGGTGGTGGACTCATGGCGGTCATCGGCGTCCTCGCATCGCTCATTGAGCGGTCGAGGAGCGGGAAGGGCCAGGTGGTCGAAATTGACATGGTGCGTGGCTCTTCACGCGACGATGTAGAGTCCTGGCTGATGTCAAGGTTTCCTCAGGTCACGGGCACCCGCTACGCTTCCATTTTCCCTCTCACTGTCGCTCGCCCAAGCTCCGGTTTGCCCGTGTGGAACGAGCCCCGCGGCGAGAACTTTCTGGACGGTGGAGCACCCTGGTACGAAGTGTACGAGACGAAGGACGGGGAGTACATGAGTATTGGCGCGATCGAGAACCACTTCTACAGCTCGTTTCTGTGAGTCCGGCCACGCTTTGCTTTGCCTTGTCCCGACACTCACGAACGATCCGCTCCTGTTTGCAGCAAGATCTTCCTCTCCTCTCTGCCGGCTACACACATCCCGTCTCCCCCGCCCTCTGCGTCTGACCAGCTCGACCGCTCAACCTGGCCCGCCCTGACGGCCTTCCTCGCCGCCGGCTTCCGCACGAGGACGCGCGACGACTGGACTAGCATCTTTTTGGGCACCGACGCATGCTGCGTGCCCGTGCTGAACCGGCACGAGGTCGACGCGCACGGCCGCGGTCCGGGCGAGCCCGGCAGGACGCTCAGCGACGAGGTTGCGCAGGACGGCGGCGGCGTGCCCGCTCCCGCGCCGAAGCTTGTGCGCACGCCTGCGCAGGGCGAGCATGGCGAGTCGCTGCTCATGGTGCCGGGAAAGGACACGGCGGACGTGCTGCGGGACGCCGGACTGGAACACGAGGTGCAAGAGCTGGTGAGGGCGGGAGCGGTGAGCCTTGCGGAAACAAAGGCAAAGCTGTAGAGCAATTGGCGGTGGCAAAGATATTCCGTGCGAGCTTGACTCGCTCTGGAGCGGAAGAGGGGAGAAGAAAAGCAGACACGGCTATGGTGAGTTCACGAAGGTCTGAGTGAGCACAGCTGGTCCAGGTCGTCATCCAAGCGGCATCCAGAGCGTTCCTCGCAATGGCTGCCGCTGTCAGCATGCGATGTGGTGACAACAGCAATTGCGCAATGTGTATGCACACGCGTCGGTGCCACCTATACTTAGCCCGGTTAGCTCAGTCGGCAGAGCACCAGACTCTTAATCTGGTGGTCGTGGGTTCGAGCCCCACATTGGGCGAAGGTTCGCACTTTTGCCTCGCGTTGCCGTCAGAAGCTAGGTGACAGCGCACAGGCCTCAAATTCTTTTGCTACGATCCCCCCCTCTGCGGTGTGCACCGGACGAGCCGGACAGCATTTCTCCTTTTCACCGCTTGCCTCGCTCTGGGGCGGACGTCGAGCGACCGCGGTCTTCGCCCTTCCCTTGGCGCCCTTCCGCACGCCCCAAAGGTTCAGCAGGCCCCGGCCTGGCACGCCTTGCGCTTACAATCAGTATCTCACAAGATGTCCGTCTGAGTGCGCTCTACATGACCGGGCTGGCAGGGACTTCCGACGTCCAGTTCAGCACTATTTGGCGCAGGACGCCTTTCTCCTCTTCAGGGCAGTAAAAACCTGGCAGCACTATGCATCTTACACAGCAACAGGTCAGGAAGGCGCCATCTCTAGAGAGGCAGGACAATGGCCGCCGAGAGAATAGGTAACACTGGCCGGACGTTGGAAAGTTGAAGAAGGCGGCAGCTGCACTGCATGGCAGGTGCATCTGGCGGCACCGTGGCCTGCTTCTGGTGATTTCCCGCCTCTATAGCACCGCTACAAGGCTTCAACGGCTAAATGTCGTGAATGCCCGTCAACCTTCTCAACTCACGAAAGCTGCAAGAGATGGGCTAGAATGTGCTTTTCGCTCCTTCTCATGCGGCAGAGTGCAGCTATGTGTGTCCAGTCACTCTGGTCGGCTCCAAAGCGGAAGGAGGATAGGAGTACAATGCAGCGAAACGGTCAGTAACGGGGCACAGCACCAAAATCACTCTAGCACCTTGCTGACAACAAATGGTGCCCACAGGTCGGTCTTTCATAGCCATACATTGTTAGTGAAGGCCAAAGTGTACCCTCAGACGAAGGGTACACAGCAGAGGAGGAGCCACAGACCGGAAGAGCCTAACCTGCCTTGTTGCCGCCGCTCACACTGCGCAAGCACTGGGCGAGTCTACCTGCAGCAAGCACCCTTCCACCGACCTCTTTGGCATTGCTGGATAGCAGGACACTTCTAGAGGATGTCAGACACGAAAAGCAAGCGGAGCCTGGTCTGTTGAAGGCCTTTGCCGGGGGAAGCCTCCACTGGCACGGCATCCGAGCTGGAGATGGCTGACGCTGAGGAGGAGACAGACCGGAGCATGGACAAGCGCAGGTAAAGAGCGCAAAGAGCGCAGTAGGCGGTCGGACTGCTCGGACGCAAAAAAGAGGACGCGCCCAATGTGGGGCTCGAACCCACGACCACCAGATTAAGAGTCTGGTGCTCTACCGACTGAGCTAACCGGGCGAGTGAGTGCATGCACCCGCTAAGTGCGTTTATAGACGCCAATGGCTCTGGTGCGCCAGGGCACGAGATACAGGTCCTTTCGCCAGACCAGTGCACGAAGAGATCCTCGTTCTCTCGACTTTGAAGCACAGGCGCTCCACCAAACTGGCGTCGGCCGCGTGGTCGCCCTCATCTGATCGAGACTCGCGAGATGAGGAGGCGCAGGTTCTCGCTCGCTCTCACAGTCTTGCCCACCTCCGCTGATGCAGACGGCAGCTCGACCGCCGCCACCGCCACGATCGTACACGGAGACTGTGCAAGCCGACGTTGTTGATGCCACTTCGTCGCTTCTCCATCTCTCGCTCGGCACCGCCTCTCCACCGCACAACTCGTCCCGGACTCGCCCTCGCAGCGATACAGCGGGAACGACTGACTCGCGAGGACCGAGGCGGCGCCACAGCGCGCAAGATATGAGGGTCCCTCCTGCGCTGGAAGGGAGAGCGTCGGAGGATGTGGGGAGTGTAGCTGGGCCGACGGGCGGTGCGAGCGAGGGGCGCCGGGGCACTGCGACTGAACAGGCTGGCGCAGAGCACTTGATGGTGCCGGCTGTCTCACCATACCCGCTGCGGCGAGCCAACAGCGCCGATCTGTTGGTCCGGATGGACGGGTCAGGCGACGAGGACGACACTGTGGACGGAGCGGGCTTTAGCAGCGACGTCCGTTGCAGTTCTTCATGACTCGCCGGTGCTTTGCTGAATCACCAGCGCCTGCAGGATGAATCCTTTCGCTTTCGGCCGCCATCTATCGCTTCAACGACGACCTCGCAGCGCTCATCCGTACGCTCGAACCCTCCTCTGCTCATGCGCAAGGCTTGCTGACAACACACGCATCAGAGACGAGGCGTGCGGGTGGAAGACTGGACGGAACGGCAGTCGACGGGTTTCGTACGAGATGTGCGTGCTGGTTCTTCCGGTTTGTTGGTATGTCCCGCGCTGATCCGCGCTCTCTCAGGTACGGGTACCGAGCTACCATGCCGTTGGTTCGGAAGGGAGCGGCTTTGTGGTCTTTGACATCCAGCTCGAGACGATCCCGCTGGGCGGGCAGGCTCAGGTGTGTTTCGACCCGTTCCTGTCACTTGCCGCCCACACTGCTTACCGAGCTGTCTCGCAGGGTACGAGCATACGCATCCACAAGAGGTACTCAGCGTTTGTACGATTGCGAGGCGACCTGCTCAAGTCGGATCCTCGTTTCCACCGCCTCGTTCCGCGGTTGCCGCCCAAGTCTTCTTTTGGTGCGGTCCTCTCGGCTCTAGCGCCTCTTGTCGCCTCTGACGCATCCACGCGCAGCCAAATACCGCCCGTCCTTCCTTGACCGGCGACGACAGCATCTCGCCTGGTGGTTGTCGTGCGTCTTGCTGCACCCGGTCGTCGGAGGTTCGCCCATAGTGCGGCAGTGGGTGTTAGAATAGACCGTGTAGTGTACAGGCTACCCATAGTCGCTGTTGTTGCCACGAGTATCGCGTCTGCGTTCCCCCTCTCGGCGTGGGCGACGAGCGCGTCGCGTCAAGACGCGACTGGTGCTCGCTTCCGCCAACCTCGCCCGCGCACGCTGTGGCCGGCAGAGGCGTGCACGAGCTACTCGCAAAGCTAGCACACGCTCGCGACGCGTAGATCGCTGACCGGCAGCGCCTTCCGGACCTTGCCGCCTCTTCTCCGCCATCGACTTGACTTCGCGCCTCTCCCGCCAGCCTCACGATCCGCCCATCATGTCAGCTGCACGCGCAGCGCGCGAGAAGATGGCCGCGCTCAGGGAGGCGCGCGCTTCGGGAAAGCGCAATTACCAGGTCCGTCGGCAGCCGCTCTGTCGCCCTCGACGCGCTCTTCGTCTGACGCTTTGGCTCTCTCGCACGAACAGCTCAAGGCGCAGGACGACGTGTACGATGAGGTCGACGAGGACGTCTACCGCTCAGTCGTCCGCGGACGCTTGATGGAGGACGACTTCATCGAGGAGGACAACGGCGTGAGCGGTTACGCCGACAACGGGATGGACGAGTGGGACCGCAGCGCGAGCGAGCACGGCGACGACGACAACGACGACGAGAAGGGTGCGCTGTCCTGCAATTTTCCCGGGCGAGGCGGAGCTGACCCTTTCGCTGCGCAGACCGCAAGAAGGAGGAGCGCAAGGCGGCAAAGGAGAAGAAGGAGAAGCAGCTCAAGGCTGCCGCCAAGAAGCGCGCAAAGGAACGCGTCGAGATCGCCGAAGGCGCAAACCCCTACCTCAATCCGTCGCGGCAGAGCAAGGGTCTTCCGCTGCAGGAGCACGAGGACGACTTCATGGCGAGCCTTCTCGGCGACCTTGAGGGCAAAGCGGAGATCAAGAAGACCGAGTCGCCTCGGCCTGCGCAGGTGCCGACTCGGCGGACCAAGCCGTCTCTCGTCAAGTCCGCCGTGACCGGTTCGAAGCGCTTTGCCGACATCGACGCCAGCTCTTTCCGCTCCAACAACAACTTCGCCTCCTCCTCCGACTTCGCTTCCGACCCACTCTCGTCTGACCCCGGCCTGACGACCACCGCTCCGTCTAGCGACGGCTTCGACGGCATCGCGAAGAAGGCTCGCTTCGACGCCGCCGTCGATGCACTCGACAATGACCTCGGCGGCATGGACCCGCCGATGTTCGACAGTGACTTTGCACCGCACGTGGCTCCGCTCGGCGAGTCGAACAAGACGAACGAGGACGTCAAGATGGAGGATGACGAGGATGACCTGTTCGTCAAGCCGTCTGCCGTGGTCAAGCCGAAGGGCCCGGCGCAGCGGCGACAGCTCGTCAATGCCGGCGCAGTCAAGCCGCAGGCGCCCAAGCCGGAACCGAAGGACGAGGTCCTTCCCGCCTTCGAGGACCAGAAGCCGAAGCGCAAGGGTCTCGACTGGCGCACGGCGACGACCGGTCTCCTCAGCGCCAACGCGTCTCTGCTCAACAATGCGGACGCCACAGACGACGCGGCCGCCTTCAACGAGGATCACAAGAATGTCATCAGCACCACGTCGATGCGCGCTCCCGCACAGCAGGCAAAGGCGCTCGAGGCCGACGGCTCGCTCCGCTTCTGGTGGTTCGACTACGACGAGCCCTCGCCCGGCGTCGTGCGCCTCGTCGGCAAAGTGCGCGTGCAGGGCGAGACGGTCCGCGTAGCCAGCAGCGTCAACAAGGCCAAGGTCGAGAAGGACGTGCCCAAGTATGTGAGCGCGACGGTGATGGTCAAGAACATCAAGCGCAAGCTCTACGTCCTGCCCAAGTCTAAGACCGAGTGTGCGTCAAAGCTCTTGATTGATGACTTCGACGAGCTGACCCGCTTGCGGTTGTACAGACTATGGCGGCGATGTCGACGACGAGGACAGCGACGATGAGGGTGACGAGCTCCCGTTCGACGACGTTGAAGGCGACTTTCTCGATGACGCCAAAGGCAAGTGGAACTTGCAGAACGTGTCCTGCACGCCGGGCTACGTCAAGCGACAGTACGCGTTCGGCGTTAAGGGCGTCCCGCGCAAAGAGACGAACTGGCTCGAGGCGACCTGCGACTTTCCTAGTGCGTACTCCGCTAGATTCTACGCTTTACGACGCCGTGCTCATGTGTCGCTACCGTGCAGTCGGCAAGCGCAATGAGGTCGACATCCCCGTCGACGCTGCCGGCGAGCAGTACTCGCATGTTTTCGGCTCGACCGCGACTGCTTTCGAGCGCCTTGTCGTCGATCATAAGATCATGGGCCCGTGCTGGCTCAATCTCAAGTCTCCCAAGATCAACAAGGGCGATGCCGTGCGTCTGGCTTTCCCCTTCATCAGCGCTGGCCAGCTCGTTGACCCGTGCCCCTTCCGAAGTACTCGTGGACGAAGCTTGAAGCTGAGATCGATGAGAAGGACGTCTCGCCATTCGCGCCGACCGACGCGACCGCGCCGAAGGATGTCCCTCGCCTGACCATCCTCAGCTTGAGCTCGCGGACCGTTGTCCACCTCAAGGACAACAAGCGCGAAATCGTCTGCGCAGCAGCACGGGTCTGGGAGCATGGTCAGTCACCGCACTCCTGCACTCGGATGCATCGGCTGACTTCCGCCCGCTCGTACAGTCGACATCGACGACCCGACCCCGATCGAGCACCAGGGCTCCTCCGCCAAGGTCTTTGTCCGCAACCTCTTCACCGAGTTCCCGGCCGGCTTCGAGCAGATGGCAAGGCAGCAGAACTCGGGCGCGACCATCGGGCTCTTCAAGGCTGAGCGGCCGCTCCTCGTTCAGCTTCTCGGTGCGTCTGCGTCGTCAGTCTCTCGACGAGACACGAGTTGACGAAGTGCTGTGCGCAGACTACATCACCCGGCATGACCCGGATGTCATCGTCGGCTACGACTTCAGCCAGCTTGACCTCGACGTTCTCCTCAACCGGCTGCGCGATCTCAAGGTCGACAACTGGTCGCGCGTCGGCCGCTTCCGCGTCAAGGGCGACAAGTGGCCCATGCTGCGTTCGGGCCGCAATACCGGCCTCCTCGCGGGCCGTCTTCTCGTCGACCTCACGAGCGACGGTTCCAAGGTGCGCCTCGGAGCCCTCGATTCGATGGCGCGTCGCCAGCTCACTGACACGGTACCTTTAGTCTCTGATCGACTCGACGACATGGTCGCTGACCGAGATGAGCGAGACGCACCTCGACATCGCGCGCGAAGACATCGACCCCGAGGACACGCCAAAATACTTCGACAACGTCCACTCGTCGAGCAAGCACCTGATGCACTTTGTCATGCTCTGTCTCGCCGACTGCTTCCTCCAGATGGCGCTTACGGCCAAGGTTCAGGCGCTTCCGCTCACACGGCAGCTCACCAACCTCGCCGGCAACTGCTGGTGCGTCCACCTTGGCCGACAGCATACGAAGGGCGCTCGAGCTCACCTTCGGACATGTCTCGCAGGAACCGTACTCTCGCCGGCAACCGTGCCGAGCGTAACGAGTACATTCTGCTGCACCGCTTCCACGAGATGGGCTACATCGTGCCGGACAAAATCTCGTCGTGGGAGAAGAAGGCGCAGATCGTCAAGGCCGACAAGTCGAAGAAGAAGAAGGCGCGCGCCGACCAGAATGAGGACGAGCCCAAGGTCGAGGTCAAGCGCGAGAAGTTCAAGGGTGGTCTCGTCTTCGAGCCCGAGAAGGGCCTGTGGGACCGCTACATCCTCGTCATGGACTACAATTCGCTGTACCCAAGTATCATCCAGGAGTTCGACATCGACTTCTCGACGATCGACTGGACTGCCGACGACGTGCGTCTTTCCCTCAGCCCCGTTGAATACATGCTCACGATCCTTCGTCCGACAGGCCGAGGACCTTGACAAGATGCCAGACCGTGCACCGTGCGAGGGCGAGCCGCAGGGCATTCTCCCACAGCTTATTGCCTCGCTCGTCGCTCGTCGCCGAATTGTCAAGGGCCTCATGAAGGACAAGACGGCTTCCATTGCCAAGCTCAAGCAGGTGCGTATTCCGGGCGGCATGTCTTCTCGAGTTTCTGATTGACCTTCTCGTGCACTCTGCAGTACGACATCACCCAGATGGCGCTCAAGCTCACGGCCAACTCGATGTACGGCTGCCTGGGTTACGAAGGTTCCCGCTTTTATGCCCGCCCGCTCGCCGCCCTCACCACGTTCAAAGGTCGCGAGATCCTGACGCGCACCAAGGCGGACGCTGAGGCCATGTCGCTCAATGTGTGTCACTTCTGCTCCATGTCTTGACGCTGGACGCTAAACTCCATTTCGCGCAGGTCATTTATGGTGACACCGACTCCGTAATGATCAACACGAACCAGACGGACTACGCTGCCGCCCTCCGGATCGGCGAGGAGTTCAAGAAGGTCATCAACGAGAAGTACAAGAAGCTCGAGATCGACCGCGACGCCGTCTTCGAGCGCATGCTCCTCCTCAACAAGAAGAAGTACGCTGCGCGTAAGGTCGAGGATGACGGCTCAGGCCGGCCCGGCGACATCACGACCGAAATCAAGGGTCTCGACATGAAGCGTCGCGAGTTCTCCAAGCTGTCGAAGGATGCGTCCAAGTGCGCCCTCCCGCTCGTGCTCCTGCTGCGCCTTGATTGACCTGCTAACCTCCGATAGGGACGTGCTCGACATGATTCTCTCGGCCAAGGCGACGGAGACGGTCGTTGAAGAGATTCACGAGTACCTCTTCGACCTTGGAGAGAAGATTCGCGGTGGTCACAAGCACCTCGACGACTACATCA
Organism: Rhodotorula paludigena; assembly: GCA_036244875.1. NCBI lineage: Eukaryota > Fungi > Basidiomycota > Microbotryomycetes > Sporidiobolales > Sporidiobolaceae > Rhodotorula > Rhodotorula paludigena. Next base: position 884,749 of record BQKY01000006.1, read on the forward strand.
TCCACAAGGTGCGTCTCGACGCCTCATTTCGTGATGAGTCGTTTGTGCCTGTGCTGACCCGTGCATGCGCTGCAGCGTCTTGGCAAGAACCCGGAGGACTATCCCGACGCCAAGTCGCTCCCGCACGTCCAAGTCGCGCTCAAGATGAAGGCGAAGGGCCTGTCTGCCAAGTCGGGCGACGTCATTCCCTACATATTCTGCGTGCCGCCCAACGGCGAGACAACCAAGACGGCTCAGGCGGCAAACGCTCATCACCCGGACGACGTGCGAAGGCAGGGCTCGACGCTCAAGATCGGTGCGTCTGATGCGCTCTTTGACTCAGACTGCGGCTCATCGCGCTTGCTCTTCGCAGACTTCGAGGTCTACCTCTCGACGCAGGTTCTCCCGCCTATTGAGCGTCTCTGCGAGCACATCGAGGGAACGGAGAAGGCCCGTCTCGCCGAGTGCCTTGGTGCGTCTTCACGACACGCCCCGTCGCCAAGTGGAGGTGCTCATCATTTTGCACTCGCGCAGGTCTTGATGCCCTGCGCTTCAAGTCGAGTTCGCTGGACGTGCCGGAACGCGAGTTCAAGACACTTCAGTCACAGATCTCGGATGCGCAGCGCTTCGCAGACGCCGAGTCGTTCCGCATTCGATGCCGTGCATGTGGCGCAGAAGCGGCTTTCGACGGTGGGATCGGCGAGAACAAGGTAAGCGGCGCTGTCCGCGTTTTTGTCGCGAATGCAGCTGAAATAGCGCCACTTGCAGGCCGGCCTCCTGACCGAGCACGGGTTCTTCTGCTCAAATATTGAGTGCCAAGCCCCGCTGTCGACCGCTTCCCTCGCGACTCAGCTCGACATTCAGTTGCGTGCATTCGTCACCAAGTTCTACCAAGCTTGGATGGTTTGCGACGAGACAACCTGCGGCAATCGGACGCGCATGATGTCCGTGTACGGCAAACGGTGTCTCGTCGCGGGCTGCCGCGGTGCCATGCACTTCGAGGTGAGGAGACTTCTTTTCGCTGCACCGAATCCCCGCTGACCGTTCATGCATCCTGCCGCAGTACTCGGACGCCAAGCTGTACGACCAGCTCCTCTACTTCGACTCGCTCTTCGATGCGGAGAAGGCGCTGGCCAAGGTTGCTGGTACCGGCCAGCACGGTGGGTCGTACAAGCCTTCTTTTGCGCCTTCCTCGCTCACTAGTTACTTCTGCAGAGGTGGTTCGCAACCGCGTTGAGGCGAACAAGCCGGTGCTCGATCAGCTCCGCAAGGTCATCACCAAGCATCTCGAGAAGAACGGTCGTCGCTGGGTTTCGATGGAGTCGCTCTTCTCGTTCATGCAGGTCCGCGCATGACCACTCACTTCCTACTCTTTCCCTCGTCTTTGTGCTTAGGCTTAGTCTTCTTCGTGTGTAGATTGCCTCGCTCGCCATCGTTGTTTCTGTAGACCGCTGCAACCTTATTCCTTTACTCTCGCCAGCCTCGCCTGGCGCCTCGCTCGATGCATCCCTCGTCCAAGACGACTCGGCGCGACGGTCCGCTCGCATTGAGTCTCGAAAGCCTGGCTGGAAATGCACGCATCGATGAGGTGAGAGCGGCATCGCCTCGGCGTTGCGTCGAAGCAAGCGCTTATCCGTACGCACCATTGAGCATGGAGGGCGTGGCGAGCGAGCGTTGGCGAACACCAGTCATCAGCCAAAACCGTGACGTCTGCACGCGCGAAATCGCGCACGGGAACGTGAGCGGTGAAGGTTGATCTGGGACACGATCCAGCAGCGCAAGCAGAGACGGAAACGAAGGCGCTCTCATTCTCGAGGGAGGGGACAGTGACGCGGTCAGGTACGAGTAACGCGCGCGCGTGTGGATTGCACGGCACCGAGTGCGAAAGGGGTAGAGGAAAACAACAGGCGAGGCGAGATGCGGCGGGAAAGACGAACGACGACCAGGGAGCAACCTCCTCCCTCCTCCTCCTTCACGAACCAGACTGCTTCGACGTGCAGTACTCACATGCCAAAGCCGTAAAGGGTCTTGCCGGCGCGCTTGAGCGCTGCATCACGGAGGAACGAACGCAAGTCAGCACGATGCTCGAATCCTCGGAGCCGGAGCAAGGTCAGGACAAGAGACGCACCGTAGACAACGTCGAGCGAGGTGACCGTCTTGCGCTTGGCGTGCTCGGTGTAGGTGACCGAGTCGCGGATGATGTTCTCGAGGAAGATCTTGAGGACACCGCGCGTCTCCTCGTAGATGAGGCCCGAGATACGCTTGACACCACCACGGCGAGCGAGACGGCGGATGGCGGGCTTGGTGATGCCCTGGATGTTGTCACGAAGCTGCGAGGTGGGGGACGAGGGTCAACACGACTGAGCGATGACAGCGACGCGGCGGAGCAGGGACGCACAATCTTGCGGTGGCGCTTGGCGCCGCCCTTGCCGAGACCCTTGCCACCCTTGCCACGGCCAGACACTGCGGAAAGTGGAGGAGAGCGAGCGTCAGTCGAGGGTTGCTCCAATCCGAGCGACAAAGACGAGCACCGCGCGGTGACTCGGCAGGAGTGGGTGGCGAGTGGACAGTGGAACGCACTGTTTAGTTGAGAGTTGTTGAAGTGGTGGTAGAGAAGAAGACGCGAGGTTGCAGTCGCCGAAAGTCGAGGCGAAAGCGGGTGCGAGAGCGAGTGGGTGGTAGGAAGAAGAGAGGCGAGGCGAGTACGACGCTCGCTGTACAGGCGCACGCTGGCCGTGCGTGTTTGCGCCGCCCGCGCGGGGCGACGCCGTTTTCGCGCGCACCGGCCGGCTGAGACACTAGGCGGCGGCTGAGACACCTAGGCGATTCTGCTCTCGCGCGCGCAAACAAGGCGCTCGCCGTCTGCGCGGTCGGCGCTTGCGTCCCTTCCCTCCCTTTCTGTCCCTTCCCCCAGCCCGAGATCCTCCTCGCCGCACCCCTACCCACTAGCAATGGCCCGCACCAAGGTGAGCCCTGACCCCGGCTTGTCGCCCTTGCTTGTCGTCGTTCAACTCCGGCTCACCCATGACCCTCCCGCCCACAGCAAACCGCCCGCAAGTCGACCGGTGGCAAGGCCCCGCGCAAGCAGCTCGCCGCCAAGGCCGCCCGCAAGTCGGCGCCCGCCGCCGGTGGTGTCAAGAAGCCCCACCGCTACCGCCCCGGTACCGTCGCGCTCCGTGAGATCCGTCGCTACCAGAAGTCGACCGAGCTCCTCATCCGCAAGCTCCCGTGCGTCGTGCTCTCTCGGGATCGTCGAGGCTGAACCGCGTCCTGACTCTCGCTCGCCCCCCTCGTGCAGCTTCCAGCGCCTCGTCCGCGAGATCGCGCAGGACTTCAAGACGGACCTCCGCTTCCAGTCGTCGGCCGTCATGGCGCTCCAGGAGGCTGCCGAGGCGTACCTCGTCTCGCTCTTCGAGGACACCAACCTCGCCGCGATCCACGCCAAGCGTGTCACTATCCAGCCCAAGGGTGCGCTCTCTCTCTATCGCCCCGATTGCCCTCGTGCAGGGTGCTGACCCGGCCTGCACTTCCACACAGACATCCAGCTTGCGCGCCGTCTCCGTGGCGAGCGCCAGTAGGCGTCTCGCGTCCCTCGCTCGCGTCGTCGCCGGCCTGGCTGTCGGAGGCTGTCGTCGCTCGTTGCCCCCGTCCACCCCCTTTCGTCTTTCGCCTGTTGTCATCCTTACCACCTGCACCGCTGCAACATACGTCTGCGCGCTTGATTATCCTTCTTCCCGTGCACCAGCGAGAGGGCTAGCAAGCCTGCGTGTGTACATGTTTCGCGCCTTCCGCCCTGCCGACGCTTCTACGCTAGCTCCGTTTGCCCTGCCACGGACTTGAGCACGCTCCTCTGGATAGACTGCTTGCGGTTCGAGGGTCCAGGTCGCCGCCGCGCCGCTGGGCGACGCTGCATACCCAACCTTCTCAACCTGCACTCGGTCTCGGTGCGTTGCAGGCTAGGGCCGGAGACTTGCTAGGCGGTGTTCGATCTGTGTGACCATGTGGGCTGCAAAGAGAATCGCGCTAGGTCGGTCAGAGTCGCTTTCGACGACGAGGATGGGCGAGATTTGCGGCGAGGAAGCTCTTTCGTGTCTCCTGCAGAGCCATCCGCCGATTGGTCCACCTGGCCCGAACATCCTGACCGCTTGGCTCCTCCAAAAGAGCCTTCTGCGCATCACTCGGCATCGAGGCCTATCGAGGCGATGCGCGTCAATGCAGTGCCTCTCATAGACGCAAGGCAGAACCGCGCCTCCAACTCGCCCGGTTAGCTCAGTCGGCAGAGCACCAGACTCTTAATCTGGTGGTCGTGGGTTCGAGCCCCACATTGGGCGTGTCCTTGGTTTTTTTTTTGGGCCGACCGTCCAGTGCGCTCCTTGTGGTCTGTTTTGCGCTTGTCAGTGCCTCGCTGAGGCCGGGTAGACTTCCGGATGTGCGGAAGGCGCGAAGGCTGCAGGCACCGATCTCCCGGCGAGTGTGCGACTCGCGGCAAGTGCCACACCGCCAGAATGGCACGTGCAATCCTACCCGTCCAGTGCACAGGAGAGAGACACAAGGGCAGCAAAAGGACGCGAGATGTGAGAGCGCTTTGCCGGCCGCGCGAGGTTGGCGCGAAGCAAAAGAGAGAACCTTCGCCCAATGTGGGGCTCGAACCCACGACCACCAGATTAAGAGTCTGGTGCTCTGCCGACTGAGCTAACCGGGCTAAGTATAGCCTCTGCCCCTGTCCTTGCCAATAGGATCCTACTCAAGACTGTTCGATGAAACCCGAAGTGGACCGGCGAGAACGGGATCTGCAGCTGTCCTGTATGTCTAGAAATGCTGCAGACAACACGGGCGGTCTTACTGCAGGCATTGAATCAGCGCCAGGTCGCCACACAATCGCCACACTTGACTGCGGACGAACGCAAGACGAACGCGCAAGACGAACGCGAAGATGTGATGTATTGTCAATGCAGAAGAAGATCTATGGACCAGAACGTGGTGAATGCGTGCAGAGTGATACACAACAAGCGAGCAGATTTCTATCAAAGAGAGGCTTTTTCAGGCCGCGGTCTTTCCTTCGCGCTTCTTCTCCAGCGCGCGGCCCTGCTCCCGCGCCCGCTCCTCGGCTCGCTCCTTTGCCGCTTTGAGCCGTGCGGCCCGCTCGGCACGCCACTTCATGCCGTGACGCCATTCAAGGAGCATGAGCGGAATGAAGAGACAGTTGATGAGGGACAGCATCGTAAAGCTCCAGCCTGTGTCGACGGCAGGGATCAGCACATCTCTGTTCTCGCCATCTGGCGATGATCAGGGCAAGCGCAAGAACGGGAAGTGCGCACCTGCGCCGAGGCGGTCCAAGAGAGGCTCGATGAAGCCCGTCCCTGCTGCACCGAAACAGCATCGGATCAGGTTGTTGCTGTGCGGCAGGAGCCAATCAGTACGCGGGTCTGATTGCGCAGGCGAGAACCCAATGCGGGACGCACGCTGCAGTTGCCGATGCGCTCTGGCCCGGATACAGGTCGACCAGCAGCGTGCCAACGATGTTGAACACGGACGTGACTGAAAGTCCGACTGTTGCGGTAGCGGACAGTCAGCGAGTACTCCACCCTCAGGCATACATCAAGGACGCACTGATGAACTGCATGATGAGCGGCACCGAGATGTGCACGCCACGGTCGACAACCCAGCCGTATACGATTGTCGCAGCGACAAGCAGGAAAAAGAAGTACGCTGCGTTGACAGCTGTGAGCGCGTGGCACACGAGGCTGAACGGCAAGGAATAAGCAGAGACGCACGCATGGATCGCAGCCGCGCCTTCTCGATGGGAAACGCAGACAAGTCATTCTGATCTTGACCCTTCTGCTGGCGCTTCTGCTCTTCGAGGCTGATTCCCTCAGCAAGCTTTTTGCGCTCGACCTGCTGCCGCACGTGCTTGTAGTCGGCCGTCATGCGCGGGCCGCCCGTGAAGGTGGCAAGGAGGCAGCCGACACCGTTCGCAAGGAAGCACAGGCCGAGCTCCGTCTCGTTCAGGCCATAGGTGTCCTTGAACACCGAGCCGGTCGAGGTCGTCACGGTGTAGAACAGACTGTGGCGGCATGACAGGGTAAGGGGCCATCTCGGCGACGCAGACAGGCAGAACAGCGTTGAGCCCAGCGTGAATGCACTGACGTGTACGTGATGGCATTGAAGACGAGGACACAGACGACGTCCTTTTCGCGGAACATTTTGAGCGGCGCGAAAGGTCTGACGTTCTTCCAGCCCTTCTGGGGCGGTTTCGCCGCCAGACTCGCCGCCTCGGCCTCCTCGTCGCGCGGCCTTGGCCGTTTGCGCTGCTGATGTTCGTGCCAGATCGAAACACCGGAGCGATTGATGCCGCGGGCGGGAATCGAGCCGTTGCCGACGAGCGAGCGGAGCGTTTCGGGGAGGAAGAGGACGAGGAAGACGAGGACGACCGCGCCGAACGCGAACAAGAACCAGAAGAGCGACCTGCAGAAGGTTGCGTCGATGCTTGTCACGCGGCAGACAATGACAACATACGCACTGCCAGCCGAAGTGGTCCGCCAACACACCCCCTGCGGAAGCATCGGTTGTCAGAAAACCACGGACACAGGGGACGGCAAAGCGATCGTACCGACAACGGGACCGATGCATGGACCGACCATGGGCCTGTTGGGGAAGGTGGGTGAGCAGCCTGCGGCCAGCTTGTAAGGCACTGCACAGCGCACCCGAGGCCGAACAGAGCCATAAACATGCCGCGCTCAGCAGGAGGCGCAATGTCGCCAATTGAGCCGGAGCCTATAGCGATGACGGAAGCTGATCCGGCGGCTTGGATGCAGCGCAAGACCAGGAGCAGGGCGTAGCTGTGCGTGTTGGCGAGACCGGCACATGCGCCGAGGTAGCTGTAATGCGTGAGAGGCCTCAGATTCAGCAAGTTCTGCACAGACACAGCTTTGCAGAGGCAAACGCACATGATGAACGTCAGGATGTAGACGGGGCGTCGGCCGAGAACATCGCAGATCGCGCCCATGAAGGACGGCGAGATGCCCTGAAAGATCATGTAGACCGTGACGGAGATATTGATGTCCTCCACGGTGGTCGACAAGTCGTCGGCGATGCTCGGGATGACGGGAAAGTAGATGTTGGCGGAAAGCGGACTGTACACCAGCAGTCCGTTGAGGTCGAAGGGGCGTCGAGCGAGGGGACGGGCCAAAGGATGGAGCACGGCGTTAATTGGAATGATGCACGAGACAAGACGGCACAGGAGGAGGCGGAGAAGGACAGGTCAGCTTGTCCGGTTGCTCGCGCGGAAGAGCGGGAGAAGGTTGCGCACGAGAAGAGGCCCGCGAGTGCGACCATGATGACGATGAACCACCGCATTCTCTGCGAGTGGATTGTGTAGGGCGGAGTCGCCAGCGTCCCGCTCGTCACGGCTCGTCGCACGACGGGGAGCTCGTCGTCTTCTGTCCGGCCACAGTTTGACCGGTTGTGTTGTGGCGCCGGGGCCGTCAAGTGCCCGTCTCCCCGCCACGCTGGATCTTCTGACGGTGTTCCGCTAACGAGCGTTGCTTCAGGGTCGAGTGCAGCATCGGCATGCGGTATGTTGCCCGGCGAAGACGGCGCAGTCGGCAGCGCTGGCACGTCGACGACGCTGCTCGAGACCGCGGGTGGGTGCGCCAGCGAAGGTGGGTCTGGCGGCATGCTCGCACCGCGTTCTCCCGGGTGAGTCGAGCGAGAGAAGCAAGCAGTCCGAGGGCCGCTCTCATCGCTCGGAGACTTGCCGTGCGTCTGCTAAATCCGGATGTTCCCTCGGCAAATTGCAGCGGGCTCTCTGCTGCATTCCCACGCACAGCGTGCAGATCCAGCAGTGTGTACGGTCGACTATCGGCGGGCGAGAGGAGAAGGGAAATGCACGACTGTGAGGAGTGGCGATTGATTCGGCATGCTCAGGGACAAATGAACAGAACCTGTCCCTAGTCTGTACGTTGAACATTCTTTGCACATTCAAGACAGCTCGCGTGTCGAGTCCGCGGAGTCCGATGCCGCGCCGAATCGAGCGGGCGCGAAGTTCGCAGGAAGTCTCCCCTTCCCCCCGCCCTCGCCCCTTGGATCGCTTGCCCGCACGACTAGACAGACGCACATTAGATCAGCGTACTCGCACCTGCCCCTCGCATTGCATCGCACCGCCTCTCGCAGCCCGACTCGTCCGGCCCCAGCTCGCACTCGCTTCCTCACACATCACGCCGCCTGTACACGCTCAGCAGCAGCTCAGACGCGAGCGTACCGCATCCAGCATCTGTCAAAAGCCTTCGTCCACATCTGTCGCTGCCCCCGCCGCCACCATGTCGTCGCGCTCCTCCCTCCTCTCGCAGAACTCGCGCCGTCGGGAGCCGTCCTTCCCATCGACCCAGACGCGCGGATCTTCCTCGCTGGCCGGACAAGTGCTCGGAGCTCCTGCTGCGCCCGCGGGCGACATTTGGGGCACGCCGCAGCGCAAGCAGGGCGGCCCGTCCCTCTCGCTCGCGCTCAACACGTCTCCGAACGCAACCATTGCCAAGGCACCCGAGGACGCCATTCACCCGCTCAAGTACACGTGGGACGTGTGGTTTGCGCAGCGTCAAGGTGGAACGAAGGGCGGCAAGAAGGACGAGCAGGGCAAGACGGCGAATAACGCGCAGAAGGAGTCGCGCGAGGACTGGGAGGGCGGCGTGGTCAAGCTGGGAGGCTTCTCCAGTGTGCGTCAATCTCAGCCATCATAATCCCCTCTGAGACGCTGAACGCACACGACCTCGCAGATCGAGTCCCTCCACCCATTCCTCGCCCACCTCGTACCCCCGTCCGCGCTCCCGGGTTCCGCGCACTCGACGCACATAATCTTCTCCCCCGACTCTCCCGACTCGCCTCCTCCTCCGTCCAACGTCATTTGCGACTACAACGTCTTCCGCTCGTCCATCGCACCCGCATGGGAGGACGCCGCGAACGTCGGCGGCGGACGTTGGGTTCTGCGCCTGCGCAAGGGCGTCGCAGATCGCGTGTGGGAAGAGGTGGTATATGCGCTCGTCAGCGAGCGCATCGGCGGCGAAGAGGAACGGGTCGGCGAGAAGGTCAACGGCGTCGTTCTTTCCGTCCGTAAGGACGAGGACATCCTCTCGCTCTGGGTGGCGCCCAGCTCGCGTGCCGAGCGTGACATCATCCGGTACATCCCTCTTCGTGTGCGAGCTCTACCACGGACCACAACTCATGCCATCGTTGCGATCACAGCGATGCCCTCCGCCTCGCCCTTTCGCCGCTCCTCACTTCTGTCTCCGCATCTTCCCTCCAGCTCGACTACAAGCCGCATCCCGTCACCGGTGGCGCATCGGCCTCGACGCCTTCGCGCTTGCAGGACCTGTCCGGCAATGGCGACTCGCCCTCGCCGCGACACCACCTGCGGCGACACGACAACGAGCGGCGATCGCACAGCGGCGCGCTGCGCTCGCGCGAGACGTCGACCGGCCCGGGCGATGAGCACGACCACCTGCGCCTCGGCGCGCTCGGCAGCGTCGAGCGCCGCAGCCACGGCGGCACCTCCCGCGGTTTCTCCTCGTATGTCTCGCGCGGATCGTCTGCGCTCGGTGGCAGTCCCGCGAGCGGCCAGACCGACGGCGGAAACGCGTTTGAACGCATTGAGCGGCGGGTGCGCGAGTCGAGCCCGGGCGTGATCGGTGGAGCGGCAGCAGTGGGAGGGGCGTTTGGCCGGGGGGTCAGGAGTCGCGAGTCGTCGATGCGTGCAGGCGACGACGACGCCACGCGATGGGGTCGCCTGTGAATCGCACCTTCACTTCCCCCTCACGCTCGCCGCGGTCGGCGTCGGACAGTTTCGGTTCCGCGCTAAATGATCGAAGCCGACCGACCGCGGCTTCGCCCGTCTTCGATTGCCTGTGTCTGTCTTCTCGCTTACGAGCTCGCTCTGTCGTTTCTCTACGCTTGCCTGTACGCTATGGCTGCACTCGCTACCGCCCTCTCGCCACGCCTTGAACTGGGCTCTCGGGCGCGTGCAGCACCTCGAGCGGCTGTCCCTGCACCGCCTCTTCCGCGCGTCGTCCCCGTCATCAAGAGCGAAGACGGCCGTGAACACTTCATCTTGCCGACCGTGACTCCCGAGGCGGAGGTGCACGAGTCGGGGTGGACGGTCAAGGTGGACCTCGAGGGTGCAGGCAGTGCGCGGCCTTGGAGGAGCGGGCAGTCGCTGCGTGGGAAGGTCACGGTTCAGCCGCAGGAAGGGCTCAAGCAGCAGACGGTGCACAGGTCTGTTGATGTGCCAGCCAGTCAGGTTGAATGACCAAGCTGACCCTCGCAATGCCCGCAGCCTTGTCGTGCGATGCTACTGGCAGAGCACCGTCATCTACACCACTTTCGCCTACGTCCATCCTTCGGCGGGTTCCGACCCTTTGTCGGCTGTCCCTATGTACAGTGACCAAGCCGAATACCACCGCGGCTACGCCCTCCCCGACGGCGAGGGACTCGACCTTCCCGTCGGCGACAGCCTCTCGGGCTCATCTCCCTCGACTCAGTCGTTCCCTTTCGCTTTCACTCTGCCGACCTCGACGCACTCGAGCTTCGCCAACCCCGCATGGTGCCCTCCCGCGTCGCGGACCGACCTGATGAAGCACGAACGCTGTCCACCTCCAACCTACTCTCCCGCCAATTTGCGCGACGGCTCGGTCGACTGGATCGTTGAAGTCATGCTGCGCACGTCCTCCACTTCGGGCACCTTCGACGAACTTCCTTCTTTTGATCCTTCGCCTGCGGCAAGCGGCGAGCTCTCGTCGCGTGGCTTGCTCCGCTCCACTCCCGACGTCCTCGTCAAGCGCATCACCTTCCCCTTTGCGCCGCACGATCGACACGTCGAGGACTACCAGAGCGCCTGGCATGATTCATCCAAGGCGACGGTTCCTTCGCTTGGCCGGGACCCGCGCGACGAATTGCTCGGGACGAAGCGTGTTGCGGAGGAGCCGGTGGACGAAGCGCGCACGGCACTCATGGAGGACGGGCGGTGGATGACATACTTCAAGGACGTCAGGGTTGGCAACGGGATGCGGAAGGCAAGGACGCTGCGGTGCGAGGTGCGCCTTGTCGTCTTCCTTCTCTCGGCGCCAGACTGACAATGTGGACTGGACAGGTGTCTTTACCTTTGCCGCTGCGCATTTCGCAGGCTGCCGAAGCGCTCCCGTTCATCCTCCACCTTTCGCACATTGTCCCGACCACCCCGTCGTCGCTCGTGCCTTCCTCGCCGTCCCGCCCCATCTTCGTCACCACCGTCACGCTCATTCTCTACGAGCGACTACTCAAACGCGGTGGATGCGCCGTTCAGCCGATCATGTCGCTTACCGAAGTGCACCGCGCCGAGATCCCGCTCGCCGACAACTGCGACGAAGGCCCGCTCTCACGCGAGAGCACCGCCTCTTCCGGCTTTGCGTCCTCGCCGGCGCCATCCGTTGCACCCTCGACGTCCGCATCAAGCAGTCTGACAAGCCGCCTGAAGCGCAAGCTCAGCCCGTCCGCCTCATCGGCACCCGTCTGCTCCCGCTCCTCTCTCAGGGCTTCGTCCGCGCCTCCGTCGCTCTCGCTCGCACCGCACGCCACGCACATCCTCCCGCTCTCGCTCCCGCTTGCGCCATCCGCACTCGGACAGACCTTCCGGCTCCCGCACCTCGAGCGCGAATACGTCCTGAGCATCTCGCTCTCGGGACGCGGGTTCGGCGGGCCAAAAGGGCAGGGCATCAGCGTCGGGCGCCTCCCTGTGCAGGTCGTTGCTGGAGACGAGGGAGCGGATGCGCAAGAGGAGCTGACGGAGGATGTGCAGCAATCGCGGGAGGAGGAGGAGGAGCCGCGCGAGAGGAGGACGAGGGAGAAGCTCCCATTCTATCAAGAGTTTGTGGAAGACGCAGCGGCGGCGGCGGCGGTGCAGCGGAGCAACGTGTAGCTTTGACAGACACTTGTTTTCACGTAGACTCGCTGATACCGGTGTCTCTCTCTCCCGGAGCGGACGATCGTGACGGCGCTGGACACGTTCGATACGAGACGATGCTGGCTTTATTCCGTGGAGCAAGCATGTCTGATACGCTCGCCCCTTTGCCCGTCATCACGAGATGAATGGACCTCAGCGTGCTTCCGCGTGCAGGTCTCCGACTTTTCCGCCCTCTCGACCTTCTTTCACTGGGCTCGACGGTGCGTGCGCTTGTGGATTCTGTGGCGTCACGACTTTGCGTCGTCTACGTAGGTAGCCTGACTAGGTACGACGACGCAATCATTTCGATCGCTGCACCGCCACGTCCAGCCAAACTTAGCCTGCTTGCTTCCCGCACTTCTCTCGCTCGTTCTGCTCTGTTGCATTGCGTCCCAGCTGCTGCACGCTGCACGCTCGACTCTCTGCGTCCAGCTGAGCAACTCGAGCTGCTCCCGCGCGCACACCGCTCCTCAGGCGCTTGCAGAATCTCCTAGCGACGTCAACAAGCAGCCTCCTCATTGAACACGCCACAGTATGTCTGCACACGGCGCGACCACACCGCAAGTAGGCAACACGGACCGCATGGACGGTGCACGCTCGACATCTCCAGACGGCGAGGCGGAAATGTTCTCCGCGTCGACGCGCACCACCGCCGACGAGGTCACCGAAAAACAGCATGGCCCGTTGCCGAGCGACGCCCAAACGCGCAGGCGCAGCTCGGCAGCTGTCACAATGGCGAACGATGTAGTTGGTGGCGGGGCGGGGAACCTGCGGGCGAGGAGTGCACGCTCCTCCCGTCGTGGGACGAGGGAGACTAGCGGCTCAGAGATGCCGCCGCTTCGACAGCGCCTTGTACGTCTATACTAGTGCATATATCACAGCGGACTGACGCTCTGCTCCGCAGACGGATCTCTTCGTGGCGGAGCGTCCCATCCGCAAGGAGCCGACTGTCGCGGACTCGCTCAAAGCAATCGTCTTCGCAAGCTGGCTCAACCTGCTGCTCGTATTCATTCCGGTCTGCGCCTTTGTGCTCCTTTCTGCCGCAGCACACCCAATACTGACCCTTGTCATCTCAGGTCGGCTGGGCGCTGCACTTTACCGATCAAAACGACACGAGTACGTTCTCCGGCCCATCGTTTGTCTTGCACCGCCGCAATCCACTGTGCGAGCTCTCTTTGCCCGAGATGCAATCACTGAACCTCGCGTGCTTGTGCAGTCGTCTTTGTCTTCACGTTTCTCGGTCAGTCTTGGGGATCAAACAACTAGACGGTCACGACACAGCTGACGGTCCAGAATTCGGACGTACAGCCGTCATCCCGCTTGCGAAGCTTCTTGGATTCGGTACAGAAGAGCTCGCTATCCGAGTCGGTCAGACTCTCGGCGGCCGTGCGTTTTCCTCAGAGGAAATTGAACTGCGGCGCATGACTGATGTGCGGATTTGCAGTCATGAACGCCACTCTTGGCAATGCCGTTGAGCTCATTGTCGCAATCATCGCTCTGGCGAAGTGCGAGATCCAGGTCGTGCAGTCCTCCCTGCTCGGGTCCATCCTGAGCAACCTGCTTCTCGTCTTGGGAATGTACGATACGGTCCTTACGGCATCAGGGCTTGCAGGCGTTGATCTTTTCTCTTGCCAGGTGCTTTTTTGCTGGCGGTGTGCGTTTCTCGGAGCAAGGCTTCAAGGACACGGCTGCGCAGCTCAACTCGTCCCTCCTCGTGATCTCCGTTATCGGTTCAGTCCATTCTCATGACTGGTTGTGAGCAGCACAGTTCTGACCATGTTCTGCGCACATAGCCATCCTGCTCCCCGCTGGCTACAATGCTGCCTTTGCGGACAATCAGTCGCCGGAAATTGAGCGCGACCGTATCCTCAAGATGTCTCGCGGCATCTCGGTCATACTCCTTGTCGTCTATTTGGCGTACCGTACGTCTGAAGACCGTTCTTCAGGTCAACTTCCACACGAGGCGCTGACCACCTTCACGCCTATTTTCGCCCGCTTGGCGTCCTGCTTCACCCCATACCCGTTGCCAGTCTTCTTCCAGCTCTTCACGCACCAGCACCTCTACTCGGAAGGTCCAGTTGACCCGGACGACCCCGTTGTACGCGAAGGTCGGCCTGTGTGGGGACTCAAGAACCGTCGCGCATTCAAGGAGGCCAAGAGTGCTCGTCGGCCACGTCAGCTCGAGGAAGCTCGCGACGGAGAGGAAGAAGAGGAGGAGACACCATCGCTGAACAAGTGGGTGGCGCTTGCGCTCCTGGTCGTTGTTACGGTGGGTTTTCGTCTCTCCCAGTTGCAGCGCAGGTCGTGCAGGCTCGGTTCTCACGCCTTGACTGCTGCAGGTTCTCGTGGCCGTGACGGCCGAGTTTCTGGTTGACTCTATCAACGGCTTGACGGAACAACATCCGGAGATCAGCGTCGAATGGGTCGGCCTGATCCTGGTGAGCCCGGTTCTCGCATTTTCACCTACTTTGAGCTCATCTGATGACGGTGCAGCTTCCGATTGTGGGCAATGCCGCCGAGCATGTCACCGCAGGTCCGTCTCTTCTCCTCTCGGCATCCTGATTGCCGCAGACTTACGTTAACCTCGCACAGTCACGGTTTCGGTGCACGACAAGATTGATCTCTCGGTAAGCTCAATCGCTTCTGCGCGCAGCTGATAGACCGCTGACACCAGTCATGCAGATGGGCGTGGCCGTTGGCTCGAGCATCCAGATCGCGTATGTTGATTTGCACGGTTGCAGAGGGCAGCGCCATGCTGACACGTTGACAAATTCAGTCTCTTTGTCATTCCATTCATGACCGTCCTTGGGTGGATCATGGACAAGCCGCTTTCACTCCTCTTTGATCCGTTCGAGTCCATCGTGCGTTGCTCGACCCGTCGGGCGACGCCCTGTCTCCAAATAGGTTGCTTACCCTTTATTACTTGCAGAGCTTGTTCCTGAGCGTTCTTATCGTCAATTACACCATTTCAGATGGCCGCTCAAACTGGCTTGAAGGCTTCCTTCTCATGATGGTGCAGTTGCTCCTCTGGCGATTGGCTGAAGCGTCTGGGCTGATCGACTTTGCTTTCAGGTTTACATCATCCTTGCCGTCGCATTCTGGTACTACCCGGAGGGCGGCAGTCAGGCGTTCACCTGCTGAACTGGGCTCAAACCTTTCTCGTTCGTCTCCTCTCCGGTCCTACATACTGTATTTACCCGCCGTGATGCGCCGGCTCGAGACTGGCATTGACAGCACTATTCTGACAACGTTGAAAGCGCAAAAAGGAAATTGGAGCCTTGTCCGACAGCGAAAGGTGGCGCGAGTCTAGCCTGGAGGCTAGCGTCGCACCGCTGCCCATTCCTCGGCTCTGCATAAGCTCGTTAGACGCTGTAGTCCAGTGCGGTCTAGGCGTAAGACATCTAATGCTTGTTGGGAAGCCGGCAAGGAAGCGACGACGGCAGATGCACTCAATAGCTATATATCTGCAAGGTGGGCTAGTGCAACCAGATTGCCCGGTTAGCTCAGTCGGCAGAGCACCAGACTCTTAATCTGGTGGTCGTGGGTTCGAGCCCCACATTGGGCGCAGACTTGTTTTTGGCTTCCCGGCCGTCTGACAGCCCATTGCAACTTTTTGCCGCTTGCTGTTGCTCCGCTCCGTATGCTCCTTCAGGTATACCATGCTCAGCCTGCAGATTGTGGCAATGGCATCCTTGAACTTGCCTTTAAGTGACCAGGGCCCCAGGCTTCGCTTGCTCTTCCTGTCTGACAGGCCTCTGGACTGTCCAACCGCGGGCCGAGACATTCACAATTGCTAGAGCCTGCATGCTACAGCCAGACTTGCCTGCCGGGCGTGGAATTGAGACGGTGGCTGCAAAGAGGCAAGCCCTTGCGGCCCCAGGCTCCCCAGTTGCTCCCTTTATTTGCTCTGAGGGTGCTCTCTGACTTCTTCTGATGGTCTATGGCTACTCTCGACGGCCCTGCAGACTCATGTTGCTGGAAACAATCCGCTGGTCCTTCCACATTCCGGCATTCTGCCGAACGACTGTCACTGCTCGGCTGTCCTGAGCTCCTCCTCTGCTTCTCACTTGGAGCTGACAGGTCAAATTAACCATCTGCGGCTGCATACACCCATGCAAGCAGCAGGAAGTAGCACGTTCTAGCACGCCTTTCCCACCTTGTTGCAGTTGAGAAGGTCAACTTAGGCTCTTAGCAAAGGGCACTCAGCCGCCGCAGCTCTGCAGCTGTGTCTGAAGCTGGCCCTGTAGAGGCGTTGAGCCTAGAGCCTGACTGTCCGCAAAGTCACTGGGTCACAACGGGGCAAGCGATTGTGACACTGATGGACCACCTTCTGTCGGCCGGCAAATGATGTTCTTCGGTTTCCCGCCGTGCAGCTATACAGACATGCATTCACTATCAGAGTCCAAAACCACAGCCTTTGTTTGCGTGTGCTTCAGACTCACAGGACTGCATCAGAAAGTTATTGCGTTGCGTTGCACACACGTGAAAACAGCTGTAGGCCCACTTCTCGGGTGGTCCAAACACGCAGCCAACCTTCTAGAGGGAAGCCTACAATGTGGACGCCGCAAATCACCCGGCACACGAGGTCAGATGCTGTTGAGTCTTCAGAACGGCAGAGAGCGATCACGGCGCCCCTGATGTTAGGGCTACCCTGACCGCCAGGACTACAGATGCTCCCCTGCGCATGTCTGCGGGACGGAACCGGGAAAACAACAGCGAAAGAGAATGACGGACAGGCGTCGTGTTCGTGAGCGAGGTGCCCGAAGCAAAAAGAGAGGACGCGCCCAATGTGGGGCTCGAACCCACGACCACCAGATTAAGAGTCTGGTGCTCTACCGACTGAGCTAACCGGGCGAATTAGAGGCGCCGCAGCAAGCTTGCGTACACATCACGCAGAACCGTGAGTGCCCTCGCCTGTCTGTCAAATTCAGCGGCTGCGTCTGTTTGGAGGCAAGTAGCTCTCGTACAGCCAGCTGGGAAGCGCATTGTGCCGCAAGGGCCTGGCTTTCGGCCGCATACCATAGGCAGTCATGCTGTTCTGTCCTCCTGAACGTTCCCGGAGCTGTCCGCCAGTGTCGCGCTCCTGAGCGGGCCCGACCGGACGCGGTCTGACGGCTGCACTGAAGGTGACCCGCAGTATATCAGCAAAGTTGAGTTACCTAGCGTAGTGGCGAAGAGTCGAACAAATTGAGAAGGTCCCCTCGTGAGACCCTCTTTTCGACCTCGTCCTCTTCGCCTGCGATATGTACGGACAACCAAGTACAGCCGGCTAGCGACTCTTCTCAACACAGACTCGGACGTCAGAACTTGAAGCGACCTTCTCGTACAGAGGACACGAGCAAGCGAGTCGAACTGGCAGCACAGGCACATCCCGCAATTTGCTGGACCGCAATACTCGTAGGCGCATGTGATCCACGACTAGATCGCTCGTTTCGTCTCATACTTACCTGGTTTCGGCGCTTGCCTCATGAATGCGAGTGTTCTTCAGTGGCGCTTCGCATTGCACGGCGACTCTCAGACCTACGGAGTGCTGCTGTCGCGTGTGGTCCCACGGGCTGCACAGAGACAATATATTTCGGGCTCTGCGCTCTCGGGGTTCGCCCTGAGGCGCTTCTTGTTTTGCTGCTCGTGACTTTGGTGCTTTTCCGACACCACGGGAGCCACACTGCTCGCGCGCTGCACATGCGAAGACCGAGAGCGCGATTCGGAGGAAGAAGAGCATGATCGACGAGGAGAAGGAAGCTTGGGCCAGCCGGCTCTTGCTCTTCCTCGTTCACCGGGGCACCCGGCAGCGGCCAGAGAGCATGGCCACGACATCGACGGACCAGCAGTTGCTGTACACGCTGCGGTCGCCCACTACGCCGCTTGCCGACAAGTGCGCTCAGGCGAGCACCGCCCTCGACGCTGCGCCAGCGTCCGCGACTCTGCCGGCGCTCGTGCGCGACTGGGCGCTCGAGCAGCTGCTCAGGGCAGCACGTTCAGATGCGGGCACTGCCAACTTCAAGAACGAGGCGCTGTGGTCGCTCGCTGCACGGACGACAGAGGCGACGCCCACGACAACTCTCCCGACGGCCCCTCTCCCGCTCTTTGTCGCCTTCGTGACCGCCTACAGCTCGGACACGAGCGCCTTGCTGCTCTTGCGCAGCGCCACAGCCGTCTGGAGGAAGTTGGCGAATGTTGCGCTGCGCAAGGCGACGGTCGACGCCGCACTCGACGGCTACCAGAAGCTACTCGAGGCGAGTTTGAAGGTGTTCAACGGCAGCGGAGGCGCTCCGACCGCCGGGGCAGAGGAGGAGCAGCGACTGTGGGAGGACTTGGCCGTCAACTGGCTTAAGCCGTTGCGTTCCGTCGTGCTCGATGCAGGCAAGGGTGGGAAGAAGGTGTGTGGACTTGGTGTCGTCCGGAGATGCAGAAGCGCCAGAGCTCATCACACGCGGTTCGCAGATCCCGACCCACGCCCTCTCGCTCCTCCCGACTCTCCTGCCCCTCCTCTCCACTCTCGACTCAGCTTCGCCTTTCCGCCTCGCCCTGCTGCAAACCTTTCAGCTTGCCGTTTTCAACCTCGAGAATCTCAAGCGTGGGCTGGCCCGCGAGACATATGTCTCGGGTGGCGCGTCCGTACCTTCGGCCGTCTCGATGGCGGACGGCGAACTTTTCGCGTCCCTGTCGGCCCTGCCGCTCGACGCAGTCAGGCCCACTCTCGCTCTCCTCCCCGACCTCACTCGCCTATATCTCTCCGCTCTCGCCGCCAACTCCGCCGTCCTCTTCCCGCTGCAGGCAAAGGCGTCTTTTGCCACGCCGAGCGCACACAAGAGCGCACTCGAGGTTCTCGGCCTCACGAAGCGTCGCGAGCTGGCAGGTCGCTGGGTCCGAAGCGCGGTCGACTACACGGCGTGGGCGCAGCAGGACGAGGCGATGCAGGTTGAGGGGCTTCCGGCGAGTGAAGCGATCGAGACAGCCAAGGCGAGCGCCCTCGCTGGCGTACTCAAGGAGGTCGAGAGCGGCGACATGTACCGGTCCGGCGAGGCTGGCGAGAGCTGGGTCGACGTGCTGAGCGGCATCGTCCGCGGTGCTGTCGGTCGCCTCGAGAAGGCGCAAGACTCGCTCATGCGCGATGCCGCGGTCGATGTGCTTGCTGTCGTCGCACGATTGGATTACGCCGCCGTCGAGCTCGACCTGCCGCGAGCCCTCGTCGTCCTCGCTCGCACAGCTGGCGAGAGCGCCGGCGACGCTTCGTCGACGAACGCCTTCCTCTCCTACCTCGCCACATACCACTCGCGCACAGTCGCCATCCCTGCGCTGTTGTCGCTTCTCGCCGACGCTCTCGCTTCGACCGCTGCGCATCCCTCCTTCCCTCGACTCGCAAACAACCTTCTCACGACTCACGCTTTCTCCGACGAGCTGGTACGCGCCATCAACGGCACGGTGGGCGGCGCAAACGCGGCACGCGCGACATGGGAGAGTCTCGCGGCGCCTGCTCGCGAGGCTGCACTGCCCGTCTCTGCGCCCGCGCTCGATGCGGACGAGGCGTCGCCGAGTCCAGCCAAGAAGCGCAAGCTGTCGACTGCGCCGGCTTCCGCGCCGAGCCTATTCGCTGCAGCGCAGCGTCTTCGCGTCGTTGCGCTTTTTGTGGGCCACGTCCCGGCGTCGGCCCTCGTCACGCTCGCCGAACCGATCAAGGCGTTCATCGAAGAGGTCGTCGACGTGCAGCTCAAAGACTTCGTCAAGGCCGCTCGCTCGTCGACAGCTGTCTCCGAGGGCGACGTTGCAACACCGATCAAGAAGGACAAGAAGAGTCGGCGCAAGTCAGGCTCTCGTGCCGCATCAGGCGCGGACGGCGAGCTCGATCCGGTCGTGAGGTTCGGCGTTGAGCTGCTGGAGGTTCGTTATACGGCCGTCGGGCGCCTGAGCAGCGAAGGCTTGCTCAATGCCGCCGAAGACGGCGAGAAGTGGTGGGAAGTGCGGGCCAAGCGGCGAGATGGGCTTCGACAGGTCATTGAGGACGGCTCGGGCGAGGCGGCGCTGACTGCGGTGCGCCTTTTTTGCGTCGCTCGCCGAAAGTGTCGATTGAGAAGCTAATCCAGTTCGTGTTGTCCATAGGTCCGCGTCCTTTGCCAGCATTTCGAGCTCGTCGAACCGACCGAGTCCGGCCGTGCCGAAGCACATGCCGTTTTCTCAAGTCTCTTGGACCGCATCGGATCTCCGGCGCCGCATCAAACGTGGTCGAGCTTCATTCGCGGCATCACACCTGGCGAGCTGCCCGTAGCGCTCGTCGAGCTTCTCGCTCGCCGCTGGCTGCATCTCGTCGAGTACGTCCTTTGTACTCCCCGTGAAAATGCTTGGCGACTGACATAATCGCAAACAGCTCGCTCGCGACGGATGCTCAGCTGCAGCAGCTGGCCCACCTCCTCGCAGCAAGCCTTTCGTCCCTTGGACAGCTTCCGTCTACGGATTCGACCTTCGTGAGGACGAGCAGCGCGCTATTTCGACGGGCCGACTTCTGGGAGCTATCGAGGCTGCAAGGTTTGCTCGGCCTGTCATCGGTGTTTCGACATTGGCGCTGATGTCGTGGTGTGCAGCGTACTTTCCCCCGGCTCTCCGAGACCTCGTCACCCTGCCGTCCCTCGATTCACCGGAGCGCGTTCTCTCCTCATCGGCCGACAAGAAGCAGCTCGCTGCTCTGCAGTCGTTGCAGCTGCCGACCGTTGTCGCAACCGCTCGCCTCTTCCCGACAATCGCCTCGTTCGTTCCGCTCGACTACCTCACCCTCAAGCTGCGATCGCAGCTGGCGAGCCGTGCGCTCGCCCTCGACCTCTGGCTGAGCGATCGCAATGACTTGGGCGATTCGGAGAAGACGACGATTCAGGTGGATTTGCGGCGCTTCGTCGTATTCGCAGGAGCACGTGTTGTGAGTCTGGCCTGCCGTGCCTCCGCACGAGGCGTTGCTGACCTTGTCTGCGCGTCAGCCCGACGCCGTGGAGGTCGTATCTGCACTCATGGACCGTGCGTCCGGCGACGCGAGCGACGCGACCATTGCGCTCTATTCCTCCAGCGTGATCGAGTGCGTCACCGTACACACGTTCAACAGCAGACCGCGCTGACAATGCGCAATCTGCAGGCCTGCTCTTGCCGCATTCAAGACGTCTTCACAGGACGAGCTCGTAGCCCTGCTGCGCTCATTCGAGACGAAGCCTCTGCACGACCTCGTGAAGCGCGCCAAGGCGGGCAACGCCCTGTCGAGCCGCTTCTCGGCCCGCGAGAAGACGTGCCTCGTCGTTCTCGAATCCGTCGCGAGCCTACCTCCCATTCCGAGGTAAGCCTTTCATCTGCCTCACGTTCAGCACAGAACCCGCTGACACTTCCGCGCCACAGCTGGCCCACGGAAGTCGCCATGGCAAACGAAAAAGTCGTTGAGGCTGTCACCAAGGAGCTCAACAAGATCGTGCCTCCGGCGCTGGCAGCACTGCAGCAGGACCCGCTCTTGGTCGTCGAGGCTGCCGATCTCGTCGACGCTTGCCGGATTGCCTCCATTGCACGCGACCGCGTGTCCCTTACTGCCGAGACGACTGCGGGTCAGTCTCTTCTCGCTGCTTGTCGAGCGGCCAACATTGATCCGTGTCCATCAACAGCGGTCGACGAGTTCCTCCAAGCCGTACTCTCTCTCACGCTGGCGCAGCTACCCGTCCTGGCCGCCCAAAAGGCATCTCTCGAAATCGCTCTCGCCCTTCTCCGGCTCCTCTCGTACCGCTCGACGCAAGAGCGCAAGCTGGAGAAGAAGCTTGGACCGGCGTCGTTCGAGACGGTTGTGGCGTGCCACCTCGCCTTCCGCGCGGCACTCGGGTACGAAGGTATGTTGGTCTCCTGCACGGTACCTAGGATGCAAGTGGTGACGACTCCTTACCCGCTTGCAGCCGAAGATACGCTGGACGCCGTTCTCGCTCAATCTGCCTCCAGCGCTTCGGCCGACGAGTATGGAGCCGCACTCAGTGTCATCGCAGACGTACTCGCCGCGAGTAGCATGGTGTCGCTCAGCGCCGATGAGAACGCTCTCGCGCGAGTCCAGCATGCCCTCGCCGCAGCGCAGCTTCTCCTCCTCAATGCTCCTGAAGGCGAGTTCACGCATGCGCTATCCGGCCAAACATGCGAATCACACTGATTACCTCGCTCACAGGCTCAAGCCGACTCGCCAGCGCCGCATTATCCGAGATCCTGCGCCAACTCGCTCTCATCGTTGAGAGGCTTGATAGCGCAATTGGCACTTCCGCGCAGGTGTACTGCCTCGCTGCAGGCTTCATGGACAGCGTTTGTGGCGAACGTGTACGTAGCCCGGGCTCATTTCCGTGTACCGTATGGACCTAATGCGCTCCTCCACAGCCTCTTCTTCTTTCCCGCTTCAACATCAGCTCGGTTTTCTCGATCGTCTCGCACATCCTTCGCCCGACGAGCGGACCTTCGTCAAACTACGACTCGAAGGCAGTCCCCGCTTCGCAGCTCTTCCAGGCGCTCGTCAGCACCGTCGGACACGTTGTACGACACCGCAAGGACCACGTCGCCTCGCTCTTCCCGCTGCTCGTGACGGCGGTCACTGGCTTCCTTTCCATCCTTCGCCGAGCCGGGTTGGGCACGCTCGGCACGGGGCCGGTCCTGGACGAGCCGAGCGATGGCTCGACTGCACCTGGGCAGCGTGCCGAGCGCGAAGCCCGCATCACGTTCCCGGCCTGGGTCTGGGAGGCCGGCGCGCGCGGCATCGGTCGCGACGAAGCAAAGGCGGTTGGCCGCCTGCTCGGTTCGTTGACGGCGAAGACGACGACGACGACGGCGAGCAAGCGCAAGGGCGGCGTCACGGCCGAAGACCACCTAACCAACACCTCTCTCACCGCCCCGCTGTCGAAGCACGCGCCGTTCCTCCTCCTCAGCTACCTGCGCGCCTGCGTCCACCCGACGTGCCCGATCCCGTCCGCGCTGCGCAACGAGCTGCAAGGCGGCTGGTTCGAGGTGATGGACGCCATGGGCAAGTGGGAGCGTGAGGCCCTCATGAAGGGTCTGCTCGGTGAGGACGAGGAGGCTGAGCGCGGCGTGCTACGCGGGATGTGGAAAAGCTGGGAGAAGGAGCGGTATCGGGGTTAGACGAGCTGAACCATTCGCGGAATTTCATTCGGTCGTCGAAGATCTGACAATAGCCTCTCTTCTCGCGTCCGGCCCTGTCGTGGCTTCCAGGTGTGGTTGCGCTTCCTGGCAGAAGTCGACGTTGTCCGAGAGCGGCCAGATGCGGCGCGCGGAAGTCGCGGTGTCCTTTGCATCAGAAGACTGCGCGGCGCCCTCGACCAATGCAGCGGTCTACCGGTAATGTTACAGAGTGCACTGCGAGCGAGACTAGCAAACAGGGGTCTGGACGAGACCCGCGTCGTCGACCCGCCATCTTTTTCGCCGCCTTCCCTCCCCGGAAGTGCTCGCGTCTGTCGCTGGAGATGGCGGACCGCAATGAGCGTGCGACTCAGAACTCTCGGAGAGCCAACTTCTGATCGGACAGCCCCGCCTGGCGTTCGCTTGCGGCCCGGCTCTTCTATCATCTCGACCTGCTCGCCTGCTCACGAGCTCTTGCATCGTGCTGGGACGCTCCGCAGCTGCTGCCACTCAGCTGACTGAGTCTCATGGCGCACACGGTGCAGTCTTCTGCTCCGTACACGCTCTTGCCGACGTGCGGCAGCAAGGCAGAGTCCGCCTCGAGCGCCTACCAGGAGAAGGCGCGCCTCCAGCACGCAAGGCAAGGGTCCGTTGCAGGGATCCCTCAGCCTGGGGCCAAGTACCGCCGTCTTGCGCTCTGGGCAGCACTCGCGGCGGGCGGCGCCGGTGTCCTCGCCTTACTCGCCGGTCCCCAGCTCATTCGACCAGCGAACGAGCTGCAATACACCTCGCGGCACAAGATTGCCTACGATTTCGAGACGTCAGAGCTTCCGAGGGAGTGGAGCTGTAACCCGTTCAAGGAGCCGGGGCGGTTGTCGGTCGACGTCGAGAACAAGGTGCGCCTACCGTCGAGCCACTGTGCGCTGAGTAAACGACTCACTCACATTTGGTTGCAGCACAACAACGCCTGGCGGCCATACGAGGAGGAATGCCCGCCGTCGCGAATGATGAAAGGTCTCACCGAGTCGATCGAGGCTGTCGGCGCGAAGCCAGGCTCATTCCGCCATCGTGGTCCAATGCGCTCACACGACACGACCCTGCGACAAACGACTATCGACGGCGTGCCGTACTTCCCGTGGCTTGAGAATGCGACTGTCTTGCTTCTTGGTGCGCTCGAGGACTGCCTTCCGAACTTGCGTGTGCCGCTCTGCACAAGCTGACTCGCTGGGGTGCAGGCGACTCGATGGAGCGACTACACCTAGCAGATTTCTGCGACCTCGTCGGCGGCGAGACGCAAATCATCGATCCAAAGCACCCCGCTTCCGCACCAACCTATCGCAAACCGATGCCGACCATCCTCGACAAGAACGGCAAGGAGACGCTCGAGTCGATCAAAGCCAAGGAAGAGCGACGGAAGCTTGAGGATTACTGGGAGAAGTCGCGCGAGAACAGCTGGTTCATCACGCGGCCCTGGATGTGCGACATCAAGGAGTACAACGCGACCCTCGTCAGCACATTCATGTGGGTGCGTCAGCACACGCCTGTATATTCTACTGGCGAGCAGCACTGATCGATATCCCCTCTGTCAGGGCATGGAAGATATGGAGGACGTCTTCCAATCGGAAGATTTCTTCCACGGCCCTTGTAAGCTTGTTCCGTCCTGAGCCCGGGTCTCGTTCGTGCTCACCCCTTGCGATACAGCGACCTGGCTCCAACGCTTCCAGCATATCACGCTGCCCATGCTCGAGCGCCTCGCCGTCCACACCGGCCGTCCCCAGCTGCTCAAGCCCGACTTGATCGAAGTCGCATCTGGCTTCTGGGACTTGCGCGGGATGACGGAGGAAGACTTCATTGGCGCTGGCATCCCCCGTCCGTACCCGAAGGACAGCGATCTTGCTTTTGGCGAGATTGGCCAGGCGCGCGAGGAGCGTTGGGTCAAGCATGCGACGGAGATCATCAAGGAGGTCGCGAAAGCTTTCCCGGGCCCGAACGGCGTTCGTGATGGGCCGCCAATCAGCTGGCGCACGATGCATCACCCGAAGCGGAACAGTGCGTGTTGCCCTCCGTCCGCTTTGCGTTTTTTCCCGCTGACCTGCTGTTGAGCAGACTATACGCCGTACGCCCGAGTCGCCCCTCTCGACGCCCTCGCACGCAAGACGGTACACGAGCTGCGGGTCAGCTCGCTTGCGACGCATCCCACCTTCCTCAGCAACGCCCTCGACTCGCTCCACCGCGCCCGGCAGCGATATTTCCCGCGCGAGGCGCTCGAGGAGGTCGAGACCGCCAAGCGCAACCGCTTGCAAAACGACACGACTGACTACGGGTTTGACGAGCGGTTGCGCGTGAACGAGATCGGCAGGCTACTCGACGGGCAGGAGCACCACGTGCGTTTCTTGCTTGCTCGCTTCGCTCGGCTTCGCCTCCTGACTCTGCGTCACAGTTCCGCGACTTCCTGCACCCGGACGTGCTGCCAGGAGCCTATGTGTGGGGCGAAATCATGCTCTACGAGTGCGGTTGCGCACTTCCTCCTGAATCCGACCTCGCCGCTGACCTGCTTCTTTCGCAGGCTGAAGCGCGCATCTGAGCGTGTTGGACGCACTCACTAGAGAGCTGTACGCGGAAACAGGACCATGTTGTATTCGAACGATCTGTGGCTCGAGGCGGACAGGAGACTGCGTTCGTTGCCGCGGCGTTCCCGAAGGACCTCGTTGCTAGGTACTAGGACCGAACCTCGCTCGACGTGAGCCTCACCTACGCTCTTGCTGCTTGCTCCCGCTCAAGTCGTACTGCGCGTCTGCTGCCGTGCGGACCCGGCTCCCGGCGCATGTGGCCTAGCGCCGATGCGAGGGACCTCATCTGGTGCTGCTTTGCGCCCGCCCTCGTAGTCGCGCGACATCGTGGTGTGGGCCACGACTTCTGGATGTGCGTCGAGGCGTTACGCAAACTTGAGTCAGGTAGAACTGACGAGTGCTCCGCCTGCAGCTGCCTCCTTCTCTCCCTTCTCGGGTCCGCACATTGGCTTCTTCACTTCCAGATGGGCAAACGAGGACTTGGAGCTGACATTGAATAAGTGTACAGCTGGATCCCTGCCGTCATGATGGCCGTCTTCATTCATTACGCGGACAAACCCGTCCCGGCCTACGACGGAGCCCATCCCAGCGCGCCTGCACCGCACACTGTTCAGCCTGACGACGCAGCGTTCGACCTTCCACGACGAAGCAGTCACGCAAAGAGTCCGACAAGTCGACAAGAGCGGAAAGCCCGGAAGAAACCGCCGAATGGGCAGCAGGACGAGCGTGAAGAGGCAGACGAGGCATGGTTTTCGCTCGATCGGCGCAAGCGAAGAGCTGCACGTGTGCCAGTGTAGGATCTGTGTCCGAAGGCGTGTAGCACTCTCTTGGCTGTAGACCGTATGCTTGTGCAATTCCGCCTCGTGCATCTCTCTCTCGCTCCGTGCATTCACTTCGTCGTCGCTACGATGGCGTCTGAGAAAGCCTCGTTGCTGCCGGAGACTCGATCTGACCCGGTGCTGTCCCACGCACTCAAGCTGCCCGTCTTCAAGAAGCTCGCCGGTGAGTCTCCGAACCGAGGCGGTGCACCGCTCCAGCTGCCCGGCAAGAGCGATGCGGGACCTGCGCATGCTGCGGTGCTGACAAGTCTCACACAGGCAAGCACATTGTCCTCGCCAGCGCCTCGCCTCGCCGCTCCGAGATCCTCCGCACCTACGGTCTCGCGCCCATCGTCGTCCCTTCGACCTTCCCGGAGACTCTCAGCCACGCAGACTTCGACGATCCGGCACAGTATGCTGTCGCGACGGGTAGCGCAAAGGTGCGCACCGATCGAACGCGTGTGAGGAGACCTGTGCTGACCATCGACTCGTCTTGGCAACCTGCAGGCTGTCGAGGTCTACGAGAAGATTGTACAAGCCAACCCCGAGGATCCGCCAGACCTGGTCATCGGCGGTGCGTTGCTTCCCGCGCATCATTAGAAGCGCTCGCTGACTCGGTTAACGCCTGGCAGCCGACACGGTCGTGATCCTTCCAGGCCAGACGCCGACCATTCTTGAGAAGCCGCTGTCAAAGGCAGACCAGCTGCGCATGCTCGAGAGCTACCAGGGCGTGCCCGTGGTCGTGGCGACGGGCGTGACGATCGGTTCGGTCCTTTCGCGTGCGACTTTGCCTGCGCTGCCGGCTGACCTCTCGCGAGCCTGCAGTGCAACCGCAGCTAGCAACGCCCGGCTACTCAGTGTCATCGCTCGTGTCGTCCACCAAGGTAGAGTCCGCCTCTCAAGAAGTCGAGAGGACCTTGCTCACCATCTTTCATGAGCAGGTCCACTTCGCAGACAACTCGTCGGAGCTGCTACAGGCGTATGTCGATTGCGGCGAGGGCATCGACCGGTGCGTTTCCCGCTCGTCTATGCCTCTTCAGTACTGATAGATTGCTTCGCAGTGCTGGAGGCTTCGCAATTCAAGGGCAAGGCGGGCTCCTCATTCGGAGCATCGAGGGCGACTTCAACAACTGCGTGGGCTTCCCTGGCCAGGTGCGCGTCGTCGGAAACGCTTTTGAAGACTTGTAACTGACCGCCCAGTGACGCAGGCGTTTGTCGAATACCTCGGTCAGCTGGACGAGGAGGGGAGCCTACTGGAGATGGAGTAGATTGCTGCGGTCCATGTGCTATAGACACTCGCTTCCAGTCAGACACGCAAGAGGATATGTACAACAGAGGAAGTCCATTGCTCGTCCGGCTACACGTTTACTTTGCCTCGGCTTGCTGCCCGCAGTCTGGGCACACGCGCAGCTCGGGCGTGGTCATCCATTCCTGAACGGGGGAGAGCAGTTCAGCTCATGTTATGAGAACCGTGCGCGTCATAACGCACGTTGATGAGCGGCTTGAGCTGCGTGCCGAGATCGGAGCAGTGGAAGGCCACTTCGCGGATGATGGTCGGCGACGTGTGTTTCGGGTTCTGGCAGTACCACCGCAGGCGATCTGCGGCGCAGAAAGGGCAAGTGAGACTAGCTCCTTCGGACGAAGCCGAGAGTATGGTCGCACCGACTGCTGTGCCCGGTCGGACGCGCTCCAGCACAATGCCCACAGTATTGGCGTACCTGCACGGGTTGTGCGGCGTGTTGCCTACAGGGCGCCCAGTCAACAGCTATAACACAGACCGATGAAACAGAAGGGCGCACCTGGAAGCAAGAACATTTCGCCTTCCCCGATAGTGATCTCGCGGAACTCGCCGCCCTCGACCGAGATAGCGTCAAGTCCGTCCTTCGTCTTGACACGCTCGCCAACCTTGGCGTTGTCGATGACCTTGAGGGTCATGTGGCCCTTGTACTGGTAGAACCATTCCTGCGCGGACCAAGCGTGACGGTTAGCCTCGGCAGATGGAGGCCAAGGTACAGCTACGAACCTCGGTCTCGTTCAAGTGATAGTCTGTTCACGTGCAGGTGTCAGTCTCGAGAGGTTGCGGGCCGCGCAGGAGCTGAACGCACCATTCCGCGAATTGGGTCCGCCGACGACCATGACGGTGAAGTCGCCGCCGTCGTACCTGCGCGCAGGCATGAATAAGTCAGCCCGTGCACGCCTCGAGATGCCTACGGCTAAGGCTGTTCATCGAGCAGAGCCTTCCTCGCTCATCTTGATCATCGCTCCTCGGACTTCTGGCCGGCCTCGTGCGGGCCGACAAGAGCCTGAGAGGGCTGAACGCACAGACAGAAGTTGCCGACAGGGGGCTTGAGTCGGTCTGCATTCTCTTCGAGCCACTTGGGGAGGTTGAGCGGCGGCGCGAGCATTGTTGCCGAAGGATCGGGAAGTGGAGCGGCGGCGAGCGAGTGGGAGCGAGGCGTGGGCAGATAGCTGGGCACGGTAGTCTTCGTGCTCAATAACAGCCAGGCGCCGTCTAGTCTGCGGCAACAGTGGGGCGAAGGGAAGGAGACAAGTCAATCTCGACTTCCGCTGGATGAGGAGGCTGTGCTCGTATGCTTCCCGCTGGCCATTCTCCTATCTGACTGGTTGCGCCTTTGCGAGCTAGTCCCTCGCGGCCCCGATGGTGCAGGACGGACAGGAACGAGCAAAGACCGATTGCGAAGACACCGACGCCGCGCGAAACTATCTACAGACCCATTGCGAGACGCCCCTCAAGCCGCTGCCACGGCGACAGTTGACGTCGGGGAGAGCGTGTCCACCTTCTCCGGCCCGGTAGCTTGCGACTTGAGCTCGCTGACGAGGGGAGCAACGAGCGCGGCGTCAAAGTTGTCGTGGCAGTGCTTGATCGCATCGTGCTGCCAGAGCCAGCTGCACGGCGTCAATACCAGCTCGTCAGTCTACTGCCTTGGATATACATCTCAGTAGTAGACGCACAGCGCAAACGGAAGCTTGACAGCCTCGGCGTCGACCGGCTTGGTCCAGTCGACCTTGTGGAACCGCTCGCGGTTGTCGACGCCCAGCTGCTGCGCGCGTTTGACGCGCTCGTACCGCAGCGTCTCGTACGTGCGCAGCGCGATGTTGAGCGGGAGACCCTTCTGCTTGGCGAGTGAGAGCGTGTGCGCGATCGTCACGCCGTCCTCGACGGCTTGCGAGGCGCCCTGCTGCGAGGTCGGGAGGAAGGGGTGCGCTGCAGTGCAAAATACGTCAGGCGTCGGTGATGCTGCTCAACCGCGTGCGCAGCAGATCGGGAAGATCTCGTACCGGCATCGCCGAGACTGTCGATGGAGAAGGTAGCCGGAGGTCAGCGCCTCGCACTCAAGCTAGACGGAGAATGCAGGTTAAGGCGTACACGCAGGTCCGGCCACCCTTGGAAACCCAGGTTGGCAGGGGGTCGCGGAAGACGAGCTTCCAGTCGATGAGGGCGCCTTCAGGCGTCGTCTCCATGACTGCGTTGTAGGCACGTTGTGTGTAAGACGTGGTTCGAAGATGAAACCAACAACTCGGTAGCGCCTACGCACCTGCGCGAACGACCGGGTCCCAACCGTCAACGTAGCTAAGCGCGTCCTCCACGCGGCCGGGGTACATCCACGACTCCTCCACGTCAGCCGTGTCGAGGCTGTGCGTGTACGAGTCAGTCTCGCACATCCTTCGTGTTCGACCGCTCTGCCCGTCGCCGCACAGCGCGGGAGGCGGAACGAGGCGAACGAGCCGACGTACTGCGTCAAGAGCCAGTGCATCTCCTTGCCGCTCGAGCTCGTGCCGATGATGAAGTGGGCGTCGGGCCCGATCCAGATGCTGCGCGCGTCCTCGCCCTCGGGCGCGAGGTGCGCGCAGACCGGGTTGGCGCGGATGCGGTCGCAGCTGTACGACGTGCGAAAGATGGCATAGCCCGACGGCTTGGGCGCGTCGTAGACGCCGAGAACGAGCTCGCGCGCGCGCGACTTGACGCCTGGAAGCGGGAGGCCAGATCAGTACGCTGGACCAGCGTGGCGCGATCCACAGATGGGAGGAGCGCACCATCGGCACCGAGAACGACGTCGGCTTTGTACAGCTGACCGTCGACCTCGACAGCTGCGTAGTCGACCTCCTCGATGTACTTGTCGACGCGCTTGCCCATTTTGAGCTGCGGGAATCGCAAACGAGGCGAAAGTCAGTCATTTGTGGCAGCGGAAGCTTGGTAGAGAGACAGTCAGCAGGACGGAAGACGCACATCGGCGCCGAGCTCCTTTGCGCGGTTGATGAGAATGCGGTGCAGCTCGTACCGCGTTGTGTCGTACAGCGGCGCGTCCTTGAACGGGTTCTCGTCGCCGAGCGCATCGCCCTGCTTCTGGTGGCGCTGGTGCGTGATGAATTCGCCGTTGTAGCGGTAGTAGCGCAGGCCGTCCGGGTAGGCGCAGTGCTTCGACAGCTCGTAGTGAATGCCCCAGCGCTTGACGAGCCGGCCGCTGTTGGGGAACAGGCCGATGTTGCTGCGAGCGAGCACGTGCTGCGTCAACACCAGCCAGACTAGACTTCACAGTCAGGAGACGCACTCGCCGAGAGGCTTGAATTCGCGTGTCTGCTCGAACAGGATGACCTCGTGCCCCTCGAGACGTGACTCGATGGCGCAGGCCAGTCCGCCGATGCCGGCTCCGACGATGATGACCTGCAGGACCTGTTGTCAGCTCCGAGTGGCGCAGGAACGGCTGTGGAGGGCGGACCTTGACACCCGAAGGTGCGCCGGGAGCCGGGCGAGGGTAATCGGTCAGGTCGGGGTGAGGTGCGCCGCGGGACTGCGAGATGGCCGACATGATCGCACGGCAGATGCTGGAGTGCTGGAGTGAGAGAAGGAAGGGCAAGGGAGCGACGAGGTGGTGAGCGAGAAATACCCGAGTGGCCCGAAGTGGGGAGTGGGGCGAGAAATGTGGCGGGGAGCGGGCCAAGGAGCGGAGGCTCCAAGCGCGAGGGAACTTGCGCCGCACCGAGTGTTCCTGTCGACTTGTGGTACTGCCGGTCGAGTACAAAGCCGGTTCCGGTGGTCAACTTTGGCGGAGGACTTGGTGGCGCCCGCCGCGCTTGTCCTTGAGAATGTCTTGCGCGACGTGCGGATGGCGGCAAGTGCTCCGGCTGCAACGCAGTCAGAGGCGGAGAGCGGCAGAGCTGTAGGACGCAAGACTCAGCGCCGCAAGCCAAAGAATTGCAGCCGACAACGCACTCGAGCGGAATCCACGGCGCGTCTCCCGTCTCGGGCTCGTAAAGCACGAGCTGCAGGCCGAGCAGACCACAGACCTCTTCGAGTACGTCGAACCCCACATCATGTCGGCGTTCGGTCGAAAGAGCCAGTCGGCGTAAGCGCGCCAGGCCAGGCTGCGTCTGGCGCGCGAGCAGCAGCGCCTCCGCCCAGTCCAAGCTGGTCGCGCCTCGCTGCCCGGTCGAACGGTCCTCGACGAACTCGACCGCGCCGAAGACAGCGCAACTCGCCAGGACCCGGTGCGGGTCCACTGCGACGCTGCCGGTCGAGCGAAAGGCGTATTGACGCAGCGAGGGAAAGTGGCGCGGCAGATCCGACAGCGCCCGGCTGTTGCTTGACGAGATGAACAGCGTCTTGACGGGAGACACGGCCCAGAGGACCGCGTGGAGGCGGGACGGCCGCATGTCGGGTGGGATGTCGAATGCGAGAGAGCGCAGCGAGTCGGCGTAGATGGAGCTTTTGAGCAGCCAGTATAGCTGGGCTGAGGAGATGTCGGGGGTGTCGAAGAGGCCGAACGCGGCGAGCTTGCAGGCGGGAGGAGCGAGTCCTTGGAGGGCACTCGCATGCGCCTGGAGGTTTCGCAGGGCGAGGTGACATAGCTCGGGCAGGTTCTGCAGGATCTGACCGACGGTGGCCAAATTGAAGCCCGTGTAGCCGTGCCCAGCTCGTCCGACGATAGTCAAAGTGCGCAAGTTGGCGAGCGACGAGGTGAACCCGAGTTGGCGGCGACGCAGCGAGTCGAACGCCGGCTCGACGAGGTGCAGCTCGACCAGCCCCGTCAGGCTCTTGGCGAGTTGTACGAGCTCGTCCTCAGTAACAGCGTCCTCGAGCAAGACCTTGCGTCCCTTGCGACCCCTGCCGGCAGTCGACACCTCGTGCGGCGGTCCTCGTCGCAGCGTGAGAGAGCGCGCGTCGCCCGCCGCCGCCTTGCTGTCCTGCAAAGCGCGCAGATACAGCTGCACTGCCGTCGAGCTGGCGAGGACGGGGTGAGCGCGGAGCAGCCGCGATGCATGAACACGAAAGGCGGGCGCGACGAGGGCGAGCTGGGCGAGCGCGGGACAGCCGTCAGAGGCTTGCACTGCGCGTGCAATGCTCTCGAGGACGGCGTCTGGCCATTCTGCACGCATCGCACGCAGGCTCGGCTCAAGTGGGGGAAATCAAGCTGCGATTTTGCCTCTAGCTTCTGAACGCTCAACGAGACTCAGGCTCACGCTTGTACTGCTCGTGCGAGCTACATTAGGAGATGCAGCGGCGCGACTGGGCCCTGTACGGCGCACTTGCTCTCGTTCGCGTCCTCGTCGCCTTCACCTCGCAGTCGATCATCCACCCGGACGAGCACTTCCAGAACGCAGAGATCTCGGCCAGCCTCTTCTTTGACTACTCGCCAGACGGCGACGGACCGCACAGGACCTGGGAGTGGCTCGGGGACTCTCCTGGCAGGTGCATCGCTCCCGTACTCGGCACGACCGGGCGAGCATTCCAGCTCTTGCGCTGGCTGGGGATCAGCAGTGAGTCGGTTCCGGGGGCACAGTTCGTGGCTGTGCGGTCGCAAGCTGACCCGTTCGACTGCGGCAGGTCCAGATGCAACCACCCTCTTTGCGGCTGAACGAGCCGTGATGCTGCTGCTCTCCTTCTCCCTCGGTACGATCCGCGATGACTCTCTGCTCGAAACGCGCTGATGCTATTGAGCCGACAGATCTGATGGTCGCCCGCCTCTCCCGACAACCGCGACTTCCCCTTCTGCTACTCGCCAGTTCCCCCGTCGCCTTTAGCTTCCTCCTCCGCACATTCTCAAACCCGCTCGAGACGCTCTTTCTCGCCGCTCTGTACCTCGAGTACTCGGATCTCAAGTCCAGTCGGCAGGCAATGCAGCTCGGCGCACTCGGCGCAGTTCTGGCGGCTGGCATCTTCACCCGGAGCACCTTCGCCGCATTCGCTCTGCCCATCCTCCTGTTCCTAGCTTGGCGCGTGGCAACGCACAAGCCAGATGGCTCTGCGACATCGTGCGCCACTATCCAGCGGTCGGCCACCGACTGTTCGAAGGCTGACTCGCTTCGTTGCGCAGATTCTCTCTCGCCCGACTGATCCTGCGCGGCCTCCCTCTCCCGATCGGCTTTCTCATCACGTCCGTCCTGCTCGCGGCCTTCGACACCGCATTCTTTCGCCTTCACAGTACCTCCATTCGCGACGCACTCGCCTTGCTCGCCGACCCTCGTTCGCTCATCTGGACGCCGATCAACCTCCTGCGCTACAACGCCTCGACGGACAACCTCGCACAGCACGGCCTGCACCCGCTGTGGTTGCATGCGGTGGTCAACATGCCCATGCTGCACGGCGCGGGGCTGGCGATCGTCGCGAGTGCTGCCTGGGCGGTGCTGCGTCGAGGCGCACCAAAGGAGAAGGACGAGAACGAGTGGGAGCGACCCCTCAGTGCGTGCTTTCTCCGTTCTGTCTGGAGTCAGCCACTCACGAGCCCATTGAACAGTCTACCTCGCCACCGTCGTCGTCTCTCTCCCACTCGTGTCCCTCCTTCCGCACCAAGAGCCGCGCTACATCCTCCCCTTCATCGTCCCCATCGTCCTCCTCGCACCATACGCGCCGATGTTCCAGTCGGGCACGCGCAGAGCGGCACGTTCGCGCAAGTTCTTCTGGGTGTGCTTTTGGCCCGCTTTCCCGTCCGTCGGACACAACTCGCTCACCCGATCGCGATGCCTCAGGCGCTCTGGCTTACGCATACCGCAATGCTCACTGCCGTCTTCGGCTACCTGCACCAGGGCGGCGTGCTTCCCGCCATTTTTGCGCTCAACCGGGAGCTGCGCGATCCGGCAACGAGGCTCGGCGGCGCGAGCGACGTCGACGTGGTCTTTTGGCGCACGTTCATGCCGCCGAGGCACTTGCTTCTGCCCATACCGCAGGGTGCGTCGAGCTCGATTGACGGGATCACTCGGATGAAGGCTGATCGTTCTCTTACACGCAGGGAACCAGTCCGTGCCCGCCGTCCGCGTAACCGACCTCGCCGGCGCTCCTCCCTCGACGCTCCTCGATTCCCTGGCCACGACTGTTGCGCTCTCCTCCGACCGCGACGGGCGCCGCGTCGCCGTCCTCGCCGCGCCCGCCTACGCGATCGACGCGCTCGGGCTCACCTGCCTGCCGGCTCGCGGCGCTACACCCAAGTGTCTCGAGCTGCTCGACCCGGAGCGGAGGTCGTACGGGGTGCAGGTGGACATGGATCGCCTGGGGGGCTTGCGGTCGGCGAGCTGGGCGACGGCGGGAGTCGGGGTATGGGTGCTGGAGTAGCGCGAGCGTCTTGCATTACTGGCATTTGCGCTCGGCAATCTTGCGCTCTGATTCTTTTGCTCGCTTCTTGCCTGGTAAGGAGGGCTGGTGCGCTTTCTCTGGCTCGTGCAGACTTCTCTTGCTCCTGTCCTCGATCCGTTCCCCTCCCCGCTGCGTCTGACTGTGGGGCGCATTTGATGGACCGTCTTCACTTCCACGCCAGCACCTCGCAGACGTCAAGGCGTGGGCCGGAAGACAGCAATATATTTGAAGTAGTCGTCTCTTCTTGGCGCGTCCGGCTCCCAATGCCTACCTGATTCCGCCAGGTAGCCGGGTTCATTCGCAGAGCACCACTGCGACAAAGCTCAGAGAATGTCGACCGAGCGAGCAAAAGACACGCCAGAAGGCGCAGGTCCTTCCGCTCGTCCTTCAGCTTTTCAGCGCGGACCGACTTCACGGCTTGAGCTTGTTGCCCGCGGCGCGGCAAAAGTCGAGAGGTCCGACTTGCCTTGCACAAAGCTGCACGACATGCTGAACGCGTGCCCGCACCATTGCACTCGGCCGTGGCGAAGTCTTGCTGCGTCGCGCTGCCGTGGTCCGCTCTCATCCCGCGCTTCTACAGACTGAGTACCATGTGCGGGACCGCCTGTCTGTCTTATCACACTAGCAGGTGCATGTACGCATTCAACTACGCCTCACCGGCTCAGCATCGTCGACATCGCCAATCCGACCACCGCCTCGAGCTGCGTCCTGCCTGTCCGAATGCCGCTTCCTCCCGCTCTTCGTCGGCTGCGGCGGGATCGACGCGGCGCCGACGCGGCGCTCCTCGTCGCCGAGCGTCAGGTGCAGAAAAAAGTTGATCATGGGAGGGGGGGACGGCGTCGATGAAAGCGGTGCGGGGCTCGGGCGAGGATGACGTTGGTCGCTTTCGAGGCGCAACGACGGCGCCTTTGGCCCGGGCCTACTTCTCCTTCTCTCTCTCTTCCAAACACACGCTTGCTACGCTTCACAGCTCCCCTTTACTCGTGCGTCTCGGCTCGCTCGCCCCACGCCTCGCGCACTCCTCTCCCGCTCTCGCTAACTTGCCCGCGTGCACACGACCTGCAGCTCCAACCTCCTCTTCCACACTCACCCACACCCCGTAACCACACCATGTCGACCATTGCCAAGACTGAGGCCCACGCCGGCTCGGGCGACCTCGGCGAGGGCTACAAGGCGCCGCAGAACCCGGCCGAGCCGTACCAGCAGGGCAAGGAGAACTCGCACAAGCTTCTCGACGGCAAGGACGAGCGCTCGCACGCCAACTCGGTGCGTTGCCTGCGCACTGCCGCTAGCCCGGAGTCGGAGCTGCGCGCTGACGCTTTCGCGTCTCATCTCCTCCTCCTCCTCTTTCACACTCGCTCCTTCTCGCTCTCCATTTCCCGCTCCAACAGGTCGCTGCTGCGTCGCGCCTTGACAAGGAGGGCAAGGACGAGGCCAAGTCGGGGTACGAGGGCGCGCACATCGCGGCGCAGAGCAACAACGAGCCGAGTCGGGGCGCAAAGGTCGACGCCGAGGTGCGTTCCCGCTGTCTCGCTCTCATGGCTGCAGTGCTCGAGAGGTGCTGACCCTTGCCCGACGGATGCAGCTCGAGGCGGAGGACGCGGCGATCCTGGCCAAGAAGGACGGCAAGACGGACTCGCTCCCGGGCAAGCACTAAACTCTGTCACCGTGTAGCATTCTCTCTCTCTAGCATGACTCGACCCTGTGCAAAGCATCCCAGCAGTACATAGCATCCACGCTGCAGACGGAGCGAGTGTATGCGGCGAGATCGAGGCGAGAGCGACGCGAGATGAGCGCGCTCGCCGTGGCTTGCACGCGCCTCTCCCCCAAAGAACGGCAGAGCAGGATGTCCGAGTCTCCCGTGTTTGAGATCGTGCGTGCCCCTCGCTCCCTGCCTGCACTTGTTGCTCTCCCCGCGAAGCTGGAGCTGATGCGCCCGAGTTGCGCGACTTGCTGCAGGTCTGCGGCGCACAGAGCTACGACTGGGGCAAGCTCGGCAAGGTCAGTCCGCGCTCTCTGCACGCGCTCTGCACGCCTAGTGCTGCTCGAACGAGCCGCGCGTCGAGCTGCCGCTGACCTCGTCGACTCGTGCGCTGCTGCAGGACGGGTCAAAGGTGTCGCACTTTGCCCAGGGCCTCCCCAACTTTGAGTACGACGAGAACAAGCCCTATGCAGAGGTACGCGCGTCCTCCCTGACCAAGCCTCGACGAGCAAGCTGACCTCGAGTCGGATTCACCTACGCGCAGCTGTGGATGGGCACGCACCCGTCGTGCCCTTCGACGCTCCACGCCACGGGCCAGGACCTCAAGAAGTACCTCAAGGCTCGCCCGGAGCTCCTCGGCGAAAAGGTCGTCCACAAGTTTGGCGACGACCTCCCGTTCCTCTTCAAGGTCAGCCCTAGAATCCTTCCTTGAAGGGATCTGCGGCGGAAGGCTCATTTCCGCGCACGATGCATCAGGTCCTCGCTATCCGCAAGGCGCTGTCGATCCAGGCACACCCGGACAAGCCGCTCGCGCAGAGGCTGCATGCTGAGAGGCCCGACATCTACAAGGGTGCGCCGCCGCGCTCTTCTCCTCCTTGCGAGCGATTGCTGATGAAACTTGATCGTACAGACCCGAACCACAAGGCGAGTCCTGACGAATGACACAGATCGTGTCGATCGAGAAGCTGACCCCGTCTTGCTCGCTCGCAGCCCGAAATGGCGGTTGCGCTGACCGACTTCTCGGGCTTCTGCGGTTTCCGTCGCCCGTCCGAAATTGCCGCGTTCCTCGACTTCGTCCCCGAGTTCGCGACCGTCGTCGGCTCGTCCGTCGCCGACTCGTTCAAGTCCAAGTTCCTGTCGTCGTCGTCGCCCTCGGAGGAGGACAAGAAGGCCGGCCTCAAGGACCTCTTCTCGGCGCTCATGAAGGCCGACGACAAGCACGTCGAGGAGCAGGTCAAGAGCCTCGTCTCGCGCGTCGAGAAGGACGGCGCCGGGCTCGAGCGCGAGGAGAGCGAGCTCGTCAAGACGCTCAACGGCGACTTTCCCGGCGATGTCGGCGTCTTCTGCACGTTCGTGCTCAACATTGTGCACCTCAAGCCGGGGCAGGCGGCGTTCCTCAAGGCGAACGAGCCGCATGCGTACCTCGACGGCGGTACGTCTCTCCGGCAAGGTCGGACGCGAGCTCCCGCTGACTCTGAATGCGCTCGCAGACATCATGGAGTGCATGGCGACGTCTGGTGCGTTCCGATGGCGTGCGCAGAGCCAGACGGCCGACTGACCTCGCTCTCGCGCAGACAACGTCGTCCGCGCCGGCCTCACGCCCAAACTCCGCGACGTCCCGACCCTCACCTCGATGCTCACCTACACGTCGTCGCCGCCTTCGGAGCAGATCATGGAGGCCGTCGGCTTCCGCACGACCAAGCACACGACGCTGTACGACCCGCCCATCGACGAGTTCTCGGTCCTGCTGACCGACCTCGAGGACGGCGAGACCGAGGTGTACCCGCCGATCGACGGGCCGAGCATCCTCATCTTTACGCAGCTCGACGGCGGCAAGGAGACGGCGCGGCTCAAGTGGGCGCAGGGCGACGAGGCCATCCAGCGCGAGGGCCAGGTCTGGTTCGTCGGCGCCGGCGAGGAGGTCACCGTCGAGGCCAAGGGCGGCCGCGTTGTGGCGTACCGCGCGTTTGTCGAGGCGTGACTCGCCGGCGACTTGATTGCTCGTCTGTAGCTGCCGCGCCTCGTGTGCTTGCCTCCCCTTCTAGACGTCTCTTGCCCTCTCCCATCGCCCGCAGACACTGTCATCTGTTTCATACTGTCTGCACGCGCTCGTGAGGGACCGAGCGCGCTCCATGAGCGCCGAAGGAAGCTTTGACGATTTGTCGTCCTCCTGCTCTCGCTCATGCCGCGCACTTTCGCATGAGCACAACACCGCTCGACAGCCCGCGAAGCTCTGCGAGCGAGCCCCTGAGTCCCGAGCACGCCGCTGCTGCGCTCTCCTGGCCCCCTGCTGCGCCGCATCGCGCCGACGATGGCCTCGCGGATGAAGACGACGATGAGGGCAAATTGACGCCGGCACTCGTGCGGATCGTCGTAGTGGCGGGCTTGGGAGGTGCGTGAGCTCTCTTTTGCTCCCTGTAAACCCCCGCTGAACCCCTGGAGCGCGCAGGGCTGCTGTTGTGCGCTGTTGTCCTCGTCGGACCCCCCACATGGCCTGCTTCTCCCGCTCACCCTCCCTTTCCTGCAGCGGGTTCGACACGGGCGTGACCTCCGGCGCACTCCTCCTCATCGGGAGCGACCTCGGCGGGCAGCCGCTCACGCTCGCGCAGGAGACGGGCATCGTCGTCTCGGCGCTCTGGGGCGCTCTCGGCGGCAGCCTCGTCGCGAGCAGGGTGTCGGACTGGGTCGGCCGAAAGCCCGTCATCATTGGCGCGGCAGTGCTCTTCGCCATTGGCGCGTTGGAGCAGGCGGTACGTTCGGACGGTCTTTCCACTTGGTCTCGTCTACACTCTGACGCGAGGGCTGTCCGCACAGGCTGCTCAGGTGTACAAAGAGATCGTGCTCGGGCGGGTCATGGTCGGACTCGGCGTCGGACTTGCCTCGATGGTCCTCCCCATCTACCTCGCCGAGCTCTCGCCAGCCAAGTTCCGCGGACGAATTGTCGCCTCGCTCGTCGTCCTCATCACGGGCGGGCAAGTTGTCGCGTACCTCATCAACGCCATCTTTTCCCACGTAGACAAAGGCTGGCGCTGGTCTTTCGGCCTCGGCGCTGTCCCTGCCCTGGTGCAGCTCATCCTCTCGTTCGCGCTGCCCGAGTCGCCCCGCCACCAGCTGCGGCACGGCCGCGTCGCGCCCGCGCGCAAGACGCTGCAGCGCCTGAACCCGCACTTGACGCACGAGGCGGTCCAGCGGCGGATCGAGCGGATCCAGACCGAGGTGGGCGAGCCCCTCGGCGACGGGCGCGATACGCGCGAGCGCATGGTACTCGGCTGGCGCGCGCGGGCAAGGGAGTGGTGCTGGACGGATCTGAGGAAGGGCAGGTTCGCGCAGCTGTGGCAGGATCGCGCGAATCGCAGGGCGCTGCTCGTCGCCATGGGCTTGCAGTTCTTCCAGCAGGCGACCGGGTTCAACTGCCTCATGTACTAGTGAGTCGCCTGACGTTCTTTTGGTGGAGACAGGGTCCACGATGTACTTGGGTCAACGGTTGCTGAGCTGACACGCTGACTTCCGTCGATACTGCAGCTCGGGCAAGATCATCCAGTCGACGCACCTCTCCCAGCCCGCCGCCTTTGCCGTCTTCATCGCCGTCTCCAACTTTATCTCGACGCTCGTTGCTCTTCGCCTGATTGACCGCGTCGGGCGGCGCCTGCTCCTGCTCCGGACGCTCGTCGGCATGATGGCCGGCATGGCCCTCCTCGCGTTCGCCTTCATCTTCATCCCCAGCTCGCCGCCTTCACAAGGGGAGGACGCAGTCGCGGCGATGGCTGTCGGCGCTAGTCCATGGGCTTTCGTCGCGCTCGTCGCGATGGTCTCGTTCTGCTGCGCGTACGCTCTCGGGATCGGGAACGCAGCGTGGGTGGTGCAGAGCGAGGTGCGCGCCGTCTCCCGCTTCACTTGGAAGACGCCCCACTGATTGGTTCAACTCGCAGGTGTTCAACCAGGACCTGCGAGCGATTGGGAACGGCTTGTCCACGGCGTGCAACTGGACGGCCAACCTGCTCGTCTCGTCGACCTTTCTCTACCTGTCGAAAGGTGCGCTACCTCGCTGCCGTTGCGCCGATGAATGCGTCTGACTTGCAGGACGGTTCATCCGCAGCGCTCACGCCTGCTGGTGCTTTCGGCTTTTTCGCCCTCGTCTGCCTCGGAGGCTGGATCTTCACTTGGCTGTACCTTCCCGGTATGTCTTGCTTCTGTCTGATCAGCGTTGCCTGTCCGCGCGCCCGCTCCCGCTGCTGACTTGTGGTCGGCCGCCGTAGAAACGAAGGGCCTCTCGCTCGAGGAGGTCCGCGAGCGCTTCGAGGAGCAGGTCGGCATGGCACGTCCCTCGTCCCGGTCTTTCGGCTCGAGCGAGGCGGACGGACTTGTCGGACGGCACGAGGAAGGCGGTGGCGGGTACTACGTCGTCGGCGACGACGAGGACGACTTGCGAGGAGACGAGGACGAGAGCGGGGAGGAGGGGCTGTCTTCGCAGCGTCGGTCGGACGACGGCAGGATGTCGGAGGATGTACGAGAAGGCTCACGGGAGGGTGCCCAGGCGACGTAGACGATGCCGATGTCTGCAGCATGTACTATTTGATGACGCAGGGAGGAGTACAAGCCGTGCGGTCTCTTGTTTCAGCTTGACTACAACTTGGTTGCATTACTTAGGTTCTGCCGAATTTGCTTTGAAAGGACGACGCACTTTGTGAAGCCGGTGCGATCGGCGTGCGGCTTCCCTTGCGCTCTCGCTCGTTTCCCACACATTCCCGCTCTCTCTGATCACGATGGCACCGAAGAACGAATCGTGGGCCGACATTGCTGCACACAACGTGCCCAAGGGCGACCACGGCGCCGTCCCGCCGCCCGAGCTGCTCGTCGTGCCCGAACAGTCGCAGGGGCGCCCCGTCTCGCCCAACGCTGACGACCTCGTCGAGGACAAGGTGCACGGTGAGCTGGGCTCCAGTCTATCCTGTGCTGCCCTGCCCTGCCTCTGCCCCGCTCTAGGCGGCGAGTCGTGCGACTTTGGAGTGAACTGTGGAATGCGCGTCATCGACGCTGATCCGCCCCCGCCTCGCCGCCTTGCACCTCGCCAGGACTGCAGAGCACGCACAGACAGTCACTGATACTCGCACTTCCCCTGCAGTGGTCGACCGCGACGAGATCGAGAAGCTGCGCGAGGCCGTCTCGCACGCCGACGAGCCGCACTCTGTCGACGCCGACTTCCGCGAGGCGCAGGAGCACCAGGCGCAGCGCGACCAGGCGCAGCTCAAGGCCCAGGCCCAGGCCGAGCTCAAGCAGGCCAAGAGCACCGCGAGCGCCGAAGCCGAAAAGGCCGCCGACAAGGGCGAGGAGATCCTCGACGACGTCAAGCGCAAGGGCAAGCAGCTCGAGAAGGACGCCGCGGGCGCGTACCAGAAGGGCAAGGAGGAGATCAAGGAGTTTGCCGACAAGGCCGAGCGCGAGGCCAAGAAGGACGTGCGTTTCGCCCGTCCCCCTCCTTCGCGCAATGCAAGACCATCTGCTGACCGTCCCGCTTCCTCAGGCCAAGAAGCTGCAGCGCAAGGCCAGCGAGGTTGAGCGCGAAGGCCGCGCACTCGCCAAGCAGCACCCCTACGCGGCATCGGGCCTCGTCGGCGTCACCAACCTCCTCCTCGTCGCCGTCCCGGCATACTTTGCCTACAAGCACTGGAACGAGCCGCGCTGGGACCGCCGCGTCGTCTCGGCCGTCGGCGTCGGCCTCGCTGCCATCTTCGGTGCCGAGGGTGCTCTCGGGTGGTTCGAGTACGAGAAGGAGCACGGGCGGAAGTAGAGGAAGGGCGGCTGCGGCGTCGTATCGGTCTTTGTCCCCCTCTGTATACTCAGCAGTAATCTCTCCTCTTAGCAGCCCAGTGTACGGAGTCCGGGAAAGAGAGAGGATACGGTATGCGTTGCGGGGGGGAGGAGCGCCTATGAAGCGCCGTGTCTACGTGCCAAACTGCCCCGCCTTGACCCACGCCTGCGGCAGGTCGCGCGCGACGTCGAACCAGGTACGCTCGACGGCGACGAGCTCGCCCTGCCCGACAAAGTCAAACAGCACGAGCGGCTGGTACCGCCTCGTGACGCGGATCTCGAGCGGCTTGGGCTCGTCGGCCGCCTTGCTGCCGGCACCGCCGCCGACGAGGTCGTCGTCGTCCTCGCGCGCACGCTTGCGGTCCGCATCCCTGCGCGCGTGAGCGGCAGCGGCGGCGCCCTTGCCGCCCTTCTTGCCCTTGCCCGCCTTGGCATCGGCAACGGCGTGCGACCCGCCGTCGCGCCTGAGCGCTTCGACATCAACCTTGGCGACCCAGTTTGCGCCCCACACGACGGCGACGCTCGACTCTGCTCCGCCACTCTGCACCGCCGCGCGGCGCGACGGGTGCACGTGCTCTGCGGGCGAGGACGCGGTCGAGGCCGAGAGCGAGTCGGCGCGGCGCGGCTCGAACGCGATGCCGAGCGCGGGCTCGCGCAGGTCCATGAGCGTGTTGTACTTGCGCGACGAGAGCGGGAGCGCCCACGGGTGGAAGCGGTGCGAGGTGAGGCCGTAGAGGAGGAGGGCGTTCGAGGGGAGTGCGAGGATGAGGGTGGGCTCGACGGTACCGGAGTTCGAGGTGTTCGAGGCGGAAGGGGTGAAGGCGAGCCAGGTCGGCACGAGGGGAGGGGTCGGGAGTGTCGCGTGCAACTTGTGCGCTGCGACGTCGTACACCTTGACGGCACGGTCCGACTCTGCCGTTGCAACGAAGCGTCCGTCGGACGAGACGGCGAGACAAACGACACTTGGCGGCGTACGCTTGGTCGGGCCAGAGGAAGGTGCATCGTCGTCGTCACTGCTGTCGCTGTCCGTGTCCGAGTGGCTGCCACCGTTCATCTCGACGTCCTCGCCGTCGGCCTTCGCCTTGCCGTTGGCTACACCGTTGAGACGCGAACGGACGCCCTCGCCAAAGACGGCGACGAGCTCGAACTCCTCCTCCTTGCCCGGCGGAAGCTGGACAACAGCGGTCGCGGCACCGAAAGCCGTCGAAAGAACCATGCGCTGCGAGTCCCGCGTGAAGGCGATGCAGGAAGAGCCGGTACCGAGGGAGGAAGAGGGCAAGCCGGCGGCGAGGGTGTCGGCGAACGCCTTCTGTCGCCGGGGAACGAGCTCGCCGTTGCGCCACGAGAGGCGGAACATCTTGGTCTCGTAGAGATCGGAAACGGCGAGCCACCGCCCGTCGGGCGACACGGCCGAGGCGATGAGGTTCGTCTGGACCTGCAAGCGAGCTGGAGTGTCAGTCGCGAACTCCGTGGCTCGAGGTCGTACGCCTGCTCACCTTGAGATCCAGCTCAGCAACCTTCTCGTAACCCGTCGTGCCCACCTCCTCGTCGTCTTCCTCTTCTTCCTCCGCATCCAGCCCGAGCGCCATCTTCTTACGCCCCCACTTGACCCTACTCAGCGGTGCCGCGTTCGCGCCAAGCCCGCCGTTCGTGCTGCCGGCGCGCTTCGGGTCCTCGAGCCTCCAAATGCCGACGCCGCGTTCCCTCCGGCACACGAGCAGGCGGGGCGAGTCGGGCGCGCCCGAGCCCGCCGCGACGGCGAACGGCCGCGCGCGCTGCGGGACGTACGCTGCGCGGCGGTGCGTCGTCGACTCGAACTCGGTCGAGGGCACGTCCGAGACGGGGTTGGCGAGTGCGGCGGACGACGAGCGCTTCTTCGAGGAGGAGGAAGAGGGCGCGGGAGAGACGGGAGTGAGGATGAGCGAGAGATCGAGGCCGGCGGAAGTCATGATCGGGACGAGCGGCTTGTTCGGGAGCGAGTCGGGCAGAGG
The DNA here is from genome assembly GCA_036244875.1 of Rhodotorula paludigena. Lineage (NCBI taxonomy): Eukaryota > Fungi > Basidiomycota > Microbotryomycetes > Sporidiobolales > Sporidiobolaceae > Rhodotorula > Rhodotorula paludigena. Next base: position 929,293 of record BQKY01000006.1, read on the forward strand.
AGGGAAGGGAAGCGGGAGGGCGTAGGGCGGCGAGACGACGATAGCACGGACGTCGTGCGAGTGCAGTCGTCGTCCAGACGCCTGAATCCACCGCCCGACAGGAACGTCGTGCACACGTGCGGACGCGACAGTGACGCGGCGGAACTCGACCGTCTTCTGGTCGACACCAGAAGTGAAGAGGGACGAACCGTCCGACCCGAGCGCGAGTGCAAGGACGTCGGCCTTGTGCGCGCGGAAGCTCTGCGCCTGCGTCCCGTTCGACCCATCCCAGAACTTGACGTTGCCCATTGAGTCACCGCTGACGACCGTGCCGTCTTCGAGGACTGCGATGGTCCACACGACCGTGTGCTCGCCCTTGAGCCGGTCGAGCGTCATGCGCGCACCTCCGCGCCAGACGCCCGCGACCGACCCTGATGGCGGCGCATCGAACCGTCGGATGGTCGAGTTGGAGCATCCGGCAACGAGGTAGGTCTCGTTGGGCGTTTGCAGGTGGTCCGGCAGCGACGAGGCGTCTTCGCGCTCCTTGCCCTTGGAGACCGGTGCGGTCGGAGGCGCCCAGGCAAGCGAGAGGGCGCGGACCTTCCCGGGCCCGCCCACCTCGATCTTCGAGACGAGCTCGAGCTCGCCGTCCATGATGTTGAGAATGCGAATGGTCGAGTCCTCGCAGGCGATCGCGAGAGTCGACGAAGCACGAGAGGCGGCGATGGCAAAGATGGGCGGGAGAGTCGGAAGGGTCGACTGGAGAGAGTGAAGGGCGTCAGCTAAAGAGACCGGCTTGTACGGGACAGCGGGAACGCACCTTGACCATCCCGACTGCCTTTCCGCTTCCCGGCCCTCCCCACTCCCACTCGACCAGCTCACTCCCGACACCACCGACACCAAACAAGCGCACGCCCTCGCGCCGCAGCCGGCGGACCTCCTGCTCTGCGCCCTCGACATCTCCCTCGTACAAGTCGAGATCGCCCGAGCTGAGCGTGGTCTGGTGCGTGAAGACGAGGTGCGAGAGGAGCGAGGTCGGCTTGCGCGAGTTGCGCTGGCTCGGCAGCGGGAACGAAGAAGGGAGCGTCTGCGGAGGAGAACGAGATGGGTGAGCGAGAGTGCTGGCGAGGAGGACGAGGTGGTCGAGCGCACCCTCCAGGCGATCCAGCCCTGGTGCCCGCCCCAGACCATGAGCTCGACGTCGCCATTAGCCCTGCCGACGGCGAGCACGCCGCGCTGGTCGGAGTCGCCGCCGAGTCCGAGCAAGCCGGCATCGAAGGTGGTCGGGGTGAGCGCGAGTGCGCTGACGCTGGCCGGCGCCCAGTCGGGGAAGCGGCAGCGGTGCACGGGAAGGCCCTTGCGGCGGCGCTGTGCTCCTGCTGCGCCGTGTGCGCCGCCAGCGAGACCCGCCTGAGCTGCAGCCGCGAACGGCGAGTCTGCGCCCGCAGGGAGGGGCGAGGGCAGGTCGAACGCCTGGTCGTCTCCTGCGAGGTCCAGGTCCATCGTGCGCTTGCTCGTAAGCTCGCTCGAGAGCCGAGCCGCGAGTCGTGAGGACGAGAACCGCTCGCTCCGTCTCCGCGCTCGACCAAGCTCAGGCGTTGACATCATCCCGCCCAGCTTCCTGCGGCGTCTGTGGGACGTAGACACACTGCTAGAGCGACACCTGTGACAGGGCAAAACAGGCTGCCCTGGATCCGACAGTTTCGAGCTCTCCTCGCATGTTCTGCTTTCGACCAAGTGCTTCCACTTGGTTGCACAGACTCCGTTACCGCTGCACTGGGCCACGGACTTGATCGTTACAGCTACGACATCACTGCGTATCGCGACCGCCGCCGCTCTCCTCCCACATTCGACGGAACACGCCGTCCTTGTTGGCGAGCAGGACCTCTGGCGTGTCCAGCTCGACGATGCGACCCGCGTCGAGTACGACAATACGGTCGTAGTCGACCACGGTGCGACTGCGCGCATGACAGAAGAGGTCAGAGTAAGCTCTCGGGCGCAAGAGCCCAAGACGGGAAGCAACGCACAGTCGATGAGCGATAGTCAGCACCGCTGCGTCGCGGAACTCCTCTCGGATGACGCGCTGCAGCTGTGCATCGAGAGCATGGTCGAGGGACGCAGACGATTCGTCGAGGATCACGATGCGCGAGTTGCGGAGCAGGCTGTGCAGGAGGAACTCGGTCATTCGGACGGTCTGTGCAGGGGAATGCACGACGCACGCTCGAGCGACAGCTATCAGCTGCCTCTGTCCAGCAGAAAAGTTGGTACCACCGAGCGCGACGGCCGTGTCGAGCGCAATCTCGGTCCTAGCCTTGCCGCCGGCGCGTTCGCCGCCTGATCCCGCCTCGAAGGGCGTCGCCGTGCCCGACGTCGTAGCCGACTCGGACGAGTGAATGAGATGCGCACGCCGCAAAGCCTCGAGGCAGTCGGCGTCGCTGTGCTCGCTGAGCGGATCGAGGTTCTCGCGCAGCGATGCCTCGATGAGCGTCGGTTCTTGCGGTACGAGCGTGATCCGTTGGCGCAGGTCGGTGAGCGAAACCTTTGTGGTGTCGAGCTGCAGACATGGACACGGTCAGTATCTCCACACGCTTGGTGCGCAAGGCAAGATCAGAACGAGCTCCGTCGATGATGATGGCACCGCTGTCCGGGTCCGTGAAGCGGAGCAAAGAGCTTGCCAGCGTGCTCTGCATAGTATTTTGACGTTATTGACCAGCTCAACAGAAATGTCGGATGAGAGGTGCACCTTGCCGCTTCCTGTACGACCCACGACTGTGATCGGGAAGGTCAGCAAGAGGAGTACCAGAGCAGCGTGTCGCTCAAGACGCACTGCCAAGCCTTTCTCCTGCCCTCAGCTCAAATGAGACGCCGTGCAGCACAGGCGGCAGCTCGGGCGCGTACCGCACAACGAGGTCCCGCACCTCGAGCAGCGGTAAGTTGGCCTCGGCTGACGCACCAGGCCACGTTGCTGGCGGAATGACACCCCCTGTCGGCTCCTGCGGCAGGTCCAGGTACTCGGTGATGCGCTCGAGGCTGTTCATGGCGAGCACGAGGCGGGAGTAGGCCGTGCAAAGGAAGTCGAGCGCTTGAATGACGCCTTGCGAGGACGTGATTGCGATGCCGCATAGACCCGGCGACACGCGGTAGTAGATGGCGAAGGTGGCGGTAGCCAAGAGGCAGAAGGCCGAAAGGACCTGCGTGCGGATCGACAGCCACACCTGCGCGCGTACCCGCGTGAGCGGGGATGCAGCTCGACATGCGACGAGAACGCACGTCGAGTGTTGCACCCAGATACCAAAAGCTCAGCGTGTCGTCGATGGTCCGGCATAAGCGCGCCCTGTACTCCCTCTGCTTGCCGAAGGCGCGGATTGTGACAATCCCGCGCAGCGCTTCAGCGAAGCTTGAGAACAGCGGTGACGCCGTCGTGGCGGCGATGCGGTTGACGTCGCGATTGACGACCAGGTACGAGCGGAAGATGCATGCGTAGATGGCCATGAAGAGAACGGACGAGACGAGCGCGGCGGGGAGGACGAACGAGACGACGCCGAGAGCTGCGACCATCTGGGCGATGTTGCCAACGAATTCGGTGACATTGACGGCAAGTCCGTCGTCGACCATGCTGATGTCGTTGGTGAAGCGATTTTGCAGAGTGCCGAGAGCGACAACGTCGAAGAACCGGAGAGGGGCATAGACCACGCGGCGGAGCAGGCTGTTGAACAAGGTGCGCGACGCGCGGAGTGACGCGAGGGACACGAGGATGACGATGAGGATTGTGTTGAAGGCGGAGCTGAGGCCGATGAGGCCGTAGCCGGCAAGGTAATACGTCGAATCGACCTCTTCGCCGCTGTCGCCCGCTTCGCCCCATCCTAGCAAACGAGGGAGTGAAGTCAGTCGCAGATTTCCGCGCTTGAACAAGCAATAAAGGCGCACGGCGAAGCCAAAACTGCTCGAGGAAAGTCAAGGCTGGTTTTGCCAAGATTGCGGCGAGGGTGAGAGCCCAGAGGAGATAGCTCGATGCGGAGAAGTAGCTGTGTGTACCTCACGTGAGCACACAGCACGGAACGAGAAGCAGAATGCGGAACATACGCGGTGTACATCGACCGCTGCACCTCGCCGCTTGTCCAACCCTCGACCTTCGCACCCGTGACTCGCCCCTTCGGCGATGCTGCCGCCTCCATCTTGCTGAGCTCCTCCGACGCTTCGGTCCCGGAGTCTTCCTCCTCCATCCGCTGGATCTCGGCCTCTATCGCTGCTTTTGCCGAGACCCGCTCAGGTCTCTGGACCTCTCCCTGTCGAAGGATGCGCCCGCCCTCGAGTTCAACATGCCAGGCCGCGAGTGGAAGGAGTAGGTCGACATGATGTGTGACAAGAACGCAGGTGCGGTCGCGCAAAAGCGGGCTGGAGAAGAGGTGGGTGAGGAGGTGCCGCGAGGTGTGCGCGTCGACAGCTGAGAAGACGTCGTCGAGCAGAAGATGCTGCGAGGAACGTGGTTAGCTTGTGAATGGGCCTTGGTGAAAGAGAGCTTCTTACCGAAGTTGGAGCATAGACTGCTCGAGCGAGAGCGAGCCGTGCCTTTTGGCCCCCTGCGAAGCGATACTCGTCAACTTGCCCTGCCAGCCGAGCAACAAAGACGATATCGCACCACTCAGCGAGATGCCGCGCTCGCCAACGAACGTCTGCACGCCGTCGGGGAGGATCTCGAGGTCCCGCTCGAGAGCGCACGCCTTGATGACCGCCGACAGACGCTTCTCGTCAAGCGGGTAGCCAAAGGTGCTGCGTGAAGCGCGACGTCAGCGGGTGAAAAGCGGAGAGACTAGACGGAACGCACATGCTGTCGCGCACCGTGAGCGATTCGAGCCATGGGTGCTGAGCGGCGTACGATACCGACGCGGGTAGCTCTACTCGGCCATGGAGCACTTCGAGTTCTCCGAGGAACCCGAGAAGCACTGCGAAGCAACGAATTGAGGACACTAGCCTGGTGCGCGAGCTGGCATGAAAAGCGACGCACGCGAGGTCTTTCCACAGCCCGTTGGGCCGGACACGACAGAGAGCTTGCCCTCAGGCGGGACAAGTGTCACGTCCTGCAAGGCCGGCTCTGCCGAGTCTGTGCCTACATATCCCATCGTCGCCCCGTGCATGGCAAGACGAGGCGTCGCTGCGCGTTCCATGGCCAGGGCGTGCTGCGAGATCTCCGGCTCGGCAAAGAAGGCCTCCATGCGTGAGATGGAGACATTGAGCTGGAGGATGCGGATGCTGAAGCTCGGAATCTGATTGAGCGGGCCGCGGATGCTGTCTCAGAAGGCAGCGTCAGCCTTTGCGTACTGGCGCAGCAAGACGACACGCACAGAGAGAAGAGCGAGAGAGCCGTGAAGGCGATTGCGACCGTGAGGTCCTGCCCTTGCAGCTTGACGTATGCCCAGAACGAGACGAGCGGGACAGCGAGCGACAGCAGCGCCCAAAGGGTCGAAGAAGCGTACCGAACGAGCCAGTCTGTGCGAAGCAGCCGCGGTCAGCGGGTCTCACAAGCCAGGACAACCAAAATCCGCACCCTTCGCAAGCCAATCGAGCTCAACTTGACGTTTGTCCCCAACGCGGCCGATCCAAGCTTCCGACCAGCCGAAGAGCTTGATTGTGCGGATCTCGGCGAGAAGCTCTTGCAGCGCGGTGCGGCGACGGTCCCCGGCAGCTTGACGGTTGCGAGCGACACGCACAGCGACCTTACCGATGAGATAGTTGCCTTGAACGCCACAGTCAGGAGACGAGCGAGAGTGCGAGGGAGGAGAGGCGCACCTTGAACGCTCAGGATGAGGACGCCGAAACCAAGCAGAGCGCTCCAGCCCATCAGGCTATACGCCAGGCCAGCGGTGTGAGCCTCCACTTGCACGCGAAAAGTGCCAAAACTCACTTGTACAGGAAGACGAGACCGAGCAGGATCTCGAGCGGCGCGCCGTAGATGAGGTGCGAGTCGCAGCCCTGCGCGACTGAGCGTCAGCGCGTAGGTCACGCGCAGATCCGAGCTCGACCTCCGTACCATGCGCAACACCCGGTTGACGTCCTCCGAGATCATCGACATGACCTTGCCGATCGAGGCGCTCTCGTCCTCCTCGTCCTTCTCCGGGCCCGTCCCGCCGCCCTCCGCCTTTTTCTTCCCCGCTGTCTCCCTCCTCCTCAAACTCTTCTCGAAGAGTGCCACCGTGAGCCCGCTGCGCAAGCGCATGCCGATCCGCCGAGCGTAGTGGAAGTGCCGCTGCTGCGAGAGGGTCTTGACGAGCGAGACGAGGAAGGCGAGTGCGGTGAAGAGATAGGCTTTATCGCGCGGCGACCAGGGTGCCAGGGACTCAGATGGAGGAGAAGAGATAGGGATAGGCGAGGTGTAGGCGAGGGTGATGTTTTCGAGGATCTTCTGCACAAAGTACGGCCGAAGGTAGTCGGACGTAGAGGCGACGAGCTTGAGGGTCGCGTCAATCGAGACGTCTCGCGCCGAAGCGCGCAAGAGCTTGCGCGTGAGGGTCTGGCTCCTACTCGTTGCACATCTTAGCATTCTGCGCGAGTCAAGGAAATAGCATGCAGCCCACCTCAGCGAGCTGAAGCGGCGAGAGAGGACCTCGGCTCGATTGCTCAGGCTGAGCTGCCAAACGTCTCCGGGTTGAAGCGGCCGCGACTTGCCGACGCGCATGATGTCGCCAAGCCACGAGTACGTGAACGCGCCGAGAACGGTGTTGGCGTCTTCCGGCGAGCGCGGACGTGTCTCGCCCTCGCTACCGTGCGCAGCCGCTTGATCGAGCGCAATGACCACGTCGAGAGGCGGACTGAGGGGCATGCGCAGGATTGCGGTGACGAGGAAGGCCAGGAGAAGCAGGTTCGCGAACCGCGCGAGAAGAGGAAGCGATGGAGGCGTGGCGGCATTTGAGCGGGCGTACTCTACGAGATTGACGAGCGCATGCAGGCTGAAGGCGACGTAAAGCGAGAGGAGCGAGAGCGGCGCAGTGGCTGTCCGCCGCCAAAGCTGAAGGGTGAAGGCGATTGCCTGTCACGGCGCGTGAGCGCTGCGCCATGATTGAGTCTGGGCGGACTCACCCAGGCTCCAGCGAAGGAAAGCAAGCGAAGGAGGTCGCCATGACTACCAGTCGGCCGCGTGAAGGAGAAGATGGTGACTGCGAGCCAGCCGAGGGTCTCGACAAGCGGGATGAGGACCACCGCAAGCGGTGTTGGTGGCAGTACGGCCTCTCGCATTGCGCCCGTCGTTTCGATGTCGTTACACTCGACGTCCGCTGCAGCGAGAATGTCCTCATCCTCGACGAAGACGGCGAAGAGAGGTTTCTGCCGAGGACGGCCATCCTCGTCGGCCTCGGGCAGCCGGATGCGCTTCGGCAGGTAGCGACGCCGGAAGGCCCGCCACGCGTATAGGACGACGAGTAACAAGGCCCACAACGGCGGGACCCAAGCGAGCCACAGAGGGAAGTTGCTGGAGGCAGGAGTCGCGAACGACGACGAGGACGCGGAGGCCCCCGACAGCAGCGCGAGTTGTGCGGTGCCCGACCGCCTCGACGAGACCTCGGCATCCATCACGTGCAAAGGCCTGCCCGATGCGCGGCCGGCGAGAGGAGCGAGAGGACGAAGGGCAACCCTCTCTCCGTGGTTCGTCCGCTCCGCTGCACCTCGTCTTCGCACTTCCTCGCGCTCGTTGCTTCTGTGAGTCTCTCGAGTGCTTTGGGAACCTCTGGCGGGCGCGACCAGTCCAACGGCGACGATGCGAGGCTCTGTATACTTGGCCCACTCCGCCTCGGAGCAGGCAGTGCCGAGTGCACCAAACACGCAGACTGACGGGTTTTGTGAACGCGCAAACAGCTCCGCACACTTTCTCCCAGCCCGACCGCCCTTCCTCCCGCCTCTCGTCATGCGTGCGTCCCTCTCGTCTCGCCTCGTCCTCATCTTCATCTCCCGAGCTGACCTCTCGCTCCCCTCGCCCGCTGGTGCAGCTCTCCTCGGTTACATTGCCGGCTTCGCATCCCTCGGCTTCGGCGTCCGCTGCTACCAGCTCGCCATCATGAAGCGCAACATCTTTGAGAGTGCGCCTCGTCTCCCTCGAATCCTCGCCGCGGCACCATCAAGCGCGCTAGGGCCGGAACCGCGCATAGCACCGGCGTAGTGTGACGCCGAGCCGCGACGCTGACAGCTCGTGGAGCAACTCGCAGACCTCGGCGGCCACGCTCTCTCGACAGGAGCATTCGCAGGTCTCGGGTACTACGCCTACCACGCAGAGTGCGTCCTTGGATCCGCTTGCCCAGATGCTGGACAGGTGCTCGAGCATTCTCAGAGCTGAGTCGCTTACATCGCTCGCTTCTTGGCTCGCAGGCAGACCCAGCGGCAGCTGTTGGCGGACAAGAAGGAGCAGCTCCTCCGCATGCGGGAAAAGGACGACGCGATCGTTGCGAGCGCGGATGGCGCACACCACTGAGCGGGCGTTGTATAGGTGTGGCAATGGGAGGAGCAGGAGGAGTCTACATGCAATCTGGTTTTCCTCTCTGGACGCTCGGCAAGAGACTGAGTTGAGGGAGGGAACACAAACGGATAGAGCGTCAAAGCGCATCGCGCTGGACGCTGACCTACTTCCTGAACCCGAGAGCCCGAGCCAACCTCCCGCCATGATGATGCGCCTTCTCCTTCTCGCGCTCCTCCCTCTCGCGCGTCCCGACCTTCCCCAGCGCGCCCTCCCCCGCACTGCCGCCCGTGTCCTTCCTCTCCTTCCGCAGCTTGTGCCCTCCTTTCCCCTTGTGCTGCTGCAGCTCCCGCTCCCGCTCGGCACTCGCGCGCCGCAGCTCGTCGAGCACGCTCGCGTCGAACGACGAGCGCGCCGAGCCGCTCTCGGCTTCGCCTGGGAGCGGGAGGACAGGCAGAGAGGCGGTCGGCGGGCCGCTCACGCTCCGCCCTGCGCCGGCGCCCGTGAGGCCGAGCGTCCCGCCCTGGAACGGGACCGCCGGAGCGGGCGGCGGCGGGCTCAGCATTGGCTGCTGCGGCACCGAGGGAGAGCCTGCGAGTCCGAGCGAGGCGGCGTCGAGCGAGAGCGTGGGGGTCTGCGCGTGCGAGCGTGACTTGCGGATCAGCTTGTTGTGGTGCGGAGGTGGCGGAGGGGACGGAGGTGCGGTCGGTCTGGGAGAGAGCAACGGAGCAGAGGCGCTCGCGGGACCTCCTGGGTGGAGAGCCGCAGGGACGGGATAGACGCCGAGGGAGGAAGACGACGTATTGTAGCCGCCGGAGCTGCTTGGAGCGGCCGATGCGCCAGAGACGACGCGCGCGCGCCCCTGCGTCAGCGGCACGGCCGGCGGCAAGCCCGCGTGGGCCACCGCAAACGAAGAAGACGAGTCGGACGCGCTGCTGAGCGCGCTGAATCGCCTCGTTGTTGGAGGGTGTGCGGACGAGGCAGGCGTGGGCGACGCAGGCGTCGGGGTTGCAGTCTGGGCGGAGGAGGTCGTGCCAGACAGGCCAGAAGCAGGGGACGGGGCCACCATGCTTGACGGCGACGACGGAGCCGCGCTCGTCGGAGTCGAGACGGTCGACATGCCCGAAGCGGTCCGACTGACGCGACGAACGGCGAGCGGCGAGAGGTTCGACGGGGTCGAGGGGCGGCTCCCAGAGACGGGAGAGGCGAGCGGAGAAGGTTGCGGTGAAGTCGTGTTGCCATAAGGCGAGGCAGGTGTACGTGGAGTGTCCGGCTCGTCCGATGAGGCAGTAGGACGCCGGGTGGGCGGCGGCGAGTGCACTGGCGAGCCATCGACCGGAGTCGGCGGAATCGGCATGCCAAGCTGCGGTACCGGGCTCATCTGCATTTGCAGCAAGCCGAGCCCGTGGCCCGGCATGGGTGACCCGCTCGCGCTGGACGATGCCGAGGGCTGACCAGAATCTCGCCCCTCCGCCTGCGTAGCAATCGACGGCAGCGTGATAGACAGTGCCGAGGTAGACCCGCGGCGCTTTGACCGCAGCGTGTCCTTGCGCGACCTGTGTTTGCGACGCGACGACCGCTGCGCCGTCTTCACATCCTGGAGGTGTTGGCGGATGCACTGCAACTCGGTCGAATCAGCGAGTGTCTTGCATCATGGAAAGAGAGAGACGTACGTCTTCTAGCTCGCGCAGGACACCAAAGCTGTATGCGTACTCGGCTGCCGTGAAGCCCTCGCTATTGCGCGAGTCAGTCGCGCAGTCAAAATCGACGAGCAGCTTGAGCACCTGCGAGCGACTCTTTCGTGAGCTACGTGAAGTGCAGCAAAGCAAAGACTAACGCACGTTGACCCGTCCCCAGCTGGAAGCGTAGTGCAACGGCGAGTTGCCCTGCAAGTCGGGCGCGTCGCAGTCGCTCCCGTAGTCGATGAGGATCTGCGCCGCCTCGAGCTCGCCCTTCATGGCCGCGACATGGAGGGGCGTCTGCCCGCGCGAGTTGGCAAAGTCTACTGCGAACGGGAACCGCTCGAGAGCGAGGGCGAGGATGTCAACATGGCCGTGCGCGGCAGCGATGTGTACCACAGTCTCTCCGAGCACGTCCTGCGCAACCGTCTGTGTCAGCGCACGTTCAAGGCAGAAGGAATGCGCCGCAACGCACTCTTGACAGCTCGTGGTCCTCGGACAGGAGCCAGCCAACAACGTCCGCCCGTCCCCTGAGCGCTGCAAGGTGGACCGAGGTCTGGCGCGTCTGCGGGTCGGTGTTTCGGTAGTCTCTGCGCCCGAAACTGTCCTGCGGGAGGCGATCGGAAAGGCGCTGGAGGTATGCCAGGCTCGGGGAGGACGACGAGCACGAGGCGAGTGCGCGCCTGAACTTGGCGGACGCGTCGGTGAAAGCCAGCTTGGGCACAGCCGAGGGTTGCTCGTGGAGGTGGCAGGCTCGGGCGAGGGCGGTGGGGCGATGGAGACAGCCGCTGTTGAACCGATGAACCCGGAGTTTCGCGGTGTCCGCTCGCTTTTCTCGTGACCCGCGATTGTCTGCGGGGATTCACTCCTGTGATAGTCGTGGTACAGTCCAGCCAGCTTGGCTTCTTGCTTGTGGTATGACGTCGAGGCCTTAGCGTCGAGCGTGCGAAGGGGGAGCGGAGGCACGCGCAAGGCTTGCCAGCCTCACGCGCGCTCCGCTCGGGTTCGTTGAGCTGCTCTGACCCGTAGAGCACGCCTGCAGAAGCACGCTCCACGGCCAAGTGAGCTCGCCTGCAGTCTGGACCCATTCGCTGGGGGTCGATCGCTGATTCTCGCCCCTCATCTCGTTTCGTTGTTTGCCCGTCGTCCCTTCTACCCGCTGTCTCCCGTGCGGCACTTTTGCGCGCGTCCCCGTACCCGTGCACAGCCATGGCGACTCGCGAAAGCCCGTACCCGCCGCCGGGGACCGTCCAAACTTCCTACAATGCCCCTTCCCAGCCTCCTCCGGCCGCCAACCCTCCTCACATGAGCGCACCGCAGTACGGCTACGGCGGACAGCACCAGCAGCAGCAGTACCCGCCGCAGGGGCAGCAGTACGGTGGCAACGGAGGCTTTGCCGGGCAGCAGGGTTACGGCAACGGGGGTTACGGTGGGCAGCAGGGCTACGGGGACGCCGGCTACAACGGCCAGCAGAACCAGCACGCCGGCTACAGCGGCGGACAGGCGTCGCAGTACTACCAGGAGGCGCAGGCGGCCGCAGGCCAGAAGCCCAACATCCCTCCCGCACCGCAGGCGCCGCAACCCGGCCTCGAGGGCAAGTTTGAGGACGCCAAGCCCAAGTGGAACGACCTGTGGGCCGCCCTCCTCTTCATCGCCCAGCTCGGCGGCTTCATCGCCATCGCCGTCATCTCGCTTCGCGCCCTGCCCGCCTCGGAGGGTACGGGCGGGCTGGGCAACTCGAACGGCTCGGCCGACACGCTCAATGCCTCGGTTGCATGGCTCCTGAGCATTGTCTGCGGCGCTGGCCTCGTCTTCTCGATCGGCCTTCTGGCTCTCGTGCGAGCGTTCACCAAGGTCATCCTCGAAATCACACTCGCCCTCGCCGTCATCATGTCGGTCGCCTATGCCGTCTACCTCTGGGTCTCCAAGATGTGCGTTTACTCGATGCAGTCTGCGGAGCAAACAGCACTGACGACTCTCATGGGTGCAGGTGGTCGGGCGCCATCATCTTCACCATCTTTGCCGTCCTGTCGATCATCGCCTACCCGGGCATGCGCCGCCGCATCCCCTTGTCAAAGCAGCTCCTCCTCTTTGTCATCGCCATTGCCAAGGTGCACAAGAGCGTCTACTTCATTGCGCTCGCCGGCACGACGCTCCTCGCCGCGTACTCTGTCTTCTGGAGCATCTCCATCGTGGCGATCTACCAGAAATACGCACCTGGTGAGTCAAGCACGCACTCACAGACGTTGTCGAGCCAAGCTGAAGTCCATTCTCTGCAGACGCCGCCGGGTCGGGCACCAGTGGTGGAGAGGCGAGCTCCGCGACCGTCATCGGCTTGATCGTCTACTCCCTCTTCTCGTACTACTGGACTTCGCAGTTCATCACGAATTTGTTCCTCACGGTGCGCTTCCACCGCTTTCGTGGGGTGGTGGAACGCAAGTTGACCTTCTCTACCTGCGCAGACCGAGGCAGGCATCTTCGGCGCCTTGTGCGTTCCTTGTCCGAACGGGATCTCTGAGTCGTGTGCTCACTTTGTCACCTTTCAGCTACTATGGTGGTCGCGAAGCAACCCGGGTTGCATGGGGCGCCTTCAAGCGCGCATCGACCTACTCGTTCGGCTCGATCGCCTTTGGATCCCTCATCGTCGCCTTGCTCGGTACCTCCCATCCCGCACTATCGCTTAAACGCTGCTTCTTACACCTCTTTCCACGCGCAGACCTCCTTCGCGCGTTCTTCCAGATCCTCATGTCGTATGCGCGCGACGAGGGGAGCGCGATCGGCGTCGCCATCACCTGCTGCGCTCAGTGCTGCATCGGAATCATCTCGAACCTGGTCAGCTACTTCAACAGGTACGCGTACATCGAGGTTGCGCTCTACGGCAAGCCCTACATCGGCGCGGCGAAAGACACTTGGCGGTTGTTCAAGGATCGCGGCATCGACGCCCTCATCAACGAGTGCGTTCCCCGTCTCTGGTCTTGATTCCAGCAATTGAGAGCTCACACGAGCTTGACGCGCACTAGCTGCCTTGTCAACAACATCTGGACGTTCGGCTCGTACGCCGTGGGTGGCTTGTGCTCGCTCATCGCTTTCGCCTACGTGCGTCGACTTGCCCTGCTCTCGTGCCGCCTTGCCTCTCGCACTGACTCGGTACTCATACGCAGCTGCAAGCACTTCAGCCGTCATTCATCGAGGACAACGGCGGTCTCAAGGCGGTCGTGCTGGGTTACGTGCGTTGTTCTGTCTCGTATCTCCCTGCCTTGGAAGCTCACCACTGGTGCCCCACCCTCTCACCAGGCCTTCATTGCGGGCTTCTTCATCTGCCACTCGCTCGGATACGGCGCGCTCTCGAGCGGCGTCTCGACCATCTTTGTCGGTCTCGCCGGTGCGCACCTATACCGCCTCGTTCTCCCCTCTGCACTCTGCTGATCTTCCCGCTCCCTTGTGTACACGCGCAGAGGACCCCGAAGTGCTCGCAATCCGCGACCCGGCCCTGTTCTCGCTCATCCAGCAGGCGTATCCGCAGGTTGTCACGAGCGTCTAGTGCCTGCTGCCGTTCCCTCCGCGCTCGCCCCCTTCCTCCCTTACTACCTCGGCCTACTTGCATACCCCTTCGCGTCTGCTCTTACGACCCACCGCCCCTCCCTTAATCGCAATCAACTTGCCCGCGATCGTTGCGGCTCTCGCGCGCGGAAGCGCTGAGTTCCTCGAACTCGCAGAAATCTCCCGATCGCCGCACGAGCATGTCGCGAGCACTGTAATTCGGGTCTGCACGGTGCACAGCGCATGCCAGAGGGCGAGAGTGGGTCGTAAAAAGGCGATCGTGCGCTCGCACGTGCATCTCGTGCGACGCTGGTTTCTGCGACATCGCCCCGTGCTGCCCCCGCGCTTGCGAGCCTGGTGCTGCGTGTTAGTTTGCAGGACTGCCTGCACCTTCTGTGCTTGCCCTGCGCGGCGATCTCTGCCGGCTCCCGACCCAGCTGCCCCGCCATCGGCGCGGACGATCGCTCCGCGCGGAGTGACGGCGCTGCGCTCTCCTTCCTCGTCCTCTTCCCTCGGATCGCCTGCTTCTCGCTATGGCTGCCATCAACGGGCACAGCAACGGGCACGCGAACGGCAGTGCTCACCGCCCCTCCGTCGTCATCGTCGGCGCGGGCATCGGCGGAACCGCATCGGCAGCGCGACTCGCCCAGGCGGGCTTCGATGTCACCGGTGCGCTGCCCTCCTACGCCCGTGCAGAGGGTCAGCACGACCCAGTCGAGCATCCCTGACCTCCGCCCGAGCATCCCGCAGTCCTCGAGAAGAACGACTTTGTCGGCGGGCGATGCTCCCTGTTCACCGATCCCTCGGGCCAGCACCGCTTCGACCAGGGCCCGTCGCTCCTCCTCATCCGGAGGCTCTTTGACGAGGCGTTCGCCGATCTCGGGACGAGCTTCGAGCAGGAGGGCATCGAGCTCGTCAAGTGCGCGCTCAACTACCGCATCGTCTTTCCCGACAAGGAGGTCGTCGAACTCAGCAGCGACCTCACACGCATGAAGACCGAAGTCGAGCGCTGGGAGGGCGAGAAGGGCTTTGAAGGGTGCGTCGTGCGCGTCCTGACTGTGGCAGATCCACCTCGACCGGCTCGAAGCCGGCTGTTCTTACCCGTCTCAGACGCGGAAACTTATGCTTGACGTGTCCGGTAGGTTCCTCAAGTTCCTGCAAGAGGGCCACGCCCACCACGAGCTCTCGATGGTCCACGTCTTGCACCGCAACTTCACCTCGCTCCTGTCCATGCTCCGCCCCTCGCTGATCGTCAACCTGCGCAAGCTTCATCCTTTCGTCTCGATCGTGCGTCCATCCAGCATGCTGATACTCCTCCGAGGAACTGTCCGTGCAGGGTTACTGATTAGCGTCGCCCAAACTCAGTACTCCCGCGCGACCAAGTACTTCAAGACGGACCGCTTGCGCCGCGCTTTCACTTTTGCCGCCATGTACCTCGTGCGTGACGTCTCTACGTCTTTCGCACTCGGAAGACCGGCTTGAGCCGATCCTCGGGTGTGTTTCGCGCGATCCGCCACTCACCTTGCTCGTGCGCGCAGGGCATGTCTCCCTTCGACGCACTCGGCGCGTACAACCTCTTGCAGTACACCGAGCACTGCGAGGGCATCCTCTACCCGATCGGCGGCTTCGGCCGCGTCCCCGCCGCGATGCAGAGCATCGCCGAGCGCGCCGGCGCCAAATTCCGCTTTAACACGCCCGTGCGGCGCGTCATCGTCGAGAACGGCAAGGCGACGGGCGTCGAGACCGAGTCGGGTGAGACGGTCAACGCCGACGTCGTCCTCGTCAACGCCGACCTTGTGTGGAGCATGGCGCACCTGTACAAGGAGACGAGCTACTCGAAGCGCTTGGAGGAGAAGCCCGTCAGCTGCTCGTCCATCTCGTTCTACTGGTCGATGAAGCGGTGTGTCCTGCTTCTTGCCCTCATTGAGGCGCTCCCGACGTTTTAGCTGACTCGCCTCGCCCCATGCAGCAAGGTTCCCGAACTCGATTCGCACACGATCTTCCTCGCAGAGGAATACCGCGAGTGAGTGCCCGCCACCCGTCCGCGTCCAGTCTTCTCGCTGACCTTGTCGGAACGACGCAGGTCTTTCGACTCGATCTTCCGCGACCACAAGATTCCCCATGAGCCCTCCTTCTACGTCAACGTCCCCAGCCGCCACGACCCTTCGTGAGCTGCTAATCTTCTCTTTACACGCTGTCGCACACTGACAGGCCGTGCCTCCGATAGCGCCGCTCCCGCCGACAAGGACTCGATCATTGTCCTCGTTCCCGTCGGACACATCTCTGCCGCCCTCCCCTCCTCCTCCGACTGGGACAAGGTCGTCGAGGAGACGCGCAACAAGGTCCTACACGAGATTGAGAACCGCCTCGGCCTCACCGACTTCCGGGACCAGATCGCGCACGAGATCATCAACACGCCCATCACCTGGGGCGACAAGTTCAACCTGCACCGCGGCTCGATCCTCGGCCTCTCGCACGACTTTTTCAACGTCCTGTCGTTCCGCCCCAAGACGCGCCACCCGACGGTCGACAACGCCTACTTTGTCGGCGCGTCGGCGCACCCGGGCACGGGCGTCCCGATCGTGCTCGCCGGCGCACGGCTCGCGACGACGCAGATCCTGATGGACCGCGGGATGCGCGTTCCCGAGCGCTGGAACGTGTCGGAGAGCGAGGCGGCGACGCACCGCACCGTGCGCGACGCCATGGGCGGCGTGTCGATCCTCATGCTCCTCGCGGCGCTCATCCTCGCCGTTGCCGTTTACCTCAGGCAGTAGGCGACCAGGCTGGGACGGTGGCACGAGGCCGAGAGGCAGGAGCAGGAGGAATGAAGCAGGCTCGCTTGGGTTAGTCCCCCACTCTGTTGTTCTTAGACCAAAGACGCCTGCGCGGCAGAATGCAGTCATCAGTGCATAGACCCTTTCTCGAGTCCTTTGAGAGCTGCTGGAACTCGCGATCTGAAAGTGCTGAGTCGAACAGACAACGTCGGTTTACGGGTTGCAGATTAGGTAGGGAGGTACGAGCGAGAGCGAACTAGACAACAACACAACGGGAGCCTATCTACATAGCAGACGTTCAGGCAGGTCTAGTGCGGAGGGAAGGAGGAGGGCGTTGTTGCGACACCTCGTCGTGCGGGAACCAGTGGCCGTGCAATCCGTACGGCACTGTGTGTACGAGAGTCAGGCTGCGATTCGTGTCTGGGGGCAGAGGAAGTGCGCACCTCGCTGAGGAAGCTTGACCTTGGCGACGACCGTACGCATGTCCCAGGCATCAATAACCCAGAGCTCGCTCTTCGCGTCGTCCTTGGGCCGGCCCGAGACCGGGTCGAGCTGATGCTCGTCGAACACGTACGTCAGGAGGAAGCCGTCGTCCTCGCTACGCGGCTTGGCGCGCGGGACGAACGACGACTCCTGCGCAAAGTGTCGCGGCGGGAGCTCAAATATGCGCAGCGGCTCGTCGTCGGTCGATGCGTCTCCTTGGCGCGCCGTCTGCTCCGCGAGCACCTGCACGACAGTGCGCTCGTCGACGGGCTGCTCAGGTCCGCCCTCGCCCGCTTCGGCGCGCTTAATGCCGCGCCGGACGAGCGCGTCGACGTTGACCTTGACGAGGCAGTCGATCTTGGCCGCGCCGCCGAGCGCCTCGTCAAAGTTGCCGTGCTTGATCGAGCAGCCGTAGACGTACTTGGACGGGCCGACGACGCGGTCCTGCGGGACGGTGGGGAACTCGAACGGGATGGCCGCAAGCGGGAAGGCGTGTGAGGGTGCGAGGTCGGCGGGGTCGGAAGGAGACGAGACGAGCGGGAAGCGGTAGTAGTATAGCTCGCAAGCCTCTTTCGCCCCGGCTGCGAGAGCTTGTGCAGCGGGAAGGTCGAGGTTGCCTGCGGCGTAGACGAGGCGCGGCGAGTTGAGGCGACATGCGACGAGGTTGACGGCCGAAAGGCGAGACGCGGCGTCGTACTCGTCGAATGCGAAGGCCGTGTGGAAAATGATGCACGCTGGCGCCTCGTACCAGCGAACCCGGTCAGGCTCGTGCCGAGGCAAGACGCCAAAACGCGCTGGTTGCGTCGGGTCGTACGCGATGACGGGCTGGCCGATGACCAGGTTGCGCGGGTCGAGCGACAGGGGCATGTCAAGGAGGATCGAGTGTGTGCGTGAGGCAGCCATGTCGTGCATCATGCGTGGTGCGGCAATAGGGACGGGTGCAGCGAGGATGCGCGGGCGAGGCGGGCGCTTCTCCGAGGCTTCAGGGCGCTCATGCGTCGACGGGATGACCGAGTAATGGAGGAAAGGTGGCAGGAACGTCATGTGGAAGAGAAGGAGCTCGCCCGTATGGGGGTCTCGCTTCGGCTGCATTTGGGAAGGCCGAGGCGATGAGCACTGCTTTCGACGGTTCGTGGCAGACAAGACGTTACGCACGTGTGCTGTTGTCCACTCCTTCATCCACCCGAGCGTTCCGCCGACGTCTCGCAGACCCGGCTCCCCTTGATCGCCCTCGAGACTCCAATACCCGACGGTGTCGAGCGCGGGTAAGGTGACCCACGTCAACGGACCGCTCTCACACGCAGCCAATGCTCGGCCATCGTGCCATGCTATTGACGTGTTGGCGACCGAGAGGTGTCGCAGCGGGTTTGAGGTGAAGAAGGAAGCGCAGGCGAGGAAGACGGCGCGCAGGATGGCAAAGAGGATGAGGGGCAGAGTCCAGACTGAGCCCAGGAGAGTGGCGATAGAGGGAAGGATCGGTTGCTTGAGTCCGAGGGCGCGAGAGGCGAGAAAGACGTCGGTCAAGACGTATTTGTTGACGAAGGTCGGTATTAGACGAGGTCGATCCGGCGGCGAGGAGGGATCCCGCGCGAAGTAAACGCCCGTCAGCATGCCGTCGCCGTCGAACTGGATGATTGACTGTCAGTCCAAAGCGCCTCACAGCCTGCGCGGAAGGGAGACTCACCCAGTGGTACGCTGGACCCGCCTCGGCCTCGGCCTGCGTTTCTCCCAGTGAAGGCTCCCCTCCGTTCCGCACATACATCCTGTAGCCACGACATTTAGTTAGCCCTTTGCTTCTGTTGGACGCTCAATGCCGGACGCACCCGCCTGCCAGCTCTTCCGGCAACTCGCCCTCGTACTCGCAGGCCTCGAGGCTCCGCTCCTCTCGCACCGGCAGGTAGTTGCCCTCGCGGAAGGGGTGTTGCCGCGTCGTCATGCGCCCGTGACTCTGTTCAGAGCGTAGTCGATCGCAAGTGGCAAGCGCCCGGGACCAGCTGGTTCGCCGCTCGACGTAGCGAAGCGCTTCGGGTTGGCTCGAACCGCAACCTCGCTCGAGGACGTCGGCAGGATGGTCGAGCGTGCACACAAGTACAACAGAGCAGCACAGCAGGGAGGAGAGGGCGCGAAAGGATGTGCGAGTTGCCTCGGGCATGCCCCTCGTCCTCGACGTCAACTCGGACACGGGCTGATTTTAGGCTCG
The DNA here is from genome assembly GCA_036244875.1 of Rhodotorula paludigena. Taxonomy (NCBI): domain Eukaryota; kingdom Fungi; phylum Basidiomycota; class Microbotryomycetes; order Sporidiobolales; family Sporidiobolaceae; genus Rhodotorula; species Rhodotorula paludigena. Next base: position 948,385 of record BQKY01000006.1, read on the forward strand.
GCCAGAATAGCAGGCCGAGCTATTGCCCGAAGGTATTGCATCCGCCCGACTATTGCTTACGCGCCTCCCCTGATCCGTGCGGCCTCATCGCGATCGAGGCAACCTGATGCTGCTGAGCCGAAGGCCGCGTGCTCTCGGTCGTCGTCTGTCTGCTGTGTGTGCTGCTGTGCTGTTCCTGGCTGGATGGGGCTCGACTACTGGCTCGTGTGCGCGCGCGCTCTCCCTCCTCCGCTCGTCCTCGTCGCTGACCTGCGGTTGCTCCGGCAGACACTGTCGTTGGACGATCCCTCCGGCGCTCGCCCTCTGGCTCGTCTTTCGCAAGCTCAGGACCTGGCGTGATGTCTACAAAACCCTCTTCTTGATCACCGTGCGCCGCTGCCCTCGTTCCGGTCCGACGAGCGTTCCCTCAACTGACCCGCCTCGTTCCGCTCCCAGATCGCCGTCACGGCAACGATACCCTGGGACTCGTATCTCATTCGCAACCGCGTACGTACGACATACAGCTCCCTAGGACCTCCGCTCATCCTCCCGTGGCTTCCGCAGATCTGGTCGTACCCCGAGTCCTCTGTCGTCGGCCCCACCCTCTTCGACATCCCGCTCGAAGAGATCTTCTTCTTCTTCGTGCAGACGTACATCACTTCCAGCGTCTACGCCCTCTTCAGCCGCCGTGTCGTTCACGCCGTTCTCCTGCCGCGCACACCCTGTGAAGGCCGCACCGCGCGCTGGACCGGCACCGCCTTGTTTGCCGCGGTCTTCGCGCTCGCGTGGGCAAAGCTGCAAGAGGGCGGGGAGGGAACCTACCTGGCCCTGATTGTGGCATGGGTGGCCCCGTTCCTCACTCTCCTCTGGTCCGTTCATGCCCTCTCAAGCTCGTTTCTCGCAAACGCACGCTCATCCTCGTGTTGCTGCCAGGTTCGTCGCCTCGACACACCTTCTGGCACTCCCCCGCGTCACCCTCCTTGCCTCCGTCTCGCTACCGACTCTCTACCTGTGGGAGTGCGATGCCCGCGCCTTGCAGCGTGGCACATGGGTCATCGAGCAGGGCACGAAGCTTGGACTTTCGTTCCGCGACCTCGAGATTGAGTGCGTAACACCTCGCTTGCGGGATCTCACGTCACTACAGAACCAGCTGACGCGTGTACATTCAGGGAGGCCGTCTTCTTCCTCCTCACCAATGTCATGATCGTCTTTGGCCTGGCTGCTTGGTGAGCCGCTTTGCACTGTTCAATGAGCACGAATCTGACTCAAATGTTCGCAGCGACTACTGCCTCGCCGTGTACGACATCCGCTCTTACGACACGGGCAAATCTTCGACTTTCCCGCCGCTCAGCCAGTTCCTCCCCATCCTTCTGTGGACGCCGACAGAGGAGCAGGGTCAGCGTATCGAAGACCTGCGCGCCGCCATCGACATATTGTCGATCCACTCGAAGAGCTTCTCGACCGCGAGCATGGTGTTCGACGGGCGATTGCGGCTCGATCTCCTGGCATTGTCTGTTGTCCCGACTCTGGCCGCGATGTCACAGGGACTGACAGATGCTCCACCAGATACGCCTGGTGCCGAGTCTGCGACGACCTCGTCGACAATGCTTCGTCCGTCGCCGAGGCCGAGGGCAACATCCGCCTGATCAAGTCGTGCCTCGACCTCCTCTACCCTCCAACTTCCTCCGACTCTTCGTCTCACCCGGAGCGTCCCTCTTGCAAGGCGATCAAAGCCGCTCTCCCCGGCCTGAATGAAGCCGAGCGGGGTTCTTTCCGCCTCCTCTCCGTCCTCCCTATCACCCGCCCTCCTCTCGACGAGCTGCTCGACGGCTTCCACACCGACCTCTCGTTCCTCGCCTTTGCCGGCACCAAGAAGGACGGCCTTAAGTCGGTCCCATCTGTGGCAGCCGCCGAGCTGCCCATCAAGACGGACGCCGACCTCCTGACGTACGCCAACAACGTCGCGTCGTCCGTCGCCGACCTGTGCGTCCAGCTCGTCTGGGCGCACTGCGCCTCGTCGTCCTCGGTCGCGCCCTCGGAGCGGCGCGAGATCCTCGCCGCCGCGCGCAAGATGGGCCAGGCGCTGCAGCTCGTCAACATTGCGCGCGACGTCCCCGCCGACCAGTCCATCTCGCGCATCTACCTCCCCGCGCGCGCGCTCGACACGCCCGTGCCCGACATGACGCGCGAGCGGCGCGAGCTCCTCGAGCGCGCGCGGCAGATGGCGAGCGAGAGCAGGGGCGCGATCGAGCGCCTGCCGGAGGAAGCGAGGGGCGGGATCCGCGCGGCATGCGACGTGTACCTGAGCATTGGCGACGCGGTCGAGCGCGCGCTGGATGAGGGGAGGGTGCATGACCGCGCGAGGGTGCGAAAGGGGACGAGGGCCTGGACGGCGCTGAGGGCACTCTAGAGTTGTTTAGAGACTCGCTTGAGACTGTTCCGGAGAGAAGATCGAGGTGTCTGTGGGAACTGCTGTACCTAGAACTTGCTTGTCCCCGAGGCGAGCCGATACAAGCCGGAGACGAAGGAATCAGGACTGTGCATGACTCTTGCCTCGACCTGCGTATGGAGAGAACGACTGTGGGTATGCATTGCGAGTGCTGTGTTGACGAGGGCAGGACACGGCGGAAGAAGATGGAAGTACAACGAGGCAAGGTTGCGAAAGGTGCGAAGACAAAGCAAGGCGAACCGCGAACACGAAATCGAGAGCACATGATCTCACTGCTCCCACTTCTTGGCGAGCATCGAGTCGGGCGGGCGCGTTTCGACCTTCTTCTGCGAACGCCGGAAGAGCGAAGAGCGGGTCAATCTGCGAGTTGGAGCGGAGCAGTGCGATGGAAGCGAGCGTACCTTGCCGACGTCGCTCCAGTCGGTGCTGAGCGCCGTACCGTTGCTCTCCTGGTAGCTCTTGATCATCGCCCGGCGCTGGTCGTCCGTCGCATCGGCGTAGAGCTTCTGGAAGAGCTCGTTGAGGGCCTGGTCGCCGCCCGCGTTCGGGTCCTTGGCGAAGTCCTTCTTGAGCTCCTCGTCCTCCTCGGCAGACTGCTTGACGATCGAGTCCCAGTCGTGCCGCTTGCGCGACGAGGAAGGGTAGGCGTGCGTCGCAGCCTTCTCGACGGGGGCACCTGCGGGAGAACGAGACATCAGCACAACCCTACGCAGGGTCGAAAGCATGGAATCTGCAATGGCTTTGCAGGGTGTCACAGAGCAAGCTGAAGCGAGCAGACTCACTCAGCGTGGCGCCGCCCTCGTCCTCGCCCTCGATCTTGTTCCACTTGACTCCGCCGTCCTTCTTCTTGAGCTTGAGCTCAATTTTGGGCTGCAGCACGCGGTAGGACGAGGTCTGCGCATCGATCGGGTGCGCAAGCGGGTCGAGATCGAAGACGACGTCGGATCCGGTGGGGAGGTGCACCGAGAGCGAGAGCTGCGGGAGCCGCGCGGTCAGCCCGGTCAAGTGCAGCGAGCTCAGACAAACGCACCGAGCGCTCCTGAAGCTCGATCTTGAGGTCCTCCTCCTTGACGTTGCGGATGAAGACGGAGACGACCACCTCCGAGTCTGTCTGGTACCTGCACCGCGGGACGGGCTGTGAGCGCGGCGGGGCCAAGCCTGGATGTATGCAAGCGCTGCGCACCACTCGTGGCGGATCTTGGACATGTTGCGGGCGAGGCGAGCAGCGTGGAGAGCGCGAGACGAGCGGAAGCTGGCGGAACCGATCAACCTCCCGCCCTCTTCGTCCAGCTTGTTGCACTTGGCGAGCTACGCGAGCCAGTACGACACTCTCGGAGCCACACGACGACGACGGATGCGAAGATCAATGTTGCGACGAAACCAAGGACTTCTGCTGAAAGGGGACAACTCCGACAGCGGCAGACGATGGGAAACCGGATGCGAGGAGATCTACACGACGTAAGGATCGGAACGAGCCTGTAAGGGGGTGTGGCGAGGTCTAGAGAGGCAAGGGAATGGTGGGTGTGACGAGGAAGCGAGTGTGTTGCGGTGAGATAGTCGAGACAGAGGCGACCGCCATGGCGAAGCTGGCCGGCGGTACATATTGGCGTGGCATGGCGAACGACGTAGCGACAGGGCGGTGTAGCAGAAGGAGTCGAGGGTCTATGTCGAGAGGCGGTATAAACAGAACGAGGGAGGTCGCGTCGATTCGGGGCCAGCCTGAAGCGTCGTGAAGGTGGTGTATCGAGAAGGGTGATTGTATGTACCAAAAGAAGACCGTCTAGAAGGACGATAGGTTGGAGCCGCGACGGCGTCCTCCGCCGAGGAGGTTGACGATGGCAGCCGAGACGAAGAGGCTGTTGTGTGCAGGCGGGAGTCAGCGCTAAGCTCGCTCTAGTTTCGATTCTGAGAACGCACCCGACAGTCAGGCCGATAGCGACTTCGACGAGACTCTGGGCTGTGTTGAAGCCGCTTGAGTACAGGTTCGAGCTCGATGTGCTGTTCTCGTCCGTGTCCGCAAAGCGGAGCAGACCTCCGTTCGACAGGCCGGACGGAAGTTGGACCAAGACACTGCACGTGAGATACCAGTGTCAGCGGGCACGTGGTGGGGAAAAAAGGCTCGTTCAGATAGGCACGCACCCTGGCACCATGACGACGAACGGCGAGCCGCGGGTGAACTTGCCGTAGAGGTTGCCAAGGAACCCGACAGCAAAGGAGCCGATGGCCGAGACGATGTCGGACCGTCCGGTGAAGGCCTTGCCCGAGAAGAAGTTCGACACGAAGCCTGGAGGGGAAAGGGTCAGCGGGCCTGCACGAGCGAGACAGGCGGGTTCGAACGCACCAGCGCAGCCGATAAGGATCATGATCGGCGTCTCCTTGCGGAAGAGCGGCTGGCCGTTGCGCACGGCGAGGGTGAGGAGGAACATCGGGATCGTGAGGAAGTCTGCAGACAGCGGAAGTTCACGTGAGCCGCTTAGTGCGGACAGGCAGTTGTTGAGGAAAACACCGCGTACACCAGTACTGGCTCGGCTTGGCCATGTACCAGGGAACGCCGTCGCCACGAAGCGCCGAGCAGGTGTAGTCGCGCGAGCCGTAGATTTGAAGCTCGGTGATACGCTGGTAAATCTCGGCGCCGATCGACAGACCAAATCCGAGGAACAGCGAATAAAGGATGGCGTAGACGAGGCGGACGGAACCTACCGGCAGGGTGTCAGCTGGCTAGACCATCTTGGGTACAAACGAGCAGGCGCACCTGAGATGATCGAGCGATTGGCAAGCTCGAGAGAACCGCACAAGACGATGTAACCGGGTAGGATGAGCACGACCGAGCCCGAGACGACTGCCGCGAAGCAGAAGTACTGCGTCGAGGCGAGAGCCGCGGCGATGAAGGCGATAATGCAAGCGATGACGATCCTGCGAGCGTACGCGTCAGCAACGGATCATGCGTGATGCCGAGCGGCGAAACGCACTCGAACAGCGACGAGTACAGGTCGTTGCGCGAGACGAGGACCTGGACGAGGACGAGGAGCGCGCCGAGCGGCATGGCCATGAGGCAGTCGATGAACGAGCCGTAGAACGCCGAGGGCTGGATGAAGGCACTCGCGGCGGCACCAATGATGAGCTGCTGCCACAAGGCGTACTTGGGCGGCGCCGTCATGAGCGCGTCGAGCTCCGTCGAGGCGTCCGTCACCGAGATCTTGTCGTGGATGACGTTGAAGTAGATCATGTATGCGGCGAGGAGCTTGCCGAGGTCAAGACCGTTGGCCTGCTTCAAGAACTGTGGGCGGGCGGAACGATTCAGGAGTCAGCCTGAAATTCGCAGCGGGCGTGAGGGGAAGAGCGACATGCCTTGATGTCGGACGTGTGCGTCGCAGCGTCGCCGAACGAGATGAGCATGACGCCGGGAATGTAGATGACCTGGCAGTTGATCTCGAGGACGCGCGCGGTCGCCTGCATCTGCGCCTCGAGACGGTGCGAGGGCGCGCCGAACATCATGAAGGCGCGAGCCATCTTCATGATGAACTGCTGGCGCTCGAGGATGGCGGCGACGTGCTGCGTGATGAAGACCTCCTGCGCCTTGCGCTTCTCCTTGGCCTTGCGGCGGCGGCGCTTCTCGCGCTCCCAAGCCTTGCGGTCCGCCTCTTCCTCGGTCTCGGCGCGGAAGTAATCGCCGAGCTCCTTGCGCGGCGAACCGCCGGGCGAGTGACCGAAGCCCTTGATGTGCGGCGTCGGCAGGTCCTTGATGCTGTCGAGCGCGAGGCCGAACGGGTTGCGCTTGTGGCCGGCCGTCTCGGTTGGCGAGCCAGGAGTCGAGCGCCCGATTTCGGGCGAGCCCTGGGTCGACGAGCCGGCGCTGCCGGCGCGGCTGCGATTGTCGGGCGTCGACTCGTACCGGTTGATGTGAGTGCCAGGGCGCGTAGGGTCAGGCGCGAGCTGAGTGCCCCGTGGAGTAGCGACACCGGCGAGATTGCCCTGTGCGCCGGGATATCGTCAGCGCACGTCGAACAAAAAGCGAGTTTCGAGAGAGACGCACGGCACCGAGCATGAGACCGCCGAAGACGCCGGCATCCGACTTGGCAGCGTCGGGGCGGTCCGGGTCGAAGGTGGTTCCGCGCGCGAAGAACCCACGCTTGTCCTTCGCCTTGGCGTCGCCCTTGTCGCTGGCGGTGCCCGGCGTCCCCTCGGCGGAGGCCGATTTCGAGTGACTCTTGCTGTTCACGCCGAGAGCAGAGCCAACGCCGCCGAGCACGGCGCCAGCGCCGCGACCCGCAGTACCAACGATGGCACCTGCGCCGCGGCCAGCCGTGCCGATGACGGCGCCACCAGCGCGACCGACGCCGACTGCAACGCCCTGGCCACCGCGGCCGACGCCCTCGGCGAGTTGGTGAAGACGGGTCTTCTGCGCGCGCTTCTCGTGCAGCTTGGCGAGGAACTTGAGACGCTCGGCTTCGTCGTCCTCGTCGTCCGAGTCGCCTTCGCCGTCGCCACCGCCGATCGAGCTGGCGCGCGAGGAAGGGCCGAAGGACGCGGGCGTGTTGACTCCGGACGTGGCGGCCGAGTCACCCTGCTGCTGCTGCTGCTGTAGGGCGATGAGGGCAGAGAGGATGCCGCCCGAGCCGACGCCGTTGGCGCTGAAGTTCTGCTCGGGCGGCACGTCCTGGACGTTGCCCTCCTTGACGCGGTCGATCAAGCCGGACAAGCCGCGCTGCGACTGCTCGCTCTCGTTGTCCTTGTTGCCCTCGGCGTTGGCGCCCATGCCGCTCGAGAAGCCGCCCTTGGCCAGGGTGCCGCGCCGGTTGCGGAGCCCGCCACCTTGCGTGAGGTTGCGCACGAGGCCCCAGGCCGCACGCGTGTTCTTCTCCTCGGGCGGACGCTTCGAGACGGAGGGGAGACCGTCCGTCTCGCCCGGGTCGATGTAGACTTCCATGTTGTCCTTCATCTGCTCCAAGCGCTCCATCGGGTCGCCGTCGGAGCTCGCCGCGCGCGACGCCGAACCCTCGGGACCGATGTAGCGCGGATGAGACTCGTCCTCGTCCTCGGTGTCTGTGCCGGCAGCCGCGTGCGCGCGAAGCGCGCGCTGCAGCTCGGCGGACGCGCCGGGAGACGCGAGGCTGCGCCCCGTGTCGGGGTCGGCCATGTCGATAGCGACGTGCTTCTCGTCACCCTCACCAGTGCGGACGCGCAGGTCGGGCCACTGAACGCGGCGCTCGCTCGAGCGCGCGGTGCCCTGGCTCGTGTTGAGCATGGTCGCCGACGAGCCCGTCTCGTCCGAGCCGCGCTCGCGCGAATCGCTTGAGTCGTGCGCAGCGTCGTCATCAGCACGAACACGACCCGACGCGGGCGACTCGTCGTGGGGCTGGACGACGACGGTCGGCGGTGCAGGAGGCGGCTGCTGCTGCTGAGCAGACGGCACCCCTCCTTCAGGCGTGTACGGCTGGTCGAAAGGGTTGCTGCAGACCGCCGAAAACGTCAGTCGCAGAGCTTTGCGCGTTTCTGCGCAGCGCAGGAAGGCCTTGTTGCGGCGAGGCGGGTCGCCGGTCAAAGGCTCGAGGAGGCGTTTCAACTGACCTCGACGAGCGCGACGGGTCTGCCATGGCGTATCAGGCGATGCACAACCCGTCTGTGAGAGATGCTAGCGGAGCTGCACAGGCGCAAGGGCGGTGTGCAGCGTGCAAGGACGCGAGACCGAGGTTGAGAGGCTGGGCTGCGGTGCGCAGGTGCTGGCGTAAAACTGCGGGCGGGCTGCAGTCGAAGCGGTGGAGGTTGCAGGGGGTGTACTCGACGGCTGAGCGCGTGCTCTGTCCTGCCAGCTAGAAATGCGCGAGAGAGACGGAGCGCGACAAACGAGGACGAGGCGCACAAAGTGCGGCCCTGCGTGTCCGGTCCGACGCGCGTGCCTCGCACCTGCCTCGCACACTCTTTGCTCGCCGAGGCGCGGGGAAGGCGACGCACAGAGCCAACCGCCCCCGTCATCCGCGCCCTGTTTTCCTCGTGAGCAATTCACGGCCCCGCTCCCTTCTCGCAGCGGCGACCGACAGCAGGGTTCTTCGCTCTCTGCCTGCATGCGGTCACGACCACGTCGCCTCAGCCATAGCGAGCGCTTGTTCCTGCAAAGATGAAAGGCTGCGTCGCTGCAACAAGAGCGCACAAGAACCAAAACAAGCGACAGAACGGATGAGGAAGGGCGCGCATTGGAGAGGCAAAAACAAAAGAGAACGCCCAATGTGGGGCTCGAACCCACGACCACCAGATTAAGAGTCTGGTGCTCTGCCGACTGAGCTAACCGGGCTTTGGTTGTTGCAGGACGGCTGGCTTGCAAATATATCGCAATATGCACAATCTGCACGCTTCCTTGCGCTTTCGCGCTTCCTCTTCCCTTCGCCTCGCCTCTTCGCTGCTCCTCTTTCCAGCGCTTGCAGCTATCGAGCGGCATGCCAGACGTCCGAACATTTCCAGAAGGAATGCGCTCCGCGCCTGTTCTAGTGGTGCACGCACCTCGCCGTCCGCCTCGCTCCTCACCCTTGTTCCTGTTCGAGTGGCAGCTTTACGCTAGCGCCGCTGGCAAAGCGTGCACGCTTCTGCATGCATTGCTGCTCTTTGCCAAGCTGGTCCCTCGCCGCCGACCTGTCTGCCTCACCTTGCTGCGTCCCGATCCTCATCGCTCGTCCGCCCACGCACGGTGGAGACTCCTGTCCGCCACGTGAGCCTTGGTGACGACAGGAGAGCGCGCGTCTCCTGTCCGCTGCGCCCGCGCTTCCCAGCTTCGCTTCGAAGCCCTGTTCTTCCTCCCGCGTTTCGCCTCGCATGCGTGCTGCTTTTGTGCTCACCTCGCCTGCAGCAGTCTTGACGAGCACAGGTGAGCGGGTGCGCCCGTTGCCGACACCGCCGAGTCCTGACTCCGCCCGCCGCTCGCCGTCGCTCGTTGTCGTCTCGCTGCGTTCACCTGAGCCGAACGGGCGGGCGACACCGCCAACTCCGCTTCGCAGTAGGAAGTCGAGCCTGCGAAGACGACGGGGGTCGGCAGAGACAAGCGCGAACGAGGCTGAGTCGAGCAGACGGGCTGGTACGGCGGACGACGGGCTACAGGGACGAGCAGGTGCGCACGTTACCGGCTCTGCAGTCCCTTGCGCCACTGCCCGAGCTGACATAGCTTCGCAGGCTCTCAGCTAGTCAACCTGCAGCAGGGAAGCAAGTCCTCCTCTTCCCTCGGATCGCATGCCGATACGCTGGCGTCCGCCATGACGCGCACAACTACACCCGCGACCAGTACCGACAACCTGCCGACCTCGAGTGCGGAATTCCCGATTCCTGTTCGTCCGCGTCTCGGGAGGCGGTGCTCGTCAGCTGGATCCGCCGAGGCGCCCGCGGTGGAGGATCGGCGTGCACCGCCGCTTCTGGCTACCTCCGCCCCGTCACGCAAACCCTCCTACCTCGCCATCAACCAGGGCGCGCCCTTCTCCGACCTTCTCCCCGTCGAGACGGCACGATCCCAATCAGATGCTCCAACGGAGCGTCGCGGCGGCAGACCGCCTCCTCCCTTCCGCTCGACGACGACCACGACGACCATTGTCCGCGATGCGCCGCCTGCATGCCTCAAGCGCAAAGCCTCGCTGACAGCGCGAGGGCGATTTGGCGGCGGCGACGTTGCACCTGCTACTGCAAGCAGCTCGACCGGTCGTCTCCCTCGCCGACCAGCAACCGCAACTACAGCCGGCGGGACCCGCCCACCTCTCGTGCCTAGCGCATCTGCGCCTGCGTCTGTCTCAGCCGCAGGCGATCTTCCCGCGAGCGTTTTATCGCATGCGTTCCTTCCCACGGCCAGTCTGGTCGCCCCGCCCACCTTCTCCGACACCGCCTCATCCGCCTCGTCGTCGACCGAGCATCTGCCGCGCGCACATGTTCAGCATTCGCGCGAGAGAAGCATGGCGCGCTCGCCCAGCCAGGGCGACACAAAGCCCAAGCCGCGCTCGAGTTCGAGCTCGACCACGTCGGGCAGCGAGTCGCTCGACAAGGCATCTGGCGCGTCGTCTTCAAGCGGGTCGACGCTGCGGAGCGGATTGCTGAAGCTTAAGAAATCCACGAGGAGCCTGCGAAACGCCTTTCGCGCTTCGTCGTCGGCGTCGTCAGCCATGTCTGGGCGAGACGAACCGCCACTTCCTCCCGAAGCAGCGCGAATCGCTCGCGCGCCGTACCCGACTCACCCACCCGTCCCACCTCTCCCACTCTCACCGACCTCGACAACCGCTGCGGCAGCGGCAGAAGCGACGCTGGTAATCTCGGTCGCAAACGGCACCGTCGACCACTCTGCTCCGCCGGAAGTACCGCCGCTCTCGCCTACGACGCCGCGCGCGACGTCAGCTACTGTCCTGACGACGTCGCTAGCAGGCGGAGCGAGCCGGGCGCCGCACAAGCCCGCGACGCTGAGGCGGGCGCGGTCTCGTCCCGCGCCGCGCACCCGGCCGTCAACGAGCGAGCGCGTGCCCGGCAGCCGTCCCGAGACGCCGCCACTGAGCGAGCGGAGCAAAGGGCTCAGGAGGGCGGTGAGCACGAGTGAGCTGAGGAGAGGGACGAAGGGCGGCGCGAGGATCGGAGACGTGTTTGATCGGGATGCGTGAGGCGGCTGAAGCCACAGCCTCGTTCGTGGGCATAGCGTGTAGATTTGAGAGTACAGAGTGTGCACCTAGAGCTATTATCACGCTGCCGGCAATGCCGACAACAGTTGAAAACGACGAGAAGAGCAACGGAGTGCGAGGGAACGGGACAGCGCTGGAGCCAGGAACTCCGGTCAGTAGGCTCAAAACCGAACGTGAACAGCTCCCGCTAGCCCGTTCAGCCGAGTAGTGCGAGTCGTCGAAGGTCAAGTCTGTCGCTCGCTTGGCGCACCGCGAAGCTCTGCCCGGCACTCTCTGCGTCGACTTGCTGCGATGAGCGCAAAAGCAGCAGCACGGCGGTTCCCGCTCTACTCGTTCCTCGCCCGCGAGTCCCCCGCCTCGCTCCCAGCGACGCCTGGCGCTCAGCCGGGCCCGTTCGCCGGGACGAGCAACCCGTTCGCGCCGACCAAGGCGTCGCCCCTCGCGCGGTCGTGGGACGCGCCGCGGTACTCGCTGCGCCGCCAGAAGAAGCTCCGGCGCGAGGCAGAGGCGCTCGGCCTCCCCGCCGACGTCCTCCCGCCCTCGCCCTCGCTCAAGCTCTCGTCCTCGCCGCTTGCCTCGTCTCCCGCCGCACGCCTGAGCCTCGAGCGCCGACGACTCCAGTCTACGCCGCACGTCCCCGCATCCAAGGTTCTCGACGGGCTCGGGCTCGACAAGTACGGCCCGTACGCCGGGAGGAAGGGCGCCGCTTTCAAGGGCAAGCTGTGGGAGCGCAAGAAGGAGCAGCGCACCGCCGACCTGGCCAAGCTCCTCGAGGGCGCAGACGCAAAGGCCGCTGCCTGGCGCAAGGTGCGTCTCTCCCCGTGGCTCGTCTGTCCCGCCCGCCCGCTCATCGCCCTGACCCAATCCTCGGTTCCTCCGCAGACCCAGGTCGACGCAAAGGCAAAGGGCAAGGCGTCTCTGCCGTTCTAGACGTGCTCCTCGTTGTAGCCACCACCTGTACTTTACGCATTCCCGCCGCTGCAACCCCATTTCAACTCGCGTCTATTGTTGGCTCGTCCTGCGGGAGCTGCGAGAGCGACGGCGTTGCCTCTGGAGCTGCCTTGGGCGCGGCGGGCTGTCCGTGAGAAGACTGTGAGGTACTTGAAGAGGCAGAGCACAATCAGCAAGCGAATGAGAGCGCGAGGCAACGTGCTCATTCGCTGCGCAGTGCTCCTCAGCCCGTAATTTCCTCGCTGCCCGCTCGCAACAGCACGAGGCCGCCTGAGCGCCGCTGTGCTCGCTGCCGAGGATCGACTTGTCAGACTGGGCCATATCTGCGCATCGCCTGCGCGCGCCGTCATTCTCCTGGCTCCGTTGCTCCCGATCAGAGTGCAAGGTGCGTTCACCCTTCCCAGAGCCCTGCAGAACCAGCGAGTCCTTGCGAGGCTACTGTGAAACTACAGCACGCTCCCGCGCTCTTCAGCAAGACCGCACATGGCGCAGTCCATCTGGACCACCTCGAGCTCACGTTCCGCTCCGTCTCGCGTCTCGCAACAGGTCCGCCTTGCCCGCCCACCGTGGAGGCGACTTCTGCAACCGCACACGCGACACTGAATGGCATAAGCCATGGACGGCGGGGAACTCGGCGAGCTGGGACGGAGGCAGAGCGAGGCAGGTCCGCCTCGCGACGGGAACGAGGAGGAGGCCTTCTCGCAGCACGGACACGAGCGAAGGGAGAGCGGCGACCAGGTCCGCGAGAGTCAGGACGGCGACATGGGGCAGGCTGGACTCTCGGTGCTCGAGATGGCGCTGCTGACGCCGCCCGCCGTGACCCCTCGACGCTCCCGACCGCACTTCATCGACCTCCCTCTTCCCGACCTTGTCTTGCCCGACGCCGCGCTCGAGTTCCCCACTCCGACACCGCAGCCACGGCACCGCACGAACTCGTCTCCCCGCACCCGTGCGACATCCGTCTCCGACGCGGATCGCCGCTCGTTCGCGCAGCACCACCCTGCCGCTTCTCCTCCGCTCCACATCGGCTTCGACCTGTCCGGCTCCCCGCAGCCGCTCTCTCCTATCCCGCTCAAGCCGATCCTTCAGCGCCCCGCCTCGCCCGGGCACCGCCCGCACGACGAGGCCGACATCTCGTCGATCCACCGCGAGCGGCCCGACTCGCCCTTCGAGCCGCTCGACTCGGACCTCGACCTCGGCGCCGACCCGCGCCCGCGCCGCAAGCGCCGCACGCCCCACCCGCTGTACACGCCCGCGCCGCAGCGTCGCAGGAGGCGCAAGCGCCGCGGGACCGCGTCGGTCGCGAGCGGCCGCACGGGCAGGTCGAGCCGCTCGGCGCGCTCGCGCGTCAAACATGCGCTGCGCAAGGTCCGCAGGCGTAAGCGCCTCGGGTCGTTCGCGTCGGGCACGACGCGCTCGTCGTCTAGCTCGTCTTCGTCGTCGAGCTCGTCTTCCGAGACGACGTCGGGTTCTTCGCGCTCGTCGACTGCGGGATCGTCGTCTCGCTCGAGCTCGACTTGGGCAGGCTGGCGCTTCTGGCGCAACTCGTCTTCCGGGTCTTCGTCCTCGTCTGACTCGGACTCGGACAACGATTCAGACTGGGACCCGCCCACGCCGCACTTCACCCTGTTGACACCGCTGCTCTCCCGCCCGACTCTCGCCTACCCTGCGCATCTCGTGCCTGGCGCGAGCGGGGCGCCGACTCCTGGCACAAGCACGCCTCGCCTGCCACCCCTCAGCACGCCCGGCCCTTTCGATGCTCCGACCGCTCCAAATGCTCCTCCCACTGCGCCCGTCTTCGACCTCTCCTCTTCCACGACGCTTGGCCCCGCTCTCGACCGCTTGCAGACCTTCTGGTTCGAGCGACGGCAAGAAGACGGCCTCGCAGGTGACATCGGCGCGGGCGCAGCCGGCGCAGGGCTCGAGCCCGCCTCGCAGGACGAAGCGAGCTACTTCCCCGAAATGCCGAGCGTCGACCACGACTTTGCCTTCCCCGGCGCGGCCGCCACGCCGACTGCGTTCGCGAGCGAAGTCAACACCCCGGCCGTCACGCCGGGTGTGACGGGCGGGCCGTCGGCGGCGAGGCGGCTGCGGGGCGAGCAGCGTACGAAGCGCGCCGAGGAGCGCCGGTTTGGCAAGAGCCGTGCGATGGAGCATGGGCCGGCGTGGTGGCTCGACATCATGTGCCCGAGCGTTGCCGACATGCGCGAGCTGCGAAAGGTGCGTCTCTCGATCGGGCCGCTGAAGGGGAAACACGATTGACCCCTGCCACTCCGACAGTTCCTTCCGCTTCACCCGCTCACGATAGAAGACATTCTGCACCAGGAGACGCGCGAAAAGATGGAGTCGTTTGCCGCGCTCGGCTACTACTTTATCGTCTTTCGCGCGCTCGACGAGTCGTACTTTCGCTACACCTCGCCAGCATCGACGCCGCTCAGCAGTACAACAGACGTCGATGCCATCGTCGCGGGCGACAAGGGCGACCCGCCGAAAGGGCTGGCCGGCGCCAGCTCTGGCCGCCGCGGTCGCGTCGACATCGTCGAGGGCGTCGGCGGCAAGGAGGGCGTCGAAGGTGTGGGCGTAGGAGCTATCAACTTGTACATGGTGGTCTTTGGGGACGGCATCCTCTCGGTGCGTCGACGCTCTCGTCTGAAAGCGTGCCTGTGCGCTAAGCGCTAACTCCGTCTGTCGCAGTTCCACTTTGAACCCCTCGACCAGCACATCGAGCGCGTGCAGGGCAAGCTGCAAGAGTTTGGCATCTCGCGCAACTTCTCGTCGCGTGCGTCGAACCCATCTTCCACAGAGTCGCATCCCTCGCTGACCCGCCAATTGGCAGACTGGATTGCGTACAGCCTGATGGATTCGGTCGTGGACGCCTTCTTCCCGCTGATGGACTACATCGAAGGCGAGTCGAACGAGGTCGACACGTTCCTGTCGGATCCGCTCGCGACCGGCCAAGTCGACACGGTCGGCCCGAAAGCCGCGCCGTCAGGTGTCGGCGTTGTCGCAGGCCGCAAGGTCTTTGACGACAGTGTCGTCAGCATCGTCGTGGACGAGCCGAGCGAGTCGGACCTCGAGCGACTCGGTGCGTCGGCCCTGGTCAGCATGGGCATCAAGCGCGCGACGGTCGAGCGGAGGATGCCGACGACCGTCATGCGCTTCCTCCCGGGTGTCCGCTTCCCCGGCGGCGTCTTGCGCATGCTCCCTCGCTTCGCCGTGCGACAAGCCACGCGCACGTTCAAGGCGAAGATGCTGATCGACCAAGACGGCGTCGAGCTGCTCCCGCTCGAGCAAGAGAAGCCCACCGACGGCGGCATCATCCCCGCCAAGCTCCGGCCGGGCGAAGACGTCTTCAGCCAGACCAACTTTGACCGCTCCGTCATGCTGCGCCGTATCACCGACATGCGCAAGCTTGTCACAGGTCTGAGCCGCCTGCTCGGGACCAAGTCGGACGTCGTGCGCGGGTTGCGCAAGCGCACGATGGAGGAGAACCTCGGCTTCTTCAAGAGCGACGTCAAGCACGACATCGCCGTCTACATCGGCGACTTGCAGGGTACGTCGTCCCGCCCCTTGATTCTCCTCGCTGCTCTCGCTGACGCGCTTCCCTGCAGACCACATCGTCGCGATGCAGCAGTCACTCGCCTTCTATGACGCCATCCTCGCACACGACCATCCGGCGTACATGTCGATCCTTCGCTTCTCGCTCGTCGGCGCCAAGCGAGGCACCGACATGTCGCTCGTCAAGCTCGCCATCGTCACCCTCACCTTCCTCCCGCTCAACGTCTACACGTCGCTGTTCGGAACCAACTCGCGCATTCCCAACAAGAGGCCCGATCTCGAGCCGGGCGAGCCGTGGCCGTCCGACGACCCAGGCTCGTCGTTGCGCTGGTTTGGCCTGATCGCGATGGGCGCCGTCTTCATCGCCTGCGCCGTGTGGTTCATCGTGTGGCTCGTGTTCCGCTCGAGTCGCAAGGCGGTCAAGCGGCGCGGGCCGGCCTTGATGCGCTAGACTTGCTTCCCTCCCTCTCCTCATAGATGCGGTTCCGCCCCCTCCTGTTATTACTCGGCCGCGCTTGTATCCCTTGACGTCTTACACGATACGCTTTGATACCTCTCTGACGTCCCGCTAATTCCCCTCTGCAACGCATCGCATTCTCGCACTTTGGCTTCCGGAAGACGCGTCCTCGACGCGTCGCGAACTCCGCCCGCGAAAGGTCAATCTTGCCCGGCTTTCGCTTCCTCGCCTCTTGCTTGTCGTAAGCGCCCGCCTGTGAGATGGACCGGCCTACACCACGCGTCAACGCGGCCAAGATGGCCGAGTACTGTGCGCCCTTCGTTCCGTCGCTCCGCCCTCATCGTGTCGAGGCTGACGAGCCCTCTTCACGCACACACAGCCGAGGGCAAGATCGTGCGCGTGCTCGGCAAGGTTGCTAGCGTGCGTCTGCGCTCCCTGTACGTGCGAAGGCCCCGCCCGCTGACGTTGCGACCCGCACACACAGCTCGAGGACGACCGGGCCATCCTCGAGACGAGCGACGCAGGGCAGATCACGGTCAACCTGATCAAGGTGCGCGGCAGCTCGCAGCTCTTACCTCCTTCCGTGCACGGACTGACGGGTGGGGCGGGCAGGACACGAACATGCGCGATACGTTTGTCGAGGTCATTGGCAAGATCGCGGGCGAGTCGACCTTGACGGAGCTCGTGACGTGCGTGCTTGCGCTCTTTCAGTGGTCTGAAGCCATGCTGACGATGGCACGCCCTGCGCCAACAGGCAGAACATGGGCGACAGCCTGGGTGCGCCTTCCGCTCGGGCGACTATGTCTGTTCCTGCGCGTCCCCGCCGTGCTTGGGCTGACTTGATTTTCGCGCAAATCCGCAGACCTGGCGCTCGCTGACAAGGTCGTCGAGCTCACGCACGCCTACCCGAACGTCTACCCGACAGGCGAGTGAGCGCCGCTCGCCGCACTCTCCCACTGTCTCTCGTCCTCGCCGTCCCCGCTGTAGCTGTACCACCCCGACTCTGCCCATGCACACGCGCAGATGGGTTGTAAGAACACGGTCAACCATTGCAGTGCGCTCGCTTGGCGCCGACTAATCCCCCTTCGAGCTGACCCGGAAGAATTGCCGACATCGCGGTGAGGGGTCACAAGAGAGGGAATCTCGCGTCGCTCCGTAAGCCGACCGCCCGAGGCGCCGAAGCGCAGAGGCGGGCGGCAAAAAAACGACGCTGGTGTGGGTGAGGATGATCAAGGGGACGAAGGAGGAGGACCGAGTCGAGACGAGCAGGAAGAGGGGGCCGGCAGCGATGCGCAGGGAGGGCGCAGTGGCTCGTGTCTTAGAGGTTTACAGGGCAGCAGGGCGAGTCTGGTCGAAGCGAGCGACGCGACGGGAAGCAAGCCGGAGCGAGTGCGCCTCCTCGCACTTTTGCTGCACCGCCCCGCACTCCCTCGCCCCGTGCAGACGACGAGAGACAGCTGCGACCAGCTTGAACTACCCACAGCAACCACCAGAGCCCTACATTTCCCTCCCTGTGAGTTGCATGCCTTGCCATGTGCCCCCGCCTCTCCGTCTCCCGCTTCATCGCAGGCTGACTAGGACACCCGAACAGCGACACGATGACCTCTCTCTTCGGCGGTGGCATGCGCTCGGCCCCTCCTGCGGGCCAGCCTGACCAGGGCCGCCTCGCCGAGGCTGCGATGGAGCTCGAGGCCGTGAGCGACCTCTTCACCCGCATCGTGTCGAGCTGCCACGCAAAGTGCATCTCGACCCGCTACGCCGAGCCCGACCTCAACAAGGGCGAGAGCGTCTGCGTCGACCGGTGCGTTTCCTCGCACTCGCCTCCCTCTCCCACTCAGCCCAGAACCGCATGCTCACCTCGCTCTCCGACCTGCTTCGCCGCACAGCTGCGTCGGCAAGTACTTTGCCGTCAACGAGAAGGTCCAGGAGCGGCTACAGGCGGCGCAGGGCGCCGGCCGTCCCGTCGGCATGTAAAGCCCGCCGCGGCACAGCACCCACCTCGGACTCGCAGGCGCGCAAGAGGAGCGCGCGCATAGACGACAGAGTCTGAAGATGCACGAAGGAGGCGAACGGACGAAAACTCGCAACTCAGCAACATACCGCAACTCTCCCTCTCTTTCCCCATTCCACCTTGCACACACCCTCATCGCGCCTATGAAGCCGACCTGTAACATGCAGCAAATCATCCTCTCGATCCCGCTTCTCGACTCGGAGTTGCTGCTGCGTGCTGCTCACTGTCTTGCTTCGGCGCTCGCTTGTGTCACTTCGGCTCTGCGGTCTCGCTTGCTCCAGCAGACTGTGAGCCGAATGCACTGCATACTGAGGAGATAGGAGGAACGGAGGAGCCAGACGAGACAATAAACTGGAACACGTGTACGCCACTTCTTCCTCATACCGCCGCAGCGACTCTCATCTCCTCGATCCGCGCTCCCACCTGATTCACCTCCTGCTCTTCCTGCTGGCGTACGAGCCGCACAGCGCCGTCGCACTCGCGCGCGAGACCGAGTACCTGCTCAAGTCGCCTGAGGCCCACCTCGTAAAAGTCCGGCCGGACCGAAAACGTGAGGCGGAACCAGCCTGGCGTGCCGCAGTACGCACTCCCGCGGCCCTGCTCACCCAGGATGTTAGCACAGCTCGGAGCTTACCTGTAGAGGGCGGTGAGACGTACGAGGTTGAGTCCCTGGGCCCACATGCGCTCCGCAAGCGCTCCTTCGCGCTCCATGTCGTTCCCGCACGGCGGGAGGTACCGCGTCAGGTCGACCCAGACAAAGTGGCCCGCCTCGGCTGGGCGGAACGGGATCTCGTGCGTGGTGAGAAAGGCGACCGTGCGGGCGTAGGCGGCGCGGAGGCGCGAGAGGTTGAGGGTTAGGAAGGTTGAGAGGGAGGGGTCGTCCAGGAGGAGCGAGGACCAGAGCATGTCCTGAGGTGGCCTGGCATCAGCTACAAGATCTTGACGTTGTGTCAATGAGGCAAGACGCACGGCGGCGCTCGAGACCTTCATGAGCAGCGCGCTCGACTCGATCGCGACATGCACGTCCGGGTTGGCCTGCGAGACGAGCACGCCGATGCGCAGACCGTTGCAGCCAAAGTCCTTGGACGCGCCGTACACGACGTGCAGCCGCGAGGGGCTGCAGCCCGCTTCGGCGAGCGGGTCGAGCGAGAGGAGCGAAGTGAAGCGCGAGTGGGAACCAAAAGTCGAGAGAGCGCTGCAGGGACAGCATCGTCAGTATCGTCTCGCCAGCGAAAGAAGGCGGCAACGGACTAGATCTCGTCCGAGATGAGGTGGAGGTTGTGCTTCTCGGCGAAACGGCAGTGCTCGACAAGCACTTCGCGCGAATAGCAGAAGCCTGCGCGGAGTGATGTAGCCTGCTTTAGTCGACGTCACGGCCATATATGACGCGACGCACCGAGCGGGTTGTGCGGGTTGCACACTACGAGTGCGCGGATCCGCTTTCCGCGGGCCTTGCACTCCTCGAGCGTCCGCTCAAACGCCTCGAGCGCCTCGATGCTGTTCTCCTTGCCCTCGGGCACGTCGACGCCGACGACCTCGACGCCGTTCCTGCACCCGAACGACGCCGCGAAGCCCGGGTACATCGGCTTGGCGACGAGGATGCCGTCGCCCGGGTCGGCGAGGACGGCGCACAGCGCGTCGAGGACGGCGCCGCACCCGGCGCCGGCGATGATGTGGGCTGGCTCGACGGGGAGACGCGCGTGGAAGCGCGCCGCGAAGAGGCTGCGGAGTGCGGCGAAAAGGCGGTCGGAACCGGTGAGCGAGGTGCCGTACTACGCGGGCGGGACATCAGCAGCGCGCTCTTCGACATGCAGCGCACGACGAAGCGTACAGTAAAGTCGTTGTAGTTGAGCGCAAAGACGGAGCGAAAGTATTGCGCAAGCCAGTCCACGCAGAGGCTCTGTTTCGAGAGGAGAAGCATCCAAGGTCAGGTGACGGCGACGATTCGCGATAGCATTGCGAGCGGAGCCAGGCGTGCGACGGTGCTCACGTTCTCTGCCACGCCCAGATTGATGAGGCCGCTGCTGTTGACGGCGCTGTACTGACACTCGAAGAGCGCGCAACGGATGAGCGGCGGACGGACGAGCGCGCTGCGCCCGCGCGAGCTGAGAACGGGCGGGGACGAGAGGGCTGGGATGGAGCAGGGGCGCGCGGAGGAAATCATATTCGGGGAGCAGCAAAGTGTGGGTGAGCAGAGGTGGTGAACAAGCGGAACGGGGGCAGGCAGCAGCGGCCAGCTTTGAACGAGAACCGCGCCGGCATGGCTGTCTATAGCCGCGACGGCACCCCGTCGACGATAGGAGATAGCGCTGTACAGCACGAGACGTTGGGTGCAAGGCATGCGGACGAAGCAGTGAAGATGCCACGAAGTATTTGGGAAGGCCAACATGGAGCGCAGCCCGGGAAGAAGGGAAAGAAGCGAGCGCAAGCAGAGACAGGGAGGAATCGAGCAGCAGAAGGTGCGAGAGCATCCCACAGCAGCGCAGAGACACGCTGCATTGAACAAACCACGAGAGGGGATGCGAAGGGCGCGAAAGAGAGGGGCAAGCGCCGCCCGGCGCGCGCCCTGCGCCCTGTTCAACTTCGCTGTGCTTGCAGCATGTCGTGCTTGCGTTACTTGTGGCACGCGCAGATTGGCTGGTAGATCTGCGGTCACGTGCAGCGAAAATCGCGAGGTCGTGCAGGTCGTCTCGCTTTCCTCTCACCGCTTGAAGGGATTCGACGCGCTTGATCCCGTCTGAAAGCTGTATGTACACTCTCCGCGCACCGGTGCACCCCGCTAGGCCGAGCTACTGCCGCCTTTCTCGACGCTCCCCTTGAGTCGCTGCTCCTTCATTTCGTCGACGACTGCAGGTGACGACGTGCTCAGCTCTGATGCAGTGCAGCAGTAGCAGCTGCGCAGACGCACGCATTTGCACCGCCAGCTCGAGCTTCTTGACCGCCTGCACCTGCTCGACGGCGGCTTGGGCCCGTAGCTCCCTGGCCTCGACCTCGCGCAGGCGGAGTGCGGCTTCTGCCCGACGCGAAGGCGCTTGCCCGTCGCTGTATATATGTATGAGCGTAATACTCGCCAGCATGACGACGCCCCCGATTGCAACGGCTGCAGTGCTTCCGCACGCGCATCAGCAAGCTGCAATCGATGCGGCCCCCGGCGGATTAAGAACGGACCTTCCATGTCGGCAAGGAGGGCGTTCGCGACGCTCGCGAGCTCGCACACTCGGTGTCGAGGTAATGCACCAGGAGAAGACCGGCCGCTCTTCGATGCTCCTCATCCCAATGTTCCTACCGAAGTGTCGGACGGTCCTGTTCCTTGCGGTACAGCATGCGCGTCGCGACAATTCAAACTCGATGGCGAGCATGCCTAGCGGCAGCAAGGCAAGAGGCTGCAGTGGCTCGCAGACGACCGAACTGCTCGCTTAGACTTCTATTCTCGCCTAACAGACCGTTTGCGCAGCTTCCGGTTCGCTCTTGAGAGGGCACTGCGGACCCTGCTCCGCACGGCGCATGAGCTGCAGCATTGCGAGCACCTCGTCACCCGCGACTTGTGCCTCGAGCTCTTGCGCCTGGACTCCGGACCGCGTGTAGAGCAATCGCGGAACATGGCGTCCGAGATAGTACTGGGACGAGCATTATGCCTCCATTGAGCCCAGACAGCAGCTGCTGGTCCGACTTGGCGGACACCACGGCTCCTTTCGAGGACGAAGCCGCGAGCTTGGGCGAGGAGGCGAGCGAGCGCGTGCTGGATCACGTAGCTCGGGCAGCAGCGTCTTGGGATGTGCGCAGGCTCTCATGCGACACCCACAGCAGGCAATGCAGGGGAAGCGACACGCCGAGTAGCAAGGCGGAAGCAGGAGCACGGGGAGGCGCAAGTCGACGGGCGGAGAGGCTACTGCGAAGCCCTCGAGAGCGGAGTGGGACAAGGCAGAGTATGTGAGCGTCACAGTAGCCCGGCAAGAGACTCTCGAGCGGCCCAGAATCGAGGGCAAGCGCGCGAAGGGCGCGGGTGCGTTCGAGCGACTTGCTGGCGCTCGCGAGCGGGAGCGGGTCTGTTCCTCCGCTCGTTCCCATCCGATCAGCCAGCCATGCCGTCCACTCGTGCGTCTCCCCGCTGACCCGCCAGGCCTGCGCTGACCCTGCCCGCACCCGCCCCTGCCCGCCCTCGCCGCCTCGCCGCCGCCCTCCATCGCCTCAAAACCCTGCTCCCCCCGACCTCGCCTCGCCCCCTCGCCCCCCCGTGCCCCGCCCGGCACCGCCCACGCCCGCTGACCACCCCCTGCGCCGCATTCGAGCCCATCCCAGGCCTGTACCAGAAGGCGCGCGTCACGGGCCAGCAGCGGGGCAAGCGCGAGGTCCGGACCAACACCAACCTCGTCCAGATCGAGGGCGTCGCCACCGCTGAGGAGGCCCAGTTCTACCTTGGCAAGGTACATCCTCGACCCACTCGCTTTCCCTGCCCCCGGAGCGCGCGCGCGATGACGAGATGGCGCGCAGGCGCGGTCGAGCATGGTCGCTCGCGCGAGGGGGGTGGCACAGCGGCTGGCACGCCGCAGGGAGGGCAGGTGAAGGCAGGAAATGGTCGGAGTGGTGTGCAGCGTGCTGCAGGGTGTGCGTTGGAGGCGGATCGAGGCTCGACTCGGCCGGCTGCGTCCCGGCAGCTACGCACCCTCTCGCACTCTGCCGGACCCGTCTCGCTGACCTCCTCTCCCCCGTACTGGTGCCCGCAGCGCATCGCCTACGTCTACAAGGCGCAGAAGGAGATTGGCGGCTCCAAGGTCCGCATCATCTGGGGCAAGGTGACCCGCCCGCACGGCAAGTCGGGCATGGTCCGCGCCAAGTTCCGCCAGAACCTCCCGCCCAAGTCGTTCGGCCAGTCGGTCCGCATCGTGCGTTGCGAAAGCGCTCTCTCCTTTCTTTTGGGTTCGCGGAGCTGACCTCGTTCCTTGCGTTGCGCAGATGCTCTACCCCTCGAACAGTCCGTCTCCCTCTCTTTCTCTGCGCCTTTCTCTCCCGCGCACCACCGCAGCAGCGCTGACCTCGTCTCCTCTTTCGCCCACACCCGCAGTCTAAGTAGTCGTGGTGAGCATGAAGTGGCAGCTGCAACGGTGACGGGTCCCACATGGCAAACCCCCCGCGAGCACGCGCGCATAGTCGCGCCTCCGAGAGCTTGCCGGCGAGAGACAGGAGTTGGTGCGATTGCGCGGTGGGCTCTCTGGCGCGTGCAAGTCTCGAGCGAGCGAAAGCCGCAGCATCCTTGGCTGTCCGAGCAGCCGAGCGAAGTCCGCTGGCCTGCGACTCGCTGGCGATAGTCATTCAGCGATCATGGCGGGTTCTGCGTCGGGCGCTCGCTCGACGACGAGACGCGCCTAGAGCATGCCGCGAGCGGGAAGCAGAACGAGCGAGCGGAGTGCGCTTCCTCGACTTGGCTCGCGCTTCTCTCGACGCAGCGAAACCGACAAGGGTGGGAGAACTGAACCCGCGTTTCGCCACCAGCACCCGTTCGTCAGTCAGTCAGCAGCGCGACGGCGGCGGCGGATTTGCTACAACAAGCGCGTCGGGTCGAGACTGGAGACGAGGGCGGCTGGAAGCTGACGCTGGCCCGGCTCGACGGAGGACCGCTGAAGAGCAAATCACTCCTCGGCGTCCACCACCGTAGTGGAAAGACCCTGCAAGACGAGAGCGAGTCAGGACCGGGCGGGCACGAGGGGAGAGAGAGGGAGCGCGGGTCGGACGGACCTTGAAGTCGGTGGTGGGGACGACCGAGACCTGGGTGTAGAGCTTCTCGTCGGCGGGCGCGTCCTCGTTGTCGTTGCGCTTGCGGTGGAGGCGGACGCGGAGGCGGTGCGGGACGTTCTTGATGCCCTTGCCCCAGAGCGCGGCGTTGACCGACGGCTCGAGGAGCACCTTCTTGGTGCCCATGGCCTTCTGCGCAAAGGTGCGCACGGCCTTGACCGCCGAGGGAGCGCGCTGCAGAGTTCACGGGAGAGAGAGAGAGGGGGGGGGGGGGGGGGGGGGAAGGCAAAGCCTCGTCAGACTGTGTTGGAACAGCGACATCTCGCATCTCCCGAAGGGAGAGCGGAACAACCAGCAGGGGCGGCGCGCCGGCACAGAACCGGCGCGCGCGCGTGCGGTGCAAAAGAGGGGTGGCCGGCGGAGCCTGCGGGCGCGCTACGGCGAGGGAGGAGCGGGAGGACCTACGTGCTTGAAGCCCTTGCCGTGGACCTTGGTGTGGAGGTGGATGGTGTACTCGCGGGCGACGACGTCCGTGAGGGCCGAGCGGGTCTTGCGCTCGGTCTTGTTCTGTCCACGGGCCATTTCGACGGAAGGGGCTGCGAGAGGGCAAGTGCGTGAGCGAGAGAGAAGCGGAAGCGCGGAAGGTCCCAGCTCCGCCCCGAGCCAGCGCATCCCCTCGGCCGCGTCCCGAGCCAGCACGCGTGCAATGCAGTCCTGCCTGGCGCAGCATGCACTGCTCTAGCACCTCGTCAAGACGCACGCGAGCGAGTGAGGCTGCGATGCGGGCGATGCGATTTTTGCGACGCGGCTGGCACGACGGCGAGGGCTCGAGGGAGGGCGCGAGCTGGACTGGGCTGGACGCAGGAGGCGCAGCTGTGCAGTGGACGGGAGAACGAGGGGCTCACGGGTTGGGGTGGGTCGAGCGGGAGAGAGGGTCCGAGGGGAAGCCGCACTCGGGGCGAGCGCGTGCAGGCGACCGCAGACTCTCGCCAAAGTCGCGCAGAGTAGGGTGGACGTAGCACTGGGTGGAGTACTACACTGTCACACTGCACTCTAGCCCACGCACACCCTCCTTGGCGGTGATTTGCCGCGACCTCGTCCTCCCCTCCTCCGCCTCCTCACCGCCTCGCCCTCTCCGCCCCACACCCCCGGCGAGCACGCGCAATGTCGGCCTCGCCCCAAGCCAACCAGGGGCTCGACGACGGGCCCGCGCTCGACCCGGCCCTCGTCCCCGCGCACACGGCCGACGACGGCGAGCCCGACCAGCCCATCGCCCACGCCCGCCTCTCGGACCTCGCCGGCACCGCTGACGAGAACAACGTCAAGGACGAGGAGGGCGAGCCCAGCGACGACCAGCCCGAGGACGCCGGGAGGGACCCCGACAACGACGACGGCGACGGCGACGACGACAACAACAGCGACTCGAAGGACGTGCGCGGAGAGGCAGAGGACGACGACGAAGACGACGATGACGTGCGCACCCGCGCTCGCTCTACGTAGCTCCCACGCTGACCTCTCATTCATGCGCAGGACGACGACGATGATGAGGACGGCCGCCCGCGCAAGAAGCGGGTACGCCGTGCTTGACTGGTCTGCACTCTCTGACAGTGCTGACACACGCTTCCGCGGACCCACAGAGACGGCGGCGCGGCGGGAACCAGTTCCTCGATATCGAGGCTGATGTCGACGAGGACGAGGACGAGGAGGAGGAGGAGGGAGAAGAGGGCTTCGTGGCCAACGGTGCGTGCACTGTGACGTTGAACGCCCGATGCGACGAGCTGACCTCGCCGCCCGGGACCCGGTTCAGACAACTTCATCGTCGACCGCCGCGAACCGCGCCGCGACCGCGACGGCTCTGTCCTCCCCGGCGCCGACGACGACGGCGACTTTGGCGACGAGATGGACGGCGACGCCTCGCACCGGCGCCTCGACCGCAAGCGCCTCATGCAGAAGGACCGCGAGGCGGCAGAGCTCGCAGCGGAGCTCGACGCAAAGTACAAGCGCAACCAGTACTCGGCCGAGGGCGCGCAGGACTTTGCGCCCAAAGCGTTGCTCATGCCGAGCGTCAATGACCCGAGCATCTGGGGCATCAAGTGCAAGGTGCGTCTTTGCGTTCATCCGGACGCGCGTCCTTCTGCTCATGTTCTCCGCTCGCTCACGCAGATTGGCCGCGAGCGCGACCTCATCCTCTCGATCTCGCGCAAGGCTGCCGCGCTCGCCGCGTCCGACAACGGCCAGCCGATCGGCATCATCTCGGCCTTCCAGCGCGACTCGCTCAAGGGCTACATCTACGTCGAGGCGCGCTCCGAGGCGTACGTGCGCAACGCGATCCACGGCCTCGTCGGCCTGTACCACAACGGCCCGAACGGCATCTTCCTCGTCGACATCGAGGAGATGCCCGACCTGCTCAAGACGAAGCAGAAGCGCGTCGACCTCCAGCCGGGCGGGTGGGTCCGCTTCAAGCGCGGCAAGTACGCGGGCGACCTCGCGCAGATCATCGCGCCGTCCGAGAACGGCGACGAGGTCGCCGTCAAGTTCATCCCGCGCATCGACCTCACGCCCAAGGACGAAAACGTGCAGATGGGGCCCGACGGCAAGAAGCGCAAAAAGGGCGCCGGCGTCCCGCTCGCGTTCCGCCCGCCGCAGCGCCTCTTCAACCCGGAAGAGATCGCCAAGGTGTACGGCAAGGAGGTGACCAAGCGCCCGGGCAACATTTTCCTCTTCAAGAACGACGAGTTCCACGACGGATTCTGCGAGAAGGACATTCGCGTCTCGTCGCTCACGGTCGAGGACGTGCACCCCTCGATCGACGAGCTGACGCGCTTCCAGGGCGAAAAGGCCGACGACGGCACGCTCGACCTGACGCCCATCGCCGACGCGGCGCGCACGCTGTCCAAGACGGTGCTCCAGCCGGGCGACAACGTCGACATTTTCGAGGGCGACCAGAAGGGCGTGTACGGCACGGTCGACTCGATCGTCAACGAGGTCGTCATTGTCGCGCCGCACGCCGACCTCCAGCTCGAAGGGACCAAGATCGAGGTGCCCGCGCGCAGCGTGCGCAAGCGCTTCGCGCCGGGCGACCACGTCAAGGTGATGCAGGGCGCCAACGCCGACGAGACGGGCCTCGTCGTCAAGGTCGAGGGCGACGTCGTCACGTTCCTGTCGGACCTGAGCGCCGCCGAGGTGGCGGTCTTTGCCAAGGACGTGCGCGAGGCGGCCGAGGTCGGTGCGGGCGTCAACGTCATCCAGGGCTACGAGCTGCACGACCTCGTGCAGCTCGACCCGCAGACGGCCGGCGTCATCATCAAGATGGAGCGCGACCAGTTCCGCGTCCTCGACCAGTCGGGCAGCGTGCGCGTCCTCAAGCCGAGCCAGATCAGCGGAAAGGTGCAGAACCGCGGCGCCGTCGCGACCGACAAGGACGGCTTTGACATCCGCCCCGGCGAGACGATGAAGGAGTCTCTTCCGGTGCGCTTCGTCTCCTGTCTGACGCGCTCAGCTCCGCCGGGTTTGCTCACCCGTGACTCTGCAGAACAACTCGAACGAGCGTCGCGGCAAGGTCCTCCACGTCTACCGCTCGCTCTACGCCTTCCTCCACTCGCGCGACATTGTCGAGAACGGCGGCGTCTTTGTCTGCTACGCGCGCGGCCTCGAGTCGACCGCGCCGCGGCCAAACAAGCCCAAGGTCGGCACGGGCATGAACCCGGCCATGATGGGCGCGCCGCCGCTCCCGCAGCCGCAGGTGCAGACGGGCGTCTCGTTCCGCCCCGACGGGCGCATCAACCGCCGCGTCGCCGTCACAAGGGGGACGTACAAGGGCCACACGGGCATGATTAAGGACGTGACGGGCAACCAGGCGCGCGTCGAGCTCCACAGCAACAACAAGGTCATCACGGTCGACCTCGTCAAGCTCAAGGAGCAGCAGGCCGACGGCTCGCTCGTCGAGCTGCAGGAGCGCCGTGGCGGGCCTGGGGGAGGCTACGGCGGGCGAAACGGCTTCGAGCGCGGGCCGTCGGCGTTCAGCACGGCGAGCAACATGGCCCCGCTCGGTGGCGCCGGCGGGCCCGGGTACGGCGCGAGGGGTCCTGGCGGCCCGCCCGGCACGGCATACGGCGGTGCGACTGTCTATGGAGGCGGGCGCACGCCGGCGCCCAATTACTCGGGCGGCAAGACGCCCGCACCGGCGTTCGGCGGTGCGACTCCGTTCGGCGGCGCGGGCGGCGCGACGCCCTTTGGCGGCGGGGCGACGCCGGCGTACGGTGCGCGCGGAGGCGCGTTCGACCCGTCGGGCCGCACGCCGGCGTACCCTGGCGCAGGAAGCGGCGGCGGCGCGTTCAACCCGAATTCGCGCACGCCGTTCCATCCGGGCGCGGGCGCGACGCCCAACCCGTACGGTGCGCCTCCCGGCGCGGGCGGCGCGTTCAACCCGTCGAGTCGCACGCCGTATGGCGCCGGGTACGACGGCGGCAAGACGCCCGATCCGCGCCGGGCGGCGGCGGCGGGAGGGGCGAATTCGGGCGGGCGCACGCGGGCGTATGGGCTCAGCGGGGGTCGCACGCCCGCGTACGGCGCCAAGAACGGCTACAGCGGCGGGGCAGCGAGCGCGCCGACACCTGCGGCCATGAGCGCGCCGACGCCGGCTGCGGGCGGGAGCGGCGGGTGGGACGATGACGAGTGGGGCGCGAACGCCCAGTCTGCGCCGACGCCTGCGGCGCCCAAGGGCGGCGCGGGCTACGACGCGGCGCCTACGCCTGCAGCGGGAGCGCCGACGCCGGGCGCGTACCTCGGCGCACCGACGCCGGGCGGGTTTGGCGCGCCGACACCCGCTGCGTACCCGTCTGGTCCGACGCCGGGCGGGCCAGGCGCATACGGCGCCGCGGCGGCGACCCCTGCGGGCGGTGCGTACCCGTACCAGACCCCGGGAGCGTATGCAGGCGCTGCGACTGCCGCGGCAGAGCCGCTCGAGGAGCGCGGCGCGGGTGCGGCGTTCCAGGTGCCGCCGCCGAGCGACTGGATCACGCCCTCTGTGCGCGTCATCTGCAAGGATAGCGCGTTCCAGGGGAACCGCTTGCTCGGCCAGTATGGTGCGGCCCCTCTCTCCGCTCTCGCGACGGTTTCGGCGAGCTGACCTGCTTGATCTCCATTCGCAGCCGTCGTTCAGAGCATCTCGGGCGCGACGTGCACGTTCAGCCTCGACTCGAACAACGAGGTCGTCGAGGGGTACCCGATCGCGGACGTCGAGCCCATGGCTCCGTACGAGAAGGACGAGGCGGTGCTTGGTGCGTACCGCGATCGCTCGCTCTAATTCGAGCCCTGCTGACTCAGCACAAACGCAGTGATTGGCGGCGATCACCGCGGGACTCGTGCAAAGGCGGGCATTCAGGATGGAGACGACTGGATGGTGGTCAAGCCCGACGGCAGTGCGTACCGCTTCGCCTGTGGCGCCCTGTGCTCTACTCATACCTTGCTCCGTGCAGGCTCCGTTGTCGTCAACTACCGCCATCTCGTCCAGCTTGCGCAGTAGTAGTCGCACTCTTTCCCTTTCGCTTGTTCACTTTCCCACATCTCGCTTCCCCCGTCGGTTTGCCTCTCGGGCCTGGCCTTGCGTTCCCCGCTGTGTAGGTTTCCCTGTCTGCGATACCGAACCCCACCCTGCATTGTACGCTCGCATGTCGAAACTTGGCCTCGAACAGAATGTCTTCCGGAAAGCTTCGGCTGCGATGCCTTGCCCGCATCAGGTCCGAGTCGGGCATTTCGCTGACAGCTGCGCAGCGCGCTCGCGTGCGGCGAGGCGCTCCTACGGTGTCCCCTCCCTTTGTGGAGGTGGCACACCTTCTCCGACGAAGCTGCGGAGCCCGAAGCGGACGCCTTCCGCGGCTCGGCTCTCGCTTCTGCCTCCGCGCTGCTTGCCTTGCTCTGCTGCCCTGCTAGCTTGCGACACTCGACAGGCATTTGGCTGCTCCTGCACACGATGGCTCGCCCAGCTCCGCCTCAGACTGTCCTCATCGTCGGCGCCGGTGCCTTTGGCTCGACGACTGCACTGGCGCTTGCCGAAGGTCCGTACAAGGGCAGGGCCGACTTGATCACGGTGCTGGACCGCGCTGCCGACCCGCCAGCCCTCGACGCTGCTTGCAGCGACTACAACAAGGTGAACCTCGACTATCTTCCGTCTATCGTTGAGTAGCTCAAACCGTCCGCTTCCAGATCGTGCGCGCCGACTACAGCGACGAGATCTACCAGGCCTTTGGCAAGGAGGCGATCGAGGAGTGGAGGACGCTGCGGTGGAACAGGCACTTTCACGAGTGCGGCGTCGTTGTCTGCGCTCCTGCCGCGCATGATCAGGCCGAATACGTCCGCGCGAGCCATCAGCTGAACGCCGAGGGCAAGCAGCCGACCGTTGGCCCGCTGCGGGAAGAGGCAGGCATTCGGGAGTTTTACCCGCCGGGAACACCGCTGAGCGATTTCAAGGGAGACATAGGTTGTGCGTCGCTCATTTCGCGCCAACGTGTACAGCTTGGTAACCCCTCACTGCGCTCTAGACAAGAACAGCGTGGGCGGATGGTGCGCATCGAGGGACGCGACGGTCGAGGCAGTCACCCTCGCGCGCAACCTGGGCGTGCGGTTCCTCGCGGCCGAGGCCGAATCGCTCCTGCACACTGACGACGGTACCGATGTGATTGGCGTGAAGGCGTTCGACGGGCGCACGTACACCGCCGACGTCGTTATCCTTGCCTGCGGGAGCTGGACTCCACGGCTGTTGCCCGAGCTGGCGACCAACTGCTTGCCGACGGGACAGGTCGTAGCGACGGTGCAGCTGGATGCAGAGGAGACGAAGCGGTATCAGGATGTTCCGGTGCGTACAGTCTGTCTGGCTTTGGCGAGCCGTGCTGACACCTGGCTCGCTTAATGATGCAGGTCTCGCTCTTCATGGACAGCGGCTTGTGCGTGTCAAAGCACCTGTTCGCCTCACATTGAAGCGATACTGATCCCCGCCAATCTGCAGCTACACCTTCCCGGTTTGTCTCGCAGGACGACATGTGTCTCTTCCGTTCTGATCAATCCTGTTGCAGCCCAACAAGGACGGCATCCTCAAAATGGGTATGTCGGCTTGCCTTCTCTGCTGGTCAGCCTGTACCTCATCCTCGCGCTCCGCAGCCATCCACGGCCGCGGCTGGCTCGCTCCCTCGGGCGGCCTCCCTTCTTTCCCGCGGACGACACTGTCCTCCGGCTTTGAAAGGCAGCAGATCCCGGTGTCGGCACTCGAGCTGCTGAAGGCGGGCATGCGGCGCGTCATGCCGGAGATCGCGGAGAAGGAGATCAAGGAGACGCGGTTGTGCTGGCGCGTCGGCTCCTTCCTGCTCATGAGATCGTCAAGGCTGCGCAAGCGCTCACTGCTCTGACTTGCCCGCAGGTACTCCGACCGCGAGTCCGGCGACTTCCTCTTCGACTGGCACCCGAAGTACCGCTCGCTCTTCGTTGCGGCAGGCGACTCGGGGCATGCCATGAGTGCGTCCATTCACATGTCCTCTCTTTCAACCCGCCGATCACTGAAGATCTACTCTTTCCGTAGAGTTCCTCCCGCTCATCGGTTCGTGGATCGTCGGCTCCCTTACGCGCACCCTGTCGCCCGAACTCCTGCGCCTGTGGGCGTACGAGATCGACGAGGCGCGCATCGACAAGAGTCGGCCCGAGGCGCCGCGCAAGGAGCTCGACTCGGAGGAGCAGGCGCAGCTAAGCAGGGGCGAGAAGGAGCTGTTCCGTGCAAAGCTGTAGAGGCATGGGGCGGTATTGCGAAACATAGACGTTATCTCGTGCTCGACGGGACAGGGACTGGGATAGAATGCGACATGCGAGTTCGAGCCTTGCTGTAATGCGGGTCTACCGAGGGGAGGGGAAACTCTAGTACGAGCGAGTCTATAGCATACAACAACCCGAGCCGACGCGTCTAGGGCCTTGGCACCTTTTGCCGTCCAACCTGTTCCCTTCTAGACCGACCCCGAGTTGTCCGCACACGTCCACGGCCTCCCGCCCGAGCTGCTGTAGTCGTCGATGATGCTCGTGATGGACCCGTACGTCCCGCCGACGAGGATGAGCGACCCGACGAGGAGGACAAAGATGCTGCTCGCGACGCCGAGCCAGAAGAAGCGCGGGCGGTCGGCGCGCGAGGCAAAGTGGTGGCGGACGTCGTAGAGGTGCATGAAGGCCTGGACGGGGAAGCGATGGTCAGGCGGTGATCGAGCCGGAATGGTGCTGCAGCCGCCAAGACTGCGGCAGACACCGCAAGGGCCGGCCGCATGCGCTATGCCCGGAACAGAGAGAGCTCACCTCGGCATGCAGTGACATGAGCGTGCCAAACAAGGCGGACGCGAGACCGACGAGTCCACCAAAGACGGGGATGGCGGACGCGATCACGTAGGAGAAGAGCAAGCACGCGAGCGTGCAGCTGAGCCACACGGCCCAGTGCGTCTTGGTCGCGTGGTTGAGGTGCCGCGAATTGCGGAGGAGGCGGACGAATACCCATTTCGCGGGGAGCTGCCGGGGCGCGTGGGCGTCAGTGCCTGACATGCCCAGCGCCCGTACCTTTACACAACGGTACGAAGTGCGTTCAGATGGAGAGGAGAGCACGCACATGGGTGAAGAGGATCGACGAGACGAGCAGACCCGGCAGCGCAAGCCCGTACGCGACGCGCTTGATGAGCACGCCGGCGGTGCCGAGCGCAGGCGAGGCGACATACTGGCCCGCATAAACGTATACGACGATGCCAACGGCGAGGTAGAAGGCCGTGACGAGCGACTGGCACAGGAGGACTGCGCGGCGGAAGTAGCGCGGCTCGCGCATCTCGGAAACGATGGGCATCGCAGCGGGCCCGCCGCCGTACGCGGCGAGGACGTTGGCGACGGCGTTCATGGCGGCGGCGAAGGTCGGCTTGCCAAAGACGACGAGCTCGATGTCGAGCGGGCCAGTCTTGGGTGCGGGGGCGGGGCGCGTGCCGGCGCCGACGGCGATGGTGACGACGAGGACGGCGACGATGATGGAGAAAAGGCCGATCCAGGTGATCCAGGCCACGTTTTCGAGTTTACGGAACGAGGCGAATGGGTATGTGGCAACGACTGCGACTGCGACGAAGACGGCCGTGCAGGTCGCGTGCAGCGAGATGGCGTTAAGTGCCGTCGAAAGACTCAATAGGCCCAGGCCAGCAATCATGGTCGTCACTGGAATCGCGAGGTGTTAGCATCCCCGAAGGTAGGAGAAAGAGCGCGAGGCGCACAGAGGAAGTAGGCGAAACCGAAGATCTCGGCGCCGACGCGGCCAAAGATGAGCTGACCGCAGTCAGACAGCGAGTCTGTAGCATCAGAGCAGTGAGCAGACTGCTGAGTACGGGAGCATGTGACGTAGACGTACAGACTTCCGGATGCCGCAGCTTGAAGTCGCCGACGACGAGGAGCGTCCAGGTCGTGATGACGGCCATCGCAAGGATGACGATGATACCGGGGACGAGTCCAATTGTCGAAAAGACGGAAGGAATGGAGCTGAGATTTACGGAAAGAGTCAGCTGGACGACCGGGAGGACGGCAGAAAAGCAAGGGCATACAGGACGCCCAGGCCAATCTGCGATTTGGCGATGAGCACTGCTGCGCCGCTCCATCCCAGACTGTGTGCGCACCATGACGGTCAGCGAGGGAAAGTTGCGAGTGCGAAGGCGGTGCAACTCGCCTGCGGAACTGAACGACGTCGTCGCCCTGCTGCTCGCCAAAGACCTCGTCGACCGCCACACCGTCGTCTGCGGGGGTCCCCGTGCGCTTCTCGGCCATTGCTGGGTCGGGCGAGGCGAGGCGGTCGTCTTCTCGAGGTTGAGATGCGAGCGCTCCTGCGGAGTCGTCCTTGAAGCCCATGGTGCGACCGAGTTGGGGTGCTGCCGAGCTAGTCTGAGCTACTCAGGGCTCTTGCACGGGCTGGCAAGGCTGCAGAGCGTTGAAGCGGCAAGCGGTCGAGGGCGAGCGAGCTGCGCTTCGAATCGGACTTGGCCGCGACGAGCCGGACCCGAGCTGTGCCGTCTCGCCATCGCATATGGACCTTTGCAGAGTGCATGCGAGTGCAGTGCAGGGCGTCTAAAGGGCAGGCGAGCCCCCTGCCCGCGTCCCGGCCTTCGCCCGAACAACTCGCCCGCTCGGCCGAAGCCGTCTCGTCGCAGAAGCCGAGCAGTCTCCCGCTCCAGGGCCCAGTCTTGGTTGCCCTTGTCTGTCGTCGTGTTTTCTGTATGCGCACAATAAGCATCGCAGTCGAGCTCGCGGCGTTTCGCACTTTGGACTTTCTAGACTCTGTTCAGCAATGACTGCTCAGTGTGGTGATCCCTGCATCCGACTGCCTCTTTGTTGATACAACATTGGTACTTCACACAAAAGCGCGTCTTCCAGGCCAGGGTGGCGCCCAGACAGAGCGAGAGACCCGCCCTCGCTCGCAGCGCCGCCTCCCTCACATCCACACGACCTTTCCCTCGTCCCACTTGCGCAGCCCAATCTCGCGCTTGTGGTACACCTTGCGCACCTCGCGGTACTGCTTGACAAAGCTCTCGTCGTCGCCCTCGCCGGCGAGGAAGGCCGCGACGAGCGAGTCGGACAGGTGCTCTTGCTGCGTCGTCGCGGCGCGGTAGCGCGCCTGTTGTGCCGGTTGCGAGAAGCGCTGCGAGCCGAGAGCGTCAGAATAATCGCATCTCGGCCCGCGCATGTAGCGAAAGGGCACGCACTCGGTATGCCTCGCGCTGTGCATCGTCGAGGTACGCCCACCGCGTCTTGAGGTCGTTGGCCTCGTTGAACAGCCGTGCCGTGTCTTCCCGTAACCGCTCTAGGTCGGGCTTCATCGCCGTGCTCTTCTCTGCTCACGTCACAAGCCAAAATCAGCAGCGGCCACGAGCAGTGACTTGCTGGCCGAGGCGCAGGAGGGACGGACGCACCGGCCAGCTCGATGTTGTCGCGCATCTTTTGCTCGACCGCCTGGTGGTACGCGAGAGCCTGTGGCATCGCGTTGAAGTAGGCGTCGAAGTAGGCCGGGTCCTCGAGGAGGAGCTGGAGGTCATCTCGTCTGCGTCGGCCAAGGTGGGGGGACGGAGCCGGCTCAGTGGTGTTATCGCAGCGAGGACGAGCGCGCTCACGCACGGTAGTTGGGCGACTCGTGAAAAGTCTCTTGCGAGTGCGTCCTGGATGCCAGGCTCTGTGCGCGAGGCGGGAACGGGATGAGGAGATGAGGACGCGAGGCGAGGCGGGGAGCGCGACGAAGCTCCCGGGACAGGCGGAGGCGGCGGGAGTGCGGCCATCTAGCCTGGTTCTAGCCCTTCTCGAACAGCACGAGTCGATCGAGCGGGTGCGAGTGCGTGGACGAGGCTCGACAGACAGCACCGCCTCGCTCGCTCGTTGCGCTTGACCGCACTCTGCCCACTCGGCCTGACGCGCTGGAGTCTAGCGCAGGAGGCGCAAGATGAGCTCGTTTGCGGTCCGGCTGGATCGCCTGCTCGACCAGCTGCGAACGCTGTCCTCTTCGCCGAGTGACGATCCCTCGTCTCGCCTGCAGCGCCTCGTCGTCCGCACAGAGCGCGCATACTCGGCCCTGCGCGATGCAGGCACTCCTGCACCGGCAGAACTCTTCGTCCGGCTCCGCGGCAGGCTCGAGGAGCTCGGGGACGGACTGCTCGACGCTCAGTCAGCCGCAGGCGAGACGGGCGGGTCTCCTTCCTGGGCTCAACTCTTCACCGAAGCCGGCCAGGTACTGCGCGACGTCGAAGAGCTACTACAAGGCACGTCGGGCGCGCATACATCGGCCAGCAAGAGCCACTCGCGCACTCCGTCGGTCGATTTGCCTCGTCGCATGCCGACCTCGCAACCCGTCCTTTCCGCCTCGACATCCGCCGCAGCCGACCTGGACGCCTATCTCGCATCTTCAGCGCGTACGCGAACATCGCCAACGTCCAGCGCCTCCCCGACGCCGGTTGCTTTCGCACGCGCAACCGCTCTTTCCGAGGCGTGCTCGCTCTTCCTCCTCGCGCATGACCCGACCAATGTCCTCCCGCCCGGCGAGACCCTGCGCTCCATCTTTCGCTCGCACAATGTTCCGACAGAGGCCGCGGACAAGTCGGCAGAACCTTCCGCCTCGCTCGAGTCGCGCATCTCGACCCAGCTGCACCGCGCCTACTTCGACTCGTTCGCGGCCCTCTTCGCGCCGGGCTCGTCCGCCTCGTCCGCCGACAAGCTGGAAGCGTGGTCTCGCCTCGCGCAGGACCTGCAGGACGCCGCGCTCCCGCTCGTCCCGTCACGGTTGAAGACAGACGACGGATCGGGCGTCTCGGCGCGCGACGACCTGTCTCGCGCACTTGCCCCGTCTACAGCGGCTGCGTGGGAACCCAAGGTGGCACTTGAGGCTGTCGAGCGAGTCGTGCACACGCTCAGTCGGCTGTGCGCCCCCGCACGAGACGCCGAAGCGCGCTCCCTCGCCGCCGACGCATCCGCCGCCGCGCAGGGCGCCGCGGGCGGATCGCAGCTCGTCGCCCTCGTGCAGCGCACGCTCGAGCTCGCGCGCGGGATGGACGACGACATGCGGCGCTTCCGGCGCGGCGTCGCGGGCGAGCTTGCGGGCGAGGACGACTTGCGCGAGGTGGTGCGCGAGGAGGCGGGCGCGAGGGAGCGCACGGTCGTGCTCGAGTGGTTCGGTGGGAAGGAGGGCGTCAAGAGCGAGACGTGGCGGTGTTGCGCACGGGCGCTTGGACGCGAGGTGGGAGAGACGGGCGAGGTGGTCAAGGAGGACGTCGCCGCCGCGCTCGCCGCAACGCTCTTCGCCGACGACTCGATCGCACTGCCACCGTTCGACGCGTCCAGCGCCGACTCGAGTGCGCCTGCTCCGCCCAATCTCCTCCCGCCGATCCTCCTCGTCCCGTCTCCGCGCCTCTTCGACCTGCAGAACCGCTTCCAAGCGCTCGTCATCCTCGCCTGTCTCGCCACGCTCGCAGGTCCCGCTCCACCCTCCACAGCTGCCGAGCAGCCAGCCGCTCTCGTCTCTCGCCTCTGGACCATCCTCGAGAGCGAGTTTGCCCCTCCCGCGCCCTCGCCAGCGCAACTCGCCTCCTCCTCCTCTCCGCCCGCATCCGAGCCGTCCCCAACCCGCCTCGCCAACCTCGCCGACGAGCTCATCGCCTACCGCCGTCGCAGCGCAGACGCCACCGCGTCGCCGCCCCCTGGCGAAGAAGAAGCCGCTCGCATGCGCGCCTCGGTCGACCGCGTCCTGCGCACGCAGGACCCGGTGTACAAGCTCTTCAAGGGCCGGCTGCGCGAAGCCGTCGGCGCTGCGATGCGCGACGCGGTGTCTGCAGCGGAGGGGGCGCGGGGAGAGCCGGTGCAGCGGGTGCCGACGGGAGCGATGCGCAGCGGGAGGGAGGTTGCGCGGGGTGGGACGCCGCGTGCGAAGGGCGCGGAGCGCGCGCAGCGGCGGGTGAGGGACGTCCGGATGGTGGTGCCCAAGGGGTTTGAGGCGCCGACGGTGCTGAGGGAAAAGGTCGAGGAGACGGTGCGCGAGCGACTCGTGCAGGAAGTCTGGGGGTGGGTTGAGGAGGTCTGGGGCGGAGTGCTCGGGTGGAAGCGAGCAGATGTAGACGAGAGTGCGGCAAGTGCATGAGTTGCGGGACCTTCCTCAATCGAGACCCGCATGGAACAGGAGAGGGCAAGATGCGAAATAGCGATACAACAACGACAATCTACAGCGGCGGCGGGAAACCCGCTCATCCTCCAAGCGGCGGAAGCGACGCCCTGCACACGGGGCACACGGCGCGGACCTGCATCCACTGCTCGAGGCACTCTGTGTGCACCACGTGCGCGCACGGCGTGACGGCGCACTGGGCGCGCACGGCGTCGCCCTGCCCCGCCTCGAGCTCGAGCTTGGTTGGGAGCAGTTGCACGCCCGTGAGACAGATCGGGCAGTCGGGCTCGGGCGCCGCCGTGCTGCCTGGCGCTTTGCCGGCTTCGAGGTCCGACGAGAGGTCGGCGAGCAGAGAGGCGGGGAGGTCCCGCGGGTGGTAGTTCCACGTCGAGATCGCTGGGAGCTCGAGCGCGTCGATGAGGAACGACGGGACGAAGAAGCGCGCGCCGGCCGAGGCAAACCGCGACGACGAGGACGAGAAGCGCGTTTGCAAGAGGAGTATCACAGCCTGCAGGCCGGAGTAGGCGACGAGGTAGAAGATCTTGGCTGTGAGCGAGCAGAAAAGGTCAGACCGAGTGCTTTCATGGGTTCAGTAGCAGACCCACGGGTGGCCTCGACCATCAGGCAGTTCCCACCATATCCCCAGAAGTACACGGGCGTCGCCAACCGCGCAATCGTCGTACCGACAACATACTCGCCAGCAAGGGACTGGCGCGCCGTTCCGCGATAGACGTTGGTGACGATTTGCGGAACTGGCGAATGGATACGGG
The DNA here is from genome assembly GCA_036244875.1 of Rhodotorula paludigena. NCBI lineage: Eukaryota > Fungi > Basidiomycota > Microbotryomycetes > Sporidiobolales > Sporidiobolaceae > Rhodotorula > Rhodotorula paludigena. The sequence goes on from BQKY01000006.1 coordinate 986,601, forward strand.
TCAGTCGACGCTGTCTGAGGCAACGAGTGGAAAGGGCGCACTCCAGTACGAGTAGATGAGCCAGAGGAAGAAGGGCATCCAGCCGCGATACAAGATGAGATACAACGCGAACGCAAACGTCCCGAGTGCGGTGGCGGCTGCTCCAGCTGCAAGCGTCAGCGCCGGGCTGCACCGACATCGCGGCAACGTTCGAGAGAGCAAGCGTACCGTAAATCCGCTCTTTCATGCTCCAGCTGACGAACGGCACGTCCTGCCTCGGCGCCCTTAACCGCTGCCCCGTCTCAGCATCCGTGACCGTCCCCTCCGCACCCGCCAGCACCGCGTCCGCCGGCGCGAGGTTGACGACGACCGGCTCGGCCGGTCGCGCCGGTGCCGGAGGGGGCGAGGGCCGCTCGGGCGTCGCTTCGCGGATCATGTTGATGTAGCGGCCGCCGAAGACGAGCGAGGCGAGGCACGAGAGGAACGAGGCGCAGGCGAGCGGGAGCGACGCGTGCGAGTCTGCGTGCGTTTCGTGCGAGAGCGTCAGCTGCACGGCTCCGACTGCGGCACGGAGCACGAGAGATCGGCTAGAAAGGCGCTACTCTTTCCGCTGCATCGGACGAACAGCTGACGCACCGGTGAGGACCGAGACCATGAGGAGCGTGACAAAGACGTAGAGGTCGACGATGCAGATCGCTGCGATGCCGAGCAGGGCAACATTGGCGATCGTTCCCGGGCGGCTCTGCACGCGCTCGAGCTGCCGCACGAGGAGGACGAGCGCGGCGAGCTCGGCGGCGACGAGGAGGACGGCGAACCGCGCCGCCTCGTTCCACAACGCCTGCGTGAGCGTCACCTCTGCGCGCGGGACGTCGAGCACGAGCGCGCAGTTGTCGGACGCGAGGAGCGCAGAGAGGTGCGCCGGCGGAGGCGCGCGCACGCTCGTCCCTTGCGGGAGGAACAGCGAGCGGTAGTACTCGGCGTACAGCGCAGGCGTGTAGCTCGCGGGGAGCGGCGCGAGCGAGCCGTACAGCGAAAAGATGCACGTCGGGACGCGGCGCGCAGAATCGTCTGAATCGCTCGACCCGCTCGTGTCGGTGCGGAAGGACGACGGGCCCGAGTCTTCGAGCTCGCGCACGTGCTTCGCGAGGCGCCGCTTGTACTCCTTGAGCATGGCGTGCGCGATGGCGTGCGCGGTGCGGTTTGCGGAGGATGGAGAGGGCGACGACATGTAAGGGAGGGAGATAGCGTTGAAGACGTGCGTGCCGACGAATGAGGGCGTCGCGTAGCCGTAGACACGCCCGCTCGACAAGAAGCTGTGAAAGACGCGTGAATTGGATATTGGGTAAGCCAGCAAGGGATCGGGACGCACTGCACCGCCTCGACATCCAGCTCTGTAACCCGCTCATCCTCGCTGCTCCCCTCCTCTGGCAGCACCCTCAGCGTCAAGTCGCCCGAGACATACACGACCGGGCCCTCGCGCTCCCACTCGGCCCACCTGGCCGGGTCCTCGTCCCGGATGCGCAGCAGCTCGCTCCAGTCCTGCGCGTCCGCGTTGCTCGAGCGAGGCACGATCGAGCCCGTCGCGCTCGACTGCTCCGAGCGCAGGTTGAACGTCGCACGGTTTCGCGCGGGGCTGGACGCGGGCGAGGAGGACCGCCCGGCAAGCCAGGGGAAGGTGCCGCGCTGGGTGGTGCGGTTGTAGACGTCGACGACTGTCGTCAAGTTGACTCGCGCCGACGTCGTCCCGTTGACGAGCGGTGCTTCTTCTTCAGCTCGTCGGCGAAGGCGCGCCGACGAGCTGTGCGCAGCTTTGCCCGCAGACTCGGTCTCGTTCTGCGGCGACGCATCGTCCTCGACGACCTGCTCGACGACGCGCTCGACCGACCAGGTCTCGTTCAGCCCAAGCTCGTCGAACGAGAACGGCCGTACGCTCCAGGGGCCCTTTGCGAACCCGGTTAGGTTCTGCGGGTAGACGCGCGACTCGAGGTGCCCGTCCGGAAGCTTCGGGGCGTTTTGTGCAAAGAGGTCGGCGATCAGAGGCGGGACGGGTCGCAGCTCGGTTGCGTTGTAGTCGGGCTCGAAGGGGATGATGCGGTACGTCTCGCTCTGCCCGGGCTCGGCGCTGGTGTCGGAAGACGAGTCGTTGGCAGGACGAGGCAAGGGAGCGGGAGCGGATCCGTTGGCCTGGTCGGGGAAGTAGGCCGACGCGAGGTACTCTCCCGTGGCGTTGCTCTCGCCGAGCCAGCGTGCGAGCCCCTCCTGGCGAGCTTCGCGAACGAGAAGGTTGTGCCGAGCGCGGGCGTACGCCTGCTCGTACGAGGGAGCGGCGCCGTTCTGGAGGACGACGGAGGCCGGGGTGGGTGCATTCGTGTTCATCAAGTAGATGAGGAGCGCAAGGAAGAGCTGCACGGGTGCGGAGCGTGAGTTTCGGGAGCGAGCGAGGTGGGGGAGGGAGAGGGACGGACAAAGTACGAGACTGAGGGGCGTTGCTGGGCCACGCGGACCTGCTGAGCCGGGGGCAAGTCCATGTCTGCGTGTCCCTGCCTGCCCTGTCTGTAGCTGGAAGCGAGTGCAGGGCAGGAGAGAGAGGCCAAGGGGAGGTTGCCGACGAGCAGCGTCCTCTCTCCCGCCTCGCACGCGACTTGGGGAAAAGTCAAGGGCCTGAGAGCAGCCAGAGATGGACTCTGGACCTGCCCAGCCCTCGCTCGCGCCGCCTCCGCGCCATCCGCGCTCTCGCCGCCCGTCATCACCTCGACTCGCTTCACCCGGAATTCTCAGCCCGCCATCGCCCCCAGCTGAGCGGGAGACCCATTCAGAGGGTCCAAATAACACTGCTACACCGCCGAAGGTCACCCGGACATCGCCAGAAGGCGCGAGCAAACGAGACGACCTTGCTTCCGCGTGCACCGCCTCGCCGACCCTCCCCGACTCGCTTCCTGCTCCTCTCTCGCCCTCTGCTGCTACAGCGAGTCCTCCAGCGCCACCTCCACCACCGAGACACCCGTCCACCGTCCGCTTCGCCCCGCCCGCTGCCGAAGACACCCCGCCCCGCTCACGCTCCCCTGTCCCTCCACCTCCTCGACTCGGCAGCAACCCCGCCGTCGAGCGCAAGCTCGCAGAACTCGAAGACCTCGAGTTTGCAGAGCTCCTCGACCGTCTCGGCGACCAGCTCACCGATGTCCGCGCGGCGGGAGAGCGAGATGTCGAGTATCCCGACCGTGACATGTTCCGCAGCGACGACGGCAAGACGGACTGCTCGAAAGCAGCGCTACAAACGCAGGGGGAAAACTATCGGGAAGACCCTCCAGGTTCTGCGCGCTCTCAAGCCATCTCTCCACCGCCCTTGCCGCTCACTCCAAGGGTCTGATCGTCTGCGTGCGCCAGCACCCTCGTCAGTATTGGGCGCACTATGAAAAGTGCGAGATCAGCAGGACGTACCGCTCAACTTCCTGCGCTTGCTCTTCCTAGGTTTCTTGACCCTCGTCATGCGCGCCGGCATCTCGAAAAGCTGCAAGTCTTTGTCTCAGTGAGTGATGCACAGACGAGGAGGGCGAAAGGGTGCACCGTCTCGCTTGAGGGACTTGTCCGGTACATGGCGAGGTAGGTTGGCCGCGCGAAGTCCGACAGCCTGGCAACACGGGAAGTTCAGCATGCTGCGGACGAGGACGGCAAAGGAGAAGTGGCGCGCCTCGCGTAGCGGAACGGAAGTCGACGAGATCGAGCTGCCAGACAAGGCCCCTGCACCGAGACAGTGTCGGTCAGTCCGCTGTGTCCCGACGGACCCTGCCCCTCGTCATCAGAGATCGAGCACGCACCTCTTCGTCAACGCCAGGCGGAGCGTGTCGAGGAAGTAGAACAAGGTCGAGAGGCGGAGACGGCTGCAAAGGAAAGAGAGTGAGTCCCTGGAGAGATGCGAGAGGGCGAGAGAAGAGGAGACGGACCTGGGAGAGGCGGGCGGAGAGGCGGAGCGAGGCCGGAGTGAGGTGAAGGAAGGAGAGAGAGGGAGAGCGCTGTCGCGCGAGGTCAGTCACGCTCGACTGCCAGCTGGCCGTCCCCACACACGCGTCAAGGCGGCCACAGCGCTCGCGAGAGCCCTTTCATGCGCATCGCCAGTCGAGGAGGTGAGACGCGAGTCTGCCTCTCTCTCAGACACGCTCTCCCCCCCGTGGGCGCGTCGGTGCACAGTCCGATTCCCGCTCCGTGCGATTGCTCACACTGGACGCGCTTTTGCGGCAACGTACAGTCGCAAAGGAGCAGGACGGTCAGGGTCAGCGATGCCCGACAGTCCCCTTCGAGAACCTTGTCTCTGCGTGATCGACGGACTCCGGCCTGATCATGCGCGCGGGGTAGCTCGCTGCATGTCGCACCCTCGTCCGTCCGCTCTCCTCTCTCTCCCTGCTTCTTTCTTCTCCCTCGACTGTCGCCTCCGATCTTGCTCCCTTTTCCTTGCTCCTGGCTGCATCGTGCTGAGCTCGCTTCTGGCTTCCTCTACGTCTTTGTCCGGCTCAGATCCGAGCAGATCCACCTCGCTTGTCCGGTGCTCGAGCACCATCTCCACCCGGAGATTCTGACACTGCCGCACCGCTGCCAAGCGCTGTCGTCAGTTGCGCATACACGCTTGTGCGGTCTCCTCCTTGCGCCCGCTCGCTCTGCGCGTCTCTGCCTCTCCGCCTCTCTGCTCCGCTTCCGTCGCATCCTGTGCTCACTCCGCTCTCTTTTGCTCCTTGCGCCCCTCCATCCCGTTCGCACCTCGACCTCGTCATCATGGGCGTTCTTAACCCTCCCGGCCCAGTCGTCATTGACACGCCCGACGGCTGCGATCACCTCAACACGGTCGACGAGGTTCACGACGCCGTGTCGCGCCACGGCAGGTTCCCTCGTGCGCTACGACGTCCTCCTGGCCGAAGGCTCCCGCTGACCGATTCTTCCCGCAGGCATCGCGTGCCGCTGCGTCGACACCGACGGGTGCCCCGTCACCGCCGGTCTTGCCGCTTCCTTCAGCGCGCAGAACCCGGGCGAGTGCGTCTCGTGATTCTCGCTCCATTTGCACCCTCGTGACGTGCTGACTTGTCTCTCTTGCAGGCTGTACATCCGCTGCCGTGCCCGCTCGACGGCCATCGCACGCCTCGGCGCAGACGCATCGGCCGCTGAGAAGGCCAAGGTCAAGGACGGCTGCGAGGTCATGTGGTGGATGCGCGACGTCGACGAGGTGCATGGCCTCGTCGCGCGCAAGGCAATCGAGTCGGGCGAGCTCACGGCGTCGCTTCCCTCGCCCATCGTCCGTCTCCTCCTCGACGCCACCCTCGACGAGAATGGCCGGAGCTACCGCCTCAGGCTGCCGACCTTCACGCATGATCGCCAGCTCCTCCTCGACTCGTACAAGGCCATCGTCGGCAGCGACTGGGCCTCGCCGAAGCAGGACATGGCGCAGGTCCACTTTGCCTACGACCTCGTCTACGCGCTTGCCATGCTCCTCAACAACCAGATCACCAACTACAAGGACGGCGTCAACCAGCACAAGCAGGCTGCCGACCTCGACCAGCTCTTCCGACCGCCTCCGTCGATCTCGGCCGACCGCGTCCGCAAGTTCACTGACGAGATCAACAAGCGCAAGCACCGCAAGAAGCCGTTCCGCACGCCTATGCCGACCTACACCAGCACTTCAACCTCGTCCATGTCGCCCTTCTTCCCGGGAACAGGCCAAGTCCTCGGCAGTACGGTGCGTCCACTTGTGCTCGCAGTCCCGTCGACTTGCGCTGACCCGTGTCCCTCGACCGCAGCCTTCGTCCGACCCGAAGCGCAACCGCACCAGCACGCCCACCCAGCTTGTGCGAGCGTTTTTCCTCTGCTCTCCGTCCGCTACCCTGCTGACCCTCGGCTCCCAGCGCACTCCGCTCGCCTCGCCGTCACACCCGCTCGCCTCGCCTTCGCCTCCGCTGGCCTCGCTGTCGCCTCCGCTCGCTCCCGCCATCAAGGTGCGTTTGTACGTTCTAGTCACTCTCACCCTCGCTCATGCTCTTTCTCCCATAGCGCCCCGTCCCCGAGTCGCCTTCGACTCCGGTCAAGGCAAGTCTCTCGCAGGATGAGAAGGTCGTCGTCTCTTCCGCACTTTCGCTGACTCTGCCTCTATCTGCAGGGACCGAGTGTCGCCAAGCTTGTCGTCCCGCGCCCGCCCGTCCCGCGCAAGGAAACGCAGCACAAGCCCGAGGTCTCTGGCAAGATCAGCGTCGACAAGGAAGACCGCATGAGCCTCGACGAGATCGTGCGTCTTTTTCCCTGCCGCCGTCTCGTGCCGTCAGTTGACCCTTTGCCGCAGCTTACGGCCTTCAAGCCGGTGCCCATCTCACCTCCCCTCGCGGCGGACACGGTGCGCCGCTTCCCTCCTCTCTTCACACTGCTAAGCTGACCTTTTGACGCTTGCATGTCCAGATCGATGACGACACGGAGCCCGAGCCCGACACAGAGTACGACGAGTCGGAGCTTGAGCCTGAGCCCGACACGGAGGATGACGAGCCGGAACAGGTGCGTCTGCGTTCCGTCCCCTTGCCCCTTCTGGCGCTCACAACGTCCCCTTCTGCAGCTTCCCTCGCCACCAATCTCGCGCTATGACAAGGACGGCTTCAACATGCCGGACGAAGACAAGGTCGGCGAGGCGAGTCGTCGCCGCTCCCGCCCCCAGCACCCGCCGCCTTCCTTCTCGACCCGTCTCGCCAAGCGTGTCAAGCGCTTGTGAAGCTCCGCCTGTACGTTCTAGTCCTTATCCTTCCTGGGGCGCCGGAATTGACCCTCTTGCCTTCGCAGGCACGCGCAGCATCTGCCGTTCCCGCCTGCTTCCTTTTCTTCGCTTTTGTGCTCTCGTGCCCGCTACCCGTCCTTTTTCCCTTGTACTCCTATTCCTCGCCTGTTCTCCCGCGTCTGCCCGCTCGTGCTCGCTCGCGTCCCCCTCCTTCTTCTGCTGTACCTCGTACCTCCTCTCCCTTGTTGCTGTGTCCAATTGGGTTCGACTTTCTCATCTTCCCGCTCCTGCGCCTGAGAACGCAAGAGGATCTCGCCCGGCTCACGCATCATACAAGAAAAGCGATCCATGCAGCTCCACCTCCTACTCCGCCTTCTCCTTCCCCTTCACGCTCGCCTTCTTCTTCATCTTCTTCTCCTCCTTGGTCTTGTGCCCGTCACGCAGGCCCAGACCAAGCACCTCCTCCACGTTGCGCTCGTAGAGGTGGAAGCCCGTCGCAAGCTTGAAGAGAAGGATCTGGGCGATGTTGCTCGAGCCGACGTAGTCGCGGTCGTAGACGACGCCGCAGTGGACGCAGCGGAGAATGCGGAAGCAGTCGGCGTCCGAGTCGATGTAGCTTGCGTACTCGAGGCTGTTGTGGTAGGGGTGAGCTTGGTGTGCGAATTGGACTCTCAGAGTGGACACACTTGATGACCTTGTTCTCCTCCGCACACTTGTCCCGGCATGCGGCTGACGGGCACGACTGCGACGACCACGCCTCGTCTGCGCCAACGAACATCACTTGCAGCGTCGGTTCCGCCTCGAGAGCCTCGTACAGGCGCTGCGTGGGGAGCCAGCGGCGATCTGCGCCCGTCGCGCTCTTGGAACGCTCGCGGCTCAGTCCGACGCCGTCGGCAATGAGCACGAGGTACGGACTCCCGGCCCCCTCGGGCGCGCGCTTGGCCGCCTCGTTGGCGATGTCGCGGACAACCTCCTTCATCGTGTGCTGCAGGCGCGCGTTGTGTTGCTGCTGCTGTTCGAAGACGAGGTTGCGGCGCTCGCGGTCACGGTCCCACGCGCGGCTCGCGAGGTAGACAGCCGGGTGGTCGTCCGAGAGGTCTGCACAGACGGGCCAACTTGGTCATTTGAAAGCCAATCTCGTCACCCGAGGGGCAGACGCACCGAGGTGGGCGAGCTTCTCGACCAGCTGCTTGACCAGGGACGTATCCGCGCTCTTCTGCTGGGCAATCTGGAACGCCTGCTCTTGCGCGCGCATCTGACGCGCGCGAAGGTAGTACGTCTTGGCCTGCGTTGTCCCACCCTCGTCGAGTGACGGCAAGATTGTCGCGGCAAACGAGTTGTGCTCGCCGCGGTCGACACCGATGATGAGTGCGCCCCGCGGGATGTCGGCGAGAGAAAGGCGAGTCGATGGCAGCTCGAACGGCGGCGCGGGCGGAACCTTGCGGGCGACAGTCTTGAGCTTCTTGGCCGGGGCAGGGGTCGACACCGTGGCGGACGCCGCCGGCCGGAATGCAATCGCCTGCGGGTTGAGCGAGCGGGAGCCCGTCGTCGAGCGAGCCGACGTCTCCGGCGTGAAAGGCGAGGCGAGCGGGTCCAGCTGCGACGTTGCGGCCGAGGGAGAAGAAACAGCGGCAAGGAACGGCTCTGCGTGCGGGTTGAGCTTGCTGCTGAGTGTGACGATGTCGCGGATGATGCGGTCGCACGCCTGTGGCTGAACCGAGCTGGCGATATTGAAGCTGGCCGACTTGCGCGTCGATGTAAGCGTTTCCACCGGGCGACGGCTTTTCGAGTCCTGGTGCACCCACTCGAGGGCATGGCTCCCCTTGATGCGGAAGAGCGGGGAGATGGGCCGCGACGACTTGGTGTCCGAATCCTTGCCGTTGCCGACAAGCTCGGTCGCCTTGAGCTCTGCGAAGGCCTTCGTCTCCTGCCGGCGAGCCCAGTTGAGCGTGTTGAACTCGTGTCCGGACCTGGCCGCAGGTCCGCCGCGCGAGAACAGGCGGTTGACGACTTCGACGTGGTCTGCGTGTATGAGTGTCAGCGTTCTGCACGCGTGAGAGGCTGTCGTGGTTCTCACCCTTGGCTGCCCCAAGTTTGCTTGAGTTCTTGATGCGCGCTGGGTCGAGCATGAGGAAATGGATTGTCGAGAGCGAGACGGTGAAGTATGCTGCTGGAACCAGTCGACCTTGATCGGGGGTTTTGCAGACCATGTTGAGCAGCGGGACGAAGCTGTCGTCAATCTGAGTCTGGCGGTCGTAGCGCTGCTTGACTCCGTCCAAAGTTGACCTGACGAGGGCTGCGAGAGCCAGAGCCGACGCGCGCGCCGCCGTGTCGACGCGACACTTCCCGTCGGCGGTCGAGAGGAAGGACAGCGTGGTGACGAAGGGCTGCATGTCGATGGTCGCCTGCAATGTGCTGAGCGTGTTCTGGATGCTGGTGTCGATCATGTTGACGTTGCGTGCGGCGGTATCGGCCAGCTCCTCAAAATGCGCGATGATGCTGCCGAGCGACTTGCTCGTGACGGTCACCGAACGCCCGTGCATCGCCTACATGATCAGATACGTCAGGACCGCATTGATGCCGTGGGCTGGACGTTACTCACCAGCGCCTTGCCCGTCTCCATCCACCTCTTCCAGCCCTCCTGGAAAGCCGCCAGTTTGAACACTTTGACGTCGCACGACGGTTCCTTGATCCAGTCCTGCAGACTGAGTCTCGAACGCCCGCCGAGCCGCTGGTAGGCCGCGCGCAGGACCTCGCGCACCTCGTTGATCGTGTCGACGATGTAGGTAGCTGTCGCCGCGAACGTGCCGGACGGCCACTTGGCGGCCTCGCTCTTGCGCCTTTCGAAGTAGCACGTGAGCGTCTTCTTGATGCGCTCCGCGCTCTGCGCGCGCCAGCTGGAGGTGTCGCCTTCGCGCGGACGCTTCGCCGAGCCAGAAGCGCCATCCGGCAGCCCGCCCTCGTCGTCCTCGTCCTCGTAAAGGGGCGACTCGAGGATGATTGTCTCGAGCGCAGATGCGAGCGCTGCGCGTGCGCCGACCGAGACTGCTGCGTCCGATGCGAGGTCGCCGAGGAAGCTGAGGCAGGCCGTGGTCGCAGCCGGCTCCTCGTACGTGACGTTGAGGCGGGTTCCGATGGTCTCGACAAAGCTGCGCGGCTTGGAGCAGAAGTCGACGGCAAGAGCGCGGGCGAGCTGCGCTATGAGCTGCGGCGTCTGCCGGATTGCGGCCGTACGATGACCAACGCCAACCTTCTTGTAGATGTCGACAAAGACGGCCTGCGGCACGGGCGCCATCTCGAGGCGCAGGTCCTCGTAAACCGTGCGGCAGGCTTCGAAGAAAAACGGCGGGATCTGCGTGGGTGTACATGTCAACGAGTGCGGTTTCCGGCTTGCCTTGAGTTAGATGCACCTTGCGAGCTGCCATGAGCTCCTGAACGTCCGGCTGGTAGTCTGCAAGCGTGCGGCGGAACGTCGTCGATTCGTCAACGTTAGGCAAGTACCCACCCCAGTGCGCCTTCTCGATCCGTTCCTCGTCGGAATGGCGGGCGACAACGCCATCGCCAACGCGCTTGCCGAGTTCGACAATGGTGCGACTGCCGCAATTCTGTAGGTGCTGCCAGACGAGCTGAATGTTGTCGCAGCAGAGGGCAAAGTCCGATGGGTCGAGGAGGTCGAAGAGGAGCTGGTGCAGGGGGTAGATCTCGCTCGCCTCGCGGCGGAGGATTGGAAGGATGCGCGAGATGATGTCGGCATTGGTGCCCAGGTTGAAAGCGACCGCCTCGAGCATGTGCTGAAACGCCTTGCCGGGTCTCGTCGTGTTCTCGGAGCCGGCTGCGCGACAGAGTCCAGGTCAGTTCTGCTACCTGCCTTGCGTCAAATTACGCACAAGCGCAGTCAATATCACGAATTGACGTTGACAGCGGCTTGACAATGGTCGACTTGCGCGCCTGGTGCTTGAAGCCCGCGCGGCCCTTACCGCTGCCCTCGTCTTCGGCGCCGCTGTCCTCTGCCGACTCCGCCTCCCTCGCACGCTGCTTGGCGGCGCGACGCACATCGGCAACGGACGCGGGGCGGGTGTTCTTCGCTGTCGCGTCGCTGCTCGACTCACTGCGGGTTGAGGGCGTGAGGTTGCCCGAGTCGACCGCGAGCTGGACCTTCTGGACGGCCTCGACGAGGCCCTGCAGGCCCGGTGTGTCGTCCACGGCAACCTTGACGGTGTAACCCTGGTTCGTGCCGTACTGCGTGCGGTGGCGATGCTGCGCTCCGGCGTCGAGCTCGGGGTGCGGTTTCTCAATGCGCGTGCAGCCGAGCGCGTACGTCTTGCCCTTCTGGAGAGCGTCGGGCGCATCTGTTTGGGTCGCGCATCAGCGGTCAAGGGCGCCTGCGGGTGATTCGGTTGCGCACTTTGAGCGGGCTCCTGCTGCTCGTCTTGCTCGTCGTCCTCGTCTCTTTTCGCCTTCGGGTCCTGCTCCATGTCGACGTCTGCCCTGACAAGCGTCAGTGCGTAGCCAGGAAACGCATGTTGTAGCGGACGCACCTTCGCTCGTGTCGCTCGCTGCGTCGTCGCCGGCCTTCTCAAGACGGTCCTTCGTGCTCGGAGACGTGATCACCACTGTTTGGACATGGTTAGCTGGCATTCGCAAGATAGTGTGAAATTGGCGAGACGCACCCTCCATGATCCCGTCTTCCTCTTTGGCAGCAGCTTCGTCGCCGTCGACCGGACGCACCACGTCGTCGGCATGCGGCGCCCCTGCAGCAAGTCGCGCATCTGTTTTCACCCAAAGCATCAGCACCTTTCACCAAGCTTGACTCGCGGGTCTGCGCACCGTGGACAGACTTGAAGTAGATGTTAGATCCCGGGTACAGCGCCTGGATCTTGGCGGCCTCCGCCGCTCGATCCTCCAGCGCACGGTGGCGCGCGACCTCCTTCGTCTCGGTAGGCATGCCGGGCACGCCGAGCATCACGCGCACTTTGTCGCGCACGTCGGCGTACTTGAGGAGCTTGAGCCGCTCGACCTGTTTGGCCCAGTCCCGCTTCATCTCTCCGGCAAGTTTCTGCAGCTCCTTATCGAAGTGGTCCGCCGTGCTGGCGGGCGGGGAGTCGGCAAGGAAGTGCCAGTCCTTCTTGCACCAGGCGATGATGTTGATGTACGGCTGCGTGGGCGAGACGAGGCGCTTCAAGCCCATGCCGAGCAGGCCGTTCGAGTAGTCGTTGCCGCAGAGGAGGATGGCGAGAGCAGCCGCCTCGGCCTTGTGGAACGGCCAGACATTGGCGAAGCGACTGCTACGCAGCTCGTTGAGGCGCACGGTGCGGAACGAGGCCTTTGCGGGCGCAATCCAGGCGCAGACCTTGGCCGTCGCGACGCCGAGCGGGAGGAGGTCGGTATCGATGCCGTGGCAGTAGATTGGGCGGTTCAGAGATTCCTCGCGGCAGGCGAGGTGGTAGATGTGTGGGTCGGCTTCGTGCTCGGCCGTGACAAAGGTGATGTTGTCGTGCTGCGGCGGGGCAGACCGGGTCAGTTTTGTTCGGGCACCGGTGGGGTGAGCGATGGATGTACACTGCTGTCCTCGATCTCGAACGAGATGTCGTCGACCGACCAGCGGTACTCGGCCGTGTACTGCTCGCGCTGCTGGCTCTTCTCGCGGCGCCTCTTGGACAACAAGTCCCCGTGCGTCCGCCGCTTGTAGCGCTTGACCGCAGTCGTGTGCTTGACGACCGGGCGCATGTCGGGATGGTCGTTCACGACGAGGACAGACGAGCCTGGCGCAGTCGATCTGAGGATCTCGTGGGCATAATCCTCCTCGGCGGCCTTGACGCGCGCGCGCACTTCGGCAATGGCGTCGGCCTTCTTGGTACTGACTGCCTTGAGAGCTCGCACGGCGCGGAGCTTGGTCGCGTAAAACTGCCCGCCGTCGACAAGGTGCAGAGTCGGTTGCTGGTCTGCAGGCTCAGGCGGTGTCAGCCGGCCTCCTGAGCAGGGTTCAGAAGCCCAGACTGACGCTCGCTGCAGGCCCTCACGGCCTCGCCCACGCTCGGTGCAAACACGAACAGGTCCTCTGCAGCGTTGCGCGGGATGTCCTCCTTCTTGGCCTGGTCGTCGCGCTGCTTGCGGTCGCGCTTGTCGGCGTCCGCCAGGAACTTGACCATCCCTGGCACGCCCATTGTGGGCAAGCGGAGGGAGGCGAGGCCTTTTGCTCGGACGGCGGACGGGGTCGGTGCGACGGGGTCGGTGCGACGAGGCGGTGCGGCGGGACGTGCCGTTTGGATGAGCGAGTCGGTGCACAAGCGTGCGCCCGCTGGTCGGCCTGTCTCTGTTGAGCACGGCCGCGCGTTGTAGCCTGAGCAGTTGAGACGCCGGCGTGTTGCTTCGGCCTAGTGGAGATACGACAGGAGACGGCAGAGTGCTGCGGACTTGCCTCGGATCGCATTCACGCGCATCTCTCGTCCAGCCCGTCTGTTCGCTCCTTCTGTTGAGGTGGCTGCCAGAGCACAACATGCGCCATGATGTACTATAATGTCGAGTGCTAGCTGCGCGTGCGGTGAACAGGTGAGTCGGCTGTCGAGTGCGCAGGGAGTGAAACCACGGCTCACCGTCTACACATTCTCGAGTTCGTCCTCCTCTTCCTCCCCCTCCTCCTCCTCGTCGTCGTCGTCGTTCTCGTCCGCGTCGTCGTCCTCGTCCTCGACGCTGTCGTCGTCGTCGTCGCCGTCGTCGTCGAGAGGCGGGGTGCTGCTATGCTCCGTCCACAGATCCCACACTGCGCGTCCGTAGAGGCTCAGTACTGCGGCCGTGAAACCCAGACGGAAAGAGGCACCTTCGTCATCCTCGTCCATGTAGTTCGGACCGTCTGCAGCCGCTTCGGCCCAGAGCTGTGCCCACCATGGCTGAGCAAAGTCGAAGAGGCCCGGCGACGTCTTGCGCCAGTCGTGCTTCAGGCGCAGCGGCCTCCAGCCGCCTCGTCCAATCTTGCATAGTGCGTTCTCGAGCACAAGCGGGTCATCAAAGTCGCAGCCGAAGAGCTGGAGCTCCTGAAGACCGGCATAGATCCAGGTCAGCCTGTGCTAGAGCCGAGATGCGAATACAAGAAGTTTACCTTGCGCACGTCCGCCGAGAGTCCCGTCTCTGCTTCGTTTGCCGCCATCAGACGCACGAAGCGCGCGTACGCGCGCTTGATTTTTTGTCGGCGCTCGTCGGCACTGTCGTCTGCTGCGGGCCAGTACAGGCCGAGAATGAGCAGTCCTTCGACGGCGCCTGCGGAGAGCGTGTGAATGCGCTCGCCCATCTCTTCGTGCGTCGGTGCCGGCACAAAGCCGTGGTACGAGAGGTCGCCTGCCGTGCCGATGACAAAGACGTATCAGCGTGCGCTCGAGGCGTGTCCATGCTAGCAGACGCACCGGCGAGGAGAAACGAGCCGAGTGGGGTCGAGATGGCCGGCAGCTTGGCCTGCGAAAGCACCTTCACCGCGCCGCTAAACGACGCGGTGCAGTCGAGCTCCGCCCGCAGCGCCGACAGCCGCTTAACAGTCTCGCCGACGTTGCCGAAGTAGATCGAGCCCTGCCCGTACGGTGCCGGCATGAAGGGCCCCGTCGCCTTGGCGCCGGGTTGCCCGTCCGCACCGAGCCGATTTGCCTTGGCCGCCGCGCGGCGCTCTGTCATCATCAAGCTGCTGTTCCACCACTCGAGCGCGTTGTCTCGGCCGAGTCCGCCAGGCGGAAGGAGATCGTACGCCTCGATCGTGGGCGCGATCAGGCCGCTGCGCAGGAGGACGAGGTGCTCGAACTGCGCCTGCTTTGACATGGACTTGAAGCCGACGTGCTCGAGCTGGAGGCTCCGTCGGTGCGCGTGGCCCTCGCGGAACGCCTGGAACTGTGCGCAGGGAGAACGTCAGCTCTCGGTGTGGTGCGGGCTCCGAGACGGACGGACAAAGTACGGCTGCTTCTTCAGACGCCGCACCACCTCCTGCGGTCCCGGCGTCGTGCTCGCAACCGCCGCATGGAGGAGCCCGCGTGTCTTGTTGCCGAGGTCGCTCGCCTCGATTGTGCTGGTGCGCGGAGGCGTGTCGAGTAGTACTGCGGCGCCTGCAACGAGAACTTGTTCGAGCTGCGCGGGCGCAAGCGTCAGTGTATGATGCCTCACGCAGTATGGACTGGCATGCCCAGACTCACGAACGCGGCGCCGAGCGCCTGATGTTCTCGAATTTCTGCCGGGCCTGCTCGCGCGACTGCCTTCATCTGGTCCGCCTGACCCGTCGCCTTTTCCTTGCGCGTTGCCTTTTTGCGTGCCGTTTTCGTGCGTACTTGCGGCGTGGCGCGGCTGCGCTTGGCGGCGGGGACACGGGCGTTCGAGGCGCCCGGCCTTGAGCGCTTGCGGCCCGACGTCGACTCGGCTGTTGCCTTCTGTGCGACGGCCGTTGTTGGACCGAGCGGGTAGATCGCGTCTTGCGGCGGTGCAGGGCGCTCATCTGGCGAGCTCGCCTGTGTGCTTGCGCTCGAGCGCGTCTGCCGCCCGCCCGCGTCTGCCCGTCGGCCTGGCGTCCCCGGCGAGCTGCGCGCAAGGTCGAGGACGGTCTTGGTGAGGGCGGCCGAATGTCCGTCGCCGTTCTTGCTGCGCTCCTGAGACTTGCGCGCAAAAGCGTCGATAGACTCGTGCATCGTCTCGTCGGCGCCGAGTGCGCGTAACGCCTCGCACAGCGGCTCGATGGCCGTGCTTGGGACGCACATTGCGCTTGTCGAGTCGAGGTGCTTGGCGGACGGGAAGAAGGTGCGAGGCGAGCGGATGAGGGAGTGGAACGCGGGATGGAAGAGGGCGGCCGAGGCGGGAAAGGCGAGCGAGACAAGGTTCGCTATTGCGAGCCGCGAGTGCAGAAGCGCGAGACGCCGGGCGGTCACTCGGGCGTGTGCCGTAGCGGTCTCGTCGTCTTTGGGCGACGTGACGAGGAGCAGCGTCGCCTCGAACGCCCCCAGCAGCAGGATGTCGGATAGGCGAGCGGCGACCTGGTCCGGCAAGTTCCCGGCATCAAGTTTGACGCGCGCCACGGGCGGCGCAAAGACGGCGTAGCGGGGGTGAGGCGCCGCGCCAATCTTGATGACCTGGGGACGGTCGCTCGCGGTGACCACCGAGTCGATCGCCTGTGCGAGCAGTTCGGCGAGCGGAACCTCGGCTGCAGCAGCCGCTGCTGCCTCGGCGGCCGCGCTGTCTGTGTCTCCGTGTGCCAGGCACGCTCGCAGCCGAGCGTCTTGGGCGACGCGAGCCATCTCGCGCAAGCGCGGGAAGACGTCGACCGCAACGAAGCGGCTCGCGGCGGCCCAGACAGCGTGCTCTGCCGTGTGCGTGAGGTGCGCAGAAGCATCGGTGTCTGAACCGTGCGCCGAGAGTTCTGCCGAGCTGGCCGCGATACAGTCGAGGGCCGATGCGAGGCCATCGAGCGCCGCGTTCTGTCCGGCGCGCGTACCGAGAGCGGCAGCAGGCACGGGCGGCGTGGATGCTCGCGCCAGGCTGCCCTGCGTTGGCAGGATCTGCGGGAGCGGATGCGCATTGGAATACGGCCGAGCCTCGATGGATGGCGAGTCGGGGGCTTCTGCCTCGAGGATGCTGGCCTTGAGCCGGTCAAGCAGCGGCTGGGGCAGTGTTATGTGGGTCAGGCATGCGGCCGCTCGACGGGAAGGGAAAAGACCCACAACTTCTGCCTCTGTCGCTCCGCTCTTCTTCCCTTTGGGGCGATCCGGCTTCCGTCTGGGCGGCGCGTCCTTTGGCACCCCAGCGGTCTGCTTTTCATGTACGAGCGTCAGTAGGGCCGTGTTGTACAGTCAGAACAGGGAGGTAAGCGCACGCCCAACTTGGAGCCCTTCCTGCGCTTCTTGCCCGACGTTGCGGTCTTCGCCGCGATGTGCGCGGCGTGCTGCTCCTCGTACGCGCGAGGCACCGTCTTTTCGAAGACTGCGCCTGTCGGTCCGATGGTGATGCCGCGGATGCTACGTGGCGGCTGCTCTGACTCGTTGCCCTTGTCGGTGCCGGCAGAGGTCGCCGACGGGGCTGCCCGGTCGTCTGGGCGTGCCGATGATGGTGCAGCCGGACTGGAGGCTGGTGCAGATGGCGGTGCGCCGTCGTCCGCAGCGGATTCGCCAGCCACGCCTCGTTCGGTCGCCGACTGGTGCTCGCCGGGCTCGAGGGCTTGCGTGATAAGCTCGACGCTGAGCTCTTGGGTAGCGAGGTCGAATTCGGCTGGCTGAACCAGAGCACGCCGTGCAACAAGATGCGCCAGCCCCGGTGATGCAAAGGCATCGTCGAAACCGGGCGGTGGGACGGGCGGGACGATGTCGTGTCCTGCCATACTGCCCTGACCGGCGCATAGGCCGCGGCTGGCAAGGTACTCGTCGTCCGTGTTGTGAGCCGAGCGCTTGTGCGTGTGTCGGTCGTGCGCAATCGACGAGACCTCGGTGGCCAGCTGGTGGCGCTGCCTGCGCTCGTCCGCCTCGACGGGTGCCCCGCCTCCGTATGCAGGCTGCCCGTCGTTGGCGTACGGGTTGCCCTCGTTCTGCAGAGCCGCTACGAGCTGCGGCATGATGCTCGCTAGGGACGGCTTGGCGATGACCATGCGCGCAGCCTCGCGTTCGACGACCTCGCGCCAGCTCTCGCCGGCGCCGCCCATGGCCGACATGAGCTCGCGGAGGTAAGCCTCGCTCTCACGCTGCAGGGCGCGCACCGCGTCGAGGCCGAGCTCGCCGAGGATCGCGCGCGTGCGCATGAAGTCGCGCAGGGCGTCTTCGAAGTGACGCCGAACGCGATGCTCGAGGAGGAGCAGCGTGTGGACGGCGGTGCCACCGCAGGCTGCGATGCCGCGTTCGTCGGCGAGGAGCGGAATTGACGCAGCGCCGGCGTGAACAAAGGCGGGGTGGTCGGTGAGCGTGTTGACATCGTACGCAACGGGCGGATTCTGAACGGCCGCCAGGCGCATTGGGTAGGCGACAGCCATGGCACGTGCGAACGCCTTGTCGGTGGGCGAGGCTTCGTATGTGGGCGGGAGCGACGGCGGAGTGCCGACGTGACAGTCGACGCCGCGAAAGAAGAAGAAGAGCGGGTCGTCCGGGTCGAGCTCGACGTACGATCCCGATTCAAGCTCGTGAAATGTGCCGCCGTGGGTGCCCGGCGGGTACTCGCCCAGCGGGATAAGGAGGGTCCACCTCGCGGGGTCGTCCTTCTCGTCGGTGTGATTTGCGCCGAAGCGGATGCCCAGCGATACCGCAAGCGACTCGGGCTCGTCTGCCTCGAGGGGATCCGCGTCGAACTCGGGCGCGTCGTCGTCGCCCGCTCTCGCCTCCTCGGAGTCGCTCGAGTGCGTCCGACCCGCCCCGGCAGTACCGCTGGCAGCGCGCGTAGCGCGTGGCGCCCTCTGGGGTCTCTTGCGAGTCGGAGAGTAGACGGTGACGTTCAGCTGAAACGTGCTCGCTGCGGTACGAGTGGATCAGCCGTGTACGATTCGGGCGTGATGTGCGACAAGCGCACTGAAGACGTTGTCCTCATGCGCGCCATAGAGGCCGCCGAGACGATGGCCTGCAAGCGAAGGCACAGTCAGCGGTGGTTCTTGCACAAAGGAAGCCGAGGAGAACGTACGCCAGTAGTGGCAAGCGTCTATTTCCTCTGGCAGGAGCACGGCGTTGAAAAAGTCGGCCGCGATGCTGCCCAGCGAGTTGTTGAGTAACTCGGCGCGCTCGAGGTACGTCTGGAAGATGATGTTGCGACGGTCGATCGCGAGGCGCCGCAGGACGTCTGGGATCCGCACGAGGTGTGCGGCCGGCGCCATGATCCCGCCGCCGATGTTGTGCCGCGTGAACGCTGTCGTAAAGGACGCCGCGCCCTTGAGGTTGCCGGCCGACAACATGCCGAACAACTCGAGGATGGAGACCTTTCGCGTCGCCGTCGACCCGTCGATTCCAGTCACGTCTATGTCGCGCCGCCCACTCAGGTCGTGCACCCGGCGGTGAGTGTCGAGCAAGCGCACGACGCGATCTGCAAGCTCGACGAGTCGCGGCTGGCCGCTTGACCGTAGCTGCCCCTCGAGGCGGTTGAGCGAGGAGTACGAGTGCGCGCCGTGCGAGGTCGAGTAGCGCGCTGGGTGCTGCTTCGAGGTGCGGAGGATAATTGTACCGGGCTCGATCCGTTCGAGGAAGCCGAGCTTGTCTGCGACCGAAGCGAAGCTGCGTGTTTGTGCCGCGCGTCAGTTCCGGTGTTTTTTTGGCGGGCCTCCTGACGTAAACGTACCAGCCCTCCTGCTCCTGCCACTCGGGCATCGCGTCTGCACCAATCTCGGTGCGCTCCATCCTCCGCTGCAGGGCAGTGCGACCCGCCTCGCTCAGGTCCTCGACGAAGACGCGCGTCCGCTCGGCGCCCGACCCGAGCAGCGCCCTAAACTCGCTCGAGCCGCGCTTCGCAGCGCTGTAGCGCTGGTCAAGGAGCGATGGGTTGTGGCCTGCGCTCGGGAACGGCAAAGTGACAGGCTTCGGCTCGCCTTGCTTGGCGATGCGGACTCGCAGCCATTCGAGGTCTTGGAAGTCGCCTTTGACGGGGAGGACGGCGACAAGGTTGGACGGAGGTGCACGCAGGTGCGCAGGGACGTACTGCGAGTCGAGGACGACGTACTCGTCGTATCGACCCTGCGCAGCTGCGTTCCTGAATGCCCAGCTACAGTCGCTCGAGATGGCGGCTGCATCTGCGGCAGCGGCTGCAGCCGCCTCGGCATCCTGGACCGTCTCCCTTGGCGCGTACTTGGCGAGGAGCTTGATGAGATGGGCGGGGAGCGATGCGATGTCGATGAAGGGGACCGGGGTTGTATTCTCATCCTGATTGCCTCCCGCCCCTGCGTGCGCGCCCGTGAGGTCAGCGTGATCTCGTTTGACTTGGGCTGTGGTTTGCACGCACCCTTGCTCGTACTCTGCGCGGCGGCGGCGTGCTCGGGCATGCTCCGAGGCCGTAGTGTCGGATCGCCCGCCGCCTCGCTGGAGCTGGCAGAGGCGGCGCTAGCCATGGTGCAATGCGGTCTACAGACCCGTTGGCGGCGTCTGCGAGGCCCAGGGAGGACTGTGGGCGATGGGGAAGGCGCGAAGGCTGACAGCACGTCGCTGAAAAGGGGCGGCGCCCCCCTTCTCGGCGACGTGCTCGCGGTTCACCTCACCCCTCTCGCTTTCCTCGCCCTCGGGGGTTGAGATCTGCGGGCTTGTTTGACTGCCAGAGTGCATGTCAGCGCTGTGGTGCTCTGCCCGCAGCACCTCGAGCCGTCGCTGGCGATCTGGCTCATCACCTCATCGACCTCATCTCCATCTGCACCCAACTTGTACTCTGGGCGCGCGAGTGCGTGCTGCAGCGGCCGTATGCGTTCTCGTAGACTCACTGCGGTAGTGTGCACCACTAAAGCTGCCGGGTGAGCCGCTGAGGTGGAGACAGGACCCAACTCGAGCTTGCCCTGCTGACCTGGCTTTTCTGATGCCCTCTCTTGCTATGTAGCGCTTGGCCGGTTTCTAGCGCTGTATGTGGGTGATCCTGCTGCCGTTTCGCACCCTGTTTGGTGCTTGTAGACGTGTGTCGAGTAGCTTGGCACCTCTCTGATCCGGTGCTCTGCACGGGGCATCCATTCTGGGTGCTGCGTTGACGAAAGGCTCGGCAGTCGTACAACATGTGATCTGCTACTGCCAGGGCGCTGCTTTGGTGAACGGTTCGTGATGGCATGCATCATCCCGGCCAAGGTCCACCGGCACCACTCTTTGCAGCCGCTTCCCACCGTGCGCGTGGGATGCCGCTTCTACAGCAGGTCAATGCAAGCTGTCGCAACGCAGTGCGCCTTTCAGAATACCCTCACACGGGTATTATGCAGTCGGTACCGGCTTGAGAAGGTCCCGACGGCAATGGCTCCGTCAGCCTCGTATTGAAGTACGAGGCGGTGGTTGCACAGGTCGATAAGTGCACTTGTCTGTTGCGCATTTGATGGCCGTCAGCAATTACCATCAGCAGCCGCGGGCACTGACACCGTCGACGAAACTACAGGACATGAGCCTGGAGTGCTTATGCATGCTCGACGTGACGTACAGTGCCTTGGCGGAGCAGCAGGCACTTGACGGTGGTGTGCAGCACATCAGTGACATGTGTGCGAGAGATTGCAAGACCTCGAGAGGCAGGTGCAGTGTGCGACTGCAGGGAGATGCTCGCGGTAGAGCGAGCTCATCCGCCTGGAGCACGAGTACCGGCAGCTTGTGCAAGTCAGCAGGGCCTGCTAGTGCTCACCCAGGGCGCCCGTCTGTGAGCGGAAAGAGATTGCAGGGTGCTCTGACCAGATTCAGCTGCCACGAGCAGGTCATCTACATACTGTTTGGGTGCCTCGGCTGTTCAGAGCTGACCGTCTCGCGCACCTGCTTCCTAGTACGTGCACAATTCAAAGATGGTGAATAGTACTGCTGGCGCCGGACTTGGTTTCCTGAGGGCAGCGCCTCCTAAGCAGAGCAGGCGTCTCCCGCGCCGCCCGATGGCAAGCCCATGTCCGGACTTTGTACTGCCAGAGCTATTCGTTGTCTTCCAGCTATCCCCTTCCTGCCAGCGAATCAGCCAACCTCATTTCCCCTCTCGCAGAATGAAGATGCGCCTGACTGACCAACACCAATTTGGCCGGGCTGCCTCTGCCTCCGTTTTCCGCTGCACGTACCCTGCTATATCTTCTGCGGGCTCGGACAGCCCCTCCGCACCTGCACTAGCACACGCGCCCGTCCTCCGGTGCCCCTCCTGGACTCGCCCCAACCGCCCCAACCTGCACCGCCTCACCCCACCTTCTGCCCGACTCTCGTCCGCCTGATCCACCGGCCGCACAGAACAAAGCGTCCAAGGACCAGTGCGCCTCCTCCAGTGCGCAGAGCTTCACTGGCTCCACGTGCAGGCGTGAGGTGGTGGACTGACATGTCCTCCTCCTGCCCCTCCAGCTCGACAAGGAGGACCACCGCGACCTCCCTGTCCAGCCAACCCCTACAGGCGCACGCTTGGGGCAGGCGTCAATGTCGCCCGACCCTATCCCTCGCCCTCGCGCCCCATCCCCCGCCGCCGGACGGTCCACCCAGGCCCTCGGCACTGCAACGTGGCCACCCGCCAATCCGTTCACCCAGGAGCCAACGGTGGCGGCGCCGCTCCGTGACTCTGCCTCTTCCTCGAGCGACTCGCCCCGCCCTCGGATGCAGTCTTCCCCCGCGCAACTCTTTCTTCCTCCGTCTCTCTCCGCTTCACCTTCGCTTGACGTCGCCTCGCACGCCGAGTCGGCACCCGCATTGACTTTACCAATGTCCGCCGTCCACGAGCATCCGCCACCCGCCCCGCTTGCACCTTCGGTCGAGTCAAAGCGCCGTCGCAGTCTCCCGCTGGCGGTCACGGCAAACCTTCTCATACCTCCTTGCGTCGACTTGCCGTCACCCGAGGCGTTTGCGCGCCGTGCGATACCCGTCGTCACCCGTCGCGAGCCACGTTCCGCTCGTCTCGGCGGGCGGCGCGCCGGACCTCGCGACGTCCGCGCGGACCCCAGCGGGCGCCCGGAGGTGATGCCCTCGACAGGTAGCGCAGCCTTGGGTTCCGCGCCAAAGGGGGTGGAGAGGGCAGAACAAGACGTAGGGCTTGGGCACGGCGGCAAGGGTGGTCAAGTCGGCCAGCAGGTGCTCTCGTACGGGTCCGCCCGATCCCCATCACCAGACGAGGACGACATGCGGTCACTCCGCAAGTGGGTCCTGCATCCCGAGCGCCCCGACGTCGAGCTCCGCAAGGATCTCGTCCGCGCCGAAGAGCGCCACGGCCGTATCACCGCCATGCTCCTCGCCTACCTGCACACCCTGCAGGACGTGTCTAGCCAGAACGAGTCCGATGCGTGGCCTCCGTCCGGCGACACGCTTGGCCTCTGCGTCCCAGCCTTCAACCAGGTCGAAGGCTTCGACTCCATCGAACCCGTCGACCCGAACGACAACCCGTTTCTCAGGCGACTATTCCGCGGCGACCTGCAACCGGGCTCTCTTGCGGCGTCCTTCTGGCACTGGGTCGAGGCTCACGCGCCGCCTAGCCCGAGCACGGTCTCGCGCTTCGCAGAGTGCATCAATCGCCTGTCGGACTCGGCTGGGCGCGCCATCCTGCGCGCCGCAGCGTTCGAAGCAATCCTCCGTCTTATCCCGGCGCGCCACGAACAGGACCGCAGCACGCGGCTGTGGATTCTGTACGCGCTCGGCGCAGAGGACAAGGTTTACGACTATGTGAGCTACCGACCCCCTGGGCTTTTGCTGCGCGTGCTCGAGTCTGATGCGGTCCTCCTGGCGCAGTACTGCGGCCTAGGGCCTCTCGTCTCGAGCGAGAATTGCCAATTCCCGCGCAAGCGCGCGCACGACGCTGATTCGCCGCACGCAATCACCGCCAACCGATACTCGCTCTTCGTATCCGCCTGGGAGGCTGCCGCGAATCCGCACGAGAACCTACCCGGGTCGTTTCTGGACGCGTACGCGCGGTTTGCCCTCGACGACGCGGTCGCGCGTGCAGGCGACCGGACGATGGACGTCCACGTCTCGGAGCAGCCTTTGCCTGCCGGAGTCCGGGAGGGCGTTCTGCGGGCGTACCCTGCCCCCGACCAAGCCGCGCGCAGGCCGTTCTACTACCTCGGGGCGTATCTCGCCGACAAGCTGAAGGCGCCATGGGACACCATGTCGGTCCTCTTTACCAAGGCGCGTCCCAATGCCTATTCCATTCTCGACGCACTCACGAGCCATTGTGTGCCACAGGCAAAGAAAACCACGGCCAAAGTCGGTGGCACCGACTGGGATCGGTATGTCGGCTTCGTCAACATCAAGAACTGCCACTGGGTCGCCATCGTCATCGATGCCGGCAAACGCACATACAGCGTGTATGACCCTCTCGGCATCTCGAACCCCGACGTGCTGAAGGTACTGTTCACTTGTCAACATCGAGTCGACGACGTTCCTGATTCCTTCTCGTTTCGCAGATGCTGCGCACCATGACGAACGGGCTCACGCAAGACGGCATCGTGCCCTCGGACGGGCGCCAGTGGCAAGTCAACAGCATCCAGGTGCTGCGGTGTCCCTCCAGCCTGTCGTATCGTTGCGCTGACTAGCATCGGATCTGACAGGGCCTTCCTCGTCAGAGCAGCCCGAGTAGGGACTGCGCAATCTTCTGCGTGCGCCCTACCCTGCCTAGCAGGGAGCAACGAGTCTGATGCTTGATCTCGCAGCTTGCCTTTTTCGAGATGCTCTTGAAGCCGCCGGGTACCAAGGCGTGGCCCGCTGAGTACATGCCGGCGTAAATATTCTTCAGTTGCTCACGGGCCAACAAGACGCTTATGGCCGTGGCATTTATAGTCTCCGCCGCAAGTACCTCGTCGACCTCGCCTGCGGAAAGGTCTTGAACGTTCCCGGTATTGACCTCAGGGTGATGGCGGAAGGGATCGCGCGCGAGGCAAAGTGGGAGCGCATGGATGGCTGAGGTGTTGCGACGAGGCCTGGCACGAGTGTGTGATACTGTGTGATACGGGGAGAGGCATGGACTGCAACTGTACGCGCTGAAGCAGGGCAACTGGCTGTATAGAGGCGCCATCCGCAGACCTTCTGCCAGATGAGAGCAACTCTGAGCATCTCACAACGATGTGTACGGAACTTGCACTTCAGACGTAACGTACAGAGGCAGTGCGGCATTGCGGATGTACCGGACAGAGGCAGTGCGTCGGCTACTGCTCGCTACTCGCGCCTGGCGCGTTCCCCATCTCTTGATCTCCGTGTTTGGCGGCATCCATCGCAGCCTCGTCCCGCGGCTCCGTACTGTACCGCCCGTAGAGCTGACCCGCCCCACTTTGGTACCCGCTCGGAACGACGGGGCAGTCCCAGCGCGCATCCCAGAAAGGCGCAGGGATGAAGAACGGGTCGCCCTCAACGTCGCAGAGCGCCTTGCTCGGGTAGACGTAGATCGGATACACAACCATGGAGGTGTCTGGGTCGCCGGTCCAGAAGCCCTCGTACACAATCTTGTCGCCGTTGGAAACCTTGTGATGGCGGCGCTCGTGGAGTGCACTCTTGGGGTTGAGCCGCGTGTCCTGCAATTGTTTTGGGGTAAGTCGAGGGCGAGTTCGGTGCCTCAAGGTCCTGCTCACCAGGTCCCGAAGAGACAGCGTCGCGAGAGCGCCTATGTCGACGTCCTGCCCGCTGCCAAACACTGCACGTTCCTCTCCGACATCAGTCCCTTGCGCACAGAGCCAGTGAATCGGTGGTCGGCGCACCGTCCGTGAGAAAGACAAGGTCTCGCACGTCGTTCGCAGCGGCGCCCGCCCACAAGAGGAGGACGGGCCAGATTGGCTGGGAGCTGCAAGAGAGGCAGCGTCAGCACCTGTAAGATCGAACGCAAGGGCCCAACTCACAGGGGCCACTGAAACCCAGCGACGGGCGAGATGAGCCGGCTCGGGAAATGGGTTGTGGCGGAAAGCTGCGCACAAAGTCAGTCCTGGCGCGTGTACGAAACGCTGACCGTGCTGCGACTCACTCGTATGATGGCGAAGCCGTCCGCGACCGGGGGCATGTACTTTGCCCAGTCAAGGTCCTCCTTCGGAGACGGAGGAGGCGAGGGGCGAGTCGCGACAGCGTTCAGACTCGACTGCGTCACGTCGAGCGCGGCCGAGAACGTGCGACAGGCTGCCCCAGGCAGAATAGGTCCACCCAGGACCGGAATCTGCGCCGACGAGGTCTGAGCCGCCGTTCCGGCCTTCATCGCAGTCTCGGCCGCCCTGACGGCGTTCTCCGCATACTCGAGAACGTCAGATGCAGCGGCGGCCGCTTCGTGCGCCGCCTTGCGCGCGGCAGCTGCGGCGGCCTTGTCGTCCGCACCCTCCAATGCTGCCAGCGTGAGGGCGGCCGCCGCAGCGTGAGCGCCGGCGGCCGCTGAGAGGGCGACCTGAACACAGTCGCGGGCGGCGAGAGCCGCATGCATGGCAGCTTTGGTCGCCGTCAGCACCTTGTCCTCGGATGCATCCATGTTGAGCCTAGAATGCCGCTTCTTGACGATGAAAGGCGAGCGGCTTGCGAGAGAGCCAACGTGTTGGAAGCAGTGCTGCGAGGACAAAGGGATACCTGGGCATGTCTCAATTACACGGACATGCCGAGTTCTGCAACAGCCTAAGCAGGTGCGCGGACAGGAGATGGCATGGGCACGCAGTGGCGGTCAGACAGAACGACACCTTGTCTTCGTGCACGCCGTCGCCATGCCCGGTGGCCGCAAGACGCGGTCCCAGACCAAGGCGGAGAAGAGTAGAGCAAGCAGCTCTCCAGCAGGCTCGAAGGCCTCAACGGGCAGGACGGATACCCAGGCGTCGGGCGTGGCCGGGCCGTCGACGCCCAAGCGCAAGACGACAAAGATCGCCAAGGGTCCGCAGGTCAAACCGAGTGCAAGTGGGATAGCTGGAGACAGCCAACCGGAGGAGCAGACTGCACCAGCAGCCCTCGGTTTCGGTGCGTATTCAGAGCCGTTCAGAGTTGAGAGCAGCACATGGCTGACAGGGTCTGATGCGCAGACGGACCGGTCGATCTCACAGTGAGGGGGATTCTGGCATGTCACGGGCAGCTCCAGTCAGGGACTGATGTTCGACCTATCGCCTACAGTTCCGATACTTCCGCGCGACTGCGTTTGTACGCGACCTTGATATGGGTCCACTTTACCGAGTGAAGTGCGAAGCGCGGGAGTCCCAGGTGCGCTCCATCGTGGAACTGTTTGCGTCCGAATTTCCCGCACCGGAGGGTCAAGAATGGGTTTACCTTCGCCACCGTGCGTACATTCATTACTCTGACCAGCGGAGACGAGACTGAGACGAGGCGGCGTCGCGTTGCAGCCATCGGATTCGGCAGCGAGGCCAGCGAGTTCACGGATGCGGACATGTCGCAGCCTGTCGGAGCCTGTGTGCGTATCGGACAGCCCCCACTTGACTGGGTCTCACACACACTGACACCGGCAAGGTAGCCCGGTCTATGGCTCGAGGGCGACTCCTCGGGCTATCAGGGCATCATCTACGTTTACACCCGGAATGCCTTCGCCCAAGCGCAACAGGTGCGGGCCAGGTGGCACAAAGAGCACTTCGACAAGCTCATGACGTGGCCGAGGCGCCCGTCCACTGGCAAGAGCGACCCCAAGGGCAAGGGAAAGGTCAAGGCGACCTGACGGCAACGCAAAGAGGTCCGAGAGGATGCATGTCGACACGGGACAAATCTGGAGGGGGATTGCGGAACGCGACTTGCCTGAATGTAACAAAAAAACGTGTCTCTATCAGGTGCAAGGCCTTGACGGGTCAGACCCTGTAAAGCCAGGGAGCAAAAGCCAAGTAAGCAGAGAGGATGACAGCATGCGTGCACAGCTCGGACTCTACACGCACCTGATGCGCTTACGTTTGAAATCCCGTCGGCATAGAGGTACAAGACAGTACAACAAGGTGAAGAGGGAGAACCGAATCTGCGTGGGCGGCTGGGAGAGGGAGCTAAAGGACGAGCGGGTGGTCGCCGATGTTATCCAGCTACGACGCAAGCGACACCTGTTGGCTCTTGTACAAGGGAGTGTTCGTATCGTACTGCCAGGGCACGCGAGAGCACGCTTGCCAGGCCAGATGCCGGGAGACAGTTCAAATTCGGCCAGCGTCCTATCGCGCGGCATGTGTTCCCACCGTGCGCATGGGATTGCGCTTCAACGGTAGATGCACAAGGCCCTTTTTAGGGTATTAACCGTTGCGAAACGGACACCTAGAGGGCATTATGCGCCATCCGCACGCTTGAGAAGGTCACGATTGTCGATTAAGAGCGCAGGTGCGTCGCGCGTTACGAACAGCTGGACTGGTCGAGGGATGCTGCAGGCTGCTGCTACGCGTTGTCTGAGCTGTTGACTACCACACTCGCGCAAAAACGCACGATGACGAGGCAGTGCCGATGTCGTTTTCAGTTGTTGGCCCGGTCGTGGCGTTGCAGCCTCCCTTCCGTCCGTTCTGCACAAGCCGACCCGGGTAGACACTCTTGGCCGGAGGAGCTGCCGCGTGCGGTATGCATGGTGTAGTGTATCATCAACTGTGACGGCCGCTCGTGGTGTTGAAGTCAGCTGACGCAGGCTCATGGACTGATCTCATAGCTGGCGTACTCGCGCGGTCAGGTGTTGTAACAACTCAGCTCACATTGGCTGAGTCGGGCATGTGAGCCTCTGCGAGTCAACGTGACATTGAATCGACGGCTCGGCGAAGCCCAAGAGCAGGGTAGCGGCGAGGCATTGTGACGCGCCTGGAAGTATCACGCGTGCACACCGGCGCCCAAACCAATGCGTGTGTGTAGTGACAACGCAAACAGTGCAGCGCAGGCGTCCTCCGACGGCAAACAGACGAGATGTCCGCAGCGTCGTTGACCTTCTCAATTCTGCGGCCTTGGCCCGCGGGCGTTGCCCCTGCTCTCCCTCCGTCCTGTCACTGCTGTCCTCACCTCGACCTCTAGACTACCGCTGTACGTAGGCTGCAGCGCCACAGCGTTCCAGCGCGTTGCCGGCGTACACGACAACGAGAGCTCGTTCGGCCCCCGACCTCCAGCCTTCTCGCACAAGTGCGCACTTTCCCCGGCTGGTCGGAGTTCCGGAGGGAGAGAGCTGACTTAGACCAGTCCACTTGTCCACGGACCGGTCCTCCGGTTGCACTCCGAGCGCAGTACGCCGAGTCCCGCGACTCTCTCTGCGCCTTCGCTTGACCACGCCATCGCGCATCACAGCTTGCCGCAATGGCCAATAACTCCCCCGTCACTTCTGCTTCGGCCGCTACGGCAGCCTCTGCGGCGCCTGCCCCCGTTCCGCCTCAGCCCGGCCCGCCTCCGCCTGGCACGACGCGCCTCGCCTACACGCCGCTCGTCATGCACCCGAGCGCTGCTGCACTTGATGCTTTTGCGGCTCGTGACTACGAGCCGGACACCATTCCCGACTCCGACCCTGAGGCGCCGTTTGTGCCCGCCGCGAGAGCGAGCCGCGGCGTCAGCGGCGCAGTCGCTGCGGCTGCGTCGGCGTCTCGCAAGTCAGAGTCGGACAAGTCTGATGCGTCAGACGTGGACGAACCCGCGTCGGCACCCGAGTCGGACGGTGAGGACCAGCCCAAGGAGGCGACGGAGACGGCGGAGAAGTAGACAGGCACTCGCCATCCATCCGTCAGTTGTGATGTCACCCTCCAACCGTTACCAGCGCTTGCTTACACTTGCCTTGGATTGCCCGCAGCTGCAATTCTCTGCTTTGGCGCGCATGTCAACATGTACCGGCATCGTCTGTTCTGCATAGTTTCCCGAGACATCCGTGCCCTCCTTTCCAACACCTCAGGCTTTAATCCGAGCTGGTGCTTGTGGCGTTTTGTAGTACCCGACCTTGTGCACAGCGGATGTATC
Organism: Rhodotorula paludigena; assembly: GCA_036244875.1. Taxonomy (NCBI): domain Eukaryota; kingdom Fungi; phylum Basidiomycota; class Microbotryomycetes; order Sporidiobolales; family Sporidiobolaceae; genus Rhodotorula; species Rhodotorula paludigena. The sequence goes on from BQKY01000006.1 coordinate 1,015,755, forward strand.
AAGTGCAGCGAGTGCCATTTGAGATGCGAGCAGAGCTACGAGCAACGCACCAACTTCGCCGCACATGCAATGCTTCCTGCTCTAACCCCACGGTGCAGGTGTCGATCTTCCGGTCGTGATTCGTCTGGAGTGCCAAAGAACACCAGCGCAATCGCGGTCTACTGTCCTCGGCATGCAGACTGACGACACAGCGGCACAACAGGCATTGTGGAGCAGCTGAGGCCGTGCGGGCCGCGCGTCCTGACAGCACAGGCTGCAGAAGTGGACAAACTGGTACACAGGCTTGCGGAGCAGCAAAACTGCAGAGAGTCTGAGAGCACACGTCAAGCGAGATCTAGACAGGCAGCTCCTGCCGATCACACGCTGCACGAGACCGCGTGACTGACGCATGCTGATGGCGAGGGCATATGGCCACCTGCACCATGCTGCTCTGCAGACTGGGTACTCGAGCGGGCGGAATGGTCGATCGGCGTAAGAAGCGCGAGAGAGAGAAGCAAGCAAGACTGGTCCCAAGCGCAGCTGGAGTGACCCCGGTGGGCCAGCAGCTTGCAGCGCAGCAGGACACCATGGCCCACGGCGAGAACGGCTGCAGCATGACCAGCGTATAGATGGAGCGTCAGCACATCACGCCGCGAGCAAGCTGCCAGGATACAATGGACCACCGCTTGGCAACTTTGCACGGGGAACGAAGCGCTTGTCCAGGGCTTGATCAGCAGTGGAGCAAAATATGATGCTCGAGAGTTGGAACTATAGCTAGAGAGCAGCGAGAGACGCAGAGAGGCCGTGCAGTGCACGGGAAGAGATGAAAGGGAGCCGGTGATCTTGCACAGCACCCAGCGCCACTGCTGCGACCGTGCGCTCCCACAGCAGCTCCCTACGCTCCCAACCGCATCCTCGTACCGGCGTACGACCCAGGCGGCCTTCCACACCGTCTCCATGGTCGACATCACCTCGCCAGTACCCCGCCGGAATCCGCAACGCCGTCTCGCCACACTACCAGATGAGATCCTCGCCATGATCTTCCAGCAACTTGCCGAGCCCGGACTCGACGGCTGGAGGGTCGCGGTCCTGGCGAGGCGCTGGCTGGCACTCGGGCAGCGACTTGCTCGAGTTCCGGTCACAGCGGTGCATCTCGACGCGGTCGAGGTGATGAGAATGGGGCTGTTCCGTCCAAAGCGACAAGACATCCGCCATGCCAGTCTAGAGCTGGTACCGCGCGCGCCCCGGCCAAGCGCACTCTTCCCGTCGCCTCCTCTCGCCGCCGAGCGACACGCGGTGAGTCTGGCGCGCGATCGGCGGTCACGAGTACAGACAAGGCTCGCGCTGACCAGCTTGCAACGCCCCGGCAGCTCAGCGCGTTCCTCCCGAGCTGCGCAGCCCTGACTACCCTGACTCTCGCCGTGTCGCCGTACTTCTTCGACAACGGCTGCGAGGGCCTTGCGATGCCGTCTGTCGTCGACTTGCACATCGAGATTCGTCCAACCGAGTCGTTCAACGCGCACGAGGTGACGGCGCCGCTCTCGATGGACCGCCTCTTCGAATTCCTCCGGACCGCTCCGGCCGTGCAGCGCGCCGTTGTCCTCAATGACGCGGAAGTAGCAGGACCACCGGCGGTGCGAGGACAGCCGGCGCCACGTCTGCCGCTGGCCAGCCTAGTCGAGCTCGACTTGTCCGGACCCGAGGCACACGAGCGGGTCATGCAACCTCAAGCTCCAGATCGGACGTCGCTCTTCCCGCCGCTGCTCCGACACGGCTTGTTCTCCACAAGGCGGCTGACTCACCTCACCGTGCCACTCTCGCTGAGCGCCCTCGGGGGCGTCCTGTTCGAGCTGCGCGACCTGTCTGCGCTTGAGTCGCTCGCGATCGACGTGACCGGTAGCGCGGCGCCGGACTGGTGGGAGCCAGAGACGGACAAGTGCCTTGTGCTCTTGGTCCACGTCATTCCAAGCATGGGGCGCCTGCAGCGCATCCGCGTCAGGGCGAAGGGGCTGGGGAAACGGTTGGATCATAGACGCCCAACACCCGCGACGATCTCAGGCCCCGACCTCGAGGCAGTATGGGCGTCAATGGTCCGATGCGCAAGGCTCGAGGTAGTGGATTGCGACATGTGCGTCGACCTGGACGGCGATCGACCCGCGCTGGCCGCGCTGTTTGGCCACAATCGCCCGCCGCGCCTCTCGACCATGTGGTGGCTGGTGCCGGGTCAAGCGGAACTGCCGCGGCCACGGTGGCATCGTGCTCGCATGGTCGCACGTGCAGAAGGCAAGGATAGGAGCTGGTGCGTCTCGGTCGCAAAGGAGCCCTGGTAGACCATTCGGTGCAACGCGGGGAATGCTCTCACGACGTCAGTCTGTTTGTGGGAGCACTAAATAGTCCAACCTAAGGGACAGAGCAGACGGACAGTCTGTCTGCTGCACGACCTTCCTGGAGCGACCTTCCCAAAGCTCAAGGGGTTGCTCGCCGAGGAAACACGGGCGTAGTGCACAATTTCTGGAGCACCGCCGGTACCCAGCAGAGCGCCATCACGAGGGATCCAGCAAGAGAAGACAGCAAGAAAAATGCGCGTGAAATGGCAAGAGCGTCTCTCCGGCGCCCGCTCTCCTGCCGCCAGAACACGCAATATACGCACTTGAGCCCAGCGCACAAGACACACTGACTCTGATTCGGATTGACACTCGGGCATTAGACGCTCGTGGTCGCCGAATTGCAGCTACAACGCCGCCTCGCTGATCACGAACTCGGCCCCCCATTGTCGCTCGCGGGATCGCCCTCGTGATCGACGCCCTTGGCAAACTCCTGAAGCCCGCGGGAGCACCAGTCCGCAAAGAGCTCGCGGCTGCGGTCGTACGTCGTGTTCGTGTAGACGTAGATGAAGCCGTCATAGGCGGGCTTCTTCGGGACCGGATCCGCGTCTTCGTCTGCTTGGAGCCAGAGCCCGGACTGCAGCGGGACGATGAATGGCATATCCATGCCGGGTATAAGCGCGAGACACGCACGGCAGACCCGACCTCAACATCGAGCTTGTCCTCGTCGAGCGCAACTGCCTCTTGACCATAGCCGAGAGCTGCATTCAAGTGCTAGTCAGATGTCGCTCGGATGTGCTGCAATAGCGCAATAGCGGACGACAGACGCACGATGAACAAGGTACTCCCAAGTGGTCCCCTCGGGCGGAGTATGCGTGCCCTCGAACTCTTTGACGAAAGTGCGGATAGACGTCTCGGTCTTGCGCTCTTTGGTGATGTACTCCGGCAGCGCTTGCAGGTTCCGGGCAAAGCGAGTCGCTTTGAAGGCAAGGAACTGCGGAGGGGGGAGAAAGGCGGTCAGCATCCGGAGTGAACGCGCATTTCGGCACATGCACCGTGAGCTTGACCGTTCCAACTGCGTTTAGAGATACAGTGTGAGTGCACGCAGTAATTGATTCACTGTGGGCAGTGGCTGCACTCACCGAAGCGGGGCTTCGCCGACGCCTTGACCTTGCTCCGCCTTGTCGCCCGAGCTGGAGTCTTGTCGACAGCGCCGTCGCCTTCCTCGTTGCTCGACTCGGACGCGGCTCTCTCCTTGCCCTTGCCCTTGGCGCTCGAAGCAGCTCGGCGCGCCCGCTTGTCCCCCTCGCCCTGTTCGCGCGGAGAAGAGGACCGGTCTCGCTTCTTGGCAGACCTGCTCCTCGACGCCATTGCGAGAGGGAGGACTGTGCGACAGCTGCTGCAGCGGGCAGCAATGGTCCAAGAGAGTCAAGGGGCGCCTCGGTGGTGGTCGCGAACCTGTACCCTTCTCCTGTTCCTCCGCTGGTCACGCCGGCATGTCCGCACGCTAAGGGGGCCGAGGCGCCGTCGGCTCGGTCTGGTTGCCCGCGCACGTTCTCGGGACGGGCTTGCCTGGCCGTCCCTCTCTCCTACACACGCTCATTGCCATGGCAGGCTCGGACACTGCCGCTCAGAGCGCTGCGGCGAAGAAGGCTCAGGCCGCGGCGCAGGCTGCCACAAAGGCTGCCGACGCCGCTGTGAAAGCTGCCAAGGCTGCCACTGAGGCCGCCGATGCTGCTGGTCCTCAGGTCCCAGCGCTCGGGGGCAGCATCAGTATTGGAGCTGCAGGCCGAACCTTTTCGGCGCCCCTCAAGCGCACGCAGCGGACCACCGACGACCTCGAGGAACGACCGACACCGCCTCCGTCTCCCCTGCTCAAAGCGAGCGTCACCAAGGAGCTCTCGGCCGCGAGCGTCAAGCATGCGCTCGTCTTGGCGAGTCCAGCTCCCTCAAGTTCCACGCGCAGCAGCATCTGACCCGTGACGGCACAGATCTCGTCGTCGACGCATCTGCCGAGCAGCTTTGTATCGCCACAGAACGGGCGAACCTGGCCGATGTGCGCCGAAGCGAGCCAAGAGACGCATTCGCGCCTTCTGACCGGGCATACGCGCAGGTGCCAACCGATCTGGCCCGTCCTACTCGACTGGTCGGCATCCGTCGGCAAGGACGTAAACAAGTTCGTCTTTCTCAGCGACAGTAAGCAAAATTGTCCATTCTGATCGGACAGCAGCACGGGCAACTGACGCGGGCATATCCAACGTAGTCTTCGGCAGCGGGAGAGACGCCGACATTGGCTCGCTTGCGATGCACTCGCTCGAGGAACTTGTCAGTGCAGCACCGCGTCATGTTCCAGCTCCCACGCTGACGATCTGCCCGGGCATGAACAGGACACCGAGATCAATCCCGACAGCCCGCTCAAGTCTGCTAGCCTCCACCACCCCGAGGACCATCCCGACTTTACGTACGGGTCGTACTCTACCGGTGAGCCGGAGGAGACCCTCGAGGGCTACGCCATCTACGTGTATCCCCGAGCCGCACTCCGCGACGACGACGACGAGCCGATCTTTGCGCCAGCGCCGTTCTGGAACAGCCTGTGGAGTCCGGCCGTATTCGCGGACGGGAAGGGCAAGCTCCAGCCACCTGCCAACACTTCAACCTCCGAGGCTACCGGAACCGCGGACGACAAAGCAGGAGGCTCCCAGCCGCCGATGAACCTCGAGGACAGCGCAATTCACGACAGCCAGGACGAAAAGTGACCCTTGCCCATCGGCGCAGGCTGTAGACTGTAGCCGGCGTCCCCAGCTTTCTGCAACACCGTGCCTTCTCAGACTCTCTTGTGCTTTGCTGCAGACGAGAGAACGGCCAGTGCGAGTAATTGCAGAGGCACTCGCCCGTCTGCTACAACCTCTACATGTCACCTGGGTAACCATAGTTGACAACAACCTGTTCGCCTTGCTTGATCGGCTTGAGGAGGCGATACCACACGGCGTACGCCTTGGGGTGGAGCTCGAGCTCGCCGTTCGCCGTCAGCTTGTGCTCGATGGACCCCTGCGCGCAACCGAACGTGAGCTGGGTACGGTCATGCAGCAATTCGACGGCGAACGGACATTGATGCGGGCAATCGGCCCGTACATCTGCGCCGCGGACTTGTCCCGGCTGCAGTACAACAGGTGGTTCGACTCGAGGCGGACGATCGACCAGCCCTCGCCGCGGTCCTGGCGCAGGACGACCTCCTCGTCGGTCATAACCGGGCTGAGGGGGCCTGCGACATCGATGTGGTTGGACATGGCGGCGTCGAGGTCCTGCATCGCGTAGGCACCGAGCTGGCGCGAGGCTGCGTGGGATTCCTGACGCGGTCTGCGCGGTACAGCGTCAATCAGGTCCAGGGCAGGCTCGCAAGCCAAGATGCGACACGCACTGGTACTCGCCTGCTCCCTCCATCTTGGAGACGAGCTCGATGCGCACGCTTGCTCCGTGACGACTGCGCGCCCCGCGCTGGTCGATGGCGGGCTGCCCGGTGCGCGCCTTGGGAAGCGGACGACACACGACGAGCCAGCTGAGCACGAGCGCATCTTGCAGCGCCTTCGCAGCCTTGTGGAACTTCGTCGCGCCCTCGTTGAGCGCGCCGTTCTGTAGATTGAGCTCGTGTTGGATTGCGGCGTCGCTGTAGATATGCTTGACAACGTTGCTGAACCATGCGGAGCTGCGCTCGGGGTTGTGAGCGTGGTCGGCGACACACCAGATGGGGCAACTCACTTGGCCATGTCATCGGCAGACTGAACCACCTTTGCGACACTGGCGCCGTCGAACGTTGCCTGCGATGCAATAGGCTTGTCCTGTACAACAAACACACGTAAGTCAGGAGAGCCGGCGAAGAAGGACGCAGTCGAAGGCCGGCTTACCCACTTGTCGATCTGGCTGGCGACGCGTAGATACGCCTGCGAGAGCTTGTTCTTGGCCGCCAGGTTGGACGAGCGAAGTCCGCGAGAGAAGATGACGTCGTGCGTCATGTCGCCGCCATGCTTGAGGAAGCCAGCGTCTTCGATCTGGGTGCCCTTAACAGCACGGCTGCCTGCACGGTGATGATGGTAGACGAAGGGTAGCTCTGTCGCATCTGCGATGACGTCCCACACGACCGTAGGGACCTCGAAAGGGATCTCGGCGGCAGCCGTGTGGAAGCGTGCCGACCTGTCGTCGATCGCCGCGAAAAAGTCGCTCGCCGGCTTGTCATTACCGTGCGAGGTGCGCGCAGCGGCTAGCGCAGCATGCAAACGCAGGTGGTGTCCTCCAACGCTGCGCGAGGCGGCATCCGGACGGACGGGGATGAAGTGCCCCGACTGCGGATCCCTCGGCTGCAAGGCACTGGCATGCTCACGCGGAAAGCGGCCGCTCATTGCGCTTAGAGAAGCGAGCGCAGAGGCAGCAGAAAGAAAGGCGCCCAGGCAGACGCTCGGAGGACAGGAGACTGCTCCGCGGCGGAACCGGAGCGAGGCGGTGCAAAAACACCAACGGGGTCGAACTCGTGGGTCTCCCTGCTGGCTGCGCCAGCAGGCGCAGCCGCTGACCGAGTGTTACCTCAACGCCCTGGGTCCCACCTACACCCGACGGAGACGTACATTGTCGAGTGAGCGAAGGCATCCCAGCAGAGCCCGCGACCGCAGAGAAGCGACGGGCAAGGCGCAGAAGGCACAGCGGTCGAACCGGGATCCTAGCACAGTCACTGCAACAGTAGACTAAGGGGCAGCAACAAAGGTACGGATACGACACCCATCTGCCCGAGATCGAGAAGGACTGAGCGACGATGAGGCTGATGAAGAGGACTGACGCGAATGAACCACGAAGGCGGACCGGGATGCAAGATCAGCGGCACTGCAAAGCGCAGCGTCGGTAGCACGCGTCACCCATGGATCCGCCGCAATGCAAGCAGACTGTACTGCGATGAACCGCACCGGAACATACCGAGCGCAAGCACGCACACAGTTGGAGAAGGTGCGGGAGAGGGCGCCGCTCGACTGCAATCATAGCAACGGGGACTTCTCCTGTGGACATGGCGAGAGATGCGAAGGGAGACCCCAAGCTGGCAGTTGTAACCAGACTGGTCAACCTTGTCCAGCAATCCCGAACTCTACAGCACCTGGAAGAGGCCCTCCTCCGCTACAAACAATCCTGTGTCTAGGAGATCCGCCCCGCAGCGATAGGCTCCATCTGCTCTGCAAGAGCCGCCGAGCACCCTTTGTCGTAAATGCGTCGGCGGAGGGGGGCAGCGAGCAGTATGAACAGCAACTCTCAGAGGACGGATGAACAGGCCTGTGCACGACGTAGAGAGGTACAGCAAACTACATGCACATCAGGAAAGAAGGGAACAGAGACAGCACTGACGACCTCAGTCGAGGAGGCCCTCATCAAAGGAGAAGGAGATTGGCCGCTCGCGGTCCTTGTTCATCGCCTCGAGCTGCGCCTTGTGTCGGACAAATGCCGGGTACATCGAGGCCGTCACGTGCACGCTGTTGTCGACGCCGCTCAGCTGGATTGCACCAAGGAGAGTCTCGGCGGCAGAGACGCCCTCGCGCTCGACTCGGAAGCGGCGAGCGTCCCGCGCAAGCTGGTTCGGGTCAATCTCGATGCCCTCGCGGCCGGCGAGCGTTGAGGCGAGCGCGATCGGAACGAGGCGCTGGCCCGTCGTCGTGATCTCGCCCGGCGAGATGAACGCGGTGTGCTTGGTCGGCACGCTGCGGGTGACGGGCCCTGCAGTCGGTTGGCCGGGCTGCGGGACGATCTGTCCTGCGGCGAGATCCGAGGACTTGACCACCGGCTGGTAGACGTTGTTGATCTGCTTAAAGAGGGCGAGTTCGGGCGGGCCGACGGGAGGGAGCGGAATGCCGACATCTGGCGTGGACGACTGGAGCGTCGAGAAGACGGGCGACACGGGAGCCGGAGTGCGGACGCGAATGGGCGGGAGGCGCGTTGGCGCTGCGCCGAGCCCGCCGATCTCCCAGCGGCGAATCGACTTGTCGTACTCTCCACCCTTGCCCGCGTGCAGCTTGATGAGTTCGCGGCGGGCTTCGTCGTAGTTGGGCTGCGCGTTGCCGACAAGGTCGTCGACGATGGGCGGGCGCTCATCGTCGCCTCGGAGGAGGAGCCATCCGCGCGCGATGGCGAGAGCAGTCTCGTCGTCCGTGACGCGCTGCCCCCCTTCTGCTCCCGGGGCCCAGACGTCCTCAACCGTGACCGGATGGTAGGGGTTGGCGCCAGGCGGGAAGCGGCCGAGGGCGTGCGAGCGGGACTGCGCGAGTACGTTGGTGCGGTAGGGAAAGTCGTACTTGTCGACGTCTGGGACCGCGAGGCGCAGTGGTTCCGGGCCGCCGACCTTGATATCGCTGCGCTTGAGACTGCGGGACACAGAGTCTGCAGACAAATGCGTCAGCTCGCGAAAGGGGCGCCAGATGCAGAGCTCGACTCACCGTCCTTGATCTTCGCAATGATGGGCTCGCCCTTGGCCGTGAAGGCAATCTCGCCCGAGAAGAAATGGCTCCATTCCCTCAGAGCGAGCAGGCTCTCGTCCCCGCCCGCGAGCCCGTACGGGTAGATGTGGCCGCCGAGGTGGTTAATGGCAGTGCGCGCTGCTGCCGTTGCGCACTCGTCTGCCATCGGGCCAAGCTAGGACAGCACGATGAGGTCAGGGCAAACTCCCGGCGAGACGTCAAGGGGACGCGCACTTCGATGCGTTCGTCGTGAAGCTGCGGCCGACCGGGGTCCACGCGAAAGTAAGTGGCAGCATCAGCTGCGAGGTCGGTCGAACCGACAAGCTCAATGGGTTGATCGCCGTGGATGCGGAAAGGCCTCAAGGCGCCATTCCAGAACTGTGGTAAACAAAAGTGAGCATGGCGTCGGCTTCCTGCGGGACAGTCTGTTCCCATGGCGAGAGGCCTGAACGGCTAGACGCACGATCTCATCGAGCTTCTTGCGCCCAAGGAACCCAACAACACCATCGCGAAAGAGGATCCCGATCTGATTGCCGACTTCCAACTGGCGTTGGACGCGACGAACTTCCTTCGCCGTCTGCTTCGATTGCTTCGATGACATCTGGTGGTGTTGCGAGAGAGATCAGCACTCCGCCGGCACAGAAGCCGCGCCCACCCCGCGCGCACAGGGAGGCGCAATGCAGAAGCAGGGAGCGGGAGAGACGGAGAGCCCGAGCACTGCGAGCAGAACCGACCTTGGGCGTAGTGCGGGTTCGATGCACCGAGTCGAGCGAGTGCGGGAGCGAGGGAGACCGAGTGCAAGCAGCAGCAGGAAGAACGCAGCACTCAGGTAGACGGAAGAGAGGCATGTCACGACGCGCGGACAACCGCAGCGGGAGGTCCGCGGAGCACAGCCTCGACCTCGCGGGTTGGCGCCCTTCCGGCTTGCGCACTCTCCACACAGGTGCACCTGCTCAGAACGTGTGCACGTCATGTCTACGCCCAACCCCTCGCGCTCTGGCACACCCGAGACGCCCGTCCTGCCGTTCGCCGCACCGCCGATTGCCATGTGGGTGCAGGCCACGACGCCCGAGCCCGCCGCGCCCGTCGACGAACCGATGTTCGGCGGACCGCCGTGTGCAGACCCGGACGAGCTCGAGGAGCTGTTGCGCTCGGCGACAGAGCCTGCGGACGCAGAGGCGCGCCACGCCGAAGTCGCCTTGGCCATCGCGGCGCAGGCGGGAAAGACGGGCGAGCAGCGCACCGGCGCGTCGGGCGCAGGAGAGGGCAGCGGAGGAGGTAGCAGCGGCGCCGCAGGCTCACCCATGCGCGAGGTGCAGTTTGGCGCGGGGAGGGCGAAAACTCCCGCCGAACAAGGCGAAGCCGACGACGCGGCCAGGTGGCGGTTTGCGCAGTACACAGGCGGCGAGTACGAGCGCGTTGAAGCAGAGGAACAGCAGCGTGCATGGCGCCGGGCCGAGGCCAAAGAGAGGAAGGAGGCAAAGGGAAAGGGGACGGAGGAGGACGATCGTGCCGAGCTCATGGCGATGATGGGTGCCTCGATCCGCCGCGCAGACTTCCTGCAGTGGTCGTACTACGACTGGCTGGGCAAGTGCATCCACTGTGCGTGGTCTCGCTCAAGGTCGACCGGGCGGCTATCTGACTCAGCTGGTTCCGTGCAGCCTGCATCGCACGCTTCGTCAACCATGTCGACGAGGCCAGGGGCCCTCAGTACCGCCTCGCCAACATCCGAGGTAGGACCGGTCTGTCACAGCCACGAGGACCCCGTACTCACTCCAACCTCGCGCACAGCGATCGCTTACGACGGGCCCGAGGCGCCCGTGCAGTTCGGCTCGAGCGTCACGAGCACCTTTGTGCTGCTGCTCGATGACGGTCGCGAAAGTCGCTGGGTCTTTCCGTCGCAGCTCTCAAACACTCTTCCGAGCGAGGTACGATTGCGTTCAATAGCGGCAGCAGAGACAAGCACTGACACGCTGATCCGTACGCAGGCCGAGCTGGAGGATTACCGCGACCAGCAGCTCGCGTTCAATCGCGACCTCGACGTCGCCTGGTGCGAGGCGAAAGCCAAGTCGATCCAGGAAAAGCGCAGCGTCGTACTGGACGAAGTATGGCCTTGTCACCCGACCGCGAGTGCACACACGCTGACGTGCTGGATAACAACAGGACACGTTGAGGGAATACCTCGAGCGCGAGGAGAAGAAGCCGATACCAGCGAAGGTAAAGGCCCAGCGCATTGCGACGCTCTCGGCTCAGCTCGACAGCGCCGAGTCGGCCGAGGAGCGAGAGAAGGTGCAACAGCAGCTGGACAGGCTGCGCAAGAAGGACGCGACCGAGCCACCAAAGACCAAGCAGGGCGTGCAGTACGCGATCACTCCGCTCGGTGCGCATGAGTGAGCAGAGTTGGCGTCAAGCATGCAGTCGTCGGACAGCGTACTGACGAGGTTCTCTATGCAGCGCCGTACTCATTGCAGACGCGGCGCAGCGCCACTTGCTCGACTCGAGGAAGTGGGTCGGTCAGCAGGAACGCGAGCCTGCAGCGAGCGGCAGCGGGACGAGGTAGTGGGGCAGGCAGGCACAGGCAGGTGTTGCATGAGGTGTACTTAGGGGCTTGCGGAATGTGGGTGAACGATTTGAGAGGAAGTCGAAAGGCGGCGGAGAGCGAGAGCCGAGAACGTCTTCCCGAACAAGCAAGTGCAGCCGCGCAACACTGGGCAGCCGTCAGGTGCTTGCTGCTGCTGTCGAGCACGTGTGCAGGACAATCCCCGAGAGAAAGCGGTCGAGCGAGCGAGCGCGAAGAGCGCGAGGAAGCGAGACCCATGCGGGCAGCGGCGACGAGTCCGGTCAGCCCCAAACGCAGCGCCCTCTCGCCCCCTGGGTAGCCGCACACCACGTGCGCAAGACCGCCTGAACAGAACGCGCAAAAGTACCATTACAGCGATTCAAGCTGGCCTCGGGGTGCGTGGGTTCCCCTGTGAGGACCCAAAGTCCGAGGCCGCACCGCCACCCTGACCTGGGGAGGCGCAGGTGGCGGCCACCCGACAGGGCCGAGTCACCTCGGTGGTCCTGCCGGGCCGACGTCGTCCTGCTGGGGCACCGTCGCCCAACCCTCGATGAGGGGAGCGCGAGTCGGCACCCCCGGCGCAGCGCGCGTGGCGCGGCGAGTGCGGGCTCGGCTATGCTCAAGCACTGGATGGTTGCCAAGACGGTCGCACGGGGGTACGCGGCGACAGTGGGGCGGAAGACGAGGGCGTGAGGGGCACGAGGCGATGAGGCGGGAGGAGGCGATGAGAAGGCGGGGCGGCGAGGTGGAGGGTCAGCGAAGGTGCTTAGTGTGCGCGAGAGTGCAGGCGAGGGCTCACACAGGCCACTGGGCACGAGCGAGAGACGAGCGAGGGGAAGGGAAGGAGCAAGCCGCAGAGACGACCAGTCGGATCGCGGAAGCTTCAACTCTGCGAGAGTACGCGTATGCACCCACAAGAGGTGTACTCGTACACCTTTGGGCAGACAGCGCACCTCTCAGCTTCGCCACTTGCAGCGACCCATGTCCTCTCATCGCTCTCACAGGGCGCGTTGTCCGCGCGGAGGAAGGACGACTCCACCTGGACTCTTCAACGTCAACGTTGGCGAGTGGAACCTCGACAGTTGGGGAGGGATGGACTGTACGGCTTCGCTCGCTGACCTGGAGCAAATCGAGCTGAAGTTCTGCCCTCCAGTCTGGGATATATCGTGCGTGCCGGGTTGGACCCTGCCCATGTCCATTGTTCCAGACGGCGAATGCGACCCGTTATCGTGCACGAAGGACGTGAACGCTGCCTGTCCAGACGACCGGATGAAGCTGTGCGCTGCCTTTCCCAAAGATCCTTATCGCGTTTTGACGTGCTGCCTCGCAGCAAAGACGCGGATGGCAATGTGATCGGGTGCTTGAGCGCGTGTATGGCCAAGATAGAAGCAGGAGAGCCGAGTATGAATTGCTGCGTAAGCTCTTCCCTGTCTTCCGCCACAGTGCGCGAACTTAAGATTTCCTCCTGATGCACGCATGGCTCGACGTCAACAGTCAGGCACCTACAACTCGATGGAAGCCTGTGCGCCGCCGAGTCAGGTCGACTTCTACGAGTGAGCACGCGTGCTGTCCGTTCTTCTGCTTCGACGAGTCGATTGATCAGGTCCTTTGCAGTACACTCAAGGTGCGCCTTGTTCAAGCACTCTTCTCGACCGTAGCTGAGTTTTCTCTGCACAGCCGCTCTGCGAGAACGCCTACTGGTGAGTTCACGTTCCACTCCTCGTCCGGATTTGCGCAAGCTCAAGTAACCTGGACAAGTCCGCAGGTATCGTACGCCTCGCAGGTTCTGCTCTTATGCCGGGAGATACTTGACAAGGGCTCTCGTGCAGCGTACGACTACCAAAAGGGCGATCCGAATGTCGACTTTGCATGCGCCACCGCGAACGACCCGGGTTACACGGTCACGTTCTGTCCCGAAGGGTCAGAGGGCGTCGAGCGGTTCACCGGCGAGGCGGCGCAGAGTGTGGCTGCGGAAGACACGGGGAGAAATGCAGGGACAAGTGCGACAAAGGAGACGAAACCGGCTGAGGCTGAGGCGACGTCAAGCAAGTCTGGCAACGCAGGCGACCGTCCCGAGTCAGCGACCCACCCGAAGGGCTCTTCATCTACAGCTTCGAGCCGCAGTGACGCCCATGCCGAGACAAAGCAGCCGACCGCGACTCGCACTGGCTCTTCCTCCTCTCCAACCGGCACAGGCGCCGCCGACTCTCCCCCCGTTTCCGCTTCCGCCGCCTCGAGCGAAACCACCCTCGGCCTGTCTCGCCCGCTCTTCTTCGCGCTCGCCGGCGGCGCAGCGGTCTTGCTCCTCCTCCTCGTTGCGTTCTGCGTCGTTCGGGCACGCAGATCTGGCGGGGCGGGTCATCGCGCGCGGCCGCAGAGTCGCGCAGAGAAGGACGAGGACGCGAGTGATACGCAAAGCGAGTCGGACGAGTCGAGCGGGTCTGACGACGGAGCGAGGAGCGAAGAGCGCAAAGGTGCGGTCCCGGTCCATCCGATTTTTCGCAAGCTGTACATGCACTGAGCTCGCTCGCCACAGCGCATTCGCTTGCGCATTCACCTCTACGGACGGTGAAGCAGCCGCTATTGGCGGACGTGGTCGCAAGGGGCACGATGCGAAGAGGGAGGGCGCGTCAGAGCGAGTAGTCGAGGAACGCAAGTTGCTCGTCTCTCTCGCTTCGGCATAGAGAGTGCGACTGAGGAAGGACTCTGCGGCATTGTGTACGAGCAGGTCTACGCCTGGAACGCGACGTCGAACTTGCTGACCTCGACGCCCTTGCCCGCGGCGTACCCTGTCCCTTCGCGCTGCAGCTTGATGTAGGGCTGCTTCTTGTCGACCTTGGTCGTGCAATGTGCGCAGACCTTGTCGGTGCGGCACAGCGTGTCGACGCAGGTGTTGCTGCACAGAGGGAAAGGGTCAGGTCCCGTGCGAGTAGAGGAAGGGAAGCGCAGATGCAGCGCACCATAGCACGTCTCCGCACGCCTTGAGCACATGCGCCTGCACGTTGTTGGTGATCGTCTTCCGGCAGCTCGGGCAGAGCACGACTGGGTTGCCCGACGCGTTCTTCTCGACCGGGTCCTCGGTAAACTTGACCGTGGTGAGCGTCTTGAGGCTGACCGGGTGCGGCGGCTTCGAGGCTTGGCACAGCGTCTGCAGCTTGACGTCGATGACGGTTTCGGGCGTCGACGAGGGCGTGAGGGAGGGCTGCGAGCGCAGGAAGCGTGAACGGCTGAAGACAGGAAGGAGACTGGAGCGTCGGAGGCGCACGAGCCAGTAGTTGGGCAGCTTTGCCTTGCGCGCCTCGGCCATCTCCCTCGCCGTGCGGCCCATCGCCTCCTCGGTCGCCTCCTTCATCAGCTTCTCAACCTCGTCCTCGTCGAGCTCGAACGTGCGCTTCGTGCCCCGCGGCCCGTCCGTCGCGGCCACGACCTTGCCCGCCGTCGTCTTGCTCCCGAGCGACGTCTGCGCCGTCTCGAACTCCTTGAGCACGCGCTCGCGCGCGGCTGCGCGGGACGCGGCCATCTCGGCTTCGGACTCTGCGCGCATGCGGTCCAGGAGGAGCTGCTGCCGCTTGATGTCTTTCTTCTGCGCGAGGAGCGACGTCACGATGCATTCCTGTTGTGCGGTCGGCGTCAGTTCTGACGTCGGGTTGCTCGGCCGGCGGGAAGCTGCGCACCTGACAGTAGATGTGGCCCTCGGAACAGCATCGAGGGTCGCGAGCGTGGCGGAGGCAGAGCGAGCAGGCGTCAAAGTCCTGTGCGTTTGGATGATAAGCATCCTGAAGGCTCAGGCTGCTCTGATAGGAGCAAGCGTGTTGCCGAGAGTGCCGTGTGCGCACCTTGAATGAATCGCGCCCGAGGAGAGCCTTCTGCGTCCCACCCTTTGCCATCTGGCGCTCGGCGTAGGTGAAGTCACCTCGCGAGGTGTTGTTGCGGCCGTGTCGCGTCATGGCTATGCGCGTGTGCGGGTTGACGAGGTTGGACAGATGAGGACGAGAGGGTGGGGTCGAGACAGCGGAAATGCACGGAAGGGCGTGGCTGGTCGCGGCGAGGTCCTTTAAGAGCTCTGCTCTATCCAATGCAGGACAGCACGCGATCCCTCGAGCGAGTGGGAGCGATGAGAGCGGAGGGGAAGCAAGTCAACCGGCGACGACACCTTCTCGCTCGTCCCCACAACTCGCAGGTCCCGTACGAGTGAGTCGACCAGGTCCAAATACTCCTGTATCGGCCCCTTCGCTTGTCCTTGCACCCGAAGCTGCTCCCTTTGCGCTTTTGGGATCCCCTGCCTCATCTTCATCTCCATTTCGACAACTTGGCGACAACGCAGCCTTGCGGCGCGTGCACTCTACTGGGGCCATTGGAGGCTTTTTGAGCTCGGCTCTGCGCCGTAGCTAGAGCCGAGGCAGCTCCCAGGGCTCCGTTCGATTCCCTCACCTAGGGAGGAGGCGGTGCTCTCCTGCTCTTCCCGAAGATTGCTTCGGGCGTAGCTAGTCAATCGCAGCAGTTCAACTCAGCCTCCAGGAACGTGTGCTGACCAGATCGACACCCACAGACATGGCTGCCGCCTTGCTGTCGACCGACTGCCCGACGCTCAAGCTCCTCGCCAAGGGCAAGGTCCGCGACATCTATGCGATCCCCGGCGTCGAAGATGCCCTCCTCTTCGTCGCAACGGACCGCGTCAGCGCGTTTGACGTCATCATGAAGAACGTGTGTCGCGGACCACCTGACTAAGTGCTTCTCTCCGTGCTGACCCCCTGGTCTCGTCCACAGGGTATCCCCAACAAGGGCAAGCTCCTCACGCAGCTCTCGCTCTTCTTCTTCGACTACCTCTCGAACGCGCCCGAGACAAAGCACATCCCCAACCATGTCATCACGAGCAAGATGGACGAGATGCCCGCCGAGGTGCAGAAGTACCGCGAACAGCTCGACGGCCGCGCCATCCTCGTCCGCAAGGCGACTGTCCTGCCCATCGAGGCCATCGTCCGTGGCTACATCACCGGTACGCCGCCTTCGTAGGTCGATTCCGCATGTCAAGCTCTCCTAAGACCCCACACTTCCGCAGGTTCTGCATGGGCCGAGTACCAGAAGAGCGGCACGATGCACGACATCAAGCTTCCTGAAGGCCTGAAGGAGTCGTCGCGCTTCGAGCCGCCCCTCTTCACGCCGAGCACCAAGGCCGAGGTCGGCGACAAGGACATCAACATCCACCCGGACGAGACGGGCAAGCACCTGCCAGACGCGGCACTCGCCGAGCCGCTGCAGCAGTACGCGCTCGCGTTATACAGCACCGCCGCGGCGCACTCGCTCTCGCGCGGCCTCATCCTTGCCGACACCAAGTTCGAGTTTGGCCTCCTCCCGCCCTCGACGCCCGGCGGCGCGCCCGTCCTCGCGCTCGTCGACGAGTGCCTGACGCCCGACAGCTCGCGCTTCTGGCCCGCCGACCAGTGGGCCGAGGGCAACAAGATGGTCGGGTTCGACAAGCAGTTCCTCCGCGAGTGGCTCAAGTCGGGCGGCGGCGGGTTTGGTAAGAAGGGCGGCGGGATCGACGAGGACCCCGTCGAGATCCCGCAGGAGATTGTCGCGCAGACGTACGCCAAGTACGAGGAGGCGTTTGAGAAGCTCACCGGGCGCAAGTTTGTCGCGTGAGTGGTGGCGGGGTCCCGTGTTGTGTATTGACTAGACGTCTCTTGCTTTCACCCGGAGCGCTGTTTCGGCGAGAAAACGAGTCGCGAGTGCAGGTCTAGGGAGTACAGGCTCTAAAGGTGCGTGTATCTACAGGGCCTCGCATCCGTCGAGGTAGGTCTTAGGCATGTGCGCCTGTATCAGGTCGGTCTGCAGCAATGGCAGGCAGAAGAACCGCTTCGGGTCCTTGACTTCGTGCAAGCCCCACAACGCCGCCTCGTCCGCCTCTTCCTGCCCGACCTCGCGCGCGAGTTCGTCGCGCCTCCGCTGCTCGAGCGCCGCGGGGAGCCGGTCGAGGTGGAAGGTCCGACCGGCGGGGATCGCAGTAGCGACGTCGTCCTCCTTTCCGTCGGAAGCGCAAGTCCAGCCCTCCGCTTCGCCGCGCAGAACCCAGGCCTCGTCCTCGAGTCTCGCGCGCCGCTGCGCGGCAGCCTCGTCGCCCTCGTCTCCCTCCTCGGCGCGCTTGACCGCCTTACGCCATGCGCGCCAGTTCGTCAAGATGCCCTCGCTCAGCGTTGTCTCGTCTTCGGCGCGCCGCCGCATCGCGTCGAGCCGGCCGACTGCGCGGCGAATTTCGCGTACGTGCGGCACGCCCATGCGGCAGATGACGTCCGACCCTAAGCTCACATTGACGACGAGCGGGTGGCGCTCCACGTCGCCGGTCGAAGCAGAGGTCGAAGAGGCAGACGTCGAGGGTGGCGGAAAGGCGCAGCGTGCCGCGAGAGGGGCGTTGACCGTCGTCGGGTGAGCGAAGCAGACGGCACGCAAGGCCCGTCGGTGCTGCTGACCGGGTGCTAGTTCGCCTGCCGCCTCGTCCGAAGGGCCAGACGACGTGCCCAAGCCGGACAGGCCAGCATCAACGCGGATGTACCAGGCCTGATCCGTCTCGTCGTACTCGCCGAGCAGGAGCGCGACCGTGCTTGCGAGCGCGGCGCCGAGCGAGTGACCGGTGAGGACAAGCGAATAGCGAGGATGCGCGGCAAGAATCGACCGGAGCTTGCTGAAGAGGGACGAGGATGAGGACGGTGAGAGGAGGTGACGTGCCGTGCTGAGGATGCCCGAATGAATGCGGTACTGGGAGGGCGAGAAAGAGGGCGGGCCGGCGGCGGGGACGGCAGGCAAGTCGAGATGGACAAAGGAGCCCTCGAGATCGGTGCGCCTGTGCGAGCGGAATTAGCTTCGAACCTTTCGTCAGAAGCGGGAGGCACGATACGCACAAGTCGGCCAGCGACTGCGTCCCGCGAAAGACGACGACAATCTCGGCCCTCGCGTCGTCGCGCAGGAGGTAAAGCTGCGGCGCGTACACCTCGTCCGCCGCCTCTTCCTCTGCGGCGGGCAAGCCGGTGTAGCGTTTCTGAAGTGCGACGTACAGGACGTTGCGGTGATCGTTGACACCGCCGAGGTGCGCAAAGAGGCGATGCGGGAGCGTTTGACCCGAAGGCGTGAGAAGCGGAGTCGGCGGCGAAGCGATCATCGTGTGCAGGCCGTAAGACGCGGTCGAAAGGCGGCAACAGCGCTTGATGGTCGCGACGAGCTCCCCTAGCGCGTCTATCTGCTCTTGAATCGGCTGGAGAGGAGGCGAAGATGGAAGTTGAGAAGGTCCGCCGGCGAATGCGGCGTCGAGATTAAGCGGCGGCAGCTCCTCCTCAAGCAGTTGATCGATCGTTATTGACTGGCCCTGAATCGGCTTGACAGCTTGCCGATCGTCCGGGACACGGCTTGAGAAGTCGCGACTGATGATCGAGCCTTGCAGGACGCCGTCGTCTTGGCTTGTCACGACGAGTCCCTCGCCGTCCTCCTCGCCGCCGCCGCTCGCCCAGCTGAACGATTCCTGACGCTGTGTTATCGACGGGCGGTCGAAGAGGGCGCTGTGCCTCCGCCGCACGGGGCCGAAGCGTGGCGTCGTGAGACCCCGGTCATCCTCGACATCGCCATTGAGCAAGACCAGCGCGCCGGGGCCCTCCTCCAGCCAGCGGGCGTGCGTCATGCTCTGCAACGCGGCGAGCTCGGCGACGCCTTTGACGACGCTCCAGGCGCTCAGCTCGGGCTCGCCCTCGCACAAGCACACCTTGTCCCACTCGACGCGGCACGTCCTCCAGTACTCGACGACGGCCTTGGCGACTACGGTGCGCCCGGTCAGGTTCATCCAGGCCCAGTACGCGAAGATGGCGGTCGCGCGCATGCCTGCATAGCTAGCGATGAACAGCGTTGCGAGGTGGAAGCCGACGAAGAAGACGAAGCCGATCGAGTGGACGACGAGGCCGACCAGTCCGCCTAGGGATGCGACGGTGGTGTCGAGATCGGCGCTTGAAGGCGAGGGTGGCGACCCGATGAGGACCCAGATCAGCGAGTCGAGAAGGGTAGTGCGTGCGTTGGACAAGGGGGTCGGAAATCGCTTGATCGTGGGGGGCGTGCGAGGCGTGGCTGGCTCGAGAGGGTCACTTACTGCTGATTTAGGTGACCTCGAGTGTGTAGAGAGCCGTCGGCCACTAGATCGGTGTCGCAAGCCGAAGTAGCCGTCGAGGGCGGCGGGTTCAAGCGACAATGGCGTGCCGACTGTCGGTAGAGGCGGGAGCTCGGGAACTGAGAGCGGACGTAGAGATGGCGCTGACGGCGGCAATGGCGGAAAATCGTCGACTTCGTCGCCAAGAGGTGCGAGAGGCGGCACAGGTGAGAGCCGGACGGCAGGGGTCGGCGGAGTGCCCAAGAGTTGCGACGGTGTCGCAGCAACGAGCGCGTCGTCCTTGTCGCATTCGAAAGAAGGCTGCCTCCAACTAGACGGCGCCGGCGTTGAAGGCGCCCCAAACTCGACGGCTGCTCCGCCTCGTCGGCTACGGTGGCGCTCGAGCCGGCCAGCGACCTTCTTGCCGACCTCGATGCCCAGGTCGTACGCCCGCATACCACTCTCTGCCCGACGAACGCGCCTGCGCTGCCGCTCCTCATGCCTGCCCTGCTCGGGCTCGCCGCCCGTTGCGCCGCCGCGCACGGCATCCTCGACGAGCTGCGCCGCCTCGTTGAAGCTCATGCCGCGCTTCTTCGGTCTGCGCCTCGACATTTCTTCGCCCGAGTGACCGTAGTCGGCGCTCTGGCCTGCCGAAAGCACATTCGGCTCGTGCGTTTCGGCCGCGCGCGGCCGCGCATCGTACCCTCCGGGCGGGCCGAGCAGCTTGAGCACCTTGGTCGCCGCTTTGACTACGTTGTGCGGGAATGGTGGAGGTGGAGCGCGTCCCTGTGCGTACAGACGCTCGTGTTGTCGTTGAAGGCGTGTCTTGCGACGGGCAGTGCGCGCGCCGAGAAGCCCTGCAACGAGTGCAGATCAGGTCAGGCGGCTTAGCAGCGAATCTTGCGACAAGAGAGCACACCGTCGAATGTCTCGCGCGGAGAGTCGTCGTCGAGGAAGGGCGGTGGAAGAAGTAACGCCTCATCCTCTTCGCCGCCGTCCACGTCTTCGTCGTTCTGCTCCTTGCGCCGCGGTAACAACCTCCATCTCAAGCTCGCCTCGCCATCGTCGGTGCTTGAGGGATTAGAGCGGGTGCGCTGCGTCGCGGAAGACGCGGTTCTGCCGCCGCCGCGCCAGCTGCCGGGCAGAGCGAGTGGTGAAGGCGGTTCCGCGGCGGAGGCATCGGCAGTGCGGGCGGCGCTGCTCGATTCCTCCCTTGCGAGCAGGTCGAAGCCAGCGTCTGTGGTGCTGGACTGGGCAAGTGGAGCGAACGGTCGAGGCGTTGCCGTCGGTACGCTCGAAACGGCGAAGGGAGCGCTGGCACGTGCGAGTGCGCGAGGCGTGCTCTCGTCCTCTGTCGCACAAGAGAGGGTCGAGTCTGGTAGCGCGAGCGTCGCAAGCTCGTCCTCATGCGCGTCGGTAGCCTCAACCAGAGGCGAATCGGGACCAGGACGAGGCGGTGCTGCCGCTCGATCGGGCGACGAGGGGAACCAGGCGAAGTGCACCGGCTGGGAGAGCTGCCTAGCCGCAGAGGCACTCGACGGAGGCGCACTCGAGCGCTCATCGTCCATGCAGGCGCTGGGAAAGCCCGGGGACGGCGGCGACGGCGGCGCACCGCTTTCGCTCGCACTGAGGCCGCACGTGCGCTCCGGGTCGGGCGACCTGGTCCTTCTCGATTCCGGGCGGGACCCCAGCGAAATTGAAGCTCGCGACTTGCAAATAGAATGGAGAAGCAGGAAAGCAAAGGCGAGAGCGAGCGCGCGAGAGCAATGAGCCCACGCCGTGTCGCTTCTGCCTCGGGTGCGGCCTCTCACCCATCTCTCCCGCTCCTTGGCAGTGAGCAACAGCAAGTAGTAGTGACAAGCAACACTCTCCCTCCTGTCCAGATCACAGGACCGCTAATCCCTCGGCCGGTACACCGCCCTCCCCCTCCTTCCCTCCGCATACACGTCCGCCCCCTCGCCCTCGCGCCCGACGCGCACCTCTACGCCGCGCGCAGCGCACACGCGACGCAAGTCGAGCAGCTGCGCACGGCCGTAGGCGTGGGCGCGTAGCGAGGCGTCCGCCGCGCCTTGCTGCCGCTGGCCTGGCGTGCGCCGCGCCGCCGCTGCCGCAGAGGAGAACGGGGGCGTGACGCTCCCGCCTGTGCTACGGTGCGCATGCGGAGGGGGTGGCGCAGAGGGAGCAGCGGGCTCGACGAGCCACGCGCCGTAGCGCCAGTCGAGGACGAGCTCCTCGAGCGCTTCGAGCGCGGGATGCATCGCACCCACTGCAGTTCCGCGTTGCCCGCCGCGCATGAACGGCCCGAGAAGTGCCGCAAAGTGCGCTTCGGCGCGCTCGGGCGAGGTGCAGTGCGGGAGGAACGTCGGCGGCGGGACGAGGCGGAGCGTGGAGAGGCGGGTGTTCGGCGGGAAGGCGTCGAGTGCGAGGGGGAGGAGCGTCGTCTTGACGAGGGTGAGCCGCTTGAGTGCTGGCGGAGCTGCGGTGCGGGGAGAGGAGGGCGACGGCGGGTAGAGGTACTGCAGGTGCTGCTCGTCGACCGTGACATCGAGCACCTGGTGCCCGACCTCGCCCGCAAGCTGGCGGAAGGCCTCGCTCGGCTCGATTGTCGCCATCGGCGTCGGCGGCGGGAGCGAGATGTCCCAGATGCGGAGGTGCGTCAAGTCAGGAAGGCTGAAGCCGCTGAACGAGTCGTGGTGGCCGGTGCAGTTGACGAGCGAGAACGAGAGGAGGTGCGCCGGGCGGGCAGCCGAGACGAGCCGGAAACGCGAGCGGAAGCCGCAGCGAGAGGCGGAAAAGTGGCGGAGGGCTGCAAGCGAGCGCGACCACGACCAAGAGTCGGTCATTTGGGAAGGTCGCGCGTGAGCGGCGGACACGACGCACCTGGATGCAGGACGAACTGACGCAGTTCGAGCCCATCTAAATCCTCGAGACGAAGCGTGTTGAGCCCCTTGAGCTGCTGCACGAGCGACGCGAGCGCCTTGCCGCCGTCGCCTGCTCCGAGGCTACCAACCACGCGGAGGGTCGAGATCTGGTTCCCGAGCATGTGGCCGCGGCTCTTCGGCACGCAGATGGAGCGAGTCAAGCGCTCGACTGTGCGGTCCGTTGTGACATTCACGGTCGAGAAGAGCTCGTTCTGCGCGTATGCACGCAGGACGGGGTGGACGAGGGCGAGCGAGACGAGGATGCGGTTTCTCTCGCGCGCATGGGTGAGCTCGTTGCGGTCGGGGATGGCGAGATGGAGGATGTGGAGGAGGAGCTCGGGCGGCAGAGCGAGCAGCGGGGCGACAGAGGGGCGGGAGAGCGTCGACGCGGGGCGGGATGGTCGCGGTGAGGGAATGATGAGCCTGCGAGAGAGTCCGGTCAGGGGGTGCGGGGCTTGCTGCACTCGTTGTCGACTCGCCTGTCGGCCAGGAAGCTCGCGATCGACGAGGCGATGGACGGGGTGCGGCGGGGAAGCGACGAGGTGGGGGCGATGGTGGCGGGCACCCTGCGGCGCGGGACAAACGCGTTCGGGTCAAAGAGGAGGAGGAGGTCGTCCTGCTCCTGCCTCGAGTACGACACGCTCGCCATTCTCGCGCGTAGACGGCGAGGTGGGCGAGGGACAAGGCGCGAAGGACGAAGGGAGGCGGACCTCTTCCCGCGTGACCTGCACTCGCTCTCACGTGCAGAGGCGAGAGCGGGCTGTGCAGAGTCACGCAGACTGTCCAGGCACTGTGCACTAGCTCCCGCCGGCGCCCGTCGAAGCGCTGCCGCTGCGCGCCCTCGACATGCGCAGCTGTCGTCAGCCGTTTTCGCACTCGCCAGCGGCGCCTCGCCCAGTCGCGGACGGTAGCTCACGAGCTAGCTGGGCATCTGCCATTACTGCCATTACAGCTCGCACGCTTCGGCGAGGCGTGCCGGGGCGGCGATCAGCCCTCTTGTGGTCGTCCTCCTGGGGATCACGATGCTCGTGCGCCTCTCTTGCCTCGGTAGGCTGCGCGACGAGCACCAGCTGACTTTGTGCACTCTGCAGATGCTACCTGTCCGCTTTGCGCTCCGCCTCGAGCGGTTCCTGCCGTCGCCGTCCAACTCTTGCTCGGCTCGCTCCGCCTCCGCTCTCCACCCACGCGACTTCGCATCACGCAGCCTCACGAACCGCATGCTCGTACCCGCTCGAGCAGGCAGTGGAACATGACGAGACAGGACCCCGGTCGTGCGCTTCCCCCTGAACGCGGCACCCTCTGCTTGCGGTCTCGACCGCGCTTGCCGACTCAAAGGGCGCAAGCATCCGCGCTTGCTCCCCAGGCGCAGCGACCCCATTCAAAGCTCGTCCACCTCCCCTCCGACCGCTGCTTGCTTGCTCCGCTGCGCTGACCGACAGCTGACCCTGCACAACGACGACCTCACGCGCCGAGTTCCGCCCTCCCTCCCTCAACCCCGCACCTGCGCGCGCCTTATCAGCCAGTCGGATCCGGCCGAGCTGGTCCTCACCTGTTCTGTGCGTTCAGCGCGAGCACAACTCGGAGGTCAAGGATGAGCTGACCCTATCCGAGCAGATCCGCCGCTCCCGCTACGACAACGCCGCCGTTGGGCACGCGCCGCTTTCTCCCTCCTCTCCAGTTCCTCACGCGACCATGTCTTCGGTCCTGCTCCCGCCAGAACTTGTCGCCGACATCCTCGACACTTTCGTCGCGCTCAACCCGTCTCATGCCGCGCGCACGCCCAACCTCGCGTCCTTCGCCGGCGTTTCTCGGCAGTGGTACACGGCAGCGACTCCGCTCCTTTATCGCAACCTCTACTTCGACTCGCGCAAGCGTGCCATGCTCCTGAACACATTCGAGATGAACCCGGACCTGCGCCCGCTCGTCCAGACAGTCTCGCTCTCGGGCGGCTTGCTCGAGGCGGGCGAGTACGAGCGCGTCAAGGCGGTCCTCGCCGGATGCACGGCCGTGCGCAGTCTCACGTACCACTGCTTCGACCGCGAGCTCCTCGAGGACCTCACTTACTACATCTCGGACACCTGGCCGCGACTGCGCTACCTGCGCGCCGACCAGTCGGCACACCTGTTCGACCTCCTAGGCCGCCTGCCAGAGCTCGAGACGCTCATCGCGAGCTACATCGAGTTCCCCGCGCCCGGCGCTGCGACGCCTTCGCCGCCCGCCTCGCGCGCTGCGACGCCTGTACCCTCGGGCCGTAGCTCGCCCACGTCGCCGGTCAGCCGACCGACGTTCCGCCTCAAGCGATTCGACTCTGGCTCGAGCCCGCTCCCGCATCACTTTGACCTCCTCACCTCGTCGTCGGCGACCTCTCTCCGCTCGCTCGACCTCCCCGTCTCGTCGCAAACCTCGCAGGACCTGTCGCCCTTCTCGTCGCTCTCGCACCTCACCCTCACCCTCGCCGAGCGGTACCTCCCTCTGCAGTCCGACCTCCCCGCCGCGCAGCACGCCGCGCACGCCGCGACCCCCGGCGCGCGAAACGACGCCCGCCTGCTGCGCCGCGTGCGGCGCGTCCTCGCACGCGCCGACGCCGCGCGCGTCCCGCTCCGCTCGCTCGAGGTGTTCGAGCCAGCGTACGCCGCGACGAGCCCGATCGGGCGCGGCGCGATCGAGGAGGAGGACTTGCTCGCGTGCGTCCCGCGCGGTGTGCGCCGCGTCGAGCTCGCGAGCGTGCACGAGCTCCGCGCGGCGTATGTCGCAGAGGTCTTCGAGCGCGGCGAGCGGGACGAGGACAGCGAGGCGCGCTGCTGCGCGGACGTGAGGGAGCTCGTGCTCTCGCGGAACGTCGCGGCGCAGGAGGGAGCGGGCGAGATGTGCGAGGTGCTCGCGAAGAGGGGCGTCGAGGTCCTGTGGGAATAGATTCGTCGCGGTTAGATTCTTCCGGGTTGTTGTGGCTGTGTTATATCCCTTTTCCAAGACTCGTAGACTGCTCTGCACTGACTGTATTGCGATTGTCGCGTCTTGACCGATTTCACGAGGATCCGGTCGAGGCGAGCTCTCGCCTCATTCTCGCTCGTCACTCGGCCGCACAGTCTTCTCTTGCATGCCGAAAGGCCGCAGCTCAGTGCACGAGCACGAGGTGCAGCCGGGCAACTCGTCGCGCACGCTCGACGAAGCGGTGCGGATCGACGAACTTGATCGGGACGAGCGAACGTCGTCCAGCGCGACCGGGATAGAACACGGCGGGGTTGGAGCGGTCAGGAGGCGCAGGAACAGCAACGCCCCGAGCTACGCTGCGTCCGAATTCATCGAGATCGTCCGCCGCCAACGTTCGTCCTCCCGCCCTTCGCTTCGCACAGAACCCGTCTTGCCCCAGAGATGAACAAGGGCTGACCAGGCACGACGGACTTACCCATCTGCTCTGGACAGGCGTCCGCTCCCACTCGAACAATCTCAAGCTGCCGCGCCATCTCCTGCCTCGCTCTTCTCCCTCCTCTCCCTCCCATTCCCCTCAGCGTACACCCTCTTTCGATTCCCCTCCACCTGCGACCGCGGCCCATGTCTACCCTCCTCCACGCACCGAAGAGGCAGACGACCCAGTCGCGGGCTCGGACGAGCCGACGAGCGCTTCGTCCGGCAAGGCGCCGCCGCGGGTCGAGCACGAGTGGGACTTTGCCGGCTGGGGACAAATGAGCTACCTCGAGCTGAGCGACGACGAGCTCGAGCAGGCGAGGAGGAGCAGGGCGGAGGAGATCAAGCGCGATGGCGAGGGATCGCTCGGGTCCTGGTGGGTCGCACGAAGGAATCTGAATGACATGTCTGGGACGCTGCTGACGCTCGTCTCCTTCCCGCTTGTGTTATAGGCTTGCGAGTGGCGTCGCAGGCGTCGCCGTGGCCGGCAGTCCCCTCTACGCCTTTCCAGCTCTCGTCGGCATTGCCAGCGTCTAGTATGTCGCGCCTCAGTCGTCCACAATCCCGCTGCGCGACTCTGACCGATGCTACTCACAGCTCTCCCATTTCTCTCTTCGTCGCAACCCTCCTCTTGTCTTTCTGGCGGCCCATCATGACGGAGCTCGCTTCCGCTTTGCCCATCTCGGGCGCAAACTACGCGTACCTGTGGGTCCTCGCACGCTCCTGTCTTTGTCGTAATCGACACCTATTTCGAGCAAGCTCGTGTGTGCTGACTCTGCGTGTCATCCCACAGCCTGAACACCTCCGCCTCAGTCCCCTTCGCCCTCCTCGGCGCCTCGCTTACCCTCCTCGACGACATCGCCACCTCGGTCGTTGCAGCCGCCACCGCTTCATCCTACATTGCCAGCCAGGCCGGAGGCGCTGTGAGCACGGCCTGGATGACCGTCGTTCTGCTCGTCGCCATCGCCGTGATTGGGCTTGTCGGCGTGAGGGGGACCGCGAGCGTCACGCTTGCTACCCTGTCTTTCCACGTGAGTAGCACCGGACCCTCACTGTCTTGACTCGCGCTTGGCGCACACTGATTGAAATGCTCGCTGATTCTGCTCTTGCAGCTGCTCACCCTCGCGGTTCTCATGCTCTCGGCTCTCGTCCACTGGGGACAGCACGGAAACATCGTCCTGCGGGCCAACTGGCATGCTGGACAGATTGACAGCGGTGGCGGGATTGCGAAAGCCGTGTATCAAGGCGTCTGCATTGCGTTTCTCGGCGTTACAGGGTGAGTATTCCATTCGCCGCGCTCCTGCGGACGAGCCTCAGGGTTGGCCGTTCGCGATCATGCTGCTCGTAGAAGATACTCATACCCTTTGCAACAGCTTCGAGACCGCGCCCGATTACGCCACGTCGCTCCGCCCCGCTCCTCACGTCTATCCCACCGTCCTGCGCTCGTTGCAGCTCATCGCGATCTTCATCAACGCCCCGCTCCTCCTGTGCACCTTTGCCGTCCTGCCGCTCGACGAGATTCTCGGCGTCCCGAGCGTGCTCAGCGCGGTCGGCCGGACGAGCGCCGGGCGGTGGCTCGAGGTCTGGGTGACCGTCGACGCAGTGCTCATCCTCGCCGCAACCGTTCTCGCCGGTGCGCCTTGGACGCAACCAAGAATGGAGCGTAATGGCTGATCAGACCCCACCTTCAGGCCTCATCTCGGCGATCGCGCTTCTGCACCGCATGTCGCTCGATGGCACGCTTCCGCGCCTTCTGCTCAAGCCGCTGCCACACACGGGCGTACCTGCACTCGTCGTCTTTCTCTTCACTGCTCTGTGTCTCGTCATTTACGCGACAAGCGGCGCGCACCTCAGCGTCATCTCGAGCATGTGCGTCTTGTGCGTCAAACACGCGCTACTCTGCCTGACCCGACTCGTCTGCGCAGGTTCGCCATCGTCTTTCTCTCGATCATGGCCTTGTACCCGGTCTCGCTCCTCATCCTCTCGTACAACCGCCCGACGCTCCCGCGCCGCGCGCGCCGCACGCCCTTCCTCGTCGTCCTCTTCACCCTCGTGCTCTCGCTCGCCCTCATCGCCGGCGTCGTCTCGACCGACCCGGCCTCGATCGGGTACGCCGTCGCGTACACGGCCGCGATCGCGGGCGCCGTGATCGCCGCCGCGAGGTGGGGCCGGTGGATGCGCGCGGCGTGGTGGATCGCAGAGCATGGGCTCGGGTGGGCGCGCGGCGCAGATTGGTGCGTCGAGATGATGCGCCGCGCAAAGGAGGGAAAGGAGGTGGTCGTGTTCGTCAAGAGCGACGAGGTATGTTGGGTCTTCGTTCCTTGTTCTGCCACAACATCGGCGTTGACCCGACCGACGGATTCGCTCACCGTTGCAGATCAACACGCTGTTCAGGCGGATACTGTACGTGCAGCAGAACGAGACCACGTCGCGCATCAAGCTCGTCCACTTCTACGGCGCCGCCCGGCCTGTTACAGTCGCTGCTTCTCGGTCGGGCTCGCCCGCTGCAGAGGCGGGCGACAAGGAGGAGGTCGAGCTCGACGGACCCGCCGTCGAGTTGCCGCAGCTGAGTCGCGGCGGCGATGGAGCGGATAAGGGGGGCGCGGGGCCGTATGCTGGCGGGCTGGAGGAGCTGCCGAGTGAACTCGAAGCAAACTTCCGCTGTGCGTCGCATTGTCTTGGCCGTGGTCATTTCTCACGCTGACAATACGCGGCGTTCCCAGTGCTCGACGAGGCTTTTCCGTCCATCACCATTGTACGCGATTTCCCTCCCTCTCCTCGCGGCTCTTTCGCTCAACTCTCGCTCGGCCTCACCCGCAGGACCTGATCTTCCTCCGCGCGCCCTTTTCGCCGACACACGTGCAGGCCCTCGCGCAGCGTCTCAAGCTTCCGGTCGCGCGCATGTTCATGGGGTGCCCGTCGGAGCGGTGGGCGCGCGAGAGGGAGTTTGGGCTGCGCGAGCTGGCGGGCGTGCGCGTGATTCCGGGGTAGCTGGGTTGTCTCGTGTTGCTTGTCGTGTAGTCTGCCCTGCATTTGGCTGTACTCGGTGGTCCCGACGGCGGCAGCGAGTGCGCGCTCGCCGTCATGCGCAAAGAGCCGGACTGTTTGCCCGCCGTTGCTGCCTCGTCGCTGCGACTTGCGCACTGCGCGTCTCGACCACGGCGCGAGCGACTGCGAGCTAGCGCTGGTGCCCGGCCTGCCCTCGCTGCTGTGCACGCTCTGCCCGTATCCGCGTCTGCTC
The DNA here is from genome assembly GCA_036244875.1 of Rhodotorula paludigena. Classification (NCBI taxonomy): domain Eukaryota; kingdom Fungi; phylum Basidiomycota; class Microbotryomycetes; order Sporidiobolales; family Sporidiobolaceae; genus Rhodotorula; species Rhodotorula paludigena. The sequence goes on from BQKY01000006.1 coordinate 1,044,789, forward strand.
CCCGCTTGTCGTCCGTCGTCGCTTCGCCCTCTGCGCCCGCGCGCCCGCGGCGAGCCATGGCCGACCTGGACGGGCCTGCGCCGACCAAGGCCTCGCTCAAGAGCTGGTGGCGCGCCTTTACGCGCAAGGAGAAGCACGCTGCCCCGCCGCATGCGCTCCGATCGGCCCTCGTCCCGCCGTACTCGCCGCCCGCACGCGGCCTCGAGCCGGGAAAGAGCGGCGTAGGGCGCGTCTTTGGCGTCCCGCTCAACGACAGCCTCCAGTACGCGAGCGTCGCAATCTCGCTCATCGCCGCGTGCGTCTCCTCTCCGTCTCTCAACCGAGCGGCCGAACGCGACCAGGAGCACTGCTGACGGCGTAGTTCCCACCGCACACAGGGACGGCAACCAGTACGTCTACGGCTACGTGCCCATCGTCGTCGCAAAGTGCGGCATGATGCTCAAGGAGACGGGTGCGTCCACCACCGCTCGGCCTCGCCGCCTCATGTCGGGGCCCAGCGTCTGCTGGCCCGGCTTGTGTGCCTGGCGTCGATCACGAGCGTGCTGACGCTCCTGCTGCCCTACCTGCGCCTCCCACTACTCCCCCAACGCGTCGCGTTCCGCTTACAGCAACCCAAACCGAGGGCATCTTCCGCGTTTCGGGGTCCAACAAGCGCATCAACCAGCTCCAGGGCATCTTCGATGAGCCTCCACGCTACGGCAAAGACTTTGACTGGACGGGCTACAGTGTGCACGATGCCGCAAGCGTCCTGAGGCGGTACCTCAACGCCCTCCCGGTGCGGCCACATGCGTTCTCTCGTTTTGACCAACGCGGCGCACGAAGGACGAAGGTGCTGACACGGTGTCCCTGTAGGAACCTGTCATCCCCGCCGGTCTCTACCTCGACTTCACTGCCGTCCTCCGTGCGTCGACATCCGTCAGACCAGTCGCGCGAGATGCCCCCGGTTTCCTGTGACTGTCTTCTAATGCTCATTTTACGCGCTACAGAGAAGCCGCAACCGATTGCGGCCTCTATTGCCGCCTACCGTCACCTCATCTCGCTCCTTCCGCCCGCATCCCGCTACCTCCTCCTCTACCTCCTCGACTTCCTCTCCGTCTTCGCTCGTTGCTCCGACAAGAACCTCATGACCGCCTCAAACCTCGCCGTCGTCTTCCAGCCCGGCCTGGTGTCGTCTCGCGGCGGCGGCCACAACGCTCTGCTCGGCTTTCCCGGCTTTGTCGAGGGCAAGCCTCCGCCAAGCGGGAGCGCTGGGTCCCCATCTCCCGCGCAGGTGCCCAATGCGGGTGCGCAGGAGCAGGCGGGCGAGCACGGCCGCGGCAAGGAGGTGCTCGAGTTCCTCATCGAGCAGCAGGCGCACTTTATGCTCGGCCTCGAGCCGCCCGTCGACGAGGAGCGCCAGAAGCGCAAGGGCGTCGACGAGGACCCGGCGACCCCGGTCGTCGGCGCGTCGGCGGGCACGCCGCCGAGGGCGGTGCAGAGCATCGCGGCGCAGGAGATCCTCGCGAGGCAGGAGCAGCAGCCGTTTGCGAGCACGAGCGCAGTGCCCATGGGCGGGGCGAGCGACCTGCACCGCCGCGGGAGCGAGAAGAGCGTCGAGCGCAGGCGGCTGAGGAAGGAGCGAGAGGGCAAGGAGGGCGTAAAGGTCAAGCGGAACAAGACATGGGGGAGTTCGTCGAGGCGGAGACGGGCTGAAGGGCGTGATGGCTCGCGTGCGTCCCTTTCCTTCGTTCTTCTTTCTGCTTGTACTCACCAGGACGCTCGCAGCCTCGCCGAGTGTCACGCCTGCGAACCCTTCGCCCCAGGTCCCGTCGACCGCCACCTTCTCTTCTCCGTCCACCTCGTACACCAACACCCCTTCCCTCGGCGCGCCTTCCGACTCGCCGGCGCTCAGCCACCGGCCATCGGTCAAGAAGAAGGCGCGCAAATCGAACGCGGCTCCTTCACCCGTCCTCGCGAGCGCGCCGCTGCACCCGCCGCCCAATCTGTTGCCCGAACCGACCGTGTCGGCCTCCCCGTCAGTACCCGCGCCCGGTCCTGGCGCGTCGCATCCGATGCAGACGAGTGCGTCTGGAGCGAGCCAGAGAGGCGCGGACAGCGGCGGCGATGGCGGAGGCGGCGGCGGGACAGGCATCGGCATACTCGGGCTCGGCGGCGGCGGCAAGAGTCGACGAAGGAGTATGGATCCCGACGGCGGGACAAAGCGATAGAACACGCATCGAACCGCGCCGCCCAGATGCCCGCTCGACTCGTCCACGTCCTTCCGCCCCGCCTCGCCTCATTGTTGTCCTCCCTCCACGCGCGCCTCCGCATATACCCACCACGTGCTCAATTGCGCGAGTGACTGCAGCCTTGCGCACGCGCACGGAACCGGTCGTCTGCGCAGTCGACTTCATACCCTCCCACTCGCTGTTTCCTTCCTCGCTCGCGACCACCTTCTTCCGTAATCTCACATAGTCCCGCACCCTGCCCCGTCCTCCCACTTTCTGTTCCATCTCGCGAATGGACACTGTGTTGCGCTATCGACGGCAGGGCGACATCTCGAGCGCTCAGCGCCTCCTCTCGACCAGGTCGGCGACTTCCTTGCCCGGGTTTCCGTGTCACCTTTGCTACTGACCCTTGCGTGGATGCGCCCGTGGTGTGTGGACGTCCAAGGGGATGCCGCCCGATACAACGCTACCGCGTCTAGAGCCCCCGCTGCCACGTGTCCGCTGCGATAGGCGCCGTATCCCTCTTTTTCCCCACCTCGCGGTTCCTACCCTCGTGCCCCGCTACCGCTGCTCCTTGCTCTCCTTGGTCTCTCTGCTGGCGTCACTGTCGCTGTCATGGCCGAGCTTGCTGCTAGACCCGACCCGTCGCGCCACCAGGGCGCCTCTTCCGCCGCAATGAGCGTAGGTGTCCGCACTCACGAACAGATCTGCGGCAAGAGCCTGAAACGCTGACGACTGTGCCTGCAGGCTGGGCTGCTGGACCAGAGCGCCGCGCATCGCTTGCCTGATGAACTCGTCCAGCTCGTCGCCGAGTACGCTGCGGCGATTGCGAAGAACCGGGTCCTGCGGTACCCAAACACTGAAGACCTGACGTCGTACGCGCTCGTCTCGCGCGACTGGGCCGACGTCGTCCAGAAGGAGCACTGGCGCGAGCTCTGTCTCTGCACTGGCCCAGGACACCCAGACGCCTTTGCCGGTCTCTTCGACAACGAGCGGCGCCTCCGCGAGGTGCACGACCTCGAGAGCAAGATTGTTGCGCGCGACCAGGGCGAGCAGGTGCGGCGCCTCCTGCGGGCGTGCGCCAAGCTGCGGTCCCTCCGGATCGAGGCGATGGAGGGCGTCGACGAGATCTGGCACGCCATCGAGCCCGGCGTGCCGTGGCTTGACACGCTCATCCGGCTGCGATACGAGACGTGGGACGTCGACCCGGCGCTCCAGGGCGAGATGCTACACGCCCTGGCGCTGCTGCCCAACTTGCGCTCGCTCGAGCTGCGCCTCTTCCACACGTTGGATGTGATTCCCGGGTCGGACATGACCCCGCCATTCGTTTCGACTGTCAAGGCGCCCGACGCTTTCTTCGAAACAGAGCACCTCTCGCTCGACGCGGGTCGATACCATGAGGCCCTCATGAAGCACCTTGACCCGGAGGCGCTCGCCGCCTTCTCGCTCGTCGCCCCGGTGCACAGCTATCGACAGTATCTCGAAGAGGACGTTCCGCGCTTCAACAAGCTCTTGCAGCTCAGCGTCGAGCCGACCTTTGACCGTCGGCATCTCGGCGACCCGCGCTCGTCCGAACTCGCAGCGCTCGAGGCGCTCGACGCCGCCCTTCCGCGCCTCCCGCACCTGGCACACCTCCACGTCCGGCTCGCAAACGCGCGCACCGACGCTGCGGCGAGCGAGGCAGAGGTTCTCGCTTTCCTGCAGCGGTGGGGCACGCGCGTCGCCTCGCTCGCGATCCTCTCGACGCTGCCGGACCCGTGGGAGAGCGCGGCCGGCCGCGCGTGGCTCGAGCAGGCCAAGGGCGACAAGGTCGAGCGGATCGAGTGGCACAAGAAGACGGCGCGCCCGTGGATCCTGCTCAAGCTGCGGCTCAGACAGGGCGGAGTGGGCTGGTTCAAGGTGGGCTGCTCGCGCTCTCTGCGCTCAAATCTCACGGCTGATGCGACTCCTTCGCAGTTTGACAGGACCAACAGCACCCGAGCGGTCTTCCTCTTGTAGCACGCTGTCTTTCCTGTACCCGAGGCACCGTGATCTCCCTCGCGCCTCCTCTGTCTGTACCTGCGGTGTCTCTTTGTAACGATGTAAGGTTTCTGCGCGAGTCTATCCTCCTTGCCTGATTGAGCGAGTAGGACAGCGCGTCCAGAATGGGATGATGTGGGCGGGTGGATTGCATTAGGCATGTGTGCAGGTATGTGCGATGGGAGGAGACCGGAAGGTGATGACGAGCAGATCCAGGAGGGAGCTGTGCACGAGAGGACAGAGGACGAGAACCGCGAAAAAGTACACAGGATCGAGAGCGTTCTACTCGGCGCGCGCGAGCGAACGAGACCCGCCGAGGGGTGTTCACTCGCTGATGAACGACGCCTCGTTGAAGATGTAGCCGTCGACGTCGATCGTCTTGGTCTCGCCCTCGCTGCCGAGCGTGATGCTCGCCGTGACCGGGTTGAGCCACTGCCGGCGGACATGAAAGGTCAGCAAGCCCGGCGGCGTTCTGCCGAGAGCTCGAGAGACGCACAGTGTAGATGTAAGGCTTGGTGCCGGCGGCGTAGTTGACGACCTTGCGGATGAGGTAGGGGATCTGGCCGAGGACGTCGACCTTCTCGACGAGGCCCTTGGTCTGGTACGTCGCCTTGTCGGTGACGAGGTCCTCGACGAGGACGGCCTGGACCTTTGCGTTCTTCTCGTCGGCGGGCTTGCCGTCGGGCCCGAGGCGCGTCCCCTCCCAGTTGTACTTGATCGCGCTCGGCGCGAGGTAGCCCGTCTCGGCGTCCTTGACCGGGTCGAGGTGCGTCGCGGTCGAGCCGCCGACGACGCCCGAGCCGCCAGCCGTGACGGCGACGAGCTCGTCGCCGACGACGACGCAGCCGACGTTGACGACCTTGGAGCCGTACTGGGGCGTCGTGGTAAACTCCATCATGATGAGCGAGACGGCGTCCTGGCCTTCTTTTCCGACGGTCTGGAAGTTGGCAAAGTTCCACTTTGCGGCGAGGAGGTTGGGGCGGAGGCCCTGGATCGCGTGGATAAAGACGCCGCGCGACCCGGCGAGGTCGACGACGTCGCCGCCGACGCGCATGATGCCGCTCACGGCGCAGCGCGGCCAGAAGCGGTGCACGCAGTAGCCGTCGCCGCCGGCGGCGTAGGCGGGCGCGTCACCGGCCGGCGTGGGCTTCTGGCTCAGCTGGCCAAAGTAGGTGAGGCCGCCGCGCGGGCCCGGGCCGAGCTTGAAGCCCTGGCAGAGTTGCTCGTACACGAGCGAGATCTGGACGTCGTCGTCGTACTTGGCCTCGATCGTGTACTTGTTGGGCGCGCTCGGGTCGACGGTGACGGTGATCTGGTCCGACTTGCACGAGCGCTTGTCGAGCTTGTCGGACGGCGCGACCTTGAAGTTGGTCACCGTCACCGACTTCCACACGTTCTTCTGCGTCTTGGGGTTGCAGTAGCGGAACGTGACCTGCGGGACGTCCGCGGGTGAGGGATTCGTCCAGACGAGAAACGAGGGTCAGGAGAGGCGGACCTGGATGTTGGGCCAGAGGAGACTGCAGGGAGAGGGATGTCAGACTGGGTCCAGCTTCAGTATGCCGTTGCGCAAGGACAGCTGGACGCACCCGATGGACGAGTGGATGATCTGTGCCATGACGAGGGCACCATCGGGCATGGTTGCGTACCACACCTGGGTCTCTGCGATCCCGAGGAGTGTCAGCGGCATTGAAGGTAATCCAAAACGCAACAGGCGGGCGCACCGGTGTTGATTCCGCCGCCGCAGTTCCACGACAAGTCCTCCTTAGTGAGGGGTCCATAGAGGTTGTTGGGGTCTGAGAAGGTGGTCTGGACGGGGTGGATGTTGGGGCCCGCAGGCGCAGAAGAGCCGAACCAAGACACTGTCCCCTCGAAGGCCAGGAGTGCGCAGCGGGAGCAGCGTCGACGCGAGAGGAGAGGCGCCGAGGTGGAGGAGCGAAGTGCAGACAATCGCGATCGGCGGGGGTTTCGGGGTTCGAATGAGTTGCAGAGAGCGAGTCTAGTCAGTACATTCGAGTCCTGCCCCGCCTGACGGCGTCTGTAGACAGGAAAGGCGGCTGAGGCATTGCCGAGGAGGCGAGGAACGGGCACGCACTCGTTGCTGGCGGTTCCAAGGGGTAGCTGGGGGTTTGCGGGGGTTGCGAGTGAGCTGGTGCACGTCCCAGTCGGCTCTGCACTCGAGTCGGGCGGGCGCGGGACGAGCGAGCGGCGCGTCGTCGTCGTCGCCGTCCGCACGCGTCTCATCGCCGACGACGACGACGACGCCGAGTCTCGCTCGCTGGAGGGCCAGACCGACTGAGATTGGGCTGGACTGAACAGTGCACTCGCGCAGAGATGCCCAGGCAACACGCTGGCTCGAACGGCTGGCTCCTCCTCACCACCCTGGGCCTCGTCTTTGCGCTCGTCTGGCTCACCCGCTCCCGCCCAGACGAGCCGCATCTCCACCGGGCAAACCCCAAGGCAGCCCACCGACTTGGCGCGCTCGTCAACCAGGCAAAGGGTGCCGCGGACACGCCCTCAGCACCGCTTGCTCCGGACGCAGCCTCCTCCAACTCCCTCAGGCAACGCATCGTCGCAGTCGGTGCGTCTGCTCGCCGTGTCTTAGACTTACAAATGTGTATCCAGCTCTTTGACACGCTTGTATGGGACCAGGCGACATCCATGGCGACCTTCCTGCCGTCACTTCCATCCTCCGTCGGGCCAACCTCATTGATCTCAAGGGCCAATGGATCGGCGGCGAGGACATCCTTGTCCAGACCGGTGGTAGGTGCTGCTCCCGTCGGCTGTCACTTCGCAAGCTCACGGTCGCACCCGCAGACATTGTCGACCGGGGGCCCGACACCATTGCGCTATACCGCTTCTTCCAAACCCTCCGCGCGCAGGCCGCTCAAGCCGGAGGCGCCGTGCACAGCCTGCTCGGCAACCACGAGATGATGAACGAGCTCGGCGACTGGCGCTACGTGACCAAGGAGGACATTGCCTCGTTCGGCGGCGAGCGCAACCGCCGCGAGGCCTTCCTCACCGGGTGGATCGGGCGCGAGTTCCGCGCCAACTACTCGATCACCGAGCGCGTGCCGTTCCTCGCCGAGGCGAGCGCTGCTGCGCGCTTCGACCCGCCCCTGCAGCACACGGCGGCGTCGTTCGTGCACGGCGGGATCACGCCCGAGTACCTCTCCTCGCTCGACCCGGCGCGCGACCCAATCGCCGAGATGAACCGCATCGGGCGCGACCTCCTCTTTTCGCTCCTCGACGTCCCCGGCGGCGTCCCGCTGTCGCTCCCGCGCTCGGCAACGCCGGAGCAGCGCCACTTTTGGAGCGAGGAGGGCCCGATGTGGAACCGCGAGTGGGCGACGTCGGACGAGGACGAGATTTGCGACCGCGTGCAGAAGGTGTGCGACCAGCTCGACGTGCGACACCTCGTCATGGGGTGCGTTCCGCTCGTTTCTTTCCCCGCAACTTCCCCTCGGACAGCACACTGGGCCTAACGTCTGCGTCTTGCAGACACACGCCGCAGTTCGAGGGCATCCTGAGTCGCTGCGACGGCAAGGTCCTGCTCATCGACACGGGTGCGTCGGGCTCTTCACGACCGCGCTCTCTCCCCGGCATCTCTCGCACCGCGAGTCAAGATAGCTGACCAACGCTAGCGCTCGCACAGGCATCTCGCGTGCGTACGGCGGCGCGCACTCGTCCCTCTCGATCACGTACACGCTCACGCCCGCGTCGGAGCTCTCGCTCGCCGACGCGCTCGCGCTCGAGCTCGTGTCGCTCGACGACCCCGTGCCCGAGGCGACGCTGCGGTCCGACAAGCTCCGGCGGACGTGGGTCGAGGTCGAGGAGGTCGAGGCGCTGTACACGAAGGGGAGGGAGACGGAGCGCATCGGGAGGTGGGAGCGCGTCGTCGAGCGATCGTAGCCATCCCCTGTGCATTGCATCCGCGCCTGTACTCTATCCCTGTGCGCTGCTGTTGCATACATTGCGGCGGGTGCGACATTTCGAGCGGGACCAGCTCGGGTCGTCGCCTCGTTCTCCGCCTTGGCTCAACTCTCGCTGTCCTCGGGCACGAGCACTTGCACGCGATGCCGGGCAAGAAGCGCACGAGCACCGCCAAGCAGTCTGCGCACTCGAAGCGGCACAAGCCCTCGGCCGGCGGCGCCGCGGGCAACAGGAAGAAGAGCGCCGGCGCAAGCGCCATCGACCCGGCCGACCGCACGGCCAAGCAGCACAAGCAGGCCAACAAGAAGGACCGCAAGGGCAAGGGACCGGCGTACATCGCCGTCCCGGGCGCGAAGGAGGACAGGCGCGCGCGCAGCGACGACGACGAGGACGACGAGGAGCGCAGTGGGGACGACGGCGCAGCGAACGACAGCGAGGACGAGGGGATGGAGCTCGACCCGGACCTGGTTGATGCGCAAGGGACAGACTTCCTCACGCGGCTCGACAAGAAGGGAATGTCGGCGTGCGTCGTCCCCTTCGCTTGCTCTCCCTCTCGTCGCGCGCAGGCTGACCTCTCTCTCCCTCCCTGCAGTTCCCGTCCAACGCTCGCAGAAGCCTACAAGAAGGACAAGCAGGCGCAGCCGCTCGCCGCGCGCAAGACGGCCTTCTCGCACGTCAAGGTCGACGCCGCCCCGCCGACCAAGTCGGAGCTCAAGGCGGCCAAGAAGCGCGACATTGAGCGCAAGAAGCGCCTCAAGGCCCGCGGCGAGGACGGCGAGCCCTACGATAGCGCCGACGACCTGCTGGACGACGAGGGGGCCGCCGCCGCGCCGCAGGGTTCGGGCGGCAAGGCGCATCCCGACGGCGAGCTCGTCGACGACCTCGAGTCGGACGATTTCGCCTTCGGAAGCGGCAGCGACGACGATCTCGACGACTTGAGCTCGATGAGCGAGTGGAGCGACGCGCCCGAGATTGACACGGGCGACGACTCGCTCGACGACTCGGACTTGGGGAGCGAGGACGATGACGAGGAAGGGCTGTGGTCGACCGAGGGCGAGGAGGACGAGGATGCCGGTGACGAGGACGGCAGCGAGCTGGCGTTCGACTCGAACGAGGAGCTCGGCGCCGACCTCGAATCGGAGGACGAGGAGGAAGACGAGGACGAGGGCGATCTCTCCGACGCGGACGACTTGTCCGACCTCGACGACACCGACCCTTCGCTTACTCGCGCCGCCAAGAAGGCGAAGAAACGCGCCCCTTCATCCGACCTGGACGACCTCGAGGCTAAGTATGAGGCCTCGCGACCGCTCAAGAAGGTCAAGACGCCAAAGGCGCTGCCGACTAAGCTGCCCATCATCGAGAACGGCAAGGTCGTGCGGTCAGCCGAGCCGCTCTCGAATGTCCCGGTCGAGGACTCGGAGGACGAGGAGGAAGAAGAGGAGGAGCGCCGGCCGACGCAGGAGTACAAGAGCGACCCGCTCGGGCAGCGCTTCGGGCGCCCGGCGGTGCGACAACTGCTCGAGATTCGCGACAAGAAGGAGCGGATACGGAGGGCGCGCGAGGAGATTGCGGACCTTGGGCGAGAAGCGGCTGGGACCGGCGAGGGCGAGGGTGGCGTGAGTGTTCACCTCCGGATCGTACTTCAGTGACGGCACTGACGGCTTTTTCACTCGCAGCTCAACTTGTTGCGACGACTGCTGTCGCTGTGTGCGCCCAAGTTCAACTCGTCGTCGGCCGCACGCAGCGCAGGCGAGAAGCCCATTCTCGTCGACCGCGAGGTCCGCATTATGGCCATGGTCAGCTTGCTGGCGGTCTTCATGGATGTTGTTCCGTGCGTCTGTCTCGTTCTCCATGTCCTTCGACCTGCTACTGATTATGATTGCGTTCGCAGCGGCTATCGCATTCGCGAGCTGTCCGAGGCGGAGAAGGACGTTCAAGTCAGCCAGATCGTTGCACGACAGCGAGAGTGGGAGAACGGGCTCGTCTCGACGTACAAGCGCTTCCTCGAGATCTGCGAGGCTGAGGTGACCGGTGAGCCCTCTCGCTTTCGAGCTTGAAGGACTGCTTGCTCACGGCCCGCCGTCTCGCAGAGGACACGCCCATCGCCCCTGCTGCACTGCACTGCCTGTGCTCGCTGGCGAAGGAGAAGACCGACTTCAACTTCTCCGTCAACATTCTCGACGTTGTCGTGAAGCGCCTCGGCCGCAAGGGCTGGGACGAGGGCCACCAAATTTGCCTCGACGCCGTCATCTACCTCTTTCAGAACGACACGACCACGTCCGCTTTCACCTCTCTCCACCTCGTCCGCCTCATTTCGCGCCTCGTCCGCGCGCGTGGCTTTGCCGTTCGTCCCGAGGTCATCTCGGCGCTGCTCAACCTCCGGCTCAAGGACGAGCTCGGCAAGGGGACGCGTGCGTCGGCCGATGCCGTGTACCGCGAGCGCGAGGGCAAGAACGGGATCGTGCGGTGGAACAAGGAGAAGAACCACCGCGGGCGCAAGGGCGGCAAGGCCAAGGAGGCCATGTCGAAGAAGGGCTCGAAGAAGGCGCGACAGGCGCGCAAGGAGCAGGAGCAGATCGACAAGGAGATGCGCGAGGCCGAGGGCGAGATCAACCAGGAGGAGCGCGAGCGCAACATGACCGAGACGCTCAAGCTCCTCTTCGCCCTCTACTTCCGCATCGTCAAGCTCGACTACCGCTCGCCGCTCCTCCCCGCCGCGCTCGAGGGTCTTGCCCGCTTCGCCCACCTCGTCAACATCGACTTCTTCCGCGACCTCCTCGAGTGCCTCAAGGGCCACATCTATCGCGGCACCGATGCGCAAAACGACGGCGACGAGGAGGACGACGGCGACGACGGCGCCATCTCGTCCTTCCACGTCAAGCGGAACGACACGCGCGAGAAGCTGCTCTGCGTTGTCACTGCCTTTGAGCTCCTGCAGGGCCAGGGTGCGTCCTTCGAACCCTTCGCAACTCACTCTGTACTGACTGTCCTGTTGCTTCTACCCAGGCGAGTCGCTCAATATCGATCTCGGCGACTTTGTCTCGGCGCTCTACGCCCTCATCCTCCCTCTCTCCCTCTCTCCCACCTTCGAGGAGGCGCCCTACCTCGCCCAGAACGCCATGACGTTCTCCCACCGCCAGACCTACAAGCTCGCGCAGACCGAAGCCGACCTCCTCTTCCGCGCCCTCTCGGCCATCTTCCTCGTCGCGCGCTCCCTCCCCTCGCCCATCCGCACCCTCGCCTTCGCCAAGCGTCTTCTGAGCGCATCGCTCAACTGGCCCTCCGCCTCGCAGCTTCGCACGCTCTCGTTCCTCCGCTCGCTCCTCATCCGCGAACCTCGCCTCGAGGCCATGCTCGAGACGAGCGACCGCCGGATCGACGGGCGGTGGCGCGGGCAGGTCGACGAGCCCGAGCGCGCAGAGCCCGAGAGCACGTGCTTCTTCGAGGCGGGCCTCTTCGTCCACGCACATCCGGACGAGAAGGTCCGCGCCGAGGCGAAGAAGCTCGTCAACTACCGGCGCGAGTAGCCAGGTCGGCTTTGTAGCTCCCTCCACCGTCCTGCACCGCATCGCATCTGCAGACAAACAGCGAGAGATACATGCAGACTACAGCTTGCTCTTCGGCTTCTCTGCGCCGTACACCATTGCCTTCTCCATCTCGCACCGCTTGCTGCGCTCGTCGTCGCAGGCGCGGAGGACCCGCTCGAGTTCGCGCTCCGTCTCTGCCGCACGCCCATCGTCAACCCAGCGCTGCACGACCCAAGCGTCGAGCTCGGCCTCGCTGCGCCCGCCATGTGCGGACCAGGCGGCTTGCTCGAGCAGGTGGAGGGACGAGGCGAGGTAGCCGAGGTGGAAGAGGAGCGCGCGCGGGAGGTGAGGAGGCGGCTGTGCGCCGGGCGAGAGGCGCTGCGTCGCGCGGGAGAGAAGGTCGAGGCGCGCTGTCAGGATCGACAGGGCGGGAGAAAGGGAAGTGAGGTTGCGAGCGGAAGAGAGGACGCAGCGGGCCCACTGCCGGCGAGACGTTAGCGCCGGTCTGCTTGCTGACGAAGGTCGTACGCACCGAGCTGAAGTGCTTCACAGCTGCGCCCTTGGATGGCGCAATGACACGGACGACGTCAAGTGCCAGGACGCTTGTTGTCCTGCGCGACCGAATTGCGAAGGTCAACATTTTGGGCTCACGCAACTACGACGAGTGAGGCGGCGCACCCTTCCCAGATACGCTCGACGTTCGAGTCGGCAATCAGCCTGTGTGGTGGCGGCGGACCAAGCATTAGCTTCGATGCACCTACTCGGTTCAAATCACGTCTCGAGAGAACGCACCGCCCAAACTCGTTCTCCTGCATGTATCCTTGTCCGCCGAGCGCCTCCATAAGCCTCGGGAGCTCGCTTGTCGTCAACTCGGCCGCAAAGGCCTTGGCGACGGGCGTGAGGAGACGAAGTCGCCACTTGTCGCTCTCGGCAAATTGCTCGGGCGCGAGCGCCTCGCTCCGCCCAAGGAGCAGGGCCGTACTGAACGTCAGTTGGAGGACTGCACGATGTGTGAGCTCGCTCTGCGCGAGAGCCGACGTGTGCATCGCATTGTCGCGCAGGAGCGAGTCGAAGTTGCCGGCAATGTGGCGCACGGATGCGAATGACTTGGCGAGAAGAAGTCCACGGCGAAGTGAAGAGGTGCACGAGATGGCCGAGTACAGTCGGGTAATGTTGAGGACGGACGTGATCGTCTTGACGCCGGCGCCGAGGGGACCAACGAGGTGACCGACTGCGCCCGAAATTGACAGTTCGGCAGTCGGCAGTGCCTGCACGCGCGAAAGCAACGACTGAGCTCGAGGTGTGGGTGAGGGACGGAGACGAAGCGTACACGTGTGCCGAACTTCTTCTTCATTCGGTGTACGTGGATCCCGTTCGTCTTGCCCTCGTCGTCCCGTAGCTTGACGAGGAACAGACTCAGTCCCTTGCTCCCCTTTCCGCCCGTGCGCGCAAGGGCGAGCGCGACATCGCCGTCTGTCGCGCTGCTGAACCACTTGAATCCGTCGAGAACGAAAGCGTCGCCTGGGGCAATGTGCCCTGGGTCGACCGGACGTGCAACGGTCTCGGTGAGAGATACGTCAGAGCCGCCAGGACGCTCTGTCATCCACTGTCCGGCGGTGTACGCCTTATCTGGGTCCGTGCTGCGAGACTCGACGTCAAGGGAAGGGCCTGAGTGCACAGGCGACAAGGAGGGCCCGCCTACCTGCACAGAAGAGGCAAGTACTGTTGCTTGAGCTCCTCGGTGCCCGCGAGCTCGAGCACGCGAGCACAGCCGTCGGTCATCGAGATCGGGCAGCCGACATCTGCCAGACCGAGTGTGAGAAGGTCAGCCACGGGAAGCAGTGGAGGCGGATTGGAACGTACAGAGGCTATCCGGCGTGAAGAGATAGGTCTTTAGAGCCTAGCGTCAGCCCACAACGCAGGAGAGCGGCAAGAGGTGGCACAGCACCTTTGCAAAGGCACGTAGGCGAGCGAACTCGCCCTCCTTGCGTTCGAAGGGGATGGCGACAAGCCCCTCTTCGGCCGCGATGCCCTTCAGCTTGCGCCACGACTCGGACGTGTGCAGCTTGTCAACCCTCCGTCCGAACTGGTCGTACTGTATGAGTACCGGCTCGATTGAGGCCGGAAGAGTGTCGGCAATCGCAGCGAGCTCGCGAATGGCTGCCAAGCCAAAGTCAGCACGACGGAGTGCTCCTTCCACTGACGCAAAGACGCACGGCCTGCGATGCGCTGCTCAAACTTCTCGATTTCCGGTACCAGTTCATGCCGGAAAAGCGGGGCGGGGAGAAGGCGCTCGAGCAAGCGCTGAAGAGGCTCGTCGCTGGACCACGGGAGGGGAAGAGCAAGCGGGGTCTGCTGGAAGCCCTCGTGAACGAGCATGGCGCTGTGAGCGGACGAGGGACAAGCGCGAAGCCGTCCTCACGCTCATCTCGCTTCCGCGCCGCCTCAAGCATGAAGCGCGCTCGAGCCGCACTGTCCAATCCGGCTCGGTGCCCCACTACCGCAAGCTGTCGAGACATGTCAGTTGGCGTGCGTTGGAGCCCGCTGTCGATTCGCCCCCACAATTCGGGCTGCAGCCAGACCTGCTGGTGGGCCTCCCCTGAGCGGGTTCTCGTCAGCAAGCGAGGAGCCGAACCCCGAACGCGGCTCTCATCTGCGTTGTCGAGCTGTGCACCGCGTGCCTGCAGCGATCGCAGCTCTCGCAACAGCTTTAGCTCCCTGCAGGCGCTCCCGCCAAGGCCTGCGACGCGTCTCGACGACGTCTGCGGAGTTCCCGCCCGTCCCCCCCTGCTCCTGATCCCGCGTGTTCTCAATTCACTTCCTCACTCGCCATGCCTCCGGATCGCACGGCGAGCGCGACCAGCTTCACAGAGGCCCAGGCACTCGGCCTGCCGCTGTCGTCGCACGGCGCAAAGCACGCCCCGTCCATCCAGCGTGGGAACGTGCGTCGCCCGTCGGCAGCCTCCTCCCGCTTGCGAAACCCTCCCGCCTCTGCTGACTCACCCCCCTTTCCGCGCTCCTACAGGCCTGCCAGACCTGCAGGCGTCGCAAGCTCAAGTGCGATGGTGTCAAGCCCCTCTGCGGAGCGTGCCGCAAGTCGGCCGTCGCGCACGGCGACGACGCGCAGTCGATCGCGTGTATCTACGACGACCCGAACGCGCCGAAGAAGAAGCGTGCATCGCCCGGCTCCAAGGTCGCTGCGCTCGAGGCGGAGATCGGTGCGCCGCATTCGCTGTCAATCTATGTGCCAGCACTGACTCGCATGTACGCCCGCAGCGGAGCTCAAGTCGCTCATCGCTCAGTCGCGACTGACCAGCCCGCCTGTCGAGGCTCCTCCCGCTGCCTCGACCTCGACCTCGTACGCTCCGTACCTCTCGCAGACCGATGGCGGTCTGCCCAATCCCATCACGAACCCCAATCCCGTCTCCTTCACGGCGAAAACGCCATACTACCCGATGTCTACGGCTTCGTCGTCGCCTACTTTCGGCGCCAACACCATGCAGCAAGCGTTCACGAGTCTGTACAAGCCTCAAGAAACGCTTCGACCGGACAATCTGAGTCCGCCGGCGACGCTCAACAGCATGGATCTGACACCGCCCGTCTCGCCGCCCGAGGACCCCTTCCTCGAGGTCTTCTACCCAGGCTGGCCCCGCGACCTGCCGACTCCGGCGCTTACACTGCAACTCGTCGAGGTCTTTTTCTCCCGCCCGCATATCGGTTCCGGCATCGTCAACCCGGCGCGGTTCCGCACGGCAATGACCCTCCCGCCGACCAGCCTCGGGTTCCCGCACCCAGCCTTGATCCACATCATCTGCGCGCTGGCGGGAATGATGGTCAGCGACGATTTCTTCGCTTCGGAGGAGCGGTACTGGCGGGGCTTTGACAAGCCGTCGGAATATCACGCCGCGCGGTGCAAGGTCGCGCTCGAGGGCAAGCTCGGCTTCGGCGACACGCTCTTCCAGATCGCGCAAGTCTTTGCGCTTCTCACGTACTGGTGCTACACCAACGCCCGCTTCGTCGAGCTGTGGCTCTACTGCGGCCAAGCCACCCGCGTCGGCACCCCGCTGGGCTTGAATCACCTCCGCGCAAAGGACGACAAGGGCGAGGAGATCCCGGCGTTCTACAAGGGCCACCTCCTCAGCGAGACGAACGACGAGTCGGTCCTCGAGGAGCGCGCTATGACGTTCTGGGCGGCAGTCATGTCGGACCGCTTCGCCTCGTCGAGCACCGGCTGGGCCTGCAGTCTCGACGATGGTGAGTTCTCAGCCCACGACTTTCCTCCCGCCAGTGCTGACAGTACGCGCTCTTTGCAGTCGACATCACGACGGTCATTCCGGCGGCAGGGACTCGCTACCCTGTGCGTTCACCGTGACATGACTTGTATCATCCGTGGAGCGATGCTGACCAGGTGTCCTCGCAGCGCGGCGAGGAGATCGAATCGAGCCTCAACTCGCTCCACAACCCGCACTTTTTCATCGCGCACCCGCAACACCTGTGCAAACCGCCGCAGCTCTTCATCAAGGCTGTCGTGCTCATGGGCAAGGTCGTGCAGTTCCAGCAGCGGGCCCCGTACGCGCCAAAGCAGAAGAACATGAGCTACGGCCTCAACGACCCGATCAGCGACATCCGCCAGACGTGCGCACCTTTCACCAGTACCTGACTGCGAGATCAATCCCTCTGACTGGATCCGACTGCGCAGCGATGCCTTCCGCCGCCTCGTTGCGACGGTCAAGGGCTTCATCTCGTCGATCCCGCGCGAGTACCAGTTCCCGCAGTGTACGACGGCCGCCGAGCCGCTCGACACACTGAGCGTGATGCGCCTCGCGCTCGTGCACGGCATGTCGCACTGCTCGCACATCCTCCTGCACGAGCCGTACGTCGCGACGCTCGAGGAGACGGATCAGAGCATGACGCAGTGCATGAAGAGCGCGAACGAGATCCTGAACGTCGTGTTTGCTGTCCTGGGTGCGGTTCATCGCCATTTCATGCTGACGTTCAAAGCTAATGTCGCTCAGTTTCACAGGCACTTCGTACGAGATCGGGCTCTTTTCGCCGTGCGTCACCTCTTCTGACTGTGGCTTTCCGGGAGCTCACGCATTCTCCACGTCTATAGGCAGATCAACTTCGTCTGGGCCGTTGCTGGTCGTAAGGAAAACCACCCGCTTGCTTCACCACCGGTATTAACCTGTCTCCCTCGTGCAGGTACCTTTGTGCGCAAGATGGCCATCCTCCAGCTTCAGGGCATCACCGAGGGTGTACAGGAGCTGCAGAACAACGTCACGACGATCCTCACCGTTCTGAAGGCCCACCGCACCCCGCTTGGTGGTACGTCTGCTTTGCTGCGACTTGAGATTTCCCCGCTCACTTTTCACTGCGCACTTTCTAGATGTCACGCACTCGCAGCTCGCCTTCTTGTTCGCCGACCCGATGCGTTGCCTCCCGCGCCCTTTCCTCAACCTCGCCAACCTGCCGGTTCCGTCCGGCCCTGATCCGATGACCGGCTGCCAGGTTGTGCATGAATACACCCTCAGCGAGATGGCGAAGGAGCGCAACGGCCCGCCCCCGTCCGACAGCATGATGTCGACGTCGGCATCGGCGAGTACGCCGGCTGGCGCCAGTGCCAGTACAATGGGATCGTCATCTGCCTCGTCGCCGTCATCGTCCGTCTCGCCCGCGGCGCCGCTCTTCACCATGTCAACCACGGGCATCGTCGAGCTCAGTGGCAGTACCGCACCGGACATGTCAGGCTTGTGGGACAACCGCGTGCTCAAGCGGCAGCTCGATTCGAAGGATCCGACCGTCGTACACGAGTTGAACGCTGGCGTCGACGTCGACCGCCTCCTCCCGCTCGGTACATTTGCCGAGTACGCCGACCGCGAGGGCTTGTTTGCGCAGGAGGACTGTTTCGAGGACAAGAGGCCACAGCCCGACGAGGCGAAGAGGCGGCAGGCTGACGAGGTGGTCGCGGCGCTCCTCAGCGGACAGCCCGCCCCTTCGGCGCACCCGCAGGCGAAGGCAATTTGGGAGTCCCGCACCGGTCTCGACGGCTTCGAGAAGCTGTGGCCTTGATGGGGGGGTTGTGCAGGCAGTCCCTTGTCCCTGTTTCGCTTTTCTTTCCCAGTTGTCTTCGTAGTGACTTGTGTGAACTACTCTGTCGCCATCGTGCCTTTTCTGTGTGGAACGATCCAGCGTCAATCTAGCGTCATTGACAGATGGCCTACTTAGCTTGCATCGGCAGCGCAACCTCTGTCTCTGCCAGCGGTCTTCAAGCTCTCTTTAGCGCTGGCCCAACATCTGCCGCTCTCTGCTCCGCGCTCCTAACAGAGTGAGGAAGTGGACAGTGCTGCAAGCCCGTGCCTAAAAACGGGACGTGCGTGACGGAAAGAAGGCACGAAATGCATTTCAGGACGTCGAGCGGCCGACGACATGGAAAGCGGAGGGCTCAAACGTGAGGCGGATCCCGACGCACGACAGCGTCACATCCGTGGCAAACACCGGCTCGAGCACCTCGGCGAAATGAGCCCGTGGCGTGCGGTCCATCTCCCGTTCGCACATCCAGCCCCACGACCACGCTCGCGCGCCCGAGACGCCCGAGTCGTGGTCGGGACGTCGCACGAAGCGATCACGCAAGGCAGGCTGGCCGCGGTGTTTCTGAGTGTCGTCCTCGGCAATCTCGAGAGCGTGGCCTGCGACGGCGAGCCAGGGTCAGTTTTGAAGAAAGAGCTTGTCTCTGCGAGGCAGCGGCACGCACCCTTGGCACCTTCGCGCACCGCAGTCTGGACCAACGTATCTGGCAGCGTGGGCAGAGCGGGCAAGCTAGGCTGCGCAGCCGCACTCGAGGTCTCGCCGGCACGGCTCGAGCGGCGGAACAGGCCCATTTTCTTGCTCGACTTGGCGGGCTTTGCGGGCCCTGCAGCTGCCGCTGCGGGCGGTAAGGACGGCCTTTCGACACGGATCGTCTCGGTCGTCAGGGCGACGACTCGGACCCAAAGCCGCTCGTACCATGGGACTATAGGCGACAGGCAGCGCCGTGTCAGCAAACGCGCGGTGCAGAATTCGGCGGCGGGAGGAAACACACCTGACCCGTACACGAACGTGCGGAACTGGACGTGCCACTTGCGGTACGGCGCAAGGAGCTGCTTGTGCATCAGGACCTCAAAGAGCGCAGTGAGGCCGAGCAGGAGCCGCTTGGCTAGCTCGAGGGCGTGCTTCCTCGCCTCCTTCTTTGCCCTGTCACTCTGACGACCTGTAAAGTAGTCCTCATCGACGAACGGGTTGTCGGTTCGGATCTGCTCAATGACTGCCGCAACCTGTGGTCAGCCGAGCGATACCGAGAGACCAATTCCGGACAGGACATACGCATCTCGAGGCTCGCTTCGTCGGTGTGAAGCTTGACGGCGTACTCGTGTGGTCCAGGGTAGAAGTCGTCGTGGAACTCGCCGGCGATAGGTCCACGCTCGATCGCAGCAACCGGCGACGAACCCGCACCGCCGGCTCGTGACATGACGGTAGAGTCGGAAGAGAGAGGACAGGAAGCCAAGAGCGGTGAGGCCGGCGCGAGAGTCTGGAAGAACTGGAAGGACCGTCCGCGGCGCAGACAGGAGAGCAGAGGCCGCCAGAAACACGGAAGCCGCAGCGCCGAGTCAAGATGGCAAGGAACCGCAGGCACAGCGCTCGAGCAAAGACTGGGCCAAGAAAGAGAGAAACGACAGCGGCGCCTTTTCAGACCCTCGTCCCGCCTCCATCTGCTCCAGGGTACTGCTCTAGAGAGACACAACGACCTCCACAATCTGTCGGAGATATCGAGACAACACTGATCAGTAGGAGCGGGGAGCGACCTGGGGGAAGAAACGCACCTGCTCGTCCCGCTCAGTGGTGGTGGCCGTGCTCGCCCTCCGGGAGACCGTGGTACTCAACCTGGTACGCGCAACCGCACTCGGGGCAGCGGATCGCCTTGTCCTTGTGCGCGGTGAAGAGGATGGTGTCGTGCGACTGTGGGGAGAGCAAGGAGGAGCCGAGGCGGAACGGGACGGTCGAGCGTCAGTCTCGCGCCATCTCAGAAGTCGAATGGAGCGCTAGACCGGAAACGTACATCCACTGGGAACCCAGTGCAGCCAACAATACGGGTCGCATCCTGTCGAGAAAGACGAAACGGGGTCAGTAGAGGCATCGGGAGGGCGACGACGGTGAGTGGGAGGGCGAAAACGGCGGAGGGGGGCGTTCTCAGCGGCGGAACGCGCAACGCACGAGGGAGAAGACCTTGATGGGGTCCTCGATGGTGCCGAGGCGGGGGACCTCGAGGGGCTCGAGGGAGAAGGCCTCCTCGCCCTTGAGCTTGTGGAGGAGCTCGAAGCGCTCGAGACCGGTCGCCTGCTCGAGGTCGGTGGGGATCTCACCGGACTTGCCACCGGGGCCTGCTCGGCGTGCACAGGGTCAGCATTCGGGGTAGGTGGAGCGGGAAGCAGACCCGCGAAGAGCAGGGAGGGCGAGGGACGTACCCTGAAGGATGGGCTCCTGGTGGTCCGAGAAGCGGGGGAGGGACGTGAGGAAGGTGCGGGCGACGGGCGCCTGGGCACGCGGGAGCGCACGCGGCGCGACGGTGCGGAGAGCGGTGCGGAAGAGCATGGCTGCTGAGGGCCGACAGGCGACGGCACGACGGCGACGAGGGCGGGCAAGAATTGCAGGATGCGGGTCAGTAAACACACAGCAGCTCTGCACCGTTCCAGCCCGGGACTCACGAGCTGTGTGAGGGCGACGAGGACGAGACGAGGCGGACGAGGAAGGAGCGCGACAAGTCGGCGACGAGCGCACGCGGCGAGGCGGGGGAAAAAGGGTGCGCGGTCAGTCTGTGCACTCCAAGTCAGAGCAGCACACGCTCGCGGGACTCACAGAGTGCGGCGGGGACGAGAGCGGCCGAGGGGTCGACCCGGCTTCGCACTTCGCCTCGACGGCCAACCAGCCCGCGGGCCTTGCCTTGCCGCCCGCCTCGCCGCTCTGCAGAAGCTGCCACTGCTAACGCTAGACTCGCTTGCACCTGCTTGCACTGCCCCGCCTCGCGCAGCCCTCGCCGGTGAAATCGCTGCCGACCTCTCCCTCCTGCGTTCGGCTCAATCCGCGTCTGAGCATCGCAACATCACGCTACAACGCCGGCCCCATCTCGCCCACCAGCAAGCACATGACCTTGTCCCCCTTCTGCAGCTCCTGCCTCCCGTCCTTGGTCGCAGCAGGCAGCTCGAGCAGCCCGTTCGCGCCCGCAAGGCTCACGGTCCGACTCGACCGCTGCCCGCCCGTCGAGTAGGCCTCGAGCGCGCCGCTCTGCGCAGAGGGGCGCACGAGCACGCGGTGGTACTCGGGCCGCGGGTCGAGCGTGACGGACGATGTGAGCTGGCGGGATGAGCAACAAGCGTCAGACGGGCTCACGCGCGGTGACTGCGGATGAACAGAGGGAGCACGCACCGTGACGGGCACGCGCGGCACCTCCCACTCGTCCTGCCTGCGGCCCTCGAGCTTGCGCAGCGCGGGGAGGACAAAGACGTAGAACGTGACGAGCGCGCTCGCAGGGTTGCCCGGGAGCGCAAACACAAGCGTCGGGTCGCGCGAGGGCGCCATCGGGTGCGCCGGGAGCGTCGCAAACGTCGTCGGTTTGCTGTTATGATGGTGCAAGCACTTTGTCAGTGTCTCCCAGCTCGTGCGACTTGATCGAGAGAGAAACCGCACCCGGGCTTCATGGCGACACGGCCAAAGTGCACCGTTCCTCCGAGCTCGCGCTCAATGCACGGCTTGAGGAGGTCTCCAACCCCCATGCTCGTCCCGCCCGTCGTAATGACGATGTCGGCCTGCTCGGCGCCGCGCTTCAGCCGCGCCTTGGTGTCGGCCATCGAGTCGCCGCAGATCCCGAGGTCAATCGTCGGGTAGTGCAGGCTCTGGAGCACCGAGAGGAGCGTCGGGCGGTTCGAGTCAAAGATGCCGCTGAACCCGGACGAGGCGTCGCCGTCTCCCGCGGTCGGCGCCGTGTCCTGCAGGTCGCGCAGCTCGTTGCCTGTCGAGAGGACCGCAACCGTCGGGCTGCGATACGCCCTGACCGAGCGCTTGCCGACGAACGCAAGCGTGCCGACCTCGCCCCCAACAGACGTGACGACGTCGCCCTTATCGAGCACCTTGTCCCCCTCGCGCACGTCGCTTCCCGCGCGGCGGACGTTCTCGCCGACGTCGACCTGCGCGAGCAAGCGCACGCTCGTCTCGTCGCCCGTCTGCTCGTCGCGCTCGACGAGCTCGGTATCCTCGACCATGATGCACGCGTCCATACCCGCCGGGAGCGGCGCGCCCGTGTTGATCCGGTACACCGTCCCCTCGGGCAGCGGGCTCGTCGGGAAGCGCGTCTCGACGCGATAGACACCCGGCGGCGTCGACCCTGCGCGCACGGCGTACCCGTCGATGTTGGTCGACGGGCCCGACGGGATGTTCTGCTCCGAGTAGACGTCGTCGGCGAGGACGTGGCCAACAAGCGAGGGGTCGACGGCGAGCGTCTGGATGGGCGCGAGCGGCGTGTGCCCAAAGATGAGCGCGAGGGCGTCGCGGACCGAGAGAAGCGGCCAGGGAGACTGGCGCTGCCGTGCAGCAACTGCACGACCTAACGGTCAGTACAGCCCCACGAAGCACATCCAACAGCTCCGGAGTAGATTTGCAACGTACTCGCTGTCGACGGATCCTGCGAGAGCATCGTACGCGGCCGAGGCGCATGGTGCCCTCCATGCGCATGTCCTCCGTGGTGGTGGTGGTGATGGTGGTCCCCGCACCCGCCGTGCTCCTTCACCGCCTCTTTCACGCCCTCGATGCCACTCTCTCCACGCTCGATGCGCTCGTGAACCCTCGTCTCGCGGCTGCGCTTGCCGCCGGCAAGTTCGAGCGCGTGCGGCAGGACCTTGAGAAGCGCCTCGAGGTTCTCCTTCGCCGCCTTCGGGCTACCGGGGAGCGTGACGATGAGAGTACCAGTACCGTCCTTGGCGGGCGAGAGGGCAACGCCAGCGACCGGGCGGGAGAGCGCAGCGAGAGGGGTGATTGCGAGAGACGAGGAAAGCATGGCGACGACGAGTCCGGGAGCCGGACGGTCGATGAGCGGAGCGATGGCCTGTCACGACAGCGTCAGTTTAGCGCAGCCAGGCCAGTAGCGGAGCGCACCTCTGGGGTCGAGTCGCGAGTGCCAAAGCCAGTTCCTCCCGAAGTGAGGACGAGGTGCACGCCCTTGTCGATCCACGAGCGCACCGTCGAGATTAGATCGGGGCTCTCGTCCGCCACGATGCCCTGCTCGACCACCTCGTACGCGCCATCGGGCTGTGCAGCGAGCAGCGCCCGCAAAGTGGGGAGCGAGCGATCCTCGGACGGAGACTGAGCAGCCGTGTCCGAGACGCAGAGTAGCCCGACCGTGACTGTGGATAGTGTTCAGGGGTCAGCAGGGCCTCTCAAAGAGCGCAAAAAGGCGAGACGTGCAGGTCATCGTGAAGGTGCAGAGCGAAAGAGAAGTAGTCGACGGTCCGATCACGGACTTCTGCTTCCTTGATTGTGTGAACGCCTTCGCCGTTCTTTCTCGTCTCTCACTGTACGAACGAGACAAGCGAACGGAACCCGGATTACGAAATACAGCTCCTTCGTTCTCCCCCTCCGCTCGTCTAGGGCGTGCACCTCCCGGTCCACCGCGGGTACAGCGAGCACTCGCGCACAGTGTAGCGGTTGAGGAGCCACGCGAGGAGGCGCTCGAGGCCGAGCCCGTACCCACCGTGCGGCGACGTGCCGTACTTGCGCTGGTCCGTGTACCAGTAGCTGCGGGGCGCAGACAAGCCGAGCGGTCAGCAACGCGCAAGCGCGTACGTTGAGAGGGGACGAGTTGACGCACTAGGGGTCGGGCGAGATGCCCTCGCGCTTGTACGCCTCGAGGAGCTCGTCGTGGTCGCTCATGCGCATCGAGCCGCCGACAATCTCGCCGACGTTGGGCATCAGGAGGTCGACCGACTCGGTGTAGTTCTCGTCACCGGGGATACGGCTCATGTAGAACGATTTCTGCGCGTGACGAGACGGTCAGGCGGGCAAGGTGGGCGCAAGGATCGAGCAGGCGAACGCACGATCTCCTTGGGGAAGTTGATGAGGAAGATGGGACGGCCAATCATGTCGGTCATCTTGCGCTCGGCCGCCTCGGCAATGTCGTCGCCGACGGCGTGCGGGCCCTCGACGCCGTCCTCGCCCGGGCGCGTGATGCCGTGCTCGTTGAGCCATGCGATCGCGTCGCGGTAGTCCATGCGCATGAACGGGCGCGAGGGCGCCTCGAACTTGCCCTTGCCCGCCCACAGGAAGTCGATCAGCTCCTTGATCTTGGGGTCGGCGAGGACGCGGTCGATCGTCTGGCAGATCTGTGAAGAGCAGCAGGCGGGTCAGCCGGGACCTACGGCGAAGTGCGCTGAGGTAAACGCACAAGCTCCTCAATGTGCGCGAGCAGGTCCTCGAAGCTGAGGAACGCAAGCTCCGCCTCGACGTGGGTGTACTCGCTCAGGTGACGGCGGGTGTGGCTCTTCTCGGCGCGGAACGACTCCTGCACGCAGAAGACGTCGCCCAAGCTCGGCAGGCACGTCTCGAGGTACAGCTGCGAGCTCTGCGTGAGGTACGCCTGCTCGCCATAGTACTGGAAGTCGAACAGGGTTGCGCCGCCCTCGACCTGCGTCTGCACCATGCATGGCGGCGTCACCTCGAGGAGACCAAGGTTGGCGTACGACTCGCGGAACGACTGCAACAGCGCCGCGCGGACCTTGAGGATGGCCGAGGCGTTCTCGCCACGGATGACGAGGTGACGGGCGTCGGCGAGCTGCGACGGGTCGGCGTCCTGGATGCGCGAGTGTCAGTCGCCGAAGGTTTAGTCTGTCACAGCACCTCGCGCACCTCGTTGACCTTGTTGAGGAACGCCTCGTCACCGCCAGGGGCCTTGCCGATGACGGAGAACCAGTCGGCAGTCAGCTCGTGGCCGTCCGGAGCCGTCTTGCCCTCGGGAAGCTGATTGATGACACCAGTGATCTGGACAGTCGACTCGAGCGTGAGGGTGAGGGCGTCGTAGGTTTGGGACTGCGAAAGCAGCAAAAGGTCAGCCGCAGCAGGGAGGTGAACTAACGGGAGAGACATACGAGGCGGCCCGTCAGCACACACTGGAGGTAGCCAGTGCCGTCGCGGAGGATGACAAAGGTCATGCCGCCCTGCTGGCGCAGGCGGTGGACCCAGCCAAAGACGCGGATGCGCTTGCCGCGCTGCTCGACGGCCTGGCGGATCTTGATCTTGCTCGCGGCCTCCGTGGGCTCCTCGAGCACGATGGCCTTGGCGTCCTCGAGCTTCTTGAGCTCGGCGGCGCGGCGCGCCTCGCCCTCGGCCTCGTCGCGCTTGCGCACCTCCTCCTGCTTGGCGAGCTTGTTGCGGTGCTGCTGGAAGAGCTTGGTCGCCTTCTTCTTGGCCGACGCGGTCGCCGCCGCCCACGAGCCCTCCTTCTCACCCTCGGCAGCCGCCTGGCGCACGAGCACGTTGATCGTCTCGCTCGAGCGAGCGATAAAGGCGCCGACGACCGTCTTGTACGGCTTGGCGGCAGAGCCGTCGCCGGACTGGTCGTCGCCGGTGGTCTCGTCGACGTAGACAGCGTCTGTGGACAAGTACACCTCGTCGTCAGCTTCATCGTTGCGGGATGGAGCGGGGAGCGGAGAGCGAAGGAGAGACGACTTGCCGGAGGGAGCGCCGAGCGAGACGGCGGCCGTGGCCTGCGCGAGGGCCTCGGTGACTTGAGCACTGGCTTTGCTGAGCAACTCGGCCATCCCTGGACGATCTCGAGCGGGAGGAGAGCGGGGCGAGAGGGCAGAGTCAGGCGACGACTTTCCTACCAAAGAGATGAAAGTTGTACTCGCGCTATGTGCCGTGCGGAATGGCTCACGAAGCTCCTCAGGCACTCATAGAACAAGTCGGCAAGCGCTGCCTTCATCCGGGGGAGGTCGGCCGATGACCTCTAGTATCCAACTAAGCCTAGCAGACGGGAACGACGCGATGCTGAGATTGCAGGGAGAGGAGGATGATGCGTCTCTGACAGCACATGGCGCGGACAACAGAGGGAGTGCGCCTGGCCGGGAGCGCGGCAGGGGTATCGAGTGTCGTGAGCGGAGGGACAGGAGGGCGAACGAAGGGCAACAAAGGGAGGGGGTGCGTGTGAAAGTCGAAGGTGTCGATACGGACGTTCGGAACGACGGAGGTGGGAAAGTTCATGACATGCAGAGAGGAAAAGGTAGGTTGGGCTGGCGAGGGGGGATCAACCGGCCTTGAAGAGGAGCTGCGAGAAGTAGACAAGTCAGTCCCCTGTCTGCCACTCGGCCTTCAACAGCAGACGGTGAGCAAATGACGCACGATGGCGATGTTGCCCATGTACCAGTAGAGGAAGTGGCCGGTCTCTGCAGGGAGACGAGACGAGGTCAGCACTTGCGACTAGTCGGTACGCTTTGAAGCGGCCCGAGATTCTCTAGCCCCGGCGCCGATGCAGCGCGTGCACACGTACCGTGCGTGCAGTAGGAGCCAAAGTCTGTGCGTCACGAAGGGAGGATCAGCACTTCGTCCCGGCAAGAACCCCTCGGAGCTCCTGGAGAGCAACGCACTCTTGCCGACGACGACGTGCCAGGTCGGGCCATAGCGCTTGTCGAAGTCACGCTTGATGTGAGCGGCGATCTGCGGAGCGTGTGCAGGCAGTGTGAGCAGGTTGACGCTTCGGACATGTCCTTCGGACAATCTAGCCAAGAGACGGCTCGCAGAGCGGGAGACGCACGTCCTTCTCCTCTGCCTCGGGCGCCTGCATCGCCTCGGTCGCAACCTCGATGGCGACCTTCTGCATCTGCATTGACGAAACACGAGGAGGGAGACTAGGTCAGCGCCTCGGAGGCAGGGCCGCGCAGAGCTGCAGACGGCAACGGGGAGCGCGGCGCACCTCCTCGGACATGTCGGCCGACTTGATGGTCGTCTGTGCAGGTCAAGCGGGTCAGCGCGGTGCGGAGATGCGAGGATGAGCGCCGCCATCGCTCAACGCGACGAAGAGGAGACGCGGCGCGGTGACCGGGGCAGGACAGCGCACCTTGGGCCCTTCAGGCGTGTTGCTGCCATCGGCAAGCGCTGCCTGGCTCATCTTGGCGGTCTTGCGGGCGAGGTGGGGAGTGTGCGAGCGGCGGCGCTTCTTCGCGACTCGACGAGAGGCAGACCTCGCTTCGGATTGCTTTACTCGCTCGCGCTAGATCGGCTCGTTCAGACGGCTGGACTGTTCTTCAAAGCCTGCTGCACCTTTCTGCGAGCGTCGCGACGCCCTCGCGCCTTCACTGACTATCTCGTCCTCCTGCTCTCTCGGCGTTTCGTGGACCCCGCGCGCGTCGCGTGGCTGGATGCGTTCTCAAGCGGCTGATCCAGCTCGGCGATCGAATTCAGAAGCTTCCGTCCCGCGGCTTGTGCCCTCCTCGAGCCGGGGAGTCAGAGGTTGAACGAGTGCTGCTGCTGCTACGCGACTGGTGACTGGGATCTACCGCTGCGACTGCGAAGTGCGGCTATTGTGAAAAGAAAACGAGCGTGGAGGATAATGAGCCGGCTGGAGAGGAAGAAAGGCGAACGGAGAGGGGAGCGGAGGGAATAAACGAACGACAAAAAGGAGGGGAACTGACGAAAGAAGAGTGGCGAGTGCGACATGCGGATATCGGCAGTGCGGGTACAGGCGACAAAGGACTGCTGGGGTTGCTGGCGAGGGCGGAAAGAGACGGAAACAGGAGGTGCGATACGAGGGATGGAGAGCAAGGGTCTTGCTAGGTCCCGGCTGGCGGGTGGGACAAGGTATAGACACGGCGGAGTAGCACAACAACTTTCATACACGAGAGTCTGCGCGCGCCTCAGTCGTTCGAGGCCGACGCCATTAAGGCGAAGCGGGCGGGCGGCGCGAGGACGATGGGCGCGCAGGCGGCAGGTCGGCCGAGGCGGTCGCGACCTGCGCGAGTGCGTCGAGCTCGCTGTAGTTGGCCGGAAACGGATTCGAGCTCGGCGGAGGCGGGGCGAGCTCGCCCGGCTGCGAGAGCAAGAGGGGCGGGATGTAGACGGGGACGCCCTGCTCGTGCAGGTGCATCGACAGGGGTGGGACGATCTCTGCGTGGTTGCCGAGTCAGCTCCTACTCGACCGATGCGGTAAAAGAGTGGCCGCACCGTGTGCTGGCCGACCAGGGTATTGCTGCCAGTCGACGACGTCGAACGTGTCGGACAGCGCGGCGGCGAGTTTCGGCGACTTGGGTCGGCGCCTGTCAACATCATGCGATCAGCATGCATACAAAGCGCGCAAAAGGACGGGACGTACGCTTCGCCAAGCCTGAACTCCAGCTTGAATCGTCCCTCAGTCCGCACACTCACGTCGTCGAACACAAACACCGACTTCTGCGACCCGTCAAGGTCCTCGACTCGCCGCGGGTTGCGCACCAGCTGGCCGATGAGCGCGCTGAATTCCTCTGCGACCTCGCTGTCGCCGCTTGGCTCGGGCGCGGCAACCTCGACGGGCGATACGCCGTCTTCTTGGCGCAGCGAGCAGCTGCAGAACAGGTAGGGGAGCTCGACGTCGCTGTTGTGCAAGGCAACGGGGGCATAGGCCGGTCAGCACACATTCCGTCGGGTGAAATGTGGGGGCGGATCGCGAGACAAAGGGACGGCGGACATACGTGCGCTCCCCGGCGTGGTCGTGCACGATCACCTCGACGACGGGAGCAGGGACGATAGGCAGCTGGAAGTAACAGGAGCAGTCGCGTCCACGGTCAGGCCAACGCATCCTCGATCATGGTGCAACCGGCGAAGGGGCAGCGGCAACGCACCCGTCCCAGCGTGTTGCGACGCAGCCCTGCTGCCGCGCCGATCTGCGGCTGTTGCAGCACGACGAGGCGGAACGTCCTGCAAGCGGTAGCGTGAGCGATGCAGGGCGAGCGAGCGAAAGCGAGCAGGCGGGACGCACTTGTCGCCCGCTTCGGGCGAGGCGACACCCGTCTCGTTCGCAACGGCCGCGACGCCCTCCATCCCAGTCTCTGCCTCTTCCTCTTCCCGCTGCGCCCGGCCCGTCCGCGCAGCCCTCGATGGCCGCCGACTCGTCTCGGGCGAGCGCCTCTCCGCCGGGTACGGGTCCATCGACGCGCGCCGCTCCGCCCTGCTGCGCTCCGCCGCGCGCGGCGCCCGCCCGAGCCCTATCCCCAGCGATGCAGCGACAGTGCCCGGGCCGCCAGACGACGAGATGAGCGGTGGGTGCACGGGCGGGGAAGGCGAGCGACGGCGAGGGGCGTGCGAGGAAGGCGCTGCCGAGGTCGAGGACGAGGAGGTCGGTGCGCCTTCTCCTTCAGCTCGCGCAGCGGCGAGATCGGGGCGAGGTGGCGAGGTGCGCGCAGGCGCTGCCGCAGACGTAGATGCTGAAGGAGGGGAAGGATCCCGAGCAGAGTCGGGAGGTCGGCGAGACATTTCGGATCCAAGGAGGAACGACGGAAGAGATCCAGGGTGGAGAGAGGTGGGAGAAAGAGAGCGGCGGTTCCTGTGGCTGCTGAAAAGCGGTGCACAGGTCAGCAGGAGACGACGAACGGACGGAGTGATCGAGGCGGCGCACGCGACACAGGAGATGCGAGAGGAGGTCGACGGACCGGGGTTCGTGCGGCTTCGTTCCGAACGCTCGGCCAATGCAGCCGGCGGAATGTGCAATGGAGCGCGGCGAGATTCGAATGATAGCGCTGGGTGTTCTCCGAGCCAGGCGCGTTCCGCTTCCGAAGGGCGATTGCTTCGAGCGGCAGAGAGGAAGCAGAGAGAGAAGCGAGCGCGGGCGCAGCGAGGCCAAGATCTCGGGCGCACGACAGACAAGGAAAGCAAGGGCGATGATCCAGCAGGAGCCGGAGAGAGTCACCCCGTCCCCCAGTCCTCTCTCGCCGAAGAGACGACGACGAGGCACCGGGTGCCCTGTTCGTTCGATGCGGGGTCCACGTCGGCAAGCGCGCGCAATTGCAGGTCATGATCGCCCGCGCCTCGCGTGAGCTCCCGGTTTCGACGAGAACTCGGGCTCGCGAAGAACGGTGCCCTGGATCGGAGCAGCTGCTGCGGGAAAACCCAACCTCTGACCCGCGTCTGCTCGGCCGCGCAAAGCCTGCTGGGCTCTGCCCGGCGTACTGTGGCATCGATTGAATCAAGAGCAGTGCGTGAATACGAGCCAGGTACCTGGCTTGAAGCGGGGGAGAGGTGCGAACAAGGCAGGAGCGGATGTGAGCGAGCGGGACCAGCGTCATCCTCGAGCGAGACACGCGACCGCGCGCCTGGGACACGCTGCCCTGGCGGTGCGGCGATCCGTCTCACCCGCTCGGCAGCGGGCGGTGACGAGCCACGGCGGCTAGAGACGGAGAAGAAAGAGGGGAGAAGCGGACCCAGCGCGACGCCCGCTGCTCTCGCCCGTTCGAGCAAAGACAGGGTTCACGCTTCCGTCGCTCGTGGCCAGGCGATCCGTCACGTCTAAACGGCGCTAAGAGAGCGGCGTGGCGATCCAAAGTGCGACGTGGGTGCGGGCCGACCCAGTCCGGGAGGATCGCCTGAAGAGGGCAAATTGCACGTGTCTCGCGTCTGAATCACAAAGTTGTGCGTACCGCGGGGTTCTGCAGCAGCCCTGAGCATCACACCACGCGGTGCACAGGCGACGAGCATGTCCCTTGCTTGTGGACCCGCAAAAGCGCCGAACTTTGCATTTCCCACGGCAAGCAAGCACTCGAGCACGCGTGAGTGTCTGGAGCATTCCCATTACGCCTGAAGCAACCGTGTCCAAGCGGCGCGGCCGAAACAGCCGGGCGGCGGAAGCAGCGCGATGCCGAGCGAAGAACCGCGGAAGCGGTGAGTGGTCCGGCCGTGCGGTAGGGCGAGCGAGAGCGGAGGCAAGACTTCTATAACAGCGGGGTGCGATGGAGAGACAGACAGTGTTCCTACAAGTCTTACAGAAGCTGCACCTTGACCCACGACCAGCCGGCAGCGGCGGCCGTCAACAGACCCGACGTGATGACCATGGGGCGGACGCCAGCTGCGCGGAAAATCATCGGTCAAACGACGACGAAGCGCCAAGAAACAGTTCAATGGTACACGACGCACCAGTCGACCGCCAAATAAGGCCGGTGAGAGCAGCCGCAGTCATCGAACCGTACACGTCGTGCTGGTGCCCGCGGTAGACGTCGATGGTCGAGTTGATGCCGTTGTAGATCAGCGCTATGGACAGGCTCGTCAGTGTCATGCTGTAACTGTCATGCTCAGGTATGCCGCGTGAAGTGGACAGCACCTCCCCGCGCATCCATCGAAGCGCAGGACCAGCGCAAAAACGCGACGCACCGAGCACGCCCGCCGAGTTGCCCATCGCCGTCCCCCTGCGCGTGACCTGGTTGAGGATGTTGTTCCACCGCAGCCTGCCCGAGATGCGCGCCGCCGCCTGCGCCTGCGCGTTGCCCGCGGCCTGCTTCGCACCCTCGGTCACCTGCGCAGCCGCCTCCTTTGCAAAGGCGGTCGCCTGCGCGCCGACGGCCGAGGCGGCTGGTGCGGCGCCGGCAGCAGGGGGAACAGCGCCCGCGGCGGCGGCGGCGGCGGCAGGGGCGGGAGCGGCGGTCGAGACGTTACGAGGAGCGGCGATGGGGCGGCGGAGACCCTCCCAGAAGCCCCAGGCGCCGCCGAGACCGAGACCTGCCAGAGCGCAGTCTCGTCAGTACCTGATGATACACTCGAGACCAAAATGAGGCGCACCAGCGAGGTAGGTGGAACCGGTACCGTAGCAGAGCTCGTCTCCCCATCCGCGACTGGGGAGGACGGTCTTTCCGCCAGCAACCGAGCTGAGCTTGTCGTCCTCGAGGAGGAGGTAGTCGAGCTCCTTGTTGTCGACGAGGCCAGCGAGCGGGTGGAGCGCCGAGGCGTCGATGGGTGCGCCGCCGAGAATGGACGCGGCGTTGGGTGCTTGTGCGAGCGGGGAAGAAGAGGCGCCCGGGGCGGTGAAGCGGTGCGACCCGAGGATGTCGTCGGTGTTGGGCGAGGTTGCTGACGGGCTGGCCATGGCTCAGGCGGGAGAAGGACGAGACGAGGAGGCGAAGGGAGGGGAACCGGTGCTGTGGGCGGTGCAAGCGGTCGGCATCAGCACGCAGAACCTTGCGAGGAAGGCTGGTGATCTGTTTCAGGTGTCGGCAATCTTTCCCTACACCCGCCCAGCCCTGCAGAGGCCGTGATATGCGAGTACGGCTCCGTGGCGATGAAGACGGAGCGAGGGAGCGAGTCGCGTGCTCGCCACCTCGCGCGCTGGTTTTGGTGCGCTGGGCGGGTCTGCGAGACAGCCAGAGTGAGCTCACGAGCAAATGCGCGGCTTCGGCACGGGGCGAGCGAGTAGGTGCACGGTGAGAAAGAATCGCGAAGCTCCGGGCGGCTTCGGCTCGCTTTCTCCCGCGACTGTGCGAGCTTGCGAGGGGCAGAGCGGACGACGGGCCAGATGGCCTCGGCAGTCGCATCTACCTCGGCTCTCCCCGTCCCCGTCGCGCGCCCACTGCGACCCCGCCTCGCCGCCTCGTCTTCGCTCAAGAAGCGGGTCGCTCTCAGCCCGTCTCCCTCGGGCAGTGAATACGCAGACAGCCATGACGATGCGCACGACTCGGACGACAGCGGCTCAGGCGAACCAGAGCAGCTCGACGACGACAGCAGCGAGCACTCCGACTCGGACTCGGACTCGGGTGGGGACGACGACGCTTCCGACGACGACGACGACGACGAGCTGCTTCAAGGCGACGGCATTGACCAAAGCAGGCGCAGGAGGAAGAAGAAGAAGTCGGGCGAGCGCCGCAAGAAGTACCCGTGCACCTGGCCAGGCTGCGGAAAGGTCTATGCCCGCCCGACCCGCCTCGACGAGCATGCCCGCGGCCACACGGGCGAGGTGCGTCCTCTCTCATGCTAAATGGACTCTCCTGAGCTGACCCCTCCCTCCACAGCGCCCGTATCAGTGCCCCGATTGCGACGCCTCCTTCGCTCGCGACTCGCACCTCAAGGCGCACCGTCGCTCGCACCTCAGCGACTCGGAGAAGCAGTACGCCTGCGAAGAGCCCGGTTGTGACAAGCGCTTCTGGACGAACCAGCACCTGAAGAAGCACTTCGAGGTCGTGCACCGCGGCAAGACGTACGATGTGCGTGCTCGTCCCCTACGCCACAACTTTCCGCCGCCTCGGACCTCTTAGCTGAGCTCGACTGACGGGCTGCGTATTTCGCGACCTCGCGCAGTGCACGCACTGCAACCGCTCGTTCCGCAAGCATCACCAGCTGCGCACGCACGTCGCAGAGGAGCACTCGAAGCCGGGCACCAAACCGTTCATTTGCGATCACCCGGGCTGCGACAAGAGCTTCAAGCAGAAGGTGCATCTCAAGGCACATGAGAAGACGCACGACCGTGAGTTCCGCTCCTCACCGGTCTTTAGCTCGGTGCCAGAGTTGACGCCTTGTTCCCCGGTCTTCGCCCAGTCTCGCGCTACGCCTGCGTCCACCCCGACTGCATCGACAAGCCAACCTCCGAGCGCCAATTCGGCACCTGGACGCTCCTCCAGCGGCACACCAAGTCGGCGCACCCGCCCACCTGCCCGCACGCCGAGTGTGAGGGAAAGACCTTCACGACGCGGCGCGGGCTGCGGAATCACCTCCTGCTGCACGAGCGTGACGCGCGCGAGGATGTCGAGGGGATGCCGAAGTATCACGAGGACGGAAGGAGGCGCAGGAGGAGGCGCCGGCGGGGGAAGAAGCGTCCGAGCGAGGCGGAGGTCGCGGGCGAGGCGGAGGTCGCGGGCGAGGGCGAGGGCGAGGCAGAAGGGGAGGGCGGTGACGAGGACGAGGACGAGGAAGAGGTCGAGGAAGGTGGCAGCGACTGGGAGCAGCAGCAGGAGGACGAGCGCGACGAGCGCATGCGCGAGGACTTTCGCTACGGCGGCAAGAAGAAGCGCAAGGTCCTGCACGAAGCGGTACGTCGTCGACTCGTCCGTCCAACGGCGACTATGCGGGACGCTGACGGTGTCTCGCTGCGTGCAGGCCGGCTTCCCTCCCATCCTTCCCCTCCCGCCGTCCCTCGCTGGCTCGCCCGTACCCGCGCTCATCCCCGACGGCCTCCCCACTCCCCCCGACGCCTTCCTCGTCGACACGCCCGACGATGCACCGCCCGTCGCGCTTCCTCTGCCTCCCCCTCCGAGCTTCTACATGGACCTTATCACCGGCGCCAACTACGCGCCCGCCGTCGCGCCCGCCTCTTCACCTGCCGGCCCTCGCGGCACCAGCCCCGCAGACGACGCCGACTTCGACCCGCAAGGCTCGGCCCAGAGAAAGCGCGTCTACAAGCCGCGCGCGCGCACGCCCAAGTCGCGCGGGCCCAACGCCGACCCGAACAAGTACCCGGGCTCGGGCCTGCGCAACGTCCCGCGGCGGTTCAAGTGCCCCTTCCCTGCGATCCTCGCGCTGCCGTTCATCGACCACGGGCCGAAGCGCAGTCGCGGCGGGGGCAACAAGGCCGAGAGCCCGCCGCCGCTCGACAGCGGCGAGGAGGACGACGACGACGAGGAGGGGACGTGCCGCTATGTGTTCAAGCGGACGTACGACGTCGAGCGCCACCTGCTGAGCAAGCACGGGCTCGAGATGAAGGGCGGGAGGGAGACGCTCGACTTGTGGTTCAAGACCGAGGCCGAAGGAGCCGCGGCGGTCTGAAGGGGAGAGTTTCTGCGCCGCTTTCGCCTGACGTTTAGTCTGTCTCTCCTATGTTGCTTGTCATCACACTCTCGCTGGCCTGACTTACTTTATGACGGGACGAACGGAAGTGAGGCTCGTTACTGCTGATCGGGACGGTCTACCATGACCCCGCTCGCGCCCATGGACCGTGCGAGGACATCTCCTTCGCCCTCCGCAACGACCGGGGCATCCCCTGCGGCCTCTACCTTTGCCGCCGCTGCGTACGATTCCGTCTCGACGGCGGCGTCGCCCACCTCGTAGCCCTTCGATTCCTTTGCCTCGTTGGCGACGCGCAGGAGCAGGTCGATCGCAGCGTTGGCGCCGTAGCAGGGGTCGGCTTCTGCACCTTTAGCATTGGTGCGCCACACAGTCGGTACGCTCTGCTCGCGTGAGAGCGGGGTCAGCTCGAGATCCTGCTATCGAGATGGACGAGCGGTGGCAACGGACAAAGTCGTGCAGCACCCAGTCGTGCGCGCCATACTGCTTGACGAGGCGCTGAGGCTTAACACCAGCCTGTGACGAGGGCTGGTGAGTATCGTCGCTGGGCACAGCGCGAGAGAGCTGCGGACCTTCTCAAGCTGGCGAAAGAAGGCCTCATCGTCGTCCGCAAAGATCTCCTTTCCGCCTGTGCGACAGTCGACAACGTCAGAAGGCGACTTGTGAGAGCGCGTGTTGGGAAAAAGAGCGCACCCCATGTCACGATCGTCTTGCCGTCGCCCGGCATCGCCTCCTTCCACCATCTGCCCTCCTTCTGAACGCACGGGTTGACGTATGGATCGTTGAAACGCTCGACGCCCTCGCAGTGCTTCCAACCCCACTGCTCGGCGAGTCGCTCCCCTTCGCACGGCGCCGGCTGGTGCGGGAAGCGGAAGTGCCACAGGGGGTTGAGGCCGGGCATCGTCGGGCGGTGTGCTGGGGGAGGCGAGATGCCGATGTAGTCGCACGCGGCACGGAAGGCCCCGCCGGCGTCGATGAAGTCGAATTGCGGGTTACGCGACATCGAAGGAGCGGTCGAGGCGAGGTTGACAAAGGGTGAGATTAAGAAGGCGCCCTGTCGAGTGAATGTCAGTCTCTGCCAATTTTTACGAGGGCTGGAGCGTACCGCAGGACTCTTTGGCGTAGCGCCGAGCTCTGCCGGAACGCGAATCTCGTCGCACGGCCGAGCGAGGTGAAGGAGGAAGGCAGCCGCTAAATTGCCGCCTGCCGAGTCGCCGCTGATAGCGATCTTGGTCTCCGAGATCCCGAGCGTGTTGACGAGGTAGTGGTAGCCGGCGAGCGTCTCGATGAGCTGGGAAGGGTACTTGTACTCGGGCGCGAGACCTGCAAAGGAAGGATTCAGCTCGCGGCCGGCACGCATGACAAGCGGTTACGTACGGTAATCCAGGCAGAAGACGCTGGCTTGTACACCTTGCTTTGCCTTGAGGTCCTTGACAACGTGAAGGAGGAAGTCCTGGGCATTGGCGCCCGTGTCCAGCCTGAAAGGGAAGTCCGTCAGGAAGCAGGCAGCGAAAGAGCACAAAGCCAACGCACACGAAGCCTCCTCCGTGGATGAAGTACAGCACAACGTCGTCACTCTTGCGCTGTGTGCCAGGTGTCGCGATCCAGCGGCCGGCAGTCCCGTTCACCTCGACGCGAGTGACCCAGTCTCTCGCGCCTCGGAACGCAGGCCCGCGTCGCACGAGCTCATACGACCGTGTGCGGTTGAAGATAATGCGCGCCTGAGCGACGTGGAGCCGGCTCAGGATGAACTGCGCCGCCTTGGCCAAGTACTCGGCGAGCGCAGTGCGGCCGACTTGCTGAACGATGCGAGACCGCCAGCGCAGCAGGACATGCGAGACGAGCAAGCGCGCTGGTAAGACGAGCACTGTAGAAAGCACGTGAGAAGGCGTGTGGTGCCGATTTCGCTGGGAGGACTTACGCAGGTGCGGGAGGACCAGAGCGAGGAAGTGCAAGACGAGGCGAGGCGTGAGCACCTGATCCGGCGCACCTCGCACAAGCTCCAAGCGAGCTTTCTGAGCCATCTCGAGCGTGCAAGAAGCGAAGCCTAGCAAGCGTACGAAGCGGAGACCAAGTCGATATCGGCGACCCAAGTTGCCGGACGAACGGTTTGCTCTCTCCTCTTGCACGTGCAAGGTCAGGGCATACCGCGCCGCGAAGCAGCGCAACGACTCTGCCGTTGACCGTCGGAGCTGAGTTTGCGGGAGCAACGCAACGTAAGCTGGCAGACCCGCTCGACCCCTCCTCTGCTTTAAGCGCAACAACCTCTGCCTCTGCTTGCCTGTGCACGATGCCCTCCTGATAGAGGAGGAGTAATTTCCGCGTGGCTGCCCACTCCCTTAGCTCGCTCCCGTGCGATGGTCGGTGGCAGGGGGTGCGAGCGCGAGGAGGAGGTGACAGGACGGGGCGGGAGCTCACGGCTGGACGAGGGCCTAGCGACAGTGTGCTGCCTGCTCTACTCTACTCCTGATCCTACGCTACGGACGAG
Source organism: Rhodotorula paludigena (assembly GCA_036244875.1). Classification (NCBI taxonomy): domain Eukaryota; kingdom Fungi; phylum Basidiomycota; class Microbotryomycetes; order Sporidiobolales; family Sporidiobolaceae; genus Rhodotorula; species Rhodotorula paludigena. The sequence goes on from BQKY01000006.1 coordinate 1,081,757, forward strand.
GCTGCGCTCACCTACTGCTCTGAGCGACACGACGCTTTGACCTCGCTTCGTGCTGCCGTCTCCTGTCTCGCGTGTCCGCCGCCGCCGTGCACTTTGCCGCCTGGTCGGCCATCTCGTACCGCGCGTACGAGCGACAGAGAAGAGCGTCGCCGCGTACCGAGCGGGTGACTCGTCCGCACGATGGACGGGTTCTCAGGGGCCGAGTTCGGCGGACCGACGGCGTCTCCTGTCTTTGCGGACGCAGCAGTGACCGCGCGGACGGCGACGAGCGCAACTCGCTTCTCCTTCTCCAGTCCTGCGCTCGCCTCGCCGCGCTCGCGCACCCACTCGGAAGCGTCGAGCCTCGCGTCGTCTGCCGCCTCGTCGTCGCACTGCTCCTGGGCCGACTCGACGCCCGACACGAGCGCACACTCGCACGCGCACGCGCACGCCTACGACTACCCGCTCCCGTCGTCGCTCGGCGCCGGTCCGCACGGCGACTCGCTCCTCGTCCAGACGCCCTCCGGCACGTACGGCCTCCCGTGGACAGACATCTTCTCGATTCTCATGTCGTGTCCGTCCGCTCTCCCTCGCTCGGACGATGGCTGCGACACGCTGACTCGCTGCTCGCCTTCCCTCGGCAGCGCAAACCCAGGCCACCCTCGTCCCCGGCAGCTTGCCTGCCGAGATTGCGTCCTTCCTCGCCAGTGCGTGCCCCGCTCTGCCGAGTGTTTGGTCCAGTGCTGACTCTTCGCGATCACCCCAAGGCCGACTCGGTCAGCAACCCGAGGGGTCGACAGGAGACGCCGCGCGACCTTCGACCGCTGTGAACCACCTCGGCGCCAACCTGCACGACCTCTCGTTCGCCGCCGCCGAAGCTTCGCAAGGTAGTAGATCAACCCAGGCGTACGGCCCGGCCCAGCCCGGCTACAGAACGTACACGTCCGCACCGCCCAACTTTCCGCCCGGGACCTACTACGTCTACGAGACCGTCGACGGTGTCGCGCCTTCGCAGACGGTCGGCCAGCCATTCTTGTCGCCGGCGCTGCACGACGAGCTCCCGATCCCGCCGAGTCACCTCCAGCGCTACAGCACGCCCAGCAGCTACCCGCGACAGCTTCCTTACGAGCAGCTTCACTACGATCCGTACGAGCGGCGGCCGCCGTCGCTTCGCTCGGGCAGCCCGACCCGCCCGGCATCGATTCGCAGCGAGTCGGGGCTCTCGGCGAGGCGCGAGCAGCTGCGCCAGACATCGTCGCCGTATCCTCGCCCAGCGTACTTGCACGCCTCGTCGCTCGCCGAGTACGGCGACTACCCGGGCTCGTCCACCACCTCGCGGCGCTTCCACACTTCGTATGCCGACGACCCTGACTACGTTGAAGAGGCCGAGCCGGCGACGGCCGTCCCGCCCGAGATGCACTCTTCGTCGCGCGGGCGCGGCGGGCGCTCGAAGCGCGCGCTCAAGCCGCTCAATCGCGAGAGCGAGACGTACCTTTGGAACGGGCGCAAGGGGCAGCTGTCGCGCGTCTCACCTGGCGTGGACGCGCAGGACTTGGCGCGCCGCCAGGGGTTCGGGAGCGAGGTCATCGTCTTCCCGCCGGGCAGCTGTGCGTTCCTTCTCTTCCCCTCGTGTTTATTGCCAGGGCTGAGTTACTTTCGTCCACAGACTGCAAGGTCACCATCGATGACCTCGACATTCTGCCGTCCGACTCGAGGCAGCGCGTCAACGACTGGCTGCGCGGACAGGTCTGCGTCGACGGCTGCGCATTCCGCTTCGAGAAGAAGGTGCCGCATACTTTTCGTGTTCCAGCAGCTTCGAGACCTCGCTGATCCTGTCCTCGCGCTCGCAGCGTCCCAGCGTGATCCGCGCGCACGTCGTCAGCTGCAAGAACCGCGCCGTCGCGCTTCGACACGACCCGCTCAAGCGGCTGTGCCAACTCCAGCTCGACGCACAGACGCTCGACTCGCGCATGTGCGTTACCTCTCCCACGTCGACCCGCTACCCCGCTCGCACTGACGCTGCTCGCAACCGCCAGGCGTGCTTCCACCAAGGCACGGCAGGACGGCCCGCCGCCCGCGCGCAACAGCTCGGGCGACAGCGGCGACGAGTACACCGACGAGTACAACCTTCGCGGCTATGGCAGCGGCGGCTCGCGCCGCAGCTATGCCAGCTCGAGCCGGGCATCGCTGTACGAGCAGCAATCTTACGTGCGTTCCCAGGGGGCTCTTGCCTGTCGAAGATTGTTCGCTGACGCTCGTACCGACAGGCGTCGGAGATCAAGCAGGAGGCCGAGCAGATCGGCGGATCTCCCGCCTCGAACGCGAGCGGACCGGACGGCGGCGCTGCTGGTCCTCCCGCGGGTCAGCCTGAGGTACGAAACCTTGCCGCAGTTCGACAGAGCTTCGCGAGTGCTGTGACTGACGTGCGGGACCCGCAGGCCCCCTGGCTCGACCACTATGGCCTATCGGTGCCGACGGGCTCGACATCTACGCAACTCGCACAGGGCGCTGCCATGCCCGACAACGGAACCAGGGCTTCGACTTCGTCCTTCCTCAGCTTCGAAGACTGATGCCCTTCCCACCTTCGACCTCTCCTCCGCTATCTTTTCCGCTCGATACCAGCCTGTTGGCCCCGGAACGACGAATTTTTGCGCCGCTCTCGATGGACCCTCTCCCTTTCTTTCCCGACTTGATGTATGTGCGCGCGCTCTGTATCGCCCCGTGTGCAAGTTGGTGCGGCCCTCGCAATGCAACGAACAGAGTGCAGAGGATTCGTCGGAGATTGCGAGCGGAGGTAGCCCGCCGGCCAAGACGGGGAGGGCCAGAGTCAGGAAGCGCGACGGTCGCGGCCCGCGTCGGCACCAATAATCGACGGGGCCACTTGCGCTCTCTCTTTCTTCTCCACCGCCTCCCGTTCCGAAAGATGCAGCGCGCTACCGTCTCTGCCCTCCGCCAGGCTGCCCGCCAGGCCACCCCCAAGGCTGCCCGCGCCTACTCGCTCGTCGCGGCTGCCCGCACCCTCCCCAAGGCGCCCAAGGTCCGTCTATCCCGCCCACCCGTCACGATCAGGCTGCTGCAGGCTGCCCCCGAATGCCTGTGCAAGGCGGATCTCGCTAACCTCGCTTCGCAACTCTCTCGCAGGCTACCCGCGGCGTCAAGACTCTCGACTTCGCCGGCACCAAGGAGACCGTCTACGAGCGTGCCGGTACGTCCTCGTCGAGCTACAACCCTCGAGCGCACGCATCGCTGCGCCCGATCACCCGCCCGGCGGGATGGCAGACGGGAGGAACGAGACGGCCGGTGGAGCGCAACTTTTTTCGCCGTCGCCCGGCTTCGTCACACTTTGCGTGATGCTGGCCCCGGATGCGCTGCTGCCGTGCGGGCGCATCTGGGCCGCACCTGGTGCGGCGGAACGGGCGAGGAGGCGGAGTTGCGGACGGAGGACTACGCGCCGAGGTTGCCCGCGGCTCACGATAGGGACCTCTGCGTCCCGTTCGGCGGATTTCCGCCTGAATCGTGCAGCTGGGCGATTTGGGGTTGCTGCAGCACGGGCGGAGCAAACGGCAACGTTGTTCGAGCGCAAAGGAGCCGGAACTGACCCGTCGATTCGTTTCCCACCTTGCCGCGGCACAGACTGGCCCCTCCCCAAGCTCCAGGAGTACTTCAAGAACGACACCCTCGCCCTCATCGGCTACGGCTCGCAGGGCCACGGCCAGGGCCTCAACGCCCGCGACAACGGCATCAACGTGATCGTCGGTGTCCGCGAGGGCGGCGAGTCGTGGAAGCAGGCCCAGGAGGATGGCTGGGTGCGTACTCGCTCTTTCGTACGAATCGTGTGAACCAGCCGCTGACCGTCTCGCGGGCTCGCAGGTTCCGGGCAAGAACCTCTTCCCGATCAACGAGGCCATCGAGAAGGGTACCATCATCATGAACCTCCTCTCTGATGCTGCCCAGTCTCAGACGTGGAAGGACATCAAGCCCCTCATCGTGCGACTTGCTTTCGATCGTCTCGCGGCGTCGGAAGAATCGAGCTGACCTTTGATTGTCCCGCTCTGCGCGACAGACCAAGGGCAAGACCCTCTACTTCTCGCACGGCTTCTCGCTCGTCTACGCCAAGGACACCGGCGTCGAGGCGCCCAAGGACGTCGACGTCATCCTCTGCGCGCCCAAGGGTTCGGGCCGCACCGTCCGCACCCTCTTTAAGGAGGGCCGCGGCATCAACGCCTCGATCGCCGTCTGGCAGGACGTGACCGGCAAGGCCATGGAGAAGGCCCGCGCCATCGCCGTCGCGGTCGGCACCGGCTACGCGTACGAGACCACGTTTGAGAAGGAGGTCTACTCGGACCTCTACGGCGAGCGCGGTGTCCTCATGGGCGGTATCCAGGGCATGTTCCTCGCCCAGTACAAGGTTCTCCGCGAGAACGGCCACACCCCGTCGGAGGCGTTCAACGAGACCGTCGAGGAGGCGACCCAGTCGCTCTTCCCGCTCATCGGCCAGTACGGCATGGAGTGAGTGCGGCTCTTTACCTGGGCCTGAGTGCGCGTACTGACTGTCGCGGTGTCTGCTCCTCCTTGCTCGGCTCCTCCTGTCGCCTGTCGTGTCCTTCGCCTCCTCGCCTCCCGTCTCTCCCCGCCTCCTCTGCTCCTCTTCTTCGCCCTCGCCACAGCTACATGTACAACGCCTGCTCGACCACCGCCCGCCGTGGTGCTCTCGACTGGGCCCCGATCTTCGAGGCCGCCAACAAGCCAGTCTTCGAGAAGCTCTACAAGTCGGTCCGCGACGGCTCCGAGACCCGCCGCTCGCTCGAGTTCAACGGCCGCCCTGACTACCGCGAGGCGTTCAAGAAGGAGACCGAGGAGATTGACAACCAGTGCGTCCCCTCTCGTTCCGCTCCACTTGCGCGAAGAAGCTCAGCACTGTGGCTGACGCCTCTTCGCGCCTTCTCTTTTTTTAAAAAACGCTCCCAGGGAAATTTGGCGGGCGGGCAAAGTGGTGCGAGGCCTCCGTCCGGACTACAAGGCGTAAATTCGGCCGAACTCATCGATCTGCGCATGCCCGTTGGCCTCCGCCATCTGTACTGTCCGTCTGTTACCTTCCCATGTCCCCTTGCAGTTCTTCCTCTCTCTCTCTCTCGTAGCTGGTCGACTACATCACGTTCCCAGCGTTGCAGTGCTAAAAGCTGCGGCAACTTGCGGTCGATGAGAGATAGGGAGAGGCTGAGGCTGCTGGCCGTCTCCCTTTGCCGCACCGCTCGGCAGGCTCCCGCATGCTTTGGCTTATGCTGCAGGCTGCTTGTGTCATGCGCGGCGTCAAGCTCGGCGAGACAGCGCAACAGGAAGCCCACACAAAGACGGCGTCGGAGCCACAAGTCGTTTCGAAAGCGGATGGGTCTGGCAACCTCCCTTTGCTCCTCCCTCTCCAGCAAGACTCAGCAAGGCAGAGAGCAGCCTACTCACCGCAGGATTCAGAGGATCTAGAGAAAGACAGTGACGAGAGAGCGTCATCATCTTGCCGCGCGGAAGCAGACTAAGAAGGTCCAGCCGCGATCGCTCACGGTTGCTCTGCGCGGGACACCAGGAGCATGCCTCGCCTCTGCAATACATCCTCAGTGCCTGTAGGTTGAAGGGCAGGATGAAGTGTACAGGCCACAACGGCGAATCAGCCTGGCAGCGCGGCAGCAACGAGAGTGAGTGAAGCAGGCGGGAAGTTGCCGCACTTCGCCCATCCAGCCAGTCCTACATCCCACTTGTGGCCCAGGGAGGCACATATCTGCCCAAGAATTACGACAAACTCGGGCATACTTTGGGTGCGCCTCAAGCAAAGATTTAAGCTGGATATATAAGTACAAGTTGGACACGCCCTCAAGCAAGTCTTCGTTAGTATAGTGGCTAGTATATTGCCTTGTCAAGTCGCATGCGACTCAACTCGGCAGAGACCCGGGTTCAATTCCCGGACGAAGAGAATCTTTTTGCTTTTGCGGTGGCTTTCGCTTTTTGCTGCTCTGCGCAATGCGGCCAGTATACAATTGCGCGCGACCTCTGTCAAAGCCCACTGCGCATCGACCCTGCTCAACTTGGACGGGAGTTGAAGTGCACAACTGACAAGGACGCGTGCGGGCAGGGGACCGAGAGCGTCCGCAAGTGAATGCACAGAACGCTACTGTGCAATATAGGCTCGCCGTTGGCTGCGATTGTTGTTGTTGTCGCGCGGGCGAGACACGCTCAGGACGCGTGCACGCTCCTCGCGCGGAGAAGGGCCGAACCCGCTCGCCTCGCCTCTCGCCAAGCTCGAGCGCGCCCAGCTGCACCGGCACAGCGTCGAGCAGACCGTGCACTTGCTCGTAGACCGACTCGCGACGCCCCAGAGCTTGTCGAACCAGCGCGCACGAGCGAGCACCTCGCACTCCATCCCGCGCTCGCTCTGCCGCCCCGCCTCGTCAACGCGTGCAATCGAGCTGCAGAGGTCTGAAGCCGACCAGGATAGATTAAAAGTACGTCCACGCCAAAGCGCAAGTCCGCTCGAGCCCGCTTCGTCTTGGTGCGCACCGAGCTAAACGCGCCTGGTCCATCTTCTCGCTGCGCAACTCCGCGTCTGTGCGCCCGTCTGCCCGTGCAAGCAGCTTGGAGCAGGTCTACAAGCGACACGGAAGACTCGACGCATGGCCGCACCTTCGCCGTCTGGGTCTGCTCCCGCACCTCCTCGCGCTCCTCCCGCACCGTCCCCGTCCACCAACGAGCCTGGGCGAGGCCTGCGCGCTCGCAAGCTGTCTCTTTCGACTCGCCACCTGCCTGCCGGGCTGTCCACGTCGTCGCAGCTCTCGCCGTCCTCGTCGACCAACCCGTCGTCCCCTTCGCTCGCCAACCCCGAAGTCGGCCTCGGCCTCATGCTCGACGAGATGACCGGCACTGCCAGCGCACGCTCGAGCATTGACAGCAGTCAATCGAATCTGGCTCGCTCGCGCGCCAGCAGCATCGGCACGGACCGCCGCAGCAACGAGACGGACGAGTTCTTCCTCGCCGCAACGACGGGCGACGCGTCGATGCGCCGCTCACTGTCACGAGGGTTGACGCCCAGCACTGTGACGGGTCCCTCGGGCACGACGGCCTCTCCGCTGCCGATCTACACAGGCTCGCCCTCGCCCGGAAACGCCTCGCCCTCGCCTACACCCGGTCGCGCACACTCGCCCTCGCACCAGGCGTACAACCTCGGTCCCGTAGCTTCCGGCTCGGGCGCAACCTCGATGCCCATGTCGCGCCCGCCGTCCTACGCATCCGTCATGGGCTCGGCGCAGGACATGGAGCGCTCGCGCTCGACCGGGTCCGAACACTCGCGCCACCAGTCGCTCACGTCGGCGTGCGCACCCGTCACGTCGTCGGTACTGAATACGCCCAAGAGTGACGTCGGCGCGTTCTCGCCGCAGCTAGGCGGCGGCGGCGGGACGGGCTCGGCGCGCAACAGCTGGCGGACGTACGACTGGGGCGCGGCCGCCTCCGAGAAGGGGTACAGCAGCGACGAGGACGTGCGCGAAGGCGCCAAGCGGCGACGAGACGAGCAGCCCGAAGGGCTCGTCGGCCGCGCATTCGGCCTTCCGACCACCATCCTCGCGTGGTTCCTCCGCCCACTGCAGGCGCCGACTCCGCCTACGAGCGGGCGCCTCTCGCCGCAGCTCAACGCATCGAGCAAGAACGCGGCAAACGGCGCCTCGACCGCGAAGCGTTACCCGCTCGTCGTCCGCCTCGTCCTCATCGCCTACCTCGTCTTTTCCTTCCTCTACCTCACGGTCTCGCTCTCGCAAGCCTACCTCTTCCCCACCTCTTCTTCGTCCTCGTCCGCGACGTCGGCCTCGCCCGAAGGGTGGCAGCTCGTTCGCGAGTATGCAGAAGGCGTGGGCGCAAAGGCGGGTCTTGGCTGGATGAGGGGCAATGCGGGCGCAGTGCCCGTTACGCCGGTCGAAGAAGAGGAAGGCGCGATGGACGAAGTGCCGGAGTGGGGGACGGTGCAGCGCATCGGCCACCCGGACAGTGCGTTCTTTCCTTAGCCCTTGTCTCGTTCTGCACTCACACTAGTCCTCGATCTGCAGAGCCTTCGTCGCTCCTCGCGATGCAGACGCCCGAAGGCAACCCGCTCACGCACTTTACGCATACTTACCGTTTCTCCAAGATGCACGACAAGGCGCACTGGGACCTGCATGACGAGATCGTCCCGTGCGTTCTCTTTCTCCTGAAGTCTCTCAAAATATCAACCTGACCCGCTCTCGCTTACAGCTTCGCCTTCCGCGCATCGTCGAAGCCGGAGAAGGACGACGTCACCGCCTGCATGTACACGAACGAGGCGTGGCTGCCGATGCTCTCGTCCTTTGTCCGGACCTGGCGCGGGCCCGTCTCGCTGGTCTTCGAGACCGCTCACTCGCGCCTCGACACGGCATCGCGCGCCTCGCTCGTGACCAAGATCGCCGAGCTGCGCGACTCGGACCCGCTCATCCGCCAATTCGTCGACTTCCACATCGTCGGCGCGCCGACGAGCGTGTCGGACCGCACGCTCGCCAAGACTCGTGAGCGCATGATTCGCAAGCCGTTCGCACGCAACTACCAGCTCAACCTCGCGCGGTTCTTCGCCCCGACCGAGGTCGTCTTTCTCGTTGGCGACGCGCGCATCACGCCCAGCGGCGGCCTGCGCCGCCGGCTGACGGAGCAGAAGATCCGCAAGCTCGTCCTCGAGCGCGGCGACGCCATCGTCGTCCCCTCGTTCGGCTTCGTGCGCGACCCGACCGGCTCGCCCACCGAGATCCCGACCCTCCCGCAGCTGCGCACCCAGCTCGGCATCGCCTCCGAGATGGACAGCAGCGACCCGTTCGCGGGCGTCGCGGCCGATGAGTTTGAGCCGCTCGCGGCCGAGCACCTGCGCGCCGTGCACGACAGCCTGCCGATCGCGCCCGAGGACTGGCCGACGCGCAAGCAGCAGCTCGTGCAGCTCGTCAACACGCGCGTGCCCTCGGTCGACTCGCCGACGTCGGCGCGCCTAGCGCTGTTCGACCGCCGGTGGGACCTCAACCACGGCCCGAGCAACTGGTACCTGTGGCGCAAGTCTGCGACCGACCCGCGCTTGCAGGAAGACCCGGCGCAGGGCGGCGGCCTCGGCCTCGGCGTCGCGGGCGCGACCGGCGGCGGCAAGGACGTGTACCGCGTCGTCGACTACGACCTGCACTACGCGCCGCTCGTCGCCGTGAGCAAGAAGGGGCAGCCGTGGTGCACCGAGCGCTTTGACGACGTGCGCGCGAGCTGCGTCTACCAGATGTACCTCTCTGGCGCCGAAATGTGGGTCCTCCCCGACGAATGGACCTACACCGTCGAGGTGCTCGAGAAGCGCTCCAAGGCCGACAAGGAGGACCCCGGTGACAAGCTCAAAGTGCGCAGCCTCTCTCGCGTCTCGTCGAGGCTTGTACTGATTGTATCCTCACGTGTGCAGAACTCGATCTCGGCGCGCTTGTACGGCAAGTTCCACCAGGAGGCGTGCATGCACTACGGCCGCGAGTTCCTCTCCGTATCTATGTGGGACTCGGACAAGGCGCAGCATCTCCGCGAGACGTGCGCAAGGGTGCGTTTGAGTCCATGCTCTGCCACACTTTGCGCAGAAAGCTTACGCGAGTCCGTCTCACTCCCGCAGACCCTGAGCAGCTGGGGCATGGGCGCTGCATGATCGTCCGTCCGCCCTTGCCTCTGCCTCCATGTCGTCCCGCACCTTCGCACCTTCCCCGTCGTTTCTCAGCAACTCGCTCGCATGACCGTCGCCATCGTTCCGCCTCCCACCTAGATGTGCCATCCCTTCGACTTTCCCTCATCGCAAAACCACCCCCTTTGTTCACACTAGATACCCAGATACCCCCTCGTTCGCGGAATCCTTCCGCTACGCATGACTCCCACCACGTTGCCCTGCCCTGTCTATCTCCCTTTGCTCTCTATGCACCCAAACCGCCTCGATGGACGTTCTTCCCTCTCTCCTCTTTCCTTCCTTCCGTCGTTCTCCGCAATCTTGCTTTACGTCGCGCATTTGCCCACCTCTCCCGCTGTGCAGGAGTCAAGCTCTGAAACTCTCGCAATGCATCGCCGCGTCCCTAGATGACCGTCTCTATCTTGTTCCGTCTACTGCCCACTCACAGGTAGTCCTCCCATGGTCCGCCCTTGCCCTCGCCACTCCGCTTGATGCCATACCTCTCCTCCACCACACGCTCGAGCGCCCGCCGCCGCGGGTCGCCGCCTCCGAACTGGCGCCCCAGTCCGCGCAGCCGCGAGCGGTAGTCGTCCCCGTTGACGTATGCGCCACACAGGCGACGCGAGCCGGAGAAGGCCGACCGCCCGTGCAGGACGCGCAGGTTGTCGAAGACTGTCAAGGTGCGCGTCAAGGATTGTCGCGCAAGACAGAGAGAGCGGAACCGAGGCTCAATGACGCACTGACTGCCGTGCCCATCTCCATCTTGGTCCAGAGTTGCGCCTCTTCACTGCGCAAGATCCCCTCCCACACCCTCAGCGCCTCGTACCAGTCGTCCATCCTTGCGCCCTCGAATGCCTCGCCGCCGACGACGCCGCGATCGTCGCCGTTCCAGCGCACCATGACGAGCGCGCCGTCCTCGTCGTGGTTGAAGACGGGGAAGCGGCGCAGGGGGCGGAGGTGAACGCCAGACGGGAGGGACGCCGAACCCGACCCGGAGGCGTGCGACGGGATCGGCAGCGAGGAGAGGAGGTCGTAGTGCTCCGGGTTCGACGAGCGCAAGACTGAAGCGGCGCGGAAACCGTCGACGAGGAGGTTGTGCCCGCCGGTATGCGATGCGGACGGCGAGAGGAGGTGGAAGAGCTGAAGACCGCAGGGCTGCGAAAGACGAGTTTATCAGTTGCGTTGTTTTCATACGCGCAAAGAGGGACACACATCGGTGAAGTATGTCGTGTCAGTATGAGCCTCGAGCCGGACATCTGAATAGGCGAGGTCGCCGTGCTCCAGGTTGGCCGTAAAGTCCCAGAAGCCGCCATAGTGCGTCTCGCGAATAAAGGCGATACGCCGGATGAGCGCTTCGGTGGCTTCCGGCGTGCCCGGGATTCCAGAACAGAGCGAGAAACCAAACATGTCCTGCGGAAGGGCTTTGTCAGAGGGCGATCGGAGGAAGCAAGAAATCGAGCGCACTATCCGCTTCAGCCATTCGTAGACTCCCTTCTCTGAGGACATGACCTCGTCATACGTGACTGTTGGCAGATTTTTCGCAATGTCGCTCGTCCACAGGACCTTGCTGAAAGGCAGGGAGCAAGGACGTCAGGTCTCGCGTCGAGGTAAAGGCGGCGGAACAACGCACGAGTCGCCGGCCTTGGGCAGATCGTTCTGTCGCACCAGCGGCGGGTTGTACGCGTGCTCGGCGAGAAAGAGCCAGGGAAAGAAAGACTCGTAGGAAGACTCGAAGGCGGATTCTGGCCCTGCGCGAGTTTCAGGATCAGCAGGAGCGCGCCGCGGCTTGAAGAACTCGGCGGACAGGTCACGGTAAGCCCCGCTTCGTCAGAGCACACGCTGGCTGGCCGGTAAGAGGCGAGGATCTGCAAGATTGGTGGGTCAGCCTCTCGAGAAGGTGCAGGCAGCGCGGTGGAGACGGACTTTCGAGGTGTCGATCAGTCGCTGGCGGGTTGCCGGGTGGTAGGACCGCTCTGCTCGGCAGTGGTCACGCAGCCAAGTGTACGAGCTGTCTCACGGCGAACGTGCAAGGTCAGCGCGAATGGAGGCCGGAAGCCGGACGAGGTAGGAGTGGGCGCACAAGGTCGTCCTGGTCCCGTTCGGCAGCTGCACGACCACGCCATTGTCGCTCAGTGCCCCCTCGGCGACCGTCGCGCCCTTGCGCTGCGAGACCGGCGAGTCGAGACGACCAAGTGGGGTTGCCGAGAAGAGGCGAACAGGACGAGCAAGAGCACGGGGAGCAGCGCGATATAGCGCGCTGGCACCAGAGAACGCTCTCAAGCTCTGCCGCAGAGCTGCTCGAGCCGCCGTGCGAGCGAGCATTGTGGTCTTGGCGGAACCAGCGACAGCGTCGACGAGGAGCAGGTTGCCTCCCTTTTCACAGTGCCGATCTCTCTTCGTTGCACCATACAGGCTGTTCGGAGGTGCGTTGCACGTATAAGAAGCCGCCATTCCAGACGGAATTAACAAAAGTCGCGAAGCAGATATCGGCGAAGCACTCTCGATACACCGTACGCATGTACAGCACCGACTGGTGCAACGGGGAATGCATGCTACAGAGAAGACGAGCCTGAGCGAGCGAGCCAAGCCGCCTCAGGTTTACAGTTTCGCAGAGGGTTTTAAGCCTTCTCGACGGCGAGCGACCCATCCTCGAGGCGCGGCTTGAGCACCGCGCCTTCGCCCTCGGCGACGACGGGCGCATCGGGCGCAACATGGTTGTCGTGCTTGGCGATGGCGGCGTACGACCCGCCGGCATCGTTGGCCGGCCCCGACGCGGGCGCCGGCGCACCGTTCGTGCCGTTGACGCTCGACGTCTTCTTCGGCTTGGCCGAGCCGAGAGTCGGAAGGGACGACTCCTGCTGCTTTGGCGACGCCTTCTTCTTCTTGCTTTCCTTCTTGGGCGCCGCCGCAGCCGCCGAACCGGACGCCGCTGCGTCGGACGGTGGCTGAGGCTTGGGCTGACGGTGCTCGTGCGCATGCTGCAGCGCCTGCGCGGCCTTCTCGCGCTCGATGACGGCACCCTCACCCTCAGCGACGACCGGCGCATCCGGAGCGATGTGGTCCTCGTGCGCCGCGACCTGGGCAAACGTCCCGCCGCGCGTCGTCGGCGCCTCTTCGTACGCCTTCTTCGCCCGCGCTGCCTCCGCCTTTTGCTCGTCGACGTGCTTGATGCGCGCTTGCTCGCCCTCGGCAACGATTGGCGCGCGCGACGAGATGTGCTCGTCGTGCGAAGCGACGGTCGCGTACGAGGATTCGCCCGGGACTGACGGCGTCTTGGGCGCGGTTGCGCGAGCGCGGATCTCCGGAGTGCCCTGTTTCACGGCGGAAGACTTGGCGGAAGTGACGCAAGCGCCCGAGGTGGAAGACGAGGCGACGTCCTTGAGCAGGTCGACGACGGCATTCCGGCCGTAGTAGAAGTCGGCTTCCGGTCCCTTGGCGTTCGTGCGCCACGAGAACGGGATGGACTAACGGGGACACACACATTCAGTTGCGCTGCTCCGATGGCGAGAAGAGGCGAACTCACCCAGTCGTGGAAGAGCCAGTCGTGAATGCCGAGACTCTTGACCAGCTTCTTCGGCTCGACGCCGGACTGGGCAGGTCGACGAGTCAATGGAGATCTAGCGTGCTGCCGAGCATCAGGATACGCACCCGCTCAAGCATGTTGAAGAGTGACTGGCAGTCGTCGGCGAGGATCTCCTTGCCGCCTGTAGGTCTGTCCCTTCAGCTTCGTGCTCTGACACGCATATGAAAGCGGGAAACGACGCACCCCACGAGACAAGCGTCCTTCCGCCGCCAGGCATGGCCTCCTTCCACCAGTCCTTGTCGGCGCAAACAGCCGGGTTGACGTACGGGCTCTTGAACTTCTTGATCCCGTGGATGTGGCTCCAGCCATACACGCCGGGGAGCCTCTCAGCCGGGTGCGGGAGGTCCTTCTGCGGCGAGATAAAAAGGTACAGCGGGTTGAGGCTCGGCTGGCGGAACCGGTGCGAGGCGGGGAGCTGGTCCAGTGCGCCGATGTAGCTGAAGGCGGCGCGGGTCGCAACTGTCGAGTCGAGGACGTCAAAGGTCGAATTGGTCTCGAGCGATTGCGACTTGGAGCAGAGGTTGTGGTACGGCGAGACGAGGAGAACGCCCTGCAAGTAGAGCCAGTCAGTCTCGCTTCGGGGCCAAATGTGCGGAAGCAGCGCACGCCAGGACGCTTGGGCGTCTCGCCGAGCTCCGAAGGCACCTGGATCTCCTTGGCGGGCCTGGCGAGGTGGAGGAGGAACCCCTCGACGATGTTGCCGCCGGCCGAATCGCCGCCGAGGACGATCTTGTCCTCGGGGATGCCGAGCGTGTTAACGAGGTAGTGGTAGCCGGCGAGAGTTTCGTTGAGTTGCGTCGGATAGGCAAACTCGGGGGCGAGGCCTGTTCAAGTGGGAGTCAGCGAAATGCAATCATCGCTCGATGCGAACGAGACGCACGGTAGTGAAGCGAGAAGACCGAGGCGTTGAGGCCATGCTTCTTCTTGAGCTCCTGAATGACCGAGAGGAAGAATTCGTGGCAATTGGCGCCCGAATCGAAGCTGTTTGACAGGAGGTGAGCCGAAAAGCGCCGCAAGAGGGAAGAGCGAGCAACGTACAGGAAGCCGCCTCCGTGCACAAAATACAGGACGACGTCGTCCTTGGCCCTGTCCGTCTTGGGCGGCGCGATCCACCAGCCCTCGGTAGCATTGGCCTTGACCTTGGTAGCCCACCCGCGGCCAGCCTTGACAAAGGCGGGTCCGGTGTGCGTCAACGTGTACGACGTGTTGGACCCCATGACGATGCGCGTCACGGCAGGGACAGTACCGCACGCGTAGACCTGGCCAAGGCGCACGACGAAGTGGGCGACGAGCGGGCGGCCGATGGCGACCACGGGAGAGAACCAGCGGCAGACGACATACTCGAGGAAGAGGCGGGCCGGGATGACGAAGACTGTGCATGCGTAGGTCAGTGCGGCATCTCCCACCCATGGGAAGGCTACGCACAGAGCTGCGGGAGGAGGAAGCAGAAGACAAAGTGGAGCACGAGGAAGAGCGAGAGGCGCTGGTCGGGCGCAGCACGGTTGACCGACAGGCGCACAGTGCCGCTCTTGGGCACCATCCTGCAGCACAAGTTGTACAAGGGAGCAGGACGGAAAGAGCGAAGCGAGCGCGAGGCTCGACCGCTTCGGTCCGCCAGCGTCATCGCGCAGACTCGCACGTGAAAACGAGGCGCCGCGCCAAGTTAGCTTATGTGTATTGCAAAAGTCAACCTCACCACAAGCAAGTCTTCGTTAGTATAGTGGCTAGTATATTGCCTTGTCAAGTCGCATGCGACCCAACTCGGCAGAGACCCGGGTTCAATTCCCGGACGAAGAGTTTCTTTTGCCGACCCCTTCGCGATACACTGCTTTGCCCTACTCTTTTGCTCTGGATTCCTGCGCAGTCCGTCGCTCCGTCTCTGGGTGTTCCGGGACGCTCTGAAGGGGCGACTGGGGAGGATGTACAGGCCCAACATGCTTGCAACGCGCAGCTCAGCCCGTGTACAAGAACCACCTGCTCCTGCAGTCGACCGCCGCGCGCCGCACATCCCTGCGCGCATCGTCGACCGCGCGGCCGAGCTCACGCAGCACAGTCGCCTTCTGCGAGTGCAGCGTCAAGTAAGGGATGTGTGCAGGGAGGGTCGCCAGGAACGAGAGCGAGGCGAGGCGGAGTTGCTGTGCAGACAAGTGGGTATCAGCTTGTGGGGTCGCGCGCGTGGGCGAGACGAAGAAGCAGCCGAAGAGCCGCAACGTACCACGGCTGCCTTGCCTGCGCCCTGGCTCGTCTCGCCCGTTAGCCCACGCAACACCTTGGTCGCGATCCCGCTGATCGAGTGCTCCATCTCGCTCGGGACCTCCTTGACGAGCGTCGCGAGCGACTCGAGGACATTTGCACGCAGGAGCGGGTCGGGGAGGTCGAGCGACGTGATAAGAAGGGGGAGGAGCTGCACGTGGTGCCACAATTCGCGGAGCGATCAGTCCGGCATTCCAACAGGGAACGCTCGCGTGTGCAGCGACGCACCTTGGGTAGCTCGGTCAGCGTGAGCTGTTTCGGGATGTGCTGCAAGACCGAAGAGAGCGCGACGAGGTAGACGGCCTGGCTGTCTCCGCTCGACTCTTTGTACAGCCCGACAAGCTTAGGCAGAAGGAACGTGAAGAAGCGCTGCTTGTACAGTAGCTGTGCAGAGGGACGAAAACGGTCAGGCCATCAGGTTTCGGTCAAAAAGCAGCCACGACTGAAGTCGCTCGACGCACCCGAATCACCGCAAAGTTCTCCTTCGACAGCACCCTGTCGGCTTCTTCGGCGATGACGCCGAGCATGAGCGCTGCTGGGCGGCCAAGGACCGCGTCGTGGAAGAGGTCTAGCATGCGCTCGACCATGGTGTAGCCGCGCTGGTCGGATCGAACGATCAAGCCCTTCGCGGCCTGCACTCGCAGAGAGTCAGTCAGTTAGGAGGCGGCGTGCGATAGCAAGGACAGGACGCACCCAGGCCCAGGCACGCAAGGCAGCTCGCCGCTGTGACGGAGGCTGAGCAGATGCGAGGACGTTGTCGGCAAAGTAGGCGGGCAAGTCCTGCTCGACGAACTTGCCGAGGTCTGTGAAAATGCAGACGGTCAGTGCTCGGTTGCTAGCTCAGGCTGACCCGGATTCACCCTGCGCGCGTTTGTTGACGGAGCTGCCGAGCAGCTGGACAATGGCGGCGAGCTGGATCTCGGACCTAGCACTCAGTGACTGTGCGAGCAGGGAGCGAAGGAACGTGGCGAGGTCGGCTGCGGGAGTTGAGACGGCAGGGCGGAGGGCGAGAAGCGAGGCGGAGAACAGCGAGACGAGGTTCTGCTGCGAGACGGGAGCGGAAGGCTGTGCCGCGGCAGCTCGTGAGCTTTAAGGTACGGCATACATTGTCGAAGAAGAGCAGACCCACCGATAAGGGCTGGAAAGGCGTTTGCCCTGCCTCCTTCGCCGCCGCCGGACCGAGCAGAGCCTCCAGCTTGCCATGGTGGAAAGCCTCGTTGGCAGCCTGCGCAAAGGCCGATTGACGCCTGGAAACGTCGTTCAGTATGAGCGAGGTCCCTCAAAGAGCCTGGCAGGATGAATGATACGCACTCGACCTCGACACGCTGCAGCACGAGATTGACCACCCTTCCTGCGTCGACGAGCAGCCGCGGGTCCTTCGCAACACAGCGCTCGCCCTCCGCCTCCGCTGCCACCGTCGGCAGGACAAACATGCTCCACAAGCCGGGCACGAACCGCTCGACGTACTTCCCAACGTCGTCGTGCCCCTTGCGGATCTTCTCCGCCAGCACCGCCCGCAGCGTCGCGAGGAGATGGTGCGCGTAGAGCGTCGCGCTCGCATACTCGGCGTCGCTCGCCGGCGCGCTCGCGAGTGCCGCTTCGAGGCGGGCGGAGAGGCGGACGGAGAGGATCTCGAAGAGCGAAGGGTGCAGGCACAGCGCGGCGAGCGCTTCGAGCGCGTGGCGGTACGGCTCGCCGGCCGCGGGGTCGTGCGGGTCAGGGAAGGGAGTCGAGGGGAAGGCGGCGAAGAGGAGCGGGAGCGTGAGCGACTCGAGCTGCGAGGGGAAGAGGCGCGCGACGAGCACGAGCGCATCGAGCGCGGCGTCGTAGTACTCGTCGCCGTCGGGCTGGACGAGGACGTCGTTCAGGGACGAAACGCAGAAGTCGAGCTCGGAGCGGGAGAGGAAGGTTGGGATCTGGATGAGGGCGGAGAGGCCGGTAAGGGCTGGGAGGCGGCACGTCAAGGCGCGCGAGGACGAGGTGAAGATGGAGAGGAGGTCGTCGCGGAACGGTTCGAGTGGGCTCTCGCCGTCAGCGTGTGAGAGGGATGGTGGCGGGAAGATGATGGCAGAAGCGGAGGCGGTGGAGTCGGGATCTGGCGGAGAGAGCGACGAGAGGAGGGTGGCGAGGTGAGTGAGGACGGAGGGCCGGAGTGCGATCTGGTCTTGGTCCTTGAACAATTCGAGAAGCGGCGGGATTGCCGTGGCGATCACATAACGTGCGAGGCGGTCTAGAAGTCCCAATTGTCAGCGAGACAGACCGACCGAGCGTCACAGGGAGAGAGCACGCACTCGATGAGGCAATGAGTGCAGTCAAGATCCGCACCGCCGGCTTCGCGTTGTTCTTGTCCGGCTCGGCCATCTCGTCGAGCGAGTTTTGCACCACCTGGACTGCGACGCCTTCGATCTGCTCGTCCTGTCGTGCGGGCACCATCTCCGAGTCCTCGGTCTCGGGCGGCGCGTGCACCGACTCGTCCACGGTTGCGGGTGCAGAAGAGGCGTCCTCGTCCGGGTAGAGCGTCGAGAAGAGCGAGCGCATCGTCGTGAGCGCCAAATCCTGCATGTCGGTGTCGCTAGCATGGAAGACCTGGACAAGGCAGACGTGAGCGAGTGACAGACGTGCACGAGGCTTGGGCGCGCGCCGCACCTCGATGATGAGTGCCTCGGAGAACCGGCCCGCCCATTCGCCCGACGCTGCCGCCCCGTAGATCGGGAAGCACGCAGCGAGCGCCTGCATTGTTTGCCGCTGCGAACAAACGATATTTCATTAGCTGTCAAGCGGGTCGGGCGGACAAGAGAGAGCGAGACGAACCTTGGCCTTCTCAGACGCGGCTTGCATCTTGTCGAAGAAGAGCGGGAGAGCGAGGCGGCCAAATAGCGGGGTGGCAGACAAGCAGGCACTGTGCTTATAGCATCAGCATGTGCTTGCTCATGTCGAACGAGCGGGACTGACCGCAACGCGACAATCAGGTCGTCGCTCGAAATACCGTACGGGTCATCGGGCGGCGGCGTGAACGTGATGGGGAAGTAGCAAAAGGTGATGTCGAAGAGGTCCTGTATGGATGACGAACGGTCACAGTCAGCAAAATAGCTTCCGCATGGCGCAGGAAGATGGACGGCTCACCTCGACATTCTTGGCGATGTCGAATTCGAGCAAGATGACGCGGACGATGCTGAAGCTGATCATGAGATTTCTGGGGTCCTTCTCGCCCTCGACCAATGCGCAGTACCCGCTCACGAACTCTGCGCCGAGGCGCTGCAGAGCGGGGCGGCAGCGGGTCATGAGGAGGTCGAGAAGGGTGTAGACCGAATGGCGGATCGCTTGCGGGTGTGCTTTGAGCGAGACGGAGGAGAAGATGCTGTAGAGGGACGAAACGTCAGCTAAACCGCACCACAGGTATTCACGCAAGAAAGACGGCGCTGACCCTCGCGCGACCTCCATCCCCTCTCCCGTCCCAAACGCTGTCGATGCGGTCAGCTCGCCCAGTGCCGTCGCGCACTGCACGAGCGACGCCTTCTCGGACAGCTTGTCGACGAAGAAGGTCGTGAGCGTCTTTGCTGCACAGTGCGATAGGGAATCTCCGGTCAGCGAGATGTCAAACGAGGCAAGCGCGGAATTAGCGAACTGAGCTGTCGGTCGAGTGTGCTCTTGTCGAGATGCACAAGTACAGCCGAAAGCAGCCCAACCCCTGCATGGCTCGGCGCGCGTCAGCTCGTGAGCAGCTCGAGAGTCGAGCGAGAGTCGAGGCGCACCTCGCGCCCGCTTTCCATCGTTCTCGCTGGTGAGGGTCTCGCCCAGCTCTTTGACAACCTGGATGAGCTTGGCCTGCCCAGCTTCGATCTCTGCGGGTGTGCGTGGGTGAGAACGGTCATCATCGCGACAAGGTAGCGATGAGGCGCACGCTCGGCGATTTGCCGCGGGACGGGCGACTCGGGCACGGCCTGGTCCTCGAGGAACGTGTACGAGCGCACGAGCGCGCTCAGGTCGGGCGCGTCGGCCATTGGCGGCGTGGTGTCGACGACGACAACCTCGGCTCGCTCTCTTTCCCCTTGACCGCATCCTGCCCGTCGTCAAAGCGCTCACTTGCTTCCGTGCACGGATCTGTATTCTACCTCAGAAGCGGCCGTCGCAAGCTCCTCGCGCCGCAGCGCTCTCACACGCTTCTGTCGTGGCCCGACACTTCACCCTGGACCGTACGCGCGAAGCTCGCAGAACGACTGAAGCTGCTTGGAGCTATGCTCGCCAAATCTCTTGCTCTTGTGTCGCGTGCAGCGGAGGCTCAACAACTGCAGCGTGGACCTGCTGCGTTGACACTCGTTTCCTTTCGTGCCGGACGTGAAAGACTGCACTGCTGCACTCTGCTCACACCCGCTCTTTCAGGACCGAGTGTGCCGTGCTGAAGCGAGAACCTATGACTTTCCCGACCAGTCGCCAGTCAGCTCGCACGCTGCGACCGCTGCCCTGTACCCAAGGAATATGTACGCGCGACAATTACGCACTTGCTTGGCTGCATTCCTCCGCTTGTCGCTCACAGGAGACTACCCTTTTCCCAGCCTGCATCGTCGTCTGAATCCCTTATGGCCCGGCGATGCTAGCCTTGCCTACTCTTACTACCTCGCCCGGACCTCCGTCTCTGTGCCTACAGCTGTACAGCCCGTTCAATGAGCAACAGGGCGCCTCTCACGCGTCGACAACGGTAACGGCTCCGTCCTGCGACCGCCCTGGAAGGTCCTGAAAGCCGGCAAAAAGCGACTGGCGATTCAGTCGAGAGCGGAGTTGCTAAACCAGGGACCGCACCGGACCTTGACGAATGCAGCGCGTGTCTAGCCGGGATACGGTCTGCACGAGCTCCGTGTCGTCCCCGAAATCTGCAATACCGCCAGCACCGCGTCCATCGAAGACCATGGACGTAGCGCATGGAAATCCTCCCTGGCAAGTCCCGCTCCGGTATCCTCGAACAGCCGCTCGTGAGGAGGCAGACCAGTAGCGATAGCCGACAGAGGCAGTCAAGCAACTTGCGAGATGTTGGACTCGGCCAGCACCCGACGAAGAGGGCGCCGCAACGAGCAGAAGGCGCAGCATGAGGTATCACGGTGCGGCAGGCGCTGACGCAGAGTGTCTCGGTGCACTAGCACTTACCAAGCAGTCGACAGGGCCGCAAGTGGGATGCGGAAGGGAGGCAACCTCCGCAGACGCCTCCCGGCGCGACGACGAGCGAGAGCCACGGTCTTCTCCGCCCCGCTCTCCAGCCTGGTCCAGCCTGCCAAGATGAGCCGCAACACTGCCAACACTGCGCTCAAGCGCCTCATGACCGAGGTGCGCCCCTCGCTCTCCCGCTCGCCCTCCCGCCCTCCTCGTTCAACCTCGCCCGGCCACGTCGCTCACCCGCCACGCCCCGCAGTACAAGCAGCTCAGCGAGGCAGAGAACGATGAATCGATGTTCACCGCCGGTGCGCCTCCCCGGCTCGCGCTTCCTGCTGTCGTCGGCAAGCTGACCCCGACTCCGCATGCAGGCCCTGTCAGCGAGGACGACTTCTTCACCTGGTCCTGCCTGATCTCCGGCCCTGGTTCGTACATTTCCAGGCTCTGCAGCGCGCGTACCTGGCTGATCAGCTTCGGGGCTGCCGCGCAGAGGACACCCCGTTCGAGGGCGGAGTGTTCCAGGCGGAGCTCAAGTTCCCGCGCGACTACCCGCTCAGCCCGCCAAAGGTGCGCTCTGAGTCTACGTCTGAGATGTTCAGCTGCAGCGGAGCTGATTTCGGGCGGCTGGACGCGACAGATGCGATTCGACCCGCCGCTCTTTCACCCGAACAGTCCGTTTTGTCTCATCCTCTTTGCCCGAGGCTTCAACGCTGACCTCTGAACAACTCTACAGTCTACGCCTCGGGTGACGTCTGCATCTCGATCCTGCACGCGCCGGGCGACGACCCCAACGCGTACGAGAGCGCGAGCGAGCGCTGGAGCCCGGTGCAGAGCGTAGAGAAGATCCTGCTCTCGGTCATCAGCATGCTTGCCGGTGCGTCCTCACTTCCGAGACAGCGGGCGGGATATCCGGCGGAAGGGTCGTCGCTCACTCCTGCTGCCCTCTTGTCGTTGCCGACCGCAGAACCCAATCTCGAGTCGGGCGCCAACATCGATGCTTGCGTGCGTGACTCTGCCTGAACCCTCTCGCTAAACTGCTTCATCGAGGCAGTTCTGCGCAAAACTGTCAGGCCGACGCTTGTCTCCTGTGGACTGACCCTCGTTCTCGCTGCGCAGAAAATGTACCGCGACCACCGGGAAGAGTACGACGAGTCGATCCGCGCGCACGTCCGCCAGCAGCTCGACCTCTGAGAGATCAGACGGTCTTGAGCGCTCTTTCACCTGGACGATGCCGCGCGCATTTCTTGCAGGAGACGGGCAGGAGGAGGGGGTGAGAGAGGAGCCGGAGATGTACGGACCGTGTAACGACTATGCATTCGTTTCCACTACCTCCATGATGATCAAGTGGAGCCCCTTGAGGCGTAACGAGCTTGACAAGGAGACGACTTGGCGAGTCGAGTCCGGTGGCCTTCGGTTCGCCGTGCTTGTCGCTTTGCCACCGCGCTTCCGCGACTCGCCTCGTTCCTTGCAAGCCAGCGCGCGTCTCACTGGTGAGTGTACACGTCCTGCAGCCTGTACAGCGCTCTGCACGGCCCTCAAGCGGTGCGATCGCGCTCCTGAGCGTTTGCATCGCCTCGTTGCTCCGGTTGTCTTCGCCTGCTCATCGCGACGGCGCGTCCCTTGCAGCTCGCCAGCTCGAGCCCTCGCATTCCAGCGCACCAGGCACCCTCCCGCGCCACTTGAACGCGTCGTCGCGCTTCTCTCGCACTCGCCGCACGTTCTCCCGGCTCATCGCGCTCATCGACGCTCGCCCCGGCCCGCACCCGCACAGAGCGCCTTACAGCGCCGCTCTTCCACGCCAATCTAGAGCCAGCACCCGGTTCCCGCCCCTCGCAGGACTCGGCCGCGCGCTCGCCCTCGTCTCGTCTCGTCTCGTCCGCTCCGCCTCTCCGCCCCTCGCACCCGGGGCGCAGCTGCGAGCGACCAGACGACGAGCGCACCCCTCCGCCAGCTCATGAACATCGACCTGCATGCCCTCTATGCCTCGAGGGCCATCGCCAAAGCGCGCAGCTTCATCCACCGCGGCCTGCATGGAGCAGGTGGTGGTAGTGGAGGCGGAGGAGACGGCGGAGGCGGTGGCGCGAGTGGGCTGAGCAAGTCGCCTGGACAGACCGGGGGCGGCTGGGGCGGCGGGAATGTTGACCGCCAGGCCGTCGTCGGCGAGGTCAACCGCCGCAACCACGTGGGGCTCACGGTCCTGCACCTCGCCGTCGTTGAGAGCGACGCCTGGGCGCTCGACTGGGTAGAGCTCCTGCTCGGCGTGCCGCAGCTGCAAGTCAATCTGCAGGACGGCGAGAGCGGGTGGAGCGCCCTCCATCGAGCGCTCTATGCAGGCGTGCGCTGCTTCATTCTCCCCTCCGTCCTGCCGCGGTACTCACGCTTTGACCTGCAGAACATCGCCGCCGCACGCCTGCTGCTCGCACGCGATGACATCGACCTCCGCCTGAAAGACCGCGAAGGCCTGACGCCCTTCGACGTCTACAACTCGACTGTCGACGGCACGAACCCGTCCTCGGACCCGCTCGCGGCGAACCCGCTCAACCCGGGTCGCATGGAGCTCTTCAGCTGGGGCTCGAACCGAAACTTTGTCCTGGGCTTTGCGAGCGACAGCGAGCGCACCAACCCGGAGCGCGTTGCGCTTCGCCGCGAGGAGGGCGGAACCGGGCTGGCCGAGCACGAGCCGCTCAGGGTCAAGGATGTCAGCATGGCGAGGCTACACACGGCTATCGTCACGGACGAGAGGAGGAATAACATCCGGTTGTGCGGGTACGGGACGGGCGGCCGGTGTGTTCGAGTTTCCGCTTTCTTCGCCTGCAGCCGAGCTCATCAGATCCTGGCGCAGCCTCGGCCCGACGACGCAGACGCAGTTCACCTTCACGCCTCTGCGCGACTTTCCGCAGCAGGTCTCGTCCGTGGTCCTCTCGCCCGACCACACCGTCGTCGTCACGACTGGCGGCGATGTCTACACTTTCGGCCTCAATCGCTTCAGCCAGCTCGGCTACCCGCTCGACGCGCCTACGCCTTCACCGTTCGCCAAGGCTGGCTCGCAGCAGGAGGACCCGATTCAGTCGACTCCGCGGCGGGTCGTCGCCGCGCTCAAGAAGGAGGTCGTCCTCGGCGCAGCGGCGTCGCGCACGCACACGGCCGTCTTCACTGCCGACTCGCTCTACACCTGGGGCACGAACCGCGGGCAGCTGGGCTACCCGATCGCAGGCAACGCGGTCCAGGTCCTCCCGCGCAAGGTGACGCTCGGCATTACGCAGCCCGTGATCCAGCTCACCGCGACCGAGAACGCCACGGCGTGCCTGCTCGAGTCGCGCGAAGTCGTCGTCCTGTATCACGAGGCGTACATCAAGGTCGCATTCCCGCTCGAGCCGTTCCCGCGGCACATGATGGCGTTCCGCCCGGCGCAGGCCGACTCGAAGCCCTCGATTCGCAAGATCGCCTCGTGCGGCAACACGTTCGCCGCGCTGTCGAGTCTCGGCGACGTCTTTACCTTTACGCTCGACTCGGGCAGCGCGACGAGTGCGCCGTCGAACCCGCTCTCGTCCTCGATGGCCGCCTTTTCCGGCCTCTCGAGTGGAGGAGGCGGGAGCGATGGGACGGCATCGCCTGGCCGCGGATCCCGCCTCGCCGTCAAGCCGCAGCGGATCTGGACGCTCCGCCGCAAGTTCACCGCCGTTACCGACGTTGGCGTCGGCCTCGACGGGAGCATCATCATCTGCACCGTGTCGGGGCATGTCTTCATCCGCTCGCGCAAGTTCGAAGGCTCGTCCTCGAGTAAGGGGAGCGGGCTCGGCCTGTCTACGCCGTCGTCGTCGAGCGGCGGCAGCGGCGGCTGGAAGTTCGCGCGCGTGCCGTACCTCCAGCGCGTGATCAAGGTCGCGGCCAACTCGACGGGCGGATTCGCTGCCCTGCGCGCCGACGTCCCGCTCCGGTTCATCGACATCGAGGGCCCGACGCTCGCGCGCGACCTGCTCGCCCTCCTTCCGCACTGGCAGCGCGTCGGTCCCGTCGAGGCGGCGCTGCCGACCAAGCCGAAGCGCACGCCTGACGCGGTGGGTGGCGAGGATGAGTCGGACGACGAGGACGACAAGGATGCCGTCATCGAGCGCGACATCGAGGTGGCCAAGCGGCTGATGGAGGTCATTCGTCGGTGGGACCTGACGTGGGAGGTCGCCCAGAACGGCACCGACGCCGTCGTCAACGCTGGACCACGCTCGATCCCCGTGCACAAGACCGTCCTCGCCGCGCGCAGCCCCGTTTTCGCGCAGCACTTCGCGACGCACCGCCAGATCGACCTCGACTGTTCGCCGCTCGCCGCCTTCCTCCTCGTGCACTACCTCTACTCGGACGACTTTCCCGCCGTCTGGGATACACGCGTCGGTCTGCCCCTGCGCGCGGCGCTCCCGAAGGACGAGCGCAATGCGCTCGAGGTCGGCGTCGTCAAGGTCGAGCTGCGCCAGCTCGCGCAAGCGCTCGACCTCCCCGCACTCGTGCAGGCGCTCGAGCGTCAGGTGAAGACGCCGCCGACACCGACTCTCGGCGCCACTCTGACCGACCTGTACGCGATGTCATCGACGGCCGCCTCGAAGACGGTCTCGTCTCTTCCGGCCTCGCTCAAGCCGGATGTTGTCCTCCGCCTTGCCGACCGGGAAGTCAAGTGTCACTCGGTCGTCCTTCGCGCTCGCTGCCCCTTCTTCTCGACCTTCTTCGACGACGCCGACTGGCACCGCTCCCGGCGCAGCAGCAGCAAGAACGGCGTCGTCTCGTTCGATTTTGCCCACCTCAGTTGGGACGTCATGAGCCTCGTGCTAGAACACATCTACCGCGACGCCGGCATGAGTCTCTTCCAGACCATCGAACGCCAGTCCGCGGACGAGTACATCGACTTCACCGTGCGGGTCCTCGCGGCGGCGAACGAGCTTCTGCTGGACAAGCTCAAGCAGGTCTGCTCGGCTGTTCTGCGCAGCTTTGGTGCGTCTCGGCTGTCTGCACGTGCGTGACAGGATGACTGACATTGCCTATCCCTAGTCACGCTGCACAACGTCTGCTCGATCCTGTGCGACGCGGCGTTCTACGAGGCGCACGACCTCGCCCGCGCATGCATGTACTTCTTGTCGTCGTCGATGGAGACGGCGCTCGAGACGGGGCTGCTCGACGATCTCCCTGCCGACCTCCTTACCGCCCTCACCGCCTTCATTCGCGAGCGACAAGGCGCGCGCATGCCCATCTCGCGGTCCAACTTCCTCTTCGAAGAGATCCTCCCGCGGCACAAGGAGTACTACGACTCTCTCGACGTTGGCCGGCCGACGGGCGCTGCGAAGCGCTACCGCCCGGCCATCGTGCCCAACTCGCCCCGCCCCTCGCCCTCGGCTCTCCTTTCGCCCGGCGCCTCGCCGCAACTCGCGCCGACGCCGCTGTCGGGCAAGTCACCTCTCCTGCGTCCGAGCATGTCACCAAATCTGAGCCCGTCACTCCCGGCGGTGCGCGAGGTGGATGAGCCGTTCGCGCTCGACGAGGACTTCCTGCTCGACTCGTCCACCGCCTCGACCCGTCCAGTGGTCATCTCGCCGCCGGGAACGTCGCAAGCTATGCTCGGCAAGCGGCGCGCCTCTGTTGCGCCCGTCGGGTCGCCGTCGTCGGCGAGCTTCATGCCGCTCGGGTCGCCACCGCCACCGCGACTGCAGCCCTGGCAGGCGACCGTCGCTGCCGCCGAGGCGAGTAAGGCGCCGCTCGACCTGCGTAGCATTATGGCGAGCGAGTCGGCCGCAGTCGAGCGCAGGACCAGTGCGCCTCGACCCGCAGCAGTCTCGTCGCCGACTATCGTGGGCGGCTTGTCCGCGTCAGCACCGTCTTGGCGTCCGGTTGCGCCGCAGCGGGCTTCTTCGCTTGCGAGCATCCAGTCCGAGCAGAAGGCTGCGTCGACGCCGCCCGTGCCGCGTCGCCTGTCGGTGCAGCCCACCGCCTCGCCGTCATCCCCTTCGATACGGAGTCCGCCGGCACAGCAGAGCCCCTCTCGCGCTACGCCTCCTTCGTCCGGGCACGCTTCTCCCGCCCTGCGTCCGGATTCGACGGCAGCATTGGGCCCCGTTATTACGCCAACGAGGCTGCCGTCTTCGTCGGCAAAGTCGGGCTCGGGCACGCGTACTCCCCGAGCGGTCTTCGGCGGGTCCGACACGCCGTGGCAGAATTTTGAGCGCATGGCCGGCTCGACTGCTTCTCCCGTCGCCGGTCCGTCCTCGTTTGCTGCCGCGTCGCCTTCGCCCATCAGCCCGCCAGCGGATCCCTTCGCACGGCCGCCTCCGGCAGGCTCGTTCGCCGCGATCCAGTCGGAGCAAATTGCGCAGCTCGCAGCGGTCAAGAACCATCAAGCGCCGCGGAGCTTTGCCGACGTGATGGCACAGGAGCAGGCGGACGCCGCGCGGCGCGAGCAGGAGCTGCGCGAGGAGAAGGAGTTCCTCAGCTGGTTCGAGGAGGAGTCGCGCCGCGTGCAGAAGCAGAACGAGACTCCGGCGAAGGGCCCCAAGTCGGGCAAGAAGGGCGGCGGACCGGGAGGTGGGAAGGGCAAGGGGAAGGCGCAGGGCAAGAAGGCGGTCGGCGCGCAGAACAGCGACGGGTCCGACGCTGGTCCGTCGGCGCCACAGCCGTCGGGGCTGACGGCGTCGAAGCCCTCGCGCGGTGGTGGCGGAGGAGGCGGGCGCGGCGGTTCCAGTGCGCGAGGACGAGGAGGAGCTGGAGGTCGCGGACGGGGAAGGGGAGGCGGCGGCGGGCCTGGCATCCCTGCGCCCGCGCCTACGCCGCCTGGGGTCGCTGTCTAGACTGTTGGACGGTCGTAAGTCATTATCGCTCCCCCCTGTTGGCACTATTTGGCACCTATGTTGTCTGGAATAGACGCCTGTCTCGCCCTCACCCACTGCCTTTGGTTCGGCTGCTCGGCGAGTGGTTTTATAAGGCTGTCAAAGTCTCGCCTGCACCGCCAAGGTAGCGCCGGAAGTGCGACATGACCATTGTCCCGTCTTCATCGCTTCCCCCACTTGTCGCTCTGCTTCTCCTCCGCCGCGACCTGCTCGGCTCGCTCGAGAAGCGCTGACGAGCTGCACAGACGTGACTGCGGATCACCATGCCACCGCCGAGCCCATTTTCGTCCTTCGTTGGGGTGCAAACCCCCCACGACATGTATCGCCAGAAGCGGGACTTCCAGCGCCCAACTGTACTCAGGTGCGCTACGAACGAGCACTTTGTTGTCTGAGAGAGATGCTGAATGGACGTTGCAACAGCAAGTACTCGATTCTGGGCTTTCTCTCGTCCGGGACGTACGGCCGCGTCTACAAGGCCCGCATCCGAGGGCACGCCTCGGACGCTTCTCCCGCTGGATTGCTCGGAACTCCGTCTGCGGCGACACCAGGCAAGCGCATCAAGCTGAGCCGCGACGACGGCGAGGATGACGGCGAGCTCGTCGCCATCAAGAAGTTCAAGCCCGACAAGGAGGGCGAGGTCGTCACCTACACGGGCATTTCGCAGTCTGCATGCCGCGAGATCATGGTCGGTCACTTCTCACAGCTGGGCGCCCCGGGCTGAGCGAGCTGACCGGATTTGTACCCGCAGATCAACCGTGAGATCTCGCACGAGAACGTTACCGCCCTCCGCGAGGTCATGCTCGAAGAAAAGAGCATCTATCTTGTCTTTGAGTTCGCTGAGCACGACTTCCTGGTGCGTGCAGCTTTCACTACCTCAACAAAGCCTGCTCTGAAGCTTCGTGGCCCGCAGCAAATCATCCACCATCACTCCTCGACCCGCACGCAGCTTCCGCTCGGCGTGCTCAAGTCGCTATTGTGGCAGCTCTTCAACGGCGTCAGCTACCTCCACGACAACTGGATTGTCCACCGCGATCTCAAGCCCGCCAACATTCTCGTCAACGAAAAGGGCCAGGTCAAAATTGGCGACCTGGGTCTCGCTCGACTGTACCAGGAGCCGCTGCAGAGCTTGTACACGAGTGACAAGGTGCGGAAGATCTGCCCACCTGGCGCCCTGTCTCGCTGACTGCCCTCGACCTGCAGATTGTCGTCACGGTCTGGTACCGGTCGCCCGAGCTGCTCCTCGGTGCCCGACACTACACGCCTGCGATCGATCTGTGGTCGATGGGCTGCATCTACGGCGAGCTTCTTGGCCTGCGGCCCATGTTCAAGGGCGAAGAGGCGAAGATCGAGCTCGGGGCAAAGAAGGGAGGCGTACCGTTCCAGCGCGACCAACTCACGCGGGTGCTTGAGGTGCTCGGCTCGATCGATCGTGAGTCTCATCAATGAGTAAACAGAGTACAGTTCGTGCTGGCGCTGACGAAGCTCACGGACGCAGCGAAGCAATGGCCTGGCGTCGTGCAGCTTCCGGAGTACCCGCAGCTGTCACGACTTGATCGGTACGTTGCTTTGCAAGCTCTTCCGTCTGTCGAACTTCGAGCTGCGACGCATTAAACATCAAAAGAGACGAGAATTTGATCACGCTTGACCTCACAGCTACAATGACGGCCTTACGCAATGGTTCAACGGTCGGCTGCAGCGCGGCGCGCCGCCGTCGCTCGCCTACGACCTCATGCGGCAGCTCCTCATCTACGACCCTACCAAGCGCATCACGGCACGAGCGGCGCTGTGTCACGACTGGTGGGCGCAAGAGCCGAAACCTCACGCCAAGTAAGCTATCGCTCCATCCACCTCGCCTTCCTGCTCTCGTGTACACAGGCCTGGTACATGACGCATAGCGGCTGCGGACTGACGTTCCGCACTCTGCAGTGCTTTCTCCCACCTCCCGCCTTCTGTCTCGTACCCACTCCGCCGCGTCTCGCACGACGACGCCGACCCCAAGATGCAGCAGAACACGCTCGGCAAGTATGGAGGATACGCGGCGAGCGGCGCAACGCTAGGGATTGGGTCGGGGATGGGTGCGGCAGGCGCAGCGAGGAAGAGGGGCAGGATCGAGTGAACGGTCAGAGTCATGTGCGATGTGTTGCTTGTATTTCTTCCTGCATTCTGCTCTCGTTGCCCTTAGCCGTTCAGACCGCCCTGCATTCCGCAAACGACATTCTCTACGTGCGCCAGCTTTGTTGCGCCGGCTTTCTTGTCTACGCCAACTTGTCCTTCGTCCCCGCCGTCACAAGACCGCCTTTTCTGCTACCGCTCAGACGCAAGAGCTCGTCCCGACGCCTCGACGAGGGTGCCAGCCGGACTTGCCGAGCGACGAAGCGTCGATGCCGTGGTGGAGTGGTCGCCAGCTCCGCTCGGACGAGTCGGTCGACAACTCGCTCGAGAGGTCGTCGTGCGTGTCCCCGTGCTTGTGCTCCGTCGTCTCCGCCGAGCTGAGCTCCGAGTCGCTGTGCACGCCCACGCCGCCGCCGCGCTTCTCCTTCCACCGCCGGAGGTCCTCCTCGTCCTCCTTCCGCACGCGCTTGACCTGTTTCACCCGCGCGCGTCGCGTAGCGCGTAACCTGCTCCGAAGATTTGCGGTCTTGTCCATCCATTGCTTCTGCTTCTGGATCTCGTCCTGCCCGGCCTCCTTCGCCCGCGCCCTGAGGGAGCCGAGCTGCCCTTGCTCTCGGTTCAAGCGAGCATCGAGTTCGGCGACGCGCTTGGCACGAATCAGAGGCGGAAGAGCGCTCGGTCCGCCTTTGACGAGCTTTTGCTCCTGCTCGAGCGAATCGCGCAGGTGATCCTCGAGCTCTTTGCGCTTGACGTCGAGGTCGTGCGAGCCGGTTCTCGCGGACTGTACGTGCGATGTACTGTTCCACCGCTTTGTTGAAAACGTCGTCGAGCGTTTGCTGTTGGAGCGAGCCGGTGCGCGGGTTGCAAAGTCGGACGCTGGATGGTCGTGGCGGTCGTGATGGACGAGTTGGGTCTCTTCGTCTGACGCGGAAGTCGCGCGGTGGTGTCCGGGAGCGACGGGGTGCTTCTTGTACCAGTACGAGAGGCCGACAATCTGTCAGGCGAGACAGGTCAGTCTTCAGATCGGATTGAGAAGGCCCGCGGAAACCTGAGGGAGCGACGCACGATGAAGTCGGCGATGAGTGCGCAGCCCATGTTGGACAGGAACGGTACAGACCCGTAGAGCGCTGGGCCAGTGTAAGACACCGTCAGGAGAGCCTGCCGAAACGAGCGTCAGCAAACACTCGACTGGAGCGCTCGCGGGAGTCTCGTGGACAGACCGTGAGGAGGAAGACATTCTGCAGAATCAACCAAGCAAACATGAGAACGCTCGTGTCGGCGGGCTTGCCCTTTTTGGGGCGCAAGTCGCGCATCTGGAAGATGCGGGCGACATCTGCGCGACGAGGCATTAAGAGGGAGCCCGGTCCGACTGGCGGAACCTCACGTACTGTAGCAGACCATTCCGAACATACCCGTAATCCAGCCAACCCAGCTCCTCGTATCGTGTGGCGGAACACTCGGTACGAGAGCCGGGAGCGACTGGCGGCGCGCAAAGTCAAGTCCAGCCCAGCAGCCGCCCGTGATGCCAAACATGAGGACAAGAACTATTCCGTTGGTTCGCCAGCCGTTGAAGTTGGTGAACCAGCGATACGTCTCCGGCGTCATGTCGACGGGTCCGCGAGTGAGGTCGATGCTGAGCCGGTGCTCGCTGGCTTCGTCCGCCCCACTAGGCTGGTGCAGCAAGTGGTTGGACTCGTGTTTCGCCTCGTCGTTGTCGGGCTTGCGCCGCCATCTGCGGACGCCGAACCACCCGGCGTTCCACATCTTGAGGCACATGATAATGCTGTTTGCGCGCATGGGTGGTCAGCGACGGGGGCGACAGTCAGAGCGCTGCGAGCTCACAGATCGGTGACACCGAAGACGCTGTCAGGGACCGGGTCGTCAAAGCGATGCAGCAAGAAGAGCGGCGCTTGGTGGACGACTCACATGCCCGAAATCTTGTGAGGGACCTGAGCGGTGTGGATGAACATTCCCGAAGTCTGCCCGATGTCGCCGAGAAGCCAGAGATTCAAGAGTGTCCATCGTGGACCGACTGCAGACGACGGAGAGAGCCCAGGTCAGTCTGAAGCGGCAGGCGAAGAGAGCGAGGGAGCCAACGCACGCACTCGAGGGTCTTCAAGCTGTGCGTAGATCTGCGGTACCGCGTTCCAGATCGCACATCCGGCTGCCACGACGTCCGGACAGAAGCGTGAGTACGGGCTGAAGCCCTCCAGGAGGAAAGGCCGCACGCACTTCCGAGGTATCCGCACCATTGCGAGATGAGGTCTCCGACGTCGCGCATTGTCACGCGCGCTCTAGAGGGATCAGGCAGTGCGAGTCGCACGGAAGGAAAATTACAAGCGACTAAGTTCTCGACGCGGACGATCCGCGGGGCGCGGACAGGAGCTCAGGAGATGCAGATCACGTCAGGACGCAGCAATGGCACGCAGGCAAAACCGCAGTAGGGCGCGAGGCAAGCAAGCAAAGCAAGCAAGATCTGGTGAGAGACAGAGCCCCGAGTTCAGCAAGTCACGCTTGCCACTCCTGCCCTTTTGCGCCTCCTTCTGCCGCTCCTTCTTCTCCTTCTTCTTGACTTTGGCCTCCCACTCATCGAACCCCTGCCGCCTTTTGACCTCCTCCTGTTTGACGACCGCAATGGACTCGGCGAGCAAGTCGCCGAGCTCCGCCTCGTCCAGCTCTGCGACCTTCCCCAGCAGCGCCGGATCTTGCAACAGGTCCAACAGGTCAAGCCGGACCTGCGGAAGGATTTCACCTTCAACAAGGTGCATCAGTATCTGACGTTGCGCCATCTCAATGCCCTACAGGCTGGATGGCGCAAGCAGGGCGCGATCGACTCGCTCGAGGAAGATGTGAAGGCGAGCGGTCTCAAGGCTGACTTCACTGCCAGCGGCGGCGTGCTGAATCTGGTAGTGCAGCAGCAATGCGGAGGAACCTGCACAAGGACATGTCAGGGCAAAGTCCAGCGAACGGTTTTGGCTAAAAGTGCGAATGGTTCTCGCGCACCTCCAGGCGGGAAGCAAAGGCCGAATTGAGCTTGTTAAAGACACTCCTGCGGCTCTGGCTGATGGCAGTCTCGAAGACGACGGTCGTAGCAAGATCAGGCGGCGTCAGCTGCGACTTGAGAGGCGACCATTCGGCGTCACACTGAATGCCGTGCTTGGCTGTGTTCTCATAGCGTCGGCACCAGTACTGCAAGAGCAGAGCAAGGGCAGACAGGCAAGTGCGACGCACTCTCGGATGTGCGCAGCGTCAAGGAAGGCCAAGCGGAGGCTTGCCGCACCGCGTACGACAAGCATTGCATGAACCCGCCGGCGAGCGCAGAGTGTGCCGCACCGGGAATGACAATGATGAGGTCGCCCTCTTCGCTGAGTGTCTTGGCGCTTCGCGGCAGGGACCGCAGCAATGCGGGCGAGGCAAGGGGCGAGGTGTTCAACCCGCCCGGGACGCGCAGAACGCGTTCAAGACGCTCGAGACCGCATGGAGCGGGCGCAAATGCAGCCGCAATCGCGCCCTCGACTGTCGCGTGCAACCTTCAAACGGCTGCGCAGCCTCGAGGTCTGAGCAGAGGCAGGAGCTGGCACCTGGCGGGATCGCATGCGGACAAGCGGATGGTCTGGGACTATGCAGGGTGCTCGGTAGGGTGGTAGCCGTATCGCTCGTCTCAAACAGCGGTGTCTAAGAACGGGCGTCGCTGCTCCTGGACGATGCGGTCGATCTTTGGCAGAGCAAAGAAGCGTGATCGCGAGATTGCGGTTCGCCTCTCGCTCGCCCTCGCGATGAGCGGGTCTGGTGCAGCGCAAGCTGACGAGATGCAGCTACAAGGACTTTTGGCAGTGCGCGAGCGCCTCACAAAGGACGCAAAGACACGGGCCAAGCTTCATCAGCTCGACGAGCAGGACCGGACTCTCGACGCCCAGCAACAGCCGTGAGCAGCCTGCGGACTAGTTCAGTGTGATGAGCACAGTACTGAATGCCCCTGCGAACCCGTCTGCAGCCCCCTAGACTACTTCGCCGCTTTGTCGCTCATTCTCGCTTTCACCTCTTCGACCCTCGCCGTCTCTTCCGCGGCTGGGAAGGCCAAGAATGCACCCGTGCCGACAACATCTGCGTTCGAGGCACTCGACCTCGTCCTCCTCCGCGCAAAGGCCGTCCTCACCGCCGGCGCCTATCCTTCGGAACTCCCCCTCGTTCGCACCCAGTTCTCCCTCGCCTTCTGCCTCGACCTCGCCGCCACGCTCTACACGACGTGGGAGAACCAGCTGCCTTCCGCCCAGCAGAAGCTGCGCTCGTCCCTCGTCACTCTCCTTGCGCTCGCCTCCCCCGAGATCCTCGACTTCCCGCAAGTCGGCGCGTCCCTGCAGGCCAAGATCCTCGTCGACAGCTGGAACAGCAGGCGGGCGTTGCAGACGTTCGAGGCCATCATCCGGCATGGCGCCGTCGCCGACTTTGCGGCTTTCGCGATTCCAGCCGCAGAAGGCGAGGAGGCGGGCGACGTCGCAGAAGGCGTCGTGCGGCGCTTCCTGCAGGGAATCGTGCAGCACGAGGAGATGGCGCCCGTTGCGGGCAAGGTTGCTGTCGCGTGGGTCGAGAAGTGCTGGGCGGAGAAGCCGGGCGAGCACGTCTTCTGGATGCGGCCCTGCCTGGCCTTCTCGCGCGCTGGCGACGCTCGCGCCCGACACGGCGTCACGACTTATGTCCTCCAGCCCGTATTGGTCAAATGCAAGGGCGCATTCTCCGAGCTGCTGCGCCTCGGCGGGTACCTCTTTGACGAGAACACGACTCCCGCTTCGATGGACGAGCAGGACCTCGAGACGGCACTGTCGATTCTCAAGGCGGGCAACGCCCTCAGCTTAGTCGACCTCGGCGCGACAAGTGTTGGCGACTCCAGCAAGGTCGCGCTGCCGACAGCGCTCTTCACGGCCTGCCTGCAGCACTCGTCCGAAGCACTCCGCACATCCGCCCTCTCGCTCCTCGTCGTCTCGTCCTCAACCTCGGCCCTTTTCCCCCTTTCGACCTTTCCGCTCCTGCGCACGTTCTACGCCTATTCGCTGGGCGAGGAAGACGGCGACTTCCGCATGTCGATCGTCTCGCTTACGGGCAAGCTCTTTCTGCGACTACGCGACTCGTCGTGGCGGGCGCAGCGCACCGTCGCCAAAGGCAAGGACGGCGTCGACGCTGCCCAAGCCTATCTCGACGCGGCACAGGCGTTTGTCGCCTGGCTCCTCGACCTCGTCGCGCGCGACAACCTCAACCCGGCGCGCCCCTTCCGGATCAAGATGAACTCGCTGCGCCTCCTCGATCTCGCGCTTAAGGCGCGCGTCGATGGGCGCTTCCGCGTTGACGACATGGAGGCCATCGCGAGGGCGGGAACGACGAAGGACGCGACGACGGGCTACTCGTCGTACCGCAAGGGCGCGATGACTCAGACGCCCACCTTCCAGGCCAAGCACCGCAATCTTCAGAGCCTCGAGCAGAGCCGTCCCTCGTCTCCTTTGTCCTCTTCTTCCTCCCCGACACCGACTGCAGATGAGGCAGGCTGGCCTTTCTCGATTGATCTCGTCAACGCCGCCACGACGCAGACTCTCCTCCGCCAGCTCCTCTCGACATACACTGCCCTCCGGTTCCTCGTCATCTCGATTCTCGAGCGCTTCCCCGGCCCTCTCCCGGGCTACGAGGGCTCCGAGGGCGCCGAGCGCGCAAAGCGCGAGCTCCTCGCGCCGGCGCTTAAGCTCATCCGCAGCGGACGCGAGGCGGAAGCGAGCGCCGGGGCGGGCGTTATCGGCCTCGTGTGGCGCAAGTGGGTGCTCGAGGGCGTTGAGCAGAGCGGCGAGGAGCGGTGGTCGCTTGGCCAAGTCGGCGAGTGGCAGGAAGGCGCGGCGACAACCTCTGACACGGCACCTCGCTTCGGGTTCATTTCGAGCCTGCTCGATCTCGTCGAGCAACAGCTGTCGCACTACGCTGCGGACCTTGCGCAGGCTTCGGCTGTTGCGCCCATGCACGGCACGCTCCTCGCACTGCGACACCTCTTCATCTCGATCCCGAGCGCGTCCTACGACGCACTATCGACGCCCGAGGAGCGCCGCGCGCTGTTTCACCGCGCGCTCGACGTTGTCAAGCGCGTGTGGGACGTCACGGCGCCTGTGCTCGCGGCCAAGGCGCCCGAGGGATCGGGCGCCGAGGGTGAGGCGGACAATGAGGAGGCGCGCGCAATCGGATTCGAGCGTCAAGGCGGCGCAGAGGCGGACGAGGGAGACGTCGGCGACGAAGGAACGGGAGGGCCGCAGCACAAGGTCATCCTCAGCGCTTGCTGGCGAGCGATGAAGGAGGCTGGGTGCGTCTTCCCGCGTGCGCTGCCTCTCTCGCTCGGCGCGTAGCTGACTCTGTACATCACAGAGAGCTACTCGAGACGCTTGTGCGCCTGCCGTCGGAGCTCGATACCGCATCCTTCCGTCAGATCTGGAGCTACGACGAGCTCGCGGCGGTCGGCGAGCTGTTCGGCACCTGGCTTCGTTTGGCTCGGCACCGTGGAACGGTCGCTAACCTCCACCCGTGCTACACACGGTCGGCCGGCGCACTCCTTGCCGCTGGAAAGGAGTGGCCTGAGGTTGGACGTCTGCCGGAGCTGTGGCTTGATGTGCGGCGAAATCGAGCCTTCCAGTCCAACGGTCAGCGCTGACTATCTCGCTAGCAGCAACACCTCAAAGACATCGTCTCGGCCCGCATTTCCATCACCCGCCGCTCCGCCGCTCTCCCCTTCATCATCCTCGGCCTCCTACTCACCATCCTACCTTCCTCCCGCCCCACATTCGATGCCGCCCTTACCCGCCTCTTCGAGATCGCCGAGTCGACCACGAGCGACATCACTGACGAGAGTCGCGTGCACGCGATGAACACGATCCGCACCGTCTTCCTCGATGCAAAGGGTGGTGTCGCTGCAGGTCGTTACGTCGAACGTGGTTTCCTAGTCTCGATCAGCCTCTTTTGGTCGCCCAAGTCCGTCCGCACTCTCTCTGGTTTGTACGACGCCTTACTGACGAACGTTGTTCCGCAGCTGGATTTGCCGGAATGTCGCTCTGCTCCTCTTCGCAACCCTGATCACGCGCGCATTCAATGCTCGTCGGACCAACCTCGACCGGGACCCCGACAGCCTTTCGACGCGTCTCACGATCGACGACTTCTTCGTGCGATGCCCGTCGCTCGAGCAGGTGTTGCGCGACGAGCTCGAGCGGGGCTGGCGCGAGAGTCAGGAGGCGACGCCTGTGCGTACATGTTTTCGACGCGCTCATGCGTCTCAGCTGACGCGTGCGCCACTTCCTCAGTCATCCAACCTGCACTCGCCGCTGTTCTCGATCCTCATGCTCTTCTCCCTTCTCCAAACGCCAAAGCGCGCCGTCGGTGCTGCCGACAGCCCCGTCGAGCGAGAATACTCGAAGCCATTCATTCCGCTCATCAAGGCTTGCGCGAAAAGCCGAGTGTGGAAGGTGCGTCACGGAGGAGTCTGCTTCGAACAAGCAGGCTGATTGCTCTGTCCCACAGATTCGCGATGCGGCTGGTGATGCGCTCACCGGCCTGGTCTCGCCCGAAGACGTCGGCGTCACAGCCGAGGAGCTACTGACTGATATCGAGGCCGACTTGAACGGGCTTGAGGTGAACGAGGTGCGTCGAGACCCTAGGGAATGCACGGGATGTCGGCTAATCCAGCGTTCACAGCTGCACGGGCGGCTTGTCCAGATTGTTCGGTTGCTCAACGGATTTGCAGTACTCTCAGGCGAGGTTGAGCAGAGAGGTGCGCACTTCGACAAACTCCTGACGCGGGCGAAGGAGCTCACTCACGATCGTGCAGTGTCGGCGATCTATCTCCGCCTTCTTTCGTCCATCCTACCGCCCACTGCGACTCTCGACCAGCCTCTCCGACCTACCTATCCCTATGCCATCCTTTCCAGCTTCCTTCTCGTTTCCCTCCGGCTCCCTTCAAGCCTGCGCGACTCCCCCTTGTCCGACTTGGCCCTTTCGTACCTCTCGCAGGCCGAGTCGTGGACCTCCGCCGCGTCCAACCTCCCGAGCGCGGAGGAGTTCCTCAGGTCGTGCTGGCAGGTCGTGCACGCGGCTGCAGTGTCGCCCGAGCAGCAATTCGCGCTCGCCAAGGCGGGGCTGATCGGGCGTAGCCTCGAGATCAAGCGCGCCGCACTGGACGAGCTCGAGATTGCCGCTCCAACGCTCGCACCGGCAGCGGTTGCCTCGCTCGTGATTCGCGTCGTGCTGGACGACAAGCAGGCGGGCGACGTGCGGGTCCGCGCCGCCGAGATCGCACATTCGGTTTCCAGCCTCGATGGTTGCGAAGCCGAGTATGAGGCTCTCGTGCGCTTGTACAGCAGCACACCCAGTGTGCCGCTACGGGAAGCGGTCCTGCCGGTCCTCGCTGGGTTGGGCCGCTCGGAGGAGCAGCAGCAGGAGACGCTCGACTTGCTTTTGCGAGCAAGCCGGACGTCCGAGGTGCGTCGGCGTTTCGCTCGAACACCAAATCGCCGCTGATGCCCATGCCGTGCAGTCGGTTGAGTCGCGCGAGTCGACTGCTCTCGCGCTCGTTGCATTCTCCCGCTCGGTCGCCTCGAATGCGCTGTCCGCCAGGCTCGGCCCCAATTACAAGCAGCTTCTCGCCCGACTACTACAAGACGATGACGTCGTCGTCCGCGGCCATGCCCGGGACGCCTACGGATCTCGGCTGATTGAGGCGAAGGCTGTCGAGGAAATTCTCAAGTCGGGCGGGCAGGACCTGCGCGACGCATTGCTCCGAGAGGAAGAGGTCGATCTCTGTGCGCCTGTACACTATGCTCGTTGCTCCAGCACGTGACTGACGCGTCCGCCCTCCAGCTCGCGACCTCGAGATCCTGGCCAACCCTGTCTCGCTCCTCTTCGCCGTCGAGAAGCCCAACATCTACATCGACTTCAACCTCAACCACTCACTCCTCCTCTCGCACCTGTCGTCCGACTCTTCTTCTCAGCAACGAACGCGGGACCAGCTCGCTCGCCTTGTTCAGGCAATCGAATCAGGCAAGGCACTCGAGCCGGGTCCACTGGGGCTGGCCGGTAACGAGATCGTCTCGCGATGGGCGCGTGTACTCGTGCAGCGCGCGGATGCAGCGCAGGCGACAGACGAGGCGGCGACGAAGTTTCGGGCGAGCGTTTGAGGCGGTAGACTCCCACATTCTGCTAGATCTTCTGTATCGACTGCAGTTGCATTCTCGTTCGCGATCCGTATATACCGTACCATGCGATAAGCCTCACCCTGTACAATGCTTCCTCCGCGCCTACTGCGCTTTGCGCCTCGTTGCGCGGACCATGAAAGGCGCCGCCTGCAGATGGGAAACTGTCAGATCGGCACACTTGCCGAGTCGACGGGCTACGCACCATCGACAGCGTCAGTGCTCCTTTGTACTTCGGCGTGAATTCGTTGTCGCACATCTGCGTCGTCTCGAGATAGTTGTCGGCGAAGGCAAAGTTGAACTCGCGGGCGATGGCGGCGAGTACGCTCGTGCCTTCGTACAGTGCGAGGTTTTGCCCTGTGGACGCAGATTTGATCAGTCTACGGCGCTCAGGAGGCGCTCTTGTCCAGCTCACCGAGACATCTGTATTGAGAAGGTCGAGGTCAGCGCAGTCCGATGGGTCAGAGAGAGGCAGGATGGCACGCACAGTCGGTAACCGCCGTTGAACGCATGCGCCTTCCACTGCGATTCCTTCTTGAGTGAACCATCGGCATC
This sequence comes from Rhodotorula paludigena, assembly GCA_036244875.1. Classification (NCBI taxonomy): domain Eukaryota; kingdom Fungi; phylum Basidiomycota; class Microbotryomycetes; order Sporidiobolales; family Sporidiobolaceae; genus Rhodotorula; species Rhodotorula paludigena. Next base: position 1,121,153 of record BQKY01000006.1, read on the forward strand.
GACCCAGCGGTCCGGGTTGAACTCGCCCGCATCTGGCCCCCAGATGGACGTGTCGCGAGCCATAATCCAGTCGGACCAGAAGACCTGGCATTCAATCGTCAGCCTCTCGATCTGAAAGTACGAGTGCGATACAAGCGGAAGCAAATGGACTCACCGTGTCGCCCTTCTCGATGCGCGTTCCGTTCGGCAGGACATCGTCGCCAAGCGCCTCCCAGCCGTTCTTGGGCACACTGCGGGATGAGCAAGCTCAGAAACTGCAAGCCGGACCAAGAATACGAGATTGCGCGCCGCACCTCGGGTGCAGGCGGAGGCCTTCCTGAAAGCACGCAGTCGTCGTGACAAGGTTCTTGAACGAGTCGTAATCGACGCTGCCCGTCTGATCCGCCTCTTTACGCAGCGACTGGAAGTGCTCGTCGTGGCGCATCAGGTGGAACATGGTCCACGAGAGGGCTTGTGCCGTCGTGTCGCTGCAACCGGGCAGAAATCAGCGTCACGTATCCTGAGACGATCTGAGCGAGCATACCGGCCTGCGATGATGAGGTTGAGGATCGCGTTGCTGTAGGAGCAAGGGATCAGAGACTGCGACCCGACTGGCGGAAAGTAGGGGCGCGACGCACCGCAGCATGGTACGAGTGAGCGGAGCGCCATTCTCGTCGCGCAACGCCATGTACAGGCTCAACAGCTATTGAGTGGAAGGGTCAGCATCATCAGTGGCGACAGAGCGTAAGCTGCAGCAAGCAGGCGAGGCAACTCAACGTACGTCCTTGTCCGCAGCCTCCTTCTTCTCGCTACCCACAAAGTTGCCCCTGCCCTCCCGCTCGCGCTCGTCAATGACGCGGTACGCAAAGTCATCGAGCACCTTTGTCGCCTCGCGCATCTTCGCCCTCTCGCCCGTGAAGAACTCGGTGATCGGCCAGAGCGGATTCGTAAAGCGGGCGTTGCTGATGACCTGCGCTTCGTCGAACGCAGCGGCGAAGGGGATGGGAGCGTCACTCTCGGTCGAAAGAGCGTGCAGGTCCTGCCCGAACGCCATCTCGGCGAACGAGTTGAGCGTGAAGCGGAAGAAGAGGGCGGACAGGTCGAAGTCTGCGCATCGTCAGTCAGTCATTTTTCCGAGAGCTTCACGCAACTGAACGGCCGGCCAAGTGAACAAGCGCACCTTCTCCGCGGTCCGCATGGCGACCGATGACAGCGAGGAGCTTCTGCAAGTTCGTCTCGAGTGAGGCAGTGATGACGCCCTTGAAGTTGTGCGCCGTGAAGATCTTGGCCGTCGTCTTGCGCGCGAGCGTCCAGACGGCGCCATCCGCGACAAAGATGCCATCGTGTCCGAGGAGCGGTGCCAGATTGTCGTGGAACTGCTGGCCCTTGACGTAGTTGCTGAAATTGCGCTTCTGCACGTGCTCGAGAAGCTGCAGAACGCCTCTCAGTGCAATGTTCTTCAATGGCGCGAGCAAGAGCACGCACTTCAGGTCTGCCAACCTCGATCATGCGCCGTCCCGGGACCGTCATCGTCATCGCACGGGCGGGGTTCTTCGCAAATTCGTCGGCGTACTCGCGCTTGATGTCGAGGAAGCCTGTGACGGGCCCGAATCAGGCGAGTTGTCGAGGCAATGCTGCACGCACGGAACGGAACGTACGTTCGAGTGCACGGTCGACGTTCTTGACCAGGGGGATCAGGTCGCCGAGAAGAAAGGTCGACTGGCCGGGTGGAGCAAAGAGATCGGGACGAGGGCGAGTACCGATAGCCCTGCCATCGCGATAGTGCCAGGCGAGTGCGACGAGGAAGGCGACGAAAGCGAGCGCGGAAAGCTGAGCGGTCGACAGTTCGTAGCTCGTAAAGGGCTGCAGCGTCGAATGCATGTCTCTGCAGCCTGATCCGAGCAGCAGGAAGCAAGCCAGCCAAGCGATGAGCGCGAGAGGGAACGGACGGCGTCTCCGGCGACCTCGCAGCGAGCCCGCCCAGTCTCGTGGTCGGCCGGTCTGACCGCGCAGTCCTAGAGGCTCGGGGATCGCTCAGCGGGCAGCCGATGCCCTGCGGTCCCTGCACTTCCGCACGGCAGTACCAAAGCCGTGTCTTCCGACGTGCGGACGCCCCGGTGTCAAGAGCAGCTCGACAGCCCTGCGAATCTGCGGGGTCAAGGCAAAGCTTTGTGGACACGCTATCGTGCTATCTGGGGAGCCCGCATGTTACGGCGTCGACGCCGAGGTAACAAAGCTCTGAGAAGGTGGCTCAAGGAGGACGAGAGAGACCGCCCCTCCCCTGAGCACTCGAGCAGCTCTTCCTCTTCCGCCAGACAAGGTGTTCGAAGCACTGACGACTCTGTTCGCGACGACGTCGTCTCGAACGCAAGGTTTCGGCTAGCCCCGGCACGAGCCGTCGTGCTTAAGAAGCGGCGCGAGGGCGGAGCAGAAGAGGCCGCTTCTGGCATGACTGCCGGATTTGTGCTTCCCCATGCTCTTGAGTAGCTGCAGACGAAGCTGCTGAGCCTTGGCGACACGGTCAGCTGACAGATTGAATGGCAGGAAGACGACAAGTTGTGGAGCTCACGCTCGAGCATCGTGGACATTCGGGCTATGTACATCAAGTCGGCCGGCAGGGAGGTTTGCTGGCCAGGTGCAGGGAGGAGGTGTGAGCCTGGAGGAGCGCCGATAGACCTGCTCTTTGGACAGGGCCAATTGCAGGCAACAACAGTCGCGACGAGAGCGAGAGCAGCATGCCGGGCCGCCGCCTACCCACATACCGACGGAGTCACGCAGCAGGGACATGGCGGCTCGAACGGTGCAGCAGTAGGAATAAGCCGTTGCGGTCATCTGCGCACGACGAGCTTCGCAACCTGAAGATCTGTCGTCGTTCCGGCATGCCCTGCAGCAAGTCGCAGGGGAAGCCGAGCTCGAGCAGCTTTGCAGCAGGACGGGGTCAGGGAGGTCCAGAGCGCCGTCAGGTGCCGGGAATGCCCAGCGGCGTGCGAGTGTCATGCTCTGGGGAGACGACAGGAGAACTTTGAGCGACAGCAGCGTGTGTCGCGCGGGTGCGATAGCCACGGCCTTTGCGTCGAGTATCTCAGCGTTCAATCACGATCTGTCGACCAAAGCACGACCGCTCGGGGAGCTTGCGAAGGCGGTCGAGGGAGACAGGTGCGTTCGCCGACTCGCTCAACGTCGACTGCTCCGCGCCCACTCATAACCGGCGAGAAGCGCAGAAAGAGCACACGAGTGTACTCGGCAGATGAACGACATCTACGCTGCCTTCAGCGAGCAGCTCCAGCGCGCCCAGCAGGGGCAGCTCGACCTCCTCGCGGAAGACGACGGCCTCGTCGCGCGCTGGGAGCAGCTCTGCGACGACCAGTGAGTCTGCGCAGTCTTGCTTGCGGCCTCGAGACCCTGCGCAGCTTGCTCGGTCGAGCCGGTCGCGTATTCGCTCATCTCCCTCGACATCGACTGACTGCGGCTCGACTCGCTCGTGCAGGCTGCAGAACTACAGCGCCGACCTCGACGCAGACGCAGTCGACACCTGGACTCTCGAGCGCAACACCTGGGCCCTCGTACAGGCTTTGTACACGTCCGTCTCGTGCCCTCGCTCCCCGGCTCTCCGCTGTGATCGCTTACGGGGACATCTTTGGCCTACAGCGAGCGCCTGAGCGAGCTCGAGACCGCGCCATCTTCGTCCAAGAACCCGTACACGCCGCCCCTCCTGGTCGCGCAGCGCCTCATCGAGGGCAACAAGGACCTCGTCGAACTCTCGGTGCGTTCGCCACCGTGTCGATTAGGTATCGAAGCAACAGCGCTGACTGGTTCGTCGTGCGACAGGCCATCCGTGACTGGCTGCACTCGATCCCATCCTCGCTCAACCCCGCCGAGATTCGCCGCGGGTACCTCCCTTATACGAAGAACAAGCTCAAGCAGCTGCGGCGAACGGGCGCCAAGCCTCCACAGGGTCTCATCGAGCAGCTCGACCCGGACGCGCTTGTGCGCGCGAGGGCGGCAGACGAAGGGGCGCGGCTCGAGAGCGACGATGCGGTGCGCTCTCCTGCCTGATCCGTACCGCTTCCCGTGCTGACCAGATATGCATCACAGGCCTACGAGCGCGCCCTCCTGCGCAGCCTGTACGAGTATGTCCGCGCCGGCGAGCTCGACCTCGCGATCGACATGTGCCGCCAGTCGGACCAGTCGTGGCGCGCCGCGAGCCTGTCGGGCGGCAAACTCTGGGTCGACCCGGCGCTCGCGCCCGACGATGACGACCTCGACGATCTGGCAATGGTGGGCGTCGAGGCGCAGGAGAAGAAGGCGCAGGGCAATGCGAACAGGAGGTTGTGGAAGACGATGTGCCGAAAACTCGCAGCGACGGTGCGTTCGTCTCCTCGAACAGCTCGCGGCGCTACCTACTCATAAGCCAGCAACAGAATACACTCGACCCGTACGAGCGCGCACTGTACGGCGCCCTCTCCGGCGACGTTGCGTCGGTGCTCCCGGTCTGCGCGAGCTGGGAGGACGTCGTGTGGGCGCACCTCAACTCGCTCTTCGAGGCGCACGTCGAGGCAGGACTCGCCAAGTCGGACGCAGGGCGGTACTGGCAGCGCGACTCGGTCGCCCCGCTCGACCCGAAAACGTCCCTCGACCCGGAGGACCCGCTCGTCGGTGCCGTCGCGCAGAACAAGGCGATCCGGCAAGAGCTCGAGGAGGTGTTTGAGCGGCTGCTGAGAAGCGACAAGGCCGATCTGGCGGCGGCGGCCAAGAACCCTTTCCACGTCAGCCAGGCGTACCTCATCGTCGGCAAGATTGGCGAGCTGCTTGAGACTTTTGTCGAGCGCCTCGAAGCCGCTGCACTCGACACCGAGCCCGAGTACGTCTCGCATCCTCACCGCTGTTGCTTATGCATTCTTATCGGAATGCTCGCTCCGCAGAACCCTCGCCCACCTCCTCCGCTTCTTCTCCCACCTCATCCTCGTTCTTCGACTTCTCAAGCAGCCGCTCCCCGACTATGCCGCGAACCGCATCCTCGAAGCATACGTCCACGTGCTCGAAGCACACGACCAGGACGAGAACCTGATTGCGTTCTACGCGAGCAACCTCGAGCAGCAGAGCGCTGTCGAGAGCTACGCCCGCTTTCTTCTCAGTGCGTCCAGTTCTCTCACGCATGGTGTCACATGCGTCTGACGCGTCCACCTGCAGCGTTCGGTCCCGAGTCGGACGTCAACGCACGCCACCTCGCGCTGCGCAAGTCGCGCGAACACGGCCTCTCGCTCCCGCTCATTGCGCGCCGCACCGTCGAGCTCGTCCTCTCGTCGGCGCTCGAGTCGCTGCCGCCCGCTGCACTCGCCGGCTCGGCGCAGCGCGCGATCGACGCGTATGCTAGGGTCGACGCGCAGCAGCTCGAGCTCATCCGGAGCTTGGAGTGGCTGACGGCTGAGAAGGAGACGTACGAAGACGCTGTCAAGGAGGCGAACGCGCTTGCGCGGTGGTTCCTCTGTGCGCGATGCCTCTCGTAGTCGGATCCGGGATCTCGCAACTGACTGCTCCGCTCACAGCAACCGACGCACCTCACGCCGCGCGCGAGCTGCTGCGCCGCCTGCCCTCCGACCTCCTCACCTCGCTTGCCTCGACCTCTGGCGAGCCGAGCCCGGCCGTCCAGCTCGACATCCGCGAGCACCTCGACTACGTCGCGCTGTTCGCGTGCCTCGACAAGCAGGCGCAGTGGGCCGAGGCGTGGGCGCGCCGGCCGGGGCAGGGCGCGTCGAAGCTCGAGGTCGCGCAGTACCGCGACGGGATCGCGGCGCTCGTCGAGGCGTTCTACGAGAGCACGGTCGAGCTGCTCGAGGGCGAGTGGCTCAAGCTGGAGGGGCTCGACGCAACGGTCGACGCGGCAGGTGCGTCCTTTCTGCTTCTGCCGGTTCCGAACTGCCGTCGTCTCGCTCGCGCGCCTCGCTGTAGGGGACTTCGGGCTCATACTCGGTTGTCTGTTGCAGCTTCGCGGCGACACGCCGAGCTGGCGCGCATCCGCCGCCTCGTAGTGCCCGACCTCGTCTTCCGCTTGCACCGTGCCCTCTTCGACACGCACAAGCTTGTGCCGGCGTGCGTACCCCTTCCGAAGCGCGCGCGGACAGCCGCAACCGACTGACCCGGATCTGCGTGTGCACAGCAACCTCTCGCTCGCGCTCTCGCTGCCCAACCTCGTCGCCGACGAGCGCTTCCAGCTGTACCTCGAGTTTGTCCCCGCGTCGCCGGACGAGGTCGACGCGGCGCCGCTCGGGCTCAAAGCGTATCTCGACGAGGTCAAGGAGGCGGCGCTTGCGAGCCTCGAGGTCGGCAAGGGCCCGGTCGGCGTGGGGGCGGATGCGAAGTAGATGCACTGCATTGTCGGGCATGTTCAAGACTAAACATGGAGCGAGAGAGGGGTGCATTTACAGCCTGTTGCGCCTCGCAGCAGGATGGAGCCGGTGCGACCTTCACGCCGGCGAGCCAGGTCGGGTGCCACAGTCTGCTTTGAGAGTCTGATAGCTTCAAAGGCCTCGCAGGCCAGCCGGAGAAGCTGCAGAGTCGGACTTCGAGGCGTCGTTCGAGGAGGCGGTGCGCGCGGAGTCGCTCCTTCTGCCCACTTCACGCCGTCGACGGCGAGGATGCCCGGCCCAGCGTAGAACTGCACACAGAGCTCCGCCTTGCCCATGCCATCTGCGTCGCCGCCCCGGCAGGCGTCGCCGCTCCTCGTCCGCACGCCTGCCTCTCCGCCTTCGCAGACCCGACGCGCCGCAGCCTCGCACGAGGGCGAGCCCGTGCCGCCCGAGCGAGCACCGCACTCGTCTTCGCGGCCCTGGGCCGAGTCCCGCTCACGCTCGCCGTCGCCGTCGCGCGCTGCGTCCCCCTCCCCCGCAGTTCCCGAAGACACCGCCGACGCGCTCGCACCGCCGCAGGCGAGTCCTGCGCTGCACCAGCACGCGCATGACGAGGTTGAGGTCCTCGCCGAGCCCGCGCCCGCCCGCTCGAGCGACGCGGGCGACTCTCGTCCTCGCGCGCCGTCCGTCGTCTTTGCCGAACCCGAACAGCCGCAGCGCCCGAGCTACACCAAGGGCCGCGACCGCAAGAGCAGCTTCCTCGGCTTGTCCTTCGGCGGAGGCGGCGGCGGCAGCAGCTCGCAAGACGGAGGGGACGGGCGCAGGAGGCTCTCGTTCGGCTCGAAAGGAGGCGGCGGACCCGCGGAGCCCGTGGAGAGTCCGCAGGGCGCAGCAGGTGGGCTCACCGTTCCACTCCTCCTGCACCGTGCCGTTGGGCGTGTCGGACGAGCGGGAGACGCTTGACTGACATCGTCGACATCGCAGACCCGGCCGCTTCACGCAAGTCGTCGAGCGGTCCGCGTGCCCTCCTACGCCGCGCAAAGAGCTTCGGCACGAGCCCGGTACTAGACAGCGCAAAGGACGGCGTCTTCTTTTCTCCGACCGCATCCACTGGACGCTCCTCCGCCTCGCCCAACGTCGCCCTCCCTCCGCCGATACCGCCTGCGTCTCCCTCACTTACCTCGGCCGGCCTCTGGCTCCCGCGCCTCTCGACGTCGTCCGTCGCGCTCGACTCGTCGCCCGGTTCGTCCTCGCCGCTGCACGCCTACCACAGCGAGTCTCCCCATCCGTTCTCGACCTCCGCCTCGGGCACCTCTTCGCCCTTCACCCCGCACAGTCCGTACCTCTCTCACGACTACTCGTCGCGCACGAGCAGCTCGATTGGCCTCGACCGCCCTTCCCCCGCCGCGAGCGCGAGCACTATGGTCCTCCCCGACTCTGCGGGGTCGCCGCACTTCGAGCAGCGCGGCCTCACCCCGCCGCTCCCGGCCTCGCAGCGCTTCTCGAGCGACGCGGAGCGCACGAGCGCAGAGAGTACGGGATCGAGCGGACGCAGACGGTCGGCGGACGACCGTGACGGATCGGCGCGGAGGCGCGGCGGGAAGGGCAAGGAGCGCGAGAGGGACGAGCGGGCTGGGAGTGTGCCGCTTGCGCAGTCTACAGCAGTGCCGACCCCGAAAAAGAAGACGCGGAGGGCTACACTTGGCGGGCTCTTTGGGCGGAAGGGGGACAAGGCGGCGGCAGCAGCAGCGGCGGCTGCCGAGGAGGAGAGGCGAGCGGCAGGAGGGGACACGTTTTCGTCGTCCGCGGACGGGGCTCGAGGCACGGTGTACGACTCGCCGGCAGACTCGCCAGCGCTGTCGTCAAGCGCGGTCGAGCGGGACGAAGGCGCTTTCGCCGCGTCTACCTTGCCGTCCCTCCCGTCTCTACCGTCCCTCCACCTTTCACAGAACCCGTACCGCATGTCGTGGGCGTTTGGATCGCCCTCGAATTCGCCCGAGAAGCCGGCGGCCGTGTCGTCGACTCGCAGCTCCAGCCCGGCAACTTCGACTCGCCCGTCCCTGTCCATCACCACGACTCCCGTCAACAGCTCTCCCGTCCCCGCATCGCCTATCGACGACAAGCTTCTCTCGGCTAGTCCACATTCCGGCACGCCGACTCGACCTCCTCTCTCCTCCGCACACACGCTGCCGCTTCCCCCGCCCCTCGAGACAACCATGTCCACCGATTCGGCGGCCACACTGCTCATTCGCAATCCGGCCGTCCCGGCGGATGAGCCTGACTCGCTCTCTTCCTCGACCGCGACGGTCACGCCGGGTCATGCCCTCACTCGCGGCGGGCTCAGCGCTTCGTCACCGCCTTCTCTGCGGCGTGCGAACTCGTACGCTCCGTCGTCGTCGTCCCCTCGCCATTACACCTCCACCGCACCCTTCACCCGCTCGCCTCTCTCCTCCCCCTCGAAGGAGCTCTCGAACCCGATGTCCGCCTCCGCCTCTCCTTCCTCCTCCGGACCTCCCGCAGCGTTCTCTCCTCGTGCCCAGTCGGCGAGCAACAGCGCGCAAAGCAGCCCCTCGCTCGCCCGTGTCGTCCAGACCCGCGCCGCGCGCTCCCAGTCCGACGCCTCGGACCGTCGCTCGCCCGCGTCGCCGCCGCTCTACAGCCCGCGCAACATGGTCGTCGGCGGGTTCGGCCTTCCGCCGGGCGGGGGCGTCTTTGCTGGCGCGGGCAAGAAGGTCGGCGAGCGCCCCGCCACGACCGAGGGCAGCAGCGGGACCGGCGCGCGGTCTTCCGGCGGAAGCGGAGGCGGCGGCGTGTTTGGCTCGCTCGGGAGCTTCTTCGGCGGCGGCGGGAGCAGTGCGAGTCTCGTCGGCAGCCAGGGCATGAGCCGCTCGACTTCGGCGGCGACGTCCAGCACGGGCGCAGGCTCGACGCCGGCACCATCGCCGGGCTTGAGCGCCGGCGGCGTCGAGACGAGCGAGTTTGGCGCGCTCTTCGACGGCGGCGGGGGCTCAGAGCGGCGCGCCTCGTCGCTCGCACGACCCGGTAGCGGGCGCACTCGCGGGCTGAGCGTCGGCGCCGGCATCGGCAGCTTCTTCGGTGGCGGAAGCAGCAGCAGCAACAACTTTGCCAGTCTCGGTGCCGGCGCCGTGCATCCGCCGACCAAGCTGGTGCACCAGACGCGCGCTCGTTCAGGCAGCGGGTCGAGCACCGGCACGCTTGGCTCGGCGGGTCTCGCGCCGCCGTCGGGGACGCTCGACACGCTCGCGGGCTCGTCGGCGGGCGGGCGGGTACGTGCACTGACGGACCCGACGCGTCGCTTCAGCCTGGCGAGCTTCGGAAGCGGCAGCGGCAGCGGTAGCGGCGGGGCCTCGCTCGCTCTCCCGCGCGGTCAGTCGAGCGGCGGGGGCGCGAGGCCAGGGACGGCAGACGGAGTCGTTCTGCGCAACGGCGGCGAGAACCGCTCGCGCGGAAACAGCGTCACGTCGGGCTCGCCGGCCCCGCCGCCGAAGCGCGCACGCAAGGCGCCCAAGCCGCGCATCGACGAAGGCGAGACGCCCGAGCAGTATGTCATCAGGCTGCTTGAGGGCGAAGCGCCGAGACGGGCGTCAACGAGCGCGAGTCGGAGGCCGTCTGTGTTGGTGCGGGAGGAGGGCGAGGCACGGGATGGGCCTTCAGCGGGTGAAGGCGACGCAGAGCGTCTCGTTGAGCCGGCTCCTGATGCGGAGGACATCGAGATCGAGGGGAGCGAGCCCTTTCCGAAGAGTATAGTTACCCGGGTCCTCGCTTCCAGGTACGTTCACTCTGTTCCCAAAGTCAAGCGCAACGCTCACACTGCCGCGCACAGCTCCGACGCTTTCTACCTATCCGCCCTTCAGGCCTTCCTCCGGCTTTTCCCCTTTCACGACCTCGCGCTCGACATCGCTCTGCGCGTCTTCCTCTGCTCAGCCTCGCTGCCGACCGAGACTCAGCAGATCGACCGCGTCATGGAGGCGTTCGCGCGCCGCTACTGCGAGTGCAACCCGGACATCTTTGGCGCGCCACCGAAGAAGCGCGATGCAGGCGATGAAGGCCTGTCGGGCGAAGGCGCGCCTAGCGAGGAGACGTCTCGAGCGGGCGGCAAGAAGGACGGGAAGGAGGATAGCGACATCCCCTACGTGCTCGCCTTCTCGATGGTCATGCTCAACACGGACCACTTCAACCCGAACGCCAAGAGCAAAATGTGCATTCCTTGTTTCGACAACCGTGTCCGAATCGCCGACTGATACATGTATGCCATGCAGGACGAAGGCGGACTACGTCAAGAACACTCGGATCGACGGCGTTGCGCCCGAGGTCCTCGAGGTACGTCAATGTCTCTATCCGTAACACTCACTTGCTGACGCTCATCTTAAATGCGCAGTACTTGTACGACCAGATCACTGCCGCGCCCTTCATCTACGTCGACGACGAGGATCCCACCACCTCGCTCTTCTCGCCTGCCGCCTCCACGACTTCGCTTCTAGGCGGCAGCCTCGGCCCGAGCGGCAGCGCAGCCAGCTTTGCCAGCAGCACCGTGGGCGGGAGCGCTTTCTTGACCGCCGGACACGCCAAGAGCCGCCTCGACCCGTACCACCTCATCGCGACGGATCAGACGCAGCGCTTCAAGGTGGACGTTGAGAGCCACATCCCGTCAAAAAGCCCGTTCTCCTTCACGGGGACGATCGCCTTCTTCGTACGTACCTTTCGGCGGATGACCAACAGCCTGTACTGACACGACCCGGGCAGGATGCGACTCGACTGCACACCCTCTTTGCGCGAGCTCCCGTTCTCCAGTTCAGCAACCGTCCTCGTGCATCCTCGAAGCCCACACCTGTCCAGGTGTCAGCAGTCGCGCCGTACCCGCCATCGCCAAACCCCGATGATTCAAGCAGCGCCGCGAACGCCGCTCTCGCTGGCTCACCGCTATTTCCGACCGTCAGCAACGGCACGTTTATCGCGGATGCGCCGAAGAAGAAGGACCGCTCCCCTATCTCGACGCTCAAGATCACCAAAGTTGGCTTGTTGAGCCGGAAGGAGGACCTTGCTGAGGGCGGCAAGAAGGCGGCGAGTCGCAAGTGGCGCGGCTGGAGCGTGGTGCTTACCGGGAGCCAGCTCCTGTTCTTCGTGCGTGCTCACCTTCACTCCCTGCTGTGACAACGCTGACCAGGTTTGCATTGAGCAGAAGGACCCGCACTTCGCTTCCTCGCTGCTACACGCCTTGCAGGCCGCTGCCGCAGCGTCTGAGCCGAAGCCTGACGATGGGCAGGTCCTCGTCTTTACTTGGCAGAGCTCTTTCAAGCCCGACGCGGTCCTCTCGCTCGCAAACTCGGCTGCCATCTACGATTCGGTGCGTACCTGTGGCCACCGTCTCGGCGCCTGTCGCTCACAACTCCACGCACAGTCGTACTCAAAGTACCGCAACGTGTTTCGCCTTGTTGCTCCCGCTGGTCGGCAGTATCTCTTTCAGGCGCACAACGCCGAGGAGCTCAACTCGTGGCTACATGCGATCAACTTTGCCGCCGCGTTCAAGACGGCCGGCGTGCGCATCCGCCCTCTCCAGCCCGCCTCGCCTGGTCTTAGCACCTCGCAGCGTACGGCGCCGGTCACGCCGCCCTCCCCCGCATTGACGCAACGACCTTCGAAGGCCAGGTCGAATGGCGAGTCCGAACTGACTTCGCGATTGGTACGTAGCACCGCTGTCGGGTCGCTCGCGGACACCATCGGGCTTGCCGCGAGCAACGTAAACGGCGTTGCGGATGTCATTCCGCCCGGACTCCGTCAAGCGCTCGAAGCGAATGGTGCAAACGGCGCAGACAGCGCCAACGGCGCAAACGGCCAGTCCGGCACAGTGCGCGCGAGCGACGACGACGATGTGCCACTCGCCAGACTACCCGCACTCAAGTCGACGGACCTGCCAGCTTCGCCTGCGCTGGCGCCCGCTCCGCCGCCCGTCACCGCCCGCGCCGACTTGTTGAGGGTGTGTTGCCTCGTAGTCTTGCCCGTCTGCTCTGCTTATACAGCTTCTGCCGCGTACAGCGCAAGATTCAGGAGCTCGGCAGCCAGATCCGCCAGGCGAAGGAGGCGCTTCAAGCCGACCTGCGACTCGCGAAACACCTCGCCATCCTGACGCCCTTCCGGCACACGACGCGCGAGCGGGTCTTGACCGCCATTCCGCCGATCGAAAAGCGCGTGCGACATGCCCGCATCAAGTAAGTCGTGTCTTCCTGGCGTTGTCGGAGAATGCGAGACTGACCTGCGCTGAACACGCAGCTTGGCCAAGCTCGTCTGCTACCGCGAGGTGCTCTCGCGCGACCTGCTTGTCGAGGACCGCGAGTCGGAGCGCCTCATCCGCAAGCAGTCGCTGCACCGCGCGCACAGCCGCCGTACCTCGTCGATTCCCCGGCAGCGCTCGCCGCCGCCGCATCTCGCATCGCGAAATGCGACGATCAAGGCATCGTCGCGTTCGGCCGCACTCGCGCAGTCAACCACCTCGCTGCATCCGCATGCAGCGATGCAGAGCGACGGCGAGCACCTCGGCCGCAGCTCGTTCGACTCGATGTCCGACTCGTTCGCCGCGCTCGCGAGCGACGCGCAGCCGCAGTCGCTCACGGACGACGAGCTCGATCGGCTGCAGGTTCGTTCGCCGCCGCCGCTGATGCAGCGCTCCAAGACCGAGACGGACTGGCAGTCGGTCGTGGAGCACCTCGCCGAGCCGCTGCAAGGCGGATCCGGCTCCTCTGCGACGACCGGGCTCGGGCTCGGCGGGGCGCGCGTACTGCACAGCGAGGACGAGCTCGAGGTGCGTGCGCACGCAATCGACGCGCCCGCGCGCCGCGAGTCCGTCGCGTCGCCCATCTCGCCCGCATCGACCGACGGCGGGTTCGACGAGTCGCCCGGCGGCTTCGCTTCGTTCGCAGCGGCGAGTCGGTCAGGGTCGTTCAGCCTGTCGGCGACGCTCGCACCGCCCGTACTCGAGTCGCGGCGCTCGCACTGATGGCGCGGCGTCTCGCCCATTCCCCTCGTGCATAGACACTCTCTTCCGCTTCTTTCCCCTTTTCTCCCTCATGGTGTACTGGCTTTCTTATCGGCAGTCGTCTTGCGTATGTCCCTGTCGTAGCGTGTCCCTGTATCACGGCCAGATCACGATCTCGTGTGCGTTCCGGTCTCCCCGTCGCCGTCGGCGTCTCTTTGCGTTCGCCGACGATGCAGCCTCGCCGTCGCCGCGAGCGTTCGACGCTGTCCGAGTGGCCGGCGCTCTCGCTGCTCGCCGTGTACCGCGACGCGCCCATCCTCGCAGGCCCCGATGCGTCGCGCAAGCTGGACGACGCGGCCCTCGAGGCGGCCAAGGTGCTCGTGTTCGCCGCGCCGCTCGAGCGAGACCCGCCCGATGCTGCGCGCAGGAACCGTATCATGGGCACCGTGCTCGGCGTAGCGGCCTTCGCGCGGTCAGTCTCCGCGCGTGTCTGCGACGAGAGAGCGACAGCTGACGGCGAGGTGGGGGAACGCGCGAAACAGGACACTGGCACCGCCGGGAGCACCGCCAGTGCGCGCAGTGCACTCGTCGAGGCGCCGAATGGTCTGGGTCGAGGCGGAACCAGGCTACTACGTCCACGCCGTGCGTAATTCCTCGCCCTCCTCCTCTTCACGCCCTTTTCCGACTGATCACGCTCTCCCATCGCAGTCCATCGCGCTGCCACGCACAGGCAAACACGCACGACGAGCATCTACAGCTACTGCCAGCAGTGCCGCTTCGTCTGCTGCCCCGGCTTTCTCGCTCGACGATGATGTCCTCGTCGCAGAGCTGCGCCAGGCGTACCGTGAGTACCGCCTGCGGTACGGCAGCTTGCAAGGGACACTGGAGAAGGAGGGCAAGGACAAGCTCGTGCAGGCGCTCGCAGAGTATTGGACCGAGTGGGCCGAGCGATGGGAGCCAGGCCAGGGAGGGACGCCTTCGCCAATTGATCGCGTCTTGGACGGTGCGTTCCGCTCCGTTCCACTCTCTGGCCCTACTGACGCAACCTTCATGTGTAGCCGTCCCCCGCTGCAGCCTCCTCACGCCGCACACCTCGGCACAGCTCTTTCCTCTCCTCACCCAGTTCGCCGCTTCGAACCCCTCCGCGCTTCCGATACTCCTTCACGACGCGACGGTCCTGTCTCTCCCGGTTCTTGCGTCTCCGCAGCAGATTGGGGCAAAGGCGGAGCACGCAGCGTCGTCTCGCCTCGCTGCCCCGCCGCTCACGGAAGGCGACCTCCTTGCCCTCGTGCGCTATTTGCACCGCCTCGTCCCGCCTTCGCGGCAGGTTGCCGTCGCCTCCGACCCCTCCGCGACTTCTGGGTCGAGCTCCGCCCTCGCAGCGTCCTCCTCGAACGCGTGGGCTTCGTCCCTGTCGACCCTCACCAACGGCATGTCATCCCTTCTCGCCCCGCGCCCACTCGCGCTCAGCATGCCCTCCCTCCCGCCTCTTCCCGGTCTGTCCGGCTCTTCGCCCTCCTCCACTCCCTCGAGCGGCGAAGCGAAGAAGGGATCGAGTCTCCGCACAGGGTTCGCCGCGCTGCGACGGCAGGAGAAAGACGCTGCGGCCGAGCGGCGCAATGAGGAGGACAAGGTTCGGGCGGCCAAGGAGAGCGAGCCGCAGGCGGCGTTAGGCGTTGCTGGCGACCCCGTTGCGACGGGCGGAGAAGGGGGTGGGTGGAGCTTGCGCAACGTGAGCTGGAGCAAGCTCGGGTTCGGCGGCGCCGCCGCGCCTGCGCCAGCGCAGGTTGCGCGTGCCGAAGCAGAAGCGGCGACGGTGGACGCCTGTGGCGAGACAGCAGGCGACCGTGCGGCAGACACGGTGCCCGTCGAGCCCGCGCCTGAAGGCGCACCACAAGAACCGGCCGGAGGGGCACCAGCCGATGTCTCTGAGCCGACCACGCCTGCAGTCGAGCTCGCGCCTGCCGTGGATGCGGATGAGCTGGCAGAGGCGATTGGCGCAACGCCGGGCGAGGAACAGAAGCAGGTTGAGATCGTACCCGCGCATGCGGTGGCCGAGGCAACGGTCGAAGTCGAGCCGCTGCAGTCGACGGAGGCGCGACAGAAGGTGTTCGAGCTGTACTGCGGCGAGGGCGAACAGCGCGACACGAGAATCGACGTGCGGCGGTACGAGGTGCGCAGTCGCTTTCCGCCATTTCGGGCAGCCTCATCTTACTCTTGACTTGTCGCAGCGCGGCCTCCTCACGCTCGCCCTCGTCATGCTTCCCAAGACGGACGAGGCGGCCCTTGCGTGGCTCGACTCCCGCGCCGAACGACTACTCGAAGCAGTCGAGACGCTGCTTGAGGTCGTGCAACCTCCCGCACCGTGCGTGACAGTCGCCCGCGTTGCTCACGGTTGAAGCTGACATGCCACACGCACAGGACTTATCCCAGCCGCCACCTCGTCAAACACGGCGCGCTAGTCGCGTCTTTCTCGCCTCCCGAACCTGACAACGCGAACAGCTCGTCGGAGAACGACTTGTCGACCACCACTGCCTTGCTGGACTCGTACCGCTCGCTGCATTCGTGCGTATTGTCACGTCCGTCAAGAGTCGGAGGCGGTCCTTATGCTTCATCCTCATCGGTCAGATCGCCCGCCGTACTCGAATCGCTCACTCGCCTGTCGACCACGCCCTGGGTACTCCACCGGCGGTCGGAAGACCCATCATTCCCCTCTCCGTCGTCAGCGGCAGCGTCCCCGAGCCCGACAGACGCGTACGCCGTCCTCGCGGGCCGCAACTCGAAGGGAAAGGAGGCTTCGCTCGTTGACGCCGCAGACGAGATCAAGAAACTGTTGGCGGTATACAGGACTCCGTAGAAGCGTCTTGGGGGACCCGCAATGAGCAGACGGAGCAGCAAGGTGTCTGCAGCTAGCACAGGAGAGAAGGCAAAGACATGAGAAGGGATGGTCCCGCTCTCGCGAAAGCACGCCTTCAACACACCAAGCAGCTCTGCCACTGCACCGTCCTTACCACTCTATCGCTACGGAGTTTCGCCTCCGCGCAATCACCGGAACGCGCCCGGCAGCGGTCTTCCCAGCCCCGGCCCAGGCGTCCTCGACTGCCCCGCGGGCGGGAGCGGCAGCGGCGGACGCACGCTCGAGCCTGCGTTCGCGCTCGCAACACTCGGGTGGACAGGCGGTGGCGGCAGAGACGGCGGGGAGAAAGTGCTGGCAGAGGAGGCGGACGAGGGCGGAGGGGCGCCGGCGCCGTAGCTGCTGTAGGGATCTTGCGGCGGCGGCGGCGGCGGCGGCACACCGTAGTAGCCTCCTGCTGATGCAGGCGGAAGCGGTGGAACGGGCGGCGCGCCATAGGAGGTCGACGCGGGCCGAGGAGGCGGAGTGGGCAAGTCGCCGCGCAGAGAGGGCGGTGGAGGCGGAGGAGAGGCGAACGATGGTGGCTGCGGTGGCATGGGAGGGATCGGCGGCTGAGGGAGCGAGGGAGGAGGCGCGAAGGAAGAGTAGGCGCCGGCGAGAGAAGGAGGAGGGGGAGGAGCAAAGGTCGGTGCAGGCGCGAAGCCGGACGGGGGCGCCGAGTGAGGCGGAGGCGCGGCGTAGATTGTCGTCTGAGAAGACGAGTGAGGGAGAGTCGGGTACGAGGCGGAGCTTGCAACGTCGCTGCCTGGAGGTGCAGGATGCTGGGGCTGTCCTTGCCAGTAGGCGGATTCAGTTGGCGGGATAGGAGGCATCGGCGGCTGGGGCGGATGAGAGGTGTACGAGCCGGGAGGAGGGGAAGCGTAACCATACAGCGCGGGCGGTGGAGCCGGCGTCGAGTAAGCTTGATGTGGCTGATAGTGCGAGGAGGTCGAAGCGTGCGGATAGCCTGTGTGCGAAACAACACCGTAAGCCGCTATTGCTTGCGCGCTCTGCAGCATAGGCACCCTACTCTGTGCAGCGTAGTGCTCGTGCGCGAGCTGTTTGAACTCGCCCATCTGCGGTTGCTGCGGCTGCGCGTACTGCCCGAACTCGCTGGCCTGATACCGCGTATACGACCCGCTGTGCTGCTGTAGGTCCTGGGACGGTGTCGGGGCGCCCAATGGGTACGTCGTAGCTGGATAGGAAGGGTAGCCAGCGTAGCCTGCACTTGACGAGGTCGCTGCGTCGGGCAGTTGCTGGTGCGACTGGGACGAAGGGACCGAGTGCTGGTAGTATGGCGTCGCATGCGACGCGGGTCGAGCGACAGGAGGCTGGGGGAGCGGTGGACGGCCTATCGACATGGTCGACATCGACGAGGTAAGCGGTGCTAGGTCGGGATCGGGGTAGTCGGCGCTGATCTCAGTCGGAGCAGGAATCTGCGAGCGAGCGAATCAGCAATTCGTGCACCTGCTCATGCCTGTGACAACCGACACGCACGGAGCTCAAGCTCGCCCTTGAAGGCTGATGCCCGGGTATGCTCAACCCGACTTGACTGCCGCCGTCCCACTCTTCGGTCCCATTCTCACTGCCCGAGCAGTCCTCGACGCGCGAACCCGCGCCGCCGTACGCGCCGGCGCCTGCGGCGGACGAGCTGCTCGACGTCTTGCGCGTTCGCTGCGGGCGGGGCTCCTGCAACAACAGTTTGGTGAGTAGTCCAAGCGAACGCACTCAACGCCGCAGCGCGCGCAGATGCGTTGCGCGAACGGATCGAAGGCTCTTGACTCACGTTTGAGTACCAGGTCAGCTCGAGATATACCTCGCCGGCGTAGCGGTTCTTGCGCTCGAGCGGCACCCAGTCTGTAGTCCACAGTGTGTGTCAATCTACACATCCACGGACATTGCTGACCGATCTCGCAAGAGCGGTGCACAACGAATGGTGAGGAAAAGCGGACTGCACGCACCGTCGAATCGACCCTTCTTCAGCGTGTCCTCGAGGTCGAGCTCGCCCTCACCAATGAGCTTCGGGTCGCGCGAGTCATCCGCCCAGCACGCAAGCTTGAGCACCTTGCGTCCGGGCGGATAGCCGGTCGCAACGGGCGCGACGACGAGCGTATTCGAGTTACGCTTGTCGAGCTTGCTCGTTCCCGCAGCTGCGCCCGCGCCCGCTGCCGCGCTTGGACTCGCGCCATCTTTGCTCGCGATGCTCGCTCCGCTCGAGGCCGTCGCCGAGCCCGCCGCGGCGGGAAGGACGCCGCCCTTTGGGTTGACGACGACGCCCGCGCCCGTGAGCTGCTCCTCGCCCCCGAGCCCGTCCTTGAGGATCTCGAAGCGGAATTCTGCGTCCCACTCGGGCTGCTGCCCTCCGCGCTCGATCGTGTTTGTGCGCTTCTTGTGCAGGCCGTAGGTGACGGTGCAGTAAGGGTTCTGCTTGCCGAGGCGCGCCTTGTTGGGGAGGTTCTTGGCGCGGATAACGATGACGACGAGAGTGCCGAGGATGCGGTCTCGCGCTGGCGGAGACGGAGGCGGCGGCTGCATCGCGGCGGAAAGAGGTGCTGCGACCAAGTCTGGGCGAGTGCGAGGGCGATTCTGCTCCAAGAGAGCTGGACGCGCGCGCAGTGAGTCGTGTGTGGCTTCTCGTAGCTCTGCGAGCCGTAAATGTCAGTCTTCTGGCGGGACGAGAGCCCGAGATGGACCCGAACCTCGAGGACCGTGTCAACGCGTCACGAGCTAGCGTCGAGAGCTGCAGGGGGCGAGAGCGCGTCAGGAAGGGTTCACAGGAGCTGCAGCAGTTCTCTGTGTGCTCACCTGGTTCCCTAGCGCCGTGTGCGGCCGTCTGCGGCGCGTTCGCTCAACGCGGAGGAGCCGGAAGAACGCTCGTCAGGCGCGACAAGGCGAAGCGCAGCAGCTCCTCAGTCAGCTGGGAAGCTCTGCTCGTGTGTCGGCGTGCTGCTTGCACCGCCGGTGCGAGCGCGAAGAGGCGAAGAACAAGGGCTTGCGCGGAAGACTCTTGCCTGCGATGACAAGGCGAGACATCTCTGCACGACGTGTTGGACGACAATACATGCGGCGTTGCACAGGACGAAACAAGAACGAAAAGAGGCGAGGCGATACAGACCACGAAAGGGGACAACGGGGAAAATGCAGTCTATTGCCTGATGGCTGTGCCTGCAGCTTCGACAGGTCAGAACGAGGACTGCCCGCGTCGGAGAGAGAGCAACGACAGACTAACGGACGAGGGAGTCGACCAAATCGCATCAAACGTATTGCGGGCGCGATGCCCGTGCATAGTCGAGCATGAGCGAGCAGCCGGAACCGGCGTAGACCGTCTGTTGAGATAAACAGTGAGTGCACCTCGACTGATGGGCCTATCAACTGATGGGCGTATCGACCGTGCCGGCATTGACAAGCCGGCAGCGGCGCGAGAGCGTGGTTCAAGCGAGACGCACCTCAAGCTCGACCTCAAGCTCCTCAATCTTGGTCACACTCGAATCCTCGGGGTCGAGGTACGCGACGAGACGCTTGTGCATCGTTTCGAGACGCGCGAGCAGGCCGCCATAGCGCAAGTCGAGCACTTCCCATCCGAACGGCTTGTACATCGACATCCAGTTGTCGCTACGGGCACGGAAGCGTAAGCGCATCTGCAGTAGCCAATGCTCCTCGCGAAAAGATGCTGACACGCACCGGTGCAGCTCGTGCAGCTCCTTGACAAGCGCGCGCAGCCTGCTCATGCGGCTCAGCGGCGCAGCACCTCCCAACGCCTCGAGCTCTTCGCGGTCGCCGCTCTTGTACGCGCGCTCGAGTCGCTCGCGCAGGTGGCACTTAAGGCTGAGGACGCTCGCGAGGAGGAAGGGGAGGCGCAGGCGCTTGTTGAGCGGGAAGTCGTCGATCGAGTGCGGCAGCGAGACGCGTGTCATCGTGCTGAAGTTCGACGAGAGCGCCTGCTCGAGGTACGTGGCGAGGTGCGAGAAGTGCGACTCGAGATCGTAGCCGCGGTATTGCGGCGAGAGGAAAGAGTAGAACGGCTCTGCACCGTGAGACCTTCCAGTCAGCGCACGCCCTTGTAGTCACCGGGAGCTCCGAAGCTTATACGGCATCTGTGTGCGCCATAGTAGCTCAAAGCATCGCGAACGAGACGCACCCTCCCACAGCAGGAACTTGGCGAGGTTGGGCGTGTAATGCGTCCGCGCGTCGATGGGTTGACTCTCCGGCTGCGTGTCACTGTACGGAACGAACGTTGTCATCATCAGCTCGTGCTGCGTGCAGCAGAACACAGAGGCCGATACGACAAGGGCCGCGTCCACGCACTCGAGCTTGCTCGCATACACGTAGTCGTCCAGGTCTGCGCCGACGATCCCGTCAAACTTGCGCCTGAAGAGCGCCGCGTCGACCTCGTCGGCGTCGCGCGGCGTGTACGCGAGCTCGGCCTGGTAGAGCATGCCTGGGAGCGCCGAGTACAGGTCGCACTCGTTGCCTTCGTCGCCCCAAATGGTCGTCATGACGCTGTTACGTGCCACTTCGCGTCAGAACGGGGACCAAGACGTGCCAGTCGAAAGATCGGTACAGGTGCGAGAGGCAGGACGAGACGCACTGTCGCACTCCTGCGTTCGCCTCCTTACTCGCCTTCATGCTCGCCCGCACCGTCGCAAATGTGAAAGGCAGGGCGGTCCAGAAACTGGCGACACACCGACGTTAGCAGCTGCACAAGCATGCAAAGAACCGCAGTTGCAGCAGCGAACGGGAGAAGCAGGCGCACCGACTCCATGTCCACACGCCGCTCGCCATGAAAGGCGCTTTGCCCGCGAGCTGCCAGTGCTGCGCGATCTTGGCGGTATAAGGGCGCGAGTCCGTGTGGTAGTAGCTGCGTCAATTAAACGAGCGCCAGCGTCAGTCCCACGGCGAGCATGGTGAATGTCCTTGGGGCCACTCGCGAGGCAGAACAAGCGGGTGAGCAAGCACAGGCATGCGGCAGAAATGGACGCACTCCCAGAAGACCGTGCCCATTTCGCTCGGGATCGAGTTGGCGAGCTCGTCAGAAACGACCGAGTTGGGGTCGTAGTAGCCTGACAGCTGGTTGTTCTTGGCGGGAAGGCAGAAGAGCACTGCGCGCGGTGCGACCATCCTAAGCTTCCGCTGGCGTTTTAAGGACCGTTTCCGACAGCAACGCTGCACGCGACCGTGAGATAGGCGCGCAGGCATCGCTCACGGCAGTCACCTGAACAACTGAGGCAGGAAAGAACGTACTGTCGGACCAGATCATAGGCTGCAGGCCATGTGAGGTACAAATTTGGTTGACGCGACGGAGGTGATCCGTGAACTGCAGGAAAGCACGAGGGCGTGAGTTGAACATCAATACGCACGACGAGATAGTAGTGCCACCTCGCCGAGCAGCCGAGATGACGACTCACGACCTGTGTGCTGTCCTTGTAGCCGAACAGCTGGCGGTACCGACCCTCGCTGACGCCGTGCGCCTCGTCCATGCCGATGTGGATGCGCTTCGAGCGCAGCGGGCCTGAGATGGCGCGAATCATCTGCAGGACAGATGAGTGTGAGGACCGTCTTTGCGAACTTAAACACTGCGACACGATGTCGGAAGACATCCAGCAGCGGCAAAAGCCGTGTCGACGAGAACCCACCTTTTCGATGAAAGCGTATGTCTCGGCACTCTCGGCGAGCAGCACCTCGGCCGTATCGCGCAGCTGGCCGTACCGCGGCCATTGGAGCATTTGTCCCCTGTGACCGTACGTCGATTCGAGCGAGTCAGCCGGCGCTTCGCACTGTAAGAAGCCGCGACTGCCTCGGGGTGGACGCAGACCGCTGCGAAATGCGGCGAAAGCGGCACGCACAGATGCCCGAGAGTCTGGATGCACGCGATCACCTCGATTCCACTGCAGCAGAGGGGAGCCGGGCGCGAGCTTGGTCAGCGAATCGTGCTGTTCGGAGGGGGAGCAGGCGAGCACGCACAGCGCGTAGGCGTAGTCGTCGATCTCGCGCAGTTCTTGCTCGGTGTAAGGCCCGCGGAAGTAGCCTGGAAATCGTGTGAGGGCGTTCATATTTAGTACCTAATCAAGATGCGCTTCTCGAGTAGTCCTCGGGGGCAAGCGAAATGCAGACTGGTCGCGTGCGACGTACCGAAGAAAGGCTCGCCGGGAATCTGATACGTATCCTCGCAGTACAGCTGCAGGCGAACAGTACTTCAGCGTCGTCTCGCGTAAAGAGAGCGACACAGGAGACGCACCTGCAGCATGTTGCTGCCCATGAGCGCCATGTGTCGCAGGAGCGCCTTGACGCTCTCGACGCGAAGGACGCCGTTGCGCGAGCAATCAATCATGACACTGCGAGCACGTCGAGGTCAGACGAGATCGACGGGCTCCATCACACAGCGCGCGCGGACTGGTGCTGCATAGACACCCGGCTCACCCGACGGTTTCGAACAAGCATTGCTCCTCCCTCGTCAGCTGCTCTCCGACGCGCCCACTCCACTTGATCTCTCCGCCTCCGGATCCGTCCACGCTGCTGCGGGCGCTCTTGTCGTCGACGTCTCCGCCGCTCACCTGGACGGGGACAGACTCGGCCGAGTCCTCGTCCATTGCGGTCGATTCGGCGGGAGCAGCCGACTGTTGGGAGAAATTGGACGAGGAGAAATGCGCGAGTCCGCGCGAGATGCCGAGAATGTGACCGAGAGCGCGGTACGCTGTTACGCGGAAGGAACCGAGAGTCAGTCCCTTCTGTCCAGTCTACCGGTCTGCCTCGCTCCAGCTGTTCGGAGCGGTTAGGAGAGATTTGGCCTTACCTTCGATGGGGCGGTTGTACGAGACGGTGATGGAGAACTGCTCTTCGTCGGGGACAGTCGTGAAGTCGTCGTGGCTCGGCTCAATTGCGAGTGCGCCTGCGATGAAGTCCGTGCGGTGCTCAAACCTGTGCTCGCAAAGGTCAGCCTGAGCTTGTCAAGCAAGAACAGAGCGGGCGCACCGGACGAGCCAGATGTCTCCGCTGGCGGAAGCGACGGCGTCATGGCTGTCGACGACGCGGACATTGTCTCGCACGGCGTGATCGGCAAGCTCCGCGAGGCCCTGTGCAAGCTCTGGTGCGTTCTCTGCGAGCAGGGCGAGGTGGATGCGCGGGAGCGTGCTCCTCGTCGGGAGCGTCGAGGCGGAGGCGGTGCGGAGGGGCACGGCGGGGCGCACCTCGAGCGGGCGCTCGAGCGTGGCCGTGAGCGATGCGAGTGGACTCGCCTGCGAGGTCATCCTGCTGGCTCGCACAGAGCGCTGCAGCGGGAGCACAGCGGCGGCGACGTCAAGCCAAAGGGTCGCGCGAAGAGGCGGTGCAATAATATGGCACCGGCCAGGAGCACGAGAAAGGGGCAAAGGGCTATACAGCAAGCTTACTGTGCTCGCGAGTCTCTCGCACGTCGTCCCCGTCGAGTCTTTGTGGCGGGCTCTCCATCGCTTCCTCTCCTCATGACCGCCACGTTTCTGCGTCGAGAGCCGCAGTGGCGTGTTCAAACGCGCACGGCTCGAGAGCCTGGATCGCATGCGAGGGCGGAGAGACGCCGAGCCTGACGGTCGCGATGCGATGGCGAAGCACACATCGCGCCTTGATGAACTCGGAATCGGTCAAGACCATGTCGAGGACTGCTCTATTCCACGCGCTGCTGCGAGGGCGACGATGCTTGCTAGTGTACCGCAGATGATGGTGAGGGGTGAGTAGGGGAAGACGATGTGCTGCTGCTCGGAATGATACAGGACTGCTGGGTGGAACGGAAAGCGGAAGGAGCGAGCGCGCTTTTCGGGGATGGGTATATCGGCGCCTAGCGGGGGGTTGAGGAGAATAGAAGGTGACTAGGCGGCACGGCGGGCCATCTGGGAAGCAGAGCATTAGCGGGATGTCTAATTGGAAGGGCAGGGGCGAGGACTTACGTCGATGACCTTCCATCCGCCAGTCTCGGGGTTGTCGAGCTCCTCCTCGACGCGCGTCAACACGGCAACGTAGCCGACCTGCTGGATCTTGTTCTCGTCGCCAACCGCCACCTCGCCCGTCTTGATGTCGCGGTAGGCGAGCACCTCCTGGGTGCGCCACGAGACAACAAAGACGTGCAGATCGTTCTCGAGGATCTTGGCCGACATAATCTGCACAAGACAACGAGTGAGTATGCG
Source organism: Rhodotorula paludigena (assembly GCA_036244875.1). NCBI lineage: Eukaryota > Fungi > Basidiomycota > Microbotryomycetes > Sporidiobolales > Sporidiobolaceae > Rhodotorula > Rhodotorula paludigena. The sequence continues at coordinate 1,145,516 of BQKY01000006.1, forward strand.
TCTGACGGCAGAGATGCGCGGGTCACAAACGTACGTCGAGGTTGCGGATGTCGAGAACGCGCGATTCGGAGATCAGGGAGGGGCCAATCGAGCCTTGCAGCGTTGCCACGAGGACGTTGAAGGTCTGTGAAAAGTAAGATCGAGTCAGTCATTCGTCTGTGACCGGCTAAACACCGGGGCGGGCGCAAGGAGAGACAGTGACGGGAGAAACTTACCGCCTCGCTGGTCCACTGTCGCAGAGTCGGCTGGTCGGCGTTGACGTAGGCGTCCACCAGCTCCGGCACGATGTACTCGCGCAGCTCGCGGAGGAAGCTCTCCTGCGTGAACGACGGGTCCATCTCCTTGACCCACCGCGTCACCTTTGCCGTCTCGGTCTCGTCGAACCAGCGCCCGACCGTGTTGGTCACCGTGCGCGACATGACAACAAAGGGGTTGTCCGACTCCTGGTAGCTGTGCGACCACGACGCGAGGGCGTCGGCGAGCGGTTTCGGAAGGCGCGACTCCTTCGGCTCGGCGTTGGCGGTGGCGTGGAAGACGAGGGCCTCACCAGCTCTGTGGCAAATGCGTAAGCACATGCTAAACGAGAAGGAGGCGAAAACAGGACGCACTCGGGGTTCTCCTCGACCTTTACCCTCGTGCGCGCAGCCAACCCTCCTTCCTTGCTCCGCCCGATCTTCGCCAATCGCGCCTCCCTCCTTCGCCGCCGCGCCTCGCGGTCAATGTACCCTCCGTGGTGCGTGTCGTAGGTCGCGTTCTCGAGAAGCTCGGTGATTTCGTTCGCGACAGCCTTGTAGGCTTCAGTGTCGCGAATCGGGGCAGAGGCGGTGAAGGCGGCGTCGCCGACGGCGCGGGCAGAGCGGGACAGCTGCAGAATTTCGTGTCAGAGCTCGCACAAGGACCGCAAGGCGAAAGGAGAGCGCGCACGGTGCGAACGAAGGCAGTCTCTTCCATCCCCTTGAGCGCGTGTGCAACAGCGTCGTTCAGGCCAATGCCGGCCTTGCGGAGCTCCTCGGCTGCGGCGGCGAGTCGCGGGTTCTCCTTGATGCTCGCGGTAAGCTGTAGAGTGCGGAAAGAACGCGGTCAGCGCGGGTTGAACGATGCGATCCTGGGGGAGGAGGGATGGAGACGCACCCTCGCGCGCTCGTACATGGCCTTTGCGCGCTGCATCGCCTCGCTGTCCTGGACCTTAGAGACCTCTCCGCCGAGCTGCTTGACCGAGTCCTGCCACTCGCGGTTCTTGCGCACCTCGTCGCGCAAAACCTCGACAAAGGCGGCAAAAGGCGAGCGGCCCTCGACGGTCGTGTCGGGCTCCTCGTCCTTCTGCTGCTTCTTCTGCTTGCCGTCGGCCGCGCCGTCCTTGGGCTGCTGCTGCGACGACGACGGGTCCTGGAAGCGGGCCGCCGAGGTCGCGATGAGCCGGGCACTGGGGCGCTGGCGCGCGGCGGGGAGGGCCGCGAGCTGGGCCGGGCGGCGAGCTGCGTGCTGCAGAGTGCGTACTGCCTGCTTCATCGTCGCACGAGCGTCGCGGGCGAGCGTGGCGGAGCGGCACTCGAGCCGAACCTTCTCGTCGACTTTCCTTGTGTCGCCGCGACTGCCACCGGTGGGTCTTTTCGCTACCTAATCACCCTTTCTAGTGCTATTTGAACACGAGTGCTGCTTTTCGCTTGGCACGCGCGAGAGCGGACTTTGCCGGACGCCGTCTTTTCTCCTCATCGCGTCCTCCAATTGCGCTGCAAAATCTGCAGGAAGCGTACCTTTAAGTACATTGTGACTCTAGTCGGATCCTGACTACCGCCCTGTCTACTCCGGGCGGTCTGTCTGCACCGCCACCCCGCTGCCGCCCCGCTCATCGGCTGCAGCTTCGGCCTCTCGCTCTTCTCGCGCTCACCTGATGCTCGCTCGGGCAACGACGCTGCTGTCCAGACCTCGTGTTCTCCTTGCTTCGACCTCTGCCCTCGCCGCAACCGCCTATATCGCCTCTGCGCGCTTTCACACTCCGCCTGCAGCCATGACGAACTATCCCCTCACCAAGTCGGACCAGGAGTGGCGCGCTCAGCTCTCGCCCGAGCAGTTCCGCGTGCGTTCGCCGTCCTCGGGTCCTCTGGCGAAGTGATCAGCGCATGTTGCGGCTCGATCGTGAAGGTGGCTAACTCGCCCAGTACGCAGATCTTGCGCGAGAAGGGTACCGAGATGGCGGGGACTGGCGAGTACGACAAGCATTACCCCAGTAAGGTACGCTTGGTCACTCTTCCACCCTCATCAGCGCTCCCGAGGCCGAAGGATGGCGCCCTCGATGGAGCTGCTCGCCTTCCGTGCAGATCGCTGATCATGCACTGCGTCTGCAGGGTGTGTACGAGTGTGCTGGATGTGGCACTCCGCTCTACACGGCCGACATGAAGGTGCGTCGCCGTTGCGACTGGCGTTCGGCATTGCATCGATTGACCTTCTCATACTCGTTCTGCAGTTCAAGAGCGGTTGTGGCTGTACGTTATAAGTCTTGGGGTCGCCCGGGTCATTGACCAAGCACTGATCCCGCGATCCGCAGGGCCCGCCTTCTTTGACGCCATCCCCGGCGCGATCAAGGAGCACAGGGACTCGTCGTGGGGCATGACCCGCACCGAGATCGTGTGCGCTAATTGTGGCGGTCACCAGGGCCACGTTTTCGTACGTTCGCTGCTTCTCGAGAAATGTAGTCAAGATTTGCGGGCTGACGTCTTCCTTCCCGCCGTCCCGTCTTCTTTCCGCCTCTTCTTCCTTCATCCTCTTGCAGCGTGGCGAAGGCTTCAACAACCCGACCGACGACCGCCATTGTGTCAACAGCGTCTCGATCAGGTTTAAACCGGACAGCGACCTCAAGTATGAGGGTTCTGGCGCGAAGGCCAAGGCGTAGAGCTCTCCACCTCCCGTGTTCAGACTGAAGGAAGTGCAATAACGCGATTGGTACTGCACGCGGACGCTCCTACATTCAGCTGGTAGTGACGACAACTGCGCTCCAATGCCGTAAGCGCTAGAACGGAGAGGAATATGGACAGCATGAGGTAGAGACTGCAGCTATACAGGCCATGAGCAGCGAACATACGCCCTCTCTCCACAGGGACTCAATCTACTCGACGAACCGCACCTCAGCCATCCCCCGCCCCTTCTTGAACCGCGCCATGATGTGATACTGCTCGCCCTCGGGGAAGTTCTCGTTGTTGCCCGCTCCGCCGCCGAAAGACGCTGCGCCGCGCGCGTTCAGGCGCTCGCGGACGGAAAAGTGGAAGAGTGGATTGGGCGGAAGGACGCGACCGCGGCCGCGGTTGGCGCTGCACAAAGCGAGAGAAGCAGGTCAGGCTGGCTGACGTGACGAGCTGGGGGGCGAGAACAGCGCACCGGAGGTCAACGTGGCGTCTGTTGCCTTCTGCGTCCCATCGCATCTTGATCGTCGGCGACAGCTCGAGGGTCCACCAGAAGAGCGTCATGGCGCGGCTGCTCATGCGGCTCCACCAGTCTGCGAGGCGCCCGCCGAGCCCGCGCTTACGCTTCTCCTCGGCCGAGCGCTCCTCGAGGCTGAAGCCGAGGTGGTTCGCACGTGGCGCAAGCGCATCCGCCGTTGCTTCGGGCGAAGGGAGCGCGGCGAGGAAGACAGTCGCAGCCATGACCTCGTTGACGCTATCGTTCGCATCACGGGCCTTGGCGAGGTAGGCACGCAGCGCCGGGTCGAGCTCGTCGTCAGGCCCGTCGAGTGACATGCGCGCGCGGTCGACGAACGGCGCAAAGATGGGCGACGTGGCGATCCGGCTCGAATCGACCTCAAAGCCCGCCTCAACCGCTTCGCGCAGCATCCAGCGCAGCGAGAGGTGCGACAAGGCGGGATTGACGTCGCCAGTGTAGGGAAACTCGCCGCCGCCGACATTCGAGTGTGCGCCCGTGAACCAGACTTCCTTGACGTCTGTCGGTGGGCGGTCCGCGCCGGGCGAGGGCGGGTCGTGGATCCAGTGCTGCGGGTTGTAGCGCGCGCGGCCCTCGTCGAGGGCCAATGCCTGGCGGAAGATGTGGATGAAAGTGCTGCTGTTTGCGAAAGGAAGGGTGCGGGGGATAATGGCGCCGACCGACGCGACCGTATCCTGCGAGCAGACAGACGTCAACGAGGTACGGCGGGAGCGCAGCAGCTCAGACGCTGACGCACCCAGACTCCGACAAAATGGACGTCCACGTCGCGCGAGAAGGTCCGCTTGAACCCCTCGGCGAGCGTCTCCTTGTTCGGCACGAGCGGCGTGCTGGCCTTGCGCTTGTAGATGCTGAACGCGAGCGGGATCGATTCTTCGTTGCCGGCCGGGAGGAGTCCCACTTGCTGCAGCATGCCGGCGAGAGCGCGCGCAGTATAGGCTGCACGAGGAGGGGTCAGTCGCCGCTCCCGGAGCGGATGCGACGGGTGGCAGAGGGACTCGCCGCCGCGGGAAAAGCCAAAGAGGAAGATCTCGTCGCCGGGTCGCCAGTGCTGAATGGAACTACCATGTCAACAGGTGCTCGACGGTGACGCGAAAGGGACGGGGCAAGCGCACGTTCATCAGGAACTGATAGCCGGCGCAGATATGCTGGCCGAGCGACCAGGCGATGCCCTCGTCGACCGTCTCGCTGATCTTCTGCCACACCTTGCCTGGCGTCCAGATGGCCTCATGCGTGCCAATAGCCGTGCCAATGCCCGTCTGATAGTAGAGTAGCTGGCGGTCTGGGTCTTCTGATGCAAGCGAGAAGAGCGTCGGGACATTCGTGATCTGCAAGGGGAGATCAGAACGGTCAGCTGGATGGAGCGGGACGACGGGAGCCTCGCCTCGGCATGTGGGGAGGAAGAGCAGCAGGCGGGAGAGGAGACGCACGTTGGTTCCGAAAGCGTTGCCCGTCCCGTCAAAGCAGCAGATCAAGCGTCGCCCCCCTGCAGCGCTCGCACGACTTCGTGGCGCGCAGCGGACGTAGCTCGGACGGGGCTCAAAAGGAGGCGGGAGGGCGTGGATAGGAGGAGACAGCGGGGCCTTGGAGGGCATCGCAGCATCGAAGCAAGAGAAGTGCAGAGCAGAAGGCCAAGAGAGAGCGCGCTCGTTTCCTCCGGAAATACCGGGAAGGTATTAGCCCAGCGTGATCGAAGTGAGTGGAGAAGAAGGTTCGCTGGACATCCGAAGGGGGCGAGTCACGGCTTGCGCGTGACCCAGGAGAGATGCGCAGTGGCGCTTGCTCCGCCTGTGCACAGTCATGGGCGAGAGAGTGATGGTGAGGCAAGGAATATGGAGGAGCGCGCGGAAGACGCCGACCAAACGCCGACTCTCGCGCTTCTCGCCACAGACGCATGACATAGTCTTACAGGTTTCTAGGGTACTGTAGATTAGTGCCGATCCCGTCCCTCACCAACCTCGTGCACCTGCACCGCCCCCGTCGCCTTCTCGAACTCGCCAAAGTCGTCGTCAAAGTCGTCGTCGTCGGCCCCGGCGCCGTACCGCCCGCTCTTCGTGCTCGCCGCAGAGGAAGACGGCGCGTACCGCCCGAGCTGGTCCACCTCGTCCATCTCGAGCTCCTCGGCGCCGCGCTCGCTCGCGCGCTCGCTGGCGAGCACGGAATCGCCGTCGTCGCCTGCCCGTCGCCGCTGCTGCGGCACGGGTAATGCGCTGGTCGGCGCAGGCGCACTCGATGCATTGTCGAGCGGCGCGGCCGCTGGGTCGGGCAGACCGCCAAACAGCCGCCCGAGCCACCCCTGCCCTTTCCGCCGTGGCTGCTCTTCCACGGCCGCGGCGCCGCTACCCCTTGCAGCTTCCACATCTTCGCCGGTGTACGACCGGGCAAAGTTCGGTTTTGTCGGCGAGTTGAGGTCGGTCGCCGCCTCGCCGGAGGGGTCGTCGAACGGATTCTGAGGCGGCATGGTCGAGGCGGTCGAGGCGGAGCGATTTGCGCGCGTCGGCCGCGGCGACTTCTTGAGCGAGAGACAGACGACGCCGGCGATGAGAACGGCGATGGAGAGCCAGATGCAGACGAAGATCGAGGTGCGGTAGCTGCGGGACAGAGAGGGTCAGTACGAACGAATTCGGAGCAAGGAGAAGGCACTTGCGTCTTTGTCTGGTCGAGATAGACGAGCGAGTTGATGAATCCGCTCGTTGTGTAGGTCGAGAAGACGACCGGAACTGCAGAGGATGGATCAGCGCTGTGTTGGAAGGCAGATGAGGAGAGCTGGCGTACCGACAAAGGTCGAATCATAGCATTTGAGGGCGAGGTTGAGAGCGTAGACTTGCGTGACGGCACAGACGACGAGAAGAATGACGATGAGCCACGAAAGCGGGTGCGTGAACTGGTTGGCCTCGTTCGGGTCGGTGTGGTTGATCGCGCTCGTGACGAGCTGCAGAAGTTCGAGCATCAGCACCAGCCATGCGAGACGGTGAGTGACGTGAACACACCTTTACGCCACTCTTGGCCAGGATAAGCGTCTGACCCGCCAGCAGACCGCTCATCACCGACCACATGAAAGCGGCGAGCTGGCGAATGCTCGAGTCCGGCCTCGACTGGGTCCATCGTTCGATGCGCACCTTGACGAGCTGGCGCACCTTGCCCTGCCGGCGATGCCACGCGTCGCGCGCGGCCTTGACCTTTCCAACGAAGCCCTCGCCCTCGTACGGGTTGACGACGCGGCGCCCGCCGCCGCCGGCGATCATGGCGTCGAGGCCGTTCGAGTCTGCGTCGCCGCGCTCGTCGCCGATGCGCGCCATGCACACCTCGTACGTGATCCGGCTCGTCCACCACAGAAGGACAGTCACGACCTCGAGGACGGTGAGGTAGACGATCCAGTCGGCGCGGCCCCAGATCTCTTTGAGGAGCGCGAGCGAGAGGTTCGCTTCTGCGTCGATCGAGTCGGTCTCGTTGCGGATGTTGCTGAACACGACGACGCCGACGACACCGGTGATGATGACGCCTGTGCCGATGAGGTCGAGGCGGGTGACGGGAATGCCCGCGAGGAGGTAGGCGAAGATGCAGTTGAAGATGAGCGAGGTCGAGCCGAGCGGCGCGACGTACTCGGCACGCAGGAACTCAAGTGCGAGGGTCGAACCGATGACCTGCGACGCGATGTATAAAGCGTTGCCCAGGACCCAGTACGGTCGGAGGAAGTCTGGTCGTCGTTGTGCAGCGGGGACACTCATCGCGCGGGAGTAGTCGAGCTTGGTGATGTTGAGCCCCAAGGCGTTGCAGAGGGACGCGCCGAGCGTGATGAAGAGCCCAATTACGAAGTCGGCGGCGCTGGAGGAGAAGCATGTCGTCAGCGTGGCACACTGCGAGGAACGCAGACCGGGTGGCACGCGGAAGTGAGACGTACCCATAGGTGCGGGGCTCGTACAAGTCTGTCTGGTTCTGCATGGCGACTCGACGAGGCCTCGCTGAGGCGATGAGGCGGTGCGGAACGAGCGAGAGCAGCGCGGCCGACCGAGCGCGGATGGACCTGCTGACAGGCTTGTAGCTCGACTTTAGGCCTCTACAGGCGTTCAGTTGCGCAGTCTGGCGAAGCGAAGGAGGCGTCGACTTAGAAGCGGCAAGCGAACGCCGAGGTGTCGCCCCGACGACACCGCTCGCATCGGCCGGGCGGACGCTTGTTCACCTTGACAGGCTGTCTGGCTTCTGCTCCGTAGAGTGTGACGTGCGCCGCAGCTTCCCGCTGCCTGCATTGTGCTCCCAACTGCGATCCCTGGCTTCATCAGTTCTGCGGTTGAGCGCGTCCCGCGCTGTTGTGAGCCATTCCATTTATGCTTGTGTGTCACAGGCTGTTGCAGGCTGGCATTCCGTGTTGAGCGGTCTTCTCCCCTTCGTCGAGGCGACTTCGGATCGCAACGCTGGCTCCTGTTCACTCTCGTGCGCAGCCGACGCTATTCTGGACGCATTCCTGCTCAGCGTGTTCTGTCATGAAGTTGTACATGGGCCGGACCGCTTCCATCGTGCTCAGATCGCGCAGTCGCGGCCCTCTGCGGGTCTGTCTTCGCTACAGCTCGGCTGTATCTGCTTGCTGCTAGATCCAAGCACATTGTTCTTCGACGGCCACTGGCAGGGTGATACCGACGGCGGTGTCGAACCCTCGCGACCCGCCCCCGTCGGACCTGTCGAGGCGACGGTGAGTTCAGCGGCTTTCACAAGTGCCACACATCGTCGACGCCTGTGGATGTGGTCCTCGTCTGTAACCTCCGGCTAATTAATGAAGTGCACCTTTGATGACTCTCTCCGGAGCCGGGGTCTGTCGTTCAAAGTCGGAGGTTCTTCCGTGGACGACGGTATAGCGTGCGAGACCACTTGAACACGACGCTTGCTCCTGTACTTTCGCACAACCTGAATCCTGCACGCCACTGTAGTGTGTTGCGACGATACAACGACATCGAACAGAGTCTCATTTGGTCTCGGAAGCGATGCAAGCATATGCGCCCGAGTGTATGCATCCGCTCGAGAGGGTCCGCCTTGCCGAGGAGGAAGCACGCACCTCGCTCCCTCTCCTTCCGCCCGTCGTTGCTGTCCAGAGCCGCGAGAGACCGTCACACTCGTTCCAGTCAATCCCGCCACCATGCTCGCTGCTGCCCTCGTCTCTGCCGCCCTCGTCGGCCTCGTCCGCGCCCAGGACATCCCCGCCGTCGCCTCGCCCACGGACCTTGCGCTCGTCTCTGCGCAGTACGAGAACAGCGGATTCTCCCAGGGCGGGTCAGTCCACCCTCGCACTCTCTGCGTCTGTCTCTCGCGCAGCACATTGGACGCGACGGCGACGCGTCCGATTTGTTTGTCGCGCAACAAACCGCTGACTTGAGTTCCGTGGGTCCCGCAGCAACGCCGGCTTCGGCATCGAGCTCGACGCCAAGGCCGTCCTCACCGTCGTCTACCCCTTCGGCGCCGTCGAGTGCGTCTCGGCCCCTCGCGCTTTCGCGTGCGCTCTTCCGCCCGAGATGCCTCCGCTGACTTGCGCTGAAATTGCAGGAATGGCGCCTCGTACACCGTTGACCAGGTCTCGGAGGGCCCGGACCTTTACGTGACCCCGGCTGAGTCGACCGTTGGGTGGTTCAACTCGTCGTCCCGCTACACGGTCGCCCTTGCGGACGCTTCGTCGCTTGGCGACCCCGACGCCGAGGGCAACTACCGGTGCGTGACGCAGATTCCACGTCTGCAGTAGAGAGGGTCCTGAAATAGTCGCCTCGGCAGCCACTTCCTCGCCAACTCGCTCGATGGCGCTGCGGCCGAGGGCGACAACCTCACGTTCACGCCCTCCAACGGCCAGGTCATCACCTACTACGCTGCCCCGGGCCCGATCGAGGGCACCGGCCCGCACCGCTACGCGTGGCTCCTGTTTGAGCAGCCGGCCGACTTCTCGGCGCCGTCGAACCTTTCGACCTCGGGTGTCAACCCGAGCCACTGGTAGTGAGTCCGCCTTTCCACCTTTCGCGCAGGAGAAGCTTTGCTATATTTGCTCAAGTGTGGTGGCGCTCGTCTATGCGAAAATGGCATGCTAAATGGGAAGCAGAGCACTCACCCTTCCATCTCACACAGCGTCAACTCGTACGTCGAGGAGACCGGCCTCCAGCTCCTTGCCGCGTCCTTCTTCACCGTCAGCAATGGTGACGCGACCGGCTCCGTCGCCGAGACCCAGGCTGTCGTCCGTTCCTTCCCGGTTCTGTCTTGCACGAATGCTTTCTGACCTGTTCTTTCACCGCAGAACACGGCAACCCTCTCCGCCGCTCCCTCGGCGACCTCGGGCGGCTCGTCGACCTCCGCCGGCTCGGCATCGGAGACTACCTCGTCGGGCTCGCCGTCGGCTTCCGCCGCGCCCGACAACGGCGCCGCGCAGCTCGTCCTCTCGGTCGGCGCCGGTGCGCTCGGCGTCGTCGGTCTCGCCGCCGCTATGCTCTGAGCGAGCGACTCGGTAGAAGGAGTGAGGTACAGGAGGAAATGGAGGATAGACACTTGGGCTCGATCGGCGAGCCGCTTTCTTTCGCTTTCTCTTCGCAATTTTCGCAACGCACTCCTCTTTCACTACTTCATTGTGCGATTATCGCTGCACCGCATCCTTCTTTGTGGCCGGGACGAAGAGGGACGAGCCGCCACGAGCGTAGCTACCGCAGAAGCTGTCATCTTTCCTGTACCCGGCCTACCCGCGCAAGTCTTGCGAGGCTAGCCGTGATGCATGCTCATGCAAGCTTGCCCAACTAAGCCAAGCCCACCCAAAAGGACCGAGCTTGAGGCGGGCGGCATGTGAGGAGAACGTTCGTCTCGACGGCGTGCGCGGCGTCGACGTCTGATTGGCTGACCTCGCTCCGCTTCGTTGGCGCGGCACGCTGTGCTCGAGCCCGACGCCATGTTTGTGTCCTTGCTGCTGCTCTTCCGGCCCTCTCCGTGCCGCCGCAGACCAGATCAGAGATGAGCGCCGCTGCTTCCGCGCCGACGCCGCATTCACGCCCATCCGGGCGAGACCTCGACGCGCTCGAGAGCGCGCACAACAAGGAGTTCGACGTCGACAGCAAGCGCCCGCTGCGCGTCTCGATAGTCACGGAGAACTTTCTGCCCAAGATTGACGGCGTGACCCGCACGTTGGCCATGCTGCTCGAGCATCTGCAGGCAGAGGGGCACGAGGCGCTCGTGCTCGGACCGTCGACGCCGCTCGTACGTTTTGACACCCAACAGCGAGCCTGATCCAGGCCTAACAGCGGTGGGCGCATTCGCAGACCTCGTACGCGGGCGCCGAAGTGGTTTCGACGCAGGGCATCCCGCTCATGGGCGTCTACCGCGGGCTCGGGCTCAACTTCCTGCGCCCGCGCTTCATTCGCAAGCTGCGCGAGTTCGACCCGGACGTGTGCATGTTTGTCGACCCGATCTGGCTCTGCGCTCAGTGCGTCTTTTTCCTCTCGCTTTGGCACCGAGACGATCCTGACTCTGGCACGCGCAGGACTATCCCCGCTATTCAATTCTACTTCCCCGACATCCCCTTGATCAGCTCGTACCACACCAACCTGGCAATGTGCGTTTCTTGTGGCTGGTCTGAACTCGGCTCAACTGACTGGCAGGGGTCCTGCAGGTACGCCACGCTGTTCGGCTTCTCGTGGCTTACACCCGTCATGTGGGGTCTTCAGGTGTGCTATGACTGCCCGCTCTGTAGGTCAGCAAACGCTTACGCCCGCACCCTTGCAGCGCAACCTGCACAGCCGGTGCAACTACACCTACTGCCCGTCCCCTTCTACCGCACGCATGTTGGGCGATCAAGGCTTCGAAAACGTGCGGTTGTGGCCGCGGGTGCGCCCAAAATCATGCCGAATCTGAGTTGCTGCGCAGTGCTGACTTGACCTTCTCAGGGCGTCGACGTCGAGCTCTTCCGGCCGGAAGCGCGCGACTTCGGGCTGCGCCAGGCGTGGGGCGTCGAGCCGCAGGATCTCGATGCCGATCGTCCCTCTCCGCGAGTACAAGCCTTGGACGCCCGCAATTCCCTCTCCGACGACTTGCCCCCGCTCGACCTGCCGCCGCCCTACATTGCACAGCCCATCTCGAGCTTTTCCGGCACGTCACCCAGCAAGTTGGCCATCCTCTACGTCGGCCGCGTCTCCTGGGAGAAGAACCTCCGTCTCCTGATCGAGGCGATGCGCGGGCTGCAGGAGCCGGATATCGCGTCGGGCCGCCCGGCCTGCCAGCTTATCTTTGTTGGTGACGGGCCCGGGCGTGGCGAAGCCGAGTCGTTGTGCGCGCAGTACGGACTGGACGCGCTCTTCCTCGGCTTCAAGAAGGGCCAGGAGCTCGCCGCGGCTTATGCAAGTGCCGACGTCTTCGCCTTCCCGAGCTTGTCAGTCTTCGAAACTCATCTTTGGAGCAGCTCCACTGACTTGCAGGGCCCACAGTACCGAAACGTTCGGTCAGGTCGTCTCGGAGGCGCAGGCTTCGGGCCTTCCTGTTGTCGGCCTCAAAGCGGAAGGCGTGTCCGACCTGGTTGAGCATGGCAAGACTGGTATGTGCTGGTGTTCACATTGCAGAAGAAAAGATCGTTGACTTCCTTCTGAGGTACCAGGCCTTCTTCTCGACCTGAACGACTTGGTTGCCGGCCCGGCGACTGCTGCCGAGCGCGATTCGTCGACGCCTCGCCCCGTCATTCCCTCCGACCCGCACGCTCTCCTCGACCCCACGTCTCCCACCTACCCGCTCGCCGTCTCCCTCTACCGCGACCTCCTCGTCTCAATCGCGCTAAACCACGAGCACCGCCGCGCGATGGGCTCTGCGGCACACCTGGCCGCCTCGAAGCGCTCTTGGTGGGGCGCAATGGAGCAGCTCTGCGACGGCTATCGCGAGCTGGCGGCGCTCAAGGCCGAGCGCCGGGCTCAGCGCGCCCGCAAGAGCGACGGTCTCACGCTTTCGCGCACCTCGACCATCGAGTTCGACGTCGTCTGCGAGGACGGGAGCGAGAAACCTGCCGGCGACGACGACGCCATCGAGGCGAGCGCGTCTGCTTCCGCTCCGAAGCGGAAGAGGCTGCTCGCCTTCAGCCGCACGGTGCGCAGGACGGGCGGCAAATTGCGCGAGTCTTCCGTTACGCTCAGACCGCTCAGCTCGTGGCTGGCCCCTCAGCCGCTGGCGGCACGGTCTGTCGCACAAGGCGGCACCTACAATACCCTTCTGCCAGTCAAGGGCGACGGGCAGATGATTGCCTGTGCGTCGCTTTCCATTCTCTCAAGTGCCGGGGCTTTCTGACCGTCCGCACAGACCGCCTCTTCGAAGCCTTCCTCCTCCTTGTCTTCATATCCTACACCATCCACTGGGTTTCGCATCTCGAGGCCCTCTCCTTCCTCCGTATCTAGACGTCCTCCCTTCTGCCCTTCGCATTTCTCTGTGCATAGTTCCTTGCCTACTTAATCTGACTCCGTACTGCCTCGCCCTGTCGTTTCCATCGCCTTCATCGCTCAATCTTCTGCCCTTCAATAGATCGCTCTCTGCCAGATTGTTACTCCGTCTCAAGTCACAGACCGCGGTCATTTGCCGTCAGACGAGACAGATGCAGCATGAGAGACAGAACGAGTACAACAGTCTATGAGGATGCGAATGCTGCGACTTGCGAGAGGAAGGCTCATGATCCAGGGGTGCAGTGCTCTGCATCGACCGCCGAATTACCCCACCAAGTCCAGAATGTCCCGATGCCCAGGATGTACACTGCGAGCGCTTGAATGCTTGTGCCGGCGTCGAGGGCCGAGGAAAGCACGTAGCAATACTGCCGGCCCGTAGCTCGTCAGTTCCTGAGGGAACCAGAAGTGAGGATCAAACAACCGCACCTTCTCGAACCAGCGCGGACGGTAGCGCAGAGCCCAATATTGTGAAAGCCACGAGACGATGAACCCGGGGAGCAGGACGTTCATAGGCGTCTGGGGCGGCGCGATGCTCTGTGATTGCGAGCGAAGTCAGCTCCGATTCACACCCATACCCGCATCGGACGACGCTCAACGCACGCCGTGCAGGACCAGCGGGACGTTGATCTGCTTCCAGATCTTCTTGCCTGTGCGCTTGTACATGATCCACGGGATTATCGGGAGGATTGCGCCGATGAGGAAGCCCTGCGTCGGAGCCACAACGTCAAGCTATGCAATACGCAAGCAAATTGACCGAATTGCGAGAGTCAGCACGTACCCAGTACAACACCCGATACTCGCCCGTGAAAAATTTGGACGGGCTGATCACTGGGAGCGCACGAGAGGACACTAACGGGTCAGAGCCGCTTCAGGTAGGATGCGTAAGGTGACACGACTCACGACCGAAGATTACGCTCGCGCTGAAGAAGATCTCGGGTTTGCGGCCGCTCCACTGCTGCGTCGGGTCGACGACCGTTCCGTCGAGGTAGGGCCTTTTGGCGGCGATAACGCCCTGGATGAGGAGGAAGTTGACGACCGAGCCGAGGGCGGTGCCGTAGGCTTGGCAGAGGAAGAGCGCGCGAGGCGGGACCTTCATGTATCTGCTGAATCAGAGTCAGCGAGGCGCCAAGTGCGAGTTGAGAAGGTTGTCGACAAGTGCCGGCTGTCCTACGTACAAGCCGAGTTTTAGGTCGGAAGTGAGCTCAATGCTCTGTAGCATAGCCATGTATCCGTAGACCTGACAAGAAGATACGGGCAGGGAGATCTCGCATCAATATACGCTCGGCCAGATCGCGAGAGGGTGCACACCTTGAAGACAATGTTGGCAATCGGCTTTCCCGGCCAAATCCAGCCAGCGACAAACTCGGTGATGACTGTGTTTGCCAGTCAGTGTAAGCGTATGCAATTTGCAGGCTTGGACATGGATCACGCACCGTTCAGACCCAGCGTCGTATTGCTGTGACGAGTGTCTGTTAGCTTCATGAACACTGAGCCACGGTACATACCGAACGCACGTGATAGCTGAAATGATCTGTGTAGCGTCACGTCAACCCTCCGTCTGGTAGTCCACGGCAGTGATGGACTCAGGCGAACAGGGAAGAGGATGACGCACCCCGACCGGTACCAGGAACGCCACAGCGATCAACATGGCGAGGAAGAGACCCCAGACGGGCAGCTGGAGCGGGTAGAAGACGAGGAGTACGACGGCGGCGGCGAGATTGGCGACAAAGATGCTGAGGTAGTACATCTTTGGGACGGGGGCGTAGCTGCGCTCGAGCACTGCTCCGACGGAACCGTCAGCGCGAACTCTGTGAGAAACAAGGAGGCGTGGGGATCAAGCTGACTCTCGACGTGAATGTCGCCCACAGCGTCCTTCTTCGCCCACAACGCCGCGCGGATGTCGTTCGAGTACCACAGTGCGACGGTCGTCACTGCGCTGGTGAGCATGGCGAACGAGACGCCGTACGTGATGGCGAAGTAGGGCGTGAGCCGCAGCGGGCCAATCTCGGCGTAGCGCGCTTCGTTGAGCGAGAGGTCGTCGTTCAGGATCTCGAGGACGTCGAGGCGCTGCAAAGGGCGGTGTCAGCGCAACTGTCGCCTTTCCAGAGCAGCCAGACTGACGCCGAAGGTGGCATTGTACAGATGCTGCAAAAGAAGCACAGGTGAGCAGTTGTTCCGGAGGCAGCAAAACGCGGAGCTTACGGCCGCCAGCGGCGAGTCATAGCTCTGGGCGTTCCAGAAGTTGACGAGAAAATAGAGGACCGGGACCACGACCCAGAGGTTGAGCGCGAGACCAGCAAAGTAGGAGCACTGGGCAAAAAAGGGCGTGTAGAGGGCTGTGTGCGTCGCAGATGCAGACGGTAAGCAATGCTTGCGCGCTTAGCGATGCCGGGAGCCACGATGAGCCAAGCGCACCTCCTGTACCGCCAATCACGGACCAGTCGAGTGACTGTGCAGGAAGGAAGGGTCAGTCTCGAGTCCTGCTGCGCTCGCTCCAAGGTGATACTCACGAAATTGAGGTACCCGAACCCGTCGTACCCCGACCCGAGCGTTCTCATGACCCAGCTCGAGTTGTCGATGATGCACAGCGTCGCGATGCTCGTCAGCGTCGGGAAGATGACGCTGGGGAGGAACTGCCAGACAAAGATGGCGACGAAGGCGAGGAGGAAGAAGCGCATGCGGTCGCGCGTCTGCTGCTGGTGCTCTTTCGCGCCACCGTGCAGCGTCTCGTATAGCGCGACGGTGACGAGCTGGGAGGGCCAGACCATGACCGTCGGACAGACGCTGCGGATGCGTGACGGTGGTCAGGCATTCGTCCAACGGAGTGTGATCGTGGCGCCATGTGCCAAGAGACGCATGAAAGTGGCAGACGGAACGCACAGGAGCTTGTACGTCATGCCGCTCAGCCCAAACCCGATGAGCTGCGTGCTGATGAGGAGGAGCAACCCGCCGAACGTCCCGAGGTCCGAGTGGTAGTACAGGGACTGGACGGCGACGATTTCGCCCGCGTAGGCAGCGTTGGCACCCGAGCCGGCGAGGATGGCGATCTGGTGATCGAGAGAAGGTGACCGTCAGCGTTGCTCGAAACAGCACGACGGGAATACGGGCGAGACCAGTGCCTGGCAAGCAACCACGCTCGAGGCATAGCACGAGCAGGGCAGTAGGGCACAGTCTGCCATTAGACTTACAAGCATGTGCTCCTTCTTGCCAAACGGGCCCGGATTCAGCCAGTCGGGCAGGACGCGGTCCGACAGTTTCCCGAGCGGGTAGCTGAGGAGGATGATGAAGAAGCTCGAGAACGACGGCGCGTTGCTCTTGAAGAAGAAGATCTGCGAGACGGACGCTGCGACGTCGAATCGGAGCGTGCGGTGCGGTGAGCGGAAGCGTCTGGGAACGACGAGAGGCGCAGGACGGACCGCCAAAGATGCAGAGGATCGTGCCAAGGATGAGCACGCGTGCAGTGAGAGCAGGCAGAGACGGGTCATCGCTCTCTGGCACGACCTGCGCGAGGTAATCAAATCCATGTTCAGCGAGGAGGCGCAGTCGAGGTGAGAGAGCGGATGCGGCGCACCTTGCGCACGATCGAGATGGCCGAGTCGAGGTCCTCCTCCTTGTACAGCGCCTCCTCGAGGTCGTGCACTCCGCCCGCCGGCCCTCCCACTCCTCCTGCACCTCCCTCTCCCTCGCCTCCTCGTCCTCTCGCCGCGCGCGCATCCTCGTCCTTGATGAGCTGCAGGATCTCCTCGTCGTCCTCGTCGCTCGAGCTCGCGTCGTCCGCGTACCCGGGCGGCCGCACGTGCCGCGGCGACGGCGAGTGCGCGCGGCGCAGGTCGTCGGGCGAAGTGGGGGCGTGGAGCAGGCCGCTTTGCAGCGGGCGCAGGCGGATCGACTCGCTACCGGGGTCGTCGCTGTCCGGCACGGGAGAGTACGACATGGCCTCCTGGAGCGGACACTCGCGCGAGACAAGACGGAGGGAAGAGGGGCGGGTCGATCAACCTCGAGTCTCTCTCGTGCGGGCGATAAGCGAAAGAATGAAAGAACAAGCACTGCAAGACGACAGCTCTACACACACAGCGGGGAAAGAACACAGAGTACGGCCGGACGGAAAAAAAAACGGGAACGAGGAAGTCGAGAAGCGCGGGCGAGGATGATTCACGCCTCGCCCTCCTGCTCGACGCGCTCGACCGCAAACACGACAAACTCGTAGTAGTCGCCCTCCATCAGCGTCGCGTACTCGCCGAGCGCCGCCGCGTCGTTCTCGCCCCCGTCGCCGCCGCCGCCGCGCTTTGCCTTGCCCGTCTTCTTGTCCCGGGCCGAGGCGGGCACGAGGAACGACGAGAGCGCAGCGAGGAGCTTTTCAAACTGTTTCGGTTCGGGCTGCAAAGGACACACGAAAGAGCGTCAACTCTGCGACCGACCCTAGATCGACCGGCAGTGCTGCAGAGCGCTAGCCGACGAGCGAGACAAGGCACGGCTCAGGCGACGCACCTTGACGACGGCGGCAAAGTAGGCGGCGGGGAGACCGTACCGCAGCACGCTCTCGACGTACGCGCGCACGACCTTGAGGTGGACGAGGACCTGGAACAGCTCGGAAAAGTTGATGCGCGACAGGCGCAGGAGGTCGGCCTGCTCCCCGGGGGCGACGCACGAGAGGCGAGGTCAGCGAGGTGCTCGGCTTCTGGTCAAAACAGAAGGCGAGAGGGACGACGCACCCACAGCTCCTTCTCCTCGACAACGAGCCCCTCGAGGTCGCGCCTCTGCCGCTCGATCCCCTCCTCGTCGTACGTAAAGTCGCGCACGATGAACCTGCGCTCCGTCGCCCGGTCAACTCGGCTTAGCTGACTCGAGGAGCGAGGGATGAAACGCACTTCTTCTCCCGCGCCTTTTGCGCAAACTCGTCCTTGACTCGCCGGAAGAGCGTCACCGAGAACAACGCAAACTCGTCGTCCTGCGCGAGTTTGCTGTACACAATCCCAACAATACTCAAAGTCAGCCTTGCGTGTTCCAGCAGCGAGACAGACATGAGAAGGGCGGGACGCACGTGGAAGATCGGGGGACGACCATCTGCGTCAACCGCTCGTACGTCGCCTCCCACTCCTTGATCAAGTTCCTGCGAGTGCGCTTACTCGTCAATACGCGGCTCAAGGCGAAACAAACACGCAGCCAGGAGGAGGAGGCGCACTTTGGCACGGCGACGAGGATCGTCTCGAGGTATTCGGACCCGTTGGTCCCTGCAAAGTCCGACGCCGAGACGACGTCTGCCAGTGATCGCATCGAGAGATTTCCGCTGTGCACGAGAATGGGTGTCAGTATGCTAGGCCTCGGTCACGACGCCAGCGCAGACAAAGCTGGACGAGCCCGAGAGGACGGCGCGACTGACGTCTTTTTCCGGAGCGCCTGGGTGAGCTGGCCCTTGACGACCTGGTACGCCTGGGTCTTGTTCCGCTGTGCGTTCTCGATGCTCGCGACCTCTTTGAGGAGCGCGTCGACGACGTCGGCGAGCGAGCGGCCGTCGACGCGGTACTTTGCGCGGTTCCACTCCCACCCGCTCTCGTCTGCGCCGCTTTCCTCTTCCGGGTAGAGGTACGAGAGGTAGGGGCGCCCGTCGTCGAGGACGAGGTGGTGCGAGAGCGGCGACGAGCGGTCCTCTGCGCGCGGGGCCGAGGACGACGACGACGACGAGGATGCGGCGGCCGAGGAGGGTGCGGCGGTGGGCGAGGTGAGGGAGCGTATGGTGTCGACCGTCTTCTGGAGCGACTGGGTCACTAGCGGGTCATGCTTTGCGAGCTGCTCGGAGAGGGTGAGGAGGGACGAGAGGGTGCCAGTCTGTGTGCGGGGGAGGCGTGAGTCCGATGGGGTGCGAATGACAGCGGCTGAGAGCTTTGACACGCCAGCTGCGTGGCTCTGGCAGCTGCGTGTCGAGCAAGAGGTGCGACGCTGCACGCTCCTGTCGGGGGAGGGGGGGAGGTCGGGGCGCACCTTGAACTGGGGGAAGTGGACGAGGTGGGCGGTGCCGAGCTTGCCGCTGCCGAGGGCGGTGCGGAGGTCGTCGAGCTGGTCGGTGGGGTTGTTCGAGTCGAGGGGCGCCGTGACGACGAGGAGCGACGAGGGGTCGAGCGACGACGACATGGCGGGGGCGCGGGTGGGCCTGCTGCTGCTCGAGGGGGTGCAGTTGCTCTCTGTGTGGCTCGGTGGCTGCACTCGCTCGCTCGCAGGCAGTCGGAGCTGGAGAGGGTCGGGCCAGAGGTGCGTTCGGCGCGGAGAGGCGGTGCCAGACTCTCTCGCCCGCTTGCCCTTTCCCGCGCACGCCAGAGGCCAGAGTGGGGGGCTCACACACAAGCACGATGCTGGGCAAACACGCACTCGCTCCCTCGGCCGTCCAGGCGCGCAACCCGGCCCCGCTCCTCGCTCCCCTCTCCGCCGCCTCCATCGCTCAACTTGGCCTCGCCTACCTCGCCACCGCCCCCGAGACCGCACAGCAGGACCACGACGACCTCTACACCCGCCAGCAGCTCTACCAGCAGGCCATCGACGACCCAACCTCGACCTCGAAGCACTCCCTCGTCCGCGCTGTCTGCGACGACTGGGTGCGCCCTCGACTCCTTCCTTGCCCGCGCCTTTCCCCTCGACCTGTTTAGCCTACTGACTACTCGCGGTGACCTCCAGAAGGACGGCTTGTCGTATGCCCAGGTCGCGCAACTCGACATTCAGCGTGCGTTCTTCTGCTTCTCTGCTCTCTGCGACGAGCTGACTCTCGTGCCCTCGAGCAGTCTTTCAGGAAAAGGGCACAGGCAAGACGTGGTCCGCCTACCGCGCCAACCTGGGTTCGTCTCGCCGCCCCACATCCTCCCTCTCATCCTGCTGACCTTCCCAAGCAGCATCCGGCGCAGTCCCTGCTGCAAACCAGCTCTTCCAGCGCTTTCGTCAAGCGTTCGGTGCCTTTTATCCTCACGTGGGTCGTCTAGCGGACGCAAGAAACCGAAAGCGCGGTGCTGACACCCCTGCCTCGCCGCCGCAGTACCTCCACCTCTCGACGCTCTCGTCCCCTCACCCCGTCACGCTCCTCCGCATCCAGCTTCTCCCGTCCCCCTCCTCCTCTTCTGCCTCCTCCTCCTCGGCGAGCGCTCACCCACCCGCGCACCTGATCCTCCACTTCCCCGACACGCCCTTCTTCCTCCTCCCCTCCTCCCTCACCGCCGCACTCAAGCCCCTCGTGCTCCACTCGCTCGAGCTCGCACTCGCGAGCCCTGCCGTCGCGCCGCCCGAGCTCGACAGGGTCGACCTCGAGGGGCGCGACTGGGCGTCGCTGAGGCAGTGTCTGCTCGCGTCGACGGCGCGCCAGCAGGGCAGCGCCGGAGGGGCCGATGCGGCGCCGAGAAGGCGGAGAGCATCTCCTCGTGCGTTCTATTCCCCGCTCGCTTCTGCAAAAGACAGTCCGCCGGACTGACGCCGCTCCCCCTCCGTGCGCAGCGCCGACCCCCCTCCCGCTCCACCCTCTGACCAACCTTCCGCTCCTGCCCTCTCCTACGGCGAAGCACACGCGCGCACTCAAGCGTCGCCGCGTCGAAGCCGCGCGAGAAGCGTTCGACCTCCCCCGCAGCGGCGAGGCCGGCGGCGGAATGGAGGATGAGGAAGGCTTGCCGGTGCTGGACAAGCTCGAGTACGAGGTGCGCTCTCTCTCGCCCCTCAGCTTTCACTACCTGGACATCTGGGAGCAAGACTGACGAGCGATCCGGGATCGCCCGCGCGCGCAGCTGCACCTCCCCTACCCCACCTCCTCGCCTCCTCCTCCCTCGGGGCCCTCTCCCTCCTCCAACTCCTCCTCCTCGCAGCAGAAGCAGCAACCGCCGTTCCACCTCCGCCTCACAGGCACGCACGTCCTCGCCGGCCTGCGCGCGCTCGTGCGCGAGGGCTACATCGACCCGACCCCGGCCTCGGCCCCGGCCTCGGGAGGAGGAGGAGGGGGGCTGCCCCGCTGGTTGAGCGGCGGGGTGCAGGAGGAGGGGGTGAATAGGATGAAGGTGGGGATGAGGGAGGGGGGAGGAGGGGTGGGGAGGATTTAGGGAGAGGAAAAGGGAGAGGGAGAGGGGAGGGGCGAGGTGGCGCAGTCGTGCGGTCGTCTTCTGTTGCAATATCAGTCTCGTACACGTTACTCCGCTGTATCTGAGATGCGCTTTGTGAGGAGCTTGTCGCGCTGCGGTCTCGTGTGGCGCGGAAGCGGAGGCTGCGTGTCAGCGCCTTCTCATCCTGGTTTTCGCAAGCCAAGTCTCTTTCTCCGCTCGGTAGCCCAGAGTGAACTGTTCACAAACCATCCGAAGAGCTTCTCTAAGACCAGGGTCTGGTCATCAGCCAGCAACTGAGGACGCATCGCCACTGCGCCCGTCTCTTGCAACGCGAAAGCCATTGCCCGCCGCAGGGTGAAATGCATTAAACATCGCCCCCATTGGCACACTGCAAGTTGACCGATTGCCCCTTGTCCCAACGGGCTCTTCCCGGGAATTGCTCGGCGTCTTTCATAAGGATTCCAGCGCGTGGCTCGCCGAATAGAGGCGCCGTCTAGTCGTGAACTGCTGGTCGAGACGGCCGGCCGGCGCAAGCCGACCGTGTCGAGTCTCGTTGAATAGGCCCCTGCACAGTCAGGTTAACTGGGCAAATGCAGTGGCCTGGCCAGCAGTTCTTGTCGGCTAGAGGACGGCGCTTTGGTGAGGGCCTCTCTTGAAGAAGCCGCTCCCGCTGCCTCGCCGGGTGAAACCCATTCTTTTGCTGCGGCGTTGCTTGTGCTCCACTGGGACCGAGCAACCCTGCACGAGCGCGCCTGCCCGCCGTGCACGCGTGCAGCCGCGCGCGACTTCCCGCGCTCCCTCCGCTGCAGCCTCGACAACACTCTTCTCGCACCTCCCGCATGCACTGAGCGCGGCAGGATGCCCACACACGCTCACGGCGCGCCCCGGTCACACTCGGCGCACCCGTCGAGCTCGCACAGCTGGAGCGAGTCGCCGTCGCCAACAAAGAAGCGACGCGTCGATTCGGTCCCGCTCGCGCATGCCGGGCCGTCAAGCGCGCGCGAGAGGCCACACAAGCCGCAGAGCTACCATGGGTGCGCGTCTCGTTCCGCCTCGAGCGAGGGAGAGAGAGCTGACCCCACTTGGCTCAACCTGCAGCTCGTCTTCGGCTGCTTCGAACCGCTCTCCGCGCTCGTACACGGCCGAGCCTGTCGATCCGCAGCTCCAGTCGCGCTTGCACTCGTCGACGATCCGCTTGCGCGACGCCTGGGATGACATCCTCCGCCGACATTCTACGCCGCATGCCGGTCCTCCCGCCGCTTCCTCTCCCTTCTCCCGCTCGGCCTCCGCCGCACCCGCCTTCCCGACCCCGAGGCGACACCGCGAAGCAGGCCGTACGCGCGCAATCCCCGTCGACGAGGACGACATCATCGACCTCGGGACGATGGAGATTGTCGAGGACCGCGGCGTGCTGCGCCGCACGCGCGCGGGCGCGTTCTCGCTCGGCGGGTACTCGCACATGCTCGACGACATCATCGTCGGGCCGGACACGGGCGTCGGAGAAGGCGAGGCGGGCGAGTGGAGCGAGGACGAGGAAGAGGTCGAGGACGAGCCGAGCGAGCGAGACGACGGCCGCGCGGGCGACTTGGACGACGAGTCGGACGACGAGCTCGGCGACATGGAAGAGCTGCCGTCGCTTCCCTCGCTGTTGTACCGCGAAGAGCGGCGCCGCGTAGAGGAGCAGCGCGACCAGCTGCGCGACTTTTGGGAGCAGGAGGCGCGCACGCGGGGGTCGCACAGCGCAGGGGTTGGCCGAGACGAAGAGGACGTCTTTGCTACTGGTCTCAGTCCCGCCTCCGCCCACGGGTCTCGGACGGTCGCCAAACCGCCGACCATCGAGGAGGTAACGGAGGACGAGGACGATGTCGACGAACTCGACTTCTTCGCCGAGGCAGGCGATTCGTCGCCCTCCCTGCGGAGGTCGACGTCTTCTCCACTCGATGTCGATGTCGTCACGCCGACCCGCGAGAGGCGCTCGCCGTCCCGCTCGGCACCTTCGACTACGGCCGCCATCCGTCACGGCATGAAGAATGTCGCTCTCGCAACGCCTCCGACCTCAAGGTCGACCCCGTCACCTTCTACGTCGAAGGCTTCCCGTCTCAGTGCACTGCCTTCCAAAGTGCCGTCGACAAAGTTGACGCCGATGAAGCTCGACTCGTCGCCGCTCAAGCCGAATCTCGCTCACGGCGCGGTACGCTCTCTCTACGCGACTTAACGTGTAGTATTCTCCTCTGACGCTTACACGGTGCAGGCCTGTCTCGTCTGCCGCAAGCGCAAGCGTCGGTGCGACGGGACTCAGCCCGCCTGTGGCCCGTGCAAGTCGCTCGAGATCCCCTGCGCGTACGCCCTGCAGAAACGGAGCCACTCCGTCTCGCCCGCCAAGCGCAGCACGCCCGCCTCGCGTGCAATCTCGGCTCCTCCGCCGCCCAAGTCGGCGCCGCCTGCGCCGCGTCCAAAGCTTGTACCGAAGTCGCCGGCATCGTTCGCGGTCCGCAAGGCGTCCCGACCGTCGGTCGCTCACACTCCAAGTTCGCGTCCGGTGCGTACTCTGATGGCTGCGCATCGTCCACTCAAGTCTCATCTGTTCGCACCGCGCAGCCTTTGTCATCGTCGCCGCTTCGCGAGGTCATCACCGTCGCATCTCCTTCACCCAGCCCCTCACCCTCGCCCGCGCCCTCCCCATCGCCATCGCCTTCCCCTGCGCCGCAGTCGCGCCAGCGTGCCATCTCGCCCGAGCTCGGCTTGTCAACGACAGCCCGCGAGCAGCACGTCTCGGTCGCAGGGCCTTCCCGCCTCGAGCACGCCCAGCCCTACCAGCACCCAACCCCAACACCGACTCCTCCGCCCTTCGCGCCCAAGCACATGTCGACTGTGGTCAGTGCGGCTGGTCCTGCCGCATCAGCTGTGGTGCCGCAACGCGCCATCTCGCAGACTTCGCCTGGCCCAAGGCGACACTCCTTCGAGCTTGTACTCGACATCAAGCCGCATCTGCCACGGAAGAACTTGCCGACGAGCGGCGGTGCTGCCCGAGCGGCGGCGCCGAGCGATGCGAAGGGGAAGAGCCGGGCGCGCGAAGTGGACGAGCGGGACGAGCTACGGAAGGAGTCAGAGGCAGAATTGGATGTGCGCCCGACGGGGCTGAGCACGCCACCGCTGTCGAAGCGGGCGCAGCCAGCGCAACCGCCGCGCACGGCGCGCGGCCGCTCGTCTTCCGCCTCGTCGTCCTCGTCGGCGCCCGATATCGCAACCAAGTCCTCGCCGCGCTCGGCGTGTCCTTCGCCCGCCGCCGCGCGCAAGCGCACGCGATCCGCACCGCGGCCGTCGCAGATCCTGCCACGCGCGGCAACGGCCGCAGCGGACGACTCGCCCGACGAGCTCGAGGTGGACGATCCGCTGCTCCTCAGCTCGCCGATCAAGACGTCGCGGCGCGCTGCGACAGCGACGCCTGCGCCTGCTGCTGTGCTGGCGTCGGGCGGGAGTGGCCAGGGAAGGAGGGCGCGGGGACGGAGCAGCGGGGCATGGATGCGGGCAGGAGAAGGAAGCGACGAGGACGAGAGCGACGACGAGTTTGGCGGGTGGTAGACGGATAGCGCCGCTTCCGTGTCGTGATGTTATCGTACATCTGCTGCTCCCTCTCTGTGCCTCAAAGGAAGCTCTGCGAGAATGCTGATTGCGTTTCGCCAGCACCGCCTCACCGCCCGCGGATCCGTTTCGCCTGTCCACCTCACTCCAGTCTTCGGCGCTCAGTTGCGGCACGCAGAGCTTCTCAAACGAGTCCAGTGCCCTGTCTGGCAACCGCGAAGCCCTGCCTGCGCCCCCTCTCCCCCTCCCGAACCGCCCACCGTGGCGCCCAGTTGCGACTTGTCGCCGCTGCACTCGACGTACTTGCTGCACGCGCTCCTGTCGCTCTCGTTCGCGTCGCACGCCCTCGCCGTCGTCTCGTACATCCTCTCGCCCGCGCACGTCGTCGTCCTCGCGCTCCGCGTCTTCACGCAGTGGAACCTCACCAACCCGCGCCGCAACCACCCGAAGCGCAGCTTGCGCTTCTTTGTCGCTCTCTGGGCCACGCAGGCGCTCGTAGCAGCCGCGGCACATGCGGTGACGGGCAGCAGGGGGACCAAGGGCCCGAGGGGGACATACCAACGAGGCATCATCCTCGACTTTGTCGGTCAGGGTGCGTTCACGAGACAGAGCTTGTATCCTGGTTGTGGCCGTGTACGACTGACGGACACGATCGCTACGACGCAGCTGTCACGCCGTCCCTCCTGCACCTCCTCCTCGTCGACTTGCTCCTCTCCCTCTGCCAGCTCACGACCCTCCTCCTTGCCTTCGCCGCAACCGTTCCGAACGATCTCGATGCGGCGTCTGGAGAAGGCGCACGGGACTACGCCATTCTGCTCGGCGTTGACGAGCTCGAGGGGGACGAGGGTGCTTTTGACGAGGATGAGGAGCAAAGGGCGTCAGATGCCGCGGGGGCCGCTCGAAGGAGGAGGAAGCGGCGGAGGAGCAGCGCGAGCGGGGCAGCGCGACAGAGGCGCCAGAGTCGGCGAGGGTACGAAGGTGTTCCGCTCGAGGATACAGACGACGTCGAAGCGGACGATTTCGACGCACTCGAGGACGAGGCGGTTGCACTCGGCATGGGTGCGTCTTGTCGCAAGCGCGCGCAGTCGCTGCGGCTCACTGATGTCTGGGTTTCTGCCGCAGGCTCATTCAAGCCGCTCGCGTCCGGCCCGCCCTCCCAGTACACCCGCACCCCGCTAATTGCTGACCTCCGACTATCGACTGTCTGGAGCGAGATCCGACGCTCGACTCGTGCGGCGCAGGCTGCGCAAGAAGCAGACGAGGTGCGAGAGCTAGAAGAAGGGCGGGTGTGAGCGGTGTAGATGCGCCTGCAAGAGTTTGAAATTCGTGTTCATTCAAGCGCAAGCTGATGCGGGATCTACGCGAGACATGGGTGTCCTCAGCCTACGGAACAGGCTGCTTGGGAGTCGCTGAGCGCGCAGGGGCACGCAAGCACCGCCTCCATCCTGAACGCTGCTTCTTTCCCCACCTCGCGCCTCGCTCTGCGCTCGTCAAGCTCCGTTCACGCTTGGTCCTGCCTACCTGCTGCCCACGGCGCACGCCGGAGACGCTCTTCGTCCACTCCCCGCACCCGCATCGCCTCGTCGCCTCATCGCTCTGATGGCGATTCCCGACCCTCCTACACCGCAAGTGCCGGTCGAGGGCATCGTCCAGCTCCTTCCGTGGGGTCTACTTCACCAGTCACTCCTCCCGTACTGCCCGTCGTTCGACCCGGGCCTTGTTCAGACTCGTGCCGGCCCGCCGCCGTGGACCCTCTCGCTCGAGTACTTTTACCAGCTCATTCACCCCGACGTCTGGCCGCTCCTCGAGGCTGATGAAGAACGCGACGAGGCCGCGTGCGCGGAGCTCTGCCGGCGACGCGGAGCCGTCTTGAGGGGCGAGGAACGCGGCGACAACGACCTGTACGATCGGCTGGCGGAGCAAGAGGGGAGTCTAATGGCAAGGCGCCTGAATCGATACATGGCTCTCCTCGGTGCGGCGGCTTCGAGTGCTCTCGCACTTCCTCAGCTGATCGTTCCGTGCAGCCCTCCATGTCGTCCGCGAGCGCTACTTCGCCTACCACCGCCAGCTTTCCGGAGCTTCAGACGACTGGACTATCCTTGCCGTCACTCCTCCCGGCGACATTGCTAGCCTACCGTTACGAGCTGCACGCTCCGGTACGTGAAGCGTTGCCTGCGCATGTTCGAGCGCGGCTTACAACGTGCTTGCGCCTGCAGTTTGGCCTCTGGCCGTTCCGCATCCGGACCCGAAGGTGGCGACGAAGTTGGCATCCCCCGGCGACAAGTCGATCGACTGGGCATGGTTCCGCCATCCCGACCAGGATTCGTATGAGGCGCGAGCCGCCATCGCCCATTTCATGCAGCCCGTCCCTCAGGCGACTTCCCCACAGTACGACAGTCCATCTGCGAGCGCTGGTACACTGCGTTCACGTTCCCGTGCGCCATAAGACTGAGTCGCTCGGCGCACCTCGCGAGACACACCGCCGTGAGTCTCCTCACGCGTGTCCGTCTCAATGATGCTTCTTGATCACTGGATTGCGCTATCCGCTGCAGCACACGCCGTCCCTCCTGCACCTCGTCCTCGTCGACTTGCTCCTCTCCTCTCTACCAGCTCACGAGCCTCCTCCTTATCTTCGCCGCAACTGTTCGTACGACCTCGACGCGCGTCCGGAGAAGGCGCACGGGACTACGCCATTCTGCTCGGCGTTGACGAGCTCGAGGGGGACGAGGGCGCTCTGGACGAGGATGAGGAGCAAAGGGCGTCAGATGCCGCGGGGGCCGCTCGAAGGAGGAGGAAGCGGCGGAGGAGCAGCGCGAGCGGGGCAGCGCGACAGAGGCGCCAGAGTCGGCGAGGGTACGAAGGTGTCCCGCTCGAGGACAAAGACGAAGACGTCGAAGCGGACGAGCTAGACGCACTCGAGGACGAGGCGGTTGCACTCGGCATGGGTGCGTCTTGTCGCAAGCGCGCGCAGTTGCTGCAGCTCACTGCTGTCTCGGTCTCTGCCGCAGGCTCATTCAAGCCGCTCTCATCCGGCTCGCCCTCCCAGTACACCCGCTCGCCCCTCTCCAGTACACCCGCACGCCGCTCATTGCCGACCTCCGACTGTCGACTGTCTGGAGCGAGATCCGACGCTCGACTCGTGCGCCGCAGGCTGCGCGAGAAGCAGACGAGGTGCGAGAGCTGGAAGAAGGGCGGGTGTGAGCGGTGCAGATGGTGTCAACTTCATGTTCATTCAAGCGCATACTGCTGCGGGATCTATGCGAGACATGGGAGCTCTCCGACTAGGTACGGATCAGGCTGCTTAGGAGTCGCTTTGTGAGTCGCTGAGCGCGAGCCGGCAAGCAAGCACCGCCTCAGTCCTGAACGCTGCTCATCCTTCCTCACCTCGCAACTCGCTCCGCGCTTGTCGAACCTCTTTTACGCTCGGCCCTGCCTAGATGCTGCCCGCGTCGATCGCCCAAGACGTTCAAGCCCCGCACCCTCATCGCCTCGTCTCCCCATCGCTCATGGCACTTCCCGACCCTCCCACACCCCGAGTACCGCTTGAGGCAATCGCGCAACTCCTCCCATGGGGTTTGCTCTACCACTCGCTCCTTCCATTTTGCGAGGCGTTCAACCCTGACATCGTGGCGCCTCGCACCGGCCCGCCGCCGTGGACCCTCTCGCTTGAGTACTTCTATCAGCTCATTCACCCGGATGTCTGGACGCTGCTCGAGTTTGACGAAGACTGCGACCGTATCGCCTGCGAAGAGCTCCGCCGGCGACGCGGAGCCATCGAGCGTGGCGAGGAGGGGGACGCCGGCGGTCTCCGCGACATGTTGTACGAGCGTGAGGAGATCCTCATGGCAAGACGTATGAATCGGCACATAGCTCTCCTCGGTGCGACTCGTCCTTCCGTCCGTGCGCCGAATTCTCTACTGACTGCACGCGCGCGCGCAGCCCTTCACGTCGCCCGTCAGCGCTACTTCGCCTACCACCAGAAACTGGCTCCCGATTCTGACGAGCGGAAGATTCTGGCGCTTACCTCACCGGGCAACTTGGCGCGGCTACCGGTCCGAGCTGCGCACACAAGTGAGTCGCGCCTGTCTTTTCGAATCCCTGCCATGCAGTTCACGTCTGGTTCATCTCGCAGTTTGGCCACTCGCCGTCCCGCACCACGACGAAAAAGCTGCCAAAAAGCTCCTTCAATTCGGCGACGAGGCGATCGATTGGAGTTGGTACCGTCCTAACGACCAAGATTCATTCGATGCTCGTGCCGCCGCAGACAAAATCGCTCACCCCATTCCGCCACCGTCGTCATTGTACGATACTGGTTGCGCAGTACTTGGGTCTCGGCACCGCAGCACAAGATAAGCGAGACCCCTGCGCTTGCACAGGCCTGTGGCAGTCGTACGCCACTGCACTGAGGCGCCGACAACCTCAAACCCTTAGATTTCCCCTCTGTCTGCTCTCATCACAAAGCTCTTCACTGGCATGCCGACCAGCAGCGTTGTCACACAGTGGCACACCACCTGAAGCTTGTGAACAAGCCCTACGTTTTTGGCATTGCGCCTCAGGTCCTCAGGAGCTTGACTCCACCATCTACTCGATTATACCATCTCACTTGCACTCTGTGGTTCCTCCTTGTGCCCTACCTCCGCAAACCAAGTGTCTGATCTGTCGGGCAACTTTGAGCTCAGGCGGACGTGCCACGGGTACTGGAGACGCGGCTGGAAGGCGAGATGCAGGGCGGGCTCCATACTTCGTCGTCCACTGGCAATCCCTTCCCGAGTACGCTGATGCTGTCCCGCACTTGCTCCATGCATGCATGACAATCCCGCTGAAGACAAAAGCACGGCGTTCCAACAAGGCGAGAGGACAAGGCGAAGCAGCAGGTGATCGTGCGAGGCAGTAACGCAGGGAAAGGGGAAGGGCAGAATGACGACAACGGGGGTATGCGACGTGAGCGGGAGACATGCGGTTAATAGGGCGTGCGAATTGTGCAAAGCGGGTATGCGAGATTATGCAAGTGGTGCGAGTTTGGATGAGAGGGCCAACTTAGGCCATCGAGAGGTCCTTCTGCGATATCGCAAACAGACAGGGTCAGCTAAATGTCACGAGGCAAGTTGGCGAGCAAGTGTACGCACCAGGAACTTGTCAAAGTCGTCCTTGCGGACCTCGACGACACTGGCGTCGAAGTAGCGCTGCTGCGCCTTTGCTCGACTGCGAATCGCGGCCTCCTCGAACGCGCGACCGAAGCGACTGTCGAGAGGGGCAGGTCAGCAAGCGCTCACAACACGCGAGCATGGGATAGAGGAGGAAGAGGACGCACTTGCGGCGCACATCGCCAAACTCGTCGGCTGGCACGACGCCGACGACGAGGAACTTGTCGCTCTTCTCGTTGAGCGCGGCGACGACGAGGGGCAGGTTCTTGGCGTTCGCGCCTCCGCCACCGGCCGTATGCTCGAGAATCGAGCGGATTGAGTCGACGAGCCAGTGCGCTAGGCGGAGGAGCGTCGCCGGGTGCTGGAAGACGGGGAGGTCGGGCCCTTCCTTGAGGATGGCGAGGCGGTACGAGCGGAAGAGGCGCACGCCCTGCTTGTCGAAGAGGAACGAGCCCTGCGAGATGACGGCGCGGTGCAGCGCCATGGACAGCGGCAGAGCGCGGCGAAGCAGTGTCGTGCTGCAGGACCGCACGCGGGTCAGTCGGTTGCATCGCCACAGCAAGAGAACCTGCGCGCACTCTTCAGGGTCGAGCGCGTCCCACGCGTGCCAGAAGTTGCGCCTCCGCGCCTCGCTCTCGTCCTGGTCGCGCCTGTCCCGCTTCTCCTTCTCCGTCATCCCCTCGTCCTCGTCCCCCGCCGCCTGCCCAGGCCTCCGGTTCTCCTTGTTGCCCTCTGCGCCGTCCGCGCCGCGCGCGAGCCACCCGCGGATCCCCTCTGCCCACTCTTCCCTCCCGCCATGCTGCGTCGCCGCGTCGTGCTGCCCGCCGCCGCCGCCGCCACCGCGCCCGCGCGCCTCCTCGCCACCGACGAGCGCTCTCCGCCCGTCGACCGCGGTGGAGAAATCGAGCCGGACGCCCGTCGCGGCTTCGAGCATGGCCGCGAGCGCCTCGACGCAGTCGGACGCGGAAAGGTCGACGCGCCAGCCCGACTTGCGCACGAAGGAAGGGTATGTCAGGTCCCAGAGGGCGTAGGCGGCGCGCTGCTCCGAGAGCATGGGGAAGAGCGAAGCTTTGAGGTCGGACGACATGTGCGCGTACGTCTCAGACGATTCGGAGAGCGAGAGGCTGTATCGCATCCACGCGTCAGCATCACATGCCTCCGACCCTTGCGCCTCTTCACAGCTGGAAGAACAATTGTTAAGAGGAAGCGGAAGCGCGCGACGCACCCCATCTTTGCGAGCAACCCACTGAGCTTTTTCCGCCCTTCGACGGTCCACAGCTTCATCCTCCCGCCGAGGTACCCCGAGTGGTACATGGCGTCGTACAAGTTCCAATGGCGGAACAGGCAGAAGCGCAGCTCGTCGCTCGGGCGGATCGAGCGGTCCCGCTCGGACGTCGACGCGTGCGTCGTAGAGACGTTGGCCGTCTCGAGCGAGGCCGACGAGGATGACAGGCGCGCGACTTCGGTCGCGTAGAGCGACTGGAGCGACTCGTACGATGAGAGGTCGATGAGCGAGTTCGTGAGCTGGTGTGTCAGGCCAAGGATGGCGAGCCTACGAGCGAAGAACAGCGTCAGCGGGTCGCGGGCAGCGAGACCAGTCGAGTGTACGCACCACACCGAGTCGATGTCTGCGCGCCCGAGCCCTTCTGCGAGGAGATACATCATCCCGGCGACGCTCTGGCCGAACGAGGCGCCTTTGGCCTCGTACTTGGCGAGTTGCGCGCGGTACGCTCGCCGCTGTTCTCGCGACAGCGGTTTGGGCTGCATCGAGGGAGGCTCGACCTGTCAGTCTGCGCTGTCGACAGCGCCATCGCAAGTGGCGGGCTGCACGCACCGAGTCTGTTCGTCGCCGTTTCCGCCTCACACCCTGCGAATCCTCCTCGTCGTCCTCTTCTTCCGGCTCGTCCTCCTCCGAGTCTTCAGAGTCTTCTGAATCTGATGGCGGATAAGGCTGCGGTCCAGAACAAGTCGGAGGAGCGCGTCAGCTCGAGGGCAGCCACGGGTCAACCTTCGCAAACCATAGCAAGTTGCGAACCGCACCTCGAGCTCCTCCCACGCCTCGCGCTCGCGCTTCCACGGGTCCTCGATCCGCCCGCGCGCCTCGCTGTCGAGGTCGTCCACCTCGGTGGCCTTTTCCCGCACCTCGTCCCACACGACGACGGAGAGCTCCTCTTCTGGCAGGGGCGCGACGCGCGCCGCGCCGCCCCCGCCGCCCCCACCGCCCGCCTGGAGCGCACGGACCCTGCGCGGGTCAAAGACGGCGCGGGCATAGTCGCTGCGCGTGAAGAGGTTGGCGAGTGCGACGGGACGGTGAGAGTCGACGACGTGAATCATGCACGAGGGCGGAAAATCGAGGCCGGCTTGGCCGGTCGCTTCGTCGCCGGGACCAAAGAGGGCGTACAGGTCGGCGGAGGCGCCGAGATTGATGAGGATGAGGTTGCGGACCTGCGAGCGAGGGAAAGAGGTGAGCGGGAGACGATGGCCGGAGCGAGGGAGGGTAGCGCACGTCTTCGTCGCGCAGCTGCTCTGCCTCCTGTGCGAGCTGCATCCAGCTGCCGACGGGGATGGTCTGGTGCGCGACGTCGTCCGTCTTGAGGAGCTGGCTGAGGAGGCGAGCGGCGCAGAGGCCGTCGACGTCGGGCGCGACAAAGAGGTAGGTCGTGCAGGCGGGGCTGCCGCGTGCGCGCGACAGGATCTCGCGGTACGCTGCGCCGTACTGCCCCGACGGGAGGATCATGGTGGGCCGGTCGCCTCGGCGGCTGGGAGAGAGGATGAGGACGACAGCAATCGAGGGATCGTAGAGGGCAGCGTTCACAGGCCCGGCGTGTCTGTAGTCCTTCTGGTCGCTGGACTAGCTCGTCTGCGGCTGAGCAGCTCTGCGCGGCACTGGACGAGGCGAGCGAGGATGGACGCGTGCCGACGCGAAGTCGCGCCGGGCGGCGGCGAGAGCGATCGACCGGCGGACAGCGCTCAGAGCGGGCGGGGCGGGGCGCAGAGTGCAGTACGAGTGGGTCTTGTGCACTCTGAGCACGCGTCTGACCCGCTCTGGGATGAGCGCCGACACGTGTCGCCTGTGCTCGTCGCGAGGAAAAGTGCCGGGCGCACCGCTTGCTTCCGCTTTCACTCGACCACTCGCTCAGACTCGCTCGAGAGAGCACAGCCGCAGCTTGCGAGCTCGCAACAAGGCAGTGGCTACGTCTGCGCTCCTCCAGCACTCTCCCCTCGCCCCCTCGTCACCTCGACTCGGCCCTGCTTTTTCTCTCTGCAACCGCATTGAGCCGACACTCCTGCTCGCCCGGGCTGCAGACCTACAGACACAGTCACGGCCACCATCGAGGGTGAGTCTTGCTTTCTAGACACGCAGGAGTGCCCGTCGCTGCCGACGTGCACTCCCCATTCCTGCGGCTCTTTCCCTGCAACCGCGCATCGTTCGCGCCTATCCGGATGACATCTTTTTACTGGATGACGAGTCTGACCACGGGGATGGCGGTCCCGAGACGGGATCCCCCGTGGGTCATGAGCGATACCTCCAGGCTACCTTTTCTTTGGCTGAACCTTTCACGGCACGAACGATGCGCGGACGACGAGCACTGCCACGAACTTGCAGCACAGTGTACTGACCAGTCTTCGTCGTGTCCTCAGCAGATTCGCCCTAACCCGTCACCTGCGCCGCGCGCTGCTCTCTGGTCTTGCTTGTGTCCACATCATCGAAATGCCTCCTCCGCAAGCCACCTATGTCTCGCGCTCATCCGACAGGGGCTACGACCCTGCGACGCTGTCTGACGATGAGGACGACGATGCGGCATCGGTCACGAGCCGCTCGACGAGGACCTCGTCTGCCGAGGGCGGAGAGACTACCATTCTCGGCCTGACCGACGGGCGTGTCCCGGCAGCCAAGCTCGCCGACCTGAGCGACTGGAAAGTCAGCCGCGTCGGCGGCCTGCCCGTGCGTCTCGCCCGCTCCGCTGCCGCCCGCTCAACTGCTCAAGCTCGGTCCGGCTGACCCCCTCTCGCTCGCTGCTGCTCCTCCTGCTGCTGCTGCCAGTCGTTCCCGTTCAAGCCGGCGCCTTCGCCCGATGCTGCCCGATGTGCATCTTGCTCGCGTCCGATGCCGCTCCTGACCCAGCTCCACTGCCCGCTCCCAACCTCGTCGCTCGAGCGCGTCCTCTACGTCTTTGCCTGCCCGCGCCCCTCGTGCCGCAGGAAGGACGGCGCGATCCGCGCGTGGCGCGCGAACGGCGTCTGGCTCGAAGGCGCCGAAGAGGCGCGCAAGGCCCAGGAGGAAGCCGAGCGGCGAGAGAGGGAGGCGCGCGAGCGCGAAGAGGTCAAGAAGCGCGCCATGGCCATCGACCTCGGCGGCCTCGTCTTTGGCGGCTCAGGCGCCGGTGGAGGAGCAGCGAGTAGCGCGTCGACGGGATCCTCAACGACTGCTGCTGCTGCTGCTGCCGGCTCTCCCTTTGGGACTGCCAATGCCAATACCACCGCGCCGTCTGCCCCATTCAACCCGTTCGCGATGCCGTCCAAGAGCAACAGCGGCGGCAGCAGCAGCAACCCGTTCGCGCCAGCGCCGTCTGCGGCGCCAAAGGCGGCGCCAAACCCCTTCGCCGTGCCTGCGTCGGCAAGCGCATCGAACCCTTTCGTGGCACCGTCCTCATCCGCCGCGCCCAACCCCTTTGTCGCGCCGTCTCCAGCCTCTCCGGCGCCCTCGAGTGCTGCGGATCTTGTACCGTTCACCTCGGCCGCATCTTCTTCCTCCCTCCTGGCCGAGCCCGTCACCTCGTCCTGGCTTCCCTCGCCCACCTCTCCCCTCCCGTTCTACCCACCGCAGTACGTCGCGACGATGTACGAGCCCTACGCGCCATCGTCTTCTTCTACGGCGGCGGCAAAGGGCAAGGAGCGCGACCTTGCCGGCGCGCTCGCGAGCGGACTATCGCTCGACGAGCCCCGCTCGACGCTCGGAGCCGTCGACGAGGACTCGAACGACGACGATGACGGAGATGACGGTGGCGACTCGAGGAGGCCGGGCAAGGGCGCTGGCGGGCGGACGAAGAAGGGCGCGGCGGGCGGACAAGGGCGCAAGGACGGCTCGGGGCGCACCAAGACCTCGTCATCGTCGTCGGCGTCGGGCGGCGGTGCGGGAGGCTGGGAGAAGGAGGGGTACGAGGTGCAGAAGGTCAAGGGCGTCGACGAGGTGTTTTTGCGGTTCCAGGAGAGGACGGCGAGGGAGGGGAGGCAGGTCGTGCGGTGCGTTCTTTCGGCGACTGCTCTCGGTGCAAGGACGCGTGCAGCACTGAGCTGCACGGCGTGATTTGCTTAGCCCCGCAAGTCTCACGGATCAAGCTGACTTGCTCTTTGCTTGCGCAGCTACGACTTCTCCGCCCATCCGCTGCCATACACCGCCTCTTCCTCCGCCTACCGCCTTCTCCACCCGTCCGCGTCGTCCAGCGCGCACCCCATGTCGGCACCCGCCTCGTCCTCGAGCGCGGCGACCGCGCAGCCCGGCACGCTCGGCGCCTACTCGGCAACGCACGCCCCGCCCTGCCGCTCGTGTCGCGGCCCCTCGACATTCGAAGCGCAGCTCATGCCGCACCTCGTCGGCGTGCTCAACTCTTCGGGTCTCGCGCTGCGGACGGGCAGCGAGGACGAGGGGCCCGGGGGGAAGAAGGTTCGCGAGGAGGAGCAGGGCGCGCAGGACTGGGCGAGCGTGTGGGTCTTGAGCTGTGAAGCCGAGTGTGCGGGAGGCGTCGACGGTGGGCAGGAGGGCGAGAACTGGAAGGAAGAGCGGGTCTTGGTTGAGTTGGAGGAGGAGGCCGTGTAGATTTTTTTTTTGTATCGAGAGGGTCGATTACAAGGCGGAAAGCTCATAAGCCTGGCTTGTCTACGTACTTCCACCACTAGACACGTAGAACAAAGTGTGGAACTGGCTAGCCCGTCTGGCTGACGGGGGACACCCTAAACCACTAAATGTTGTCGAGCTGAAGAGGTCCATTGAAACACCCGCTCGGATACTCATGACGCTCCGACGTCTATTGCGTGTTAAGGTATGCTGGCTTGATGCTGGCCACACCTAGACACCTACCTTAGTCATTCGAGTGCGTAAATCCGATCTGCGTGACTTCAGCGGGAACTGTTTGCCTTCCGGATCTGCTGCCCGAACTTCCGGGTCCCACGGGGTGTGAACCTTGTCCTTGCTCGCCGGCACCGCATCGCCCTCGGTGTGCGGTGCCTACTCTCAATTCATCTTGCTGGCCCTCACTCTGCTCTCCGCCTCTCTCCTCTCATCCTCCTGACAAGCGCTATGCGTCTTGGCTTCCTTGCCGCCGCTCTGGCGGCCGCCTTCGCTCTGCACTGCAACGCTGCTGCCGTACTGAAGGACCCGCCGGCTTTGGACGAGTCTGGCCTCTCGAGCTGGAACTGCTCCATCGGGGCATGGGTTCGCGCCCCGGACCTCTCGCCCAACGTCGTCGTCCCCGGCGACGCCCGTCTCGTCCTCAATGGCACTGACTGCGCCGACGTTCGCCGCTGGACCGTCGGGCTCCGGCTCAAGGAGCGTGCGGTAGTCAAGTTGAGGTGCGTGACTCGTGAGATGGATTTCGCTGCTTTACTCACATCTAGCGCACAGGGCTCCCGGTATCGAGCTTCCCGAGCGTCCTCAGTACAATGCGACAGCCGACATTGCGTACTGGGATGAAATGGAGATGAGCCGGTCGCGCAGCATTTTCGACGTCGCCGAGGACTTCGGCGGCTACGAACGCAGTCCAATGCGTCTCGCCGAAAAAGCCTACGGTACGGGAACAGCTGGCACCCGTGACAGCAGCGCACTGATTGCTCGCGTTCCTTGCAGCCACCGCACTTGCCAACCGCTCATTGTGGGAGGCGCATGCCGAGGAGCGTGTCGCTTTCGACTCGAAGCTTGACCTGCATGAGCTGTCCGGTACGCCCCATGCCTATCGCAGCTTGACACGCTCTCTACTGATGACTGCCTGGGCAGTTGTCGACGAGATCATGCCTTTGCGGCAGGTTCGTTCGTTCTCTATTGCGGTACCCAACGTCAACGTGCGTCTCGTGCCTGCTTGAATAGCAAGCTTTGCCCTCATGAGCTTCGTCTGCAGTTCCCGCCGCAGAAAGGCGACGACTACTTTGGCTCGCACGGGCACGACGTGCGTCAACTGCTTTCTTGAGTTGTACGTAGATGACTGACTCACTTCTGTTACAATCAGGCTGAGTTTTCGTACGCCGAGAGCCGGTTTGAATTTTACTTCAGCTTGACGCTGCGCAATGTCTGTTGCCTTTGACTCATCCTGCGCAGTCTCAACATTCGCACTGACTCGGCACTGACTATGTGGCTCAATCAGGGGACCGATGTCGATGTGCCTGCATCGCGCGTAGCTTTTGAGCCCCTGGTGGCTTCCACAGACCCTCGACAAGGCGAGCACAACCTTGTCGTTGAGACGACAGCCCCGCCGCGTCCGCAGTGGTGCAAGGACGACGGACAGACCGAAGACGTCTGCGCGGTAAGCGGTTCTTTCTGGCCCGATCTGACGTGCGCAAGCCGCTGATTTTGCGTCTCACGCAGCCGCGCGACAACACTACGGTGTTCGAGGTGACGGTGGCTCTGCCTGCGGCAGCCGTCGAGCAAGGCGAGTTGCGCTTGCGCATCCCTTCCCCGTTCTTTCCCGTTGTTTGTAATGATTGACGGTTCAACTGTACAGGCTCCTCTGCCATGGTGCCCGTCACCGTGCGCCGCATCCGCGGTACCGGATCACCAAGGTCCATTTCGCTGTCGCCGCAGACGCATAGCAATCGTACCTGGGCCGGCACCTTCGCGCACTCTCCCGAGCAGGCTCGGCTTCTTCAGCGTGGGCGAAGCACAGACTGGGAGCCCGACATGTTCATGTTTGGCGGTGGCATGCGCATGACGCGCGCCACCATTTTCAACAGGACGATGCACGAGGCTGCCGAGAAGCTCCTCAAGCGACGCAAGGAACACCTTGACGGTGCCGTGTACTCGTCGTGGTCGTCCGGCCGGGAGGGGTTCGGCAACGCCACAAGCCTTGACCCGGAACTGGCGGAGCAGATTGTCCTCGTCAACATCACCGTGTAGGTCAATTAACCTTAGGTTTTGCGGTGATTGCATGCTTACCACTAGCGTATCAGCCCAAAGGATCTCTTCCCGTCAGCTCGCACCACATTCGTCACGTACAACTCGAAACTGCACGTCTCGCTTCAGGTGGCGCACCCTCGCAACGGCTCCTCGGACGACTACCCGTACCTGGACGAGATCGAAGACGACGAGGCCTGGTCCGAGCATCCTTACAAGCACGTTGACAAGCTTGTCAACTACCTCAGTGCAGTCAGCAACCGCGCAAACACGATCAACTTCAGCGGCAACACGACCCTTGTCGTCGTCTCCCGCTTGGCCAACGCTGCCTGCACGGCAAACCCAGTCTCATACCTCGATGCAAGTGCGCGAGCGCCACTCCTTCTACCCAACATTGACGCCACCATGCCGGATGAGGCGGCCTTCCCTCGCCTCAGCTTCGAAACGCACGATGAAACGCGCAGCGGGGATGAGATCGTGCCTGTCAAGTACGCGCACAGGCGCCGTCCGTTCCGGCCGTTAAACAACCGTTACGATTGGCAACTTGCCGGCACGCTCTGGAACCGCAAGATCGCGCGCAATGCGGAGTATGCGACGCGCACGGCGCACGAGCGCGAGGATGCGAAGGCCGCATTCGTTGTGCAGGCTTGAATCGAGGCAACAACCGGCTACCAGCCTGTTCAGAGCACTCGTCCTTATTCTCTGGTGTAGCTACATCCTTTTTTTTGCAAGGCCTCGCTCATCCTGTTGAGAAGTCTCTGAGCCGGACGGACACAGTGAATGGGCTGTGCCTTGCCTCGTGCCAGGCTGAAAGCAGTGCCGGGTTCCTCGGCGCTTTTTGTCTTCTCAGTGACGTGATAGGGAAGAAGCTTGCGTAAGATAGACGCGGCTATACAATAAATCCTGTGCGCGCGAAAGGGAGAAGAGGGTGCCGCGTATCGCTTCGTGTCGGCTTGAACAGTCTGACTTGCCGTTGAAACCGATTGACGAGCTGAGCAGAGCACCTGCGCAACTACGCACAACCTGCGAGAGGACGGGTCGAAACGTCTCGTCCAGCAACTCCGACATCCGACCCGCGAACCGCGACGCTCTTGCGCACTCGACACGCGCACGATGAGCTCGCGACCGTCGAGGACGACGCGCAGCTCGACTGCAGCTGCAGCCGCCTCTGCACAGGCGCCTGCTGCGAGCGCTCGCACGCGCAGCTCTGTCGCCGCTCCTTCAACATCGTCCGCCGCGGCAACCCGCCGCACCACGCGCAGCTCGCGTGCAAACACGCCAGGACCCGCACCAGAGGTCAAGGTCACCCACACGCGCGCGTCCGCTACCCGGGCGGCGTCGACCGCCAGCGCCGCCGCGTCTTCGTCCTCGACCCGTCCCTTGTGGTCGTCCAGCCGCGCCAATTTCGCTACGCCGCCGCCCGCGACCACGCCTGCTGCCAAGCGTACGAGCACACTGGCTGTGCCGGGCTCGACGCTGCGCTCAAAGACGCCCGGGTCGGGCCTACTCAGCCGCATGACCAGTCGTGAGAGCCTTCGTCCGACAAAGACGCCAGGCGCTGCCGTCGGGGCTGCGTATGAGAAGCTTTCGGATGGCATTGAGGGCTCGAGGGAGCCGTTGAAGGTATGCGCAGACCGCACCCACGGTGCCCGACTCGTACTCACGCTCCATTCGTGCAGGCGTTCTTGCGCATTCGCCCTGCACCGGCCAACGTGCCTCTGCAGAGCTACCTGCAGGTCATGAACGAGACGGACGTTCTGATGGTCCCGCCGATGGTATGTTCGCCTATCCTGTCTCCCGAGAGTGCGCTGACGACAGTTTCCGCGCAGGACCACCGCCTCAACCCTTCTTCCTCGTCGTCCTCGCTCTTCGCGTCCAACCTCCTCCTCCGCTCCTCGCATCTCAATCTCAACCCGTCATCGCACCCTTCGGGCGTGCCAGACGACGTCCTCGCGTCTCCCACACCGCAATCCTTCTCCCACGGCCCTGACCCCTCGACCTTCGGCACACTCTACAAGTTCACCTCCGTCTTCCCGCCTTCCGCCTCTCCCTTCTCATCGTCGGACCTTCCTTCCATGACCGACTCGTCGCAGGCCTCGTTCTTCCGCTCGACGGCGCTTCCGCTCGTGCGCGACTTCCTCCAGAAGGGCGAGAACTGCCTTCTCTTTGCGTACGGGCCCACCGGGAGCGGCAAGACGTGGACGGTGCAGGGTGGAGCAGGCGATGAAGCGGGATTGCTGCCTCGCATCGTCGAGGTGGTCTGGAAGAGCGTGGAGAAGAAGGTGCGTCAGTTCGAGCACTATGGCTGCACGATACCGGCGGGCTGAGTCTCATGCTCGTACTCGTCCGTTTCGCAGCGTCGCGCCAGCCACAAGGTCACCCCTCCAGGCTCGCGCGCCCCGAGCCGCGCTGGTCCGCCTATGACCTCGACGCCGACCGGAAAGATCCCGATCCCTGAACAGGCGAGTGCTTCGGTGAACGACGACAGTGCGCCTCAGCTCCCTAACTCGGCGAGGTTTGCGAAAGCTGACGAGACTCGTCGTCGGCAGTCGTTCCCGTCGACGACGGCTTTGACTATTCAATCTCAATCTCCTGTGCGCTCTGTCACTTGGGCCACTCGGGGTACCAGTCAATGTTGCTCATCTGCTGCCCACTCTATAGACTCGGAGATCTACAACGAGAAGATCTACGACCTCCTCGACTCGCCTCTCCCGACGCCCACTCCCTCTGCCGCTGCAGCGTCGGCTGCGAATGGCGGCGGCGGCATGTTCAAGGGCCTGTTCCGCAACTTTACGACCGTCAAGCGCAGTGCGCTTAGCCTCAAGGCAGACAAGAGTGCGGCTGCAGCGGCGCAGGGTCAGAAGGTTGTGAACGGGCTGCGGGAAGTCGAGGTTGCGAGCGCCGAGGTATGTGCGCAGAGGCCCGAACATGGCTCGTCTCAAGGCTGCGCATGGAGCTGATGCCCTCATCCCCGCCACTCACAGGAAGCGCACGCCGTCCTTGCGCGCGGCCAGTCGAACCGCCGCGTCTTCAGCACGCTCGCGAACCGCGCCTCGTCGCGCTCGCACTCGATCTTCACGCTGCACCTTTCGCGCAAGTCCCGCGCGACGGGCGCCGAGCTCGGCTCGAGCCGGTTCAGCATTGTCGACCTCGCGGGGAGCGAGCGCGTGCAGAACACGCAGGCAGAGGGCGACAGGCTGAAGGAGGCGGGCAACATCAACAAGAGTTTGATGGTCCTTGGGCAGTGCATGGAGGTTCTGCGCAAGAACCAGGAGCGCGAGAAGGGGAGGAGGGTGAGTTTCTCGCCGTCGCGCTCGTCAACACGTTCTAGCCCACAGAACTGACCGTCAACTCGCTTCCCTCCCACATAGCCTGCACTCGTGCCCTTCCGCCACTCGAAGCTCACCGAGATGTTCCAGAGCTTCTTTGTCGGCGATGGCAAGGCTGTACGTCCTCCCGCCTGTGTCCGGCTTCTCTCCCGCTCACTCTTCCTCTCCCGCAGGTCATGATCGTCAACATCAACCCGTACGAGACAGGCTTCGACGAGAACTCGCACGTCATGAAGTTCGCCGCCGTCGCCAGCAGCGTCACGACCGTCAAGCGCGGGACCGACAACTTCCTCGCGCCCGTGCCCGAGATGCCAGCAGTGCAGCCTACACCGACGGTGAAGGACAAGAGTTTGAAGAAGGAGCCGAAGCTTGTCAGAGTGTCGCTCATCGAGGGTGGCGAGGAAGAAGAGGTGCTCTACGAGGGTGCGTCTAGCTCTCCTGTGCACAGTGTGCAGGACAGACATGCTCACGCAGCGGAAATGACACAGAGGACGACTCGTACGACGACGACGACGACGAAGACATGTTCGTCAGCGCTCTGCTCGACGAGCTGTCGACGCTTCGCACTGCGGTACTATCCTCTCTTCCGTTCGCCGACACGCGCCTTGCTGACCTGTAATGTGGACCAGCTGTACGAGTCGCAGATGCAGACCGTTCTCGCCGAGTCGAACGCGCGCGCACAGGTCGTCAAGGAGTACGAGGCCAAGATGCTCGACATGGAACGGCAGTACCAGGCGCGCCTGCGCGAGGAGGTGCGACATCTGCTGCTCACCCTGCTCATTCAACTGAGTCTAACGACGCCATCTTCTACAGGCCGTCGAGGCGGAGAACAAGCTCAACGCCAAGCTCGACATTTTGACGCGCCTCCAGCAGGCGAAGACGCCCGGCCGCGCGGGCGCCGTCGGGAACCGTCTCGCATCGGTCACGCCTTCGACTGCATACGACGATTCGGACGAGGACGAGGACGAGGAGGATGAGCAGAGCGAGGACGCAAGCGAGCACGTGAGGGGAATGCTCCTTCCAGCCGAGACGAGCTTTGCCGATTCCGCCGTGAGTCGCCTAATCGGCTTTGTCAGCGCCGCATTCAAGCTCACATGTGTTCGAGCGACAGGCATCCATGTCGCCGCTGGCTGCTCGCGTCAAGACCCTTGCCGTCGCCGCGCCGAGCACCTCGCAGGCCCTGACGACCGCTCCGACCGAGAGCTCCCCCCTGAGACAGGTCAGCGCAGAGCCCGAGTCTGCTAGTGTCGCCACGGCGCAGGCGCTCGCAGCTGACCCGCAGTCGGGCAAGACCGGCGAGGCGAGCCGAACGGAGGATGCGGCGGACGACACCGCCGACATTGCGGCGGAGGTCGACGAAGTCGAGGCTGCCCGGTCTTCTCCGACGGAGGAGTCGGAAGACAAGGGGGACGACCACGACGAGCTCGACGAGTCGTCCCTCTCGCTGGGCGAGGCGGACGACACCCTCGAATCGGAGGATGACTTCGTCGATGACGGTGCCGTCGACGACGACTCGGACGACGACTTCTCCGCCTCTCCTGCGCCCTCGCCGAAGAAGAAGCCGCTGTCCGTCAAGAAGAGCCAGGCCCACGCGTCACTTGTCGCCGAGACAGTCTCGACGCCCGCTCCCGCCGCGCGCAGCAACAAGGAGAATGAGGAGCCGCTTTCGTCCACGCCTGGGAACGGCGACGACGACGGCGAGTACGGCGAGGCGGACGAGTTTGGCCTCGACAGGAGTATGGTCATTCGCTCGGGCTCAAAGACGAAGAAGACCAAGCGGTGCGTTGCGCGCGACTCCCCTCGCTCGCCTGTGTGCCTGAGGCTGACGAATACCGGCTTCGACACAGCAAACTCGGCGGCAAGGTTGTCGACGTCGACGACCTTGACACGTTCGAGGGTGTCCTCTCGCCGATCCGCAAGACGCCCTCGTCCCGCTCGTTCAGCAAGCGGTGACCGTTGGCTTTCCCCTTTCCCGCTGTCATTACTTTCGACTTTCCCTATGTACTCTCTTCGTTGCCCTTCCTCAGCGCCCTTGTGGTGTCGCTCATGTCGTTCGTGTCCGTGTATTGCAAAGCATCGCGTTCCTGAGACTGCAGCTCGTCGCGGTCTAGATCGAGCCAGGCTAGTCTCGCCTGAACGCTGTGTGACAGTGCATGGCGATCGGCGCGTTGAGTGTCAACCCTTCGCTTTGCGAGACAGGAGGAGGAAGTAGGGGGGCACGGGAGCGGCGCGCCCTCGAGGTGGTACGGATGGCTCGCGCGAGCAGTATTGTGGACGTTTTCGACACGGATTACTGGTTAGAATGTCGGTGATCGGGAGACGGAAGCCGACGAGGAGACATACGCGGCGAGCGGCGAGGACAGACTCTGGCTCTCGAATATTCGCACCGCCCGCCATGTCGAGCGCAACTGCCCAGAAGCGCGCAGCCTTCTCCATCCTGCGCTTCCTCGACGACTCGCTCGCGTCGGGCGCCGTAAAGGCCGACGACGTCGAGAGTCTCCAGGTCGCGAGTGCGCTTCCACGTGCTTCTCTCGGGCGCACTCGCACGGGCACTGACCGCACGGGCATGCAGGCCAGTGTATCGGCGAGGCGTTTGGCGTCTCGCTCGACGACGAGCAGGACAAGCGCGCCTACTCGCTCGCCAAGTCCCTCCCGCAGGTCCTCGACGAGGTGCGCAGGCTCTCCTCCGCACCTAGGCTTTCGGAGACGGTGCTCACCAGCAGTGCACACAGGCTGCCGCCCAGTCGACTGCCGAGCCGGCTAAGAAGGAGGTGACCGCCGCCGACAAGGAGGCCGCAGAGGCGGCAAAGTCGCGCGGGAACCAGGCCATGGCCAAGAAGGACTACGGCGGGGCGATCCAGGCGTACGGCGAGGCCATCGCAAAGGACCCGACCAACCCCGTCTACCTCAGCAACCGGTGCGTACTCCACCTCCCTCCGCCTCCCCCCACCTGCTCACACCCGCTGACCCGCACGCTCGCCGACAGTGCCGCCGCGTACTCGTCGACGCAGGACTTCAAGTCTGCGGTCGCCGATGCGCGCGAGGCGATCAAATTCGACCCGGCCTTCAGCAAGGCCTACTCGCGCCTCGGGCACGCCCTCTTTTCGATCGGCGAGTACGCCGAGGCCGTCGAGGCGTACGAGAAGGGCCTCGAGCTCGACCCCTCGAACGCGACGATGAAGAGCTCGCTCGCGACTGCGCGCTCCAAGCTCCCCAAGGAGGACAAGGCCGACGAGGCAGAGGGCAGCGCGAGCGTCGCGGCGCCTGCCGGCGGAGCGCGCGCCGCTCCCGGTGCGGGCGCAGGAGGCATGCCTGGGTTCCCGGGTATGGGTGGCGGCGGGATGCCCGACCTTGCGTCGCTCATGAACAACCCGCAGATCGTGCGTCGCTCTCTTCCCTGTACAGGCTTCGCCCAGGCTGATCCGCTTTGGTTCTCCCAACCAGATGAACATGTTCGTATGCAGACCGTGCTTCCCGAAGTCGGCGTACTGACCCTCCTCCGCGCAACAGGGCAAACCAGCTGATGCAGAACGGCGGCCTCGAGCAGATGATGAACAACCCGTGCGTTTCCACGAACACTCGAGCCTTACCGCCGGGCTGACCATTTATGCTTCGCTGTGCAGGATGATGCAGCGGATGATGAACTCGATGGGCGGTGGTGGAGGCGGCGGCATGCCCGACATGGCAGAGCTCATGGCGGACCCGACGTGTGTTCACTCTGTCTCGCCATTCCTGCGCCGACTTTCGCTCACTCGGTCGTCTTG
Source organism: Rhodotorula paludigena (assembly GCA_036244875.1). NCBI lineage: Eukaryota > Fungi > Basidiomycota > Microbotryomycetes > Sporidiobolales > Sporidiobolaceae > Rhodotorula > Rhodotorula paludigena. The sequence continues at coordinate 1,190,353 of BQKY01000006.1, forward strand.
CACAGCATGCGCCGCATGGCAGAGCAGTTTGGTTCGTCGATGGGCCGTGGCGGCGGAGCGGGCGGCGCAGGTCGCGGATCGGGCTCGGGCAACGACAACATGTACTCGTAGACGGACGATCGACGCTCGTAGGACCCTCTGTCAGTCAGCAGTGTTTGCACTCGTACTTCGGCTACCTGCCCTGGGTTGCCGAGAAGAAGCTGTCCCGAGAGTCTGGCTCGTTCGCTGCTTCCGCTTACCGGCATCCGTCGCCATGCCCGCCAAGCTCCCTCCGTGTAAGGTGTGCGGCAAGAGTGACGCTGGCAAGTACACGTGCCCTACAGACCACGTCCCCTAGTGCGTTGCTCGCTTCCCTCTCGCTCGCCGACACCGCCTCGTCGAGCTCACTCGGGCGATTGCGCTCGCTGCACCGCCGCAGCTGCACCGTTGCGTGCTTCAAGCAGCACAAGCAGGACGGCTGCTTCTCCTCGGCCGCCTACGAGCCGCCTCCACGGCCCATCCTCCCCGCTGCAGGTCCGCCTCGTCTTCATCTCTCTGCGCCTCTCCCGCTCGCTGACTCGCTCGTGCGCCGAGCAGAAGAGCCCAAACACGACAATGACCGCCCAAGCAAGCGGCTGAAGGATCTGCACTGGCCCGCCGAGCCGGACCCGACGTTGTGGGACGACCCGCTGCAGAGGGACGACCTCAAGCCGCTGCGACACTCGGAGCTCGAGGCGCTCGGTGCGTGCAAGCGCTCCCCGTCGCTCTTGTGCACCAAGTGGCACAGTGCTGACTCTCAAGGATTTTGTTCCGCACAGCCACCTCGCCGCAGATCCGGTCCCTCCTCTCGCAGCCCTCGATCCTCACGCCGCTCACGCGCCTCCTCTCGCTCCCGCACCACGCGCGCACCGCCTCGCTCCGCACGCTCCTCGGCCTCCCCGCCGAGCCGGCAGGCGCGACGTACCGCCCCGAGGGGCAGCGGCGGTTCGCGACTTCGCTCGTCGTGCCGGATGAACGGGGTGGGCACCACGGGGCGCAGAGAGGGAGAGGGCGGGGAGGCGCGAGGGGAGGGAGAGGGGGAGGAGGGAGGGGAGCGGACGGAGGGGCACGGACTCTGCAGAGCACGGATGAGGAGCGGAAGGAGGTTGAGCGCTTTGCGGCGCAGGTGCTGCGCATCCTCGAGGAGACCCGGGCGCAGAGGCGGTAGCCCGAGTGGAGACGAACGTGCAAAGCGCGGGTCGCTTGCGCTTCCGAGCAACAAGTCTCTTGCGCGAGCGAGGGCAGAAGACCGGAACGAAAGTCGAAAGAGGCGCTACATACACAACGCCGACGCTCGTCGCCTGCTCCACGAGACGCCGACGGTACTGACTATGCTGGCGAGTGCAGAGAGTAGAGGAGGAAAGGACCATTATGTACTTTTGAAGGTCCGGCTCAGAAGGACACTGCCCTCTTTTCCGCGGGACTGCAAGTAGGGAGTGAGCGTTATCTCAAGTAACACAAGAGCGGGAGAGATATGCACGCAGCGAGATTAGTACGCGACGGACAGGTCGCGACCCATCTTGATCACTCGAGACTTCTCGTCGCCTGTTGCGCGCTGACGCTTGTTGGCGAACGTGCGGTCGCGCAAGGGAAAGCGATAGTCAGTCCCAGGTTGTGCACGCCCGGAAGAAGATGAAAGTAGGGGACTCATCAATTGCGAATCTGGACCCGCTGAAGACCCGTCCGGCGAATCACCTCGTCGACCTCGTTCGTCGACGGATAGTACCGCCCGCCGTTCCAGAGCGCGAGCAGCAGAGTCATCTCGTAAGGCGTGAATACGGTACGCTTGTTCGGGATCAAGGGGTTGGCCGCGTCGCCGCGCGGGATGGACGGCGGGATGCGTGGATCGCCAGGCGGGAGGACGGTCGCGGTACCACTAGCTCCGTCGTTGCTGTTGTCGGTTCCTCGGGGCGCAGGACCGTAGTCGTGCTGCTGCTCCGGGTACTGCGATCCGAAGCCCGGTCGCGGGTAGTGCGAGTACTGCCCGCCCTCGCGCGGAAGATCGGGCACGAGCTGCTCCTCGATGTCGTCGACCTCCATCCTGACGTCTTGCATCGCCGAGAACGACGCCCTGCGCACGAGACTGCGGTATCCGCTCTCGTTCGACCGCACCGTGCGATGCCGGTCTGCCGCAGACCCGAACGCAGGCGCAGCTGGCGACGGCGGGATGCTGGCCGTTGTGGGCGAGGCGAGCGACACCTTCGAGTGCGTCCTTCGCAGGCTCGGACGCGAGTCGGGCACGACGATGCCTGACGGCCGGGCATGCTGCCACGAGTGTTGCGCGGGTGAGGCAGACGACGACGAAGGGTGGAACGACTTTGAGCGATGCAGCGGCGAGGGGGGACGGACGGCGCTCTGACTCGCCGCATATGCGGGATGCCGCAGCGCGTGCGGGTTGTGGAAGTGCTGCTGGGAATGTTGATGTCCCGCCGGAGGTCCCTGCCATCCGTACGATGGAGCCCTCGGCGCCGTGCCCGCGCCCGTGCTCATCGTCGGCCCTGCGAACGATCCTGACGGACTCCGCATGGGGGCTGAGTACCCACCTGGCGCCCGCGCGGGAGAAGGCGCGCGCCCTGCATGCCTCGCAGAGCCTGCTGGCGGTCCGCTCGCGACCCTGAGCGAGGTGCGGTGCGCGTGCGGCGCGCTCGAAAGGTGCGATCGCGGGTCGGACGACTCGCGTGCCGGGTTCTGCACCGGCGGCGGGAGGTAGCGCCCGCGCCCGAACGAAGGAAGGAGGCCAGGCGAGGGCGGCTTGGCGGGAGAAGGCGAGACGACGCCAGACGAGCGCACATCAAGCGGAGACGGGGCCCTCGAGTGAATCGGCGAAGTCAAGGGCGGGGCACTCGCGCCCGTCCGCGAGGGCGGACGCGACGATGAGCGAGGCGCAGAAGCAGGACCACCGCGCGGAAGCGCCGCAGGAGAAGGGGGCCGGCTCATCGTCGGTCGATTTCGACGAGCGGCGAAGCCGAGAGCCTGGTCAGAGCATCGTCAAAGGAGAAGAAAGACAAAGCACAGTCGTCGCTCGATCACACGGCGAGGCGGTGTACGCGGAGAAGGATCCGAGCGAGCAGGTCTCCTGGACGTCTCCCTCGGCCGCAGTCTGGGGAACCTCGGGCCATCAAGCAGTAGAACGAAGGCTTGTGCGCTGTACCAGCTCGCATATTTGCGATTGGCGGGTGCTGTATCACCGGGATGCCGCCTCCTTGCTCAGATCGTTCTCGCTAGCAACCTCCTTCGCCGTCTCCCCAACCCGCGCAGGCTCCTCAAAGTGCACGCTGCCGCTCAGTGAAAAGCCGTTGGCCGTCTTCGGGCTGATAGGTGGCGAGGTATCGCCGCCGCCGTCGAAGCTCACCTGCCGGCGGTGCGATCCCGTCCTCGACGACTCGCGCGTGCGGAGCGCGTTGCGCAGGTCGGGCAGCGAGGGCTGGTTTGAAGAAGACGATCGGCGGTGGGGAAGCGTGTGTATCGGAGACGGTGCGATGCTGAACGAGGCGAACGGATCTTCGCCCGAGCCGGTGCGCAAAGGCGTGCGCGGGATGGTTGGGTTGAAGTCCCAGCTGCCGATCGTGTCAATCCCGTTCAACGATGCTTTGCGACCTGTGATGAGGGAGGAACGTCAGCGGGATGCAAGAAAGGGCGAGGAGGAGGCGAACGAACGTCGGTGCTGACGGTCCTGTAGCGGCGGCAGGTCCTGCAAGATGGCCGACACGAGGAAGGTCTTGCGCTTGGCGCCACGGAAGAACGGATGTTGCAGCAACTTGTCGGCGGTCGGGCTGAGCGGGGAACCGAATAAGCATAGTTTTACGGCCAGTCGCTGAAAAGAACGGAAACGTACCGCTTGCTCGGGTCTTTCTGCAGGCAGCTGTCGATCATCTCCTTCATCGCACGACTGTACTTGTGCTTCCCGCCTTCGCGGTCCAGCTCGGGCGGGTCGTCCATAATCGTCTTGCTCAGCGCTTTGGCGGGAGGATAGAGTGAGTTGGGCGCCCGGCCGGACGCCAGCTCGAGCGCCGTGATGCCGAATGACCAGATGTCCGCTGTAAAACATTCTCGATTGAGCGCAAATTTCGATCTGTCGTGAGGTCGCAAACGCACCCTTTGAGTCGTACGACTTGCGTTCCACGACCTCGGGCGCCATCCAGCACGGCGTGCCGACGAAGCTCTTGCGCGGCATCATAGCTTCTCGCACGCGTGCGTCTCCTCGGCCGATCGAAGAGGTATCGGGAAACAGAGAGGACGAGACGCCAAAGTCAGCGAGGAGGACCGTTCCATCGTCTGCGGCGGAGGAATCGGTCAGGACTCGCACACACGCGCGTCAATGGTCGACGTCACGGACCGTCAACGAGAAGGTTCGCAGCCTTGATGTCGCGGTGGATCCACCCATTCTGATGCAGGTAGATGAGGCCGTGCAACGCCTGAACAAGCGCCGCCGCAATCACGTCCTCGGGGAAGCCGTCGGGGAAGGCATAGCGCGAGATGTCGAGAAGCGAGCCTGTGTATAGACTGTGTGAGGAGGACTGCGGGGAAAGACGAAGAGGCGAGTGACCAACCGTGCGACATGTACCGGACGGCAATGCAGAGCTTGCTGCCAGCGATCCACTCGCCACGGACGCGAAGCACATTCGGGTGTTTGCTCAGAGCCATAAGCTGCGTCTCCCTGCAGGCAAGAGGGATGTGAGCCTCTCATCAGCCTTCGCATCCAGCTGAACTGCAGGGCTCGACCGGAAACGACGATGAGCCGTCAAGGCCACTCACATTCGCAAGCGCTGAATGTCGGCGTCCGTCGCCATACGATCGACGTCGATGATCTTGACGGCGCAGACGAGCGGTCTCGGCGCGGGCGTGACATTCTTTGGGCAGAAGGAAGCGAGGTGAACGACGGCGGCGGCGCCGAACCCGACCGCCTCGCCGATCTCGTAGTCGTCAGGACGGCAACTATAACAATCTCGAGTATCAGTGCAGGCCTAGGCGCAGACAAGGAAGCGTGAGGACGTACCTATAGAGCGGCCACTCGTCCTCGACGGCGCCGATGATCTGCCGCGGCGCCATTGTCGGCATGGCGAGCGCCTCTGCGGCCCTCGCGTCGTCCTGCTCTGCGGCGCGCTCCTTGCCCTTGGTCGCTGCGGCTGTCCCCACCCCGCTCGCACCTGCTCCTGCAGTAGCCCCACCTGACCCTCCTGCACCCGGGCCCGCGTCGGTAGAGCTGCTCGAGCTCGTCGTGGTGGCGGAACCACCCGTACTAAGCTGCTTGAGTCCCGCCTTGGCGCTCGAGAGCCACGCCGACGCGCGCTTGCCGCGAGAGGTCATCTCCGGTGGTGAGGCGGTGCGGGCGGCGACGGAGCTGAAAGCAGGTGCGGGCGGCTAGGCGGCACTCGCGTAGCTGTTCGTGTACGCCTGGAAGCTCTCTGTGCGCTTGTTGAAGTAGCGAGGAAGATGCGGAAGCGGAAGCGACGCTTGCTCCGTCGACCGGAAGCCCGTCCTTCTGGCCACCACCTCTGCTGCAGTCTCCGACGAGCACCCGGCTAGGCACTGTCTAGGGCGACTCGCCTTTCAGAAGAAATGTCGCAAACTAGGACGACGAGACGACAAGCCGTGGAGCACGTGCAACTCGATTCCACGAGATCCTCGTCCAGACAGACAACAGGGGCACGAATGGAGGGCTGTACAGGGTCTAGGGACACGATGGAGCACGGCGATCACCTAGAGCGAGTCGCTGTAGAAGAAGTTTGTGCTCGCAGGCACCTGATTGACCTCGAGCGCCGGGAGGATCTCGACACGCTCGCCGCTCAGGTCGAGCAGCTTGACTTTGACGCCGACGTCCGTCAGCGCCTGGATGTAGTCTGCCGTGTCGCGCGTCGAGATCGACCCTTCCTCGGGGCGCAGGAGCGACAACCCGTCGACCCATTCGGAGTAGGTCGCGCTCGACGGCGCCGTCAGCTCGACGAGCGGGCCGTCCGAGGTGACGAGCGTGAAAGTGAGCGACTGCGGTGAGGACGACGGGGGTGTCGCTGAGCGGAAGCCAGGTAATGCCGAGTCCTTCGAGAGGAAGCTCAGGCGCGAGTGGTGCGCTGCCGCGGCCGTCGCACCCGACGCAGACGACGGCACGCGGTTCAAGCCGGCGACCTGCGACACCCGCGGGCGCTGCAGCGTGTGCACGCCCGAAGCGATGACGTCCGTAATCGAGTTGAGGTCGACTTCGTGTGTAGAGCAAAGTCAGTTCAGGATGGCCTGCCACAGCGACGTCGAACGCAAAGAACGCACTCTTCTCCGGCAAGTCGTCCAGCCCGCTCCTGATCTCCCTCTTCTCGCTCGCCTCGACCCAGTGCAGCGCCTTGCGGTTCGCCGCGAGGCGGTAGAACCGCCACGTGCTGATCTGCGCGCCACGGCTCTGCGCGCCCTTGCGCCCGGTAGACCCGCCCGAAGAGGTTGGCTGCGAGGCCTGGAACCAGGCGCCTTCGTGCAGGCACGAGATGCGCTGGCTGCGCACGAACTCGTACGACTCGAGGTAAAGCCGCCCACGGAGGTTGCTGCGTCGACAGGCCGGCCGACATCAGCGGACTGATCTTCGTCGGATGGACAGACATGGCCAGTGCAATGACCCAGCAGACGCACCGTACAGGGGCCTTGCTGAGCAAGTCGTCTTCGATCTCCATCTCCCTCACCTGCCGCTCCCTTACCTGGCGATACTCGCCGCTCAAAAACTCTCTCCTCACCGCAAACCACGTCTTGTCGCCTCCCCCGCCGAGCACAAAGGCAATCTGGCTCCGTGCGAGCGCCGACACGCGCTCGAGGTCGCCCGGTTCGTGCGCCGACGCGCCCGACTCGGTCCACATGCGCAGGAAGAAGGTGACGACGAGGGCGTGCAGCTCGTAGAAGCGGAAGAGGTAGGGAGAAGGCGTGGCGGGCGTCGAGGGCAGCCCTGAGGTGAGGCCGAAATGGTCGGCGAGCAGGCACAGGACCACATTTGAGATGGTCGAAACGGGGCAGCGACGCGCTTCGGGACGAGAAGCTTGGTCGGCGAGGGTCTGCGCGCAACGAAGGGATCGTCTCAGCCTCGCGTGGACCTGGGGCGATTCACGGAAGGCTCGCGGCAATTCGTACGCACCTGTGCAAACTCGTTCTGCGAGTCCTCCGCATACCGCTTGAGCGCCTTGAGCCCGAGCAGTCCCGCCTGGCCAAACTCGTACTGCGGGCTCTCGGTGCGGAACCCGAGGCGCCTCCAGCGGTTCGACTCGTCCGTGTCGGTAAGGCGCGACGCGATCCACAGCTGGTCAAAGTACGGGTAGTGCTCCTCGTCGATCGGCGTCGTGAGCGCGAGGTGGAGCGATGCGACGAGGTTGGACTGGAGCGTGAGGATCGTAGAGAGGTCGGCGCCCTTGCTGCCGTCGAGGAGTTTCTGCGAGGCGCGAGCTGGTCGAGTCAGTCCGGTTCAGCGCTATCTTCGAAGGGCAGCAAGCAACGCACCCCGACCGTCTTCCATGCATCCAGGTTCTCGAGTTCGTCGACGAGCCTGAGGTCCCCAAGCTCGTTGCTCCCCCTCAGCAGCGAGTTGATGAGCCCCAGGCTGAGGTTCGTCACGGGCACGTCTCCACCCGAGAGCCTCTCGATGACGATTGGCAAGAAGTTGGGCTGTGCGAGGACGGCTTCAAAGACGGCGAGGAAGCCGCTTGCCGACGCCGAGGTCGGCCGCGGGCTGGTCGAGGTAGAAGCGGACGAGGCGGCGAGGGGCTGCGATGCGAGACGGCGCAGGATGGCCGTTGCTGGTCGCGAGATGTTGATCAAAGGCTCGGTGGCTGTCGAGCATGAGCGTCAGTGGTGTACACGCGTTGTAAGCGGGACGGAACCGCCCCACCAATAATGTCGACGATGCGGGCGACGAAAGACCTCTCGAGCCCGACCCAGCCGCTCTCTTCCAGCTCGAGCAGGTTCTGCAGGCTCAGAAGCGCGTACGCGAGTGTGTTGCCCGACGAGCGGCGGATGACTTCCTGGAGGGCGTCGACGCCGCCGCGGGCGATGAACTCTGCGAGGAAGGCGCGCTCCTTGATGAGGGAGCGGAGCGAGAAGGTCGCGAGCTTGAGCACCGACGGCTCGCCCGACGAGAGCTTGTCGACCATCTCGACGGCTTCAAGCATGGGAGACGACACGAGCGTGAACCTGCGGCACTTGCCCAGGTTAGTTCCGCTCGACGACATGAGACCAGAGTTGAACGGGACGCACGTCGTGGCCTTTTCGAGCATGGCGCGCATGTTGTCCTGGGTGACGAGAGCGCCCGAGTCCTTGTCTCGGAGGGCAAAGAGGGTCGCGGGCTCTGCGACCTGAAGCTGGCTCGAGGCGCACAGCTGGCGGAGGACCTCATCGAGCGGGACTTCGGGGTCGATGCGCGCCTTGACGCTGCGGGTGCCGTAGTGGAAGTAGTGCGCCTTGTGCGCGGGCGCAGGCTTGGGCTCGTGCGATGTAGGGACGAGGCGAGCAGAGGCAGGCGGCGGGGCGGGTCGAGGAGGAGGAGCGGGGAAGCCGGCGGCAGCGGGTGCGGCGGACGGTGCAACGGCGTGCACTGGACCAGAAGACTGCGCCATTGCCACTCTCGGTGGACCGCGGTCGACACGGACAGAGAAGTGCGTCAGTCGTCGTCCGCCTGCGTGAGCGCGAGGTGGGGCTCTCGGCTCTTGTCGTTGCACTGTTGCTGCCACTGCGCCAGAGACCCGCCTGCGTCCGCTCGTTCGCTAGAGACCCAGCGCTACCCGCTACCCTCGCCGGCCTTCGCTACCGTCGCTCGAGATCGTCGACTGTCCCCTTCTGCGCTCGTGTCGTGTTCAGCCGTCCTGCTACCCTCCAGTGCTCCCCCTCAAGACGATCATTTTCGCCGCTGCTGTGCCATCTTGACGGGCCGTCGTCTCACAAAGTCTCTCGTGGGGGACCAGCGGCCCAGACGCGAGAGGAGAAACAGCGGCGCGTTTTTGCAAAAGAAAAGGGAGAAACGAGAGAGATACGAGAGAAAAGAACCACCAGCTGCACACACCGCACCGACCGCGCACATCTGTCGACCGCAGCGCTGCCGAGCCTTCGCTCTATGGCCCGGCCCGCTCGCGCCCACGACTGCCCTCCTTCCCCTTCTCCCTCCTCCGGTCATGTCGCGCCGACTTGCCGAGCCATTTAGTGCTTGGCCGCAGGCGGGTTGTCTGCGCAGGCTCGATGCGTCAGTACGGAGACGACAAAGGGGCCGTGAAAGGGCAGGTACGCACAGACGAGTTTCCGGCTCTTGATGGGCGCCCACTTGAACTTCTTGGTCCAGATCGAGAGGGCGAGGAGGCCCGAGAGGATGATGGTCGCCTGCATGCCCATCTTCTTGCGCTGGTCGAGCTCGGGCTCGGACGCCCACGCGAGGAACGTGACGACGTCCTTTGCCATCTGGCTCGTCGTCGCCGGCGTCCCGTCGTCGTACTCGACGAGGCCGTCGTACAGCACGCGCGCCATGCCGATCGCACCGCCCGGGAAGTACGGGTTGTAGTTGAGGCCCTCGCGGATCTCGACGCCGGGGGGCGGGTCGACGTAGCCGGTAAGGAGCGCGTAGACGTAGTCCTGCGCGGCCAAGAGCAGTCAGTCTCGACCGTTCGCCAGGACAGCTCGCGGACCGACAAGGCGGAGGGTCCAGCGAGAATGGGAGAGCGCCGACGCACCGCACCGCCGTGGCGAGCCTTGGTGATGAGCGACAGGTCGGGCGGGAGGGCACCGGCGTTGCCGGCGCGGGCAGCCTCCTCGTTAGCGTAGGGGCGGGGCATGTAGTCTGCGAGCTTGCCCGGGCGCTGGAACATGGAGCCCTCCGAGTCGGGCCCGTCCTCGTACTCGACCTCCTCGGCCATGGTCTTTGCCTCGTCGACCGAGTGCGACGCGCCGACGAGGTTGCGCCACGCGACGCGGTCGAGCGAGTGGCAGGTCGAGCACACCTCGCGGTAGACCTGGTAGCCGCGGCGGATCCTGCAGGGCGACGGAGGTCAGTGGCGGGGTTCGTCCGATCGGTGCATAGCTCTGGCTCCGCCGCGGCTGTGCCCACTGCAGTCCTAGCCTCGGCACGGACGCGGCAGTGCCTCAGGTGGAATGCCAGAGTGGCAGTGCAGACGGGCAGCCGCGGACGAGCAAGCGATCGAGGCGAGAGAGAGCTGATGGCGACACTCACGAGGCGTGGTCAAACGTCTCGAACGGGCCCTTGTGGGCCCAGGGGTAGGCGGCGGGGTGGAGGCCGTGGTCCGCGGCCGACTCTGCCTTTGCCTCGGGGAGGAGCGGGTTGCCGTACAGGGCCGAGTACCACGCGAACGTGCCGGCCGAGACGAGCGAGAGGGCGACGGCAGCCGTCGTGTTGCCCGACGACGCGGCGCGCGCACCGGCCTGTGTGGGGCATGGCGGGCGTGCAAGAGAGCACAGGGCCGGGCGGGCGCAGGGCAGGCGGTGCGCGCGGGGCGAGAGCGGCGGCAGGGCAACGGGCGAGCGGGGATTGGAAGAAGGGCGCGGTGCGGGCAGGACAGGGCAACGAGGTCAGCGCGCGTGCGTGCAGGGGGGCTCGGGGGCCAGGCAGGAGCCACTGCAGCTGTCAGACGGCAGGCAGGGCGCCGCTCGCGCACGCGATGGAGAGCGCGGCGAGCGAGGACGAGGGAGCGGCGAGGGAGACGGAGCTTGCCTGGTGCGCGGCGGTCGAGGCGTGGCGGGCGAGGGCCGGGCCCTGCTGAGCGGCACGGAGGCTCTGGCGGAACATGGACAAGCGCGCGCTCATGGCTGCGACTCGGAGCACACGACGAGCACCAGCCGCCGCCGCTCGCCTCGACGAGCGCCGCCCCCCGATCCCGCCCTCGCCCATCTGCCGCCCCTCTCGCAGGGTCTGCAGGCCTGCGAGTGGTATCGTAACTTGTACGACTGCTTCACACAGTCAGTCGCCCGTCGAGGTACCCGCTCGGAGGCGACGCAGTGTCGACTTTTCCGTGACCCGAGCTAGGGGGCCTACCGCTTCTGCAGTGCATCGTACCATGCAGCCGAGTCTCACTGGAACTTCAAAAGTCACCCTCGTCGAGCAGACGACGAGAGAGCAGGGCAAAGTCACGTGCAGCAAAGGCGCAGTCGGGGCCTCTTCCGCCTCTTCCGCGCGCGCTCGTCTCGCCTCGTCCACCTCGCTCAACGCGCAGCCAGAGAGCGCCAGACCGCGCGCGATGGGCGACTCTGCACGTGCACAGTTCCGCCCTGTGCGCACCCGCGCCTCCATGGGCGCAACCCCCTCGGGGGAACCGCTCCTCCCGCATCGTCCAACATCGCTCGTCGCGGGCACTGCCAATCCCGCAGAGGCCGCGCCTGCGTCCGCCAAGCGCAAGAAGCGTGCACAGAGCCTCGGTGGCGAGGCCCTCGAGGACGCACGCAAGCGGCTGCGCGGACTCGAGGGCGTCAAGCAGCAGGATGGGTTCCTCGGGCTCGAACTCAGCCCGGGCAAGGTCGAGCGCAGGCAGGCCGTACGTCCCTCTTGTGTCTTTACTGAACTGTCTAGGACCTGGACTGACGGCGCGAGCCCGCCGACCCGCAGAGACCGCGCCGCTCGATCCTCAAACAAACGCCCGCCGTCTTTGCCGGCGCCGACAACCACACGATCCACTTCCCGCCGACGTCTGACCGCGCCCGCGTCGCCGCGTGGGACGAGGCCCACTCGCACACGACCGACCTCTCGGCCCTCTCGGTCTTCTCGACCGCCGCCGCTCCCGCGCCGGCCGTCGCGGCCGCGGCGAAGAAGGCGGCCCGCCGCTCGTCGATCAAGCCGCCGCGCGCGTCTGTCGGGGGCGCGTCGACCACGTACGACGACAGCGACGGCGGGCGCAGCAGCGACATGGCCTCCTCAGACGAGGACGACGAGGACCCGGATGGCAGCCTCGACATGGACGTCACGAAGGGCGACATGACGGCGCTGTACGACCTCGAGGGCAGGCGCAAGAGCTTGGCGCCCTCGCGCAGGGTCAGCTTTGCGCCCAATGCGGCGATCCGGTGCGTCTTTGAGCTCTTTCTTTCCGTTCCGATCCGGTCTCTCTCGCTTGCCTTGTCATTCATGAGACCCGGTCATTGACCGGTGAATGCCTTTACACAGCACATTTACGCCCGACAAGCCCACCGCCGAGGCCCAGTCCTTCGCGGCCGAAGCCGCCCGCCGCGCCGCCGAAGCCGCCGAAGCCGCTTCCGCAACGGGCGACATCTCCGTCTCGTCTTCGCAGTTCTCGCTCTCGTCCGAAGACGAGCATGACGACGAGGACGACGACGCTGCGCTCGAGTCGGAGCCGTCGATGGAGATTGCCGGCGACGAGGTGACGCTCGCGTTTGCGGGTCACTTTGCCGGGACGCAGATCCCCGTCTCGGTCGTGCAGCACCACGAAGGCGACGCAGGCTCTGCCTCGGAGGAGGACAACGACGACCGCCAGGAGGCGAGCGAAGACGGCACGATGGCCATGGACGAGGTGACCGACTCGGCGGGCATCACGAGCGCGTTTGCGGCCCACTTCTCGTCATCCACCACGGCCGCGACCGCCGAGCGCGCGCACGAAGGCGGCTTCGACGCTTCAGCCGTCCACGCACGCGCGACCGCCGAGCAAGCGCAGTTCACCCTCTTCGGCGCGTCGTCTTCCGCTTCCGGGCCGGCTGCGAAGCGCACGCCGCGCTTCTCCGAGGTTGCGCGCGCAGAAGACGAGGACGACGAGGCGGTAATGCGCGAGTTGGGCTTTGCGCGCGGAGGCAGGCCGAGGAAGAGTCGGTTGCCGAGTTTGGGGCGCGAGGCGCTCGCCGAGGTGGAGGAGGACGAAGACGACGACGATGAGGAGATGGAGGACGCGACGGGCGCGATGGACATGACCACCGCCGTGGGCGGGATCGTGCAGCCGGAAGATGAGGACGACGAGGACGAGATGGACTCGGATGCCGAGGTCTCGATGCAGCTCACGTCGGGCGACCGCACGGCCGACGTGACGTTCGCGACGACGGCGTCGGCGCGTGACCAGGAGGACGACATCGAGGACGAGGACGACGGCGACAAGATGGAGGACGCGACCGCCACGATGCTCGAGGCCACGACGTACGGCTCGATCCTCCCCCCGACATCTTCGACCGCCGCGCCTCTCTCGCTCCTCGCCGCTGCACCTGCCACTTCAATTTTTGCGCGCGCCTCCTCCGCCCCGCCGCCTCAATCGCCTGCTGCGCGTGCAGCCGAGTACAAGACCCCGTCCGCCTCTGCTACCGAGCGGCAGTCTTCCCCCTCGCTCGCCCGCCCGGGCCTCACCCGCGCTCTCTCCGTCCCCGCGACCCTCGAGCCGCGCTCGCCCTTCCGCGCCGGCTCCGCGCGCCCGCAGCGCCACTCGACCGCGAGCCCCGGCCCGCCGAACGCACAGCGCTCGCCGTTCCGCTCGCCGAGGCGCGTACCGCTCGACTCGCCGCGCGCAGGGAGCACTGAACCGCACCCTCTGCCTGCCGCTGCGCGCGCACGCCGCTCTGCCTCGCCCGTCAAGAGTGCCTACGCCCCGCCTTCGTCGCTCGCTGCCGCGCCGCCACCCAAGTCGCCGCGCCGCTCGCCGGCCCTGCCGCTCGCTGCCGTCCGCGAGGAGCCCGCTGCAGCGCCAGCAGAGGCGGAGCAGGTCCCGGGCGTGACGGCGCGGTCGCGCTCTCGCTCGCGGTCGCGGTCCCTCTCGCCCGTCAAGCAGCAGCCGGCCGCACCGCAGCAGCAGGCCGTGCCCAACACGCCTGGCCGCGCAGTCTTCCAGCCGCGCGCGCTCGCACCGCCGCAGTCGGCGGGTCGCTCGCCTGGCGGGAGCTTGAGCCTCCGCGCGCTCATGAGCGGCAAGGTCGGCGACGAGAAGGAGAATGTCGGCGCGAACGGCGGCGCGACGGCTGGTCTCAAGGACAAGAGGGTCAAGGACCTGGCGATGGAGGGAGAGGAGATGGAGCTGAACTTGACAGGGAGCTCGTTCGATGCCAGCTTTGAGGAAGGACGGGTTCGTCGGGACATCGTCTTTGCGGAATCTGCTTTACGCATGCTGATTGCCTCTCGGACGTCCAGGACGCGCCCGCCCTTCCCGCCTCGCTCGACGCCTTCTTCGGCGCAACGGGCACCTCGTTCGTCAACGATGTGGTCGCGCTCGTCGACGTCGAGAAGAGCGCCGCCAACCGCCGCAAGAGCATGGCCGCGCTCGGCAATGCCACTCTCACCGACGACCAGAAGCCTGCTGGTCCGCCCACCTTCGCCGATCTGACCGTCGCCGGCGCGTGCAAGAGCCTCCTGCACAAGCTCTACACCGAGGTGCGTGGTCTTCGTACACACTGAGCGCCATTATACTGTGAAGGCCCGTTGCTGATCAGGAGTGATCACTAATCTGCAGGAGTCGAGGCGACTTGCGGAATCGCTCGAAGAGGTCCAGACGCTCTACGACGAGCAGGAGGCCGCGATCCGCGATGGTGGTCTCGTTCCGCGCGTCTTCCAGGACTGGTCCAACGCAACGGAGGAGGCGAAGGCCATCATGAAGGTTCGTCTGCGTCGCCGCCAATACCTTTTCGCTGCATCGCTCACTCTGCTTCTATCTGCACACGCAGGGCCAGTTCGGCCAGATCAAACTCCACTACCTTCTTCGGACCCAGCTCGAGTGGAAGCAGGTTCGCTCGCACAACTATGGCCAGATCATCGGCGTCATGGAGCAGAACCTCGACGACTTGCGCGCGGTGCGTTTACCGTGCGAAGCAGGTTTCGAGCAACACTGACCGTGAACGGAACCGCAGGACCGAGCCACCCTCGCTCAGGTCGAAGTTGCGAGCGTCATTCCTGCCCTCGAGGACCGCCACGCTGCCCTCCGCGCCGAGCTCGAGGCAGAGCGCAAGCTCGACGTCGAGTTGTCGGCCATGTCGCCCGAGGACGTCGAGTACCTGCAGGGTCTTCTCGCCGACTCAGAGGAGCAGGAGTGCGTGCTTCCGCTCGCCTCACTTCGATCGAGACTGACCTTGTGCGCGCACCGCAGGGAGCAACTCAACGGCAACCCGGAGAAGGGGATCCCGGGCCGCCGTCCCGAGCTCGACCGCATCGAGCAGCATCTCCGCAGCTACCACGAGACGTTCGACAAGTACTCGGCCGAGGAGGCGCGCCTCCAGGCCGAGATCGCCGACCTCGAAGAGCTGCGCCGCGACAAGCGCACCCGCGCAGACCTCGTGCGCCTCAAGGCCGACTTTGAGGCGCTTCAGCACGTCCAAGGATGGCATCTGGTCCACTTTGCGCAAGACCGCGTCGTCATGCGCCACTTCGACGAGTTCGTCGTCGACCTCGCGCTCCGCCCCGGGTCGCTTGCGGTCGAGCGGGCAAGCTTCCAGCTCGCGCTGCCGAAGAAGGCGGCGGCATCGCTTGGCGGACAGATCACAGCGTTCCTCTTGGACAAGATCGGCGAGGAAGTCGACAACATCCTATCACAGGATACTGCTCGCGATGCGAGGGTGAGTGGGCTCATTCGCAGACCGATCAGGAGAAAAGCCCCTGACCCGACTCTCACTCTTGCAGAGCATCCTGCGCTACGTCGCCTCGCGCGCCTGCGTCCTCCGCCACATTCGCCACGAGGTCGCGCTCACCTCGCTGCGCTACCCGGTCACAGCGACGGTCTCGCCGTCCTCGCTCGACCTGCACATCGACGTCTACTGCGCGTCGTCCCGCCGCGGCTTTGATGTTGTCGTGCCTCTCTCGTCCGACCAGGTCATTGAGCCCAAGTCGGTGGAGGGCTGGGCCGAGCACCTCAGCGCGAGCGTCATCCCCCGCTTCGGCGCCGGCATCGACGCTCTTGCGCTCGCACAGACCGTCAACGACCGCCTCGACAGTGAGTTTGGGCGTAACGCTCTCGTCGAAGCTGTGTTGGGCGCCGAGGAGGAGTGCGACAACCTCTAGACCGCGCTCATTTCCGGTGGCTCTCCCTCGCTTCCTCTTTATACCCCCTCCTTTCGTCTTTCTCCTTGGGCAGTCCCACCTTTTCGGCTTTCTTGTCTCAACCCCCTTCTCACCTCTAGTCTTTATCGCCTCCGTTTGCCTGGAATGAAACATGGCCGTATGTTCCCCTCACTTACACGCGAGGCGTTCGTGTGCTTGAATGCGCGATGCCGTAGTTACATTTTGTTTGATGCAAGAAAGTGCGTACGGAGCCCAACAACGCCATGAGAATGCACTGGCCCGGAAGGCCGACCGTTTTCCACCGTTCCCGAAGGCTGCCTCCCTGTCAGATCCCGCTCTTCCTCGCGACGTAATGCAAGCCAGTCCAGCCCATAACCTCCTCGTGTGAAAGCGGGCCGCCGCTCCAGAACGGCGCCAGCGCGGTTGCGGCGAGGAGCGTCGGCGCCGGCACCACCGGGACCGAAACGCCAGACTCGAGCGGTGCCTGGCTGAGCGGGTGAGGAGCGAGGACGCGCGACTCAGAAGTGAAGGCTCGCGCGAGTGTATCGTCGAGGCTGGACTGGCGGAAAGACCGGGGAGGAGAGTGAGGCGGCGCGTCGGCCGAGACGAGCGGGGGCACGGAAACGATCGGACAGGCGCGCAAGTCGGTAACGGTGGTAGCCTCGGGCGTCGATGGGTCCGCCTTGGGAGTCGGAGGAGGGGACTCAATGCGAGTATAGCGGAATGATCGCGGCGAGACGGGCGAGATGGGCGATGTCGAGAACGGCAAAGGAGCCGACGGGCGGAGCTGGGCCGTGCTCGGGCTCGACAGCGATGCATCTGCGGGTGTCTCAAAGGTCTCGGTATGGCTGTCGGGCGTGAGTGTCGCCGCTGAGGTCGTGATCGGAGGAAGTGGCGTCGACCGGCGAGCTGAGAAGGTCGAAGTCGAGGGCGATCAGCGAAGATGGTCCGCAAAAAGGCACATCGAGGACGCACATGTGCTGACAGCGTTCTCGTCCCGCTCCTCCTCACGCTTGACCGCTTCGTTGCCCTCCTCGCGCGGCTGCGCTTCCCCTTCCTCATCTCCCGACACCGTCACCGCCTCGCCCCAATCGCACGTCGCGCCGCGTCCGCCCCTCGCCGCCTCGAACGCCTTGTCCTCCGCCGTTGCGAACATGCTCGAGCCGGAGTAGACGCAGCGCACGCCTGAAGCGGGGAGGTTGCGCGAAGCGGCGCCGCGAAGGCAGAGCGAGCAGGCGGGGCGGTCTGCGAGACAGTAGAGAGCATCAGTAGACCGAAGGGAAGAGCAGCAATCACGGCAAAGAAGTCCTACCGCCGGAGCAGCGGATTTTGCGGAGGCGACCTGCGGGAGATGAGCGAGGCGAGCGAGAAGTCGGCGCGTCGAGGTGATCGGAACGTACAGTTGGCGCAGCTCTGCTCCTTACTCGGCACCATGGGGTCAGGAACGTGCTTCTTGCTCTTGGGTGACCTGCGCGCGCGCTTTCGGGGCGGTTTCGTCGAACCCATCGAGGCGACGATGACGAGGGTCGAGGTTGGCGGAAGGCGCAGGAGTAGCGTATGGGATGGTGAAAGGCAGATTAGGCGGACGAGAGCAGTCAAGCGTCGGAGAGGCGCGATTCGCACGCCTGTCGCAGCTCGGGAGAGCGCGATGGCGAAGAGCGAGAGAGCGAGAAGAGCAGAGGTGGAGGTAAGCGAGCTCCTCGGGCTGATCACGAGAGGCCGAGGTGCAGCGCGGAGGTGCGCGCGCCACTGGCTTGGGTTTTAGAGACCAGCGGACTTCCCGACAGGAGGGCGGACCGAGGGACATCACGCCAAGTCGCACGGAACAGCTCGACTGAGCAGGGCTAGCAAGCGTCGATACAGTTACAGGCGCTCAGCGCATACATGTCGCTAGAACGGCGGTATTGAGATCTGCATGGCATAGGCATCGGTCAGCGCGAGAGAGGGGACAAGTTGCGAAGCAGCATCGATATACCTGATTCTCCCACTGACCTGCAGGTTTGAAGAAGTGGTCAGCAACGCAGCGTAACGATAGAAGCGCGGCTTGACAGGAAGCACCGTATGGATAGGTCGTCACGAGTCTGGGCGGCCAGCGTCGCCACTCGATCAGCTCGTCCCGGTTCCTCCTCCTTCGCTCCTCGCCGTCCACCTCAAACGCCGTCGTGTTGCGGTCCTTCCTCGCACGCTCGTACTCGCCGGCTGTGTACCCGACGCTCGCGCGCGGGACGATCTGGATCCTCGCTCCTCGGCCGGGGCGAGCGTGCGGATTGGGCGAGCCGTCGAGTCGCTGTGGCGAGAGCGTCTTCCAGATATCGCTACAGAGCAGGAAGCACTCGCTGTGTTCGTCGGTGCCGCTGATGTCGGCGCGGAAGCGTAGCGAATGCGGAGCTTCGAAGAGGGCGGCGTCGAGGACCGTGATGCCGTTGAAGCACGAATAGACTTGCGTCGGCAGGAGCGAGTCGTAGCGGAAGCGCGAGTCGGAGAGGGGCATCACAGGAGAAGGTAGAGTCCAGTGTCCGCCGGGCTGCTTGATCTCGTAAAACGGCCTGCGAAGGGGTAGCGTCAGTCAGCGCGAGCACGGGACACATCATCGACACGTCGTTGATATCACACAAGTGCGAGCAAGCTCGGGTGACTCACAGGCCCTGCATGTCCCGCGCAACCCACAAGTCGTAGAACAGGAGCGGGTACCCCGACGCCTCGAACTCGGGTATCCGCAACTCCTTGAAGTCCATCCCGCAGCTCATGTCTGCGCCCTGCACCTCGTTCTGCAGCAGGATCTCGAGCACCTCGGCCTGGCACAGGTGCACGTCGTTGAGGAACAAGACGCGGTCCCACGTCCCGCGCGGCGCATCGTACAGCGGCTGCATGACGCGGTTGCGCACGCCGGCGAGGCCGCTAATGCGCGAGCCTTGTACCCATCCCGCCTCGCGCTGCGGGTCGCTGATGATGGTGTAGCCTGCGCCGAGCTGGCGGAGGAGTTTGGCGAGGAGAAACAGCTGGACGGGCGTATCGTCCTTCGAGCCGTTCTCGTAGATAGAGATGTGGAAGCGAGTCGGGCCGAGAGAGGTGAGGACAGAGTGGAGGGCGCGGATGAGGGCGGGCAGGACGGTAGCCGAATCGTAAAGGTTGAGCGCGACGAAGTAGTTGAGGCGGTTGTGCGGGACGTCGTGGGGCGGTACAGCACGGACGGTGCGATTTCGCCGACGCCCATGGGCATCTTCCTCGTGCACGATCTGGCGGGATGCCCGTGCCCGACGGCCGCCGTTGCCGTACGAGGGAAGGAGAGGGCCGTAGCGGTCCTGGTGGAAACTGTTGAGGCGGCACAGCGGGGTCTGATGGGTCGCGAGGACAGGGTGACCGAGAAGGTCGTCGACGGGAAGGTCCCAGCTCGCTCGCAGGCCGGACGGCACCATGTCAAGGCGCGACTCGGTGAATCCTCCGAGGTGCTGCCGCTGTCGAGCAGCTCGCCGTGCTCGCTCGAGACCCGAGCCATGTAGCCCGCGCACGAGCAGACCCAGCAAAACGAGTGCTGCGAGACGCACGAGCGCTGTACGCCTGGTCCTAGGCTGACGTGCTCGTCGCGTGAGCCGAACCCAAACGTCCTCGCCCGTCCCCCCTCGCCGCGGCCCGGCGGCGACCTTTTCGGCGAGCGAGTCCCGCCGAGTCTCTGGCAGGAGGGGTGCAGAGGCCGACATGGCCCGTTGGACCTCGCGCGTGGCGTCGGCTGGTGCGGACAAGGTCGTCGAGGTTGGGTGAGAAGTGGGGGAGGACTCGAGGCGTGCAAGCGCTGTGCGGATCTAGGCGGCGCTGTCAGCTGCTTGCGAGCACTGTTGTTGACCGCCTTGAGTCTCAGTAAGCTTGGTAGCGCCCTGGATGGATTCGCGAAAGCGACGTCTCCTCGACCTCGATCAGGCGAATCTCGTCTTGTTCCGATCCAGAGCTGCAGGTCGAGCGAAACCAGAGCAACGTGGGAGTCATACCCACGAGCTTCCTTGACCCCGTCTCGGACATTCCCGCGACTGTCACTTGCAAGGTCAACGCAGTCGCTTTCGCTCATGGTCTCGGGGCAAAGCGTGATCAAGGTATGGTGAAGGAGCGCAATGTGGGTTGCAGCTGGGAGTAAAGGGGTGTAGCTGAACAGCAGGGGAACAACAAGGTGGGGGCGACGGCGTGAACCGCGCGAGAAAGACGAACGACAACCGATCCTCGACTCCAGGATCCTCTCCTTCCGACATCAGGACAGCGAGCTTAGGCGCAGAGGCCGAGAGCTTACTGGCGCTCGCCACGGAGACGGCGGGCAAGCTGGATGTCTGTGGGAGGTGGACGAGTCAGCGAGAAACAAGCAAGAGCAAGTCAATGTGAACGAACCCTTGGGCTGGATGGTGACACGCTTGGCGTGGATAGCGGCAAGGTTGGTGTCCTCGAAGAGCGAGACGAGGTACGCCTCGGCAGCCTCCTGGAGAGCCATGACGGCCGACGACTGGAAGCGGAGGTCGGTCTTGAAGTCCTGGGCGATCTCACGGACGAGACGCTGGAAGCTGCGGGGGTCGGCGGCAAGTAAGCACATGCACAGTACGTGATGAGCGCAAAGCTGGACGCACGGGAGCTTGCGGATAAGGAGCTCCGTCGACTTCTGGTAGCGACGAATCTCACGGAGAGCAACGGTACCCGGGCGGTAACGGTGGGGCTTCTTGACACCACCGGCGGCGGGCGCCGACTTGCGGGCAGCCTTGGCAGCGAGCTGCTTGCGCGGGGCCTTGCCACCGGTCGACTTGCGGGCGGTTTGCTGCAAGTTGGGAAGGTAAACAAACAATCCGAGGAAGGGTGCGGAGGGGGCCAGCAGCTAGGGCGTACCTTGGTGCGGGCCATTGTAGACGATAAGAGTGAGTGCTGGAGTGAGCGTGGGAGAGAAAAGAGAGAGGGAAGAAGGGCGACGACGCGAGGCAGGCCAGCGCGAGCACCCCGCAAACAAACACGAAATAATTGCCTAGGTGTCGAGTGAGACACACCTAGGGCTTTTTCGCCGGACGCGCGCTCGAAAGAACGGCTCGCCCGACGTACGCCTGCAAACAACAAACAACGCGCTCGGCGCGCAACCATCTCCTCCTCGCACGGCCCTCTCTCCCTCTTCTCCTCATCGCTCTCTCCGCTCACTTCACCCCCCCTCAACAACCTCTTATACAACATGTCTGGCCGTGGCAAGGGTGGCAAGGGTCTCGGCAAGGGCGGCGCCAAGCGTCACCGCAAGATCTTGCGCGACAACATCCAGGGTATCACCAAGCCCGCCATCCGCCGTCTCGCTCGCCGTGGTGGTGTCAAGCGTATCTCGGGCCTCATCTACGAGGAGACCCGCGGTGTCCTCAAGATCTTCCTTGAGAGTGCGTTCTCAAGAGCCTCGAATCTCCAGCTCCAACCGGTTGCTGACTTGCCTTTGCCCGTGCAGACATCATCCGCGACTCGGTCACCTACACCGAGCACGCCAAGCGCAAGACCGTCACCTCGCTCGACGTCGTCTACGGTCCGTCCCATCTCCGCCGTGTCGTGCTCGGGCATCGTGCTGACTGCCCTTTCCTCCTGCAGCGCTCAAGCGTGCCGGCAAGACCCTTTACGGATTCGGCATGTGAGCAGCCTCGAGCTCGCCGACCGTCCACTCCTTCGTTTTTCTCCACCGATGCGACGACACTCGCTTGTTGTTCCCAACCCCGTTTTACCCATCCTCGAGCTGCAATCATTGCGCCCTTTTCTTCATCCCCTACTACCGTGTTCCAGCGAGAAGCGCGAGAGCCAAGCCAGAGCCGCAAGCACAGAAGCGAGAGACGTGAGATTGAGCCAGCGGGAGAGCGAACGAGTTCGAACGTCGCAGCATCGCATACTGAGCCCAGTCAATCAACGGGAGGCATTGAATGGAATGCGCACCTCATGCCCAATGTCGTCGAGGATCGGTCAGGCGCACGCTGCAACGCGCAGTTGTCGCCGGTGTCGGCGCGGCGGAATGAGGACGGCGCATCGCTGGCGATTACATACAGGCACTGCAAGACGTGGTGTACAGCATGAAGGTGACGATGTAATGCGAGAAGTGTTGGCAAAAAGGTGGCAAGGGAACGGATGCGAGCGAGACACCCAGGCTTCACTCGTCGGCAATGGCGTCGATGGCGGCCTTCGCCTCTTCCCACATCGCAAGGTTCTGTGCGGCACTCCACGTCAGTACGGCAAGGCAGGCAATGGCACAGCGGATCGCACCTTTCGAGCCCATTCTTGGTGGAAGCGCGCAAAGTCAAGGCACATCTCGCGCACGTCGCCGACTTTCTGCCGCTGGAACCGGTCGAGGTCGGCCTGGATCGTTGCAGAGGCGAAGCGCAAGTCTTGCGTGAGCGCCTTGATCGCGCCGTCGAGCTGTGCGAGCGAAGCGTGCGCGGGTCAGCCGGAGATCGCCTACCAAAGTCGCGAGACAAAAGAGGACGAAAAACACGCACCTGGTTGATCTGCTCGCGCGTCTTGCCGATCGTGCTCCTCCTCGTTGCTTCCGGGTCCGAGTCGACAAAGCCCTTGACCGAATGGCTCAGCGCTGAGAGCAACCCGACGCTCTTCCTAGGCTGCGGCGGGAGCGAGCCTGTCGACGACGGCAGCGGCGGGAGCGGCTGATGGCCGTTCTCGGCGGCCTGGCCGACGGGACTCGAGCCCGTCGCGGGCGAGACGGCGCGCTCAGAACCGCCATCATCGTTGACGATGCGGACGCGCTCGAGTGCGCGCTCGAGTCGCTGGGCCTCGAGCTCGCTGCGCTCGAGCTCTTCGAGCTGCGCGCGCTTCGACTCGAGCAGCTCGCGCGCCGCCTCGTACTGCAGGTGCTTGTTGTGGCGGTACTTGAGCAGGCCCTTGATGATGTTGGAGAACTGCGTGTACTCCTGCAGCGGCTCGGTGAACTCCTGCTCCCAGTGGCTCAGCTGATAACCAGCACTCGAGACAGTCAGCTTGCGCGCCTTGCGAACGGCCAGAAGCAAGACGAGGGAGAACTCGACGCACCATCGCGTTGGTGAGGGTGTAGCCCGCATCGACGGCCATGCCGACCTTCTCCGTCGCCTCGTCGAGCCCGCCAGCTCCATCCTCACCCATACGGAGAGCAAAGCCGTTCAGTCCGCCGCCCATCTCGCCCCAATCGCCCGCCGCGTCGGTCCATCGCTTCATCAGTCTCCGGTTGACCTTCTCCATCGAGCCGGCGAGGTGCGCCGAGAATTTGTTGGTGAACGCCTCGCTGTCGAGGAAGCGCTGATCCGGGTGCTGCAGCTGCGCCGACGAGCTCGGGATCGGCAGGCTCGAAAACAGCGCGAGCATGTCGGCGTCGGTTGGGTCGTTCGCGGGCGCTTTGAGCGGGTTCTTCGGGACAAGGGTGACGGGCGGAGAATGGAGGACATCGACCCAGGGCGTCTCCGGATCGAGGAAGCGGCGGAAGACGCGCTCGCGTCCGAGGACGGGGTGCTCGAGCGTGCGATTGAGGAAGGTCGAGAGCATGCGGCGGCGGCGAGCAATCAGAGCTGCGTCTTCGCGTGCCTTGGCGGGATTGGCGCCGGCGATGGCGTAGGAAGACAGGGTGTTCTTCGGCGGAAGAGGCGGGACGATGTAGCAGGGATGGAGGGTCGCGAGCGCTTGTCGCAGCGAGACAAAGTCCGAGTACCGCCGTCGCACCTCGTGGTTCTGCGCATGTGTAACAGTCAGTTGAGGAACCTTCGCTCGGTCGGGAGCGGGACTCACCTCGAATCGGATGCAATACACGATGTAGGGCGCGCTCGCGCCCTCGCTCGTCTTCAGCGCATCGACGATCTGCAATTCGAGAGCCGTCAGGATTCACAGTTGCTCGCATATGCGGCGCACTGCTGTCCAGCAGAGTGCAAGAGGCGCAAATGCCACGAGAAGCGAAACTGACCTGAATGGCGTCCCTCCGTGGCCGCTCGTACTGCTGCTGCGGTCGCGCCTGCGCCTGGCCCTGCGACTCCTGCCCCGCCTCGTGCTGCCCCGCATCGCGATCGTCGCCTTCGTCGTGCGGGATCTGCGGCAGCGGCGGGCTCGTCACGCCGTGCGAGCCGGACCCCACGTCGTCCTGTGGGTACGGCGCGGCGGAGAAGGGGTACGCAGCGCTCGCAAGCGGGGCGTCGTCGTCGTCCTGGCTTGCAAAGGCGGCAGCGGGAGGCGGCGAGGACGGTTCGGCCGATGAGGAGGTGGGGAGCGCAGAGTCGTCCGCAGGCAGCGAGTGCGACGACGAGGCGAGGGGCTCGTCCGACAGCGCTTCCTCGTGGAACGGGTTCTCGACCGGCGAGCTCATCGTCGGAGCGAGGCGGCGAGCGGGAAGGCAGACCCGCGAGGCCTCCAGCGAAGGCACCGCGATCGCTCTGGCAAGGGCGGCAGAACCGACACACTATGCAGTATAGTATTCACAAGCAACACATGGCACAGCGGGGAAAGCTACAAGGACGAGAGAGAAGAGTGAGAGGAAAGGGAATTCAGGGGTCGGCGTTGCGAAGCTTCGGACTGTCGGACGGGCTGATCAGCCTCAAGTAGCGGCGGTGCCGTCAACGTGAACTTGTAGTGAACGCACTCGATGTACGGGAGCTGGAGCACGCGGAAGACGTCCTGCTCCGTGAGCGCCTCGATAGGCCTGTCGGTGTCGCGCTCGCGAATGCCGCCCGAGTCGAACTTCATGTTCCTGTTGCTTCTCAAGGGTGAGCAAAGTGGCTGCACGGACGAAGCGAGATGAAAGGACGTGCAGACGGTGCGCATGCCTGCGAAGGTCGCGCTCAAACTGGGTTGATCCAGTCCACTGCGCATGCAGACGAGAGATTGAGTCACGCTCTCCAGCGAGAAACGCAGCATTACGCACCCCGACGACCGCGCAGCCAAAGTCCGGCCAGCGCGTGACGATCAAGTCAACGCGGCGAAACTTGTCCTTCGAGCGCTTGTTCGCCTCGGCCGGCAAGCGGAAGATGACGAGCGCCTTGTCAAGCGCATCGAGGCGTTCGGCGGGTCGGTTGTCCTTGACCGTGCGCTCCGATCCAGCCATCGTGTGGTACAGGACGCCATCATTCGGCACGAGTCCTGTTGAAAGGGCAATTAACGTCTGCTGCCGCCACGCGCGGGCGGGAGCACTCGCCCTTCCTCAGCAGCCTCTCGACGAGCTTGTCAAGCACGCCACGCTCAACACCGTCCTGGTGAGGCCATGTGATGATGATGTCGACGTCGTTCGAGTGCGTCTTGCCCCTCCGGTAGCCGCCGCACGCCTCGAGGCGAGCGCCCGGCTGGATCTTGTCGAGCTGATGCTTGATCCACTTGACGATGGATTCGACCTCCTCTCGCGGAATCCTGTGTCCCGAAATGGCGTGAGTGGGACGAGCGGAGCACAGCACGAGCAGCGACCGACTACGCGCCAGCTCACTTCTCGCTCAAGTCGCCAAGGTACTTGATGTATGACAGCGTTGAGGGTCTGTGAGGGAGAAGCTCGCGCAGGTCGTCGAGCGTGCGGGCACCCTCGTTGTAGAGGTCATTCGCCGCCTTCCAGCCTGCAAGGACATGCAGGGCCGACCTTCTTGTCAGATTTGCTGCTTCAGAGGCAAGGTACAAAGAGACGCACCAATGCCGTGCACACTGGACAGCAGGGACAGGACCCGGAACTTCTCCATCTTGAGGATGTCCCGCGACTCCTGAATGTACCCTTTTTCGAGGAACTCGGCAATCTTGACAACGATCTTGTCGCCAATCTGTAGGGACCGATTCAGATCGCGATCAGCTCATGGTAGTCGGTCGCGTGGAGGAAACGCTTCCAAGGCATACCTTGGGTAACTTTTTCGCCTGCTCCGCCGTCTCGATCAAGAAGGGCGTACCGATGATGACGCTGACAGCGGTAGCGTAGCCAATGCTGTTGGTCTCGTCATGCGCTGTTTGGCACGTAGGTGAAGAAACTTGTCAGTCTTGCCGTCAACGAGCAAAGTCTCGGCAAACGACGCGCTGCCGAACTGGAGGAAGCGCCATTGCCGGATGACCGCAAGCTCGTCGACAAGAGTCTGATTGATGCACGGGCGAGGAGACTTGCGGTGACAAGCGAGAGACGCGACTGTCGGCTCCTGCTCCGTCGCCTCCGTGTCTTGCGTGCGCATTGCGAGCTCGCTCTGCGTCGACGGCTGCCCTGGGCGGTCATCCTTCATGGCGACCGGCATCTTGCCGCGAGGGCACGACGTGGCGACTTTCTTGTGGCACTGTACGAGAGGGACGCGGAACAAAGGTCAGGACACGAGGATTCGTAGACAGGCGAGCTTGGCAGCTTGAGAGGTAGCTGGAGCGGTTCAGTAGCACTAGAAAGAGACTCTGCAGCGGAGATAGCAAGCCTCGGGGTGGCATTGCCCTCGTACCTGGCCTCCGAGGGCTCGAGCTGATGAAGCGGAAGCAGGTTGGCAAAGGCGTTGAGGAAGGACCAGCTTCGTCGTGGGCCTTTGCAAAGACTCACGAAGCTGCCGCGGACTCACCTCGAGCTCGTAAACACCAGTCGAGGGGAACAGACGGAACCAGACGAGCGTCGAGGCGGTGCAGCCCAGGTGCCACCCGTCTCTTCCTCTTGCTCTTCCGGCTGCTGTCGCAAGGAGCCCTGCCGAGTGTCTAGAACCATCAGACAGTGGTCGCGAGCGCTCCAAGACTCGCCGCGCTCCCGCTGCCTCGGCATCCATTGACCTTCCTCGGCCTTCTTGCCGAACGCTTGCCCAAGGCTTCGGCTGCCCCTCCTTCCTCTCCTTCTCCGCTGCCACACGATGACTGCTCCAGAGCTCCACCCGCTGTCTCAGCTTCCGCGCGAGGCGTCTGAGCCCGTCCGCAAAATCTACGCGGTCGACGACATGCCTCGTTTCCTCGAGTCGCAGGCGTACAGTGACATCGAGACCCTCATTGCTCGCCTCCGAGTTGCAAGTACCCAGAACGTAGCGGACACGGCCAGTCAGGTGCGTAAAGTAGTTTCGACATTGAGCGCAGCTCTCCCCGAGCTGAAGCGGTTCTCGTCGCCCCTACGCAGCCCGTGACGCTCCTGCTCGATTTCCTCTCGCAAGCTCAAGCCTGGATCGCCGAATCGAACACCTCGGGCACCGCGCAAAAGCAGCGCGACGCGTTCCAGACGTGGCTCGACAAGGTGGACGAGGTGCGTTTGTCCTTGAATAGGCGCCTGGCCTCCGTAGTGACTTCAGGTCCTCACGCCAGAATACGGCCATCCTGCACCACGATCTCATCGATCCCTCCCGCGCTGCCGCACTGCCCGAGATGCGCTTCCACCTCCTCTCCTCGTTCGGCTCCCCTCAGCGCCTCGACTACGGTACCGGACACGAGCTTTCCTTCCTCGCCTACCTCCTCATCCTCCGCCTCGCCGGAGTCCTCACGCTTGAGGACGAGCCCGCTATCGCCAAGAAGCTTTTCGCCGGCTACCTCGACCTCGTCAAGCAGTTGCAGCGCGCGTTCGGGCTCGCGCCCGCTGGGAAGATGGGCATTTGGGGCGTCGACGCGCACGGCCACCTCGTGTACCACTGGGGAGCGTCGCAGTCTCGCAGTGAGTCATGAATGTCCCTAGGTATCCTCGACACGGCTAAGACCTGCGCGACAGTCCACCCTTCGAAACGCCCGGCGTCGCTGCTTTCGCCCCCGAAAACGTCCCCGACTGGCGTCTCTTACCTCTTTCTCACCACCCTTCTTCATCTCAATGGCGACGTACCGGCCGGACCTCAGGAGGACGATGACTCGCTCCTCCGCCTCTACCGTCACGAGGTGCTCGACCGCCTCCCCGTAGTGCAGCACTTCCGCTTCGGCCCTTTCCTGCGCTGGGTCCGCGCCGGGACGGAAGAACCCCTCTCGAGCTCGGGTGACGGGCTCGACGAGGCGGAGCGCGCCGCGCTGGACGACACGCTTAACCAGCGCGAACGCGGCGAGGGAACCGTCGCGCCTTGGGCACTCCCGGCGCTCTCGGGCGAGCTCCCGCCCGAAGAGGCGCTCGCGCGCCTGCCGACGCCTGTGTCGCCGAAGGCGTCGCGCCCGCCCTCGCTGCACGCCGAAGAGTCGTCTGCGCCCGCTTCGCCCGTCGCGCCCGCGGCGGACTTGCCCAAGCCGGCGACGCCGCCGAGCCCGGTTCCTACGCCTTACAGCTCGGGGCACTCGGGGCTCGGGCCGAGGAGGACGTCGAGGCTCAGTGTGAGCGAGTCATTCGAAGAGGCACTCGGCGGGAAAGAGGGGCGTGAGTAGGACGTGGCTGCCGTGGCCATTGTCCATCTGTGCTTGTCGTGGGTGCTCGGCCTTTTGTCTGTCTGTCGTTCGTGCCTCGTCTCTGTAGCCTACTTCGCTCGTGCATGTTCTCGTTCGCATGACCTCCGGCCTGCCTTGCTCTCCTTTATCAGCGACACGGCAGAAAGGGCTCCTAGCTTTCCTCTGCAGACTCGCAGTGCTGTACAGTGAGAGTTCGTGATAATGACGAGTCGGAGTTCCTTCAATGATCTATTCAGACTTGGCTTCCGCGCAGGTTGATCGAGACGCCGCCGCTTCTCCTGTGTGCTCACCCTGCCTGTGATTGACATCATCAGATACAAAACATAGTGCACAACTTTTGCTCGTATACTAGCCGGCCTTGCCATCCACGCGCGCCTTCACGCCGACGCGAATCTCCGCTCCTCCAGGACGCGATGCAACCGATACTCCTCCTGCCAGTTCTCCTGGTGATGCCATTCGACTAAGACTCTGTTCTTAGCACACTCCGCAAGGAGGTGCTGTATACCCAAACGAACGTACGGGTCGTTCGCGCGATTGTAGGGCGACAGCCCGGCCGGCAGGATGAGCGTACGGGCACCGGGCGAGCGGTACTTGACCCACTCGACGAGGCGCTGCTCCGAATTGACAAACCACTGCTTGCTCTGCGCCGGGTTGCCGTAGACATGCCCGATGACGAGGTGGCGCGGATGGCGGGAGACAGCCGCGAGAGAGGAGGGGGCAGCGTGCCAACACCGCCAGGTTAGGACAACGGGACACTCGAGCGTGAATAGATCGGGAGGAAAGAGGGGCCGGTCGGTGAGGTCAACCTGAAGAACGCCGAGGCGCTGAACAAGGTCGGGAGCAAAGTGAGGGAAATAGAAGGCAGTCTCTGCTTGGGTGAATCCGACTGCGCCGCTGTGCAGCCGGCGGACCGATAGATAGCGGAGGTTCGGAGTCACATGGTCCGACGTCAAGACCTCCCACTGCACATGCGTGATGTTGATCGTGTCGAGCCAGAGCGAGGTGAGGTGATGGATGGGCGACAGCGACGCAGTGAGACTCAGACGGCAGTTGTCGACTTCGAGACTCTCGAGTTCTAAAATAGGTTGTGCAGTCAGTCCCAGGTCGTGCCCGCAGTCCTCGAAGGGAGAAAGCAAAACACTCACGAGAGTACACCTCGATGTCGGCAGGTCCCACAACGAGTCCCTCCTGGAATCGGCCGTCCAGGCGCAAACGCTTAACGCGGTGCCAGCCAGCGCCGTCTTGGCGAGCAACGCACGCGCAAGTCTCATGGGGACATGCCGTTTCAGACGAGACGCGGGCGCACTGGGCGATGCGAGCCAGCTCGATCTCCCCCGCCCAGACCGTCTCCCATACCACGGGCTCGAGCACGCTCCGCAGGTAGCGGCAGACGAGGCACAGCCGGAGGATGCGAGAGCGCCAGGCCAGCCAAGCCACGTGCGATTCGCGGCGAGGGGCGACAAGCGCCGCGAGCTCGAGGATGAGTTCCGCAGGCAGGCGGTCCAGCATGCTGGGTTGCTGAGACAGACTCAAAGTGGACCGGTGGTACGGAGTAAGAGACGGAAGAGAGAGAAAGGACCCTTCCGTCCTCATCACCTCGTCCGCGAGTCCCGGTCAGAACCGTGAGCGGCAATGAGCTTGGGCGCCTCGCACGCTCTCACAGCTGCGGTCACCTTTGACGAGTCGCAGCATGCCCGGACCGGCGCTCTCGTCGGCGATTGTCGCGAGACGTGGCCGCTCGCTTCCGCTTGAGAAGGCCGCTGTTCTTGAGGGAAAGGACAGTAGAAGAACAGTGAAGCAGTACAAAGGACGAGGCAGCGCCCTCATGCGTCGGCCTTCTTCGACTTCTTCGACTTCTTCGGCGACTCGCCCTCCTCGCGGCTGCGCTTCTTCTTCTCCTTCTTCGCCGGCTCCTCCTCGCCGCCTGCTGCCGCTGCCGCCGCCTTGGCCTCCTTCTTCAAGCGCTTGCGGTCCGCCTTGGCCTCCTGTGACAGTCCAGACAAGTCAGCCCGTGGTCCAACACCGGCGGGATCGGAATCGAAACAGCGAACGCACCTCGTCCTCGCCGTCGGCGCCCTTCTCGCTCTTCCTCCGCTCCTTGCGCTCGCGCTTCTCGCGCTTCTTGCGCTCCTCCTCCGTCTCGCCGTCGACCGCCATCGTCTCGACGCCCTCGTCGTCGCCCTTGCCCGGCTCGACGCCGGTCGGCACGAGCGAGACCGAGTCGGCGCCGGCGGCGTACGACGCGCCGTTGCCCTTGGGCTTGTACGCCTTCTGCTGCTCGCCGCCCTGCGCCTTGGCGAGGCTGCGGAGGGACGAGAAGCCCTGGCCGGCCTCGAGCTGGCGGAGGCGCGCCTCGAGCTTGACCCGGTTGTCGATACCGATCGTCGCGCTGTCGAGCGACGACTTGGAGTCGGCGTCGGCCAGTGCGTCGAGGCGGATTGAGAGGGCCGACTTCGTGGCGACCATGCGCGCCATTTTGCCCTTGAGCTTGGCTGGTGCCGAGCCGACAAGGCTGCTGTGGAAGATCAAGCCGTACTTGGGCGTGTCGTGCTTGGTCTGGTGTTTGTTGCGGCGAGTACAGACGTCAAGGCACGGGAAAGGGCGAGCGTGGAAGCGGCGAAGGCAGAAGAGGAGCGGAAGGCGGCACAAGAGGGGGCGGCGGGGGTCATTCCGATGGTCAACAAGAGATCTCGAGAGCGCCGTGAACAGCACGAAGTGAAGGACGCACCTTAAGCGCGCGGAAGAGCGCCTTCTCGGCACCGAGGATCTGGATCGTCGACGCGGGCTGCTTGGCGAGCGAGACGAGCGAGCCGGCGTGCGCGATGAGGCGCGCACCGACGAGCTCACCGACGAGCGCCGTGAGGTTGGGCGCGATCGCGGCCATGCGGTTGCGGAGGTACTCGAACAGCTCGGTGCGGTACTGCGTGATCGAGATGACCTGGTCGGCGAGGAGGTGGATGTGCGCGAGGTCCGTGTCCGAGATCTCAGTGCCCATCGAGACGGCCGCGGCGCTCTTGAGCGTCTCCTCGAGCTCCTCGGGGAGGATGTGCGAGAAGTCGGTCGTGTTGTAGTTGGTGCGGAAGCCTGCCCGATCATCGCGCCGGGTTAGTTCCCTGCCCTTCCCAAGCCGTGTACACCGCTCTAGCAGAGCCTCAGGGGGCGTGCCGGGCGGGATCAAGCCGAGGAAGGAGATTGAAGGAAAGAGACGCACCCATGGCCTTGACGACCTTGGCGTACGTGATGTTCTCGGTGATGATCTTGCCCATCTCGGGGAAGTGCCAGCCGTACCACTCCTTGACACGCATCGAGTAGATGTTGATCTCCTTGTCGAGGTCGTCGAGGAGCGCGATCGCCTGGACGATCATGGTGTCGACCTTGTCGGGCGAGAACTTGAGCTTGAAGCGCGAGAGCGAGTGCGAGAGACCGAGCTCCATCGTCGCAAGATCACGCGGGTCGACGTCGCCGAGGAGGGTCGCGAGCTGCTGGCGGATGCCACGGTAGAGGTCCTGGACCGACGAGTCCGACACGACGTTCAGCTCGAGCTTCTTGGCGATAGCACCAGCTGCGAGCGGCCGATCAGGTCAGCATGCGACCACTAATGGCTCCCGGCACCTCGCCATAGCAAACAAGAGTTGCGACGAGCGACGGAAGAGACGCGGCGGGCTGCGACGCACCCAGCTTGGGCTCCGAGACGGCGAGCTTCTCGTTCTTGAGCTTCTTGTTGCCGGCGATCTCGTCGGTGAGGAACTTCTTGAGCGACTTGGAGATCTTGCCCTCGCCAATGGCCGTCATGTCCTCGACAGCGGCGGCCGTCGAGGTGAAGCGGTGGATGGCCTGGAGCTTGACGCTGTGGATGAATCGCCGTGCACTTTGTCAGTACGCTGCATGTGGCCTGAGCAATCCTCCGCTGCAAGCTCCCGCCCACAGTGACGGCCGTGACACCGCCCCTCTTCCTCGACGTCGGTGACCAGCCGAACCGCGCGCGTCCCACTCGCGCTTGCGGCTCCGCTGTTCGGTGATGTCGCCTCGTAGAGCGTTGATGGTAAGACGGGCGCGACTCACAGGTCGCTAGCGCCCTCCTCAGACTCGAACGACTTGTGGAGGTCGTCTCCAAGCTTGCCGTCCTTGACCTTGAAGAGGGCGAGGCCGACGGCGGATTCGAAGAGGACGAGCATGGCTGCAGGTGTCTCTAGGTGCTGGGTGGTGTCGGGGAGGCTCAGGGGCCGGGCGAGGGTCGGGGAGCGAGGCGGTGCGTTTTGAGCTCGAGGAGGAGAGGCGGCACAGGCTCGGCTCGGCGGGGCGGGCGCGGGCGAGTCGGGGTCGGCGAGGCGGGACTGGGTGGTGAGCTGCTCAGCAAAGAGAAGCACGGGCACGCGAGAGCTCGAGGCGTGGACACGGAGCAACCCGCTGCACTCGGCCGCTTGTTGCCTCGACGCCCTACTTTTGCATTAGGGGCGAGCAAACGTATTCAAGTGTATTGCCCGCCTCTGCCTCCCCCTCTCGCCGTCTCTGCACGCCCTCGCTCGCTCTGCCACGACCGCACGAGCACAGCAGGCCCACTCCAGCTCACCCGAGTGCACCCCTGCTCGCCGGCGCATCCCCCGAGCTCTCGTCGTCTCGCCCTCCTCCCCCTCTCTCCTCCGACCCCCTCCCCCTCTCCCTTCACGCCGCCCCTCCGCCGCAGGCTCGCTCGTCCACGATGAGTCTGTTCTGCAGCATCTCGGGCACCCAGCCCCTCCACCCGGTCGTCTCGGTCAAGAGCGGGCACGTCTTTGAGCGCGACCTCATCCTCAAGTACCTCGCCGACAACGAGGGCAAGGACCCCATCAGCGGCGAGCAGCTCGCCCAGGACGAGCTCGTCGACATCAAGACGGGTGCGTGCGCGCTCTCTGCCATCGTCCCAGCCCGCGTCGGTACTCGGCAGGACCTGCGATATCCCCGCCGACTGCCTTTCCGTACCCCGCATCCTGCTGCTCGCGAGCACGCCCTGACAGTCTCTTGGCACACACACAGCGCCCGCCCAGCCGACCGCCCCGCCCCGCGCACCGACCTTCACCTCGGTCCCGTCGCTCCTCCACACTTTGCAGCAAGAGTGGGACGCGACCATGCTCGAGTGCCTCGAGCTGCGCCGCCAGTCGGCCGAGCTCCGGCAAGAGCTCTCGCACGCCCTCTACAAGGAGGACGCCGCCGGCCGCGTCCTCGCGCGCGTCATGCGCGAGCGCGACGAGGCCCGCGAGGCCCTCGCGAGCGTCACGGCGACGCTGGGCCCCGATGCGCTCGCCCGCTCGGGCGCGCCGGCGGCGCAGGCCGAGGGCGATGCGCAGATGGAGGGTGTCGAGCAGGCTGAGGCGGGCTTGCCGGCGGACGCGCGGAAGCGTGTCGAGGAGACCAACCAGACGTGCGTCGTCTCATTCGATCGGCAGGGCTGCGCATCCTGCCCAGCCTTGCCCTCGTGTAAGACCCGACACTGACTCGAGACCCGTGTGCAGCCTCTCGGCAACGCGCCGGAAGCGCAAGGTGCCTTCCGAGGCGGCGACGGTCGACCAGGTCAAGGCGTTTGTCGAGGCGGACAAGCTCACGTCGATGCACACCACCAAGCCGCCTGGCGTCTCGGCGCTCTCGCTTGTGAAGGAGGGCAGCATCGTCGTCACTGGCGGGTGCGTTGCAGATACCGGAAAACGGGGAAAGGATGCCGGCTGACTCGCCTTGTTCACACATGTGCTCCGTTCGGCCTGCCATTCCAGTCTCGACAAGAACGTCATCGTGTACGACCGTTCGTCAGGCAAGATTACCGCGACGCTCAAGGGGCACTCGAAGAAGGTCACGTCGGTCGTTGCTTCCACTGCGTTGACTGAGGAGGGTCTCCCCTCGTTCGTCGTCTCGTCGTCGCTCGACAAGTCGGTGCGCGTGTGGACCCCGAACGGCAAGAAGACGGTGTACGACTGCTCGTCGAACCTGTCTCTCGGCGCCGAGGTCCGCCAGCTCGTCCTGCACCCGTCCAACTCGCTCGCGCTCTCGGTCCAGGCCGACGGCACATGGGCGATCCACGACCTCGTTGGCGACAAGGCGAGCACGGTGCTGACGGGCACCCTCCCGAGCGACGAGCACACGGCCGACCCGTCGAGCATCGTCAACACGGCGATCGATGTCCACCCGGACGGCGTCATCTTCGCCGTCGGCTCGTCCGACTCGCGCATCCGCATCTTTGAGACGCTCACGGGCAAGTGCGCCGCGACGTTCGAGGGCCACTCGGCCGAGGAGGGCGCGTCGGACGTCGTCTCGCTCTCGTTCTCCGAGAACGGCTACTCGCTCGCGTCGGCCGCCTCGGGCTCGTCGACCGTCAAGCTGTGGGACCTGCGCAAGCTGTCGAACGCGGCCAACATTGCGCTCGGCGGCGACGGCGCGAGCGCGTCGGCCGTGCGGTTCGACCCGACGGCCCAGTTCCTCGCCGTCGTCGGCTCGGACGCGCGCGTGTACCAGAACAAGACGTGGGAGCTCCTCGCGCAGAACGACGACAACCAGGCCGAGCTCACGGCTGTCGCGTGGGGCAAGGACTCGAAGGAGCTCGTCACGGCCGGCATCGACCGCACCGTGCGCTTCCTGTCCACCCCGTCCGAGTAGAAGGGCGCTGTGACAGGTCGATAGGAGGCGAGGAGTTGTCGAGGCGTCTTTGCTGTGCCACCAAAACGTACTGCTATACCACACTGTAGTTTCTCTCGCTTCTTTCGCACGGATGGTCGCAGAGCGAGAGGCGCCCGAGCTGCTGCAGCGACTCCCCGGGTCTGAGGCCATTGTGCATGCTGACGATACCGCCGCGTAAACCGTGCTAGCGAGTCTGTGCGAGCTCTGGAAGCTGCCTGACGAGGTGCAGAAAGCGATGCGCTCATCTCGGACCGACCCATGATCGCGGTCGTGTGGGCTGCAACTCGCCCCTCTTTTGGCTCGAGCACCTCTTGAACCGTGCTTGCAGGCTGTAGAGATGCCCACGAGCAGCAGCCCGCCGTCCGACTCGAGCGAGCCCGTCTTGGTCTCGCGACCACCTTCTCCGCCTCCCGATCACTCTGCTCCGCCTCTCCCGCCAGCAGTCACCGACGCTTCCGCTTCCCGCGCTGAAGCAGGCGACGCTCTCACGCCGACTCCCGCCCAGCAAGAACCCAAGTCGCAGTTCTCGCGCGATGACGCTTCGCCTCCGCCTGTCAACACGCACAAAGACACGGGGTCCGAGACGGTCAAGGCGCTCGAGCCGAAGCGCGGGGCGAACGCTACCGAGGGGCTTGGCCGCCCCGGCAGGGAGCAAGTCGCGCACCTGAGCGCTGGAGACCGCATCCTCGGCGGCGCGGAAGGCGTCGTCGGCGAGGCGTACGGCGCCAAACCCGAGTGGATCGCAAAGGTCAAGCGCGCGCCGAGCTCGCAGGCGGATGGGCTCGTCACAGCGTCCGAGAACGACAAGCCGGATGCCGTGTCCAAGGGACCGGTCAGTGCTGGATCCGAGGAGCAGGCCGACGGCGACGCGGAGGACGGCGACGACGACGGGCCAGACGACGACCGCAAGAGCGGGCAGCCCAAGTGGTTCCGCAAAGTCAAGGCGGCCGCGTCGAGCATCAAGGAGAAGGCCTCGTCGACCAACTCGCGCGAGCGGAGCGACTCGCTCGATGCGCCGCCGTCTCCAGGCGCGTCGGGCGGTGGGATCCGGCGCGCCCGCACCCGCTCCATCGGCCAGCGCTCGGCGGTCACATTCCAGCTCGACGACGGGGGCTCGAAGGAAGACGGCGCCCCTTCGAGGGGTGAAGCGCAAGAGGCCATGTCGCGCGTCGTGACGGACCGCGACGGCAACCCTGTCCCGCTCGAAGTCGGCACGAGCGCCGACGCGTCGAGCGCTCCTTCGAACACGCCTGGAGCGGTTGTCGTGGCTGACGGCGAGGGGGAGCCAGTCGCGGCCGGCAATGCGAGCACGACGACGAGCGTCAAGAACAAGATTCTCGAGACTTTCGACGTCGAGGTGAGCACTCTCGGATGTTGTCGAGTGATCTGGAGGCTGACTCTCGCCGTGCAGCCGTCGACGTCGCAGGAGAAGTTCCACGAAATCTTCGACGACCAGGACGAGGAGCTCATCGAAGGTGATTCCCGCTCTCTCGCGCCGAAGCGACCAATGGCTCACGCTGTGCGCCCTCTCCTCAGACTACCGCTGCGCACTCGTCCGCGACATCCTCGTGCAAGGCAAGCTTTACGTCAGCGAGAATTTCCTCTCGTTCCGCGCCAACATTCTTGGTGCGCTGCACAATTGCCTCATGCTCCATGAACTCCGACGCTCACTCTCGGCACCGCAGGCTGGCAAACGTCTCTTCAGCTCCCCTGGACCGAGATTGTCTCGATCGAGAAGCGCATGACGGCCAAGGTCATTCCAAACGCCATCGAGATCCGCACACTGCACGCAACGCACACCTTCGCTTCATTCATCAACCGCGACGGGTCGTTCGCACTCATCACGGCCATCTGGAAGCATGTCCACCCTGAAGGTCTGCTTCTGGCCTTTCTCGCTTCTCGCCACTACCGCTGAATCCGCTCCGCCCATTCGCAGCTCATGCCGACCGCGCTGCTGCCGACGCTGCCAAGAAGGAGGAGAAGCGTCGCCGTCGCCGAAGCGCAAGCACGTCGAGCCATCGGTCCGACCTGAGCAACTCGCTTAAGAAGGCTGTCCGCAGCGCGAGCGGCACATCGTCCGAGACGGACAGCGACGGCGACGACAAGAGCGAGATCTCGTTCGAGGACGAGAACGGGCGCAAGAAGCGGCACCGCTTCAAGCTCCGCTCGAGCCTCGCGAGCCTCAAGCTCAGCAACATCCGGTCGCGCGATGCGCCGGGTGCTTCGGCATCGACTTCGGGGGCCGACCACCCGACCGAGGCGGAGAAGGTCAAGGCGCAAGCGCAAGCAAAGGCGTCGGCTGGCGCAGGTCCCGGCGCAGGCGACGGCGAGGCGCACGCCCCGACGACGTACGACGGACCCGAGTACAAGAACGTCGCGCTCGACATTGTCCTCCCGACGCGCCCGCGCAAGGCGTACAAGCTGTGCTTCCTCGACGAGACGTTCTTGCGCGCCTTTTGGGAGGGCAAGGAGGGCCTCAAGGAGGTCGAGATTGGGCCGTGGAAGGCGCTCGACGGTGCGGCGGCTCAAGCAGACGACTGCAAGGCACTCAAGCGCCGTGAAGTCTCGTACCTCAAGCCACTCAACGCGCCCGTCGGCCCGAAGCAAACGCACTGCAATATCGTCGACGAGAATGAACGCGTCGACGAGGACTCGTATATCTCGACTGTCACGACGACAAAAACTCCCGTGCGTTGCAGATGCCCGACTGCGCGTGCGACCCCTCGCTGACTTTGATCTCGCTCGCAGGACGTGCCTTCAGGCGACAACTTCTCGACGGTTACGCGCACCGTCTTCACCTGGGCCGAGGGTGGCGGCTGCCGCGTGCGCGTGACGACCGAAGTCGAGTGGACAAAGGTCAACCGGCTCTTGCGCAGCGTCATCGAGCGCGGTGCCGTGGACGGTCAGATCGGGTACCACAAGGACCTCGAAGCGGCCGTTCGCGCGCACATCGCAGCAAACGCTGCAGAGTACGCGATCGCCGGCTCGGCCCCGTCTGCAAACTCGAGCGACGTCAAGAGCACGGATACGGCCGCGGGCGAGCCTGGGCGCGGCGGGACGGAGCCCACCAGCTCTGCACCCTCATCCAGCAGCGACGGCGGCTTCCTCGACTCGCTCCTCGGCATCTCACCCCTCGCAGCGGGCCTGCTCGTCCTCGTCCTCGTCCTCGCCCTTACGAACCTCTTTACGCTCCTCTCGCTGCGCAAGCAGGCCGCCGCAGTGCGCGCAGTGCGCATCGGCAGTCCGAGCGAAGTCGCCAGCGCGATGGAGCGCGTCCTCGGGCAGTTCTCGGCGCAGCACGCAAAGCGCGCGGTCGGGCCGTCGGGCGAGCCGCTCGCGCACGCGGTGGCCGAGCTCGCGAAGGCGGCGAGGCTGCTCGAGAGCCAGGCGAGGGCGCTCGCGGACCGGTCCGAGGGGCTCAAAGACTACGTTTGATCGCTTGATATAGGGTTTCCTCCTCAGTTCCGTATATTCTGTATGTCGCATGTGGCTTGTACACTTCGCTCGCCCTCTCTATGTCAGTCGCATCCCGTTGTCTGTAGCACTCCCTGCCCGCAGCGCTTCTTTCTCTTCGGATTCATGCACGACACCTGCATCGGTCAAATGGTCGTATGGCGGAGACATCAGAACTACAGTTGCGAATTGGGTACGAAGCGGACAGGCGACGACACAACGGAACTAAGTGGGACACGGGCGGTAGACGGTACGGATCCAACGGGAACGACAAGCGACTCATGCTTCTCCTCCTGCAGGCCCCTAAGCCTTCTGCTGCTGCTCAGACTGCGACGCGGCCGGCTGCTGCTCCTGAGACTGCTGCGACTGCTGGGCCGCGGCGGAAGCAGCGGTCTGCTGGTCGGCCGACGAGCCCTCGACCTGCTGCTGCTGCTTCTGACCCTCGACCTGGCGCTGACCCTGCGAGGGGACGTCCTCCCACTCGGGCTTGGTCGCGTCGCGCTTCATGTGGACGTTGAGCGAGTCTGCGAAAGGAGAGGAGCGGTTAGCGGGAAACGTCAGTATGTGCTACCACGCTCGGAAGGATCCCCGAAGAGCTGAACAAGCTGACGTACTGCTGTCGAGGTACTCGACGCCGCGCTTGACCTTGTCCGAGCCGGGTTCGAACTCGACGAAGAGCGTGTGCGAGATGTCGAACGGCTGGTTGTCGTCCTCCTTGTTACCCGTCATACCCGACGACGATGACGACTGCGTGTTGTAGCGCGCCGTGAGCGAGTCGGTACCCTGGCTGAGGTCGGTAAGCTCGAAGTGCTGTCCGCGGAAGACCACGAGTCAGCGGCGACAGCAGAGACCTGCGATACAGCGGCGCGCGTACCTTCGGGTCCGTGAGGAGCTTCTCGCGGATCGTCTTGAAGTAGTCGAGCGTCTCGCGCGCGTCGAAGACGCCCTCGCGCGGAAGCGGCGGTGCGAAGAACGGGCGCGTCGAGGCGGGGAAGATCTCCCACAGGGCGCCGGGAGCGAGCATGCGCTCGATGCGGTCGAACTCGGAGCGGAAGAGGGCGTCGTAGAGGCTGGGGACGACCTTGCGGCGGGACTCCTGCATGGCCATGTTTTTGGTTCTGCGGGCTGAGGGTCGCGCGTCAGGACTCGGTCGCAGCGCTCGTCCGTACCCAAGAGCCATCCAAATGTCCTCGACTCACTTGCGAGACTGTGCGAGCGGAAGAGGGTGAGGAGGAGAAGCAAGAAGCGAAGTGACGGAGCGGGCTCGAGGTCATCGAGCACCTCCGCGGACCTCGTGACCTCGGCACGGAAGCGATGGAAAGCGAGAGAAACAGAGAGAGCGGCTTCTAGCGAATTCAGTCGCGGCAATCAGCGCGCAGTGCCGAGGAGACCAGCGGGCGAAAGCGAGAGAACCAGCGAGAAAGTCGAGGGGAACGAATCGCAGCACGAGCGGATCCTGACTGGTAGGTGCCCAGGCGGCGCAGACGAAGCCTGGAAGCACGTAGCCGGCCTCAGACACATGGCAAGAGATTGTGCAGGAAGAAGTCTCGGGCAGAGCGACGAGGTTGTCCTCCGTCCGCACCCTTCCAGCGCCTCCATCGCGACTGGCGAGCGCAGCAACACCTTGCATCGTCCAATAGACTCGCTCTGTACAGCGACGAAGCAGTCACACCGCCGCACACGCCGTTGACGCCCTCCCAGCTCGAGTCTCCGCCCTCATCACGTCGCCGAGTCAGCATGGACCCCGAGCCGTCGCTTGACGCGGCGAGCGCCCCTGCTCTAGACGCAGACATGCCCATCGACTACGATCAGCCCGACTCGACCCTCGCGGGCGAGACCACCGACGCCGAGATGGGCGATGAGCCCGCCAAGGACGCGTCGCAGGAGGCCGACATGGTCGACGACGACGCCGTGGCCCGCGTGGCTGCAGAGACAGACACCGACATCATCCCCGTCGACGACGCGCTCGTCGCCGCCGTCTCGTCCGCGCCACTCGACGTCTCGTTCTCGACCGTCGCGAGCCCGCCCGTTGCGCTTCCGCCCGTCTCTTCCGACTTGTCCGCTGCGCCCGTCTCCGCCAGCGTACCTGTGTCGACTGCCATCGAGCTCGAAGCCAACCCGACTCTCGCGCCAGCTCCGGACATGCCCGTCTCGGTCGACGAGCCTATCACGGGCGAGCCGCTGCCAGCAGTGGACAATGGCGTCGACGGAGCAGTTGAACGCATATTAGACGCGACTACGAGCACAGGCGACGGTGGAGCTGCAGCTCATGCTCTGGAACCGCTTTCGACCGAAGAGGCAGCCGAGACTTCCGTTGTCGCCGACATCGGTTCCGACGTCCCCCCGTCTGCGAGCGTCGAAGCGCCCGCAGCGGATGGCACCGGTGATGCGGTCGCCGAAGCAGATGCCGGCGAGCACGATGATGCCGCTGCAACGGCGGTTGAGGCGGTCGGAGGCGGTGCGACCCGTGACTTCGAGGAGCCCGTCAAGACGAACACCGGCGGAGAGCAGCAGCACGTTCTCCCCTCCCGTCCCATCGTCGACAAGGATCCGCTCCTCGAGATCGAGGTTCCGGTCCACGCTCCGGCCGATCCGTCATCCTCATCGGCCCGCGGCGTACCCGCTGTCTTCCTCACGACCGGCGACGACGAGTCGACGACGACGCACGTCCTCTTCCACCACGAGCGGCGGTGGCCACCCGACGATGCGGCGGAAAGAGGCGAAAATACTGTCGACGGCTCTGACGAGCACTTCGACCTTTTGCTCGGCGAGGCGGCGCAGCACGAGCTGTACTATCAGCCGCTCGACAAGCTTCTCGTTGCGCTCAGGCGCGAGCTCAACTGGCACGACTACGATCAGGAGGAGCTGGTGCTTCACTTTGACGAGATTGGCATCTCCATCACCGAGGTGCGTTTCTTTGCTTCCTCGCCTCTTGACCTGCTTCAAACTCACTCTGCTCGACGCATTCGCAGGACAACGTCTACTGCTCGTCGGTGACGCTCTTCGACTTCGACCGCATCCACACGGGATGCCAGCTGCCCGGGCGACTGCACGCGCGCCTCGACTCGCAGAGCCGGTTCTCGACCGGATTCAACGCGCTCGCGATGCACATTGCCAACTCGCGTGCGGGCGTCGTCGTCGAGGTCGAAGAAGACGAGGAGGGCGACGAGTCGGCCACTCTCGCGGGCGACGACGATGAGGAGGAGGAGGAAGGCGTGATTGAGGGAGCCGTCTACGAGGAGGGCGCAGAAGCAGATCAAGCACAAGAAGGACACGAAGAGGGAGAAGTACAAGGAGCGACGTTCGACGAGCACGTCGAGGAGGAAGAAGGGGAGGGCGGGCTCGCCGAATCCGACGGACCAGACTCGGAGCTCGTCCGGGCGCAGCAGGGTGACGAAGACGTCGAAGAGCCCGAAGTCGAGGTGGGCGAGCTACCGAGCCAGGAGGGTGCGGCTGAGCAATCAACCGCCGCGTTGCCGACAGCGGCGGAGGAGCAGCAGCCGGCGCAGGCTGGCGAGGACGAATTCGACCTCGACTCGGCGCTGGCACAGCTCGATGGCGACGACGGCGTGCCGACTGTCGCGCAGGAG
The DNA here is from genome assembly GCA_036244875.1 of Rhodotorula paludigena. Lineage (NCBI taxonomy): Eukaryota > Fungi > Basidiomycota > Microbotryomycetes > Sporidiobolales > Sporidiobolaceae > Rhodotorula > Rhodotorula paludigena. The sequence continues at coordinate 1,232,254 of BQKY01000006.1, forward strand.
GCGCAGCAGCAGCCTGTCGAGGAGGTGGGCGCAGAAAGTGCGCGCCAGGAGGGCGAGGAGATCGAGGCGCCCGGGGTCGCACAAGGCGCGGAAGTCCCGGAGGAAGCCGCGGCCGCTTCGGCGGCAGAGCCCGCTGTGACCGAGCCGCGCGAGCACGAGGTTCCGTCGAGCGAAGTGCCGAGCGCGGCTGAGCCGCAGCAAGTGGCCGAGGGAGCTCTCGGCGTCGAGGGTGAGGACCTCGCCGAGCCCGCCGAGGCGGAGCAGGGTGAGGTCGATGCGCCCGCAACGGCGGACGAGGCGGCGCAAGGCGGTGTCGAAACCGCTCTCACAGCCGCAGACGTCGAGGTTGATGCGGCGTCGACTGCTGGTGAGCTCGTCGAACCTGCTCAGGACGAATCGGCCGTCGTTACTGCCGAGCTTTCTGCTGTGGTCAACGATGCTTCAGCTGGTGCGTCCGATTCCTTCTCATTAGGCTTTCTCAGTTGACTGGATCTGCACACACAGCTGTCGATGACTCGGACGAACCCGTCAACCCGAGCGACGTCGTCATCGATTACGACGAGGCCTTTGACGGAGGCGCTGTTACTGCTACCACTGCTGCACCTGCTGCTGATCACGGCGGCGAGGCGTACCCGCCCACGCCGCAGAGCCCGAAGCGGAGTCGCGACTCGCTCAGCGAGGATGGGCAGGAAGGGGCGGACGAAGAATCTGCGGGTGGTGCGTTTGCATCACGCCTTCTCCGCTTTTCTAATCACTGACGTTCGGTTTGCTCCCTGCAGACGCCAAGCGTCCACGCCTTGTGGAGGCGACGACCGCGGCTTAACCCCGCTCAGCCTCTCTCGTCCATGTCCTTCCGCCTCATCTCCGGTTTCCGACAACCGACTCTCGCATCACTACATACTTGCACCGCATCGCCAAAAGCCGCACTGGGCCGATACCCGCTCCGCTATACCTGGCGTCCTCCCGCCTCCCGCTCCTCCATCTTGCCCTCGCATCAGTCCCGCGAGCGGCGCTCATCGCGTCTCATTCCTTGTCGTACACTATCTTGACGGACGCCGAGCTCGTCGACGGAAGAGCTCAAGCGATCTTGGCTCATCCGGTTGCGCACCATCGCGCCGTTTCGGCTCTTTCTCCTCGGTCGTGTTGCTCGTCGTCGCCACCATCGTCGCCGTTTCTCGTGTCGCCAGTGTCGTTACCATCTACTCAATCTCTGCGTCGTCAATGGTGGCCGGTCTTTGTTCGGTCGCGTTCAAGTCTTTCGCCTTCCGCAGACATGCCCCGCGTCAAGCACCGCCTCTCGTCGCAATACCAGGTAACCCGCCCGTTGCTTCCTCTCTCCTACTGACGAGTGTACGCAGCTCTCGCCTCTCCATCTGCTTGGTCGATGGGGCCATGGCGGACAGCCTGGCATGTCGTGCCGAGTGAGAAGGTCGGAAGACGGAGCAAAAGGCGGCTGGCGACGGACTTTGCTTCCCCTTCCCCTAGTACTGAGACTCTTGACGCAATTCGAGCAGTACCACCCAGTGCGAGCCGTTCACCAGGAGAAGCAGCAGCGACTGACAGAGCCTCGGCGGGCGAGTGCGATTGCGATTGCACGAAAGCGTCTGCAGCTTTTCTAGGATGTGCAACGCGCATTCGCCCGTGCTTTGCTGAGCACAGCGCTACAACGTGCAAGCGAGCGGTCCCCGGACTTTGCTCGGCAACCGGCGCGGGACTCGAAACTGGACGCGACGGTCGCTCTGTCCTCGAAGCCGATACGTCGCGTCAGGAGCCCGAATGAGCGCCGGAGGGTACGCAGAGGCGTACGATCCTCGCGTCTCTGGGCGCGTCTCGCTCCAGCACCTGCGGCAGAGGTGTGTCGCTCGTCTCGCCTTTCCCCCGCTCATCGCTCCGACGACCCTCACAATGCGCTGAACAAGCTGGCTGACGAATTTGGCCAACAGCAATGCGGCTTCGCTACCTTCAGATCTGCTCTTCGCCGTCCTCTTGTCGAAATCGCTCGTCGCCCTCGCACTGCACGTTGCGAACGACTGGCTCGTCGCGCAGGGTTACTCGCCCTGGACGATCGCGGCGCTTGTTCAGGGCGCAGGTGGGGTTGTGCTGGCGTTGTGGGAGCGACCATGGGAGGCTTCACGTGGTGGAAAGCGGAGAACGGTGCGTTGTTCGCCTCTCGGGTGGTTCAGGCAGGCGCAGCTGCTTCGCGAAGCTGTCAGACGGGACTTTCGACAAACTGTCTTGACCAGTGACGGCACTCGCTTCGTTGCAAGACTTATGGAGCGCACGGCTGACTGTAGTGACGCCTGCAGGAACCCTCAAGTCCGCTCTACCCTGTCCTCTTCGCCCTCGAGACGCTCTTTGCACTCCTGTCCATCTCCCACCTCAGCGTCCTGCGGTGAGTAGACGGTACCACAAAGTCAGAAGGAAGCCGGAAGGGGCTGACATGGTTTCACCGGATCCTCGTCGCAGCTTCATCCTCCTCACCGCCTTCGCGCCCTTGTGGGCTCGCGGCCTTCCCTTCGTCAAGGCTAGCAGCCGCAAAGTCGTTGAGCGCGGCAATGCCTTCTCACTGACGACCGCCATGGTCGTGATCGCGTACCTCGCCGACTCGACCTTGTCGAGTGCGTCGCTTGCTCTACTGAAGCCACCGTCAACTGACCTGATTGTTATGCAGCCGGCTCAAACCGTACGGGGTACATCTATCTCCTACTGCACCTGCTTGCGTGCGGCCAGCGCAGCGAAATGTTCGCCGGCTTCGACGGTGACGAACAGCAGAAGGGGCGCATGCATGCGAATGGTGCTGTTGCGGCCGCCTTCGTCGCAGGTGTCATCGCGTTCTTGAGACTGCAGTTTGTGCGTCACATGCTTAGCTCCCGTCAAGCTCCTCTGACGACTGCATCCGCAGGGCCCGACTGCGAGCACCCTCACCTCCTCCTCCTCTTCCCCTCTGGCCGGCCCGGAGACCAGCAGTGCACTCGCCCTGCTCGGCATCGGACTCCTCGGAGTCACCTTCATTTGTGTCGACCCGCTTCTCACTCGGTCGCTCCTTACCCACTTCCCACCGCTCAAACTCCTGAGCACGGGATGGCCCATCTCGGCCTTTGCGACCGCATTCGTCGGCTACGTTGGCTTTGATCGTGGCATCGGGTGGGGCGAAGCAGCAGTCGTTGTGATTGGATGGAAAGGTTCGTTCAGCCCCGTCGCCCTCTTCGACGCTCAGCTGAACGGCCTTTTCGCTCGTAGCCATCTCCCACATCGCCTCCACCGATCCTCGAGCCGTCATGACTTCCGCCGCAGGTGGCGTCTCGACCGGTTCTTCTGCGCCGAATCAGTCATTCCCCGCCCGCTTCGCAACCTTCTACCGCCATTTCCGCGCAACGATCAAGACGATCCTCGCCTCGCCCGAGTCGCGCCGCATATATTTCTTCCTATGTCTCAATCTCGGCTTCATGTTCATTCAGATGGCGTACGGCATCTGGACCAACTCTCTCGGGCTCATTTCGGACTGTGCGTCCCCTCACCGCCTCACCGCGAGACAGCGACTGACACCCCATTCCTCAGCGATCCACATGTTCTTCGATTGCCTCGCGCTGGCGATGGGGCTCTTCGCGAGTGTGATGGCAACATGGCCGTCCAACGACTCCTTTACCTACGGGTGCGCACTGTCCCTCCTGGCATCTCGGGTTCCGAAGGCTCACAATTCAGTTGCACAGCTACACCCGCGTCGAGACTCTCTCGGGCTTCGCCAACGGCATCTTCCTTTGCCTCATCTCGATCTTTATCGTCTTCGAAGCGATCGAGCGCCTCATAGACCCGCCTGAGATGAACACGGGTCAGCTTCTCACCGTTAGCGCCGTCGGACTTGCCGTCAACCTGGTTGGCATGGTCGCAACTGGTCATGCGCACGGCGGGCATTCGCATGGAGGCGGAGGAGGGCACAGCCATGGGCATAGCCACGTGCGTCCGGCTTCCTCGTCTCGTACCGTTCCGCCGCTGACACGATCCATGTTGCAGGCGCCGGTCAAGAGCAAGATTACGCCATTCTTGACCGAAAAGGAGGAAGAAGAGGAGGATCACCATGGCCATTCGGTCCGTCCCAAATCTCACGCTTCGAAAGCCCTGCGCTGACGGCGGCCTCAACTGCAGCACAATGTCCATGGCTCTCACGACTCTCACTCGCATTCAACACCGACCCGCTCCCAACCTCACTCCCACTCTCACTCGCTCTCCTCACATGCCCCTCTCGCTTCTCCCACCCACGCCGGCTCGCCTTCGCACGCGCATGCGCCCTCACACGCGTCATCTGACCACTCACACTCGCACGCGCACAACGGTCACAATGGCTGCGACCACGACGACGAGCACGAGGATGACGAGCACTCTGCTGCGCACGGCGGGCACAGCCACAATATGAAGGGCGTCTTCCTTGTTCGTCGCGCACATCCCGCCTTTGCAAGCTTGCGCACCGCCTCTGACCTAGTTTGACATACGTAGCACGTCATGGCCGACACGCTCGGCTCGGTGGGCGTCATCATCTCGACGCTGCTGATCAACCGCTACGGCTGGACGGGGTTCGACCCGCTCGCGAGCATCTTTATCGCTGTCCTAATTTTCGCGAGTGTCGTCCCACTCGTCGTCGACTCGGGCAAGCTCCTCATGCTGGACATGGGGGAGGAGCAGGAGGCAGACGTGCGGAAGGCGCTTACGGCGGTGAGTCTCTGCCGTTGTGTTCGTTGATCGAGGCAGTGAAGTTTCGCGCGCATACTGAGCTACAGTGAGATCTCGCAGCTGCATCGTGTCGAAGGTGTCGCATCGTTCACCCGCGCCCGCTTCTGGCCGAAGGACCCCTCGTCGATGGTCGGATCGATCTGCGTGCAACTCGCGCCCTCCGCCGGCTCGACGCACGGGTCAGCCTACGACTCGCATGGCCGACCGACGCACCAGCACTTTGCCGACTGCGAGCGTGTGCGCGCGCGCGTGCGCAGGACGCTCCGAGCCAACATTGCCGGGCTCGACGAGCTGACGGTGCAGGTCGAGCCGACGAGCGGGCTGGGCTGAGGGCGGAAGTGTGGGTTCGCGCTAGTCTCGAAGCGGTTCTTGTCTTTATCCCTACATCGCAATGCATCTTTGTCGTTTTGCCCTCGCACGCGGAAGGCCCGTCCAACATCGTCCGTACGCCTCCGCTAGAGCTTTGCGTCTGCCAAAGCTGTACCACGGTGCTTCAGGCGCTTACTCGACCTTTCGGTGGAGGGCAAGTGTGAGAGCCTTCAATTCGGCGGATGAGGATATTGGCGGATTGACCTGCTCCGCTCACGTCGGCGAGAGCGCTGGATGCCCGAGCCACCGTTGGTGCCGCCGAGGTTCGCAGTGGTACTCGAGCTGTACGACCCTGCGCTCCTGGCCGGTCCTCCGTCGCCGTCTCCGTCGCCGCTTCTCCCCACAACCCGGACTCGCCTCCCACCGCAGCTCGACAGCGACTTTCGGGCGAAGCAGAGCCGCCTGGTCCTGCCAAAGACTGGCAACAGCTTCTGGGAGACACCGTTGCCCGCCTCTCGCGCGCTCGACACTCGAACGCCGGGTGTTCTCTCATCGGCTTCCCTCTCCACTTCGGTCCCTTCCCCTTCTTCTGCGCCCACGAGCCCGCCAGCAGCTCCAAGGACCTGGTCTGAGTCGTTCGGCCTGCCGAGTCCGCCCGCCGTAGCGACTGCCGACTTGTGGACGCCTTCGAAAGGCCAGCTCCCAACTACCTCCCACAAGGCCATCCTCGACTTCCGCTTTGGTCCGCTCGCCATCGACTGGATCGTCTATCCTGAACCGCGCGGCATGGCTCCCCTCGTCTCGCCCCGACCTGCTGCCGCCAGCCTTCCTGGCCAGCGGCAGCCAAGTCCCTCGATTTCGCGCTCGGCGCGCCCACCCGAGTCGAGCGGGACCACCGAGACGTACTGGGGCACGATCCACCTCTACCGCGAGCAGGGCGCCGAGCCGAGCTCGATGGACGAGAAGCGAAAGGCGAAAGAAGCGGACGATGGGCGAGCCGTAGCGCTCGTCTCGGTCCCAGGCGTACTCAATGCCGCCGCGCTCCTCGAGTTCATCGCGCCTGCGCTCGACGACGTCGAGCAGGTGCGGATGCTCCGAGACGCGACGCCGAATCGCTCGATCGTGCTCGTGCGCTTTCGCGACGCCGCCACGGCAGACCAATTCCGTCGCGTGTTCAACGGGAGGCCGTACCACGACTCGAAGGACAGCGAGATCTGTCACGTCGTCTCGCTGTCGTCTGTCAAGCTCAAGACGACGTCGACTCCGCCTTTCACCTTCCCTTCTCTCGCTCCACCCTCCTCAGACGGCTCTTCTCCACCGGTGACGCACGACTCAACGACGGGACGAGACCTTGTCGAGCTGCCGACGTGTCCCGTATGCCTCGACGTGCTTGACACGAGGGCGAGCGGTCTCGTGCAGATCATGTGCCAGCACTCGTTCCATTGCACTTGCTTGCTGCGATGGCGCGATTCGCGGTGCGTGAATGTCTTCATCTCCTCGCCGCCTGCACCTCGTGATGCTCTGTGCACTCGAGTTGCTACAGTATGCCTGATAAAGACACTTCGCTTACCCCTCACAACTCACAGTTGTCCCGTCTGCCGGTACACCAATGCCCGTCAGCGCCGCAACTCGTCCTCCGATACAAGTGACGCCAAGTGCGCCGTGTGTCAAAGCCCGTCAAACTTGTGGATCTGCGTGATTTGCGGCAATGTCGGATGGTGCGCTGATCGACCCCTTCCATCCCGAAGCACGGGAAGCTGATTTCCCCCGTGGTACCGTCTCTGCACAGCGGGCGATATCAAGGCGGACACGCACATTCGCACTTCGGCGAGACAGGCCATTCGTGAGTCTTTCGCCGGTCCCGTTGCGAAGCGTGCGCTCACGTCTTGCGGAGCAGGTACTCGCTCGAAATCGCTACGGGTCGCATCTGGTCCTACCTCGGTGCGCATTCGTTCGCCCCAGCCCGGTGAATCGTTAGTTGACTGATATTCCGCAGACGACGAATACGTGCACCGCTTGATCCGCCTGCGACCGTCAGACTCGTCGCCCTCCGCAGACGAGCGCCTGATCGAGCTGCCGTCCTTCTCCACGGCCGCGGCGGCTACCCGCGGTGGGCCGTCGACGCCCGATCCGGACGACCTGACAGCCAAGATTGCGCAGCAAGGACCGGACCGGAGCGCCGAAGTCGAGCAGGACAAGCTCGAGGCGCTCGCCGTATCGTACGGCGACCTGATGAGCTCGCAGCTCGACAGTCAGCGCGAGTACTACGAGGGCGAGGTCGCGCGCGAAAAGGACCGCGTGCGCATGTCGGAGCGCAAGCGCGACGAGCTCGAGCGCGACGTGGCGCGCCTCTCGCGCGAGGCGGGCGAGGCTGAGCGGCGCGCACGGGACGAGCGCGCGCGCGCGGCCAAGGAGCGCGAGGCGCTCGAGGCGCAGGTCGAGCTGCTCCGGCGCGAGGCGGCGCGCGAGGCCGACGAGCGGCGCAAGGAGCGCGCCGAGGCGGTGCGCGCGCGCAAGGCGCTCGAGCGCGACCTCGAAGCCGAGCGCGCCGTCACGGCGTCGCTGTCGAGCAACCTGGCGGCGCTCCGGGGCGACATGGCGCAGCAGCAGCGCGACACGGCCGGCGTCCGCAACGAGGTCGACGAGCTCAAGGACCAGATCAACGACCTCATGGCGGCGCTGACCCTGCGCGACCGCATCGAGCAGGCGGGGCCCGACAGCGAGCTGGCGGGCGCGAGCCTCGGAGTGGCGCCGAACCCGCAGGCGCAGCAGGACACGGTGCCGCGCAACCCGAGCGCGGCAAAGGCGGCTGCACGGCGCAAGAAGAAAAAGTGATCTAGCTAGCCTCTCGTGCACCCTTCCCTCGTGTCGTTCCTGCTCTTGTAGCAACATGAATTTTGCTTGCAACCTTGCACACGCATTCGGACGACCATCGTTCTAATCAGATCATTTCGAGTCGCCGGTAGTGCGACGGGCCCTTGGTCGCATAGTCGGCCTTGGTCTGTGTGGTTGAGTCTCTGTGTCAGTCAGGGCGGCAAGAGCGAGTGCACCGGAAAAGTCGCACCATGAAGAGCTTGGCTTGCGGGTCGCCGAGAATGAGCTGCGAGGGGGACGCGACCGAAGATCAATCCGACCGTCCACCGCAGTCGAGCAGATGGTCGAGCCCGATCTGCGCGCAGTTTACACGCCGACGCACCTTGCCCATGATGCACGCGCCGAGGTAGACGGCCCAGTCGCCCGCGCGCTCCTTGAAATTGGCAAAGTATTCTGGCGTGCGCACGTAGCGCATCGGGCGCGCGAGCGACTGGCCCTCGGCGTCGTAGCCCGCCGCGAGGTCCGAGCGGAACGGCGAAAGGAGCGGGATGAGGGTCGGGCCGAGAGCTGCGCGCGGTGCCCACTCTCTAGTCAGCCCGCTGTGCAACATCACACAATGGAGAGGCGGCTGGGTGAAGCTTGTCACGCACCTCGGTTGCTGGCGATGCGCCCGCTGCTGACGACAACGACGACCTCGCCCACGGCGCTGCGCGCCTCTGCATCCTCGACCATGCTGAGCGCGACGCCGATCGCCTCGTGCACGCCGGCCTCGGGCAGCTGGCCCGCGTCGGCGTACCGCGCATACTCGTGCAGCGCGAGCTGCGCCGCGGCGGGCGAGGCGGAGGGCGCGAGCGCGCCGAGGACCGAGGGGACGAAGAGCGGCTCGAGGTACCGGTGCCGCGCGGGGCCGATCCGGATCGTCGCCGAGGCGTCTTGCGGCTGCGCCTGCGTCAGGTCGATCTCGGCGGTGGCGGCGGGGGCGGGAGGCGCGGGTGCGAAGGGGTTGGCGACGCGGACAAACTCGCTCGAAGCGTCGTCGCCGTCGGCGGCGGCGGTGGCGGCGTCCTCCTTGCCCTTGCCCTTCTTCTTGACAATGTCCTGCACCTTGCCCTCGACGATGGCCTTGGCGACGTCAAAGCTCCCCTCGTCGCCGTCGGTCTGCATCGCCGCCGCTCCCCCTCCCGCCGCTCCTGCCGCCCCGGCCACTCCTGCACCGAGGCCCGCCGCGCCCGCACCGACGCCGAGCAGGGGCGACTCGAGCTCGATGAGGTCGCGCACCTTGAGCTCGCCGACCATGCGGCGCAGGGCATTCGCGAGCTCTCCCGGCGCGAGCTCCGCCCCGCCGCGCGCCGCGGCGAGCTGCGCCGGGATGGTCGAGTCTGCCTCGAAGATCCTCAGCGCGCAGTAGTCGTCGCAGACGCCCTCGTCGAGCGCGGCGAGGCGGAGCCCCGACGCGGGCTCGTACACCTCGTTGTCGCGCACGACCGAGACCTCGGACCCCTCGCCGCGGTAGCCGAGGTCGAGCACGACGCAGTCGGTCGCGCCGGCGGTGCCGGCGGCGAAGAAGGGGCGGGACGAGACAAAGAGCTGCGGGAGGAGGAGGCGCTCAAAGAGGAGCTGGTGCAGCTGGTCGACGTGCGCGGGCGGGCACGAGGGCGGGAGGGAGAGGACGGTAGGGTGGGCGAGCGGGGGCCGCTGCAGTTGCAGAGAGGTGTGGATGGCGTAGCGGCTGTGAGAAAGCGTCATGAGTGCGAGCGCGTACAGCTTCAGCGAGAGCACAGGGAGCTTGAGGCCTCGCCCCATTTGCTCGACGGGTGCGCGCGACTCACAAGACGGCCTCGAGCGCGGTCCAGTCGGTGACCTGGAAGCCCGTGCGCTCGTCGATGCGGATGGGGTCGACAATGTCAAAGTCGCGGGTGCCGCCTGCGGCCGTGACGGCTTCTGCAGCTGCGAGCTGGGCGCCGACGAGAAAGTCCTCTACGCGCGTCCCGGCCTTGCCGGCCATGCGACCGACGCGGGTGGGGAGCTCCTGCGGTGCATGCGGGCTGTGAGCGGGCGGGGGACGCGAGAGGAGAGGCAAGGGAGGACACACGATGAGGGGCCCGCGGATGAGGTCGGTGACGCCGAGGCCGGCGCGGAGGAGGGTCGAAGTGAGGTCAAAGACGAGGAGGAGCTCGTCGCGGCCGACCATGGCGGGCGAGACGGCGGCGCAGGAGCGCGACGAGACGAGATGAGGACGGGGAGCGGGAGGGGAAAGCGGGTGGGACGAGTGGTGGCTGACTTCTCCGTGCGCGTGTGCTCTCGTGTGCTACTGGGCGTGCAATCACGCGCAAGTCGCTTGGCTTCAGCGAGGGTGACGCGGTCGAACGACGGCGACGCGGAGCTGTGGCTTCCGCGAGGCATCTCTCCGCTCCTCTCGCTCCCCTCGAGCCGCAGTCTGGACCAGCTGGGCCATGCCTGCAACCGCGCCCAAGAACTACCCTGGGCCAGGCCCACTCGGACAGACCGACCCCTCCCGCTGGCGCCTCTCGTCGGATCAGGACGGCGGCAGGCACGCCTGGCACTACGTCCGCAGCCCCGACGACCCCAGAGCCACGCCCTACGAGACCGTCTGGGGTAGCGACGACACCCGCGTGCGCGACCAGCCCCAGAACGACGAAACCGCCTACTGGCTCGGGCTCGACCTCCCCGCCCTCGACAGCGATCCCTCTCCCGCCGCCTCGCCCCTCGACGCTGCGCAAAAGGGCAAGCTGCACCTCGCTTGTACTACTCTGTGCTACCGGCTGACGACCCGTGCTCGCCCGCAACGCAGGCTACGACTTCTACAAGCGCCTTCAGTCGCCCGACGGGCACTGGAGCGGCGAGTATGGCGGTCCGTCTCGGCCCCTAACTCGTCTCCTCACTACGCAGACTAACCTCATTCACCCGACAGGGCCCATGTTCCTCCTCCCCGGCATCATCATCGCCCTCTACGTCACCAAGACGCCCATCCCCGAAGAGTGGAAGGTCGAAATTGCACGGTACCTAGCCAACATGCAGCGCACCGGCGGAGACGACGACCAGGGTTGGGGAATGTGCGCTTGCACGCGTCCTGCTGCCTCGAACGATGAAGAAGCTGACTCCTGACTGCGCCGTGCAGCCATTTTGAGGGTCGTTCGACCGTCTTTGGCACCGGGCTCAACTATGTCGTCCTGCGTCTCCTCGGTGTCGGCCCGGACGAGCCGATGATGATCCGCGCCCGCAACACGCTGCACAAACTCGGTGCGTCTATGCCGGCGTCTCGTTCGGTTGCAGCAAACTGACCTTCTCTCGTCCTTCCGAATCAGGCGGCTGCGAAGGCATCCCTTCGTGCGTGCATCTTCTCTTTCCAGCAATTACCCGGCACTGACAGCCTCCCTCGCCAACCAGGTGGGGCAAGTTCTGGCTCGCGATCCTCAACGTGCACTCGTGGCGCGGCCTCAACCCGACGCCGGTCGAGCTGTGGCTCCTCCCCGAGTGGGCCCCCGTGCACCCGTGGCGCTGGTGGATCCACACGCGCAACGTCTACATCCCCATGGGCTACCTCTCGGCGAGGGGGTTCCAGGCCGAGGAGGACGACTTGATCCGCAGCTTGCGCGAGGTGCGTCGTGCGGGCTCATTTCCTTCACCGCTATGCGCTCACTCATGAGCAGCAAGTGCTGATCCTTTGATCGAAACTCGACCGCACAGGAGCTCTACACCCAGCCCTACGCGTCGATCCCGTGGCCCTCGCTGCGCAACCGCATCTCGCCCGCCGACGTCTACGCGCCGCACTCGCGCGTCGCCAACGTGCTCTTTGCCGCGTTCGACTGCTACGACCGCGTCGCGCCCGCGTGGATTCGCCGCAAGGGCCTCGAGAGGGCGTACAGGCTCGTCGTCATGGAGGATGAGAACACGGCGTACCAGACGGTCGGGCCCGTGAGCAAGGCGATGAACATGCTGTGCGTCTTGCCGGTCTCGTCTCTCCCTCTCGCCGCAATTCTCCCTTCTCGGTGGGACAACCCAACTCACGTGCCTGCGAGCAATGCGCAGGTGTCGCTGGCTCGAGGAGGGCCCGGAGAGCGAGGCCTTCCAGCAGCACCTTCTCAAGATCCGCGACTTTAGTGCGTCTCTTTGCTCGCCGGCCTCCATCTCAGCGCATTCCAGTGCTGACCTCGCCGACACAAATCGCGCGCACCGGCAGTGTGGATGTCCAAGGATGGCATGATGATGACGGGCACGAACGGCTCGCAGCTGTGGGACGCAGCCTTTATCGCCCAAGGGCTCGTCGAGTCGGGTCTCGCCTCGCGCCCCGAGAACCACGCGTCGACGGCGCAGCTCCTGGCGTGGCTCGACGGGTGCCAGATCCGCGACAACCCGCGGCACTACCGCGAGGCGTTCCGGCACCGCACCGAGGGCGCGTGGCCGTTCTCGACGAGGGAGCAGGGGTACACGGTCAGCGACTGTACTGCCGAAGGCATGAAGAGCGTGCTCCTGCTCCAGGACCTCCCGTGCGTCGCGCTTCCCCTCAACGCACTCCCTCTCGGACACAGGCAACTCATGCCCATGCACCACCCGCAGCCACCTCCCCGAGCTCGTCTCGTACCCGCGCCTGTGCGCCGCAGTCGACACGATCCTCTCGCTGCAGAACCCGGCGGGCGGGTTCGCGTCGTACGAGCTCATCCGCGGGAACCCGCTCCTCGAGCTCCTCAACCCGGCAGAGGTGTTTGCCAACATCATGATCGAGTACCCGTATGTCGAGTGCACGACGGCGTGTGCGTCCTTTTGCTTTTCCTTTTCCCAATCTTCCGGGCCCCGCGCGGTGTCTGTACCGAGGCGGAACGCGCTGATGTGGCTTCATCGCGTGACGACGTACAGGCGTCACGGCGCTCTCGGTGTTCAAGCGCAAGCATCCGCAGTACCGCCGCGACGACATTGAGCGGGCGAGCAAGAAGGCGATCGACTGGATCAAGACGGCGCAGCGGAAGGACGGGAGCTGGTACGGCAGCTGGGGCATCGTGCGTCCAGGATTTCCCTTCCTTTCTGACGTGCGAATCGGTCGGCGGGACGAGAAGCCCCTCATCAAAGCTGACGGGGATCTCCTCGTCGACTGCAACTCGGGCGCTGACTTTCTCTTCCTTCCCTGATGCGCCCGCACAGTGCTTCACCTACGCAACCATGTTCAGCATCGAGTCGCTCGCGATCGCAGGCGAGTCGTACGCCAACAGCGACGCCGTGCGCCGCGCGTGCGACTTCCTCGTCGGGAAACAGATGGCCGACGGCGGGTGGGGCGAGAGCTACAAGGTGCGCCGGCGCGCTCGGGCTCGTTCAGCGATGCTGCGCCAGGGCGCAGAGTGCTGATGGGCTCCCTCGTGGCGGCAACGTGCAGAGCTGCGAAACCGAGCAGTACGTGCACAATGCAAAGAGCCAGGTCGTCAACACTGCATGGGGTACGTATGCGCTGCACGCTACCGCTTCTCTGGCCGAGACCTGTCTGCGTCCAGGTCCCCGACCATGAGCTCAGTCGGCTGACCTTGATCTTCCGGTGAATTTGGTCCCGCCGCAGCCGTCATCACGCTCCTCACGGCCCAGTACCCCGACCCGGAGCCGATCCGCCGCGGGTGCAGGCTCATCATGTCGCGGCAGCTGCCAGACGGGTCATGGGCGCAAGAGAGCATCGAAGGCGGTCCGTCTCTCGCCCCTCTCTTCTCCGTCCTCTTCCGGCAGAATTGACTGACCTCGGGCTTGCACGGTGCTCGCACAGTGTTCAACAAGAATGCCGCCATCTCGTATCCCAACTTCAAGTTCTCGTGGACCATCAACGCGCTCGGCCAGGCGTGGAAGAAGCTCCCGAGGGAAGGGTGGTGAGGCGATGCGGGACTTTCGCACGGTCGGTCGCTTCGCAGCAGTACATAGACTTCAGTTCGATATTCAAAAAGCAGTGCAGAGCTACTAGCGCGGGTGGAGGGAGAAACACGTTGCTGCATGAGGTGGACCTGTTGCGGAACTTCCGCCAGAAGGCAGTGCTAAACGGCGGGAGTCTCCGAATGCTCTTACGTGGCGTGTAGGGCACTCGTACATTGCTGCAACGAAGGATCGACGTGGCATCGTCGTTTCTCAAGGACTTTCGTCGCGTCGTCGCGCCTTCTTTCCTTGCTCTGAACGCCTCGCTCGTCTCGTCCGTCCGCGCTCTCTAGCCCGCGCAGAAAGACACACAAGCTCACATTCAGTCCCGGACACGCTCTCTCCCGCCGCACGACGCCCTTGCTGCACGTCCTCGCAGCCCTTGCACCTCGTCCTCCTCCTCCTCCAACATGTCGGCCCCGGTCCCCTTCTCGCAGCGCCCGCAGGGCGACGTCATCTGCCTCTTTGACGTCGATGGCACCCTCACCCCCGCTCGCCGCGTGAGTCGTTCTTGCCCGTGTTCACTGTGCCAGAGACTCGGTTCTCGTCGGCGACGCGTCGAGCGGATGACCGCAGTGATCACGCGATGGACGGTCCAGACGGCGCTTCACGGCTCAGAAGCACGCCCAGAACAGACGTGCTGACCTTCGCCTCGCAATTTCACGCTACGTGCACGCCCCCTTCCATTCTCTCCCTCCGTTACGCAAATGGTAGTCGGCGTCGCCCGCGATGCTCGAGGTCCTCAAGCAGGTCCGCGAGAAGGCCGTCATTGGCTTTGTCGGCGGCTCGGACCTCGCAAAGATCACCGAGCAGCTCGCCATTTACGGCCAGGACAGTGCGTCCCGTCGCGCCTCCTCTTTCCAACCGCTGAAGCTGACTGGGACACCGTGCCGGCAGTCTCGGGCGACTTTGATTTCTGCTTCGCCGAGAACGGTCTCACCGCGATCAAGCTCGGCCAGGCGCTCCCGAGCGAGAGCTTCATCCAGTGGATCGGCGAGGAGAAGTACAAGAAGCTCGTGCGCTTCATCCTCCACTACATCGCCGACATGGACATCCCCATCAAGCGGTGAGTCTGCGCTTTCTCCAATGGGCCCTGGCGCCTACGCCATGTTGGCGGGTCTGGTTTCGAAGAACAGCGGCGCTCTTGTCTAGAGTGAAGTAGTAGCTTGTGTCCGCATGTGCTGATTATCCCACGCTTTACAGTGGTACCTTCATCGAATTCCGCGCGGGCATGATCAAGTGCGTCCACAACCAAACCCCGGCGGAGGGACGAATCTGCAGACCCGACTGACTCGCTTTCTCTTCTCACCAGTGTCTCGCCGATCGGCCGTAACGCATCGTGCGCTAGCGTTCGAGCATCCGGGCACCGCCAAGTGTGTACTGACAATCTCGTCATACAGGGTCAACGAGCGTGACGAGTTCGAGAAGTACGACAAGGTCCGTCAGCGATCTTCTCTGTTCACATTCGCCGTTCCGCTCTACGCACAATGCGCCCATGGCCACTGTGCTCGGAGTGCCGCACGCGAAGACACGGCTTCGGCCATCGCCTGCCCGTCAACGCTGCACAACTCCCCGCATCCCCGAATTCGCCCTAACGTTGCTTTGTTGCCCCTCTGTCAGGTCCACAAGGTCCGCGCCGCGTTCGTCGATGCGCTCAAGAAGGAGTTTGCCGACTACGGCTTGACGTACTCGATCGGCGGCCAGATCTCGTTCGACGTCTTGTGCGTCTCGATGTCCTCTTGTGTGGCCGAATGCCGCTGACTGGCACCGCCTTCCACATCACCCCGCCCTTCAATGCGTTACTGCTGCTCATCCGACCGTCTCGACTCGTCACGCCGCGTTCACGTGCGATTCCGACACGGCAGCCCGGACGGCTGGGACAAGCGCAAGGGTCTCGAGCGCATCGCCGGCGAGAACTTCCGCGAAATCCACTTCTTTGGCGACAAGACGTACCAGGGCGTGCGTCAACGTCCCGCCTGCATACCGTGACTCGTGCGCGCAGAGCTGACCTGTTGTTCTCGCTTCGGGTCGGGTAGGGCAACGACTACGAGATCTACGAGGACCCGCGCACGATCGGCCACTCGGTGACGTGCCCTGAGGACACGCAGCGCGAGCTCAAGAAGCTCTTCAACCTCTGAGCGGCGAGCCGAGCAGAGGGACGGACACCTGTCGCGGTTAGTGTGCAACTAGAACGGACACTTTGTGCGTGCGTGTCGCTCACGAGCGGAGAGGGCTCGCGCTACGGCCGCGACACGCTCGACTCGCTGTCGCCGGATTGGCGTCCTCGCGTCTCTTGCGACCGAAAGATGCGGGTTGTACTCAGCGCGACGATGAGAGGAGAGCCTTCGCCGTCCTCGAACTCTTCGTTCGGCCCCTCGCGCTTTTGCAGTGGATGCTGTTCTCGGCAGCTCTCTCAAAAGCCTGCCCAGAGCCCATGAGACGAGAGCCGGCGCGGGCACACCAATGCGAGCGCGCCAAGTCGCGCGCTGGTCGAAAACCAAAGTCGCGCGCGCACTCCAGCTCGCGCTCGCCAAGTCGGCCGTGGCAGCTGCGCGCACTGCGAGCCTCGGCGGGACAGGGACGAGCGGGAGCAGGACTGGCCTGGATGCAGCTAGATGCGCCTCCAGCGCTGGGCACGTCCACTCGGCCCTTCCACCGCCTCGTCTCCTCCGACATGGCGCCCTCCGCCGCGTCCTCCTCCGCCACGGGCAGCCCCGCCAGTCCCCCCTGTGCACGTCCAGCCGCCACAGCAACCCCGAGCAGGGCCCTCGGCGCCCCTCTCACGCCTCCGCCAGGCGCTGCAGTCGATTCCCTCGCGCTCCCCGATCGCCGCGAAACCCCTCCCGCTCCGCCTGCGCAGCCCCGCAGACCTCGAGAGCGACCTCGTGCGGCACCGCAGGGCCTGCGCAGAGGCGCACGACGCCCTCTCGGCTCTCCGCGACGCCGCGCCGCACTCGCACGACTCGCTCGCTGCGCCAGACCACGACTGCGACCGCAAGGGCAAGGGGCGCGCAGAGGACGCGCAGAGCTGGGACGACGCGCTCGACGGCCTGACGCGCCGCGGCGTCGTCCAGCTCGTCGCCGAGACGATGCGCCTCCAGCTGCACCTCGGACACTTTTCGAGCGCAAAGGAGCTCGACCGCGCCTTCTTCTCGCTCCGTCCCGGCTTTGCGACCACGATCGCCCGGCAGCGCTCAGTGGGGCGCAAGGAGCGCGCTACAGCGGCGGTCCGCGAGCGCGGACTGGGCCTCTCGCGCGGGCAGGAGCACTCTGCGTGGATGGCCTCGCTCGCGGCGCAGCTGCAGGGCGGCGCAAGCGATGCCAAAGCACTGTGGCGCTTCACGCAGCTCTTGCGCGATCTGCGAGCAGGCACGGGGAGTGGGACGGGCACGGGCGAGATCCCCAAGGTCGTGCTGTCTTCCCTCGCGCGGTTGTTTCCAGCCGTGCAGGGGCGGTTGCGCGGTGCTGCGTGCAAGAGGGGGTTGAAGAACGTGTCGAAGGAGAGGGACGAGGTCAGAAGGCTGCTCGAGGACTTTGAGGCGGCCGAGCTGGGCGACGACGACCTCGTCTCGCTCGCTCTGCTCGACTCGACCGCCGAAAAGTACGAGGCGCTGCTCTCGCTTACCGAGGCCGACTCTTCGGTCGATCGGCGCGAGGTCAAGGCTGCGCTCGACCCGGACGACCCGTTGTTTCGTCGGGTCGAGGCCAGCATGTCTTCGCTTCTCGCCAGCCTCGACGATCCCGACTTGCCTTTACCCGCCCAATATCATGATACGCCATCCGCTCCCAGCACTCCGACCCCTGATCCCTTTGAGCGACGCTCGCACATCTTGCATACCGCCATCCGCTTCCTCGTCATCCGCGCTCTCAGTCCCCATCCGCACGCCACCTCTCCGCGCGCCGCCCCGCCCCTCACCTCCGCCTCGCAGCTGTACAAACTCCTCCTCGACTCTTCTCCCTCTGTCTACCACTCCCGAGAGGCGGACGTCGCCTTCCCTCGACTCCGCCTGCGCCAGTCGTCCGCTCTCTTTCGCCTCCTCGACGCCCACCTCGTCTCGGCGCGGCAGGTGAGCGCTGCGCCGCTCCGCAAGAAGCAGTCTAACCGGCATAGGTGGGCTGAGCGGCGCGACGCGTGCCTCAAGACGCTCTCACGCGCGCTCGATCTCGTCGAAGCGTCGCTCGATTTCGTCTCGACCCTGCCGCGTCCTCCTCCTTCACCGCTCGCTTCCTCCTCTATCATCATCGCCCCTGTCTCCTCCGCCGCACCTCCCGACCCGCGCTCCCTTGGCCTCTCGCCCACCTTTTTCCGCTCCCTCGCCCTCCTCCTCAACGCCCCCTCGATCCTGCCCCCCCGCGCCCCCGAAGGCGCCAAGCCCGCACCAGCTCCCGCAGCGCACCTCGCGCCCTTCGCGCTCCTCCTCCGCGCGCTCGAGCTGCTCGCGCGCGCGCGCGCATGGGAGAACGGGCTGCTCGCTCCTGCACCCGCCCGCACGGGGAAGGACAAGGGGCAGTCGAGGCGCGAGCAGCAGCAGCAGGCGCTCTCGACACCAGTGGCCCTGCAGCCGCTCGTGACCGACTCGCTCGTCGCGCACGCGCTCGCGCGCATCGCGCTCGTCTCGCCCCTCGTCGCGCCCTCTCCTCCCTCGTTCGCCGCTCCCGCACCCGCACCGACGGGCGACTCTCCGCGCGCGCGCCTCGTCGCGCTCTTCTCGGCGCTCGAGCGCGCGCAAGAGGCGCTGCCCCGCTCTGCGCAGCGGCGGGACAGGGAGCGCGCGCGCGTCGCGCGGGCGGTGAGGGCGGTGCTCGGGGCCGAGTGGGGCGGCGGGGGCGAGAGGGAGTGGAGGGAGAGGATGGAGGAGTGGGTTGGGGAGTGGGAGAGGGGCGCTCCTGGGGCGGGCGGCGGCGGAGGGTGAGAGAGGCGGCGGCGAGTGTTAGGTGCGTCGATGGTGATCACGGTGGTTGCTCGCTTGCTCATGAGCAGGCAGGACTGACCTTCTTCGTCTGTCCGTCGAGATGCACAGATTGTCCTTCTCGCCCAAGAGAGCGCCGCGTACCGCCCTCCCTCTTCTCTCTCCCCTCCCCTTAGACATGACAGCAGCTATACCCCTCCTTTACTCCTGCACCCCCTCGTCGCATCCTCAGCAGCATCACCGCATACCTGTCTCTCGTGTACAGCCCAGACTCGCAGGAAGAAAAGTGCCCTCGCACCATGTCATAGAATCCAGTCGCGCTCTCCCTCTAGAGAGAAGTCACACGCGAACTCTCTCCGCGCGCAAGACGTGCCCGAACCAGTCCGAGTGAGTAGTGAGTGTGTGCTTTGTTGCTAATGATCTGTACATCCTCCGCTCGTCCCCGCGCACTGCGTCTATGCCTCGCGGCCGGGCTCGTCGACGACGAGGCCCTTTTCGGCGAGGAGCTTTTCGAGCTCGCCGCTCTGATGCATCTGGAGCGCGATGTCGCACCCGCCGACGAACTCGCCGCCGATGTAGAGCTGCGGGATCGTCGGCCACGAGCTGCGCGTTGCCGGTGGGGAGAGTCAGCACTGTGCGTTGGGCGGAGGGGGAGGAGTGCTCTGCGAGAGGCTGTTGTGCGCGTGCGGCAGAAGACGGCACAGCGCGCGAACGAGCAGCTGGGACCAGCGGGTCGAATGCTTCGGAACGCAGCACGTCCAGCCCGCAACCTGCAGCCCTTGCCCGAGTGCTCCGGCGGTTTCCCGCCATGCAGCGTGTCGCCGCCCGACTCTCATTCCCGACATCGGCAAGCCATGAGACCGCTTCGTCCCGTCGAGCGGCGACTTGATGCCGAGTCACCCCAGTGCACGGAAGCCGCGAAGGTCGGCTTACGAGTACTCCTTGATGCCCTCGCGGAGCTCTGGGTCCTCGAGGCAGTTGAAGGCGACAATCTTGTCTTCGGGGACGCCCTGGACCTCGAGGATCTGGCAGACGGCGCGCGAGAAGCCGCACTGCGGGAGGGCCGGGGTGCCCTTCATGAAGAGGACGAGCGGGTTGGACGCGACGACCTGGCGGATTGCGGGTGCGTGGTCAGTGGGGTGGGTTCCCGAGTGTGGGTGAGTGAGTGCGCACGTTGTCAATCTTCTTGCGGGCATCGTCGGAGAGGGAGCGGCGCTGGGCGAGGAGGCGGAAAGCGGTTGGGTTGGCGAGCGGGCGGGCTGCGGCGGTGCGGACGAGGTTTGCGGATGCAGTGCGGACTCCGAGCATGGCTTCAGGAGTCTCTCTCGGGAGATGCGCGGGTGCAAGAGTGGCGAAGACGGCGAGCGCCGACTTGTCCGAGCCAACGTCGAGCCAACCTCGTCGCTCCCGTTGTACCTGCTGAATCTGCAGACGCTAGTACAGACGCACTCTTGCTCGCCCGCATGCACCGCTCGCTCGCCCGCAGTGCTGCCCGCTCCCTTCGCCCCGCTGCCCTCCGCCCGCTCCTCATCGCTGCACCCCGCGCATCCCTCCTCTCCCTCGCACGTCCCCAGCCCACGATGCAGCAGCGTGCGTCTCTCCTGCACCTCGCCTCGAAAGCGCCAGCTCACCGCACTCTCGCCCGCAGGCTCGGCCTCGTCGACGACGCCGCACTCGAGCACCATCGACCCGCAGGAACTCGCAGCCCAGGAGCAGCTCGACCAGGGCACAGAGGCACTCGCACAGGGCGACTTTCCCAAGGCCCTCGAGCACTACAAGCACAGCGTCCAGATCAAGGAGACGTCCATTGGTGCGTCGACCCACACCTCTCGCTCCGTGCGACAGACGCTCACCCTGCTCCCAAGGCTACTACAACATCGGCGTCGTGCAGTGCGTCTCCCCCGCGCAGCTCTCGCACCCGTTCTCACGCCTGACAACGTCCCGCCCCCGCTCGCGCGCACACAGGTACCAGCTGCGCGACCTCGCCGGGTCCATCTCGTCGTTCGAGTCCTCGCTCGCGCACACGCCCGCGGGCGTAAAGCCGACGCTCCCCGACCCGACGCAGCCCCTCCCCGAGCTCTCGCCCGCGCTCGTCATCCTCGCCGACACGCACACCAACCTCGGCGCCGCCTACATCCTCACCAAGCCGCCCCAGCCCGAAAAGGCCCTCGAGCACTTGCAGAAGGCCCTCATGATCAACCCGGACGACGGCGAGGTGCGCCCTCGTGTTCGCCCTTGTGGCCCCGATCCGACGGATGCGCAATGCTGACCCTCGGAGTGGGGCGTGCGGCGGCGCGCAGGTGTGCTACAACCTCGCGGCGGTCCTCGAGGCGACGGGCGAGCTCGACGAGGCGCTCGTCGCGTACGAGCGCGCGCAGAAGCTCGGCATCCAGCGCGCAGAGCTCAACATCAAGAATGTGCGTCCGCTTTGTCATAGGCTTGCTGCCCCGAGGGCGCCATCTTTCGCCGACAGAGAAGGCGCGTGATTGCCGAGTGCTGGCTGCTCACTGACAAACGCTCCCTCCCTCGTGCTCTTGACGTCGCTTCCCTTTCGCCTCGCTGCAAACCCCCCTCCCGACCTCTCCCCGCTCCGCTTCGCCCCTCCCCCGCCTCGTCCGCACCTCCGCCCCGTACCCCCGACCCTCCCCTGCGGCACGCAGATCTCGGCCAAGATCCTGGGCAAGAAGCGCGAAGAGGCGGAAAAGGCGCAGAGCTCGGGCGGGTCGGTCAGCGCGTCCGACGTCGGGCCGCAGCAGGGCGGCGCGGCGTGAGCCTGCTTTTTCCGTGCTGGACGAGGCGGAGACGAGGCGAGGGATAGATAGGGCGGGTGTACATATACGAAAGGGGAAAAAGGGGCGGCGCGGGTCCTGCTGGGGCGATAGAGGCGGGACTGCGCGCGCAATGCCCCCCATTCATGCGACGACAGAGAGCGGGTTGCGCTCCCACCACACAGCGATGACGCAGAGTGGTACTGTGTTTGCGACATCTAGAGGTCTCGCTCGCCCTCGGTCTACACCTTGACCTCCCCTGCTGCCGCCTGCCCCTGCCCGTCGCCCTCGTCCTCGGGCACGACCTCGACCGTCTTCCCCCCGTCCCCCTCCTCCCGCTCGCGCAGCACCCACTTGACCCCCTCAGCGGCCGCGTCGCCCTCGCCCTCGCCGAGGGACCCCCAGCGCACCTCCTCGCCGCGCTCGCGCATCAGGTCCTCGACCGTGCGCGCGCGCTCGGACCCGATCGCCTGTCCGAGCGGGGAGGCGGGGCTGGGCGTCTGCGAGAACCAGTGCAGGTGGTCCGCTGTGTGTTTCCTTTCTCTCGTCAGCGCCTCTCGAGAGGGAAGGGGGAGGGGGGACGGACCGATGAGGTGCCGGTTGTCGCACCCGGGGCACTGGACGATGACGACGCCCTTCTCGTACGACCGGCGCGAGAACTCGTGCGTGCTGCGGTGCCCGCACTGGCCTGCACCTTCTTCTGAAGACGAGGGGGCGGTGCAGGTGAAAGTGATGCGGAGGCGGCGGTCGACGCGCCCGATCGGCGTTCCGCGCTGCTGCTGCTGTGCGGGTGGCGGCTGGTCGAGGCGCCTGGGGGAGGCGTGCAGGGCGCGCGGGCGCGGGAGCCACGAGGCGTGCGAGACGGAGGCCGAGACGAGGCGCGGGGTGGGAGTGCGCAGGAGCGGGAGGAGCGAGGGGCTGCGGCGGAGGGCAGAGTACACGAGGCTCATCGTGGCTGGCTGCGGTCTACGAGACTGCACGAGAGGGGCGAGAGCAAAGCGGCGACGAGGACCAGTCCGGAGCTGATGAGACTCGAACGCCGACCAAGAGAGCTTGGACGAGTGCGTCGCCCTCTCCGCACCGCCAGAGCCGCAGACTGAGCAGACGAGGGCCAGGCACTGCTCCAGACCATGGCCAGTGCGTGCTCCAGCCTCCCCGCCGCTTCTCCCGCGCGAGCACTCACGTCCTCGTCCCCCTCCGCACAGAGCTCACCCTCGCACAGCAACTCGCCCAGATCTCCGAACCAGCCCCGCAGGGTCCGCCCCTCTTTCCCTCGCATGTGCACTGTACGAGCCACCGCTGACCCGCTCGAAACTGGCAGACTTTGACCCGGAGGACAGCTATGCCACTTATGCCGACGGGCGCACCGCCCCCGCCGCCGACTCGGCCGCACACGCAGACTATGTCGACGTAGGGTGCGTCTCGCCTTCTCTCTCTCTCGTGGTCGGGAGCAGCGACTGAGACGGCGGAATGAGCGCAGCGTCAGCCAGTTGAGGAAGAAGGGAGAGGCCGTCCTCGATGCCAAGTATGGCGGGACGCGCGGGAGCAGGGCAAAGCTCTACGGTGCAGGCGACGAGGACGACGAGGACGACGAGGAGGAGGAGGAGGAGGAGGAGGATGAAGCGTCTGGTGTGGACGAGGACGACGACGACGAGATGGGCGACTTCGAGGACCTCGAGGCGGGCGAAGGCGCGTCCGACGACGATGACGACCAGGAGGAGGACGACGAAGATCAAGACGAGGAGGACGAGGCGCCGACGCCTCCTGCGCCCAAGGCCCGGTCCGCAGCACCAAAGTCGCACGACGAGCGCGCCATGGTCAAGCAGCTGCGGCAGGCCGCGAGTGCCGATGTCGAAAAGGGCCGCGACGTCAAGAAGCAGCTCGTGCGTTTTCCCCTGTTATTCTAGCGACTCTGGACGCTGACAGGTACCCTTCGTGGGACGGACAGGCCTTCTGCGACTCGCTCCTCGAGGCGCGCATCAAGCTCCAGAAGGCCGTCGGCGCGGCGAACCGCCTCCCGCCGCCGCGATCGGGCGCAGACGCCTACTTTGCGCAGGTCGGCGACGAGGTCGGCGAGGTGCGGCGCGAGGTCGACGAGCTGGGCGAGGAGCTGTTTGCGCTGCGCGAGGTTCGTCTCCCGCCTGCCTCGCTCCGCATCTCTCTCTGATGCTAACGGCGCTTTCGTCTCGTCGTTGCAGAGCCTGCTGGCGAAGAACGAGAAGCTCGAGCTCCCGTCCGACTTTGGCGCGTCGCGCAAGCGCAAGCGCGCCTCGTCGGACGAGGGCGCGAGCGCCTACCTCGACCAGACGCTGTCTGACCTGCGCACGCTCGAAGTAACGTTCGTGCTCTTGCTCTGCCCTCCCTCTGCACTGCGTCGCCCAGCTGACGCGACCGCACCAACGATGCACAGCTTCGACCCCTTCCTCCGCTCGACGATCAGCAAGTGGTCCGACAAGGTCCTCGCCGCGTCCGGCCTCTCGCTCGCCAAGGGCGGCGGCGGCGGCGCCGACAAGAAGTTCAAGGCCGTGAACCAGAACGCGCTCGCGCAGATCGACCACGCCCTCTCCGGCGCGGGCGAGCGCGACCGCCTCGTGCGGCGCACGCGCGTCCGCCGCGCAGAGGGCGACGTCGTCGGCGCCGTTCCCCCAGCCGCGGGAGAGGGAGAGGTCGACGTGCGGGACAAGGCGCTCGCGGGCGAGGAGGGCAAGGGGGCAGGAGCGGGGGCGGGGGCGGGGGCGAAAGACGTCGACGACGAGTGCTTTGACGACTCGGACTTTTACCAGCAGCTGCTGCGCGACGTCGTCGAGTCGCGCATGCTCGACCTCGGTGCGCACTCGTCCTCCCCCTCTGACGTGTCTCTCCAGCTCGCGTGCTGACGGGACCGATGGGCGCAAACAGACGACGCGACGATGACGCAGCTGCGGCAGGCGACGGCGTTCGCGCGCGGGAAAAAGGTCAAGAAGCAGGTCGACACGCGTGCGAGCAAGGGGCGCAAGATCCGGTACCACGTGCACGAAAAGGCGCAGAACTTTATGATCCCCATCGAGGCTGGTGCGTCGCCGTCGCGCCCCTCTTCCTTGCTCGTCTCTCTATCCCGACTGCCGTGGCTCGTTCTTCCTCTGCTGTGTTGCGCGCGTGCTGATGCTGGGCCTCGTGCGCGCGCAGGCAACTGGCACGAAGAGCAGATCGACGAGCTCTTCGCCTCTCTCCTCGGGCGCTCCTTTGCGCAGGACGGCGGCGCCTCGACCGCGCCCGACGTCGCGCTCGACCCGGCACTTGACGACGTCGCGCCGGCGCGCGCGGGCGAGATCGAGGTCGGTAGCTTGCGGTTGTTCTAGGGCGAAACTGACGGAACCCGGCCGTCTCGACTCGGTCTTAATCGTTGTCCGCTCTCCCGGTGCCAGTACTGGACTGAGAGACTCGTCGGCAAATGCCAATTCTTCTCCCAGCAGTTTGCCCTGGGAACAACGGGAGGCCAGACGCGAGGAGCGTGTTTGTGCGGTTGTGGCCGACTTCTCGAATATGCAACGGAGCGCGGGAGAGGGTCGGACACTCACAGCCTGCCCTACATACTACGTGGGCCCATCGCAGCGTCTCAAACTCCCTGCTTCGAAGAGCTTCGAGCGGGAAGTGGGGGAGCCGAAAGCCCGCTCTTCTTGCCCCAAGTCTTCCGCCATGTCTCTCTCGAATGAGTCCAAGGAATACTTGGACCAGTACAAAGCTGCTCCTCCCGTCCCGCCACGCTGGCTCGACCTGCACGCGAAGTTCTGGGCGGGCGGGCAGGCGGGCGGTGCGACCACCGCTGATGTGGTCCACCTCGTCTCTTCCATCGACAAGCGGCTCGACTGGCCAATCATGATCCGACCAGACTATCTTCAAGTCTGGGCAGGTGTGCTCGACCGCTTGAAGCGGTCTAGCGCGCGAGCTACGGTGCTGAGAGGTCAGCCGGGAGTCGGTGCGTCCCCGTCATCACCTCCGTCGAGCGCAGGCTGACAAGAGTCTCTTGTGAGAGCAGGGAAGAGCCTGTGCTTGAGATTCCTCGCCGTCGCCTGCTGCGAGATGGGCCAACCTTTCCTCTTCACCACCACTGCGAGGCGCGAACAGTTCTACCCGCTCTTCACGTCCGAAGGTGCGTTCACGTGCGCAGAAAGGCTTGCACAGCAACTGACACGATTCCGCAGGCGTGAGGATGGTCGCCGACTTCCAGGTTGCCGAATTGTCCTTCGACTCTCACCGCCTCCTCATCCTGTGCGACGCTGTCGGCCCCGACCCGGTCGACCCGATCATCTACAACTCGGGCATCGGCGACTCCTATCTCGTTCTCGCTTCGTTGCCTAACGTGAACCGCTACAAGGAGCTGGCGAAGGAGACGTGTGCCGACTATTACATCTTTCAGTTCTGGCATCACGCCGAAACCGCCAACTTGCTGTGTGTGCGCCGTCACTGCTGCGCATTCATTGAAGTGACCTCAAAGCACCGGCAGGCGTCTCATACACCACCACTACACGGCCGCCGACTCCTCCTCCGTGCCAGTCCGCATCACCTCCCTCTCTCCTCCTCACCCTTCTCTTCTCGCCCCGCCGACACCTGCACTCACCGCAACGGCGCCAAGTGCTGTAAGCAATGCGGTAGAGGAGGACGACATCATGGACGACGCGCTCGAGGGAGGCGCCGGGCTGACGCGCCTGGAGCGCCTTCTCAGCGAGGAGATCATCGGCTGGTACCGGCAAGAGTGGCGAGCCCTTCGCCGCACGTCGTATGATCCCATCCAGCTCTACTACATCTTGACACCCACCGCCCGCAACATCCTTGGCTCGTACTCTGTCAATGGCCCGCTCGACCCTTCGCGCGACCTACTTGGTCACATCGACCTCAGCAGGCTGGTGTCAAACCTACCGCGTGCATACTCTGCTGCGCTTGAGGGCCGTCCAATTGATGACACGGACCAAGGTCACGGTTTTCACACCCTGTTCGTCGAGGAGCCGGCCCAGCCGTTCACCTTCTCGCCTTCACCCTCGGTGCTTATCAAGCTCCCTCCCGCCCTGCGTCCGCTCATTGTTTCGGGATTCTCCGCGCTCGAGGCGCAGCAGCAGATTGCCCTTTTAGGGCAGGCAAAGTCGATCCCCGCTATCAAATGCGACGAAACGCTGCGGCGGCCGACTACGCCCTCGTCCTGAACAAGCCTGGACATCACAACACGGCCATGCTCACCGTCGTGTTGCTGCTACCAGGGCGTTGGCGTGAACGCGCACCGCATGTTTGTCTGGGTTGCTCTGTCGGAGGAGTAGGCAAAGAGGCTGGCAGAGCAGGCGAAGCCGCGGGAGGGGCGCTCGAGAAGGCGGGGTTCACTGTCGGTTGGTGCGGAGTGACGATGGAAGACTTGCAGACTGGCCTCATGAAAGTCATGGTGCGTTTCATTCCTCTCTCGCTTGCGCCTATCAACTCACTCCGTCACTTTACAGCCCGACACAAGCCCACAGTCCCACAGATTGTTTCGTGCGAAAGCGACATGTCTATTTCGTAGATCTCTTTCTGTAATTGCATTGTCGCCGTCGTATCCGTGCCGAGTCTTGCAGCGTCACTTGTTACGACACGCGGGTGTGCCTGCGCATTTGCATTTGTGTCTTCCGTCTTCCGCGTCGCTCTGGCTTCCCTCTGCCTCGCCTCGTCGACCCTGCAGTCCGCTCGCTGGCTGCCTTGACCGGTGCACGTCACACATGGAAGGGCGCATAGCAGGCCTGCCCGCCATCCCGGTGCTCGTTCCCGCGCTCCCGAGTCCCTCCTCCTCGACTCCCGCCTCATCGACCTCTCCGCTTCGCTCCCGCGCGCACGCTCCGCGCCGCAGGATCTTCATCGAGCAGGACCTGCAGCCCTGGTTCCGCAGCGAGGCGCTCGAGCATGTCCAGACGACAATCCTGAGGTTGACGCAGGCGGTGCAGGGCAGGACGAACGACGAGGCTTGCTTCGAGAGCGAGGTGCGCGCACGTCAATGGTCCCTCTCCGGCTCTATAGTGCTGACAGAGTACTAGCGCAGGCAACGAAGCTGTTCGTAGGCTTCCTGAACGAGGCGAGAGGGTGGATTGCGGCCATCCCGCTGCAGACGAGTCCGCAGCGGTTCGGCAACAAGGCGTTCCGGGACTGGCTTGCCAAGGTGGAGAACGTGCGTTGCTGCGCCCACCATCCGTCCGGAATGAGACTGACACGCCGAGCCTGCAGGCTGAACCCGCGCTTCAACGCTCTCTCCTCAACACCGTCTCCCTGGCACCCAAAACTTCCGCTGCCCTCCTTCCCGAACTCGCCTTTCACCTCCTGTCGTCCTTCGGCTCCCCCGCCCGGCTCGATTACGGCACCGGCCACGAGCTCTCCTTCCTCGCGTACCTCACATGCCTCCTGCGCGCGCGCGTCTTCACCGAGGCCGACGAGCCCGCGCTTGTCACTCGCGTGTTCAAGGAGTACATCGAGACGGTCAGGGAGGTGCAGCGCGTGTTCAGGCTCGAGCCGGCGGGGAGCAAAGGAGTGTGGGGTCTGGACGATCACCAGCACCTCGTCTACCTCTTTGGCGCGGCGCAACTTGTCGGTGCGTCCATTGCAGGATCCAACGTGCGTTCGTCGAGGGGATGAACTCAAACTTGCGCACTACAGGCCATCTCACCCTCCGCCCCTCCTCGATACTCTCGCTCCCGACGATCTCGCCGCGCGCGCCTTCGTACCTCTTCCTCTCGTCCATCGCACACATACACAGTCTCAAGCGTGGACCCTTCAACGAGCACTCGCCGCTGCTGCACCAAATCGCGACGACGGTCCCGACCTTCGCGAAAGTGACCAAGGGCTTGTGGGAGATGTACAAAGTCGAGGTGCTCGGCAAGGTCCCCGTCGTGCAGCACTGCCGCTTTGGCGAGCTCGGGCTGCGGTGGGTTGATCGCGAGACGGGAGAGGCACTGCCGAGTTCGGGCGACGGGCGGGCGGACGATGAGGACGAGGAAGGCGGCGTCGACGGCGCAGACGAGGTGACCTCGACGGTAATTACGCCTGCACCGTGGGCTACGACTGGTGCACCGGGCGTGGGAGGCGCTGCAGGCTCCGTTCGCCCGCTCCCCCCGCCTTCTCGCCTCGCGGCCTCCACCTCCGCCTCGACTTCCTTCTCCCATCGCCAGCACCCGACGACCTTCCCGCTTCCCCCACCCTCCGTCCAAGGACGCACGACCGTCTCCACCTCGGCCGCGCGCGCGTCTTTCCAGCCGCCACCGCTCTTTCCGCCCCGCCGCAGCGTCGCCAGTTCCGAGGCGCAGACGCTCGCGCAGCAGGGCGGTGCAGCGGCGAGCAGCTCGCCGTTCGGCGTGCTTCCGACCGTCAGCGTGGGCGGGCCGGAGACGGGCGGGACGGCACGACGCGAGGTACGGGGCGGAGAGGGCGAGTGACGCTATTGCGCCTAGGGTGGAGTCTGTGCCATCCACTTTTGCCTCTGCTGGATTGTGTGCCATCAAGCTGAAACGCCGTCGTGCCTGCGCACCGATTCAATTGTGCAGTCGCTTCTTTCTCGCTTCTGCCGCTCGGTTGCTGTTCCCGGGCTCTCCGGCTCTCTGCGTCTTATGCTCCATTTTCCTGATCTCTGCTTTTCGCGAGACCTAAAGTGCGATCCGCACGTCCCGTAGGTTCGGCGAAGCTTCGAGATGCCGCTTTCGCAGTCTGTTGTTTTACCTGCTACTGCAAGTTTCTTCCGTCCCACTTTGTTGCCTTCCCTTCAGTCAACGAGACCTTGCTTCTCTACACCTTCTGTTCACAGTCTACGACGCTGCTCAGGAGGCTAGTTGCCCTCGAGCCCTAGACGAGAGAAAGCTATTGGATTCCTTCGCTTTCTCTCGACCATCGCGAGATAGCCGCGCACGAACAGGCCAGGCGTTCAGTAGCATCGCTAATTCATTCAAACAGCTGGCCTCATAGCTTGCCCTCCTTGACCATGTCCCGGATGACCTCGATCGTTTTCTCGACGCCCTTGCCGACCATGTCGTTGAGCTCCTCGGGGCTCATTCGCGCAGCATCTTCTTCGCTCACGTGCGGCGGACCCGGCGCGAAGGAGAATGTAAGAAGGAGATCGTTCGAGGGCGGAGGACCGTACGAAAGCAGGTTCGTGATGCGGACGGGCGGCGAGTCGGGCGAGTCGGGCGAGTCGGGCGACATCTCGAAGTATGCCTGCGGACTGGCGCGTGAGCCTCGGGCGACTTGTGGTCATGCACCATGCGCATGCGGCCGAGGCAGCCATTCCACACTGCAGCAGGACAAGAACGGGCACGAGAGACTTACGATGCAATTCGGGAAGAACGCGATCTCCTCCTTCTTCTCCGGCCCGCCGTTGAAGCGCACGTACCGCACGACCTGATGGCAGTGCACGAGTGGACAAGAGTGATCTACAGGTCAGCGATGTCGGAGGGAGGCCGCCCCACTCGGCCCGAAGAGCATTCACTCCCTGCGACCCCGCAACAGCCGTGAGCAAGCAAGCACACGGCGCACCTTGTTCTCCGTGTCCGTTTCGAGCCTGCTCTCGGTAATGGCAGGCACGAACTTCTCGGGATGGCGCGCCTTGACGCCCAGGCCGCGGTACGCCTGATCGGCGGTGAGGACGGGCGAGGCGCCAGGCGGGTTGACAGGGCGCGTGGCGGCGAAGGGGGGCATGATGAGTGTGTCTCGAGTTGCTCTCGGTCTGTCGATTGTCAAAGGGGAACGAGGTCGGGTCTGGCCGAGTGCAGAGTGGGGGAGCGAGTAGGCGACGTGCAGGGGAGTGCGGCGGTCGAGGTCAGCCTGCAGCGGGCAGTATGTTCAAACAGCAAGCATGGATGTCCTACCGGAAGGCGAGTGAGGTGTCGAAAGAGCCGAGGGGAAAGGAAGAAGCGGAAGCGAGCAGCAGCGAAGATGGCTGCGTCTACGCCATCATCGGAGCTCGGGGCAGCAGCTATGCGAGCATGAGCATACGAGCACTCTATACGGACGTCAAGGGCGAGCGAAGCCCGGGAATGATGTGCTTCCGGATCACAGAAGAGAGGCAGGGGGCAGCGAACTAGATGTCGCCGCGAACCTCGAACAGAATGCTCAATGCTGCTGGTGTTACAGGCCCACGAACGTATGAACAGCACGTCAAGAGGGCCTCTACTGCAAAGGACGGATTGGAACAAGATGGGACGGCTAGTCGCCTTTTCGGGTCGCGGAATCTAGTGCTGCACAGCGTTGGCCGTGCCGTCGACGTCTGTCGATGGGTGACAAGGTCAGCGGAAACGTACGAGAACTGAAAATCAAGGTGACGTACGCCAGTCAAGCTTGTCGGCCCACTTGCCGGGAAGGATCTCGGAAATCTCCTGCACATCCTTGTCGCCGCGGCCAGAAAGGGTCTGCAGGCGGGAGTGGGTCAGTGCGAGCTCAACAACATCCGGTCTCAGCACAGCGGAGCTGGTCTTGCTGTCGGTACGAGGGCGGGACCAGAAAGCTGAACGCACCATGACGATGTTGGCCTCCTTCGGCATCGTCTTGGCGAGGCGCATCGCCGCCCAGACGGCGTGCGAGCTTTCCAGTGCGGGAATGATGCCCTCCATCTGGGTGCACGCCCTGAAGCCGCGCAGCGCCTCCTCGTCCGTCGCGTTGACGTACTCGCCGCGCTTCGTCTCGTGCAGCCACGCGTGCTCGGGCCCGACGCCCGGGTAGTCGAGGCCGGCCGAGATCGAGTGCGTGCCCATGATCTGCCCGACGGCCGACTGCAGGATGTAGGTCCGCACGCCGTGGAAGACGCCCTTGGTCCCCCGCGAGATCGTCGCCGAGTGCCGCTCCGTGTCAACGCCTGTCGAAATCAAAGGTCGTGGGTCAGCGTTCCGTTGTGAGTCGACACTAGGCAGAGATGCAAAGCAGGGCAAAGCGAAAGACGCACCCTCTCCTGCCGCCTCGACACCGATGATCCGCACCGACTTGTCCTCGATGAAGGGATGGAAAGTGCTGCAGGTTAATCAAAGCGACACCGTCAGCACAGCCCACGGATGGCACTGTCATGGAGGACTGCTCGCAACTCACCCAATCGCGTTACTGCCACCGCCAACGCACGCCACAACCGCGTCCGGGAGCTTGCCCGTCAGGCCCATGAGCTGCGTCTTGATCTCGGTGCCGATGACGCTCTGGAAATCGCGCACGATGGTCGGGAACGGCGCGGGGCCGATTGCCGAGCCGACGAGGTAGTGCGTCGTCGAGAGATTGGTGACCCAGTCGCGCATCGCCTCGTCTGTGCACGCGCTCGAAGATAAGTCTGTGAGTCACGAACCACAGCGCAAAGGAGCCAAACGCACTGATCGCATCCTTGAGCGTCCTCGTGCCGCTTGCGACGGCGACGACCTTTGCGCCGAGCATGCGCATGCGGAACACGTTCAAGGCCTGGCGGCGCACGTCCTCCTCGCCCATGTAGACGACACACTCGAGGCCAAACTTGGCGCACACGGTCGCGGTCGCGACGCCGTGCTGCCCCGCGCCCGTCTCGGCGATGATGCGCTTCTTGCCGATGCGGCGCGCGAGGAGGATCTGCCCGATGGCGTTGTTGATCTGTGCAGCACAAAACGAAGGCGGGCATCAGCCATCGTCGCTCGAACAGAGTTCTGAGTGAGAATCCGAGCTGCGCCTGTACGCACCTTGTGCGAGCCCGTGTGGTTGAGGTCCTCGCGCTTGAACCAGATCTTTGCGCCGCCGCACTGCTCGGTGAGGCGCTTGGCCTCGTACAGCTGGCTCGGGCGGTTCATGTAGCCAAACTCGCCCTCCCACTCCTTCCAGAAGGCCGGGTCGGCGCGCGCGTCGGCGTACGCCGTCGTGAGCTCCTCGAGCGCGTCGTACAGCGCCTCGGGCACGTACGCGCCGCCAAAGTCGCCAAAGCGCGCCGCGGTCGCGACCTTTTCCTGCACGGCGAGCACCTCCTTGGTCTTGTCCGCGGCCGACACGGCGCGCTTGGGGAGCGGCGCCGAACGCGCACGGTTGCCCGACACGCGCTGGCAGTAGGCCTCGACGGCCGAGACGGCGGCGGCCTGGCCGAGCGCGTAGGCGTCCTTGATGACGGCGACGAGCTGCGAGCCAATGACGACGCCGTCGGCGTCGCGGCCGACCTCTTCAAAGTGCTCGCGCGTCGAGACGCCAAAGCCGACGGCGAGCGGGATGTCGCGGTCGCTCGACGAGGCGATGAGGCCGCGGATGCGCTCGAGCATGCTCGCGAGCGAGCTCGAGACCTGGTCGCTCGCGCCCGTCGTGCCCATCTTGCTCACGACGTAGATGAACGAGTCGGCGATCGAGGCGAGGAACTTGATGCGCTCAGTCGACGTCGACGGCGCGATCAGCGGCACGTACGACACGCCCTCGCGCGTGCAGATCTGGCGGAAAAGGACCGCCTCTTCGGGCGGGAGGTCGACAATGATGAAGCCGTTGGCACCCGCCGCCTTGGCGTCCTGCACCGCGCGCTCCTCGCCGTGCGCAAGAAGCGGGTTGAAGTAGCCTGTGTACGGACTAGGCGTGAGCCCCCGATGCAATGCGAGCGGAAGCAGGGCGGAGCGGACCCATGAGAATGACGGGCGTCTTGAGCCCCTGAGCGCGCGCCTCCTTGACAAACTCGAGGCAGCGCGAGTAGTCGACGCCCTGGTCAAGGGCGATCTGCAAGCGGGAATCGGGGCGATCAGCCGAAGCGAAAGAGTCAGGGCCGCCTGATCGTCACGACACGAGGGCGCGGTATGCGAGGACGCACGTTGTTGCACTCCTGGATGGCCTTTCCGTCTGCGAGCGGGTCGGTGAAGGGCACGCCGAGCTCGATCACGTCTGCGCCGCCGCGCTCCATGGCGAGCATGAGGGGGACGGTGGCATCGACCGAGGGGAAGCCGGCGGTGAGGAAGGTGACAAAGGCCGGCGAGTTCTGCCGGCGGCGTGAAAGGTGTCAGTGTCTGTCGGGTGGAGCGCACGAGCGGTACGATGGTGGCGCGGGCGAGCGAGATGGGTGGAGAGGTGGGCCGCAGAGACAACGAGGAGGGGGAGCCGCACTGCCTGGTCCTTTGCTGCGAATGTTTCCCGGAGGTGCTGCGACATGGTCTCTGGTGCACTGGCAGATGGAGAGAGAGCAAGAAGGAGCGGCGTCGGGATCAGTCGACGTCGGAAGCGCCGGCGGCGGCGAGGCGCGGACTTTGCCGCCTTCGCTCCGCCCCGTTCGCACCGCCTCAAGGCACCGGCTTCCGCTCTCGCCCGCGGGCACTTGCGCCAGATCTTGTACTGACCGCAGGATCGTTTACGGCTGCAAGCGAACACATCGACTCAATCAGACCAAAGTGCGGCAGGGTCGGACACCAATGGAACACCGCTCTCTGCAGGCACGCAGGAAAGGCAGGGCATCGCAACGGTGTTACATGCTCGTACAAATGCGCAGAGTCGTTTGGGAACAACACCGAAGAAGGAGTACAACAATCGGCCGAAAGTAGGGCGGACCACCGAAAGACGACGGAATGAACGAGGCGAGGGAGTCGAGGCGAAGAGGCGACCGCACGAGTCGCATGCGGACCTAGGCGGCCATGAAAAGAGATATGATGGCGTGAGGAAATGTCGAGCTGTCGGCGCCGAGCGGTCGGGCCAGGGCAGCGAAAAAGGCGATACGAGCTGGCGCGGAAGGAAGGCAGGAGGCGGTCCGCTGAGACCACCTCTCGGACTGCGCCTGATGGAAGTGAGGGTCTGCACCGTTCTCATGCCGCCATGGTCGCCTCTGCGCCCGCGTCGGCCGTAGCCTTTGCGCGCTCCTCTTCGGCCTTGCGCTCCTCGTCCTTGCGACGGCCGTACGCTCCTTTGTCGACGCCGAGCCCGACCGCGCGGCGGCTCTCCTCGATGGTGTAGGGCTCCTCCTCGAGCTTCTTGAGCTGGCGCTTGTGCGGCTTGCCGCGCACGTGCGTCTCGAGCGACGCGGCGTCGGCAAAGTAGCGCGCGCACGCGACGCAGGCGTGTTGTGCGAGACCTGTGGGGACGCGTGCGGGCGGGTCAGAGTGTGGTCCTCAAGGGTATGCAAGTCGGTTAAGGCGCACCAGGGAGGTCCTCGAGGTCCTTCTTGGCGAGGTCTTCGAGGAACTTGCGCTTGCCGCCGTCCTTTACGTCCTCGTGGATCTGGTCAATGTCGCGGCGGTAGCGCTTGGTCTTCTGGGTCGTGGCCTGGTTCTTCTTGCTGTGGGTGGGAGAGTGCAACGGGAGAGGGTCAATGTCGAGTCGGAGGGTGATGAAGCGGGGACAGAGGGGCGGGTGGAGAGGAAGAGACGCACGGGTTTGAGTGGGTGCGGCTCCTGCGGTTGCGTCCCATCGTGGCAGTGCTTGGTGGTAGGCAGCACCAGGCAGAGCAGGCAGCGAGAGCGTGGCGGTGCTCGGCGCTCTCCGCTGGCGCCGGGCGCGGGTCGAGCTCGCCGCGCGCCGCTCTTCTGGCTTTTCCTCGTCGAGTGCTCGCGCTATTGCCCACAGGCAACCGTTTGAGCTTCCCACCTCTGCCGTCCAGTCCACTCAGACATGGCTCCCAAGGTTTCCGCCCCCAAGGCCGACGCGGTGAGCCCCCTCGTCCCCTCATCTCCCCTCGTTTTTCGCCCGGCGGTCCGACCCTCGCACCCGTCACCCTGCGGGCAAAGCGGCTAGTCCCAGCATGCTCCACGAGATTAATCACACGTAAAAGTCACCCTGCGAGTGCCCCGTTTTTCGCTCGGCGGTCCGACCCTCGCGCCCGTCACCCTGCGGGCAAAGCGGGTTGTCCCAGCATGGTCTACGAGATCAATCACCCGCAAAAGTCACCTTGCGGGCGATCGTGCTGACCTCTCGCGAATGTGCAGAACACCTCGCTGGGGCCCAACGCGAAGGAAGGCGAGCTCGTTTTCGGCGTTGCACGCATCTTCGCGTCGTTCAACGACACGTTCGTCCACGTTACCGACCTCTCGGGCCGTGAGACCATCGCCCGTGTCACTGGCGGCATGAAGGTCAAGGCTGACCGCGACGAGTCGTCGCCCTACGCTGCCGTACGTTCTCTCCTGGGATTGTTCTCTCTCACGAGGACCAGTGATTGTTCTCTCTCATGAGGACCAGTATTGTTCTCTCTCATGAGGACCAGTGACTGACCGTTTTACTGTCCCGCCATCGCCCAACGCTTACCTTGCCCTCCTCGTCGCAACTCTCGCTCTTTCCACTCGCGACTCCTCCGCTTCTCCGGTCTTCGCAAACCCCTGCTTCGCTCGTAACAGATGCTTGCGGCCCAGGTGCGTCCTCTTATAACCCTTCCAGTGCAAAGCGTCCCGGACTGACCCCTCTCTCCCGCCGCGCAGGACGTCGCGACCCGCTGCAAGGAGATTGGCATCACTGCCCTCCACGTCAAGATCCGCGCCACTGGCGGTGTCGGCACGAAGACCCCGGGCCCCGGCGCCCAGTCGGCCCTCCGTGCCCTCGCCCGCGCCGGCATGCGCATCGGCCGCATGTGCGTCCTTCTCGCCTTCTTCCATCCCGCTCTCGCGAGCGACGTCCTGACAGCTCTACGTGCACAGCGAGGACGTCACGCCCGTCCCCACGGACTCGACCCGCCGCAAGGGTGTAAGTAGGAGACTCCTTGACTTTTCTCCCCGGCTCTTCCGCTACCGCGCGATCGCCAAGGCCATCACTGACACTTGCTCTTCCTTCTGCTAAGGGGCGACGCGGCCGGCGCCTGTGATCGAATCGCTTTCTACGCCCCACGCCCGTTCACCGCCCACTTCTCCCCCTCTCTGCCTCTCTTCCGCGTCTTTCCTCCCGCCCTCCTCTCCTCCGGCTTCTCCTGCCCTCTCCCGCACCCGCCTTCCTCCCCTCTCGTCTCCCATTCGTACTCGTCTTCGCCCCCGCCGCCTGCACCGTGCGCTCCGCCTCCCTGCGCGCTCAACCCCGTCGTCCCCTGTCGCGAGCAATCGAGGCCGGGCGGGCGCACAACCCCCATGGTGCTGCAGCGCTGTCGTCGTCGTCGTTCTGGGTGGATCGGACGCAGAGAAGGAGGAAGGATTTGGTGTGGAGGAGCGGCGGGGTGGCATTTAACGGAGGGTGGAGGGAGAGGGAGAGGCGCGCGAGAAGAGGTCGAGAGGGCGCGGTGGTGAAGTAGGGTGTGGGTGTCATGTCTGCGATGCTCGTTCACCTTCTTTCTTCTCGGTCTCTCTGTCTCTTCGGGCGTGCGGACACGGCGCGAGAGGGCGGCGAGTGACGGGATAATACTCGCTAATGCTCCTGCGGTTTTGGCTTCAAAACCTGCTTCTCTCGCTTCTTCCGCTGCTTTCTACCGTGTCCCTCGCCTGACCTTCTTTCGAGCTTGCGATTTCTGGCTTTTCGCTGAAGTATGTGTGTTGACGAGGCGACGTACCTGTCGCATCTGCGGGCTCTCGGCTTCTGTCCGTCCTTCCCCTTCCTGTCCGCCCTTCGTGGTCCCTCCCCGTGCCTCGAGGCTGCTTCGTGCTTCCCAGGGGACGTGAGTCGGGGCAGGGGGGAACGCACGAGGTCTTGGGAGAGTACCGATACGAGGCAAGGGCAAAGAGACGCACTTCCCGGCTTTGTTCCTGCCCCGAGCGAGCTTCGCGCTCCCTTCAGACGCCGCAGGACAAGCAATGAGACTCGGAAAGCACAGGAGAGCGAGATGAGCGGCCTCGAGACGTGCTGCGAGGAACGGATGGCGAGGAGGAGAGGGAGGACTCAACTCGCGCGGCAAGTTGCGAGAGCTTGGGTGTGGCTACAAGGGTGCTTCAGACGGCGCTAGGTGCCCTCGCCTGCCTCTGCGAAGCATGCGCCCGTGTGCGTGTCCGAGGTGTCGCCCGTCTCGGCGCTCTCGCTCCTGCTCGACCGGCTTGTGAGCGCGCGACCGGGTCTGACTGCAGGAGGGACATCGGCCGATGCTCTTCTAGATGCCCCCTCGCTCGCGCAAACAGCACCCGCCTCCGTCGCCCGCCCCCGCCGCCGCCTCGTCGAGCAACCCCGTCGCCGCCACGACGACCCCGCCCGCGCCCAGCACCAGCTCGAGGAAGCGCAAGAGCGTCACGTTCGACGAGACGGACGACGCCGCGCAGCAGCAGCCCGCCCAGCCCGCGTCGAGGAGGTCAGTCGCCGCGCTCCTTCCCCCTCACGTCGTTCCGGTCGAGCGAACGGACTCGCTCGCTTGCTGCGCTTGCGGTTCCGTGGGTGGCTCTGTGCAGCGCCTTGACTGCGCTCGATGCAGCGCTGGCTTGCTCCGAAGCTCCATCGCCGTTCCGTCGGACCGTTCGCCCGCTGACATGGCTCCTGTCCTCTCCGTCTCGATGCGCAGGTCCCGCCGCACCTCGACCTCCACGAGTGCACCCCAGCCCGAAGACAGTACCAGCGCCCTCTCGGCCAAGGCCCTCGGCAAGCGCCGCGCCGTTTCGCCCGCCCCGAACGCAGACACACCGCCCGCACCGGCTGCTTCCACCTCCTCTGCCCCGGCACCTGCCGCGCCAAACTCGAAGCGCCGCAAGGTCTCGCACGTCGAGACTTCCGCCACCGACTCGCCCGCGAGCAACAGCAAGCTTCGCCGCTCGTCCCGCACTTCGACGACCTCCGCCGCCGCTGCGCCGTCGACCTCCTCGTCTCCCAAGAAGAAGACTCGCTCGTCCACGTCCACGTCCGCCACTTCCTCCAAGCTCCCCGCCACGACTCCCGCCGAGATGCCACGCAAGGGCTCCCGCGCGACGCGCGCAGCCAAGACCAAGGCGCGCGCGCTCGAAGACGAGGACGATGTCGCGTACGACCTGAGCGGGCGGTACGCTGACGACCACCACGATGATGGCTATGACGACGAGGACGGGATGCAGGTCGACGACGTGCAGGCGGAGGCGGCCAAGGCCAAGGGTCGCCGCCGCAGCGCTGCGAGCGGGTCGGCGGCTGCGGGCAAGAAGAAGGCTGCCGCGCACCCTGCGCCGGTCTCCGCCGCGCCTGTCGAGTCTGCACCTGTCGTCGCCGAGTCGAGCGGTGCGGCCGCTGCCGCGGGCCGCTCGAGCGAGGTCGAGACGGTGCAGAAGGATTCGCTCGCGCACGATGTCGAGCGGGACAGCGACGACGAGGAGCAGGATGACGAGGACGAAGACGAGGACGACGACGGCTTCTTTGACGAGGACGAGGACGACTATGGCGACGAGGACGAGGAGATCGACGAGTTCGAGACGTCGCTCGGCCTGCACGGCGAGGAGCGCGACGACTACGGCACCGACGGCGACGACGACCTCGTCGATGCGCCGCGCACCTTCAACGCCGACGGCGACCCGCTCTCGTCGCAGGGTGCAGGTGCCGACATCGACGACCCCGACGCAGCGCTCCTGAACGCGCTTGCCGGCGGGCTCAGCGGTGCAGGCGGAGCCGGAGCCGGCGGCGGCGACGGCGGCGGCGCGCTGTCGGCCTTCCGTGCGCTCCACGGCATGATGTCGGGCGTGTCGACGCGGCTCAAGGGCCTGTTGACTTCGCTCCGCGACAAGGAGGGCGACGCGACCGCCAAGCTCCTCGCGCTACAGGAACTCGCCGAGCTCCTGTCCATCTCGACCGAGGACACGCTCGCGGGCTACTTCCAGATCGAGGCCTTCTCGAAAGAGCTTGTCGCCATCGTACGCGGTGATTCGAACGGCATGGGCGGCGGCGCCGGAGGCGGCGCCGGAGGCGGCGCAGGCGGCGGGATGACGGTCGAGGAGGCGATCGCGTTTGGGCTCGATCCCGCCGAGGTCAGTGCCGGCGGTGGCGACACGGAGGAGAACGACGTGCAGATGATGCTTCTCGCTTGCCGCTGCCTCGCCAACCTCATGGAGGCACTGCCCGGCTCGGCGCATTCGATCGTCTACGCCGGCGCCGTCCCCGTCCTGTGCGACAAGCTCAAGGACATCCAGTACATCGACCTCGCCGAGCAGACGCTCAGCACGCTCGAGAAGATCTCGGAGGAGGTGCCGCACGCCATCGTGCGCGAGGGCGGCCTTTCGGCCCTCCTCACCTACATCGACTTCTTCTCGTTCCACGTCCAGCGCACGGCCGTCACCGCCGCCGCCAACTGCTGCCGCTCGCTCTCGCTCGACTCGTTCGACCGCGTCGTCGAGGTGATGCCCATCTTCAAGAACATCCTCTCGTACCCGGACCAGCGCGTCGTCGAGCAGGGCTGCCTCGCCATAGTCCGCATCGTCGACTCGTACCGCCACTACCCCGACAAGCTCGACCAGCTTCTCTCGACCGACCTGCTCTCGGCTGTCAAGGCGCTCCTCAACCCGGACTCGACGACCGTCGGCGTGTCGACCTACACGCAGAGCCTCAAGATGCTCTCGACGGCGGCGCGTGCGAGCCCGACGGTCGCCATCAGCCTCGTCGAGCTTGGCATCGCCCACACGCTCTACCACCTCCTCACGGGCGTCGCCCCGCCCGAGTGGAAGAGCGACGAGGGCAAGCAGATCCTCGAGCGCGAGACGACGGCCGAGGACGACATGCTCGTTATGCAGAACCTCGTGCAGCGCCCCAAGGAGCAGATTGCCGAGGTCCTCGTGCTCGTCACGGAGCTCTTGCCACCGCTGCCGAAGGACGGCATCTTCGACTCGCGCCAGTACACGCCCGGCAAGGAGCGCTCGTCGTCGAGGAAGGCCAAGAAGGACGACCTCGCCCCGCCGCCCGCGGTGAAGCACGAGGAGACGACGCCGGACCTCGCCGCCGCGGCAGGGTCTGCGCCCGCTGCGTCGACGTCCGCCGCTGCTGCCGCGAGCGACGGTCTCGCAGGCGATGTCAAGATGGAAGCGGCAGAAGACCCCGCTGCTGCCGCAGGTCCTTCGTCTTTCGCCGCCGCCATCATCGCGCCGCGTCTCGGGCGCACGTCGTCGTCGTCTACGACCCGGTCGAAGGGCAAGTCGCGCGACCCGAACAAGGACGCGCTGCTCGCCAAGCGCCTCGAGCTTGTCGCAGCCGACGCGCCCGCTGCGCGCAAGCTCGTCTTCCGCCGCTACGTCGCGCTGCTCTTGCCCACGCTCGTCGACGTCTACTCGGCAAGCGTCTCGCCGCAGGTGCGAACCAAGGCCGTCCTCGGCCTGCTCAAGATGGTCCAGTTCAGCGACGAGACCGCGCTCGCCGATGTCCTCCACAACGTGCCGTTCGCCGCCTTCATCTCGGCCATCCTCTCGTCGCGCGAGCACCAGGCGGCGCTCGTCACCAACGCGCTGCAGCTCGTCGAGCTCCTCCTCGTCAAGATGAGCGACGCCTACCAGTACACGTTCCGCCGCGAGGGCGTCATGCACGAGATCGACCGCCTCGCCAACGAAGAGCTTGTCAGTGCGGCGGCAAAGTCGTCATCGAAGCGCGCCTCCCCTACTCGCACGCCTCGCGGCGACGAGGCGGCTGACGCCAGTGCTTCGGCGAGCGGATCCAACCTCGCTCGCGCGCTTCAGCCTACAGCTTCTACCGCGACCCCGCCTTCGCCGCTCGAGCAGCAGGCAAAGGATGCCGTCACC
Source organism: Rhodotorula paludigena (assembly GCA_036244875.1). Taxonomy (NCBI): domain Eukaryota; kingdom Fungi; phylum Basidiomycota; class Microbotryomycetes; order Sporidiobolales; family Sporidiobolaceae; genus Rhodotorula; species Rhodotorula paludigena. Next base: position 1,273,171 of record BQKY01000006.1, read on the forward strand.
CTGCGGGCAAGGTACCTGCGCTCGAAGTACGGTGACGCCGACTCGGAGCCCGCGCAGCGCGCACAGGGCGTCCTCGAGCGCATCCGCACGCTCGTCGCGCACCTCGACGGTGCTGCGCGCGCCGAAATCAAGGGCGCCAAGGCTGCGAGCAAGGTCGAGCGCGACGCCCGCGCAGCGCTCGAGGAGATGGCGGAGCTTTTTGCCGACGAGAAGAACCCGCTCAGCTCATTCGAGATGGTCGAGAGTGGCCTTGTCGAGGGCCTCCTCAAGTTTGCGACGGAGCCGAACGCCGGGTCTTGTGTGTTCCGTCTCCGAAGACCCGCTTGACCGCGACTGATCGACTGCCCTACAGTCACGCCCTCCAAGCGCCAGGAGATCATCGCAAAGGCTTTCATGCCGCAGCTCGACGGCCGCACTGCCACGCCGGCATTCGCTGCGCTCGTCAAGCGCCTTCAGGAAAGCCTGAGCCGTCTCGAGGAGTTCGAGGTTGTGGTTGCTGCGCAGAGTGCCAACGACAGTACGTCTGATGCCGTGCTCACCTGGCGAGCCTCAGCTGACTTCACCCCCCCCCCCCCCCCCTCGCAGCCGACTCGCGTAGGAACGGCACAACGATGCTCGCCCGGCAGCTCCGTCTCCGCCTCATTGCGGAAGACTCCGACATTCCGCGCTCGTGCACAAACATCGTCGTCTCGATCCACGCCATCGCCACGTTCGAGTCGTTCAACGCGTACCTGCGCCCGCGCATCCTCGCGGCACAGCAGTCGGACCGCTTGGGAGGGGGTGCTTCCGGCGGCGGTACGCTCTCGAGCTTGCTCGCTGCGTTTGCAGCCGCTGCCGGGGCCGAGGGAGCTGACGACGAGGACGCTGACGGAGCGATGCTCTCCTCATCTCCCCCTCCGCGACGAACAGAGCTCGGCGATGGCTCGGCTCTCTCTGCCAGCCTCGGGACGGCTTCGACCTCCTCTGCCGGCGCCTCGAGCTCGAAGCCTAAACCGTCTGCTTCGCCGAAACGCAGGAGGAGCTCAAGGCTGAGCGGGAAGGGCGTGGACCTGGCCGATGCCGAGGCCGACGAACAGCCGCAAGCTTCGTCAAGCAAGCCTGCTGACGCGTACGGCCTATTCTTTACTAGTACCGCGCCCTTCTTGCTCATTCCGCTTCTCTGCAGGATGGAGGAGCCCGTCCTCGCCGACGAGCCGTGTGAGGACGAGGAGGAGGCTTACCGCCGTGAAGACCGCGACGTGCGTTGCGCTCGTTTCCGGCTTCGCCTCGCCGAGCTGACGTCTTTGCTCGATGCAGCTGTTTGCCGGCTCGCTCGACGCACCGCAGCCGCCGCGAGAAGACAAGCCCGTCAGCCTCGAAGTGGCAGACGACAAGCTCGTCGCCAAGACGCCCGACGGCACGCGCATCACGACGCCGCAGCCCGCGAAGGCGCCCGATTCGTCCTCGTCCCGCCCTTCGCCTGCGCCCACGCCGAAGGCGCGCGCGTCCTACGCAGCAGCGGTCAAGGCCGAGCCGACCGATTTCCATCTCGAGTTCTCCCTCGGCGGCCGTGAGGTCGACCTTGACACGACCGTGTTCGGCGCCGTGCACCGCTACGAGAGCGAGAATCACGGTGGACTCCGCCGCAACATCTGGTATCAGGTGTACGACGTCAAGTTCCGCAAGGTCGCCGGCGCTGCTCGCCCCGACGAGGACGATGCAAACGCGCTCGACCAGCGCGGGCGCCGCGAGGGTTCGATCTTCTCCAACATGCCGCCGTCCATTCCGACTGGCTCGCAGCAGGCCAAGATCCTCCAGCTCCTCCACGTCCTGCGCAGCGTCAGCGCCGATTACGGCGAGAACGACCCGATCGCGGCGAAGACGTCTGGGCTCCCCGACACCGCCTTCGTCAACAGCAAGCTCACTGCCAAGCTCAACCGCCAGCTCGAGGAGCCGATGATCGTCGCCAGCGCATGCCTGCCCGACTGGGCCGTCGACCTTGCGCAGTCGTTCCCGTTCCTCTTCCCCTTCGACACACGCTACACGTTCCTGCAGTCGACGTCCTTCGGCTACGCGCGCCTCATGCAGAAGTGGGTTGGCCAGACTCGCAGCGACACGAGCCGTCGCGACGAGAACCTCGGCTTCCTGGGCCGCCTGCCGCGCCAGAAGGTGCGCATCTCGCGCGACCGCATCCTCGAGTCCGCGTACAAGGTCTTCGAGTTGTACGGCTCGTCGCGCGCGAGCCTCGAGGTCGAGTTCTTCGACGAGGTCGGCAGCGGCCTCGGGCCAACGCTCGAATTCTACGCGCTCGTGTCCAAGGAGTTTGCGCGCAAGTCGCTCGGCCTTTGGCGCGCCGGCGACCAGTCGGACACGTCCGACTACGTTCACACGCGTGTCGGGCTCTTCCCGGCGCCACTCGCCGATGCGACAACCGAGGCAGGCGAAAAGGCGCTCCGTGTCTTCCGCATCCTGGGCCAATTTGTCGCCAAGGGTGAGTCGCTTTCTCAAATACTGAGTCCTGTAGTGCTCTCAGCTGACAACTCGTCATCGCAGCCATGATGGACTCGCGGATCATCGACGTCAACTTCAGCCGCGCGTTGATGCGTCTCGTGCTCGAGCAGGACCTCCCGCTCACAGTCGCCTCCGTCAAGGTGCGTGTTCTCCCGCGTGCCATCCGCTTCGCTTGCTGACTGTTCGGCGCTACTAGCTGGTCGACCCGGAGCTGGGCAAGTCGCTCTCGCATCTCGAGGAGTACATCGACGCCAAGGAGGAGATCGAGTCCGACGAAGCCAAGGTGCGCTTGCGTCATCCCAATTCTATCACTCGCTCGTGCTGACTCTCGCATGCTAGTCGGAGGACCAGCGCAGTGCCGCCATCGAAGTCATCCAGATTCGCGGCGCCAGCGTCTCGGACCTCACGCTCGATTTCACCCTCCCTGGTTCCGACATCGAGCTGAAAGAGGGTGGCAAGGACCTCTCGGTCGATATTCACAATCTCGAAGAGTACATCGACCTCGTCATCGACTGGACGCTCAAGCGCGGGGTTGAGGCGCAGATCGTCGAGTTCAAGCGAGGCTTCTCGAGCGGTACGCTACGTGTTTGTATCTCGCGCGACCATATGCTGACGTTTCGCCCCGCAGTTTTCCCCGTGCGCGACCTGCAGACGTTCACGCCCGCCGAGGTCGTCATGATGACGGCGGCGGTTGACGAGGACTGGTCGGTCGAGAGTGCGTTGAGCCCGTTGCACTTCCGTCCGTTTTAAACTAACATCGTGCTATTCAGCCCTCGCCAACTCGACCAAGGCCGATCATGGCTTCACAATGGACAGCCGCCCCGTGCGCGACTTCCTGTCGATCATGTCCGAATTCACGCTCGACGAGCGCCGCGAGTTCCTCTCGTTCATCACCGGCTCGTGCGTACCTTCGAATTTGTCTCCTCGGCGCACTCGCTGATCTAGTTTCCGTGCAGGCCCCGCCTGCCTATCGGCGGCTTCGGCGCCCTCAGCCCGCCGCTCACGATCGTGCGCAAGGATGGCGGCGATTCCGCGCTCCCGTCTGTCATGACCTGCGTCAATTTCGTGAAGCTGCCGGACTACTCGAGCCGCGACATCGTGCGCGAGCGCGTTGTCAAGGCCGTTCGCGAGGGTGCCGGTGGATTCCACCTCAGTGCGTCCGCAGCTTAGCCTACTTGTGGCCTTTGCTCCCTGCTGACCTTCGTCCTACAGGTTGAGCGCCCTCTTCCGCGTCGTTCCTTCGTCGTTACTCCCTTCGCCTATCGCAGTTTCGCTCTTTTCTCGCCTTCTCCTGACTTGTAGACTCTCTCGCATACGGTTTCTCCTGCCTGTACCGCTTTTACCCTCCGACTCCGACTCGACATCAAGCTGCAATGTGGTCTTTGCCGTCTCTGTTGCGTCTCCGTGCTGTCGTTCCGCACGGTTCTATTCCATGCGTGTGGTCCGTGATCTCCTGTCCCCGCCGCTTGGTCCCCAATGACGCTTCGACTGCCGCTAGCTGTACTTCACGCGGTATGGCACTGTTGCCGCAACCGTCGCTCGAGCTGCTGCTTAGCAGCGAGTCTGAGGCGCCGACGATGAGTGTCACGCCGGTCCTTGCGATACCGACAAGCGTCGCGCTTGCCGTCTCGCGCTCGCTCGTCTCGCACTCGGCGGCTAACGTCCAGTGGAGGACTGTGACGGTCATTGAGGTCATCTACCTCGCGCCGCAGGACGTTGCGGCTGCTCCCGCAAGCTCTTTTTCGGCGATCTCGCTCGGCTCAGCGTCGTCGGAGGGTGCGCCAGACCTCGCAGGCTTCGCTGCAGGCGATGCATACGAGGGTTTGGGCTTCGGAGGACTGAGTACGCGCGGCCTCACCCTAGCTCATCCTGCGTGCTGACGAACTCTGCGTCGCTTTGCAGCCGCCGCCTTCGCCTCCCTCCTCCTCACCCTCCTGGTTGTCCTCTGCATCACGGCTTTCTTTTTGCGCAAAGCAAGGCAGATGAAGGCGTTGCTCGAGGAAGACGACGAGGAGACTGAGCTGGGCCACGCGGCATCGCGGGAAAAGGGCAAAGGACGGCTGAGGATGCAGACGCTGAGACAAGAACGACGAGGGCTCATTCGTGCGTTTGTCCTGCTGTCCGACACTACCAGAGCGCTCACCCAGATGGGCTTGCTCACGGCTCGTCAACTTTGTGCTTGTGCGACACCCTGACTAGACCTCTTCGCAGGTTCCCGGTCACCCTCGCTCTCTTCGGACTCGGGCGATGTTAGCCAGATACAAAGATCAGTTTGAAAAACAGACAGTCAGTCGAAGTAGGCTGCGTGGTCCCGCCTGCAGAGAGGAGACATCTGCCCGACGCTTTGGCCTTCTCAAGCAGACACCGCGGACGCCCCGGTCCGTCCCTGCGGATACGAGAGTCGCGACGTCGCTTCTGCTCAGTCCACACCGCTCAAAGCAGCTCTTTTGAACGTGAGAGCATGCTGCTGCTCAGCCATGATCGGCGGCCACGCCGGATTGCGGCCGCTGCGCTTACTCTGCTCGTGTTGAACCTGAACACTGCGTCCGTGTCTGCTCAAGACGAGACCCCGACTGCTGCCGAGCTTGAGACGATGAAGGAGCCTCTGCCAACCCTCTCTGAGGCAGAACCGACGACGACGGAAGAAGCGCCTCAATCGGTGCCGCTTATGTTGGGTGCCGGGAACCGGGCCAACGACGCGCTCAAGACAATCTTGAGCAAGGCGGAAGTTGGTCAGTCGGTGCTGGCGACAATGACCGCTTCGGCCCCGTGGGCGACGAAGACGGCGGGCGGGATGGAGCAAAGTGTCGATGCGAACAACACCGTCGTGTTGCACAGCGACTCGAGCATCACGTGAGCGTTCTGCTGCGGTATTTGATCACACGCGTAAAGCTGAAGCGGTTGTTCTGCAGCTACTCGTGTCCAAATGAGGCGGACCAGTGGACGGTCGAGGACTTGACGGACGCACTTTCAGCCCACACGGCGACAGGCGCAGGCTGCACCGTCTCTTACGCCTTCAAAGGTACATAAGAGCCTTTCCTCTGTCAACGCGGCCACTGATTGGGACATGACAACCCTGGGCGGCACACACGCAAGGAGTCAGCGGCACTGATTTTTTGCTTGACCGCTGACCGTGTTGCAGGGGACAGCATCTTCCTTTGTGAGCTGAGCCGTCTTTCTGACGACGTGACTACTCACCGATCGTTCGCAACTGCAGACGGGGCAACCGCGCCCGACGCAGGTGTCTTTGGCTGCAGCGTCGAGGCTTCCGGTCGAAACTTCACGGCGTGGTACAATGCCCAAGGATCCGCCAACGTCTTCAGACCGTACCAAGGCTCATGCTCTATGCAGGGTCTCGGATATGATAAGCACACAGTGCAGTTTGTTAACTCGCCATGTGCGTCCTCCTCGCACCGCGCCATCGTCTAGCCGCGACTGACTGGATGGAGCGCCTGCTCTGCAGATCAACCGCAAAAGATCTACTTCACCGGTGCAGTCCGGTGTATCATCTGGCCAAGACCACACAGTCTCACCTTGTTCTCCCCCGATAGGCCTCCGCTTCTCGACCAATTCGAGCGAGAACCCGTGGGAAGAGCGGGCGTGGCAAGGTTGCTGCGCAGGGTACACCTTCCCGGACGGCGTGCCTACCGTGGTCGAGATCAAGCCGAGCGCGACGGGCACGACTGGGTCGGGGAACGGGACAACGGGGGTTTTTGGGATGAGCAGCAGGACGGGGCTCTTCCTCATGTGCGTGGTGCCGCTGCTCAACAAGAGCCCTTGGATAGTCAGCACTGATCAGTTAAAGACCATCACAGCCTCGGTCTCGGCCTTGCCATCGTGCTTGCATCCGTCCTCGTCGGGTGCGTTCTGTCCCGAGTTTGTAGGCGTCGGCACTTAACCAAACTCACTGCACGCCCGCAGCTGTATGTGCTGCCGCAAGCGACCTGCGAGTGCAGCGTCAAGCTCGGCAGCAACGCTCAAGAAGGCGCTGCACAGCGACAGCGAAGCCGACGAGTCGTCAAGTGGGTCGAGCGGCTCTAGCTCGGGCTCGGAAGAGTCTGGTAAGTCTGCACCTGCGCACTGCGCCCATGCTGACGTTCGGATTCGGCTGACGCCTTGCGCCGGAGAAGCAGAGCCGTTGCGGAAGAGGCACAAGGGAGCGAGGCGGGAGAAGGAGCGCAAGCGGGACAAGTACTACGACGTCGACGGCGAGACGTGACGAGCCGACCAACAAGCACAAGCTCATGATACGTATATGAATGCAGCAGACGAGCATGACGCGTCAGAGTATAGAGGCGCAGCGCAGAGTGTTGAGCGAGAGGTGAGCACGCGGAAGCACCAAGCGGGCGTACGCGGGTCGCACTGGCGCAGCAGTGCAGGCTACGAGAGTCCGACGGCGTTCGTCCTTGCCGTAAGTGCGATGGTGAGGACGCGGGCGAGGGCAGCGCGTGGGCTGCCTCAAGAGGAAGGAGCGGAAGCGTGGCTGGACCGCGCCGTGCAGGCGAGGCGAGGCGACAAACACTCGCATCGCCTGCTCGCTCGCACGGGCAGCGCGGCGCAGATCGCGCCCGACCCAGAGCATCGTTGCACTCGACCGCGTGCACCGGCTGCACCCGCTCGCCGCCCCCGCCGCTGCGGCCTTTGTCTCGTGCGCCGCTTCGCCGCCCCGCTCGCATCGCCGTCGTCATGGCGCCGACTCCGCCGCCCAAGAACCCGCCGCCCGTCATCCGCCACCACCAGAACGAATTCACAGGTCAGCCCCACTCTCCCCCGCCGGCCGCGCGGCGACAGCACCCCGCTTGCAGACACACACGCCTCCGTCCGCACTCCGTCGTCGGCGCTCAGACTGCCCACGAGGGTCCGCGCTCGACCCGCTGCGTCGCGATGTGCACGAGATGCGCGGCAATGGCCCGGACTCGCACCGCTCAGCGTCAGTGCTCGACGCAGGAGCGACGAGGCGGGGGTCGGATGACGAGCAGAACGGCAGCCCCTCCTGCCGTCTTGCACCGCGCTGGACTGCAGGGCCTTCCTTCCCTCGACTGTGCGGCTACTGACAATGTCGCTCCCACATGTCCCGCCTTCGCCTCTCGCGCCGTCGTTACTGTCTTCCCGCCGCCAATCCCGTCTGCTCCGCCCCGTCCTGCCGCCTCCTGCGCTGTACTTGGGTGCTCCTGCTCGTCCGATCCTGTCAACTGCACCCGTCTACGCCCCCATGCAACTCGACTCGACTCCGCCTCCGTCGCCGCCATCCTCCCTTTTTGCCTACACTCCGCCGCCCCTGTCCGCATCGCTGCGATCGACGCCCTTGACTGCGTCTCGACGCCCGCCCTGCCCGCAACACCGTTCTCTGCGCACCGTCTTCTCTATTCCTTCGCTCCGCACGGCGAAATCGCTGCCCGCCCTGCGTCCGCACAAACGCGTTCGGACCGCAGGCGCTCAGCCCATCTCGACCGTTGGCCGGCGACCGGGCTCGAGCGGCACGGGCTCTTTCAGTTCCTCGACGGGCAGCGCTGCAGGGCGAATCGGCGGTCCCATGGCACTGCAGAGCCCGCAGAGCGCGATGCACCAATATCAGTACCAGCAGCAGCAGCAGCAGCAGGCTCAGCCTCAGGAACGCTACCACCAGAACGCGCCTCTGCCTTCTCCTTCGGCAGGTCCGTCGTCGCAGTTTCGCCCGGGCCGAGCAGCGCCCCCGCCGCCTGGTTCTTCGGGCGCGGCTTCCGGAGCAGGCTACGGCTCCTCGAACGGGCATATCTACGATCCCGACAACAAGCGCAACTCGTACGGTGGTGGCGCAGCGCGCTCATCGTACGTGCCGTCGAGCGGCCGTCCGCCCTTCTCGTCGACCCCGTCCTCTTCTTCCTTCCAGCCCAGCCGCCCCGCCCCGCCGCTTCCCTCGACGTCCTCCACCTCGCCCGCACGGAATCACGCGCAGCAGCAGGGCAAAGGCGGCGACCGGTGGGAGATGGTGCATGAACACTCGCCTCCTCCCGCCGCGCCGCCAAAACGCCCGCACCCGCCTGGTGTTGGCCAGTCTCTGCGCGACCTTGGCGACGCCCTTCCTGCTCCTCCCTCTGCAGGCGCATCACCTTACCAGAACTCGGCCTCGAGCGCCGATTCGGTCGTGCATTCTCCGCTCGCACCGCCCTCGACCGCATCCCGCCACGCGCCGAGCCACTCGATCGCGCAGTCCTACTCGCTCCTGACGGACCCGGCAACTATGGCCGCGACGAACCTGTCGATGTTTGACGGTTCGTCATCAAGCGGCCGGCCCACCTCGTCTGCGGGCCTCGCGGCGCCCTTCGGCGGCGCGCCGTCGCGCTACTCGGGCGCTGAGCGCAGCCCCGACGCTGCGCGCGACGACTACTTCTCGTCGAGTCGCTCGGCGGGCGACGTCTCGCCGATCCCGCCGTCGACGCCCTCGGGCGGACCGACTGGCGTCGGGGGCGGCGGCGGATCGGCTGCTGCGAGCGTTGCAGGGCAGAGGAACAGTGGCGACAGGGACAGCGGAGGTGCAGGGACGACGAAGGAGGGGAAGAAGAGCAAAGGCTTTGGGAGCTTCCTCGGTTCGACTGCAGTCTTTTTGAAGTCCACTTCGTGTCGCGCGCTAACACACTCATCCTGACAGCGGACGTCTTTTCGAACACCGGAGGTGGAGGCGGCGGCGGGAAGAAGGTCGAGATCTCGACGCCGTACGACCCGGTGCACCTCACGCACGTCGGGTTCAACTCGGACACGGGCGAGTTCACGGTGCGCCCCTCTCGCTCATACTCCCTCAGCCGAGGCTGACATCGCATCGCACACAGGGTCTTCCGAAAGAGTGGCAGCAGCTCTTGCAGAACGCTGGTGTGTCGCGCGAGGAGCAAGCGGCGCACCCGCAGGCCGTCGCCGAGATCGTCGCGTTCTACCAGGACGCGACCAAGGGTCTTACGGCCCCGCTCGGCACGGATGATGACGATGTGTGGATGAAGTTTGGCAAGGCGCAGGGGCACGTGTCTCCGTCGCAGCCGCAGCAGCAGACGTTTGAGCAGCCTCGCGCGGCACCCGCTCCGCCTCCGAGCGGCGTCCGCAAGGCGCCTGCGCCTCCTCCGGGCGTGGCTCCCGTTCGTCCCGCCCCACCACCGCCTTCGCATTCCAACGCGTACGACCGGCGGTACGGCGACGACAAGTCGCGCCAGACCCCCCTGGCGCCGTCGCACCAGGGCGGCGGAATGGGCACGATCCCGCCTTCGCCCGACCGCCGCAAGGTCTCGCCTGCTGGCTCAGGCGGGGCGGATGCCCTGGCCCGGTCGCAGAGCGCGCGCGTCTCACCGACGCCGCCATCGTCCAGCTCGCTCGGCGGTGCGCCCGCGCCGCCCGTTGGAGGCAAGACCAAGCCTGCGCTCGACCGTGCGCAGAGCCAGCGTGCGCCTGCGAGCTCGAATGCAGGCGCTGCAGCCCCGCCTCCCGCTCCGCATCGCCCGGCACCGCCAAAGCCGCCCGGCCCACCGGCGACGATCGCAAAGAAGCCGTCGCAGGGCGCGCTTGGCGGCAAGGCTGGCGATGAGGTAGCGATCAAGCCCGGCGGGCCGGGCGCGCACCCGCGCAGGCGAGAGCCGAAGAAGGGCAACAAGGACGGCGACATTGTCGAGCGCCTCAAGGCCATCTGCACCGACGCCGACCCGACCAAGCTCTACCGCAACCTCGTCAAGATTGGCCAGGGGTGGGTTCTCACGTTTAGGGAGGTAGAGAGAAGCGGCGCACTGACCGGGAAGAGCCTGGCAGCGCATCGGGCGGCGTCTACACGGCGTACCAGGTCGGCACCAACCTCTCGGTCGCCATCAAGCAGATGAACCTCGAGCAGCAGCCGAAGCAGGATCTCATCATCAACGAGATTCTTGTCATGAAGCAGTCGCGACACGCTAACATAGTGAACTTTATCGACTCGTTCCTGCTCAAAGACGACCTGTGGGTCGTCATGGAGTACATGGAAGGCGGCAGTCTCACGGACGTCGTCACGTGCAACATCATGTCTGAAGGACAGATCGCCGCCGTCTCGCGCGAGGTACTCCAGGGTCTCAAGCATCTGCACGCGCACGGCGTCATCCACCGCGACATCAAGTCGGACAACATCCTGCTTTCGATGGCAGGTGACATCAAGCTCACTGATTTTGGCTTCTGGCGCGTCTTTTCGTAAGTGTGAGATATGCCAGGACCGAAGTACTGACTCGGCTCGACTTCGGACGTGCAGCGCTCAACTCGGCGGCGACAATGCGAAACGGACGACCATGGTCGGCACGCCGTACTGGATGGCGCCAGAGGTCGTCACGCGCAAGGAGTATGGACCCAAGGTCGACGTGTGGTCGCTCGGCATCATGGCCATCGAGTACGTCGGGGTCTGGTCTCTCCATGCTCACTCTCCTCCCTCTCCCATTCCACCCTCGAGCCTCCCTGTCACATCACTTCTCTGCGCCGCCGACGTCATGTTTGGCTCGCATTGATACACGTGCTGACTGGCATCTCACCCCGTGCGCAGATGCGTCGAAGGCGAGCCGCCCTACCTCAACGAGGCGCCTCTTCGCGCGCTCTACCTCATCGCGACCAACGGCTCGCCCAAGATCGCAAATGAGGAGCAGCTCAGCCCCGTCTTCCGGTCTTTCCTTGCTGTCGCACTCGAGACGGACGTCGACAAGCGGCCATCGGCGGAGGAGCTCCTCGGCCACGCCTTCATCCAGAAGAGCGCACCGCTCGGGACGCTTACGCCGCTCATCGTCGCCGCCAAGCAAGCCGCCAAGAAGTCGTGAGTGAGGCGTTGCCTCATTTGTCGGAGCGGGTCTAGCGGATCTGCGGGGCCATCGCGAGGATGTGGCCAGGTCGAGTGCAGCAGTTGTGTTTTCCTTCCCTCTCGTTCTTCCCCTATTGGTTTCACTGCAGTACTTCGTCTGTCGCAATCCCTGTACTACATTTTGCTGCCAGCCGTCGATGCCTCCGGTATTTCTCGCGTCGCGACTACGAACTCTCGCTCGGATGGTCCCGACAAGGCAGGGGAGCTCGTGTTGTTTGACGACACTCTGAGTCTGATGAAGCCAGAACGGCGACATGCAGGGTTCAAGTTGACGCGGTCGACAATCAGGCTGATTCGCTCTCCACCCAACGGAACCTCCCCTGCTTCCCCTCCCTTTGCGAAGTAGTGCTCTTGCGCGCAGCGACTCGTCTAGTGTCGGAGCTCGCTTCGAAGATTTTGGTATCTCGGTCGACAGCAGCGAAGAGCGAGCCTTAGAGCTCGCTTCGCGGAGTTCGGCTTCTCGGTCGACGGTAGCGACACGGCTGGCTTTCGCGGATCCTCACGGGAGCCTCCCCCCTCGCAAGCCTCGCCGGACCCTCCCTGGGGAGGGACCGGGGAGCATTTGGCCGGGATCCCCCGGTAGGCTCCGGGCACAGCTCTCGAGAGGCTCTCGACCTGAGCGCCTCCTGGGACTCTCTCGCGGGACTGTCTGGGGACCCTTGCCGGGAGGCTCCGAGGCGCCTCTCATACTTGATCCCGTCCAAATGTAGTGGAACTCGGCTTGAGCCATATGCGCATCTTTGCCCAGCCCTTGTACTGTCTCTGCCTTGCCGCGCGGAAGCGAGAGAGGGACTTCGAGCGCCCGTCGATTGACGGCCGGTCGTTTGGGGACAGACGCGTCGGAAAACTGCAGTCACGGTGCATGATAGGTCTCTGATACGGCGCGAGCGCCTCCTGACGCTCCGGGGGCGGTCATCGAGCCGCCTTTCGAGCAGGCGGAGGGGAAGCGGAGCTTCAGGAGAGGCGCGGGAGGCGCGGCCATGCGAGGGACTTCGCGTCGCCACGCGATGCCACCCTTTCTCGCTACATGCGCTCCCGCTGCTCAGCGCTTCTTTGCGCGCCTCGCTGCCTTCGACAGCTCCGTGCATACTTCTCTCGCTCCTGAAGCGCATCGAGCGCTCCTTCCCCGCCCCGCGCCGCGCCATGAGCCTCGTCGCGTCATCAGCTGATCATCGCAAGGTGGTGCTGTGCGTGCGCAGGAGAACATCGTGCATGCTGCGATGACTGCTGTGTGCGTCCTGGTCTTTCTTCTGCCAGGTCTGGCGGATCGGCGAAGGACATGTGCGCTGGGGAGCTCTCTCACTTGTGCGATTGGCTCTCGTGGCGGGGGCGTCTTCTGGTGCTTGCACGACTCGCAAGCTTCAGACGGTCGTGTGCGTGGTTCTGCAGGCTCGTGGACAAGGACTCGTGCTGGCTAGATGGGCGTCGACCGCGCTGATCAGACCGGCCTCAGGCGGTTCTCCCATGTTGGTCCGGACAGCCCGGTGAGTTGAACGCTCCAGTGGCGCTGTCGCTCTTGAGCAACGACTTCTCAGTGCAGCACGAGCTTGCGGTCGCGCTGACATCTGCTCGGCGCTCTGTACAGGCAGGAGATCAAGACGGGAGCGGGCTTGAGCGGTGCGTTGGAGTCTCTTCCCTTGTTCTCCTCGCTCCGCCCTGCCCCGCTCCCCCTTCCACCCCACCCAGGTACAGCTGCTGACACGCGAGCTTGCACATTCACAGCTCAAACAGAAGGGACGGTGGCGGCGGGAACGGCACCGGACCGAGGAGGTGTCCATCTTGGCTCGAACAGTGCAACAGCGAAAGGGCCGCCGGCGGTCCATGTGCGCACATCTGCTCGTCCTCTACGCGCGCGCGTGAGCACAGTCGAGCAAAAAATGCAGCCGCAGCGCCGTAGGAAGGCGGAGCTGCCATCCACCTCGTAGTTCCGTTCCTTTCACCCGCTCTCTCTGCAGTTGCAGCGGCAGCAAGTTACCATGTCTCTCGTGCTATCTGGCGAAGGAGAAGCGACTAGAGGCAGATTTGGGCGAGTTGCAACGGTGGGAAGGTTGCCAGCCGGAGAGCCTCCCGGGCGCCTCGCGCCGCGAAGGCCGCCGGGGAGCTCCTCCACGGCGCCTCCCCGGAGGCGCTCGTCACGAGAGGGTCCTGGGAGGCTGGCGGCCCAAGATGTTGAGGACCTATCAGGAGTCTAACCTTCTCAAAGGGCGGGAGAGCCTCCGGAGACCTCCCCGCGCTAGGCTCGGCTGAGCCTCGAGAAAGTCAAGCCGTGGAAGAGCGAAGGACGGTTTATCATCACGGCGGCTCCGCGCCTTATGCTTCTCCTGATACTCAACCTCGCTAGTCAGAGCTGATCAATCGCTGCTGCTACTACGCTTACTCGCTCCCCGCCCATGCAGTCTACCGCTCCCTCATCGTCTTCGGCGCCTTCGCTCGTCCCGCCTTTCGATCGGGCGGGCGCTGAGGCCAAAGTCAAGAAGGCGCAGGACTTATGGAACACTGTGAGCTGCTCTTCGCCTCACGCTCTAGCTTGAGCCCTAGGAAAACCCCCTCCGCTCTCATCAGCCGGCAACGCAACGGGACTGGCATGGGCTTCATTGCGGCGTAAATTCCCTACCGAGTCTGCAACTGACTCCACGGGCGTGCAGATGAACCCGCAGAAAACGGCGCTTGCGTATACCGAAGAGTGCGTTTCGCATTGTCTTTCTCTGCTCACGGGTTCTCCTGCTCCGAGGCTGACCTCGAATGACGGACTTGTGTTCCGTGACTCAGCTCAATCTGGCGTAACCGCGACCAATTCTTTCAGGTGTGTCTGCCGGTCATGTCATGCAGTACCCACATGCTTTCAGACTCTCGCTCGACAAGATTGACATTCTTGTTCTGCAGGGCCGCGCCGCTATCGAGCGCTTCCTTACGGACAAGTGGGCGAACGAGACGCAGTACAAGCTCAAGAAGCGCCTGTTCTCCTTTGACGGGAATCGCATTGCCGTGCAGTTCTGGTGCGTCTCGCTTCGGACCTCACGGGGCTCAGACCTGAGCTGTCACGCGGACATGTGAGTCGCTCACCTTGCTGACTTGACAGGTATGAATACTACTCGCACGAGGAGCAGCAATGGAAGAGGACGTACGGACTCGAGCATTGGTGCGTTGACTTTCAAGCTCACCGCAATCTCACGGTTCCTTCCGCAGGTTCCCCACTGAGCTTTCTCTGCCTCCAGGACCTTTGCGCCGGACGGGCTCATGGCAAAGCGCCACATGAGCGGGAACGAGGTTACCATTTTGGAGAATGACCGCTGGTTCCGCGACGGAGTCAACCCGGACGACGTTGAAGTGTACGACCGCGATGGCTAGTAGCTCTCTTCAATGTACTGAGCGCCTTCCTTTGACAAAGTGAATCGGAGAGGACCCCGTGTGAAGCATGCTGACAATGTTCACTTCACGTGTCTGCTCAAGGACGACCTGTGGGTCGTCATGGAGTACATGGAAGGCGGCAGTCTCACGGACGTCGTCACGTGCAACATCATGTCCGAAGGACAGATCGCGGCCGTCTCGCGCGAGGTACTCCAGGGTCTCAAGCATCTGCACGCGCACGGCGTCATCCACCGCGACATCAAGTCCGACAACATCCTGCTTTCGATGGCAGGTGACATCAAGCTCACTGACTTCGGATTCTGGGACGTCTTTTCGTGTATGTGTGTGAGAAGGCGGGACCGAAGTACTGACTCGGCTCGACTTCGGACGTGCAGCGCTCAACTCGGCGGCGACAATGCGAAACGGACGACCATGGTCGGCACGCCGTACTGGATGGCGCCAGAGGTCGTCACGCGCAAGGACGCTGGCAACTCGGCACGACGCCGTTCCTTCCGGGCCGGGCGCCGCTGCCGACCGACTGCCGACTTGCGAAGGCCCCGAAGGCCGCTCGCTGACCTGAGCAAACCACCGCTCGACTTGCTCTGATTGGGCCCGCTTTGCGCCGCAATAAGCGTGTACGATCTCCTGACCCCGTGCTATCCGCGCATCGGACTGGACGGAGCCTCGCTCCGTCGACTTTATCGCTCCGCCGCTGCCCCCGCTTTGGCCCTGTGCGGAGAGCCGGTCCGGCATTTGCGCCTCAAGCTCTCCTCGTACACCTGCGGCAGCGATGCCAGCAGCAAGCTTTGGGCTGCCTATACTGCTTGCTCGAGACAGCACGTCGGCTTCGGCAGCGACCGCCGCGATGCCCTCCCCCTCATCAGCCGCGGCAGATACGGTCCAGCCTTCCGGAACGGACGGATCGACGCCAACCGCAACCGTGGTCGGCAGTATCGACGTTGAGAAACACGCTTCCGAGGAGAAGGATCTCGAGGGTGGAGCGGCGCCCGTCGAGCCTGCGACAGCACCACCTCCTGGACCGCCCCCCTTCCCCAATGGCGGCAAACGAGCCTATCTCACCACTTTGGGAGGCGTACTCGTCCTGTTCACGACTTTTGGACTCAGTAACAGCTGGGCAGCCTTCCAGGCGGAGCTTTCGAATGTGCGAGCGGCTCATACTGTTCTGGCTTGCGCGGATTAGCGATGACCGCTCACTTGCTCTCACAGCACCAATTGAACGACTACACGGCTTCCTCCATCTCGTGGATCGGCTCTGTGCAGCTTTGGGCGCTGTTTGTATGCGGGTTGCCGTCCGGCAGTCTCTTCGACCGCGGGTACTTCCAGTATCAACTTGCCGTCGGTTCCGTCCTCTGGATTTTCGGCATGTTCATGCTCAGCTTGAGCAAGGAGTACTACCAGTTCTTCCTGAGTTATGCAATTTGCCTCGGGGTGAGTCTCTGGTCCTTCCTCAAGCCCTGCACCTGCACGATCCGAGCATTCATTTCGGTCAAAGTAGGATTGTCCACTGATGCTACTCCACACCTTCACAGATCGCATTAGGCCTCCTCTTTGCGCCTACCCTTTCTTGCGTCGGGTCATACTTCTCGACAAGACGCACGGTCATGATGGGCTGCGTTGCTGCCGGGGCATCCGCTGGTGTACGCCCCACGAGTTGTTTTCTGTATGGAAGAACTTGTGCTGACTCATTCCCATGCTTGTAGGCAGTCGTCTACCCGATTCAGCTCAACCACCTCTTCCGGAGTCAGGGCTTTGCGCCTGCCGTCCGTTCGGTGGCCTACATTCACGTTGGCTTCCTTCTCTTCGCCAACCTACTCATGCGGCCTCGTAACGACATCCCCCCGCGGAAGCCGCCCCCGGCCTTGCCGCTCATCGGCAGCTTCTTGAAGGAGCCGCGCACTTGGTTTGTCTGTCTTGGGTGTGCCTTCGTCATGCTTGGCGTGCGTTCCATCACTTCAGTCTATCAGCACATTGATTTGACGACGCTGACTCTACGCCTTGAACAGATGTTTATCCCCGTACGTCGCTTGTTGCCAAGGTCAAGCTCCAAGCGCGTAACGCACCCCTAACCTGCACACGCGCTGTCCACAGATCTTCTACGTGCAAGTCTTTGTACAAACACACGGTGCCGATGAGGTCGTTGTCACATACGCGGTATGTTCGCCCTGCCCCTTTCGCGCAGTCCCGCTCACGTTGGGCGGCAAAGCGTCCACCACGCACAGCCGGCAGCAAACCGCTAGCGAACGTGCGTTGACACTCTGCCGTCCTCACGCAGCTCGCAATCTTGAACGCCGCAGCTTGCGTCGCTCGTCTGACAGTCGGCTTGCTCGCCGACCGCTTCGGAAACCTCACCGTCGGCCTCGGTGTGACGACTCTCATCGGCGGTATGATATTTGCCATGCTGGGCGCAACAAGCACAGGCGGTGCTGTTGCGTTCTGCATTGTGTATGGCGCTGCGAGCGGAGCCTGGGGTGCGTAACATCTTGCCCAGCGCGCCCTTGCTGGGCCTTTACTCTTCTGAGGCTGGAAGAAGTCAACACTGATACTCCTTGTATGCAGTCACCATCATGGCGCCGTCTCTCATCTCGCTCGCCAACAGCGTGCGGGAATTTGGGTGCGTTCCGCTTCTCTACGGATTCGTGCAGCGGGGTGCTGATTTCGCCCTCTGCACACTGTAGCACCCGTGGCGGTCTGGGCATGCTCTTTGTGTCCTTCTCTGCGCTGATTGGCACACCTATCGCGGGCGCCATCCTGCGGGCAACACCTTCATCGGACGACAAACCCTCGAACTACACGGGCGTCTGTGCCTTTGGAGGCTGCTCTGTCCTGCTCGGAACGGCTTGCTTGACAGTAGCGCGACAGCTGCAGGTCAGGCGGAAAGGGACTTGGCGGGTGTAATCCGATCCGACGACTTGTAGACGGAGATGCATCGCGGTTCACTCGGCCTTCTTTCCAACCTCTGATTGCCCGACGCGTCGCCCTTGCTCCGCTCGAGAAGTAGGCTACTCGTATGTACGGGTACCCTCTGGCAGCTTCATCGAGGAGTCGTGTGGAGTATGTGCAGTTCATTACGGCCCAAAGTAGCTGCCGGCACTCTCTTCCGATTTCCGCTCCTTCCGTCGAGCTTGCCGAATCTCCTCCTCTTCATCACTGGCCCGCCGCATTATCTGACGGCCTGTAAGATTTGAAACCTGCTGCGGACCTTCGCGGACCGCGTCGAGCGTCGAGCGAGCGTACGTCGAAGGCAAGTAGGCACTGCGTTGCTCAGACTGCGGCACGCCAGCGGAGAGTGAGAGCAGGAATGCGAAGCAGATCGGAAGGTCAGTTGTTGCGCTGGCGAAAAGCAGCCCGCTCTTCAGGAGGTGTTGGCAAAAAGCGCACCTTCCAGACAACGTAGCTGCGCATGAACTTCGGTGGTCAACGGACGGCCACAATGGCGGGTGACGCAAGCAATGCTTACAATGCATGGACCATGCCGGGAATCCAGCCGAGTATGGTGAGCAGGACGCTCAGCAAGAAAGCCCCACCTGACGACGGCGAGATGGACTCAGAAAACGCATTTTTCTGATCAGAAATTGGTATCGAGCGAGCTGCAGACGGACCGCAGCCACGCTCGAGAAAGACGGCGCCGGGAGGGACGAAGATCGCGAGCAAGATGAGGGAGAGTTGGAAGAAGTCGTCGTCCTGTGCAACCGAACGGAGATTTCGTCAAGAGAGAACCCACGCGAGACTCCGCTGACAGGTACACGTACCTCCATCCATTGTGTCTGCTGATGCAAGCCGTCGAGCGAGCGAGCCGCTGCTCGTTCGTGAACGAACGTCCCAACGGCCATTGGAAACGGGTTCTTAGCGTGGCTAGGAGATCCGCCGAGAGCTCAGATGTCCCTAAACAGACTGCAGCAGGCAGCGAAGGAGCGAGAGACACAGAGCAGCGACGAGCCAGCCGGACCTGGGACAGGAGACCAGCACTGCCGCGGAAGGCCCGGTGCGCACAGCCCAGCAGTGCCTTGCGCAGCGCATACACCGCTTCACTCCGCTCAGGCTATCCCCAGCGCTACACAGTTCTGCTGAGCTGCTCTACAGGGCGTATCCTGTCAGTGAGATGCCCACAGACAGCGTGCAGAGCGGGAAGGCCGCAGAAGCCAGCAAAGCGAGGATGAGGAAATCGGGACGCACTCTGCCTTTGCCTTGGCAAGCGACGGTCCCGCCCCGACGTGCTTCAGCGTCAAATCCGCTGATGCGTCCTCCACACTACACGTGACAGTCCACTCGGCATTGTGGTCCGCACCCGACTTGGTGCCGGGCGCGAAATGCACGAGTCGCCCGCTCGTCCCGCGTGCACAGCTCCATTCCTGGAGCCGGCCAATGTAGTTCATTGGCGGTGGAACCGGCGGACCGGAAGAAGGTGATGTTGATGCGCCATAGAGGGGACGAAGAGTGTCGATGACGAGGTTGAGGAGCGGATCGTACACCGCTCGCAGGAAGGTACGCAACACGGCGGCGCCCTTCTCGGCGTGAAGCTGGGCAAGATAAGCCTCAAACACGCAAGCCTGTACGTTGGGATTATTCTGAATGGAGTAGGCTGGGGCTTGTGCGGTGAGTATCTGCGGCGGGATCTTGTAGAACGACGAGAGCAGCGCGAGGGTGCTGTTCTCGACGAGCGCGGACTTGACGAGCTGCGTGGGAGTTCATCAGTAGGCTGCTGTGATCGAGCTGCGTGTGGTCTGCGAAAGGCTGCTTTCAACGCACCGCGCGAACGCCGACGACTAATCGAGGATACTTGTCGTCGATCAAGAGCGCCACCTCCGCCCCGAGCAGTGCGTCTCCGACGTGCTGTGATGACCATCCAATCACGTCTGTCAGCGTGCGTTCAGACCTGCCCGGCGGCGAAGCAGCGCAATCCAAGGTCGAGCGGAACTCACCTCCAATCGCTCATAGTCCCTCACCGGCTCTCCCTCGGGCGCTTCGAACGTCCAATGCGTCGCGCCATAGTAGCTCGAGTGCGTCCTCCAGATCGAGTCTTCGAGCGGGATGAGTTCTGGTAGGAGCGGCGAGCAGACAGGCGCGAAGTACGAGATGATGGCGGCGCGGGCGGCGTCGAAGCCGAGGTTGGCGGGCATTGCGCAGATCCGTTGAAGGTTCGAGGAGGTCGTATGGACCGCTCGAGCGAGCTGACGAGGCGGGATACGGAGTCGCCGCGAGCGGACGCTGATGAGCGAGCGGGAGATCTGGGCACGAAGTAGGCTGAAGGCCAGCGTGAAAGCGTCGTGTGTAGCAGTCCTTGGTCCGTCACGAGCTCTGCCGGGCGATCTTGCGGTGTGAGGCTGACAGTCGAAGGCAGACTAACGGGACTCGCTCAACTCGCAAGGTCGAATCCTCGCATTCCCTCACGATGCCTCGCGTGATGCTTCCGTGGACCCTGTTCCGCCGCCAGGCGCGATTTCAGGTCGAATACAGCGACTTGCGAGTTGCGACGTGCATTGCGATTTGGGATCAGAGCGAAGCTGCTATACAAACGAACGAGATCTGCGGGTCGATGACTTCCCAGCGTTCTACTGCGCCGCACCACCAAGGAGGTGCTTGAGGAACGCGTCGTTGGTCGGCTTGCGGCCGAGGAACGCGACGAGCGAGTCCATCTCGTCCCTGAGCCCGCGTGCGACATCAGCATCTGCATCTTGCGCTGTTCGCCACAGCAATGAGCGGCGCACCTGCTTCCTCCCGGCTGCAGGATCTCGCGGCGGTAACGCTGGCCGGCCGCGCGGTCCATCGGATCTTTGGCGAACACCGATTCAAACATGTCGGCCGAGAAGACCTGCGACCACAGGTAGCCGTAGTACCTGCACAGTGAGGCGTGTCAGCAGATCAGTCACGGGTTTGAGACCGCAGAGCGCCAAGAGGAGATGAGGGGATGGAGGCTCACCCTGCCGAGTAGCCGCCTGGACAGCGCGGAAGGGGTCAAAATCAGCCTTGGATGCGGAGAAAGAGGCGGGACGCTAACGCACCAGCAATGTGCGCGAAACCGCTCTGTCCGCCGACGATCTCGTCGCCAATCGTGACCAAGCTCGTCTTCTCCCTCAGCTCGCACCACAGGCGGCTCATCTCGTCGTCGCTCAGCTCGGGTGCGCCCTCGGCGGGCGCGTGAAGCAGCATGTCGTACTTGGCAAAGAAGATCTGTCGCAGGTTGAACAGGCCCTGGTTGATGTTGCGCGACTGGATCAGCTTGGCGATGAGGTCGTCCGGGAGCGGGGCGCCCGTCGTCGAGTGCGACGAGATGCGCTTGAGCTCGGCGGGCGTCCAGGTCCAGTTCTCGAGCATCTGACTGGGCGCCTCGACTGTGGCGCAGACGCGTCAGAAGGGCGCTAAGGAGGCAGGGCGGGGAGACGGACCAAAGTCGCGCGCAACAGCCGTGCCGTGGAACTTGGCGAACTGCGTCTTGCTCAGAAGGCCGTGGTAGCTGCATGAACATAGAAGTCAGGCGAAATTGCTAGCCGAGCGCAGGAGAACCGCCTGCAGGCGAAGCGCGGCGAAAGGAACGAAAGATGCGCAAGAGGATACGACGCACGCGTGGCCCATCTCGTGGAAGAAGGTGACGACGTCAGTGTCTGCACGTAGAGCACGCAAATCAAGCAGTCCCGAGTCAGTCGCGAACGGGCCCGGCCGCCGGCAGTCGGAGGGCTACGCACGCTTCATCGTGGGCGTGCTGCCCGGCGTCGGCTTGGCGAGGTTGGCGACCATGCTGCGGATGACCTCAGCCCTGTTAGCAGAGGGCTCCGCTTCACGCCAGCCCGCGAAGGATGCACTGAACATGCCCTGGCTTCGAACGCTCCTGCAGAGACGAGCCGGACTGACCACACGACCGGGTACTCCCTCCCTCCATCGTCGCGGACAAAGCTCGGCAGGAGCGGGAACACGGCGGCGTGGCCGTACTTGTTCTCGCGCGGGAACAAGTCGAGGTGCATGTACCCGAGGAACGCGCCCTCGTCTCCCGCGCGGTTCCCCTCCCACACGGCGTACATGTCGGCCTCGGCGTGCCACGTCTCGCCGCCGGCGTCGCGCGTGCGCGGGACGGGGATGATCTCGACGCCGAGGAGGTCCTTGTAGATGCCGAGGACGGCGGGCACGACGTGCGCGACGGGGAAGTACTGCTTGACGGCGTCCTCGTCGAGGTCGAGCTCGCGCTCGACAAAGAGCCGGTCGTAGTACCGGTAGTCCCACAGGAAGAAATGGTCGTCGTCGGCGCTCTTGGGGAGGCCGCGGCGCTCGTGCTCCTCGCGCTTGAGCGCCAGGAGGCGCTCGCGCTCGGCGAGCCCGAGTGGGCGCAGCTTGTGCTCGAGGTCGGCGAGGAACGCGTCGACGGCGTCGGGTGTTTTGGCCATCTTGATCTCGAGGACCCACGCGGCGTGGTTCGCGTACCCGAGCAGGCGCGCGGCTTCGTTGCGCAGCGAGACCATCTCGCGCAGGAGCGGGACGTTCTGCAGCGTCTTGGCCTCGTACGAGAGGTTGGCGCGGCGGCGCGTCGAGGGCAGGTGCGCCGACTTGTACAAGGGGAAGATGTCGGGCGTCTTGTGCGTCACCTTGTACTTCTGCACGCCGTTCTCTTCGACGACAGGGTAGCCCGAGATGACGTCCTCGGGAACGCCGTCGAGTTCCTGGGCGTGGGCGACATGCGTCAGGATGTGCAATGCTGCAAGGCGGGAACGCTGGACGCAGGACACACCTCCTCGGTGAAAAGCATGAAACCGGCCTCCTCGTTGCAGTTCTTCTGGAACTCAATCTCGAGCGTCGTGATGCGCTTCTTGAGCTGTTTCACGTGCGGGTGCAAGCGGTGCGTGGTCAGGTCAAGCGCCACTGCGCGCGGCAGGCTGGCGCACCTCGAGGTACTTCTTGCGCTTGTCGCCATCGAGCCCGAGGCCGTTGCGGGTGCGCTCGAGGATGAGCCGGTCGAGGAGGCGCTGCTCCTCTGGGTTGAGCTGTACGGCGTGGTCGCGGGTGTGGCGCTGGGCGTCGAGGAGGGCGTCGTAGACGTCCTTGCGCATGAGGGCCTCGAGGCTCCAGTCGTTGACGCGCTTGTCGGCGGCGACGCTCGCGTCGCGAAGAGACTTGTCGGCGCTGACGTACTGGAGGAAGAGGGCGGGCTCGAGGTCGCGGTCGGCGTAGCCGCTGTGGAGCGCGAGGGGCCGCACGACCGAGTCGAAGGTGCGGTCGGCGGGGGCGAGGGCGACGAGGCTGTCGAGGAAGGCGTCCGACTTTGCGAGCGAGTCGGCGACGGTGCGCTCGATCGACTCGGCAGTGAAGGACGTCCAGGTCGGCGGGCGGACGGGAGGCTGCGGATAGGTTGCAGGGTCTGCGGCGGGCATGGTGGCGATGGCACGGGTAGTCGAGGGGAGCTTGGCGGTGAGTGCGCGGTGGCTGGAGCGTGCAAGCGGTGCAGGAGCAGCGGCGGCGACGAGACGAGGAGGAGGAGAGCGGAAGAGGGTGCGAGTTGCGGTGGCTGGCCGGGGGACGGGCAGTCGGGGTGTGCGCAGGGTGCGTGCGAGCATTCGCTCGGGCTGGAGCTGTGCACAGGGAAGAGCAGCGAACAGGACGAGCAAGAACCGCGGACGAGGCTCCACTCTCGGGTTGCTCCCACCCTGTCCCGCCCTCTCCCTGTGGTGCTTTGCAGCTGCTCGTGTCGAGTGCAGACCGTGCACTCGTGCCACTCCGACCCTCGCTTGCTCTCCTCCCGTTGCCGTCGCCGCTGCTTCTCCTCATCACCTCTCGACGGCTCTTACGGGGCTGCAGCGTCTCATAGCCCTGCAGGTGCGTCCCGTCGCCGCCGAGCCGTCGAAGAAGCTACCAGAGTCTCGACTGACTCGCAGGGCCCGCATCTGGACAGCACTTCGTTGTCTCCTCCGACGCCCGACCCTCTCTGCGCCCGAGACCCGCCTCTCACCGCCTAAGCAGGCCCGACCGAGCCCGCTGCAGGACACCGAGAGTACGAGAGGACTCCGCCGCGCCATGATCCGCTTCATCCTCG
The DNA here is from genome assembly GCA_036244875.1 of Rhodotorula paludigena. Classification (NCBI taxonomy): domain Eukaryota; kingdom Fungi; phylum Basidiomycota; class Microbotryomycetes; order Sporidiobolales; family Sporidiobolaceae; genus Rhodotorula; species Rhodotorula paludigena. The sequence goes on from BQKY01000006.1 coordinate 1,296,867, forward strand.
TCCAGGTGCGCCTCCCCTCCTCTCCTCTTTGCGCCCCACCTCGCACCGCCGGTCTCACCCCCACCCCTCTCCGCGCTCGCACAGAACCGGCAGGGCAAGACGCGCCTGTCGAAATTCTACGTGCCGTACGAGGAAGACGAGAAGGGCCGGATACGCGGAGAGGTGCACCGCCTCATCGCGCCGCGCGACCAGAAATACCAGAGCAACTTTGTCGAGGTGAGCTCCCTTTGTACCGCCCCCCCTCGATCGATGCGCGCCGAGTGCTTCGAAGGCGGGAGGGCGGGCCCTGTCTCGCTCTGTTGCGACGGGTTTCCGAGAGCACACACGCTGAACCGCACCCGCTGTGCAACCCCCCCCCAGTTCCGCAACCACAAGCTCGTGTACCGCCGCTACGCCGGGCTCTTCTTCTCGTTCTGCGTCGACGCCAATGACAACGAGCTCGTGTGGCTCGAGGCGATCCACATGTTTGTCGAGGTGCTCGGTGCGTCTCTTTCCCGAGTCTCCTTGGTGCACGGGGTCGTGCCGGTGCAGACTGTGTGGTTGCTGTCACGCCTGCATTGTGGACACTCCCACAGAGCAAGTGCACTGACGCTCTTGTCGACCCGCCTACCCTCTCCGTTTCACGCGCCCTCCTTCCCACCCACACCGGTCTCCCCCCCCCCCCCCCGCCCCCGCCCCGGCAGACGCCTTTTTCGGCAACGTGTGCGAGCTCGACCTCGTCTTCAATTTCTACAAGGTGTACGCGATCCTCGACGAGTGCTTCCTCGCGGGCGAGGTCGAGGAGACGAGCAAGCAGGTTATCCTCGAGCGGTTGGAGTACCTCGAGCGGCTGGATTAGCAAGGTGCGAATCGGACGGAACCTGATACCCCTTTTGTGTTGTGACGAGCGTGTGCCTTTCACGTGCAGAGCGGTAGCGAGAAGGCCTGACAGCGGACGCAGAGCAGAGAGCGTATGTGGACGTCCTCGATTGCGCCGATTCCCTCCCTCGTCCGTGCATAGTGTCGCAACAGTTGTGTCCGCCCTCCCGCCCTAGTCCACCGCGTCTCACTCGCCCCCCCTTCGCCTGCCTCACTTTGTGTGGAACCCGGTGTAGTCGGGCGGCGGCCCGTCGCGGGGCGGGAGCGGCGCCGGGTTGTGCGGCTCGCACGTGCAGACCTGGTCCTCGGGCACGCCCTGGAGCGCGTAGGGGATGTGCTGGCCGCAGCCGATCCTGCATGGGAGGGTGGAGGCAAGGTCACGGGTGCGCTGGGGGGGTCAGCACGCGGGACGAGGAGGGGGAGCGGCGCGGGGATGGAAGGAGGGGGGCAGGGGGGCGCACCAGGTGGCCTTCTGGCAGTGCTCGTTCTGGTTGTGAGTGGGAGCGGGTCAGTTTGGGTGCACTGCTGAGGCCGAGATAACAAGCGGATTGCGAGATGGCGGCATGGGAGGGGGACAGCGAGGGGGACGGGGGCTAGAGAGAAGGGTACGGACTGCACACGTGGTACGCCTGCACATTCTGGGCGGGTTTCCTGGGGGTAAGAGGGGAAGAGAGGTGCGCGGAACGCTCTCTGCGTGCTCGCGGCGTGCGTCTATTGCCGCCGATCGCTCCCCCTTTCCCTCGCTTCGTCGCTGGGTGTGTGGCCCAGAGTCGAGCCCAGACTCTTGCTCGACATGGACGCAGATCCCCTCGGGGCCCGCCTTGTCGTGCGTCCTCCCAACGAGCTCGCCTGCACCCGCTCGCTCCCTCGGCTGATGATCTCACCTGCACAGCGCGACTTTGCGCCCTCGCTCGACCCGGCGCTCGTCTGCGCCATCCTCTCCGACTACCACGCCCCGCTCTCAACCGCAGACGAGCGCGACGCCCGCGCAACCCTCGACCAGCTCGCGCTCGACGCCCACCTCGACGACGACCCTCCCTCGGCCCCGCTCCCTCCAGCCATCGACCGCTCAGACTCAGACGCCCCCACCGACGCCCCCCTTGAGCGCACCGACCTCCTCGCCCTCATCAGCCACGCCAGCGCACAGCTAGACGGCCCCGCTCGACCCGCATCGGCGCCGACCCGCGCACGACCCGGCGCTGCCAGCGCGAGCGTGAGCGACCTCGGCAGCGCACTCGAGCACTCGAGCCTCGACGACGTGGCGAGCGCGTCGGCGTCGGCGTCTGCGTCTGCGTCTGGATCGGGCGGCGGGCACAGCGCCACGGGCGGCGCGCGCTTCTGGGAGGGGAGCGCCGCTTCGAGCCGCACGACGAGCGACGAGGGCGGCGACTCGCTTGGCGGCGGCCAGTCCGCGGGCACGCTCGTGTGGGATGCGCCCGCCGACCCTGCGCGGGACGGGTTCGACCCGGCCGACTTTGAGGTGCACGACGACCCGCTCGCGTTCCTCGCGAGCGTCTTCCCCCACATCGACCTCGCGCAGCTCGAGGCCAAGATCCTCGAGGTCGTGCCCTCGGCCGCGCCGCCGGGCGAGGCCCGCCCCGCCGACCTCGAGCGCCTCATCGAGGACCTCTTGTCCCAGGACGCCATCACGGCCCTCACGGAGGCCGACGCCGAAGCCGCCGCGGCGGCCAACGCGCCCCCGCCCGACCCGGACGGCGTTGCCGCTCTCAGCAAGCAGCAGCGTCGCCGCGTCAAGTCGCAGCACAAGGCCGCCCAGTCCTTCTCGCTCACGTCGACGCCCCACCTCTCGTACGCCTCGGCCGCCGCCGCCGCCGCGGGTTCGCCCGTCCGCGGCGCGGCGCTGGCCGACGCGCCGCTGAGCTCGAACGCGTGGGCGGGCATCTCGTCGCAGGCGACGTTCCTCGCGGCGTGCATGCACGTCCCGACCGCGCGCATCACGTCGACGTACCACGCGCAGACGAGCTCGCTCGCGCGCACGGTCGCCGTCCTCCTGTCGCAGCTCGCGCACGACCGCCCCTTCGAGTCGCTCCCGGCCCATGCGGAACTCAAGTCGCAGCTGCGCTTGCTCGTCCCCGTGCAGAAGGCGTCCGACGACGAGCTCGAGACGCTCCTGTCTGCGACCGAGGGCGACCTGAGCGACGCGCTCGACCTGCACGCCTTCATCACCGACCTCGAGAAGACGACGACGGGCGGGAAAGCCCTCACGCTCTCGCAGCTCGTCGCGCGCGCGCCCAACGACCCCTCGGGCTCGGCGCTGCACCGCGCGGCCGCCCACCCCTCCGACGGCGGCGGCTTCACCGTCGTCTCCTCTTCCTCGGTGCGGCGCTCTCCGAGCCTCTCGCGCGCGCAGCTCCCGTCCGACGCCTCGGCAGGAGGAGGAGCGCCGCACGAGCGGTACACGCTCGCGCAGTGCCACGCGCTCGCGGCCGACTACCTCGCGCGGCGCAACGACGCGTTCCGCACGGCCGCGAGGTCGTTCCAGCGCGGCGGCGTCGGCGAGAGGGGCGCGGCGGGGTACTGGGCCGAGAAGGGAAGGGAGTACGACCGCGAGCGGAGGAAGTGGGACGATCGCGCCGCGAGGGTCGCCGTCGGCGAGAGGAGGTGCGTCGTCCCAAAGTCGAGCTCTCGAGTGAAGGCGGATTTGACGAGGGACAGGGGAGCTGACCTGCACTGGCGCGCGTGCACAGGGCCAAACACGACCCGAACACGGTCGACCTGCACGGCCTCACGCTCGCGCAGGCGCTCTCGATCGTCGACGAGGCCGTCAATTCGTGGTGGACTGCCGCACGCGACAGTGCGTCTCGGTCTCTCTTCCCTCGCTGCGTTCCCCTGACTGACCCACTCGCCCGACCCGCCCGCCCGCTCTCGCAGCCGAGTACCCCGTCCCGCTGCGGATCGTCACGGGCGTCGGGCGGCACTCGCGCAACAACACGCCGATCCTCGCGCCCGCCGTCGCAAAGCACCTCGACCGCGAAGGGTGGCGCTGGAAGTGGGACGACGGGCCCCTCGTCCCCGGCGGGATCGGCGCCGTCAATTCGCGCGGCGCCGTGCGCGTCCTCGGCGTCAAGCGCTGAGGCGCCCCCTCCTTTTGCGCAAGACGTGGTGAGAAAAAGTGTATACAGATGCGCAGGGTTTTGCTCGTCGTGCAGCCCGCCCCCCTCTTGTTGTTGTCCACCCTCGCCCTGAACAAGTCGATTTGCTCCCGATTGGTCTCCTTTGCACTCTGAATCGGCATCTCATACGCTTACGTCTCCGCTTCAGCTTTGCCTGGTCACTCTGCGTCGACAACGCCTGGCGCTTGTGCCGCCTCGATGCTTGTTTGGACGTCCAGTATCGAAACTTTCCCCCTCAACCAGCTACGCTTTGCTGTGTGCGCTCGTTCGGCTCATCCATGCGCATCGTCTCCTGCTTTACCAGGCTTTGTTGTGCAGGTCTGACGGTGCCCGTGCGACTCATCTCGCTCTCCGCTGCCGCGGTCCTTCTGCGGACACAACAGCGGAACACAGGAGTAAACGGTACTTTCATTTGCAGTCACGCGGACCGAGGGTGGTTGGACACCCCCAGCAGGCGACTTGCTCATCACGAGAGACGGGGGGAATCAACGAGAGAACGACGCGGGGGAATAGAGGGGAGATGCAGTTGATGCAAGGGGTGAGTGGCCCAAGGTTGAGCTGGGCGATACAGGGGTGACGATAGAAGGACGACAGGATGAACTGCGAAGGTGGACCGAAAACGAAGGGAAAAACAGAAGGACGAGGAGGGCTGGTCGAGGCGGGGTTCAGCAGGCGCGCGCGTCGCGAACCGAAATGGAAAAGACGCACAAGAACGGCTCGGTTGACGATGCGAGTGCGAGATAGTACGACAGTTGAGGTCACGAAAGAGGGAAGAAAGGAGAGGCGGGCGGCTTAGTGCCCGTTGACGGCGGCGGCGCCGTTCTGCTTGGCGAGCTCGAAGAATGGCGCAAAGACGGCGTCGTCGTTCGTGTCGCGGTAGTCGTTGTAGACGACGTTGACTACGAAAGAGGGCGTCAGCGAGCGAGGCCACGGAGCCGGGGCAGAGAGGTGGCGCACCGAGGTGGAACTGGTCAAAGACGCCCTGGATGAGCTCTTGCGTCTCGGGCGAGGTCTGCTGGTAGAGCTGCGCCCACTGCGAGCCGAGCTCGTACGCCTCGTCCTTCCACGCCTGGAAGGCCGTCGAGTCCACGACGGTGGGCTGGATGACCTCCGCGCCGGGGAAGACACCCCATGTGACGGCGTTCGGACCCGGTGCCGTGTTCGAGCGGAAGTCGCCCTGCTTGTTTACGGCGTGGTAGGTGATCGAGGGCGTCTTGTCGAGGATGGCAAGCAGCGACTCGACGTGCTGAGGCGGGCAGAAGAATTCGAGGTAGGCCTACGGGATGATCGACATCAGCGTGGCATAGACAAGACTAGACTCCGTCGAACGCACCTTCTGGTAGACGTAGCCGTTGATCGGTCCCCAGCCGAGCGCCGGGTCCTCCGACTTGGCGCCGTCCACGCGAGGCTGCGAGTTGATCTGTTTCGGCAAGGTCAGCTGAGCACAGCAGGACAGACGGGCTGACAAGAGAAGCGAACCGTGAGGAAGCCTAGCTCGTTGATCTTGGCGAGTTGCTCGGCGATGTACGACGTCTCCTTCGCGGCAGGCTGGTCACTCCAAGGCAGCGCCTTGAGCTGCCCGCGGCAGAAGCGCGCAAACAGCGCCGAGATGTCTGCGAGCGACGCTGGCTTGCCCCACAGGTCGACCGCGTCTTGCGGCTTGTGCGGCAGCGCCATCTGGAGTGCGTCGACGTCGCCGAACGCGGGCGACGATGCGTCGCCCCAGCGGCCGTTGGGGAACTCGTCCCACTCGCGCGTGCGCGTCAGGTACGACCGCTGACGGTTCGACCAAAAGATCGGGCGCGTCGTCTCGGTGCGGCGCTTCTGCGTGAGCGAGACGCGCCACGGCAGCGGCTTGACGCGGTCGGCGGTTGCGACGAACTGGAGCTCCTCGAGGAGCATCTCGGTGCCGCGCGAGAGGTTCATCGTGTAGAAGTGCATGCCGTGGATGCCGAGATCGGCGTTGAGGATCTTGCGGCACATGTCGGCGACGTAGCGCGTGCCAGCCTCGCGCACCTTGGCATCGTCATCCTTGATCGGTTCGAGCAGGTCCCACAGCTCCTGCGGCACCTTGGTACCGGCAAAGTCGGTACGGCGCTTGAACGCAGCGAACGTCTGGATGGGCATGATGCCGGGGACGATGGGGATCGTGATGCCCGCAGCGCGCAGACGGCGACCCCAGTCGATGAAGACGTCGGCGTCGTAGAACATCTGGGTGAATACGACGTTTGCGCCGGCATCAACCTTCTTCTTGAAGTGCCGGATCTCGGCTTCGGGGCTCTCGCTCTGCGGGTGTCCCTCGGGGAAGCCGGCGACCTGAAAGCGCAGGAGTGTGAGCCGAGAATCCGAACGTGACAAGCGCGTCCACGTACGCCGATGTCAAAGTAGTCGCCGTAGTTCTTGCGGATGTGTCGCACGAGGTCGATGGCGTGGTTGAAGCCACCCTCGGCCGGCTTCCACTCCTCAACGCCGCGAGGGGGGTCACCGCGCAGGGCAAGAATGTTGCGGCAGCCTGAGTCGTAGGCTTCCTGTAAGCGCCAAGGTGGATCCGTGATGCATCAGCGTCCGCAAGTTTCGGGGGAAAGTGACTGCACCGCACCTTGAGCGCCTTGTCGACCATCTCGACGGGCATGTTGGTGCACGTCAAGTGCATGCACGTCTCGAGGCCGAGCTCGCTGTGCGCTGTCTTGACAAAGTTGGTCGTCGACTCGGACGTCGAGCCGCCTGCGCCCCAGCTGCACGCCCGCGAGTTTGTCAGCACATTCGCAAAGAGGCAGAGGGGACGAGGGAGACCAACGTGATGTCGACGAAGATAGGTCCGAGCTGCTGCATGCGCTCAATGCGGTCGTAGAGGTTGACCCATCCCTCGGGCGTCTTGGGCCTGCAGTGCGACGGCGCCGAGCCAGGGTCAGCGTAGACTCAAGCCGAACAGAGCGAGACGAGAGACGCACGGGAAGAACTCGAAGCTCCACCAGGGGCGACCTTCGCGCTCTGCCTTCTTGATCTTGTCCGAGATGCGCATCGTGCTATGCTTGGCGGGCGATGGGGGCGGGAGGAGCGAAAGTCCCGAGGAGGGGAGCCGAAGTTGTGCGGGCCGCTACGAGCTCTCCGAGCGAGTTCAGCAAAGCTGTCCGACCGTGTGCGTCTGTTCGAGTCTAGCCCTGGACCAACTGCACCCTTTCGAGCACGAGCGAGCGGCGGGCAGAAAGATGTCGGAAGTCAACGTCGATCTCGCCCTCTGGCTCGAACCATGCTGTCGGCGGCGCCTGGGAAGCACCTGATGGGTCCAGCTTGCTCAGTATACTCTCAGGCAAGCCGCTCGACCTGCCGCGATCCACGGAGTGCGATCCTCGCTCGTCTCCCGCTCGTTCCGCTTGGGGCAGCACGTGCAGCAAGTTGCTGGCTTGAATGGCAGGCTTGCATGAGCAGTCCTGTCTGCCATGCGCTGACTAGCACTGTAGAGAGCGAGCTTGTCGTGCGGCTCTGCTGTCTCACAGGATATCTGCTTGTCCAGGTTCCTCGCTGTCCGCACCGTTCGACCGCTGCAGCTCATCGCGCTCGGCGAGAATCGAGGTACTGATTGCTTCGTAGTGGTACAACGTCTGCTACCGCTGAGGAAGACTGCGCGGGCGCGACGGGATCAAACGTCTCCAGCGCGCACCATGTCCCTCACCGCCTCGAGAGTCTTTTCGACCGCCAAGCCAGCCCGGTCGGCAATCTGCTCCTGGCTGAGCGTCTTCAGCTCATCGAGCGACACGCCCGGGACGCTGGGCGCGAACGAGAACGACAAGTAAAGGTCGTGCGACGGGGCGGGGCCGTACGAGATCGAGTTTGTGACGCGGCCCACGGGATCGGCGTCGGCAGCTGCCCCGGGAGCGTACTTGTCGAAGTAAATCTAGGGTTCATGGTGGACGTGAGCGAGCTGATCGCGAGTCAGGGACAGACGCGAAACGCACGATCGCCTTCGGGTAGCTCGTGATGACCTCCTTCATCTCGGGGGCTCCAGCCGTCTTGATGTAGCGAACAATCTGGTAGGTGTGGATCAATGAGTACGTGGCCTGGCAGATAGTGAGCACAAGTTACGGATGAGACTGCACCAACTGCTCACTTTGTCTCCCGTATCCTCCGTCACGCGCGATTCGATCGGGATTGGCAGGAACTTGGCCGGGTTGCGGGCCTTGTGCGCGAGACCGGCCCAGAGCTGGTCGACGGAGAGAACGAGGGAGGCATCGGTGGGGTTGACGAGGCGAGTGACGGTAACAGCGGACATGTCGGGCGGATCGAGGGTCTCGGAGGTTTGCTGTGCGAGTGCTGGTGGTGCGGATGATGCAGAAGAGAGCTGTGGACCGCCCCGCTGGTGCAGCTTTCGTAGCCAAGGAGTGCACTCAGCTTCCGTCAGCGTTACTCAGCGGGCACCGGCCTCTCCGGCGGGAGGTCCGCGTCCGCCGATTCGGGCGGATGCAGAAGCCTGAGGTCAGCACAGGCTGAGAGAGCCATTCAAGAGTCCGGAGACTAGCAGCGAGCGTCGTAAGTGTGCAACCCAGAAGCGAAGTCTGAGCAAAGCAGGGCGACAGAGCGAAGGAAGCGGCGAGGAGGCACCGCGCGCCGCAAGATATGAATGGCTGGAGTGCACGGCTCTGGTCACTTGCAAGCTGGACCGACTCGAGCGATTTGAGCGTCTGGGCATGTCGGGGACGGCGCAAGGACGGCGGGAAGACAAAAAGCGACGATTGACTTCGGCCGTAGGGCAACTCGTCCCAGCCGTCAGAGAGGGACAGCTTACGCGCACGAGTTGAAAGAGCAAGCAAGCTGGACCAGGCTTTGGGCGCCCAGCGACACATCGAGGGCAATCGCCGACAAAAGCCCTTTCCGTCTTCCGCGCCCCTGAGCCATCAGCGGCGAACAGTGCAGAAGCGCACGACGGCGCACCCAGGTGACAGACAAATGAGATGCGGATTTCGTCGCTTTGCGGTGCATGCGTATCACGGCTAGAAACAACACGAGAAGAGAGAGAGCTGAGGCTATCGCTTGTTGACCTGCATTTCGACCGAGTAGCCTCGCAGGTACATCTGGACGCATTGCCGGTAATGCCAAGCGCACAAGCGCGGGTCCGGCGGCGCATAATTGCGCAGCTCGACCGGGCCGAAGCTCTTGCCAATGTGCTCGGCAATGCTGGTGGTCTTCGGGTTGAAGGCATGGAAGTAGTACCTGCCGCTCTTGGGCTGTCCACAAAGACTCTCGTAGAAAATTTGCGAGACGGGCCCTAACGAGAGAAAGACGAGACGCACGTGCACGTATAGCGACCAGTAGTACTTGTCGTAGGTACGGTGCAGCTCTGACTGCAGGAGGATGCCGTGCTGGACTTGAAAAAGGTCCATGGTGTCGCTCGTCTCCTCGGGGCAGCATGCGAGGAAGACCTGCGGGAGGATAATGGCTCAGGGCGCGAAAGCGAGGGCTCAGCAGGACGTACGTCGGGTCGGCTGTAGGGGACGATGTGCGCCGCCGTACACTCAAAGGCGTCAGTGCCCGTGAAGTGGCAGCGACCGTCCCGCGCGGCGAGCCGGAAGCGAAAGCCGGACTAGAGCAACCAGAGGGACGAGGTGGAGAGCAGGAAGAGCAAGTGAGTGGATACAGCCAAAAACTCTCATTAAAGCAATCAAGACGGTACTTTACGCACCTGGGTTGGCGTTGCGCGGGATGAATCCGAGATGGTCTCGTCGTCTCCGGTCTCGACCGGCGCTCTGAAGCGCGTCTTGCCTTCGGGTCCGCGGGTCTCGGTAAACGATGTGCCGGCAGTAGCTTTTGTCACAGGTGAAGGAGAAGTGGCGTCAGCACATATTGTCGGGAGGCAGTGCGATTAACCACACACCTGGCGTAAAGAAATAGTCGTCGTGCGACGGCGCCTCTTCTGGCTCGAGCACGAGGTCGGGCGCGCTGCGCAAGTGCAAGACGCCGTCTTCGCGCACGAGGAGCTGGCACAGATAGGCCAAGAAGCGGTGCGTGTTGTCGCCCGAGTCGCGCACGAGCGGGACAGGGATCTGCGCATTCAAGGGTCCGGCCTGGCCGAACTCGACGCGAATAAACTGCGTGCCTGGGGCCCACTTGCCGCCGATGCTGCCGTAGCGGGTCTCACCAGGCAGACAGGGCATTGTGATGAGTGCCAAGTCGGAAATGCACAGGGTAGCCTCTCTGCGCGCGGCGCGAGGGAAGGAGATAGTCGACGGAACAGCAATGGTGTTGGAAATAGCAGAACAATGCGCTGGCTCGGGATGCGTGGCTGGATGACCGGCTGGCCGACGGCCCTGCAGGACGGCAGAGGCTGGAGGAAGGCAAGGGTGGGAAGAAGACAGGGAGCGGGCGGCAGCACGAGAGCTTGTGGACAGTAGTGAGCGAGCCTTGGCAGACAAAGCACCACTGCTACGCCGGGGTGGGGGCGAAGGACTGGGAGGAGCAGGTCGATGCCACGACGAGCGAGGCAAGGAAGGAAAATAGGGGGACGAGGCAAGCACACTGCGGCAGGTCTTGCTCTGCGGTGCAAGCCAGACACGACCTCGCTTCAGAGCGACGTCTAGCCAGTCTTTGCGCCCTCTTCCGCGCTCGGTGAACTCGGAGAGATCCTTCCCCGCGAAGAGGTCGTCCCTTCCGCTCCATCACCTCTCCTGGCTCCGTCTGCGGATAGACGTCCTACTGGCACGTCTACACTGCGACCTGCCCAGCTTCAGCGAGCCCCTTGGCTTCCAGCATCCGCCACTCCGTCATCAGCTTCAAGTGTCTCGCTCTCGATCGTGAGCCCGTCCTGCCTCTCGGATGCCGATGCAGCTCTGAACGGCACCACGCAGGACGACAGAGCATCCGACATGACCGCCACGGAAGATCGGACGGCGCTTGTTGCGGGCGCCGGCCTCGTCGGCACCCTCTGCGCTGCCATGCTCGCCTCTCGCGGCTGGACCGTGACCCTCATCGAGGGGCGCACCGACCCGCGCACCGGCACGCAGGCCGAGCGCGCGCGCTCGATCAACCTCGCGCTCTCGCCGCGCGGGATCGAGGCGCTCCGGAGCGTGAGCGACGAGCTCGTCGAGCGCGTGCTGCAGGAAGGCATTGAGATGCGCGGGCGCATGCTGCACAAGAAGACCAAGGCGCGCAAGGGCAAGGGACCCGAAGTGGAGAAGGAGGGGCAAGACTACGGGCGCTACGAGGAGGAAGGCGAGTGCATCCGGTCGATCTCGCGTACCGCGCTGGGCATCCACCTCCTCGATCACGTCGACGGCCTGCCCAAGTCTGGGCGGGGCAGCGTGACGACGCTGTTCGAGACACGGCTCGTCGAGATGGACCTCCGCAAGGACTACGGCGTCGACGTCGTCCTCCGGACGAAGGGAGAGGACGCAGAGACGCGGCACTTCGACTTTGTTGTCGGCGGAGACGGCGCCTACAGCAAGGTGCGACAGCAGATGATGCGCGGCTCACGCTTGCGGTACGGCTTTTGCATCCGTCGCGTGTTTCCGCCGGGACTTACCTGTTCCGCGCCGCAGATTCGACTACCGCCAGTTCTACGCACCGCACTCGTACCTCGAGCTGTCCATCCCGGCGGGTCCAGGCGACACCTACCTTCTCGAGCCCAACTACCTGCACATCTGGCCTCGCGGCGAGTTCATGCTCATCGCCCTCGCGAATCAGGTGCGGCTGGATCCGACTTCGCAATCCTGCCAACGTCGGCTGACCCTGTTTGTTTGTTGTAGGACAAGTCCTTCACCCTCACCCTCTTTGCGCACCATTCGACCTTCTCGACCCTCGATCTCCAGCTCAAATCTGCGACAGCCGACGCGCCCAACCCTGTCGTCGAGTTGTTCCGACAAGAGTTCCCCGACGCGCTTGAGCACATGGGCGAGGAGACGCTGCTGCAGAGCTGGCGAGAGCACCCGAAAGACGGGCTCGTCACGGTTGAGGTGCGTGTTACCCAGGTGCCCGCTTTTTGTCTGCTTCTCACGCATGCCCCCATCACAGTGCTCGCCATACCACTACGAAGACAAGGTGCTGCTCATCGGTGACGCTGCGCATGCCATGGTGCCCTTCTACGGTCCGTTTCTTGCATCATCCCACTTCGCCCGCGAGCAAAACTCACGATTTTCAACGCTGCAGGCCAAGGCATGAACTGCGGCTTCGAGGACGTCCGCGTCCTCTCATCGATTCTTGACCATTTCGGCGCATCGCCGTCGCCGCTTGTTCCTTCTCCCCTCCCCTACTCCTCCTCCTCGCCCGGCCTCCCTGTCCCTCCGACCACGCCGCCGACGAACCCTGTCGTCTCTTCCGCCTCGCGCAACACGCCCCTCGCGCAGGCGCTCACAGCATACACGACGCTGCGTGCGCCGTCCCTCTGGGCGATCCAGACGCTCGCGCACCGCAACTACACCGAGATGGCGTCGGCCGTCCTCTCGCCGCTGTACCTCCTCCGCCTCTCGCTCGACTCGCTCCTCTCGCGCATCTGCTCCCTCCCGCTCTTTGCCGTGCCGCGCGACGACAACCCGACGCTCGACCGCGGCGGCAGATGGGAGAGCCTGTACCGCATGACGACGTTCCGCCCCGGTCTCGCCTACGAAGAGGTCATCCGCCGCCGCGAGTGGCAGGGGCGTGTGCTGGACCTTGCGGCAAAGGTCGTCGGAGGGTCCGTCGCAGCTGGCGTGGCGGTCGCTGTCGGGTTGCGGCTCTCGAGCCGGTTTGAGATCGTGCGGCGGTGACGGTCCAGATCGGCGGCGGGCTTCTCTGTAGGAATCGAGTTGCTAGACGAATACTTGCATCACAGCTGGACGGTCTTCTCGGAGACGTGACGACAAAGCTGCGATGCGAGTGCGGCTACTCTGGGAGAAAGCGCCCTGCTTCCGACAAGGATAGCGCTTCATTCAGCTGTAAGTATTCATTGACATGTAGGAGAAGGAGGCGTGCAGACGACGGTCTTGACGCCGTGAAGGTGCACCTCCGTGCTGGCGGCCGCCCAAATCCGATAGACAGGAGACGATACGTTGCAGACAAGAGAGTCCAGCTACATCGTGTCGTTCCGGTCGAAGCTTGTCCTGCGCGAGTCGGGACCGTGGAGATGCTCATGCAACAGACCCTGGGTTTCCTCGTGCTGGTGCTGCTGTTGACGGTGCGACTCGAGGCCATAAAGGATGTAATTCTCGCCGACAAGCGACTTCGCCACGAACTGCGAGAATGAGAGGATCAGAGCGACTCAGGGTCAGCCAGCCGAGCCTGACGAGCGTACCATGAGGCGGTCAAGCCGCTGCGAGTCAGCGACAACTTGAGAAGGTCAGCGAGCCTTCCGTCTCAAGGCGGGATGACACGCACATTGATAATCGCATAAGCTTGCGACACGCCTGCTGAAAAGCGCAGGTACTCGAGAGAGCAAATCGTCTCGAGGTTGACGTGTGTCGGCAAGCCCTCGACCTCGTCGTCACCGAGCTGAACCTCGTAACCGTAACCGTAAGCGTGGCCGGATGCAACAACTTCAGGAGCCCTGAGGAAGCGCTCGAGGAGCGGGTTGTAGATGAAGGGTAAAGGTGTGCCGTGGTCTGTTCGAAGGGCGAGGGTCAGGGCCAGCACGACACGATGTTGCGGCGAGACCCACCGAGCGCGTGCGAAATGAGCGCAAATGCGGAAAGGAGATCTTGCAGGAAGCGCGGACTGGCAAGCTGCGTACGGTGCAGCAGTGCCTTTGTCCATTTGTCGTCGAGTCGGGAAATGACGCCGCAGAGCTGGCCAAGCTGATCGAGCATTTCCCTGCGGAACGCTGTCGGTCAATAGCTGTCTCTGCCGCGTGGGGGACACGGAGACGCACATCTGCAGCGCTTGCAAAGAGGCGTCTGCGGCAAATTCAACAGTCAGTAGCGCATCGTCGCCAAGAGTCGCGTTGGCACGTACATAATTCAGACGGCCAGGTTCCCTGCAGCGAAAGCTCGTACCGCGCCATAGCCCTTGCTTGCACGGTACGATTGACGCGTTGGCGGAGCGCTGCGAGATTCTTGACGATGACCTTGGGCGCCTTCGTCGGGCCTTCCTTGCAGTTTGCGTACGAGAGGATCTGGCAAATGACGTCTCCCATGCGCCCGATCACCTTGGCGTACGTCCGTCGGATTGATGATTTTTGATGCGTTGTTGGCGGAAGAAGGGCCCAGAACCAGGCAACTTCGGCGCGAAGGCGTCAGCAGCGCGCATCTTAGTGCGCGAGGTGAGCGCAACGCACTGGTGATTCCGAGCATAACGCAGACAAAACGCTTCCAAGCGACGTCCCAACCATAACCAACCGTGGAAAGTGACGGGTTGTGGGCGTCCTGCAAAGCACACGAAGCGTGAGCCTTGTCGAAGCGAAGTGGGATGTGCGCGTCGTTGGCCCACCTGCCAGCTGTACCCGAGTACCAGCATGATTGTGATGGACGGCAGGATGGCGGTCATCGGGCTGTGTGACCGGTGGTCAGACTTGGAAGCGTGAGTGAGAAGAGATCTGACGCACGGCATCATGTGAACGCGGTAGAAGAAAATGAAGGGGAACGCGACAGCGCACACGGCGCCAACGGCAAACGGGTTGCCCTTGCCCGTCTGCGCAGCGATAGACCAAAGAAGAAGGCCTACAGCTGCTCCCGCGATCGTGCCGAAGACCCGGACGAGGAATCCGAAGGTCACGTCGCCGAGATACTGATTGCTGGTCAAGCAAATCATGACGAGAACCCAGACTCCGCGGTTATGATAGAAGAACCAGGCAGTCGAGGGGAACATGGCGACGAGCGAGCAAAGTCCTACGCATTGAGCGGGCGTTAGCGTGGCTGACATGCGATTCGCCCGCCGCCCCAAGCCTTCAAAGCGCCGGGAGAAGGGGTTCAAGCCACCCACCGAGCAGCACGGCGCTCTTGATACCGAAAAGAACGTCGGGGCGGGTGAGGAGGTCGGCGAAACGGGCCACCTTGACGCCGATGTACTGGGTAAGGTTCTTTGGAGGCTTGTAGTCGGGATCTCGTGGGGCGGAGAAGGCCCTCGTATTGATATCTCGCAGTTCCTCGGGATCCTGCATCAGGCGAGCGTAAGCGGACATGAAGAGCGTACGGCCAGCTGCCGGAGAACGCACGTCTTCGCCGTACTGGTCAGCAGCGGCGCTACGAGTGAATGTAGCCGTTCGCCAGTCTGGCAGCCACAACCTGCGCATTCACTCTTGTTAGGAAAGCTCGGTGCGCCGATGCGAAGGAGCTGCGAACCTTGGTCGGCGGCGCTTGGTCTCGAGCTTGAGCACCGTTTCGAACAGCTCGACGAGCGCCTCACCCCAGCCTAGAAGCGAGTGCTGGTACTGAAATGCCCAGAACAAACCGCGGTGCGACGGTGGCGACTGCAGGTCTTCGTCGTCGACCTCGCTCGCGCGGCCATCGCTGCCGTATGGATCGAAGAGCTTGGCGAAGGGCTTAACCACTTCGAGGCGCCTCGTGTCACGGTACTCGGCGAGTACGCGCTTTAGCTCGTCTAGCTGCGTTTTCGACGTCGCGATGAGTCTGTCGATCTCGTCGCTGTTCGGGCGGAAGAAAGCGCGATACGTGTCGTCGAGACTCTTGAAGCGGTGGATGGTGGAGATGAGGTGCGCGACAGACGTGGCGAGTACGCTGATGAGGTCGGTGCTCGCCTTCGACAGCAAGCGCATCAATTCCTCGAGGTGCTCCTCGTCGCGCCTGCGATGTTGAGCGAGTCAGGAAGCCTTTCCTGCCGGCAGCTAGCACAGCGACTGACGGATTGTGTAGGTAGTCTTCAAGATCAGCGTACGTCTGCAAGCGCGCGCGCGGTAGTCAGCCAAGAGCGCCTGAGCCAGCTGCGATCACCGGAACTCACCATCGACTCGACAACACCGACAGGCTTGACGTCTAGCTGCGGGTGAAGCACCTCGTGCAACAGGCTGGGGAGCGAGATGTGCGAGCTCGAGCCGCCCTTGCCGTGGCGATTGCGAGAACGGGACCGCTTGCGCTTGTCGCGCGGCGAAGACGATGAGAACCGAGTCGACCCGACCGAGTGTGTATGTGCATGGTGCATTGGGTGTCCAACGTGGTGAGGTAAGTGGTGCCGATGGTGCTCAGAATGCGCGCCGTTCGAAATTGACGCGCGACTGTCGCCTTCGTGGTCGCGAGTCGATGTGGGGTGGACGTCAGAGTCGGTGAAGGAAGCGGACGACTCGTCGTGATCGCGGAAGGCGGGCGTGGAGTGAGCGCGGCCGAAGCGCGGCAGCGGAGAGAGAGGAGAGGGAGCATGGGTCGACGGACTGGTGGCAGGACTCTGGCTGTCCTGCACCTCCCCCTCTTTGACGCGGTCGAGCGCCTGCCCGAGTACGGCGGGATCAGGCGCATGCGACGAGTCCCTCCGCTCGCGACTCGGAGAGGCGGGTCGCGAGACTGGTCGCGACGAGGAGGGGGTATGCGATGGCGAGTTGTTGCGCGAGCGGCCGAGGTGGATGACCAGGTCGTCTGCAGCGGGTCCTCCCTTCGCAGCCGAGTCCTCGCGATGCAAGTGCTTCTCGACGACCGTGTAGAAGAACGCAAAGCCGCTCGTGCGGGCGGCGAGCACGCGCATGTTCTGCAGGATGGCCGAAAGGTCCCGCCCATTGACGCGCGCGAAGCTGATTTCGCGGCTCAAGTTTGACTCTGACTGCGTCATGAGAGCGATGGCGGCGTTCGCGGCGTTGGCACCTGCCTGAATCGACTTGAACTCGAGCCACTCCGAGGTGCGCGGGTCAGCGGCGAGCATGCGCTTCTGGTCTTGCACGACCTTGTGCAACGGCTGAAGGGCGGCGATGAGCCGGTCGGCGAACTGGTGCGCGAGCGTCTCCGGGAAGATCAGGAGTGTACAGGCGAGGATGACCGCTTGTTGACATGTGAAGGGGAGGAAGAAGATCCAGCCGATAGAGTAGTACGGGTACGGCATGAGGTTACCGATGGTGAGCGAGATGATGATGAGGATCATGGCGAAGATGCAGCCGAAGAGGGCGGGTCCCGGGCCGAGGTAGCCGCGGAGCCAGAGCTGCAGGTTGCGCGGTCAATAACGCCCTACGGGACGACCGGATGAGAATCTCACGAAGAAGCCGCATCCCGCGCCGAGAAAGATGGCGCACACGGCCGAAGCGGCGGGCTCGATGAAATCGCCGTGGAAGATGCCTGCGGGAGACACCTTCAGTCTGGGCCGTAACGACGGGTGGAGTTCATGCACACACCTTCCTGTATGGCCCGCTGAACGTCCGAAGCTGACATTCCGGCCTGTCCGTAACGCTCCGCAGCGTACGTCTGGAAGTCGCTTTGCGAGAACGACCAGGTCGAGCGGGCAGCATGTGCGATGGCAACTGCGGACGCGAACGTCAGCTCGGCTCTGCATCATCGCACAGGGACGACATACGAGCGATGCAGGACCATGCCCAGGCAACAGAAACGAGCAAGAACTGGAAGAAGCTCTGCTCGAGCTGACTGGCGATAGGCAAACATGCCGGACTGATCGTGGCGACGATGAGAACGAGGAAGCTGGCTTGGCCGAGCTGTCGCAGGCTCGCGTCGCAGAGCACTGCGGGTTGATCCAGTCAGAAACGCCGAGTGCCCTCGAGGGAAAGGGTAGCGCGCGTACTAAGCAGGAGACCGCACCACGCCGCAATGCTCGCCCGGATGACCGGCCGCCAACCCTTCCAGTTCATGTGCGGCTTGATCCACGCCAGGAAGCCCGGCAAAGGTGGCAGTCTCCGTCTGGCGGCTGGCGGCGTCGTCTCGGGTTCGTCTGCGAATTCGGGGCGGTCGAATCCCCGCTCCTTCTTGCGATCCTGCTCCTTCTCCTCCTTCTTTTCGGGCTCTCCCTCGCCCCCGAGCTTCGAGTCGCCGTTCTCCCTCGACGACGACAGGGTCTGCGGCAAAGGAGGATACGCCGCCTTTCCTGCGCCGTGCCGCCCCCGTCGTCCCTCGTCAGCTGGCCTCTTCTCCTCGGCCGGAGTCGCGAGCAGCTCGCCCGACGCCGTGCCCATCACACTGCTGCTCTTTGCGAAGCCGACGTGCCGCTCCTCGCGGTCCAGATCGCGCTCCTCCCCCTTATTCGGCTTCGCTGTTGCATCGTCGACGCGAATAGCCGGGACGGGCGAGCGCCTGACAGGCGAGAGCTCCTGCTCCGACTCTGCGTCGTCGTCGTCGCCTTCGGCCGCGAGCGTGAAGCGCGGTCGGCGCGCGGTTGTCGCGGTCATGCGATCACGGCGAAAGATGCGGGGGGAACAAGGCGCGCAGAGGGGTCGTGTCGACGCGCTGGAGCGCCGTGGACGTAGCAGAGATTCCGCGAAAGCTGGCTAAGCTGTACAGCAGATTCACGCGAGCGAGAAGCAGGCAAGGTCAAGCTGCGAGCGAAGTTGCACCGCCGCGCCGAATTCGCCGAACCAAGCCGCGGATTCGCTTTGCCCGCAACAAATCGCCGCCGCTACGAGAAAAGCCAGACGGGCGTGTAACGAGCACGATAGTGTTTGCAAAGTATACCAGGGAACGTTCCGAGCCGCGCAACGACAAAGTCTCCCTCCCGCTACCGCTCAGCGCGTTCCTGCAGACCCCGGTCCCGGCGGGTATGGCGCGCCGCCGCCCGACTGCTGCTGCTGCTGCTGAGCGTGCCATGCCGCCCACGCTGCTGCCTGATCCTGCGGTTGCGGCTGCTGTTGCGCCGCGTACGGGTCCGCCTGCGCCTGCGCCGGCTGCAGGCCATAGTACGCCCCCGGCGCCTGCGCCTGACCCTGCGCGCTCCCCGCATGCGGCGGCGGCGGCGAGCTCACGGGCGCGTATGCCTGCGCCGGAGCGGGCTGCGGGGACCCGGCGCCGGCGACGGAGAGGTGCGCCATCTGGTCCGCGAGCTGGTACCCTTGCGCGTGCGGGTGCGCGTCGGGCGCGGCGTACGGCTGTGTCTGCGCTGGGTAGCCCTGCGCGGTCGGAGCGGGCCCTTCCGTGCCGGCTGCGGGAGGCGGCGCCGAGACGGTCGCGCTCACCTGCGGCCAGACGTACTGCCCCGTCTGCGCATCCCAGACCGGCTGGTGCTGCGCGCCATGCGACTGCTGCTGAGCAGGCGGCGCATGTCCTTGCGCCTCGGCAGCAGTGCTACCCGCCTGCTGCTGCGGATCTCCCTGCGCAGGCTGTGCACCCGCCGGTCCGGGCGCCGCACCGACAGGCACACCCGCCTGCTGCAGCGCGGCCATCTGCGCGTTGTACTCGGCGAGCTGCCGCTCGTACTCGGCCCACTTGCGCTGGTACTCGCGCTGCGCCTCTTCCTCCTGCGCACGCTGCGGGTCGACTTGCTGTCCTTGCTGCTGCTGTTGCTGGACGGGGTAGGGGCTCTGCGCGTGCTGAGGAGGAGGAAGCTGTTGTTGGGGCTGGTGCTGCTGCGCGGCGACGGAGTGCGGGTCATAGGGCCGGCCATACTGATCGAGGGGCGGCTGCTGCTGCCGAGCAGGATAGCCGTTCGTGACGGGGTAGCCTTGTGGGTCTGAAAAGGTGACGGAGATCAGCTGAGTGCGCAATCGAGCGTGGCAAGTCTTCTGAAGAAGAGAACGCTGTACGCACGCCGAGCAGGGATGCCAGCGAGCTGCTCGTACGTCGCCTTTGCGCGGTCCACCTTCTCGTTCATCGCATGCAGGTCGGCTGTGCGTGCAAGGAGGCTCTGACATCAGCATGGAAATAGACGCATGCGACTGGAAAACCGATACACCGATGCGACGCACCCTGCTTCTGCTCGTACTTCCGGATGAGCTGCACCACCTTCGGCCGCAGCGCCATGCTTGAATTGTACAGGTCCTGCGAGGTTCCAGGCGAGTCAGGTTTGCACAACCGCACGTGCGGCTCGAGAGCTCCAGAGGCGTCAGGCGGGAGCGTCGAAGCCGGCAGGAACAGCGTGCGATTGACTCACCGTCAGCTCGTCGTTGTCGGCAAAGTCTTCGCCGCGCGCCCTCAATGCGTGCATGAGCGCGAGGAGCTTGTCGACCGCGGCGGCCTGCGCAAAGATCTCGGCTTCCGCGGCCTGCGGGTCTGCTGCCGAAGACGCGGGGACGCCGCTGAGAGAGGAGGAGGGGCCGTGATGCGAGTGTGTCGGTTCGTTCGGCAGCTCTTCCTGTACATCGAGAAGCACAGTTTCGTCAGCTCTCACCGGAAAAGGCCGGCCCCTCGCCGCACAAGAGCAGCAAGTCGCGACGCACGACATAGTTGGTTGGGAAGATCCCGACGCGCCCCTTGAGCTCGCCCTTCCACCACTCTTCGCTCACGCGTTCGAGCACGCGGATTACGTCCCCGCGGCGGAATGGCAGCTCGTCGCTCGTCTCGCCAACGAAATCGTACAAGCCGCGCACGCGCCCAGCCGGCTGCTGCTGCTGCTGCTGGGGGTGATGCGGGCCCGGCGACGGCACCGGCTGCGGGAGCGCCTTGCCCCCGCCGGGCGAGGTCGCGCGACCCGCCGAGGGGCGGTAGTTGCGCAGCGGGTCGGCGAGCGCGGCCGATTCGGCGAGCGCGCGCTGCAGCTCTTCTTCCTCGCGGCGGAGGGCATCATCCGTGCGGGATGTGCGGGGAGTCGGCGGGCGGTCCGGGTTGAAGTTGTGACCTGAATGCACGATTCGCAAGCGAGTCAGCACCGCATGAGAGAGTGAAGACAAGACGAGAGGCCGCACCCTGACGCTTGAGTGACTCGTACGTCTCGACGAGCAGATCAAAGTCGGTGTTGCCCGGGTGCTCTTTGACCCACGTCTCGATCTGCTTGAGCGCCTCCTTCTTGACCGTCTCGTGCGTGGTCTGCGTTTAAGCGAGAGTTCTCGTCAGCAACAGTTTTGCCGGCGGCGGTGCCCGCAAGGAGCGAACGTGGCGAAGTGAGACGCACGCGGTCGTTGATGAGCCTCGTCAGGGCCTGCGTGAAGGCCTTACCGCTAATCTCGCGGTGAACGGCCGCACCGCAGTTGTTGACGAGCGCGCCGGCGAGCTGTGCGCGGGTCAGGGGCAATATCAGTAGCCGTGTCGCGAGCTTTCGCGCGATTGCAGAATCGCAAAGGAGCTGGCGTACGGTGAGAGCGAACTGCTGGACATTGGCGCTGCGGTGGGTGAAGCGCTTCTGAACGGCGGCGACGCAGTTGCGGGCGCTGAAGGAGATATGTCAGGTCAGTATCGGCAGTCAATGAGCTCACTGCGGCACGCAAGGTGCACCGTCCTGCGAGGGAGCGTCCCGAGGGGGAGGTGCACCGCCTCGTCCGTCTGTGCCCGTTGGTGCAGGAGAGCGAGAGAGCGCGCACCCAGTCTCGCCGTCGGCGGTGACCTTGTCAGTTAGATCGAGGACGATGCTCCAGTCGATCTCGGTCTGCTTCTCGTCGGTGGCCTTGGCTGCGACGACGCCAGGGGGAGGTCGAAGCGGGGCGTTGGTCAGCACGGGTGCGGAGGCAGCTGGATGAGGTGGACCGCACCGACGCCGTCGTCGTACGGGTTGGCAGGTCGCCCGAACATGGCGGGCGCGTGCGAGAGGACGAGAGGACGAGGATGAGGGCCGAGGTGGGGGCGGTGACGAGGACGCGGCGGTGAGCGGGTGCGCCGGTGTGGTGGAAGCTAGTGGGTGTGCGGGTCTGCTTCAGAGTCTGTCCCAGCTGGCGGGGCTCTCTCGAAGCAGCGGCGACGACGGCAGACGCCGCCCCTTCCCGCCGTCGTCCTCGTCTTCGTCCTTCTCCTCGCGAGCACACTTCTCGTCGACTCTCGTTCCGAGCTGGACTCCGTGGACTCCGCCTCTGTCTGCCTGCTCGTGA
Organism: Rhodotorula paludigena; assembly: GCA_036244875.1. Taxonomy (NCBI): domain Eukaryota; kingdom Fungi; phylum Basidiomycota; class Microbotryomycetes; order Sporidiobolales; family Sporidiobolaceae; genus Rhodotorula; species Rhodotorula paludigena. The sequence goes on from BQKY01000006.1 coordinate 1,318,644, forward strand.
CTGCACCGCCTCGATCGCTCCTCGGTCGATGCCGTATTCTCGGCCTGCCCGCCTGCCCCTCTCTGCCCGCCATCCCTCCCCGAGAGGGTCGCGCTGCTCCGCTTCATCGCTCCCTGCTGCGCTTTTCCACGCTTGCCTCGCTCCTCGTGCTTGCTTCGATCGCTCGCCACGTGCTCAGCCACGCGCGCAGGATCTGCATGCCGGTCCGTCGCTCCTCTCTCTCGTCGCCCTGCCCAAACAGGCAGCCTTCCTGCGCCCGGCCCTCGTCCCGCCGCCCGGTCCACGCCCCTCGATCTGTCCGAACGACCCAGGCGGGCCTAATGCCGAGCCAGGAGCCCGCCAGGCGCGTCGACGCCGCGTCCTTCCTCGTCGTTTCCGTCGCAGGCCTGACGCGCACCGAGTGATCTCCGACTCCGAGTCCGCCGTTGTTACGTGCGGCGGGCTGCAGTCCTCGGCTCACGCGAGCGCTCGATCGCAGCATCGAACGCCATCGCGAGCGCGGGCTTCCGGCGAAGCCGAGCGTCTTGGGCTCGAGCATCTGCCTGTTGCTCGCTCGTCGCGCCCTCCTTTTCCTCTCGTCTTGCACGCATTCCCTGCCCTTGCTTTTGGCTCACATCCCTCTCCTGACGGCACACCCGCCCGCCACCTCGACGAGACCGAGCGACTGCGACGTTCGAGTCTGCACCGCCGGCCTGGGCCCGCCCATTTGCACGCGCATTTACCTCTCCTCACTCGCGTCGCGTCCCGCCTGCCCTTCCGTCATCGTCAGCACCGCCTTGCTCTCTTCGACGGGCCATCTCGCCTTCCTCTCCCGCCCACATCGCTCACCCCGCCATGCGCACCTCCTACACGCTCCTTGCGCTCGTCTTTGCGAGCCTGAACGCCGTCTTCGCCGCACCTGTACCTGCACCTGCACCCGTACCCGCACCAGCGAATCCCAAAACGCCGACTGTCCTCGCCGTCCTCCCGCCTTCATCGTCGTCGGACCCGGTCGCAGCTGCGCTCGCGTCCAAACTGGCCGAGATCACCAAGTCGATTGGCAAGATCCCCGTCAACCTCCCTGGCGTGCCGGACGACCTCAAGACGGGCTCGACGGGCGGCAGTAGCGGCGGCGGCGACGACGACGACGACGAGCCGGTCGTCGTCAAGCCGCGGCCGGTCGCGAACCGCAAATACGTGCCGAAGAACCCAAAGACGAGCAAGGGTGCGTGCACTTCCGTGCTTTCTTTCTTCTGCGCTGTATCTGCCCGCTAACGCTGACGTCGCTTGCGCGCTCGCGTAGGCTCCTCGTCAAAGGCACGCCGCTCCGCCCTCGCCCTCGCCGAGTCCGCCGCCTCGCCCGCGCGCAACCCGAAGAACCCGTCAGAAGCGCTCCCCGGCAACCCGAAGCACCGCTTTGTCCCGAACCCGCCCATCAAGGTCGTCCCCGTCACGTTTACCCTCATCGGCGAGGACGGGAAGGCCAAGACCACGGTTGTTGTCGACGGACAGGGGAGCTGGACGCACCCTGGGGCGCCCAAACGTGCGTGTGCTTCCCCATGGCGCGGCCCTCTCAATGCTGACCTCCCTGCGCGATGACAGCAACGGGCAAGGCCTGAGTCTGCATGCGCGCGGAAGCGCAACCAAAAGGGGGCACTCTGTTCGACTTTCACACTTTCTGTTCTCGTTGTCGTGGCTTTGTGGGGATCAGTACCAGGGTCATATACACTCTTCCAGTCTATCTGTCAGTGCAACGGATCACGTCAGTTGTTCACGTTTCGCTGTTGAGTGAGGCGGTGCTCTCCTGTCGCTCGCACCGTGACCTGCGCTTCCCCGTCCCGCGCTCGCGCTCCACTCGCTCGATAGAGACAGCGCCGAACAGACGCAGAGCTCTCCTGCGCGCCACTCAGCGATGCAGCGCCCCTCGTCGCGCTCCGCCTCGTCCTCGCGGCGCCCCTCGTCCTCGCACGGCGCCGAGGGGCAGTACGAGCCCGTCACTGCGCCGCCGCCCGACGCGTACGACCTGTGCAACGCCTTCTGGGTCGACGGGCACTCGTCGCGCGCGCATGGCGGGCGCGACCCGGACGACCCGGAGCTCGACTGGGGCCGCGAGGGGTTCGAGACGGTGCTGGGGCGGGTCAGGAGCGCGCAGCGCGTGTGCGACGACTTGAGGGCGCTGCTCAAGGAACGGTGAGTGGAATGGGGCCTGCAATCGCGCAGTCTGGGACGGCAGAACGGGGGACGACGCTGCGGCTTGGCGACGACGACGTAGTGGACTGCGTCTCCGAGTGCTCGGCGGGCGACTGAGCGGCTGGATTGGTTGCGCAGGGGCACACGAGTGAGGTCTACGTGCCCACCAGGGCCGTGAAGCTCTCGGCCGGCACGCCGCGCCGCATGTCGAGTGAAGGCGGGCTGTGCACCTCGAGTTGCGGCAGTCTCGTTTGGCTTGCCCGGCGCCACTCTTGGCCCATCAGAAATGCACTGGGAATGCTCGCTAGGCGAATGGGCTTGCTCAGCATCGACACCACGCCCCGATGGCGTCCCGGATCTCGCGCTGACCTTCCTTCCTCGCGCCTCTCGCAGAGCCAGCGCCGCCGACGAGTATGCCAAGCGCCTTCTCAAGCTGTCCAAGCACCACTTTGGCACAGGCGAGACGGGGTGCGCTGCATATCCTTGCCTCGAACCGTCAAACCCCCTCATCGACTCGCTGACCGCTTGCGTGACAAAATAGGCACATGGAGCGCGCCATGCTCCAGCTCAAGTCGGAGCTCGAGGCCTCGGCAAAGTCGCACACGGACCTCGCAGGCGTGCTCAGGCAGCAAGAGGCGCTCCTCGCCGACTTTGTGCAGAAGCGCGATCAGGCGCGGAAGACGGTGCGTGCGGTGTCGGCGCTGCATTCGGCGTCTCGAATCGTGGCTCTCGCGCGACCAGGCGCTGATATACCTCGCTCCATACCCACCACAGCAACAAGCGAATGTCGAGAAGTTGTGGAAGATGCTCCTCAACCAGCGGCAGCACGTACTGAAGGTGCACCTTTCGCGTTGTCGCTCGAGTGGACGGCTTCGCTGATCATTCATTCTACGCAGGCGAAGGCAAAGTACCAGGAAGATGCGATCCAGATCAATGCGCTGCATGCTCAGGCGGCGTTGCTGCAGGGGAGGGAGCTTGACAAGGTGAGCGACCAGTTTCTTCTTCTTCGACACTGTGCTCAGACCGCTCCCGCAGGTGTCGATCAAGCTCGACAAGGCCCAGCAGACGGTCGAGGTCAACGAGCGCGACTACCGCAACTATGTCAACGTATTGAAGGAGACGACGGTGTGCGTTCCGGGGCTTCGCGCCGTGCGGGTGCCTGGGCTGACCTCTAGACCGCTACAGTAATTGGAACATGGCGTGGAAGACGTTCTGCGACGTGCGTAGACCATGCTTGCGACTACCCGAGCCAGACCCTTGACTCGCTCCCTCTTGCAGCTCGTGCAAGACCAGGAGGAAGAGCGACTCGAGTTCCTCAAGTCGCGCATGTGGGACTATGCAAACGGGCTGTCGACGCTGGCCATGACGGAGGACGAGGTGCGTCGTGTCACTTCGCCATGCTCTCATTCCACTAACTGAGGCTCTTCCGTCGACAGTCTGCCGAGCGCACTCGCACCGCTCTCGAGCAGTGCGACCCCAAGATCGACGTCCGCATCTTCGTGCAGCAGTTCGGCACGGGCAACGCCATTCCCGATCCGATACCGTTCGTCGACGTCAAGGCGAAGGAGCCCGCGCCGAAGCAGTCGTACAAGATTGCGCGCTTCACGCGCTCGTCGACGCGCATACCCGGCGTCAAGCATTCACCTTCCGCTGTCGGTGACATCGCTCGTGCGATGGGCCAGCAGCCGCCCCCGCAGAGGCAGCAGTCACTCCCGCCGCAGCAGCAGCAGCCGTCTGAGCCGCAGCATCAGCAGCAACCGAACGGGGCGGCGCCTTCGATGCAGATGAGTCGGTCGGGGAGTCAGCCCGAGTCGGTCCTCGGCGCAGGAGGCATGGCTCGTCCGCCGTCAAGATCCGCCAACCGCGCTTCGCAACTCGCCACGGCGCCTGAGCAAGCGCAGGGCGTGCCTCCGCCCTCTCAGTCGGAGCTTGGAACGCCCGGCCGGTCTGCTTCCGCCGCCGCGCTCGAGTCTGCGCTCAGCCCCTCGTCTCGCTTCGACGTCTCGCCCGCCGCCAATCTGCGCGCACGCCCGTCATCCGAGCACATGACGCCGCGCTCGCCATCGCCGTCGCGTCCGGGTCACATCTCCGCTTCGGCGTTCCAGAACCGCCGATCCGTCGTGTCGCCTAGCCTCGGCGCAAGCACGGCAGAGGGCCCGTCGCCGTCGCCAGGCGCGTCGACTGCTCCGGCGCAGTACGAGCCTGTCGTGCAGCCGGCTGCCGCCGGAGCTCCTCCCGCCGCGAACGGCCCTCCACAAGCCGAGGATGACGAGGACGACCCGCTGCTCAAGGCGCTCAAGGTGCTTCAGACGCAAGATGCGCCGCGCCCCACGCGCCAGTCGCGCTCGTCCGTAGACCTCCGCGGAGCAGCGGTCTCGCCGTCGCAGTACCAGTCGCCGGCTCAGCAGCAACGACCGCCGTCGCGCGGCCACTTCCAGCAGCCCAGCTTTAGTGCTTCAGCCGCGGCTGCGAGGTCCCGCCCGACTTCGCCAGCGCCCGTCTCCGCCGCGTTCATGCAAGCCCCGCAGCAGCAGCAACAGCGACCACGCAGCCCTTCGATCCCGTACAACGCGCCACCTCCCGACGGCTCGCACTCTCGCGCCGGCTCGACGGTCTCGGCCGCGCACCTCGCCTCGCCTCCTCCGGCGAACCAGTACGGCGGCCGTCCGTCGTCGCCTTCGCCCCAGCCGGGACGCGGCAGGTCCCCCTCGCCGCAACCGTTCGTCCCGAACTCTCTGCGACCGGGATCCCCCAACCCGGCAGCCATGGCTGGCGCGCAACGTGCACCTTCGCCCAGTCCTCAGCAGCAGCAGCAGCAGCAGCAGCCAGCTCGTCCGATGAGCAGCTATGGTGGCACGCCACAGCGACCGCCGAGCGGATACGGCGCCCCGACTGCGCAAGCGGGCTACGTCGGCGTTGCGCCTCAAAGCGGCTACCCTGCTACCGCGCCGCCGACACAACAGCAATCATACGGCGTCACGCCATCGCAGTACGCACGGGCAGCCTCGCCTGCTCCGAGACCCTCGTCCGCGGCAGGCGCGCCGCCGCCTCCTGTCGGCTATGCTCCGCCACAGTCCCAGCACCAGCAGGCCCCGCAGCCATACCACGTCCAAGCGCCTTCTCAGCACTTCCAGCATGCACAACAACCGGGTGTCCCGCATCATGTTCTGCATTCGCAGCCGCAGCACGCTCCGCCGCCCCAGCACGTCGCGAGCCCGCCAGCCAGCTACGGCTACGGCGCGCCGCCCCCGCAGCAGCAGTTCCAGTCGCCGTACCCGTCGCAGCAGGCGCAGCAAACGCCCTATGCACGCTCGCCGTCGGTGGTCGGCGGGTTTGCCTCGCCCGCGCAGCACGCCGCAGCTCTGCAGCGCACGGCGAGCACACACTCGGGTGTGTCGGGCGTGTCGGTGCAGCAGACGCCCATGCAGGCCTACCAGGCGCCTATGCAGCAGCAGCAGCAGCAACCGCCGAGGGCGCCGAGTGTGGCGGACGTCCGGGCGGGACAGGCGCAGCCACCGCCGACCGGACAGCATACCGATTCAGGGCAGCCCATCCTCTTCTACGTGCGTCGTCCTTTCAGCGTGTGCTCAAGCTTCTACCTGTCAAAGAGCAGGACTGACGTTCGGAAGAGCGCGGCCCACAGGTCAACGCCCTCTTCGATTATGCCGCCGCATCCGCCGAGGAGTTCTCCTTCTCGCAAGGCGACGTTATCGCGGTCACCGGTACCGATGTGCGTGCTGAGCTCCTGCCGCGCTCGCTACGGGGCGGAGATCGAGTGACGAACTGACCTGATGGCTGTCAACAGCCCGACGGCTGGTGGCACGGCAATCGCGTTGGCGATGCTGGCCCGAGCAAGCTGTTTCCTTCCAAGTGCGTGCTGATCCCCTTGCGAGGGTGGGGGACGTCTCTGCATGAGCGCTGACCGTGTTCATCGTCTTCGCTTCTCGTGCCCGTGTCCGCCCTCATCCTTTGTTCCTTGTCCCGTAGCTTCACCGAGGTGCGTTATTCTGGTCCTCAGCTTCACGGAGACAAGCTGACGTCCTCTTCCTGGTGCAGCTTCTGTCGTAATGCCTGTACCTTTGACGACCTCATCGCTCGATACCCAGTCAGCCCGTTCCCGTCCGTAGATCCTCCTGTGAGCCTCACTAGCTGTTATCGCAGCGTCTATACCGCTCTCCTGGCGACAACCTAGCAACATTGAGGCTTCGTCCGCGGAGACCGAAGTTGGAGGATGTCCCAAAGCGGCAGGCGAGGACACGGTCGCGGCCCGCCGCAGGGGTTCGGAGAGCGCGGTGGGGCGGCTTGATGAAGGACGAGCCTCCTGCTTCCTCCTCCTCGCCTGCCAGCACCAATATGCGACGAGCGAGCGTACGAGGCAGCGTCACGAGCGTTTCGCCGCTGCTGCACCAGCGCAGTGCCTCCTCTTCGGCGATCGACTACTCCTCATTCACGCGCGAGAGCTCCGTCGACCTCACCACGCTCGCGTCTCGCATCCCGGCACCCTCGAAGCGACGCTGGCGACCCACTCGTGTCACCTTGGCCTGGGTTGCAGCCCTCTCGCTCGTCGTCTTGTACTACCAGAGCCGCCTGAGCGAGTTGACAACAGCTGCCAATGCAGCTCGAGCTCTCGCCTCATCCCTGCGGTCACGTCCAGCGGCGTTGGATGGCGGCACCGGCGTCGACGGTTTCGCAGTGCTAGACGAGACGCTGCCGAACCTCGCAACGTCGTCTTGCGAGGTGTGTCACCTGAACCCCGCGAACCCGCTGTGCGAGTACGGCTACGACAGCATCCGCCAGTCGCGCGCATACGAGGGCTCGGGAGCGCGGCTGCGCAAGGTGCTCGCCAAGGCGCTGCGAGGGGAGCCGTTCAGCGTTGGCGTGCTCGGCGCGAGCGTCACGGCGGGGCACTCAGTCCCGCCTGGGAACCAGCGGTGGCAGGAGCGCTGGTTTGACGACTTCAAGAAGATGTTCCCGAATGCGACGATGCATGTCGGTGCCATCGGAGCGATGGACAGCCTGGTACGTTCTTTCACTAAAATCGTGCCCGAGTGCTCCTTGCTGAGTTTTTATGCAGTTCTTCTCGTTCTGCTTCGGCGCACTCGTTCCCGACGACCTCGATCTGTATCTCGTCGAGCTCGACATCAACAACGAGCCGTGCGTCGGAGGTGTTCTGTCCGTCCCGCTGCTTTGAAGCTGACACCTGCTGGTTCATACCGCAGCGGTCTTGAAACCTTGCGCGACGACGACGCGCTCATGCGCGGCTTGCTCCAGCTGCCGCAGGAGCCGGCTGTCATTCGCATCTCTACCTTCCAGATCATCTTCGACGAGCTTGCTCGCGGCATCATCTCGAGCCTTGTCACTAGCCAGTACTTTGACGTTCCGGTCATCGGGTGCGCTCATCTCGGTGTCAGTTTGGTGTACACAGTACTCACGGCGGTCTTGTGCAGCATTCGGAACTTTCTCCTGCCGCACATGCAGCACCACCGCGAAGACGCCGAGGTCATCTTCGGCTACGACCAGTGGGGCAACCGCGATTACGTAGGCTTGACGCGCCGTCTTTGGGGAAGTATCTCGCTGCTGACGCTTGGCCCGACAGCGCCACATTTCCGAAGTCGGACACGTCGCCCTCGCCGACGTTCTCTCGCTTTACATCCGCAAGGAGGTCTGCGAGACGCAACGACGTGCTTTGCTACCCTCTCCACCTCCTCGCAAGTCTGGGCCCTGGCCTGGCGATGACGAGGCGGGATTGATCCCCCCGCTTGAGGTGTTCTCGTCGGTCCGTCCCGGCCTTGCGAATGCTTGCTCCCCGACAGGTCATTAATAGCCCTCTTCCTGCAGTGGCGGAAGCCTGAGCCTCCCGAGCCCGTCATCCCGCACTGTCAAACCATGACAGGTAAGGATCCGCTCGAGCCCGTCTCGTATACCGACGACTTCACCCGCATCGAGTGGAACGGCAAGGCGGCATGGTCTTCCTCGACGCCAGGCGGCCAGATCCGCTTCAATTTCAAGGGGACCAAGGTCGGCCTGTTCTTGTGGGTCACAAACGGCCACCAGAACCCGGAGGAGAAGAGTGACGACCCGGTCGTCAAGGCCAGGGAGGCGCCCGGCATGGGCAAGTGCTGGGTCGAGGAGCTCAACGACGATGGTGAGAGCTCGATCGTCAACCCGAACGGCGTGTACGAGGGTTTCGAGCTCAACACGCACATCCCGTGGAAGATGGCGGCTCAGTCCGAGTACGCCCTACCCTTTGATCTTGCCAGTCGGGCTTTGGTTGACGCTTTAGCTTCCACACGCAGCTTCTTCACCGTCGCCAAGGGTCTTTCCGGTGGCGAGCAGTGCGTAGTCCATCGCTCTGCTTCTTTGTCTCGCCGTTGACCGTCTCTCTCGCGCCAACAGCATGCTCGCCTGCGAGGTCCTGTCGACCACGACGTCGGGAGGCACCAAGTTCCGTGTACAAGGCCTTGCAAGCCAATAGAGTCTGTAGTCTGCATTTGCATTTTCGGGATACTCGAGTTGAGAAGGTTCACCGACAGTTCAGTTCGCATCGCGCTCATCGTCATTTCGAACGCTGCTGTGCACCAGATGCCCGAGACCCTGCAAGCTTGTGAGGCTGCCGGAACGAACGCAGATCCGCCTGCCGGACGCGACTGCCTTGATCAGCAATCTGGAGCCTTTCGTTCCCGTGCCTCGACGTGAAGCGGTTCCCCGCCGGGCTCAGCGCCAGTCCTGCGGTTCTGCTGTGGCCGTCTGCGTTCCGCCTTGACGAAACCACTGCGAGCTGCGCGTCTCACGGCATGGGCGGCATCGAGCTCTTCTCGCCGCCTTCGTCTCCGGCACTCGGTCGGCACTCGCTCACCTCAACTCGATGGCGACCCTCCCTGCTCACCACCGCATGCTGCCTAGCCAATCTCTTCGTCTTCGTGCTGTATCACCATCACTACACGTCCTCCCAGCCGACGCAACCTCAAGACGTGCAGCTGGAAGTTCTGCGCGACGACGTTCTCACGGCCAACTCTTCCGCCGCCGTTACACCACCGTCGCGCGCATTGTCCTGCGAGGTCTGTCACCTCGACCCGTCGAACGCGCTGTGCGAGTACGGCTACAGTGCGATACGGCAGTCGCGGGCGTACGAGGGCTCGGGAACGCGACTCCGACGGGTCCTCCAGAAGGCGCTCCGAGGAGAGGCGATTCAGGTCGGCGTACTTGGCGCGAGCGTGACGCAGGGTCATGGCGTCATTCCGCCGTACCAGCGGTGGGAGGACCGTTGGTTCGAGAACTTCCAGCATATCTTCCCGTCCGCCGTCATGCATGTCGGAGCCGTCCCGGCGGCAGGCAGCCAGTTCTTCTCGTACTGCTTCGGCTCGGTCGTATCAAGCGACCTCGACTTGTACCTTGTCGAGCTCGACATCAACAACGACGTCAGCTTCGACACCATGCAGGAGGACGACTCGTTGATGCGCGGCTTGCTCGGCCTGCCCCAGCAGCCTGCAGTCGTTCGACTGAGCGTCTTTGCGTTGCTTTTTGAAGAACTCGCTCGAGGAAGCACGTCGAGCTTGTCTACCTCCCAGTTCTTTGACGTCCCGGTCATTTCGTGCGTTGCCCTCTCCCCCCTCTCCTGCTGCGCTTTCGCTCAATCACTAACTCTTGAACACCAGCATTCGAAACTTTCTCCTTCCGCATGTCATCAAACATCGGGAGGCAGCCGAAGAGCTGTTCTCGCTAACGTCTTGGGGCGAGCGGGATTATGTGCGTGTGCTGGCCTGTCCTCCTCGCCTAACTCTCTCTGACATGCATACCGGGCGCTCTTTCAGCGACACATCTCGGGCTTGGGCCATCAAGCTGCCGCGGACATGTTGTCGCTGTTCATCCGAAAGGAAATTTGTGAAACTCAGCGGCACGAGACCCTTCCGCCGCCACCGCCTCGAACCGGGCCGTGGCCCGTTGACGAGGACCTCGACGCCATACCAGAGCTGGCTCTGTCAAGCTCGGTACGTGGTTCTCAGATCCCTTTGTTGATCACACTCCCTCATCGTGCGCTCTCTTCAGTGGATTCACCCCAAGCCCATCCTTCCGCTCAACCCAATCTGCCAATCAACCATGACGCCGCTCACGCTGATGGTGCCGCTCTCGCACTCGCCGACATTCGAGCTCGAAACCTGGAACGACAAATCGGCCTGGTCGTCGAGCACGCCTGGCGCCCAGATCCGCTTCCGTTTCGTCGGCTCCCGCGTGAGCATCTTTGTCTGGGCGACAAACGGGCGCGGAGAACTCGAGCAGAGCCCCGAGAAGGCGATTCGGCGTCGGGAGGCTCCCGGCTCGGCACTCTGCTGGATCGAGGACGAGGAGATGGGCGCGGAGGAGTGGCTGGCAAAGTACGGCGAGGACGGCAACGAGGCAGACTCCGCCGAGACCGACTACTGGGAGGTCAACTCGCATGTGCCAACCTACGTCGCTTCGACCAGCGATTTCGTCGAGTTGACAAGCGGTCTGGAGCCGCGATCCCAGTGCGTCTTCCTTTCATGACACTTTGCCGCATGTCCGGCTACTGACCCTCCGGTCTCGCCCAGCATTCTTGCATGCGAGGTATCGAGCAACACGACGAGCGGCGGGCACCGATGGCGCATCCAAGGCATCGCTTCCCAATAGGCGCGCTGCTTTCTATGCATGCGCTCGTCAACCTGTTGTAACTTGCTATGTTGTACTGGCGATGCACGACTGGAAAGTAGAAACAAGATTGGTCGCTTTGCATGTAGAGAAGTCTACAGACCGGCAAATACCGTGTTCTCGATCTTCTTCCGCCCCTCCTCGAAGTACAACTTGACGCCCGGCGCCGGCGTCGCCATCGCCTCGCGTCCAGCGTACTCGAGCTGAGCGCGAGACGGGAGGATCTGCTGCAGGCGCGGGTAGACGAAGGTGTAGGCGCCTGCGTTCTCGGGCTCGTCTTGCGCCCACAGGAAGGAGCGGGCGGACTTGAAGGGCGCGAGCGCATCGGCGAGGGCGGCATACGGGAAGGGCGAGACTTCCTGCAAGTGCAGAGAGCAATGTGTCTCAGCAGCTTGGTCTGGCGCACCAACTTTCGGTGCAGCACACCGCGCGCCGCCGAAACAGACAACTACGCACCTCGACCCGAATGAAGACAACCTTGCCTTCAAGCCCGCGCTCTGCGCGGCTCTTGACAAGCTCGTAGTACATCTTGCCCGAGAGCATGACGACGCGCTCGACCTTGCCGGGGTCGTCGACCTTCTCAGTCAGGACGGGCTGGAAAGCCGTGCCTTTGCCCATCTCGGCGAGACTCGAAGAAGCCGCCTGCGGCAAATTCTCATCTCAGCTCAGAACGCTCTGCGAAGAAGAGTAGACGCACAGGTAGGCGCAAGATGCCCTTCGGGGAGAACACGACGAGCGGCTTGCGGTACTGGCGAACCATCTGGCGCCGCAGCAAATGGAAGTACTGTGCGGCGGTCGTCACGTTGACGAGATGCATGTTGGGAACAAATGGCTTGCGCTGGATGGGCTCGTTCGTAAGCTGGAGGAAGCGCTCGATGCGGGCACTGCAAGGAGTGAAGTCAGCCGAGCTGGCGAGCGAGCGAGCAAGCGCAATCGAACCTCGAGTGCTCCGGTCCAGCGCCGTCTGCAAGCTTCCGAGTCAGCGCGAGCGCATTCAACCCAGTGGAGAGAACCTCGCACCGTAGCCGTGCGGGAGGAGGAGCGTCAAAGCGCTCTGCATGCCCCACTTGGTTTCTCCGCTGCCGAGATAAGTGTCGATCGTGACCTGCCAGGGGCGCGCTCAGGAATGTCGCAGAGAGAAGCGGCAAGGAGGACCCACCTGCGCCGTGTTGTGAAAGTCGCCGAACTGCTCATACAGATCCGCGCATCAGCCCCGGCTAATGCAGTGCGCAGACGGGAAGACGGCGCACCTGAGCCTCCCAGATCGGCAGCGTCTTCGGGGAAACCCACGCAACGCCTTGCTCAAACCCGACGACGGCGTATTCGGACAGCGGGCTGTTGACGACCTCGAAAATGCCTGGCTGGACCGACGAGCCTGCCGACGGAGGCGGTGTTGAAGTGAGACTCTGCAGTGGTACGGCAACGCGCTCGGAGGCTTGGTCGGCGAGGATGGCGTGCCGTTGCGAGAAAGTGCCCTGAGAAAGCGGTGGTCAGGTCGAGTCCTCGCGTCCCGAAGTGGACACTCACTCGTCCGCTGTCCTGCCCGCACAGCCGCACATGGTAACCGTCGAGGAGGAGCGAGCCGAACGCGAGCGCTTCTGCAGTGGCAAAGTCGAGGCCGTCGCCCTTGTCGAGCGAGGCGAGGCGCTTCGAGATGTGCATCTTGCGGAGCCGTGGGTGGATTGTCTGCCACGTGTGTCACGTATCACTAAGTTGTCGAGGCGAGAGGGGCGCAGAGAAAAGTGACGCACGATGTCCTCCGGCACCTCGACGCTTCGCCTCCCGATCTCCTGCAGAACCTTCTCGTCCACGCCCGTTTCGACCCGCTCCTTCCACTCGCCCTCGCTCGGCCACTTCATCTCGCCCCAACCGCGCGGCATGTCGAGCTCGGGAGGGACGTACCCCTCGGACGACTGGAGCGACGAGTCGAGCGCGGTGAGATGCGACGCGCGAACCGACTCGGCACGGAAGGAGTCGAGGGTCGAGGTCGACAGGAGGTGCTCCTCGTACTGCTTTGCGACCGACCTGTGTCGAAGAGGCGTCAGTATCACGCGGGTGGAGAGAGGAATGCACGACGCACGGAAGGTCTTTGATCTTGTTGTACATCGACGGGCTCGTAAAAGCCGGCTCGTCGAGCTCGTTGTGGCCGCGACGACGGTACACGACCAGATCCTGTGCAATTCTCCAAGATGAGCCTTCGGTCAAAGGGAGGGTGGACTAGAATCGAGACGGACGATGACGACGTCTTTGCGGAACTTGCGCTGGTACGCGACGGCGAGCTTCATCGCGCGTGCGACATCGTCAATCTTGTCGCCGTTGACATGCAGCACGGGCGCCGGGATCGACTTGGCCAGGTCCGTCGCGTAGAAGCTCGTGCGGCCCTGCACGGCGGGCGTCGTGAACCCGAGCTGGTTGTTGACGACGAGGTGGATCGTCCCGCCGACGTTGAAGTGCGGCAGGCTCGCGAGATTGAGCGTTTCGGACGAGATGCCCTGCCCGCCGAACGCGGCGTCGCCGTGGATCGAGAGCGAGAGGACCTTGTCGCCGAGCTCGTACGGCTCGGAGCGTGCCGAAGCGTCGAGAGAGCCGTAGGGTACTTGCAAGCCGCGGGCGAAGCCTAGCGCGACAGGAGTCACCGTCTCGAGGTGCGAAGGGTTCGGCAGGAGGTGTACCGTAAGCGACTTGTCGTCTTCGGATGTAGGGGGCGTGTAACGGGTGGTGAAGAAGAGGTGTGAGAGGACGTCGTCTGTGAACTGCGCTGCCGGGAGAGAGGGCGGCAAAGTCGGCAAACCGCGCATCTTGCGGATGAGCATACGCATGTCGAGGTCGAGCAGCTGCGTGAGTAGGTTGCTGACAGAGCGCCCAAGCGTCATTATTTCGCTCTACATTCGACCAGTGAAGAACACCAGACTCACAGACGGCCTCGGTGAGGCATGCCAACGACGACATCTTGCACGCCCTCCCGCGCCGCCTCTTCAAGCACCTTGGCAACAGCGACCATCATGCCCTCTCCGCCCTCGAGACCATACCGTTTGACGTTGGGGAAGCGCTTCGCGAGCCACGAGTCGAGCGCCTCGGACTTGGCGAGGAGCTCCCAGTGCGCGAGCTGCTCGGCGCGCGAGAGCGGCTGCGCGTGCGACTGCTCGAGGAGCTTCTCGAGAAAGCGCCGCTCGTGCTTGCTTGGGAGGTGCATGAACTGTGTGAGGACCAGGTCAGCGGGATGTTGTTCGTAGATTGACACCTGTCGCGACTCACCTCGTAGGCCACGCCAGACGTGTACGTCTCCGAAAGGCGCTGCGCAATCTCCTCCATGGTGCGCAAGCTCTCGCCAGCGCCTGCAGCTTGCCCAGCGTCGGGCGGAAAGTCGAGAATGCCTGTCACGTCGAGCTTGTCCCCGACGGCGCCGACCTTGTCGTCCGGCAGCGTGTCGCTCCTGAACTCTTCCCTGAGCGCCTTGACGCCTTCGTCACTAAGCTGAAAGCCGTAGCGCCTGGGGTCGAGGGCGGGCACGCTCGGGCGCTGGGCGAGGTCGAGCGGGTCGAGGAGGGCTGAGCGGTGCCCATGGCGGCGGTAAGACTCTACGAGGCGGAGGAGCGAGGCGTTGCGGGCGCGGTTGGCGAGCTCCTGGGGCGTAAAGTCGGGGAGAGTGTACTCGCGCGGGCTCTGGTAGCCAAAGACGCCCTTGTCGTGCAGGAGACGGCAACCCGAACGGCGGACGAGGGGCAGTTTGGGGGCGAGGGGCCTGCCGAGACGGGTGCGCAGCATGGTGGGCTGAGGTGTGCGAGTGCTCGAGCGTGTCTAGCTTGCTCAGCAGAGCAAACGACGGAGAGCGAGAAGCAGGCGAGCGAGAGACGGCGTCGGCCCCACCTGACCGCGTCTCCGCACCCGCGTGGCGCAGTCGAGATCAGCGAGCACGACGCTCCTCGAGCTGCGATTCAGCAACGGCAACAGCTGCAAGCCACAGCTGCAATCCTCGCAGGCTTAGCGGCTTCACCGCGAGATGCACCGCACAGCCTTGCATCGAGTGCGGCGAGGCGGGAGGTCCGAGTCGATGAATGCTGCACACCGGCGAGGCTTGGAGCGCCCAAAGACGGATGAGCGTAGTCCTGAATGCGATGGCATGCGCCGCAACCGGCAGGTCGAGGCGGGAGAGTGTCGGTGCGCAGGCGGGAAAGACGAGCGGCGAGGAGGCCAAGGTGGGCGAGGGAAGCGGGCGAGGCGCAAGCGAGCAGTCTGCAGTCCTCTGTACAGCACTCTGAAGTCTCACAAGCTCCTGACCACGCTCGCAAGTGGCTGTTGCGGTCGGGACCTCGCCGCTCGTCGCCGTCATCGAACTTGGCACCGTTCCGCGCACTCGACTCTCGCCGCACACGAGTCGCCGAGAGTCAAAACTTGAGCCAGACCTCCCTCGTGCACTATCGAACTCGCTCCACTAGACCAGCACCCTATCGACCCCGCCCACCGCTCCGTCATGGCTTCGTTCCTCCAGAAGGCGCAGGCGTTCGGCAAGACGGCCGGACAGCAGGCCGCCGCCTTTGGCACACGCGTCGCCGCAGAGGCCCAGACGGGCTCGCAGAAGGCCCTCACGGGCTTCAAGCTCGAGGCCGAGGCCGCAAAGGCCGCCCGCATCCTCCAGGCCTTCCTCGCCGACCCGCACCACCCCGAGAGTGCCCTCAACGCCATCCCCAAGGAGGTCCTCGCGCGTGCAAAGGGGTGAGTCCCGCTTTCGTCCCTCGCAGAGGCCGTGACGAGGTGCCGAGGTGGTCGCGCGACGCCGACGAGGCGGTGCTCGTCCTGCGCAGCACACTCGAAACTGCTTGCAGGGGCGATCTACGCTCGTTGGACGATCGTGCGACATCCACAACAGGCTACCCGGGTCGGCGCTACCTGATTCCCGCAGACGCGCGAGCTGACACCGTCGCTTACGCCTCGTAGCCTCGCCATCTTCACCGTCCTCAAGGCCGGCTTCGTCTGGAGCGGCAAGGCCGGCAGCGGCGTCGTCATTGCGCGCCTGCCAGACGGGACGTGGTCCGCGCCCTCGTGCATCGCGACGGGCGGCATCGGGTTCGGACTGCAGGTCGGCGCCGACCTGAGCGAGTTTGTCGTCGTGCTCAACTCGGACGAGGCCGTCGCCGCCTTTGCCAAGGGAGGAAACGTCACCATCGGCGGGCAGCTGTGCGTCGCCGGCCTGAGCCGGACTCGCTCGTTTCATGCTCTCCTGGCATTGATCTGATCTGTAGAGGCTTGTGTCGCACAGCGCGGCTGCGGCAGGCCCAATCGGCGTCGGCGGCGCCGTCAACACGGCCATCACGAACCCGGCGCCCATCTTTACCTACTCGAAGAGCAAGGGCCTGTTCGCCGGTGTCAGCCTCGAGGGTACTGTCCTGATTGAGCGGGTACGTTCCCGCCCGCGCGCTCGTGCTTCATGCCGGGCTCGTCTCCAGGGCTATTACTCACTTGAGATGCGGGAATCTTCGCAGAAAGACGCGAACGAGGCATTCTACGGGCAGGGTATGTTTGTTCTTCGCCCTGTGTCTCTTTGAACGTCGAGTCTGACTTGCACTCGACTCTGCAGCTATCCCGGCTGTCGATCTCCTCGGGTGCGCTCAAGCTCCTGACGCTCCCTGTCGCCCGCCCGCAAGGCTACCGAAATCAGTTGCTGACCTTGCTACTTCCTCTCCCACAGCGGCAAGGTTCCTCCGCCCGAAGCCGTGCGCAACCTCCCGCCGCTCCCCGCTACCGCAGTGCTGACTCTCGCCCGCCCGCACGCAGGCCTCCGCCCTGTACGAGACGATCGAAGCGGCCGAGTCGATCGACGAGTCGGGCCTGCCCGACCAGGCGTACGTCGTCCCCGACGGCTCGCTCGGCGGCTCGGCGCCGCTCGACGCGCAGACGGGCGCCGCGGGGCGGCCGACGAACCGCGGCGAGAAGCTGTTTGACGCGACGGGCGCGCACTGAGTCGGTGTGCTGTTTCGCGAAGGCGCTTCTTCTTCCCTTCCTTGCTGTCTCCGTTGACGCCATTTGTCTGCTGTATGTCCCTCTTGTGATCCTCTCTGTTAGTGCGTGTACGTCCTTTCGCAGCATTGTGCGCCGGATATGCGTGGGAAGGTGTTTGAGAAAGACGCGGAAGCTCACGAACGGCGTTCCTGCAGTGGCAGAGTTCCCGCTATCTGCTTCGAGGTCCGCAAAACAGCACACGCACGGTACCTACGAACCGTCGGTAGTTACAATAGCAGCTGCTTGATTGGTTGGCCCGAAAGTCAACGGATTGATGACGCGGGTCGAGGTTGACTGTTGCGCCCAGACGAGTTTCCTCGAGGCGAACGCAACTATCTCTCGCTACTGCGGTAAAGACAGATCCAAATAGAAGTCTTACAACTATGGGTCAGGTGACTATAGCTGGAAGAACGACGAGAGAAAAGAAGAAGAGAGAGAGAGAGCGACGGGAGGGAGCGACTACACAGACGGGGAGACGGGCAGGAAGGCCGAGACTAGTAGTCGAGGCTCAGCCAGTCTCTTGTGAGTCCGGAAGAGGGAGGCGGACGGGCGACCGACGCGGTAGAGCGAGGGTCGAGGTCAGCCGAGATCGCTCCGGGCTTACATCGCCCCCTTCGAGCGCACGGAACGGGTGCTCACACGGCTAGTTGATCCCAAGTCCCGCCATCCGTCCACTGACGGTCGAGGGCGGGCCACCGTAGGCTGAGTCGTTGTCGTTGCGCCACGGCGTGCCGGCGCGCGCGTGGTGGTCGGGCGTGCCGCTGCGCGAGTAGTCGGCGGGCGGGGCGTGCCAGTTGTACCCGCCGTAGTACGGCGCGTAGCCCTGGTTGTGGCCTGGGGAGGCGTCGTTGCCGGCCGCGAGTTGCATCTTGCGGAGGTGAATGAACTCTGAGAGTTCGTCGGAGCGGGCGTCGCGCTCCTGTTGGCGCCGGCCGTACGGCGAGATCCTGCCGCCGGGGCTGCCTTGGCGCCCGCGACCGCGCCCGCGTCCGCGCTGGCCTTTGTGAGCCGGGAAGGGGCGGGGCTGAGAGGGAAACGGTCAGCTTCAGCGTCGAAGCGACGGGAGGGCCTGCTCACTCGGAGCAGCGCGCGCCGCTCGGCGCGGTCGGCCGGGATGTCTTCGACCCGGTGCACGTCGTGGAACGTGGCGCCGAGGTATGCCTTGACGAATGGCGTCTCGTTCGTGATGTCCGGGTGCGGCCACTCGATCTGCTGCCGCAGCCCCGACCCCTTGACTTCGAGGGTCAGGATGCGGCGGTCATTGACGTACAGGTCGTCGACGACCTTGGAGTACTCGACCTCGAGGCTGTCCAGCGGGTAGACCGGGACAGAAGCGGTCAGCCGGTTCGGAAAGAGCGCATCGTCGCTCGGGAGGAAGCGGCGCACTTGGCTGCCATGGTGAACGCGGGAGATGCCGCGCTGCGTGTATCGCTGGGGCAGATCCAGCGTGTAAGTGCTCGTCTTCGGATCGTAGTCCAGGCAATCGAACGGACCGTCGAACTTGAGCACCCACTTGCGGGAGCGATGAGGAGCGAGAGAGAGGTTCTTTGTCGACAGCCAGAAGCGGTCTGGCGTGTCGCTCTGCTGTGCCGTCACGGGCACGTAATCGGAGCTGCGCTTAGCATTGGCGGTGGCGGTCATCTCGACGCGAGAGACGTGGAGGCGGTCGCGCGCCTTCTCGAGCCGGCGTTTGGCTTCGCCGACAAGCGAGACGCGAGGGTTCCTCTCGACCCAGTCTGGGATAGCGCATGGGACGCTGATGTCAGTCAGCTGGAACGGAGAGAATCCGCTTGCAGAACTGACGCGCTCGTTGAGGGCAAACTGCGCGAAAGGCACCTGCTTGGCCCAGTCCGTCTGCTCCTCGCTCACGAGCTGACGCATGATTGCATTGAGATCGCGGTGCATGCGCTCAATCTTCCCGTTAGTCTGCGGGTGGTACGCGGAGCTCATGGCCAAAGTGGTTCCGAGAGACTCGAAGAAGCCTCGCCAAAACGACGAGATGAAGCGAACGTCGCGGTCGCTGCGGATGGCCTTCGGCACTCCCCAATCCGGGTAGACATATGCAAGGTAGATCTCGACACACTTCTCTGACGTGAGGTTGTTCATGCGAGTCGGGACAAGCTTGACCCGGCCCGTTAGCGAGTCCATGAAGGTGAAAATGAAGTTGCAAGGGTTGCCCTGGGCATCGGCGCTCATCTCGAAGGGGCCGACAAAGTCGATGCTGATCTCACCGAAGCCTCGCTCGGCCATGGGCATCGCGTGGAGCTTTCCCTGCGGCTTGGTCGGTGACGGCTTGCATGCCTGGCAAGAGGGACAGCTCTTGCAGTACTTCTCGACCTCGCTGGTCATGTGCGGCCACCAGTAGTTTTGCTGCATCGTCTGGTGTGTGCCCTCGAACGCAGAGTGCCCGAGAACAGCGTGCACGTGCTCCAACACGATCTCACGGATGCTTCGTCCACGGAACTTGCCTGCCGGCAGACACAGCCTCCGTCCATACTTGCTGTCCTCCTGGTAGAGGTAACCGTCAAGCAGCTTGTACGCTTCGTGGCTCGGCAGAGTGCTGATGATCTTGCGGAACAGCGGATCCTCGCGGTAACCGCTCATCACCGCCCTTCGCATCTCGCCGCGATGCATCTCGTCCAGGCGTAGCGCCGCTTCGTCGGCACCCTGCCAAGCTTGCTCGGCACGCATGCGTTCAACCTCAGCGAGCTTGCGCGCGGCCTTGTCATTCTCGCGGCGCGGACGCTGCTTGGCCTTCTCAACCTGGCGGGGTGCTTCCCCGTTTTCCCTGAAGCGGGCAGGCGCTCGTGCCGAGCGCTGTGGGCGCGCGGAGACCTCGCCAATGACGCAGATCGAGTCGGCGTGCAACGCAGTGGCCTCATCCTCTTCATCAGCTTCGCGAGGCTTGAACGCGCCTTCGTCCTCCCACTGGCGGGAGAGCGCATCGGCAATCTTGTTGCTTGGGCCTTCGATGTGCTTAATCTTGAACGAGTAATCGTGCAGCAGCTCGTACGCGCGAGCCTCCTTGCGGGTGGGCTCCTTGTCCTTCGTGAGGAAGTGCGTTCCCGCTCCGCTGTCAGTCAGCCAAATGAACTCGCGGCTTTGCAGCATCTGCTTGTGCTTGTCAACAAACGAGACAAGAGCCTGGAGCTCCTGATTGTGCGTTTCGTAGTTGTACTGCGGCGCAGTGAATTTGCGCGACCAGTACGAGACCGGTCGGGCCTTCCACCAATTCTCGCCCACAGCCAGTACACCGCCCATCCCGAGTATCGAGGCGTCGGTGATGGCAAAGATGTACTCGCCAGGGTGCTCGTTTGTCACGAGGTCCTCCAGGAGAGGTGGAGCAGAGAGGTGGACGGGCTCCGTGCCCTTCGGAGCCAGTGCGCTACTGTCAATGCTCGTGAGCTCGCACTCAGCTGCGACGAGCTTCTTGACCTCATCGAAAGCGTCATTGCAGCTCTGCGACCAGCGCCAGGGAGCGTTGCCGCACAAAGCAGTGAGCGGAGCGGCAACCTCAGCCAGGTGCGGGATGAAGCGAGCATTGTACTCAACCATGCCCATGAAGCGCTGCAGGCTCTGCTTCGTCTCAGGCACAGGGAAGCGCGTGATGGCACCCACCTTGTCAGGGTGCACACTCATCCGTTTGTAGCGAATGCGGCGACCGAGAGCGTCGCGATTCGGATCGCAGACCTTCACCGATTCGCGACTGAAGAGCAGCACCTGCTCGCGGCAGCGTGTGAATGCTTCAATCACGTCAATCTTGTGCTTCTTCCAAGCCTCGCTGAGAATCCAGATGTTGTCGGCGTAGGCCTCGACAGTTCTCCCAATGAGACCCTTGAACGTGTGGTTCACCGTTCGATGCAGAGTCACGGGCGAGTTGCGATCGCCTTGCTGAGCTACTCGCGAGCCGTAGTTGCCTGCCACTGTCGCAAAAACCGTCTTGTCCTGGTCTTCATCTGCTACAGGGAGCTGCTGGAAAGCGCCTTGCCAGTCGCCTTCAGTCACGAAGCGGCTCTCCATAATGCGCTGCTCGATGTGCGCGACGTCCACCGGTGGCATTGCAAGCTGCTCAGTGTTACTGTTGCGCTCGCGCAGGTCTACGAGAGGGCGAATGCCCCCATCCTTCTTCGCCTGGATCATCTGCGACGCATCTGCGGGCTTCGTCGTCGGGAACCAGAGGCCCGATGCCTCCATGTTATCGAGAAGCTCGTACGTCTGCGGAATGAGCTCGTGGGCGACCTTGTACGCGCCTTTGGGCTTCGACCGCTTCTCCTCGTCCACCCGAGGGAGCCTGTGCTCAACAGCCCGCTTCGGCGGGAGCTTCTGCGGCTCCTTCTTCGACGGCGTGATGTCGACGAACTCATCCAGAAGCCAGTCGCGGAACTCCTTGACCTCGTCCGCGCTCGGCTGGTACCCGGCCTCCTCCTCGTCCTTCGGCACCGTCAAAGACGAGACGAAGACGGGCGCGGGAGGTTCTCGCGTACCTCGGGGCGCGTGTAGGACGCGCTCGGGTGCATAGCCGCAAGCTCAATCTCGGAAGCAGCCTCAGTCTCCTCTAGGCCAGCGAGGGCCTCAGCCTCAGAGGGAGTCGGGAGCGTCGTAGCAGGTTCGGCGCGCGCAGACAGCGCAGGCGAGGGCAGTGACGGCCACTCATCCTCGCTCAACGGCGAAGGAGCCGCCACAGCAGCGGGAAGCGGAGTCGCGAGACCCTCGGCCTTCTCAGCTGCATCCCGGCCCTTTGACTTGTAGCTCTTGATGACCGGCTCGCGTTCGACCGGAACTGGGGCCTTGAGCACGCGGCAGACGCAGGACTGGTCGGCCATGTCGATGACTGCCTTGTGCGCAGCGAGGAAACGACGACCGATGAGCAGGTCGTTCGAGATCTGCGCGATGAGGAACGTCCACTCAGTCTTGACTCCGCACAGCTCGACGTTGAGCTTACAGTAGCCCTTGACGGTCGTGTGCGAGCCAGCGGTGGCGAGGCCCATCTTGAGCGGCTTCTCGTAGAGGTGGATCCACGCGCCGCTCTGCCTGGCAACGTCTGCGCGAATGAACTCTTCGCCTGCGCCACTGTCAATGAACGCCTCGTAGCCGGCGCGTCCCTCGATGGCGGCCGACACAAGCAGCGGCGGGGGAGAACGAGCGAGAGGGGACTTGCGCTCGATCTTCGCCATCTTGTCCCTGCTGCGGTTCGTCGGGCAAGCGTGCTTGAGGTGCCCGATCTGGCCACATTTGTAGCACGTCTTGCTCGTCGGAGCCTGCGAGCGGGCGCTCGCCTGCTGCGGGCGCGAGGCGGTGTTCGAACCGCCCCCTTCGTTCCTTGCCCTCGGCGGGTGCTGCGGCGCCGGGTGCTGCTTTGGCCCAGGAGCTGGGGCCTTGCGGCGGCGGCGCGTAGACACGAGGGACGTGTACATGTTGGCGCGTCGTCCCTGCCGGGCGGCATACTCGGCAGCCTCGTCCGCGAACATGGTCTGCTCGATGGCCAGGGCGGCCTTGACGAGCATAGCGAACGTCACGGCCGGGTCCTCGAAGCGGAGCTTCTCGTCGCGGTTCAAGCCGCGCGCGATGTCGGGCGTGAGCGCCGAAATGAACTTGACCTTCATGTCGTGCTCCATGGTGAAAGCACGCTCGTCAGCGAGATCCTCCATCTCAAGCTGGAGTTCGCGTACCGTCATGTAGGAGCCGTCGGCCCTGTCCTGGTGCAAGTTCTCCCACTTGCCCTCGGCCTCGCGGAAGCTCGTGGGACTGACGAAGCGTTCGCGCATCTCCGTGAGGATGCGCTCGAACGTCCACGGCGACGGAGCAAGCGGCTCGCCCGGCGGGCAGCAGGCAATTACGTCGGGTACAACGTAGCGAGCAAACCAGCGAGCAGCCTCGCCCGCTAGGAAGCCCTGGATGTACGACGCCGCAGCGCACGAGTCGACAGGCACTCCGGCCGGCTGGAGGTAGAGCTGGACACTGTTCGCCCACGAGACCAGCGCCTGCGGGTTCTCGTTCCGGCCGTCGTACTTGTGCGGCTCGCTGAGCTTAGCAAGCAGCTTGAGGCCGCCGAACGATGTGGCGGGAGCAGCGGGCTCGACCTTGGGCTCGCTCAGGGGAGCAGCAGGGCCCGGGCTGGGAGCAGGCGGTACCGTGCCAAACACGAGAGCCTCGTTCCTGCTAGCAGCAGGAGCGGCAGCAGCGGGCGCGCGCAGTCCAGCTGCCATCTGCATCTTGGCGAGGACGCCTCGGGTCGGTGTGCTGGGCTGTCCGAACATGAGCCCGCGGCCGCGCACGGCCGTGCCCATGACCGCCGCCGCAGCGGGGTTGGCCTTGCCCTGGTCCGACTGCACAGCCGCAGCATGGTCAGCAGTCGTCTTCGGCGTCGGGGTGTCGAGCAACTCGTCGCTCACCTCGTCTGAGCCGTGAAGCGAGGTGAAAGCCGGGCTCCTCGTGAGTCGGTTCATGGCCTCGCCGCTCGCCTCGGCGAGCTCCTTCTTGGTCTGCTCCTCCGACTTGTCCTGGAGGAGCGGGACCAGCGCAGCGACCAGCGCGGCGATGCTGTCGTCCGGGATCGCCTCGGCGTCCGGGTTCTGCGCACGCATGGCTGCAGCGGCCAGCTTCGCAAGCTCGGCGGTGTCAGGCATGCCTCAAGATCTTGAAACGGGGGGAAAGCGGGGGGAGAGAAGCGACAAGCTAGCTAGGCGAGTCGCGGTGGCGAGGAGGGCGAGTCGCGGCTTACGATGCCGGGACGGGTCAACCTCGTTCGGAGGGATTGGTGCTTAAGAGCAGTAGAGAGAGCTTTTGGGCTCGTACGTTCTAATGAACGGTCTGTCAAAAAAGATGTTGCGCCCAGACGAGTTTCCTCGAGGCGAACGCAACTATCTCTCGCTACTGCGGTAAAGACAGATCCAAATAGAAGTCTTACAACTATGGGTCAGGTGACTATAGCTGGAAGAACGACGAGAGAAAAGAAGAAGAGAGAGAGAGAGCGACGGGAGGGAGCGACTACACAGACGGGGAGACGGGCAGGAAGGCCGAGACTAGTAGTCGAGGCTCAGCCAGTCTCTTGTGAGTCCGGAAGAGGGAGGCGGACGGGCGACCGACGCGGTAGAGCGAGGGTCGAGGTCAGCCGAGATCGCTCCGGGCTTACATTGACCTTCTCGACTCTGCTGTGCCCCGCCTCTCGCACTTCTTGCGCACCGCTCGATTCGTCTGTGAGCACTCGTGCGTTTCAACTGTCAGTGCGACGCCCCGCTGGCGGTATCGCACCGCTCACAGAGCCTCCCTCTCGCAGGATCTCGCACCCCCACATCGCCACTTTGCTTGCTTCCCAGCCACCTCTGCCTGTTTACTCGAGCATGTCGGTGAGTTGAGGGTCCTCTGCTGTGTCTGTGGTACTCTGGCCGAGGGGTGAGGTCGAGCTACCGCACGCTGGCCTCCTGGCTTGCTCCCTCCGCTACCGCTGCGTCGTCCTCGGCTCCTTCGGCAGTCGGTCCACCCCGACAATCCCCGCAGCCCCACTGACGCCGTCGCCACCAGGGCCAAACCACCATCGTCTGCGGCGTCAACTGCGCCTGCGCCCCCACGTCCGCGACCGCGCCCCTCTCATCCGCGGCCGACGCGTGCAACGCGCGCGAGTCGTGCGCCTACGCCCGCGACGGGCAGTGCCAGTGCGGAGGGACGTGCCTCGCGAGCCAGGCCAAGAAGGGGTGCCAGCGCGGGCTCAGCGTGCGTGCTACTTGGGTTTCGCTTCGAAATGCGCGCGCGGAACGGGCGGCGAGAGGAGACGACTCTCCTCGAGACGCCCGCGCTCCTTCCGTGCGTGAGGCAATCCGAGGACTGACGTCTAGCGGTCTCTGTCGTGCGCAGGGCCAGTGCAACTGCGCCGCCGGGACGTGCGAGGCGGCCGAGTCGGCGCGCAAGAGCTGTGCCCGCCGCGCGGGCGGCAGCGGGTGCGACTGTGCGCCGGGCCAGTGCGCTGCCGGTACGTCCACCCTCAGACTTGACATGTCTATATCTTGCTCGTTGTAGCAGCTGCTGACTTCGTTCCCGGTTCGCGATGTCGCGTAGCCGGTTTCACGGCTTGATACTCCTTCGCCTCCTGTCTCCCAGTCCGCTCAATGATGTCCGTTGCCGTACTTGTCATGTCCTGTATAATGCCTGTGCATCGCGTCCGTCGCTCTTCCCGAACGTTAGAGAGGCGTCAAAGGAGGGAAGGCACCACCAAAACCAAAGGAGTGAAGCTCCCGTTCTCGCTCTCGCACCCTCGCGCTTCAGATTGGACCTCTGTCAATCCGCCAGCGCAGTCACGATGGGGCAGAGTGTCAATTACACAAAGCTTGGGGTTTGTAAAAGGGTAACGGATTCGGGGAATCAGGCTAGGCGAGCACAGGCAATCGAGTCGGACAAAGACACGAGAATGGGAATCAGGCGAGGGCTGAAGGCGGGTCGAAGGACGGAACGGGCGGGAGGAGAAGCGGATTGACGTATCCGGGCGTCGTCCAGAGCGCGCTGGCGGGGAGTGGGACCGCAAGCGTCGCCGGTCGGGCTGCGACGCGCTTAGTACTTGAGGATGACGTATAGAGCGTGGATAATCTCAATTGCGCGAAGAGGAGATGTCAGTTGAAGCTTGGGAAGGCAGGAGGAGGCGAAAGAGGCCGCCCGGGGAGGTGAACCGCCTCTCTCGCCTCGTTTCAGCGGGAAACTCACGCCGGGGATGTAGCCGAGGATCGTAAGGAGGATGTTGACTGCGGGGAACAAGGCGGAGGTCAGGAGGAGGCACTCTTGGCGAGGTTGAGCGAGGAGTAGGGAGAGGTGGCGACGGACTCCAGAAGTCGGCAGCCTGCGCGGAACAACTTCGGATGAGTCTCACAAGCAGCACACGAGCTCAGAGAAGCGAACGCACGCAGCCACGCTCGAGGAAGACACCGACGGGCGGGACTGCGGACGAAAGTGTCAGCGCTTCCGCGTGGGGACAGATCGAGGGCGCGCACGCACGGAAGATGGCAAGGATGATCTTGCAGATGTCCGAGGCCTGTGCGGGTGCATTAAATGCGTCAGTGGGAGGGGACGGACGGGGACGGGGGAGCACGAGGCGGGGTGGAGCGAAGGGGAGGCGGGACGGACGGTGAAGGGCATGGTTGCGAGGCTTGCGGGAGTGCGGCGGAGGTGCGAGTGAGCTGGTCGGGGTCTGCGCGAGGGAGCGGAGGAGCAAGAGGGCGAGGGGCGTGAGCTGGGCGGCTCGCGAGGCGCAGAAAGCGAGATGCGTCATGCGGTGAGGCAGGGAGGAGGCGGCAGAGCGAGGCCGAGGACGCACGCGGGGCTTCTGGGCGGACCGGGGGTGAGCAAGTGTCCGAGGGTGTCGCTGTGCGAGTACTCACAGGCTTTCACGCGGTACAGAGAGCGAGAGAGAGCGCTACAAGTCCGATCCGAGTCCGCTGCTGCTGCGCACTCTCGGCAAGAGCGACGATCCTCGCGACCGCTCTGTCTGCGGCGCAGGGCTACCAAGAACGAGTGCCAGCGATGCCTGTCGTCCTGCTGCACCCTCGGCAGGCCCAGGCCACGCCCTCGACGACGCTCGCAGAGTCGAGCGCCACCCGCTTCCTCCCGCCGACGGCCACCTCGGACGCAAACAGCAGCGACAGCAGCAGCAACACGGGCATCGAGATCTGGAAGTACGGTAAGCACTCGCCCCGATCCCGCCCTTGCACTCGACCCGCGCTGATGCCTTGGCTCTCGTCGTCTCGGTGGCTCGACCTGCTGGCTCTTCCCCTATCTCGCGCTGTGTGTGCGCAGCCATCGTCGTCATTCTCTGCGTCTTTGCACTCTTCTGCTTTGTCCGCCTCGCCTTCCTCCGTCGCGTCCGCCACCAGCGCATCCAGGCCCACCAGGCGGAACTCGCTCGCCGCAACGAGGCTCGCGCCCGCCGCCAGCGTGAGGCTGCCTGGCGCCGCGACACCGAGCCCAGCCTCTACAGTCTCGACCTCGACGACCCCGCCGAGCCCCCGCCGCCGGCGTACGACGATGCGAATGCGCGCACGGGACCCGTTGCTGCCGCCGGCCCGCCCGCGCAGACGCAAAAGCCGACCCTCGGCTCGCGCCTGACGAGTTTGTTCCGCCGCACCGACAGCAGTGCGTCGGGCGGAAGCGCAGTCCGCATGCATGGGTTCCCACGCACCTCGTCTGCGCGCTCGACCGATGCTGCGGCGGCGTCCGCATACCCGCCACCCAGTTCTGCTCCTCCGCCAGCCGCTTCTTCGCACGCGCACGACCTTGCCGACCCGGCGACGCTCGACGAAGTAGCGCACATCCGCGAAGCGCTCCGCTCGGCGGGCCTCCTCGGCGCCCCGGCGCGCACCTTTGACCTCTCGCACGCGTCCGCGCACGCGGCGCTCACGCCCGCGCAGCGCGCCGCTCTGCAGGGCGCGAGCCCGGGCGTCCTCATGGCCGCCGCCGCCGCGTCGGTCGGCCACGTCTCGCCGCAGACGGCGGCGCAGGCCGCGGCGGACGACGACGCGCAGCGGCGGCGCGAAGAGCGCCGCGCGCGCAGGAGGGAGCGCAGGCGGCGGGAGCGCGAGGCGCGCGCAGAGCGCGAAGAGGGGCTCGGCTTGCCGACGTACTCGCGCAAGGTTGCCGAGGGCGAGGAGGTGCTCCAGCGCGCAGAGGGGTTCAAGACGGACGACAGCGGCGATGACAGTGGCGATAGCGAGGCGGAAGGCGACGGCGGGGCTGACGAGTCGACGATGCAACAGCAACGGCGGCAGGCGGCGGAGGAACCCGCCACAGCAGCCGCGAGCGGAGCAGGCAGTCGGGAGGAAACGCCCACGCCTCGAGGGGACGACACAGCTCGTCAGACGGCTCCTGCAGGCAGTACGGCGACACATCCTCTCGCCTGATCGCTCCTTTGCCTCTCTATTGTACAGGTCTCGTCCTCTTGTCTAGGTTTCCCGCTCCTCTCCCGCTCCCCGTTGTTGCGACTATTTGAGCTATTTCCTCTCCATGCGATCTCGATGAGCGTGTCGCAGTGAGCTCGTGACTCGCAAGCCTCCGCCTCTTTGCGTCGCTCGTGCTCGTTCCGCGCCGGCCTTCCCAAACCTCATAGCAGCGTGCTCGCCTGCTCGCACGCCGAGGCTCGTGTATCGCGAAGTCGCTCTACAGCGCGGTCCCGGCGCGTGCAGCAGGAGCTTACTTTGCGTCGCGCTCAGGCCTCTGCGCGGGGTGCGCTTCGCCCCGTCCTTCTCCTGTTCGCGGACGACGGACTCGCGCGTCGAACGTTTGGTCGGCCTCGACTGAAGGCTCTCCTGCTTTTCGCCTCTCTTTTAGCCTTCTCTACACTGCACTCTCCGGTACCCATGCCTTCCTGCTTTGTCGCTCACGTCCGCTCGCGCCTCAACCGCTTCCGCGGCCGCGAAGGCGCGATCCGTCTCTCGCTCGCGGACGATGGTGTGAAAGCGGGTGACGCCGAGCTACCTTTCGTGATCAGCGGTGAAGAAGCGGCAAAGGCGGGCTACACAAGTGCGTTGTCTCCCCCTCGCGAAGGCGTGAGCGAGAAGATGACCGTTGACCCAGTTCCGCGACCTTTCCGTCTCGCTCAAACAGGCGCTCAGCTCCTCCTCGAATGCATCCTGTACGCGTGTCGTCCACCAACTCCAGCGACCGCAACTGACACCGATCCTGATGAACCGCAGCGGCGCCGCCTGGAACCTCTCTTGCGTCGTCTACCTCTTTCGCAATCCGCGCCTTGACCCCCTGACCGGCGCGCCCCTCGCGCCCCACCCTGCCTTCGTGTACCCGCTCCTCGCTCTCGTGTGCTTCCCGCTCGCGATCGGCGTCGTGACCGGATGTGCGGCGCTGTGGAGCGAGGGAGAGGACGAGACGCGCGAGAGGAAGGAGAGGGGCCGTGCGGAGGAGGTGGCCATCTGGCTCGGGACCGTCGGTACGTCGACGGGATCAAGTCGCTCACGCCGTGCTCGACGAATACTGACTCCGAAAGCGTGGGTCGTCGCATGCCGCAGCTTGCGTCGCTCTTTTCTGGCCTTGCTTCGCTTTCGCCGTCGCAGACCAGCCGTACTGGATCAAGTTGCACCTTGGCGTCGCCCTTGGTGAGCTCATCTACCGCGCAGAAGCACATGCGCGCGCTAATTCGCTTCACACGCGCGGAACAGCCATCTTCCAGGCTTGCCTCGTCAAGATGTGAGCCCAATCGCTTGCTTTGTCCGGGCGAAGCTCGATGTGCTACTGACTGCGTCGTGTGCCCAAAATTGACCGCACTGTATACCCTTCAGCGGGACGGACGGCACCTCGAGCAGCGACCGCGCGGAAGGCGGCAAGAAGTCGGGCTCCATGTGCCCGGATGTTGTCCTCTTGGTCGAGTCGTGTGAGAAGATGGCGATTGTTGACGAGCAGTAATAGGTGGAAAACGGACGAGCTTGCCTCCGGAAGTCAGGAGCCCGGCTGTAAAGCGCGAAGTCGGCTTGTAGCCGACTTTTGCATGACTTCCGACCGCCTGCATCACTTCATAATTCCGCTCTGTTCCTTCGCCGGGAGAAGCTAGGGGCTCCTGGCCGCGGAAAGCCGCGAGCCCGCGCGTGCGCTGCGGCAGGAGCAGACCAGTCGTGCCGCCTCCGCTATAGACGGAGAGCCTTGGGAGAGCCCTCGCCCGAAGGACGCCCACAGGGGCTGGAGACTGCACTCCTGACTGTACATTTCACTGCTCGACGCCCGTCTAGATCGACCCCTTGGCCCACCGCTTGGTCTTGACGCCCAGCTCGACAGCGGCGTTGCCCCAGTCCTCGCCGTGGTTGTGCCCCTTGGTCTCCTTGCCGACGCCCGCGCGCTGCAGCGCCTGCTCGTCCGTGTTGCAGTTGAGCACGCCGTAGATGACGGGCACGCCCGTGTCGAGCTGCACGCGCATCAGGCCGTGCGACACGGCCTCGGAGATGTACTCAAAGTGCTGCGTCGAGCCCTTGATCAGGACGCCGACGGCGATGGCGGCGGCGAACGGACCGGTGAGCGGTGCGGAAGACGGCGCGGCCGGTGCGGCGGGGTCGAGCAGGCTCGAGGCGCCCATGAGGTCGGTCGCGGTGGCCGACGCCTGGATCTGCGACGCGGCGATGAGCCTGAAAGGGCGAAGAACGTCAGCTACAGGACGGAAACAGGTGCGCATGATAAGACGAGAGCGGAAACAGGGTCCGCGGCACGCTCATCACGAGGAGCGACCTGTCGCAACCCAACGAGCTGGTCAGAGAACGTCTGCGCACCTAGAGCAAGCCATGGGGAGCTCGTACGAGCCAGGCACGGTCTCGACGACGATGTTCTCGCGCTTGACGCCCGACTTGATCATCGTCTCGATGGCACCCTCGACGAGCGGCTGGATCACCGACTCGTTCCAGCTGCGAAGGACGGTGCAGGTAGTCAGTAGGAGCTCTACGCGGCGGTACGCAGCCTTCACTCGGCTCTGCGAGGCGAGCGAGGCGAGTTGCGTGATCAGCTCACCGAGCATGCACGATGAGGAAGCGCTCGCCAGACGCGTCGAAGCGCTCGGCAGGCGGGGCTAGGCCCTTGACGGTCGAATCGGGATGCTGCGACATCTCAGTCGGTTCAGAGCAATTTGTAGGGAAGAGCGGAGCAAACGAGACGATGTGGAGCGGCGCAAGTTGGCCAAGTCAACACCGCCCTCTTCTGCGACCCAGGCCGTCCTGGGGCACTGCAGTGATCAGATGAAGCTTCGACGCGCGATCTCTCGACAAGAAGCGCTCGCCGGCTCCGATCTCTCGGGTTCGACGGGAATGCCGCGGAATGAAACGCCTGATGCGGTTGCAGTACAGAACGAACTATGAGGGAAGCCCATGCACAAGGAGGGGACCGAGACCGATGCACAGCTGGTGAGTGAGGGAGAGAGACCGGGGAAAGAACCGAGTGTCTGCATGGAGATGAAAGATCGCGATGGTGCCGCCGTCTACTGTAGTGGATGCTGCCGACCAACGGCGGCGCCTCAGTCATACTCGCGCGCGCCCGGCGCGCCGCTGCGGCCGCCCGACCACGCCTTGAGGGACGAGCCTCTCGGCGCGACAGTGCCGAGGAGCGCGTTCGGCGGCTTGTCGAGCATCGGCCCGCCGCCTCCTGCTCCGGGAGGCGCTGGGCCGAGGTCCGCGAACACGGCGTGCTTGGGGCTGGTGGGAGTGTTGGGTGCGTACGCGTCGTAGATCTCGCTCGCGTCGAACGATTTGTCCGACACGGCCGACGCGCGCCGCTGGTGCTGTGCGGCTCCGGGCGACGACGCCGACTGCGACGAGAGGAGACTCGTGTCGACGACAAGGCCGTTGCCCGAGCTCGAGAGGCGGCGGTGGGCGCCGGTTGGCGGAGAGCGCGAAGTGACTTCGAAGCCCGATGCCTGTGCGGGCCGATTCGGCGGGAAGGACTCGCGGTACTGCTGCTGCTGCTGCTGGAGCTGCGCGCCAAGCGGCCGGTCATCGTCGCCGTCGTCTTCAGCCGACATCGAGTGGCCGCCGCTCGAGCCCGAGACACGGCGAGTCGGATACATCGCTGCCGGCGCCGACGTGCGCTCTGGCGACCGGCCTTTGAGCGGTTCGGGGGGCGGCGAAACTGTAGTCGAGCTGAGCGGCGGAGCGAAGAGACCCTTGGACGGGGTTGACGAAGGTGGCGGCTGTTGCTGCTGCTGCTGCTGCTGCTGCTGCTGCTGCTGCTGCTGCTGCTGCTGCTGCTGCGGAGCAGGCATGTACGGCGTATGGTACTGCTGCTGGTGATGATTGCGCTGGTACTGCTCCTCGGCGAGCTGCTGGTTCTGCACCTCGTAGCTCGTCGCGCGCACAGGCGTTTCGGCCGTCCGCCCGCCGCGCGACGGCTTGCTCAGCCCGACTCGCTTGTGCGGTTCTTTCGACGCAGGAGCCTGACGCTGCGCCTCGGGCGCCGCTGGAGGAGGATGCGCGGGCGACGCAGGGTGAGGCGGCTGGCCGGAAGGGCCGGCGACGGCCGGGCCAGGAGCCGGAACGGGGACAGGCTGGGCGGCAGGCGGGGGTCCAGCGGGCTTCTGAATGAGCCCAAGGTACCAGACTGTGTTGTCGCAAATCGTCAGCAGGGACAAATGAAGCAAGTTGGCGGCGCGCGACGCACACATGAGGTTCGAGATCAAGACCTGCTCGTACAGCGGCCGGCGCGGATTCGCCAGCTTGATGTGACTCAAGCGGTACACCGCGCGCTCGACGTGGATGGGCAAGCGGTAGAAATTGGCGTACCGCCCGTTGGGCAGCAGCACGCCGGACGCGGTTGGCGGCGGCGGCGGGATACGCGGCTCGGGCGGCGGCGACGGCGCACGCGGCGGAGCAGGTTCCTGCTCGTTCTTCCTCCGCCCGAACAGACCGCCGAGGAAGCCACCGCCGGCCTCCTTCCCGCCTTTGTCGCCAGCACCTGCTCCGCCGGAAGTAGCGCTGCCGCCGTCGTCCTTCTCCTTCTCCTTCTCCTTCCCCTTGCCCTTCTTCTTCTTGCCCTCGTCGCTCCCGCCTCCTCCAAGCCCGAGCCTCGCCCACCCGCTCTTCTTCTCCTTCCCGCCTGCCTTCAAGCTCTCGGGCCTCGAGCTCGTCGCCGAGCTCGCCGACGAAACCGACGACGCAGACGAGTCCCGCCGTCCGCCCGAAGCGGGCGCCTGTGGCTGCGGCACGGGCACTGCCTGCGGCGGCGGCACGTCCGAGAAGGGCTGCCGCGGCGAGTGCTGGGGGTGCACCGTGTACTGCGGCTCGGGCGCGGGCGGAGGCGGAGGCGAGATAGCCGGCAAATGGTGCGTAGACCAGTCGTACTCCGCTGATGCGGGCGAGATGGTCTGCTGCACGGGCGGCTGCACGGGAGGAATCGGAGGGAGCGGCGCCTCTTCAATCGCAAGAGGGGCTGGGGCAGCTGGCGCGGAAGTCGGCGCCGCAAGAGATGGTTGGCCCTCGAGCGGGAAGGGCGCCTCAAAGGCAGGAGTAGTCGCTGCGGATGGCGGCGCGGACCCGACATGCGAGACGGCCAGGAGCGGCGGGGCGAGAGTGTCGACAATCTGCGCGTCGGTGTGCTGCGAGTCGGAGCTGGGGGGCGTCACACCTTCCTCCGTCGACGGCGCCCTCTGCTGCTGCTGCTGAGCCGCAGCGCGCGCCGCACGCGCCTCATCGCTCTCGCCGCTCTCCTGGCTGTGGTCGCCGGCGGAAGATGCGCCCTCGGCCGACGCGCCGACGCCTTCTTCCGTCGTCCCGCCGAGCGTCGAGCTCGACGTCGAGGCGGCGAGGTCGCCCAGTGCCGCCGCGCCCGTGCTGCCCCTCGAGCGGCGCGCGCCCGGGCCATAGCGCCCGCTGCCACCGCTGGCAGACCCGACGCCGACCTCGACGATCCCGCCGCCGATGCTCGTCTTGCGGATCTTGGTGCGTGCATTGCGCCGCAGGATCGAGCCGGGCGGAGGAACGATAATGGGTGCCTCCTCGTCATCGAGCGGACGCCCAGAAGGGTCGTGCAGCATAGACTCGGGCTCTTCGACGGTTGAAGAGAGTGACGGTCCAAAGTTTGCACCGGCGGCGGCAGCTGCGGTGCGAGGTGCGAGTTAGTGACGCCCTTCGCAGCGTTGAAGCGACATGAGCACACCTGCTGCAGCAACCCGATGCGGGTTGAGGCTGAGGCTGCGGCGCAGAACGCGCCCAAGCCGCTCGCCCTCCTCCTCTTCTCCTTCCGTATTGCCCTCGGCCTCCGCTTTCGCTGCGCACACGAAATCAAAGTGAGACATGCGATGTGGGATACGTGTAAGGAGAGACGCAGCGCACCAGCAAGCTCCTCGAGCCGCTGCAAGTCGCGAATCGTGAGCTCCTCAAAGTTGAGCGTCTGGCGGCTCCTCCTCCCAGCGCGGCTGTGGCTCCCGCCGTCGCTCGTCGTGCGCTTGACGCGCCCTTGCTCACCCTCGCGCGCCTCGGTCCGCTCGTCGCCGACGCCGTCGTCCCTGCGCGGCTTGTACTCGCCGCGGAGGAGGCTCGCGCGCCGCCCGACGCGCCCCGCCGCGCCCGGCGGGAGGGCGAGCGAGCTGCGGCGCGCGAGCGCCTCGGGCCGCGTCTGGTCGCGGATGAAGGCTTTGAACTCGGCGGGCGCGAGCTCGGGGTGCAGCGAGGCCGGGAGCCAAAAGAGGTCGCTTGAGGGGGCCTGCGCGGGGCCGGAAGGAGAAGAAGAGGAGGAGGGAACGAGGGGCGTGTCGGGAGAGAAGGAGGACGAGGGGCCGAAGGGCGAGGGCGGGAGCTGGAGGGTTGGAGACGGCACGGGCGGGAGAGTCGGCAGCGGGTGCTCCGAAGGTAGCCGTCCACCGACACTCGAGCGACGCCGCACGAGCGTGCCCGTCTCGGCGGGGCTCGGCGCCGTAGGCGATACGGGCGGGCGGCCGGAGCAACTGTCGGTACCATCTCCCGGCGAAGGGATGGCGAGCGAGAGCTGCGGTCGCGGTACCGACGAGGGAGACGGGAGCGGCGGCGGCGAGGTGGGCGGGACGGTCGGCGGCAGGTCGGGGTCGACGGCGACGGGCTGGCTCATGGACCTGCGCCGGAGCGAGAGGAGCGTCTCCATCTCTACGCGCAGCTCGCTCATGCTCATCTCGCCGGCGCGCTCTGCGCCCTTGGCCGCGGCGGCCGCGGAGGTGCGACCCTCGAGGGCATCTTCGGCGAGGGCGCGCTCGCGGCTGCGGGTGCGCGCGCGCTCGAGCGCCTCGTCCTCCTGCACCTCGCGGTAGGTGCGCGAGCCGCTGCGGGCGCGCCCAACGGCAGCCGCGGCGGGACCGGCGGCCTGCGAGGGCGGGATGCAGTGATCTGCGTCTGCGAGGTGCTGGTGGAAGGGCGAGTGCGGAGCGTGGTGCGGCGAGGTGGGAGAGCGGGCAGCTGGGTGGGGGGACGAGGAGGAGGGCGAGGCCATGTCGGCGCGCCCTCGGTCGAGCGCGTGTGCCGGAAGAGCGTGTCCCTCGTCACGGTGCAACGCACGCGACTATGGCTGGGCTCCTGCAGTCCTTGGCGAGTCGAGGTGGAGCTGCCCGAGGGTGTCGAGGCGGATGAGAGCGTCTCTGGCGTGCTGTGTGCGGATCGCAGCTGCGCGCGTGCAGGTCACGTCAGTACCGTGCACTCGCGTGCGCTGCTCTGCTGTCCCGCGAGCGAGATGGAACGCAGGCTCGGGTGTGCCGACACGGGCGCGAACGAGCCGGCGTCGACACTCGTCGCCCGTCCGAGGCGCGTGCGGCGAGCTGAGGGAGTGCTCGTGAGCGTGACTGACCTTGCAAGCTCACCCGCAAGCTCTGGCTTGGCAGCGAGAGCGCGGCAGAGGCGACGACACGCGAGACGAGGCCCGCTCAACCGTCGCGCGTCCGTTCACGGCGGGAAAAGGGAGCGCTCGGAGGGGCGTGCGAGCCAGTGAGACACTGTGCACGCTGCTCCGCTCGCTGCTCGGGGGTTGCGCGCGGTCGTGTGCGGTCGACGACGCGCTGCTGCTGCTCCGCTCGGCACCCGACTTGGGCGCAACTCGCTCCACGCGCGCTCGCCGGGAGAGCCACGGGCACCGCGTGAGCGTGCAGAGATACCCGCAGAACGTTTCTATCCGCGCAGATCCGCACCGGACCCCGTTCCGACGCTTTCTCTGCTTTGTGCTCTCCGCCTCGCTTGTGTCCCCGAGTCTGCCCATGGCCGCGTCGTTCGAGTCTGCGCACGTGCACGCAGTCTACGACGAGATCGCCACCGACTTTTCTCGCACCCGCCACTCGCGCTGGCCCTTTGTCGAGCGCTTCCTCGACTCGCTCCCGCCCGTCCGTCGCGTGCCCTCTTCCGCTTCGAGCGATCTTGTCCCCCCGCTGACCTCCTGGCGCGACTACGCAGGGCGGACTCGTCCTCGATGCAGGCACGGGCAACGGCAAGTACCTCGGATGCCGCAGCGTCCTCGAGTGGGACGGCAAGCGAGACCAACCCATGCCCAGGGGCGGCAAGGGTAAGGCCAAAGCCGTACAAGAGCCCTCTGCTGCTCCGTCAACGCCGCCAGCGTCCCGCGCAGACCTCCTCCCACTCGGCTTCGACATGTCGACGGGCTTGCTCTCCATCGCGAGCGGCAAAGGGCACGAGGTCGTCCGCGGCGACTGCGTCGACCTGTCCTGCTGGCGACGCGGCGCTTTCGTGAGTGACGTCCTCTGGTGAATCCTTGCCTAGAGTGGCCGCTGACGCTGCTGGTGCCCTGCGCAGAACCACGCCATCTCGATCGCAACAATCCATCATTTCGCAACGCCCGAACGCCGCATCGAGGCCGTCAAGGTGCGCTCGCGCTTCCCGAATGTCCACCAGCACTGCTGGTTAGCACGGTGCTGCGCGGCATCGATAGGGAACACGAAGAGCTTACGCCCCTGCGCTCGCCTGCATCTAGCAAATGATTCTCGCCGTCCTCCCGACCACCCCGCCATCGCCGCCCTTCCCTACACCTCCATCCTCCTTTTCCTCCTCTGACCCGTCGCCTACCGATCATGACGCCTTCGCGACGGACCCGCCGCCGTCCCAGCTCCTCATCGTCGTCTGGTCCCTCGAGCAAGATCCCACACTCGCAGCCCAAGGCGGCGACCGTTCCGCGCGGCGCACCACCGGTGGCAAGAAAGGTGCCGTCCCCATCGCCGACGCCGTCGCCGGCGAATTGGCACGCGACGAGGGAGACGCCGAGGGGCAGGACGTGTTCGTCCCGTGGGAGAGGCAGGAACCGCATGTCCCGCGCGCGGACAGGGACAAGACCCCGCGGAAACGCGGCCGCGCGCGCGCAGGCGAAGAAGCAGCGTCGGCTCCTGTCGCGCGGGCAGAGGACGGCGGCTCGAGCGATGCGCTTGACGCGCCGCCGACGACTGCCCCTGCCGAGGCGCAGGCAAAGCCCGTCTTTAACCGGTACTATCACCTCTTTCGGCAGTATGAGCTCTCGTCGCTCGTCGCGTCGGCGGCGGCGCAGCTCGGGCTCGCGTTCGAAGCGCCCGAGGGGTATGCGCTTGGCTCGGTTGCGGCGGACGCAAGTGAGGGGGCGGGCGAGGTCGTCAAGCCGCGCGACGGGTGGAAGGCGGTCGTACGGCTGAAGGAAGAGCGGTGGGAGAGGGAGAACTGGGTCGTCGAGGTCGAGGTCGCTTGGCGGAGGGTGCGATCAGCGTAAATGCCGAGCTGAGTCTTTCCCGCTCACAAACAGGTCAAATGCACGACGCTGACGTGCTCTCGATCTCGCAATTCTGCCTGCAGGTAGCATAGACGTACAACCTCGAAGTCCGGCAATCCATCTGGAAGCCTTACGACTTTGCTCTAGATCGCCGCTTCTCGTGCTCTCCCTCGCCCGTCTCCGTCTCTTCCTCTTCCTCGTCCCTCGCCCCTCTTTGAGTCCTGCCTGAACCCTTCTCATCGTCCGACTCGTCCGACTCGCTCGCCGTTCGCGCCTCCGACGACGGCGTCTCCGTTTCGCTCGGCTCGTGCTTCTTCGACTTCCGGCGCGCCACTGAGTGGGACGTGCCGTTGTGCCTCCGCCTGTGCTTCCGCAGCGGGCGAGACTCTGCTCGGTGCCAAAGATTCATGAATTAGTCCCTGCTCGGCCCGACGAAGTCGAAGGTGGAGCCTTTTCAGACCGACCTTCATCCCAGGAGTCGCCTCGCAAGGCGCTGCGCAGAGCGGCTTGCTGTGCGCTTGCTGCGGCTGGGCGTTTCTTGCAGCACATGCAGCTGTGCAAGCGGGACACGGAGAGACGGTCAGGAGGCTCCAAGTCGTGGTCACTAGGTCATCAACATGCGCACGCGCACCTGATCAAGAACGTGACGAGGACGATGACGACGATAAAGGCGACACTGAACGAGGCAGACAGTCGGCGGGCTGATCACGCGCAGGCTTGACGACCCGGAGCACTCACATGGCAAAGGTGAGGGTCGTCCCGTCAACACCGCCGAACGACGGACCCGCCTCGTTCGTCGTTCCTCCCGTTGACGTTGCGTGCGCAGTCACTTCCACTGTTGTCGCAATCCCGTCTGGAAAGGTGTATCCCGCGCAACAGCCTTGCCAGGCGTGTTCCTCCCACGGTGTCTGCGACGAGTTGGTCGAATAGCGGAGGCCTTCAGCTCACCCTTGTCAGCTACATTGTGGGCAAAACGTTCTCTGACGCGCATGCCCACCGGTGAAGTAGATTTTGCCAGGCTGATCTGCCATACCGCGAACGAAGGGTCAGCCGCGCACTGGAACCCAGCCGCTGCGCTCTCTGCAGTCATGCAGTCAAGAGGAGGGCGCACCTACATGCAGTATTAACGAACTGTACGGTGTGTGTGTCGTACCCCAAGCCCTGCCTGATGCATGACCCTTGATATGGCTTGAAGGTGTTACTTGAGCCTGCGCCATTGTACCACGCCGTGAAGTTCCGATTGCCCGACTCGACGCTGCAGCCGAAGACTCCGGCTTGCGGAGAAGTGGCGCCGTCTGCAGGAAGGGGTGGTCAGCCCTAAGCGGACGAAAGAAGGTGTCTCCGCAGCGGACAGATCTGTATGCTGTCACCTGTGGCGCAGGTGCCGTCGTCAATGGATGCCCGCAGATGCCGAGACCCAGACAGAAGGTCTCATACCCTTGAAGGCGTACTGCACGTAGCACCCTGCTCCCGTGGCCGTGTGCGCGGAAAGGGCGTCCGACAGATCCTCCACGGACCACGAGTCCCCCTCGTTCGGGCAAGCATAGCTGCGTGGCTCATCGGACTGAGAAGTATGCTTGGTCCAGTGCGAGCGAGCGGGACTTGCGTGATGCTCCCGTCGTTGTGCAAGACGACCGTGTCATTCGCATCCGAGTGCTGCTCCATTCCGCCGCTGGTCTTGGTCGCCCATGCCGCAGTCGCAGTAGCTGTTGTAGTTGCCCCTTCATCGAGAGTCGTCGAGAAAGAAGGCTGATCCGCCTCTTCGCGTGAGAGTGTCGCCGTGTCGGAATCCGTGCTGGTTTGCGGAGCTGGCGCCTCGGTCTCGGGCGCTGTCGTTGTCTCTTCGTCGGCGACGGTGGTGTTCTCACCATCACTCGACGAGTTTACCACCTTCGGGATCGGTGCAACGACCCCAGCAAGCTGTGCGCCGACCTCGGACAGCTCAGCGTCGGACATGGCGAGCCTGCTCGAGGCAAAGAAGCGAACGCAGCTCGTTGAGCGACAGCTGAGGGCCAAGGGAGCTTGTAGGATAGCGACGCAGCCCCGTCTCTCAAGAGGAGACGGACGGACCCGGAGGACCCGCGGATGTCCAACTTGCGAAGGCCGTCGAGGGGCGCGTGCGTTTTCCTCATTCAGCAGGCGTACGGCTCACACTACACAGCAATGCATCAGCCCTAGCTTGCGCTTGATCGATCGCTTAGAGTGACCTGTGGTACGGAGCGATCGGAAGCCGCATTAGGCCGGAAAGGGGGCGCAGCTCTCACGCTCGGTGTTCGAGAGAGTGGAAAAGTGCGACGAGAATGCGGTGAATTAGGGATCTATGTCTACTATGAGTGATACATCAGAGGCCAACCGCATGTACAGAAGGGCCTCCACACCGCTCAAGCCGAGCCCACCTTCTCCTCCTCGTTACCCGCGGCTCCTCCCGCCTTCTTCTCCTTGTCCTTCAGTCCCCAGTTCTCCTCGTCCATCTCGGTCGTCAAGGGAATGTTCTTGAAGAGAAGCGACACGAGAACGCCGACGCCGCCGAGCGCAGCGCACACGATCCAGATCATCCGAAGAGAATGCGTGAATGCGTCCTGAACCTCCCTCCGAAGCGGCTCGCCACTGTTGAAAGAGCACGATAAGTACGTGCGCGCCCGAAAGGCCTGCAAGAAGCGGACGTACATCTGCTGAATTACCGGGATAGCGGCGTACGCAAGCTCGCCGCCGTGACCGCCGAGCTGCTCGGCGAACGCAGCCGGAAGCGAGTCGGTGAGCTCGTTGGTGAAGATGGTCGCGCCGATACTGATGCCGAACACTTGGCCAAGCGAGCGGACAAAGCCGTAGAACGTGATGGCGTGCGGCTGCTGCGACGGCTTGATGGGCGAGAGAATAGGGAAGTTGGTGGCCGCGTACAGCATGCCCAGGCCGATGCCGGTAACCGCGGTGCTGGGGAAGGGGACGCAGGTCAGTGACTGAGCGAGTCAGCAGGATCGAAGGTGGCGCACGTGCTAGCCCAGACAGCCCGACCCGAGTCAGTCTTGATGAGGTTCATTAGGCCGAAACCGAGGACGATAATAGCCCAGCCGATGATGTTTTGCGCGACGTAGTGGCCCGTGATAGTGACCGAGATGCCAACGATGATGGCGAAAGGAGCGATGGTGCTGTGATACAGGTGTCAGGGCGAGTCAAGGGGGGTTGGCGTGCATGAACGTACAAAGAGAGCGGGAAGATCTTGACGCCGGCTTCGATCGCCGAGTCGCCGCGCATCTGGTACTGTTATGCGGGGAGAAGGTCAGTGTGTGCCCGGTTAGGAGAAAACCAAGCGAGACGTACAAAGGCGGGCAAATAGTACACGATAGCCATCACGAGGAGCGAGTGGAGGAAGGTCGTGAAGAATCCGACATAGGAGTTGCGATCAACGAGGATGGCAAAGGGTACAGTCGGGTGCTTGACGTAGCGCTCCACGACGACGAAGACGACCATACCGAGGAAGCCGAGGACTAGCGGGACGATAACGCGGAACGAGGACCACGGGTACGCCGTGCCGCCCCAGGTGAGTCCGAGAATTGCAGCAGTTGCCGACGCAACAAAGAGGATGTTGCTGTAGGCACGTAGAATGAGCGGAAGGAAGAACGTGTAGCCCAAGGCGTAGACGTACAAATAGTCCATGCGCTCGAGCTTCTCCTTGGTCGTAAGTTTCGGCGCCTTGACGTCGAGGAAGAGCATCACGAGCACAAAGGCGATACCGGTGAGCGGGAGGTTGACTGCGGCAGTCCCCATGTCAGCTAGCGAGCTCGACGCAGAACGAGAGGGAGAGGACGCACGGTACCACAACCACCTCCAAGCGCCAGCGTTTGCCAAAGCGCCGCCGATAGGAGGGCCGATCGCAGACGCGAGAGCCCAGACAGCGCCGATGATTCCGAAGAACGCGCCGCGCTCAGCCAAGGGCACGAGGTCGCAAACGATGATTTCGGTCTGAGGGCCAACGGGTCAGTCTTATGTGTGAGTGCGGTCGTTCCCGACGCACCATGGTGAGGATTGCACCTCCGCCAATGCCCTGGACCGAGCGGCCGCCGATCATCATTGCCATGCTCTGCGCTGCGCCTGTGATGGCGCTGCCGAGAGCGAAGAGAGCGAGAGCGGCGACCATAACGGGGCGGCGACCGAAGATGGCGGCAAGACCGCCGGCTGCCCATAGCAAGCGTCAGTATGGCGACAAATCACGAAACAATGGACAGAGACGCACTCCAGGGAATGAGAGCGGTGGACGTTAGGGCGTAGGCAGAGCCGACCCACGAGAATTCGCTCGAGTCAAACTCTTGAGCAACTACGGGGCGCACTGTGTGAGCTGATTGTCGCACAATGCGTGAATGGATTGACACGCACTGGTAGGCAGTGCGGTTGAGACGGCTGTGAGGTCGAGTGCCGAGAGGAAAACGCAGAAAATCAAGGCGAGGAAGACAAGCCTGCGGGACAGTCCGGCAGATTAGCAACTTGTCGTGGATATGCATTGACTGGATCACGGACCAGAAACGCGCGCCCCTCTTTCCAGCCTTGGGTTTGACATCGGTAGCGGGTTCGGAAGCCGCTGGCGTCGAGGCGATCGAGGACGCAGTTTCCGCCTTCATTTCTGGCGAGTCCGGCTGAGCAGTCATAGCGTAGCAGAGTGGTGACAGAAGGAGTGAAGAGAGAACAGAAGCTAAGGCGAGCTGAGTGCACGTAGAAGAAGGCGGCCGGCCAGAGCTCCTGAGCGCGAAGCCCGGAGCCCGAAGCCCCCGAAGCCCCGCCGGGCTCGAATGCCCGGCGAGTCTCCGATCGGCAAGTTCGGACGACGCGTGGCACTTGCTGACCAGTACATTTTGGAGACGAGCAACGATCGGAGCCCAGGCGAAAGCGAAGCCCGCTTCGAAGGTTACAGTCAGCTCTTCGGCGCGGATTCTGCGAGAGCCCGTCGGCCCCGTCGTAAGCGCAGCCTCGTAAGCGCCGGCATTGCAGTCAAGGGGGACGTTCTGAGTCACGATGCACGGCGTAGGCGACATCTACGTCCACAAATTGCGGGGCGTCCACCAAGTCGTCTCGCGTTCTCGGACCTTGCGGACAAACTTGAGCACGAGCGCGTCGCGCTTTTTCTTGTCGCCGCCGGTCAGATCGTCGATGAAAAGGCTCATATCGGCTTCAAGCCAGCGCGACTTGAGCGAGAAGAGCTCGGCAAAGCGTGCAGCCGGGTCGGGCGAGAGCGAGGAGGGCGGGAGGTACTGGATCGTCGAGAGAGGCGGCGGTTCGCAAATGTGCAAGCCCTGCAGGGTAGCGACGTGTCAGGAGCACCTCCAGAAGGACGAGCCAGGCACCGACGCACTGCAAGTAAGGACAGCTCGCAGAGCGGACCGAAGCCACCGGCGACGCTCTTCCAGTTAGTGACGAAAGGGTCAAGCGGTTGTCGCCCGAACTACAGAGGCGAGAAGACAAGTCAGTCTAGAGGGCAATCGAGCGAGAGACACCGGGGACAGGACCCACCCCTCCGTTGGCGAGCAAGACGATCCCGACCTCCTTGACGACCTGCCTCGCATCCAGCTTCCATCGCCTCTTGCCCGCGACTTCGAGTTCCTCGCCAAACCAGCCCAGCAGGGCATGCGCGACTTGCGCGTTCCCGCAGTCGACCGCGTCGAGCGCGTCGACGAGATCTGCATCCTCCGCTTCCGTCCAAACTGGGCCAAACAATGCCGCAGCGGGGACAGCCTTGCCCTTGCCCTTGTCCTTCTTGCCGGTCGGAGCAGCCGTATGCGCGATCGCGGCGGGCACGGGCAATGTCGAGAGGACGGAGGGCAGAATTGAGAGGAGGAAGGACGGTGGAAGCGGGCGTAGGTAGCCGTCGAGCTCGACGGCGCGGTTGCGCTTGAGCGCTGTGCGTATTTCAGCATCCGAGGCGGGGATCCGAGAGCGCAGCGAGTCGAAAGTGACATGCTGGCGAGTTGCCTGAGCGCTCGACAGCGGGTGAGCGGACAGAGAATGCTCGAGAGTTCCGAGAGAGGCGCACCTGTGTAGCTGCATCCTCCTCGGCTGCATCTCCCGCGTACTCTGCGCCCTTGAGCAGAGCCTCGAGCTTGTCGGTGCGCGCGACGGCCGGGACCGCCTCGAGCGTCTCGTGCAGGACCGCCTCGATCTCGATCGGCGCGTACTTGGCCTTCTTCCGCGCCGGCCCGTCGTCCGCGCCGTCAATAGCTGGCTCAGCCCTCGCCCCGACCGACCCGCCTGCGCCGGAGACGAACCACTGCTGCCTTCCCTCGTCCTCGCCGCTCCCGCTCGCGCACACGCACAGCGAGTTCGAGTTCTGCACGCCGCGGAGCGCGTACGTCTGCGAGTCGGTGACGAGCACGGCCGAATTCGCGAGGTCGCCGCGGATCTCGAGCGGCGAGGAGGACGACGAAGGGGCGGTCGAGAGGAGCGCGGCGAGGGCGGGAGGGAGCGCGAGGAGCTGGTACGACGTCGTGCGCGTGCCTGCAGGGTCCTGCGCCTTGTCGGCGAACTGGACGAGACGCTCGTGCATCTTTGCGTGGAGAAGCCGAGGAGAGGGAGTGGAGCGAGAGACGCGTCGAGCTGGCGACTCGACGCGACGGACGGCGACAGAGATGAGGAAGGACCGTCGATTCGTTACAACAGGGCAAGGACTAGATGCAGCAGATAGAGAGAGACTGTGACAACAACGGTACGCGGGCACAACGTGAGGAACAGCGAGGAGACGACGTCTACTTGGCGGGCATGCGCTCAAAGATGCTCGGCGCCTCGGGCGCCTCGACCTTTTCGCTCTGCACCTTGCGCTTGACCGAGTCCATGATGTCGCTCACGGCCGAGCGGTCGAGGTCGTCGCGCGCCTTCATGAGCGCCTCGGTGAAGGCGAGGTTGGCGCCGTACTTTTTCCGGAACGGCCAGTACTGCGTGCGGGAGCGAGCGTCAGGGCATGCGTGGGGGTCAGAAGGACAGAAGACGCACGTCGAGGAAGACCATC
The DNA here is from genome assembly GCA_036244875.1 of Rhodotorula paludigena. Lineage (NCBI taxonomy): Eukaryota > Fungi > Basidiomycota > Microbotryomycetes > Sporidiobolales > Sporidiobolaceae > Rhodotorula > Rhodotorula paludigena. The sequence continues at coordinate 1,362,613 of BQKY01000006.1, forward strand.
ATCTTGCTCGCGCTCATGAGGGTCAGGACCGACTCGAGCACGTCAAAGTAGCTGACGAGTTCCTGCTTGGGCTTGTACTGAAGGAAGAAGGCAAACGCGAGGTCGATGTCCTGGCGCATGCGGTCGCACGCGGCCGGCATCTTGAGCTTGCCCGCGCGCCGCACGGCGACGAGATACGTGATGAGGAACGTGTCGAGGATGTCTTCGATCAGGAGGTCGAACAGGTTCGGGTTGAGGTGCACCTGGTAGTCGTCGACCATGTAGTCCTTGAGCGTCTCGACAATCTGCCGCATCGGATCCGACCCGTCGGCCGGCGCCGTGTACCAGCTCGGCTGCAGGAGCACCTTGGTCGCCGGCTTGAGGTCATGGAAGACGACATCGATCAGGACCTGCACGCAGCGCTTGGCCACGTCGAGGTATCCGTCCATCGCGTCGTTGAGCTTGTCGGCGATCGCGGCCTTGTACTTGTTGCTGACGAGCGGCTCGAGGCGGTTGCTCAGCGCCTCAGTAAAGTCGGCCGACTTGATCTGGTCGTTGGCAAGCGCCATGACATACTCGGGCAGGCCGGGTGCAACGCCCTCGTCGCCCTTGATCTGCTTGTTGTACTCCTGGTCGAGCAGCTTAAGCCACTGGGCCTGCACGGCACGCATGACGCGGTTCGCCTCGTCGACGACGCGCGCGAGGACGGCCGCCTGGTTCGAGTCGAGCGCGAGGTCGACCTGCTGGTTGAGCATCTGGAAGAGGATGACGGCGCCCTGCATTCCGTAGTACCCGTCGGCGTCTGTTTCGGGCGGCTGCTCGCGTCCGACAAACTCGGCGACTTCCGTCTTCATCAGGTTCGACGTCCACTCGTCCATCTTCTTGGTGATGACGGCAAAGTAGTTGTCGATAAGTGCGCTCTCGTTGCCGTCGAGCAGCGGCGGCTGGAGCCACTCTGGGTCGACGCCGAGCTCCTTCGTGAGCGTCTTGTGGTACTCCTTGGTGAACTGCGAAAGCCGCAGGAGCGTCGCCGCGTCCGGACCGGACTTGACGTAGGTTGCGAGAAAGTCGTACAGCGCCTTGTGGTAGCCCTTGACGCTGTTGGACGGCAGGTATCAGCGGCGGGAGTTTAGATGCTACGGGATAGAGACTCGACGCACTAGACCTGCTCAATCTGCGTGTGCACAGGACATAAGTCAGTCAAGGGAGTCTGGAAAGGCACTCAGGACATCGCGCGCGCACCTTCCAGTCGTCCGGGAATTTGTCGACGAGCAGGTCGCGCACGGTGAGGATGTCGTCGTAGATCCACTCGAGCTCGTCGATCCAGCGCACGCCGTCCTCTCCCGCGCGTCGGAAGCTCTTCTCGACGTCGGTGCGGCACCCCTCGCGGATGGCGTCGAGCACCTTGCTGCGGTAGTGCTTGATTGTGCGCGCGTCGGCCTGGAGACTGCGGAACCGGCTCGCGACGTCCATGTTGCCCGCCTTTTTCACCATGCGGATCGCGATCGCCTTCTGGTCGCGCGCGCCCTCGACCTCGGCAATTTTGCACAGCTTGACGGCGACGCTCGCGTTGCCCGCGCGCGCCAGCTCGAGGAGCTCGCGCGCGAGGCGAAAGTAGTTGGCCTCGAACGCCTCGATCGTCTCGCCGAGGCGCTCAAAGTAGCGCTCGAGCGTCTCGCGCGTGCTGTGCCCGCCGAGCTGCGCGGCGGCGGGCGCGTTTGGGTCGGGCGAGTGCACGGTCGACGAGGGGAGCGACGACGCCGAGCCGGCCTTTTTCGCCTGGGCAAGCGTCTCGTTGCGGAAGGTCTCGAGCTCGGTGAGGTGGTAGTGGATCGGAAGGAGGTTGGGCGAGGGGCCGAGCGGATCGGAGCGGTCCGACGCGAGGAGGTCCGAGAGGTGCGACAGCCGCGAGTACATGCTGCGGAGCGACGTGACCATCTCGAGCGTCTGCGTCAGCCGTCGGTGCACGATCGAGACCTGTGCGGGCGGTGCCGGGAACGTCAGTGTGCGCTCGACAGTGCACTCGAGGACGAGAGGACTCGCCTCGACGAGCTTGCCGAAGCCCTCGATATGCCCGCGCGGGTCGGCCATGAGGTGCTCGACCTCCTTGAGGCTGTCCTTGAGCTGCTCTGTGGCATTCTTTGCGTGCTTCAAGCCCTGCAAGCCCTCCTTGGTGAGGTCGACCTGCTCCTTTGCGCGGTGCGAGAGCGTCTGCTGGAGCTGGGTGCGCTCCTTGGTGATGCGCTGGCGGAGCAGGGGGATGCGGGTGAGGGTCGGCGGGGTCGACAGGTGCTGTGTGCGAGCGAGCGCGGGTCAAGTGGGGGCGCGACGAAGGCGAGGGGAGAGCGGGAGCGCACCTCTGCGATGGCCGATGCTGCCGTGGGCTGGTGCGGCACGAGGGTCGCCATGTGCGCGTTCTACCGCCCCTGCATGCGCTGCCGGTCGACGCGGGCGTGTGGATGCTGCCGTCAGAAGGAAGAGACGCGTCGCGGCTGTTGCTGTCTGCAATTCTCGCTCGTACTGCGCGAAGAAGTGCGCCCGTTGCGCGTTCCAGACTGCGCGGTACTACCCTCGCCGCGCCCTCGCCTGCACCCTCTCCCGCCGCCCCGCATCCACCTCACCTGCACACTCCCCTCCCCTCGCCTCATCCCCTCGTCGTCGTCCGTGTCGCGTGCGCTGCCCCTCGTCGGCCGCTGCATGTCCTGCTCGCGCGTCCTCGTCGCAGCTGCAGCCCGGCGCGCCCCCGCCCTCAGCCCCTCGCTCTCGTCGTCCAGCGCCCTCGCGCGCACCCGCGTCTATCTCACCATGGCTGCCCCGCTCCCCGCCGACCCGCTCACCTCGCTCCGCCAGCGCACGCCCGCCGCCGACCGCACCCACTCGGGCCACTCGCATTCGCACGCGCACGCGCACGGCGGCCACGGCCACGCCCACTCGCACGGCATCGAGGAGACGGCGCACCTCTCGTCGGCGTTCCAGTCGCTCCGCAACCCGGCCCACCTCGACCCGGGCTCGCGCATCACCCTCGTCGGCCTCGTCGCAAACGTCGGCCTCACCGCCGTAAAGGGCGCCGCCGGCTACATCCTCGCCAGCTCGGCACTCCTTGCCGACGCCGCCCACTCCGGGAGCGACCTCGTCGCAGACGTCGTCACTCTCGTCAGCTACCGCGTCGGAAAGTGGGAGCCCAGTACCCGGTACCCCTACGGCTACGGCAGTGCGTGCTGCGTACCTTCGGCTGCGTTGACCCGAGGCTGACCTTGATCCGTTCCGCGCAGAATTCGAGTCGCTCGGGTCGCTCGTCGTGTCGTTCCTCCTCATTGCCACCGCAGCAGGCATCGGTACGTTCATCTCGTGCGCGAGCTCGAAACGCGGGCTGACGAGAGAGCTCCTTCGCAGGCCTGCACTCGTACCACCACCTCCTTCTCTCGCTCGCTACCATCCCCTCCATTCCGCCCGACCTCCTCGCATCCCTCGACTTCCTTCCGCACGGTCACGTTCACGGGCCGGAAGCGAGTGATGCGGCTTTGAGCGGAGGAGCCGATGGCGCTGCCGCGGTCGCAGAAACGGTCGATGCGCGCGCCATGTACTTTGCCGCCTTCTCGATCCTCGTCAAGGAGTGGCTGTACCGCGCAACGCTGCGCGTCGCCAAGCAGCAGCACTCGAACGTCCTCCTCGCCAACGCGTACCACCACCGCAGCGACTCGCTCGGCTCGCTCGTCGCGCTCCTCGCCATCGGCGCAGCGCGCGTCGGCTACCCCATGCTTGACCCCATCGGCGGGCTCGTCGTCACGGGCATGATCGCCAAGCAGGGCTACGACGTCGGCAAGGACGCGCTCAAGGCGCTCGTTGACCAGGTCGGCGACGAGGACGTCCAGCCAAAGGTGTACGACGCGATTCGCAGCCTCAGCAGTGCGAACGTCGAGCCGTGGCGCGACGAGCAGCGCGGCAAGGGCAAGGCACGGCTACTTCCCTCGTCCTCCTCTGCGCACGACCACGACCACGACCACGATCATGCGCACGACCACGCCGACCCCTCGCCCGCACAGGGCACGCTCCCCATCCTCGCCATCCCGTCCATCCGCCTCTTCGCCTCCGGCCCCTCGCTCCTGATCGACATCCTCCTCGTCCTGCCCCCGTCCCTCTCGCTCGCCGAAGCGAGCCACATCGAGCAGGCCGTCGGGCGCCGCGTGCGCGAAGTCGTCGGCCGAGAGCGCGTGCGCGAAGTCGTCGTGCGCATGCGCGCGGACGGGGTCGACGACGCGGCTGGGGGCAGCGCGGCGGACGGGGGGGCGGGCGAGGGCGTCGAGCTTGCGCACGACGAGATCGCGGGGACGGCTGCCAAGGGCGGTAAGGAGCAGTAGAGGCGGGTGTGGAGTTCGTATTATGCAATGCTGTGCATGCACTTCAAGACCGCGACGCTTCCCGTTCGAGCTCCGGATTGAGAAGGTCAAGTGTCGAACGCTCTCATTGCTTGACTACGATAGCCCTGCTCGTTGCCAGATCTGCTATGAATGAATAAGTCCTAGTCGAGAGGCGAAGAGCGCCCGGCGTGCGCGCCAGCCGCAAAGACGCGCATTCACTTGATGTCGTCGAGGTGCGGCACGAGTCGGTCGATCGCCTTCTTCTGCCACGGCTCGAGCGCGCTCCCGTACTGCGTGTCGAGGAAGCCCTCGTACGGGTCGACTTCGAGCGTCTGCACGCCCGCGAGGGTCTCAATGCTGTTTCACGCAGACAACACGGGTTAGGCAGTGCGCTTGGATGAAGTCAGTGGGAAATGAGACGCACATGCGATGGATGCTGAGCGGGACATAGGCAGGAGCGTAGCCTCTGCAGAGTCGCGGTCAATGAGCTGACATCACGAAAGAACGCGGGAAGAGACGCACCCTTCCTGCAGGTACACGAGCCGACCGTGGCCTAGCTCGTCCGCAACCCGCATGAGTTTCTTTGTGATCGAGACGAAGCCCTTGTTCGTAACCGACTGGCGTGCAAGCGGGTCCATGATGCCGGCGTCGAGTCCTGCGGTTTGCGGTGCGAAAGGGCATGAGTCGGCAGGGCTTGAGCGGACAAGGGCAGAGTGGAAGACGAACCGCTCGCAACGATGATCAGATCAGGCTTGTATCTCCACAGCGCCGGTAAGACCAGCGTCTCCAGCGTGTACTCGTATGCGCCGTTTCCGCAGCCGGGCAGAAGCGGAATGTTAAAGCTGTGGGCGGCAGTGTAGACGTCAGCCCGGCGCTCACGAGCCTAATGCACCGTAGCTTGTGCCTCACTTGTACCCGAAGCCTTTGCCTTCGCCGCGGTGCTCTGCCATGCCGGTGTCGGCAGGGAAGTTGCGGTCTTGGTGAACCGAGATGGTGAGGACATCTGTCAGGTGAGCATCATCAGTGCGATCAACTACGAAAGCAATGACGTGCATCAGACTCGCCATTGCGGTTCCAGAAAATCTAGCACAAGAAGAATGCACTGGTCAGTCTCCTTTCGCTTTTGCAGTTCGGAAGACAGCTAGACAAAACACACCTTTTCAGCGCCATTGCCATGGTGCACGTCGAGCTGTAGTTTTCAACAGTGAGTATACGATTGCGAGCAGGAGCTGCCCGCCCAAGATGTGCAGTCAGCCAGACGCACGTCGACAATCGCAACCTTGCGCATGCCTAGGTTGCGCAGCGCGTACTCTGCCGAGATGGCGCCGTTGTTGAACATGCACTGCCCGCGACCGGTGTCTGGCTCGGCATGGTGGCCGGGCGGGTGCATGAGCTGTTCGAATGCAACGTTTCATAACTTACCTCTGAGCACAAAAAGGTGCAGGACTGGCTCACCGTGTACCCGTTCCTCACCTCGCCCTTGACGACAGCTTTGAGCATGCTCAGAGCCGCGCCCAGTCCGTGCAGCGCAATGTCGTACGCCCCGCGGCCGAAAGGGGACGCGCCGTCGCCGCAATCGCCGCCGGTGTGGTTGCTCTCGAGCTCGACACGGTTGACGTACTGTTGTCGACGGTCAATGGATGCAACGCCAAGGTCAAGAGGAGAGACTGCGCAAACGCACCTTCTCGTGGTGCACGAGCAACACGTCCTCCTTGGTCGCGGGCGTGAAGTCGAGCGTATGCAAGTGTCGGAGGAGGCCCGTCACGTCGATGAGCTCGTGCGCCAGACGTTTCGTGTCTGGGTTGGCGGTGTTGCGCAGTGGCGCCAGGCCGACCTATGAAACGCAAAGCGTCAAAGGACAGCAGCACGGAGACGCGGAACGAAACGGACCCGATGGTCGGCGGGCAGGAGCGGGTTGTTCCCCGGGTTGTACCACCCGAAGATGGAACACCAGATGTAGCCTGTGCGAGCGAGAGACTCGAGGCGCATGGCTCGGCGTGAAGGGACGTTCGCTAAGGGAAGGAAAGGGCGACAACGAGGAAATCTCGCCATTGCACTGGGGCGGCCTTCATCCCGCTTGTCAGGTCACATGGACGTCCTTGAGATGTTTGCGTCTGTCTCAGCTGCTCAATACCGACGGGGAGCGCGGCGAATCCGGGGGATTTCCGCGACGAGCGCGCGGAAGATCCGTTCGAGGGGGCCGAAGCGCTGCACCGCATGGCGATCAAGACGGAAGTGCGGCGCTGCTCATCCGTGTCAACGCGCAAGCGCAACGCAAGCCGGTAGTTTTCGCGTCGGCGGGCAAGGACGAGAGGGAACAGTCAAGAGGGCGGTTCATTTTCGCCAAGTCCTCGTCTGGAGGGCAACGCAAGCAAGCAGACAAGAACGCAGAGCGAGGCAGCGTGCACTTGGTAGACCGGCAAAGCACGTGAGACGAAGAACGAGCGCGAATGATCGGGAAGCACTGAACGGAACGTGTTTCGATCGTGTGGCGACAGGGGGTCCATTCGCTCCGTCTTCGGGGACGGGCTTCGAGACTACTTGTAAAGGCCCAGACAAGTTTGGGGTACAGATGAAAGATGAGAGCAGGCGAGGCGTAATGGGAACAGACTAGTGACCGTGGAGGAGACAGGCGGAGACGAGACGAGACGAGGCGGGACCGAAGTCAGGCGCAGAGACTGGCGACTAGACCTGGGTGCCCGGGTAGTACCAGGTGACGAGACTGTGCGCAGAGAAGGGTGAGTGCGCCGACAGCGGACGGGGGCGAGAGAGGGAACACGCACGCGATGATCACGTAGACGAACATGAGCGAGACGCCCTCGAGCCTGCAGACATCATCGAGGTCAGCCTTCGCCCTTTAAGAAGTGCACGGCGCGACTACGCACCAGTTCGTCCTGCCGTCACCGATAGCGCAGTTGACGGCCCAGATCGACACAAACACGACGAGCGTCTCGTACGAGTCGAACTCGAGGTCGAGCGGCTGGCCGATGGCCCAGCCGAGAAGGATCAGGACGGGGACGATGAAGAGCGCGACCTGGATCGACGAGCCGACGGCGATGGAGAGCGAGAGGTCGAGCTTGTTCTTGGTCGCGACCGTGACGGCCGTGACGTGCTCGGCGGCGTTACCGACGACAGGGAGAAGGATGAGACTATGCGACAGGGGGACGCATTAGTCTACTGCGCAAGACAAGGCGTGGAGCGGAAGACGCACGCGACAAACTCCTTGCTGACGTTGCCCGTCTGTGTCAAGCCGTCGATAGACGACACGAGGAACTCGGCCGTGACACCCGTAAGCGCCGTGACGACGGCGAGGAGGACAAAGCCAAACCAGGGCGACAGCTCGGGCTGGTGCTCGAGCGAGTCGCTGCCGTGCGCCTCGCCACCCTTCTCGAGGTCGCGCTGCTCGCGCGTCGAAAAGCCGCCGATCGCAGCTGCAGCCTGCGCCTCGAGCTCGCCCGCGTTGGGAACGAAGGCGCCCTCGCGCGGCTCGGGCGGGACGTGGTGCCCGGCGGTCGACGACGCGGCGCCGCTCGAGCGCGTGCGCGTCAGGCCTTCCTCGGCCATCGAGAGGTTGGCGGGGATGGGCTGGTCGCCGTGCACGAAGCTCGACGCGCGCGAGCGCACCGAGCGGTTCGAGGCCGAAGACGACGACGAGCTGCCCCAGCTCGGGAGCGACGGGATGCGGAACACCTTGCCCTCGACGGGCGGGAATGGACCCTCGGCGTACGTCATGAGCGGCTTGCGAGGGTCGCGCGGCGGCGCAGGAACGTAGAGGTACGAATGCGTCCAGAGCTGGAAGAGGAGGTCTGCGGGCGAGCAAGGTCAGTCGCGGTCGCGCAATTCGAGGCTGGTCCTGATTACGCACAGCATGCTGCACGGCGAAGAAGAAGTCAGTCTCATGATCGAGCGAGACGAGCGAGATGCGAGGACGCACCATAGACGATGAGGAGGATGAAGGCGATACCGCGCGAGAGGCGGAGGACGGCATCGTCGGTCAAAGCCTCGCTCTGCACGGCGTTCTGATTGATGAACGCGTGGAAGCCGACGGGGATGACAATGGCAACGACGGCGATGCCTGCGGGGACGGCGAACGCGTCAGTCTCGACGACTTGGTCGCGGGATGCGGAAGACGAGCACGCACCGAGCAAGTTGATGTTGAGCTGCGCGGCACGAATCGAGTAGCCTTGCTCGTAGAACTTGAAGCCGCCGGCAGCGAAGCAGCAGCCGAGAACGAGAAGACCTGCGCGAAGCGAATCAAGAAGGTCAATTTCGCGAATGTGCGCGGGCAGCTCACGGCGAGGCAACGCACAGTTCGAGAGGATGCTGCCGAGCATGGACGAGCGGACGATGCCGAGTTCGCCCTTGGTGAGAGCGAGGATCGCTGCGCCAAGACACGAGACACGTCAGCTCGTGCGGTCAGAAGGGCGAGTCGTGTGATCGGACGCACCGATGATGAGCTCGACGGCGTTACCGAACGTCGCGTTGAGCAGACCTGTGAACAAGAACGGGTGAGTCAGGGTCGGCTCACGAGAGAGCAGGGAGGGAACGCACCGCCGAGAGCGTCGCCAACACGTATGGCGAGCTCCTCTGTCGCGTACCCGAGGAGGGCCGCGAGGGGGACGATGGCGAGGAAGCTCATGACGAAGGTGATGGTGGCCGACTGGTGCGAGAGGTCCATGGCCCACGAGACGGGGACGAAGACGAGGAGGACATTGAGCCACGAGTAGCGCGCGACGTTGATGCAGCACTGGCGGAACGACGGGTTCTTGCCGATCGGCTTCTTGGGCTCGAGGAGGGCCTTGCTGAGAAAGACGGGGCGCTGCGGCTGGTCGTCCTGGGGCGCGGCGATGTCGCGCGACCCGGCGAGAGGCGCGATGCACGTGGGCTCGGCGGACCAGGTGCGCGTGCCGTCGACGGTGGCCGCGCTCGCGCAGGTCGCCGTGCGCGGAAGCTTCTCGCGGAGACTGTCCTGGTCGTCGGCGAGCGCGGGCGAGGCGGTCCCGCCGCGGTGGGCGCGGTCGAGGTTGGGCAGCGACGACGAGCGCACGACGCTGGCGCCGCCCGAGGGCCCGGTCGGGCGGTGCCGGGCGGCGGTGGCGGGGGCGATGGCGTCGAGGAGTCTGGACGTGAGCGTGGGCGCGCTCAGCTCGCCCGCGGGCGGGGCAGCGGCGGGAGGGGCCGCGTGGTGCGCGAGGGCGTGGTCATGGTCGTGGCGGGGGGAGTAGCCACTATGAGGGGGTTCGTCCGGGTCGTCCGGGTTGATGGCAGGGAGTGCGACGGGCTGGACCATTCAATGGATGCGCAGAGCTCGAGCACGCGGGGGTCGACGGGGAAAGAGAGAGAAGGAAAGAGACGGCAGCCACTGCACCGGGCGACGCTTCGAAGGGCTCGCTCCGCGCGGGGACACGCACGACGAAGGCTTGGACGCACCTCGCGCCTTCCCCTCGCCTCGGTGTGCACGATGGGCTGCTTCAGCACCTTTGTATAGCCGCTACAGAGCATTACCGACCCATCCGAAGCCGCTCCGTTGCGAGGGAAGCGGGCGATAGCAATGTCCGACCGCGTGGTGCACCGCCTCGCACTCACGCGGCGTCGCATCTTCGCGTCAGTAGCGACAAGAGGGCCAGAGAGAGGATTGCAGAGGCTCGAGGCTCACGCAGCAGCAGACCGCAACCGCAGACACACCCACCGCTGGCCGCTCTGCTCGCTTGGCGTCCGTCTCGGCCTCATCGCTTCCCTCGCCCGATCGCACCTCTTCCAACTCGCCCTTCAGCTGCTCGTGCGTCCTGCTGTGCTTGCGCCCGTTGCCAGGCTCGTGCTGATTCGCAAGACCGCCAGCTACCTGCCCGCGCGCTCGCTACTTCCTCCTCGACCTCCACCCTTCCTCGGCTCGACTGGTCGTCTGCCGCCCTACCAGCTGGTGCGTCTACTCCGTGCACACACCGCAACACTGGACAGTGCTCACCGTGTCGAGCCTGCGCAGCCCGTGCGCACCGCCGTCCCCGTCCACCTCCGCCCCGACCTTCGGTCTCGTTCTCGGCGGCATTTTCTACGGCTTCCCCCGCCCTCTAGGCCCCAGGAATCGCCTCAGACGTCCAGGAGCGACCCATGTGCGACGACGCTCTTTGCCTGCCTTTCCCGCCCGAATCAGACGGAAGACATTGGATCCCCCCACGAGCGCTACCAAAGCGCTACCCGTTTGCCAATGCCGACCAGCAACCTTACCGATACACAGACACCGCTGCGCTCGATCGTGTCACGAGAAACACAGGCAGCCGCATGAGAGGGCCGCAGCAACCGTTAGCACCGATTAATGAGGGGTACGCTAAAACAAACAAGCAACACGAGCGAGACATCGAAACATGCGAGCAGAGAGTATACATGTGGTGGAATCTGAAGCCTCATCAGCCCTCATCGGCAGTCTGCCCCATCCCGCTCCTCGTCGCCCCGCTGCTGGTCCCGGCTTCGGCACCCCCCTCGGCACTGGCGCTCACGCCGCCCGTCCCGACGGTCTCCCTGGGTAGGGTGACGGTCTGCGGGAGGCTGCAAGCACAAGAACGTTAGCCGTCTGTTTGAGATGCACACGTATGCGTCAGTGGCGGCTCGCGGTCGCGCATAACTCACAATGCAGCGCCGACGTAGTTGCGCGAAGCGACACGGCCGAGGTGGGGCTGTGATGCCCAATCAGCGACGTTATAGAAAGGGAGATGGAGCACTGCGGACGCACGAGGTATCCACGGTCTTTGAGCGGCGCGAGGAGCTCCTCCGGCTCCGCGGCGAGGACCTCTCCAACGACGCTGCTGACCAGCTTGTGCTCATCATCTGACCAGCCGTGGACGCCGTCGGCGCCGAGGACGCGCACGAGGTACTTGAGGAGGTGCTTGAAGAAGCACCGCTTCACGTCGCCGTCGGCCGTGTCAAGCTCGCCCTGAACAGAGAGGACGACGTGCCGCGTCGAGTTGAAGTTGCGGAGGGCGACATTGCAGGCCTGCATGGCCATAGCAAGCTCAACACGCATACTTTTGCCTCAGAGACTGCGAAGACGGACCTCAAAGTCGAAGTCGTCAATGCTGGTCGGATGCGGCACCGTGCGCCCCGTGAGCATCGGCTGGAATGGCACCGTGTGTCCCACGCCCGCAGCTTGCGGGTGCGCAGGCGCGAACCACACGAGCCGCCCGCAGTAGACGTCGCGTCCGCTGTACTTGGCGATCAGGTAGAAGACGACGACGACGAAGCACGGGAAGAGTCCCTCCTCATCCTCGGCGCCGACGTCCTCGCGGTACTTCCTAAATGGGTAGAGCAGACACCCAGTCAACACGCGCACGACAATAGTCTTGGAGTCGGACACGGCAACGCACGCGTCACACTTGAGGAGCATGCGCCAATACCGGACACGCAAGTTGAAGATGACGGCCGCCTTGTCAGGCTGCAGCCCAGCGTCAGCACCCCGACCGCTGACTAGACGGAGAATTTGGCGCACCACTCTCCCGCCACCAGCCTTGATCTCCTCAACCTCGGCCTTATCCGCCATCATGGGAAAGCCATCTTCGGTCCGCTCGAAGCGGTACTCGAAGAGCCTTTCGATCTCTGCACATGCCACCTGTCAATTACCATACTCGGCGCTCGAGAGGACAGATAAGAGCACCGAGTAGCATGTTGAAGATGCGCTCTTCATCGGCCGGGTCGTCCAGATCCTTCCTCCCAGGCGTCGAGCGCTCGACAGGGCTGCGCGCCGTGCGGTTCTTCTCCAAAGCGTCCAGTGCCTCCGCAACCTGCTCGGACGGGACATCTGACAAGTACAGGCACGTGTGAGGCGCAGCTGCAGGTCCACGCGATATGAAAAGACGACGTACTCCTCAAGTGCTCGAACATGTTGCGATACCACACTTCCGAGCCCGGGAGCGCCGTGTCGCCAAAGTTCCTAATCCTCAGCACGTCGTCAAGGAACTGGTCCATTGCGCGCGCGTGCGCGAGGAACGTTTCGAGCGGGCCGAGTCCGTCGAGAATCTTGTCGGCCACCACCTTCAGCGGACTCTTGCCGCCGCTGGCAGGAGGCCAGTCTACGTCGTACGACCACTGAAGGATCAGACAGCGGTTCTCGACAAGGCGGTCGTGGAGAGCATGGAGCAGCGCGGTCGCACGGCCATGGTTCGCGTTGGCGAATGCCTCTTCGCCCTTGCCCCGTTCGAGTACGCCGACAACAGTCGTGATGGCGATCACTGTAAATCACAGTGTCAGATCAAAAGGTATCCAGCTGAGCAGATGTCCCAAGGCTTACGCAGCGAGACGAGCACAATGTCGGATCTTGGGCGCGCCTGCGCCATGAGGTTGATCGGCGACGTGGTGAAGACCGTATTCTCCGGAATAGCGTGCTTGACGAACATGACGTCGTCGCCCGAAGGAATTGGAAGCAGGCCGACAGCATCAAGGGAAGCGCGCGGGTACGGGTAGCCAAGGCCAGCTGCGAACGTGACATGAGCAACACGGCAGAGCGATGTGACCAGATTACGCACTCATGGTGAGATCGCCGCCAAGGTATGCGTCCGTTGCGAGGTCAACGCTTGTCCTGTAGCCCGATACACCGGCCCACATCTGCTGCGCCTGCGCGAAGTTCGACGCAATCTTGTACTGCGGAGGAAGATCGCCAGTGATGAACATCTCCGAGCGGATCTTGGGGATCAAGTGGACGAGCTGCGATAGCCCGAAGGGCAAGATCCGTCAACCTCCCACACCTTGGGTACCACGCCGAGAGTGGCCGAAAGCGCTAGACGTACCGGGTTGACCAGTCCCTTGACATTGGGCACAAGTGCCTGCGTGTAGAGCTCGTTGCAGGTCTTGCAGCTGTGCGACAATACCATCAATCGGCGTTCCCACACCCGGAGGGCGCCGCTTCAGACCCCGGCCGTCACGCACAGAATCAAGTCCAGACCTGCCGCCGAACCAACGACGAGAAGCTCATCCGCGTCAGACACTGCGCTGCACATGTCGCAGCACATCGCCTCGTCCTCGGCGCGACTGTCCGTTGCTGTTGTCAGTTCGTCGCCTGATTCGAAATGCTGACAGACGCACACGACAGGGCGCATAGTGTCGTCGATGTCTTCGAAGATGACTGTGTCGATGAGCGCCGCCATGACGAGCTCCGCCTTCTCGCGGCTCTTGGTCTGCAGGAAGATCTGCGAGACATACATGTCAGCTCGGTTATTTCCGAGCGTACGGCGCGCCACCTACCTTGGTACCGATGCTGACGAGAATGAGTCCGAGCTGCTTAGTCGCAATGTTGGAGAAAACTCGCTCCGGCTTGGTGTAGTCTCTCCGGCTCTTGCGCGTCAGAGCGCCGCGGTTCACGTGCACGGTGTTTCCGTGCTTGTAAATGTGCAAGCCGTACGCCGTGATCCCTGCTTGCGCGACAATGGTGTCAGCACTGTAGCGACGCGAGCGCCCTGATCAAACTTGCTGGACGTGTTCCATTGCGGCATCTCGCGCTCGGCGAGCGCAACGATCGAGCGGTTGATCCTGTCGCCGTCGCTCTTGCTCTTCGGCTTCTTCTCCTGCGCGTGCAACGTATAGTTCAGCGGAGGGGACAGGCAACCGATCAGCGGGGCGACGCAGCAGCCATACACGCACCTGGTAGTGCTTGTCGATGAAAGTCATCAAGTACAGGATCTCGTCGCGCGCATCCTGTGCAGCCTCGACTTGCTCAGGCGGCAGCAGCGCAATTGACTCGTCGACTTCGCGATGCCAATCGTTGGCTTCGCCGGGCGCGGTCGAGCCGAACTGGAGGACAGGCGTATTCGGGACCGAGAGGAGCTTGCCGGCTGACAAACAGTAATGTGAGCCCTATATCCTAGTCCTACGAACACTCAGTGGCGTGACACGCACCGTATGGCGGGACGACGATCTGGTACTTCTCCGACGTGAACTTGGGAAGCACAAGGTAGAAACGGTAAGAGTCGTTGAACGGCCGCGACAAAAGGACGACGCGATCGGTGCCCCAGATGTTCTGCTTGATCTTGCCGAAGACGCCGGACGACGGGACGAGCGGCCCGATCACCTGGGATGCGATACGAATGGTCGGGCCGAACAGCGAGTGCTTCGAGAAGGTGATGTTGCTCTGCATCCGCGCCGCCTCGTCCTGTGTCTCGATCGACGAGACGCGCAGCTTGCCGTCAGGACCCTCGGCCGCATAACCCTCGTCGGCCAGCGAGAGAAGGAGGAGAGCCGCAATCTTCTGTTCGAGGCTGACGACGGGGCCACCTTGGCTGACTATTTCGCGCCACTTAGCGAGCAGCTCGAACTCGTAATCCTCTGACCGTGGCGTAGCGAGCGCTGCGGCCTGCGTCGTAGCGGCGCGGCTGCGGATCATCTCGAGATCCAGCGCCTCCCGGCACTCGTCCGCAGTTGAGGCTTCGTGAACGAGGGCGAGACCGATCTTGGCTCCGACGAAGCTCGTCCCGGGCGTGAAAATGCCGTCAATCGAGTTGAAGCCTGCGACATCACGCGTCGACCAAGAGCGGAGTGATCAGTTTGGCCCAGTCAGAGGCACCGCTACACAGCCCGGCTCGCGCGACACTCACCAAAGTCGGCCCTGCTGAGACCCTGGATGCTCTTTGCAAAGTCCTTGGCGGGCTTTTGCTTGCCGAGACGGTGGCGCTCGTCGGGCGCATGGCAGCACTCCAAGACTTCGCACGTCCCGATGACCTCAGGGCTGTTCACAGTAGCACCCGAGCGCTCGGCGGCCGTCACCTGATCGCGCTTCGACTTGCCAGCGGGCTTGAGAGGGCGGAACACCGTGTGCAATGCCCTGAGGCCTGCGGTCGCGGCGAAATGATGAGGAAGACGGCGTCGTTGGCAGCCCAAAAAGGATACGACGCACGCGGCGGGTATGTCGGGGTGACCCAGGCAAGCGCATCCTGCTCCTCCTCCCACATCTCCTCCAACTCCTCAACGCTCCTCATCTGCAGCAGGCGCTGGCGGCGAGAACTCGTCTTGGCGTCGTCGTCTGCGCCTTGCGACTTGGTCTCGCGCTCCTTGCCCTTGTCCTTCTTCGAGGATTGCCGCTTCGACGTCGAGGCGACCACCTTGGGCTTCTTGGCGGCTTGCTTGCCGGCGCTGCGGCGCACAGCCGACGCGGCGGCGACGCCTTCGTCCGCATTGTACTCGTCCTCGTCCGGCTCGAACGCGGGCGCAATCTCCACGTCCTGGTCCTCCTCAGCATAGCACTCGTCCCCGTCGTTGGACCCGAGGCTGCCGCCATCGCTGTCAGAGGCGTCGCGGTAGCCCGTAAGGGAGCGGAGCTGCGAGGCAGCGCGACGTGCGGGCCTCGTGCGGGTGCTTGCATGGGGCTGAGCGGTCGAGGATGACGCACTCGACGCCATGGTGCACGTCCAAGCCTGATTCAAAGAGGGTGTACAGAGCGAGCGTCGGTGGCGTCGTCCAGGAGGCGTCCCGTTCCGCGGACGAACTTCCTCTCCTTCCGACCAGTACCTCTGTTTGCTCGGGTCCGCCTGAGCGACCTCCAGCAAGGTCACAAGCT
The DNA here is from genome assembly GCA_036244875.1 of Rhodotorula paludigena. Taxonomy (NCBI): domain Eukaryota; kingdom Fungi; phylum Basidiomycota; class Microbotryomycetes; order Sporidiobolales; family Sporidiobolaceae; genus Rhodotorula; species Rhodotorula paludigena. The sequence continues at coordinate 1,378,483 of BQKY01000006.1, forward strand.
CTATGGAGGCCACGCACGATACCGCTGCGGTGCGTCTTTCGGTGCCTGCATACCTCGTCCGCTCGCTGAAGTCGAAGGCCCTTTGGTCCCCGCCTCGCAGTCCGGGTCGGCACTGTACAAGCTTTCCCTTCTCCATCTCAACGAAACGCTTACGCTCGTCAAGTCTAACGACCCCGACGAGGTCGAGGCGGGCCTTGAGCAGGCGCAGCGCTGGCTCGTCGAGAAGGACCACGACGACTCTTTCATCCGCGGACAGCCGACGTTCGAGGTCATGCTCGACTACATCCTCGCACTCGCCTACTGGCGCACCAACAATGACCAGAAGTCGGTCGAGCATGCCGTCGCCGCTGTCAGGAAGATGAAGGCCCCACGCGAGTCGCGGTTCGAGAAGCGCTATGCCGGCATGCTTGCGCGCTTGAAGCAGCTGGCAGCGCTGCCGGGCTATCCGCAAGTTGAAGGAATCGAAGTCGATTGTGCGCTTTGCCCTGTGGCTCTTCCGCACGGGCATCTTTGACTGACGGCACTCTCCCTAGACACGCTCGCGCGCCGTCCTTCGGCCGTCGCAACTGACGATACAGAGTCTTTGCCCACGGGCTTATCAGCAGGTGCGACAGTCACGGGCATGGCCGACGCGTCCGCCGGTCCTGCCGACACCAAGCACTCTATTCACGATCTCGTTACTGCCGCGAGCGTCCCGTCCAGGCGCCGCGCCACTGCTTCGCCGGAGCCACCTACCGCGCCCGCCACGCCAACCTCGCCTGTGTTCGACACTCCTGCGACCGACCGCCGGTTCGCAAAGAAGCCGCGCCAGGGCTCGCCCGACAAGTTCATGGATGTCGACGAGCCTGCGGGTGCCGCCGCGGGACCTTCGACGCCTGTGACAGGTGCGGCGGCGTCGGAGAGTGTCGTCGGGACCGGAGACACCTCGGTCGGCTCGATGGGCCCTTCGGCGGAACATGCACAGCGCGAGCGGTTCGTTCCCGGGCGTCTCTGTACCGTCTCCACTCTGCTGAACCCGTCTTCGCGCAGCCCTTACTCGCCTTCGCCGCCGCCCTTCGCGTCCCTGTCCTTCAGCGTCAAAATGTCCGCTGCCGCGCCAGACGATGTGAGCGAATTGCTCAGGGCCATTTCGAGCTTGCGCAACACTGACAGTGATCCCACGGGGGCGCAGGAATTTGTGGTTGTGGGCAGCATCCCCGAGCTGGGCAGGTGGCAGCCCAAGGGCGGCCTCGCGCTACAGCGCGACGAGGGGCGTGCGGTTGCTGTTGGCGAGGTGACGATCCAGTCGCGCGGCGTGAAGGAGATCGAGTACAAGGTGTGTCAACGTCTTGCAATCCCGGAGACACAGGTACTGACTGCGAGCTCAACGTGCAGCTGGTACGCTTCAAGCGCGGCTACAAGGCGAAGGGTTTCACGTGGGAGAACGTCCCCAATCGCGTCGTCCACATCGACGGAGCGTCTATCGAGACAGAGGCAACCTGGGGCGTCTAGTTCGGTGCCCGTGAGTCTCGTCGCCGCTTGTGTCGCGGTCATCCGCCGTACATTCGATACCGACTTCTGGTCTGAGTCTGCAATCTGAGGCAGACACGAGTGTTTGCGCCTTGCCTTGTAATGTATTTCCGGTCTCTGGTGCTTCTCGGGTGCCCTGCGCTCGACTGCTGTCGGCTGGACGCGAGACGCATGCACAACGCTGTACATGCCGGCATTGTTCGTACTACTACACCGGGTACGCGTAGATGCTTCTAATGCTCCACGCCAGGCTGAGACCCCGCCCGTCTGTGCCCTTGCCGGCTGGCTCAGGCACATCCGCGACGAGCCTCGCGCCGAGTCTCTTCTCGCAGCCCATCGCAACCCTTCCCGGCTGGGTCAGGAGGCTCCGCGGCTGGAGAGAAACCCGTCTAGCCGTGCAGCTGTCCCTGCTCGCTCTGTGCCCACCCCGCGATCTCGTGCTGTAATGCGGCCGGGTCGTCGCCCTCGGATGGTGGCGAGGCTGCGCGACGTAGGCGAGACACGAATCTACACGATCTGCTGCACGGTGCGAAGCACGCGTCTTGACAGGATGGACGCAGAGACAGCGAGTGCGGAAAGCGCCCTAAGCCGGCGACAGAGACGCGGACGTGCAGGCGAAGAGAGTAAGGCAGCCGGCCAGCAGTAGTAGCTCGGCCTGCTTGCGGCAGACGCTGAGCGGTGCGTGGTCTCGCCCGTGCAGAAACAGTGGACGAAGGAGAAGAAAGACGGGAGAGAAGAGAGCGTCGAGTCCTGGTACGAGCCTTCCTCGAGCCGAATCACTCGTCTACAAGCCAAACAACACGTCGCCACACGTCCCTGCGCCTGACCCGCCCGTCCCCTTACACTCCAGTCACGCGTGGGCACGAACGCTTGCGCGTTCTGCTGGTCCACGACGGGCAGGGGCACAGGCAAAGGCTTCCTCGGAATCCTCGCTGCGGTCTCGAGACCTTGTCTCATCAGGCAACCGCGTTGAGACGCGTCGCCTTCGGGTGCCCCGGCGGAGGCAGCAGGCGAGGAAGCAGAAGAGCCAGCAAGTTCACCTGGTGGTGACATCGTGAACGTTGCGTCGAAGCCAAGAGCGAAGAGGAAAACGGGGTGCGCGTGCCCGGTCGTCGGCGAGCGGAGCGAAGGGCTCGCCGCTCCCACGCCCCCCGCCCCCCGCCGCCTCTCCCCCTCGAGTCAGAGACCAGCAGGGAGGAGAGCAGTGCACTTCAGAGCTCAGCACCATTCTCAAGAGGCCAGGATGGACGCCGATCCTCTGCCTCAGCAGGCCCCCCTTCGGCCTCTTCCCCGCTTGAGTGCAACCTCGGAGACCGCACTCTCGCCCTCGTGCAGCACCTGGGCGTCGTCCACAGTGAGCACACGCACGCACACTCGTTCATCCGACCAGACGCACCCGCCTCCGCCGAGGCGTTTGCGCCCCTCGTCCCCCTCGCCGACCTGAGCTTGCTCCTCAGCGTCATCCCGCAACACCTCGTCCCGGCCACCCTGCCCTTCCAGGTCGCGCCCGCACTCTCCGGAGCATCTTCGCGCACCCGCCTCGTCGACACGCTCGCCCGCCTCGCGCTCGAACCGGCCCTCACGGTTGACATCCTCTCCCACTTCCGCCCCATCGCCCCCGCTCTCGTAGGGCGCTGGTTCGACCTCCTCGGCCTCGCAGATGATGGTAGCTGGAGGCAAGGAGAGGCCGGCGTCGAGTCCGCGCCGGGCGAGCGCGACGCCGTCGACAAGGTCTTTTGTGCCGTCGTTCGCGCACTCCCGCTTCTTGGCGATGCCATCATGCCGTGCGTACCATTCTGCTCTCTCTTCTACGCTGAGACTGACTGTGGTGACCTTCGCAGGTACCTCCGGCTCGTCCTCCGCCACCCACTTCTCATCCGTGGCCCCCTCCTCCCCCACCCCGACTCGTCCGAGTACGACTCGCGGCTCTGCGGCGCCCTCCTCGCTCTTCATTCGCTCCTGCACCATCTGCCGACGCTTCCCGCCGCCGCCGAGTGGGCTCTCCCGCCGCGGATCGAGCAAGTCATGAAGACGCACCCGCACCGCGGAATGGTTTTTTCGCCTGGCGCATCGTCCGCGCCTGGCTCGGCCTCTTTGCCGCCAAGGGCGACGACCTCAAGCGCCAGTGGGTCTGGCGCGCCCCGCCGCTCGAGGGCAACGCCGTCCTCCCGCTCGCGCCGGCCGTCCCGTATCCGGCCGACTGTGCCTCCGAGTACGCCGCCATCTTCGGCGCAGACCCCGCTGCTCCCGCCGATGCAGACGACCTTCTCCCCTCGGGCTTCGGAGAGGAGCTTGTCGCTTCTAGCGAGGGTAGCAGCCGTCTCATCGAGGGCGGCCTCGAGGTCCTAGTCCGCCGCCGCGGCGTCGACTCATGGGTCCTTCCGATGCTCGAGGACATCCGCGCGCGCGAGGAGCGCGCCTTCCTCGACGGACTCGTCTTTCCCGAGGCGGAGAACCCGCTCGGCGCGTTTGAGCCCGCCGAGCTCGGCAAGACGGTCGTCGTCGTCGCCGACTCGCGCCTCGTCTACCGCGAGGGTCTCATCCCCTCGCTCAAGTCGCAGGCGGCCGCACCTGCGCCATCGAGCTCGATGTCGCTCACGCACGCGGCCGCCCCGGCCGTCACCCCCGAACCCGAGGCGTTCGTCGCGACGCCCGCACATGCCGCGCTAACTCGCGCAGCTCGCCGAGAACGTCGTGCGCCGCGTTCCGACCGTCATTACGGGCTCGCCGTCGTCCGGCAAGCAGAGTGTCGTCACCTACCTCTGGAATGCGGTCCACGCGGCGCCGGCGACGCCGGGCGTTTCGACGCTCGAGGCGAAGCGTCGCGGCCTCGTCGTCATCAACTTGGCCGACCGCTCGCTCAACAGCAAGTCGCTCCTGGGCTCGCTCTCGTCTGCGCCATTGAGCAGCTCGACCTCGTCCTCTGCTGCGGGCGCTGGGCGATTCACCTTCGTCGAGGGCCCGCTCACGCGCGCGATCCGCCAGGGCCGCTGGACCCTGCTGCTCAACATCGACCAGGCGGCGCCCGAGCTCCTCAGCGTGAACAAGGTCGTCGCCGAGCGCATGCACACGGCCGCAGCGTCTCGCTCGACCGGCCGCACCAAGGCGTACGGCGGGATCGGCGCCGTAGGAGCAGGACGGCGGCGTCGGCGTGCGCGTCGGCGGCGGCAAAGGGCGGTGGGTCAAGGCCGCCGAGGGCTTCATGCTCTTCGCTACCCGCTCCATCCCCGTCGCCTCCCTCGCGGCCTCGCTCGCTTCGTCGACATCGGCCCCCGTACCGACCTTCTTCGCCGCGCACTTTTTCGCCGACGCGCTCCTGCGCCCGCTCGACCGCGACGAGGTCGCGCTCATCGTCCAGGGGCGCTACGACGCGCAGCTCGACCGCGTCGCCGGGCTCGCGACGCTCCTCGTCGAGGCGTGGGAGCGCGTGCGCGACGAAGCCGCCAGGGTCAAGGATGGCGGACAAGGTGGGACGAAACGCGAAGTAGGCGTGCGCGACCTGCTCAGGTGCGCTCTCGCGGTTCTGCTCGTCCAAGTATTCCGTGACTGACGCTTCTCGCGCTCGCAGATGGTGCCGCCGCGTGGCTCGTCTCCTCCCGGCCAGGCTCTCGCTCACCTCACTTGCAGCCAACCCGACGCTGCAGGAGGAGGTCTTCGTCGAGGCGCGCGACATCTCCCTCGGCTCGCTCATCGTCCCGCCTGCGCCCTCTTCCGCCGGCGCGCCCGCGGCCGTAGCGCTCGAGGACGTCAACTCGACGCCTTTGCGGCCGTCCCTGCAACGCGATCGCTCCTCGGTCATCGCGCGCTCGCTCGCTGCCTCGCTCGAACTGAGCAGCAAGCGCACTTGAGCAACCAGATCAAGGCTGGCGACCTTTTAGGCGGCTTCCGCCCGATGGACGGGGCCGAAGAATCACGACGTGCGTCTCGTTCTACTCTTCTTGCACTGACGAAGGCTTGACTGACCCGCTTTCTCATTCACAGGAACGGCCTCCGAGCTCGTCAACCGCTTCGTCGAACTCTTCGGCGTGACCTTCTCACCCTCGCGCAACGCCGACTTCGTCGCGCACGTCCGCAAGGCGCACGACGAGAAGCGCTACGCGCGCCCCGTCGGACTCTGGCGCGAGGCGAACCGCATGGCCGCGCCGCGGGTCGCGCCCGACGCCCCGCCCGCCGCAGCAGAGGGCGACGAGCAGGCGCAGCGCAAGCGCCGCAAGGTCGACGGCGTCAAGGCGCAGCTCGCCGAGCGGTGGAAGGACTTCATGACGGCCGTCGGCGACTTCGACCACCGTCACGTCCAGGCCGGCGGCAAGGGCAAGGCGAAATTCGTCTTCTCGTTCGTCGAGGGCCCGCTCGCGACGGCCATTCGCAACGGCGACTGGGTCCTACTCGACGAGGTCAACCTTGCCTCGTCGGAGACGCTCGAGTCGCTCTCGACGCTGCTTCAGGCGCCCGACTCGTCCCTCGTCCTCACCGAGCAGGGCGATCTCGAGCCCATCCCGCGCCACCCCGAGTTCCGCCTCTTCGCCTGCATGAACCCGGCTACCGATGTCGGCAAGCGCGACCTGCCCGTCGGGCTGCGGGCCAAGTTTTCCGAGATTTGGGTCCCGCCGCCCGACGAGGACCGCGACGCCCTCCGCACCATCGTCGAGGGCTACATCGGCCACGTCGCGGTCTCGGACCGCCAGGTCGTCGCCGACATCGCCGAGCTCTACGCCGCCGTCAAGCTCCTCGCGCTTCGGTCGCAGATCGCCGACGGCCAGAACATGCCGCCGCACTTCTCGATGCGCACGCTCGCGCGCGCGCTCACCTTCGCCGCCGAGTTCGCGCCCACCTTCGGGCTGCGCCGCGCGCTGTACGAGGGCTTCGTCATGGCTTTCACGATGCTTCTCGACGAGAAGTCGCAGGTCGTCGTCCGCGCGCTCATCGACAAGCATGTCGTCCAGCCGGCCAAGAATCCGCGCTCGATCATGGAGCGCGTGCCGACCAAGCCGACGTCGATGGCCGACGCTCTCCGCATTCACCACTACTGGCTCGAGCAGGGCCCGCACGAGCCGGAGGATCCCGATGACTACATCCTCACGCCGAGCGTCCAGGCCAAGGTATGCGACCTCGCGCGCGCCGTCCTGACTCGCAAGGTGCCCGTGCTCATCCAGGGCCCGACCTCGGCGGGCAAGACGTCGGTCGTCGAGTACCTCGCCAAGCGGACCGGCCACCGCTTCGTCCGCATCAACAACCACGAGCACACCGACATCCAGGAGTACGTCGGCACGTATGTCTCGGACCCGCACTCGGGCAAGCTCGTCTTCCAGGAAGGCGTCCTCGTCCGCGCCCTCCGCAACGGCGACTGGATCGTGCTCGACGAGCTCAACCTCGCGCCGACCGACGTTCTCGAAGCACTCAACCGCCTCCTCGACGACAATCGCGAACTCGTCATCCCCGAGACGGGCAAGGTCATCCAGCCTCGTCCGCACTTCCTGCTCTTCGCCGCGCAGAACGCGCTCGGGCTGCACGGCGGCCGCAAGGTGCTTCGTGTATTCCGGACCGTCGCCACTTTTGCCGAGACCGGGAAATCAGCATGCCCCAGCTGGCACAACATGCAATCAGCCAGCGCTCCGTCGTTGCGAGGGAAAGCATAGCCTCAGCCCGCGAAATGCCCATCGCTCTGTTCGCTCGCCGGGTCTGTACTGATCCGCCGCTCTCTCGGCGTTCCATTCATGTGGATGTGCGCCGAGACTTGGCTTGATTTCTTTTCTCTCTCTCTCTCGTGCAATCTACCGCGTCTTCATACCTCCCTCGTCTCTCTCGCCATTGCGCTCGAAAGCGGCTGCGCTACACCGCTGCCGCTAGTCGCGTCGGCATTCCTAGAGATGTGCTCGGGCCTTCTGCTCTTGACTTCGGCTGGTCCACGATGCCTACGGCGCGCGAGTAAGGCGACCTGCGCTCTCGGCGTTTTCGACAAGTTGCTTCTCGCAAGTCGCGGCAAGCCCAACCCTGACGAGGCCGACTCGGCGGTCTCCGATCTGTGCCCTCTCGCCGCGGGATTCGCGCAACTGCACTTGGCCGGAAATATTGGCATCAACTCTCGGAGACGGTCAGGCTCCAATGGGCCGATATCGCTGTATGCGAACCTGCTGAACCAGTACTTGCCGCAGACCCGGCGCGTTTGTGCAGCCGCTCTGCCCCGTGCCGGCCAACTGTCTACCCTGTACAATACGTGCAGCGTGCCATGGCGTCTCCTGTGATCCGCACAGGACGTGCTTAGGCCAGAGCAGGGCGTCCGTGACTTAGGGTCCGAGACGCAACAGGCGCTTTGCGAATGCGGGCTGCACAGCTATTGGGTGCGGCAGAGCATAGAAGGAAAGTGTAGCGATGCACAACTCTTCCAGCGATGCCAAGTCAACCATCTGATAAGCTGGGAAGGGCAGGTCCATCGGAGCATGGAAGCTGTGAGGGCATGAGCAAGCAAGAGACTGATGGAGGCGCCAAGCAAACCAAGTGAAGGCAAGCTCATGCGGCAAGTGGCATAGAGCATGCAGCAAGCAGCGCACGGAAGCCCCATCAGAAGGCTACGGCCCGCTCCGGACGTTGAAATCACACGCACGGATACGATGAACTCCCGTTGCTGGCGCAAGGGCACGCCCCCACGCCAGAGTGAGAAGCATTTGACCCGACCGCTCGAGCGAGGGGCAAGGACCGGCTATGGCTAGTTCGTGTGCACGGTGCACCCTCAATGCTCGTGGCGCCTCTGGGGGGCCCGGGGGAGGCGAGAGGGAGTGTTGGGCTGAAAGCAAGGGAAACGCGAAGAAGGGCGGCTCTCGGTTTCAAAGGCCATCAGGGTTATGCATGGCCGTTGACCGCAGTAGGGAGCAAAGAGCGAGAGACGAGCCGGACAAAAGACGCGGAACCAGGCGATAGCACGAGCGGAAAGCATGAGTTTGGTAGCGTGCAGCAGGCGGCATGCCACTGTGGGGCTCGGGCGTGCTTCGCACAACCCACGTGAGGCCTGCGAGTGCCGCGTAGCAGCTCAGCATGCACGGCACGCGGGGGTACGGCGACGAGAAACGGATGGGGGAGCCGGCCAAGATGCAAAGGGGGTGAGCGCACTCGATTAGGTGGTCTGGGCGAGGGATTAGCGCAGGCAGAGGCCGTCTCGCGCGAGGTCGACGTAATTGACGAAGAGGCGACAAAGAGGGAGGACGACGGCGAGCGTGGAACTGGCTCGGAGTGGCGGAGCAAGTGACGCGACGTTCGTGAACAGAACTGCGTGCATTCGCGCGTTGTCTGCGCCGATCCGAGTACTCGAAGCGGAAGGGAGCAACCTCCTTGGGGTTGTACAAATCGTCGCACTTCAGAAGCGCTTCTGCTTGTGCTTGTGCTCTTCCCCTCTGCAGGTCGACCTCGCTGGAACTGGCCGCGCTTGCGCACACAGCCTGCTGCTTGCCCCGCTGAGGCTCTCGCGCTCCTCCAAGGACCCCTCGCTCTTGCTGTCACTCGCTTGAAGTCGATCCACCACAAGGGCGGCCAACACACAGCCCTCGGCAAGTCTCCTGTCTGCACCGCGGACGGACGCCACGTCTGCGCGCCCCGACGATGAGCTACGGGTCCCCACCATCATCCAACCCTCATCCGATGTCTCGCGCTCGTCTGACAGTCCCGCCGCCATATTCCTCCTCCTCTTACAGATTCGACACGGTCAAATTGCAGACCACGGCGACTCTCGAGCTGAGACGGGGAGTTGCGACGGACGGGGACGTAGCGAGACGAGGGGTTGCACGAGGTGGGCGGACTCAACGCTTCTGGCTGCTGGATCCTGCAAGTAGGACGTCTCCCCGTGAGCTCCATCTCGCGCATACCGAGAATAGCGGCCTGCACGACGTCAGCGAAGTCCAGCCATAGCATGATGAGACCGCGGGCGTCCGCCCGTGCAGACAGGAGTAAGGAAACCCGACCGGGCCGACCGCGGGGTAGCTTGATCGCCATCGATTGCAGAAGCACAAGCACAAGCGCAGAGCGGAAGCACAAGCGGTGAAGCCTGACGATTTGTAGCTCCGTACCTCCTGCCGAACGCAACAGCGACAACCCTTCTCGTGCTGCCGCTCCTCCCATCACCCCGCCGGAACCGGCGGGGCCTCTCAAGCTTCCCTTTGAAGAGATCTGCACGAGCTCCAATCGGACTAGCTTGCGCGGGCTTGTAGCGAGGTGAGGAAACGGCCTGGCCTCGCGCCTCCTCTCGCTCTCATCGCTTTTGCGCACCCGCCCGGACTCGGTCAGGTGCGTGTACATGCACCACAGCTTGCGGAGGACAATATCGCGCGCGCTTGGCTTGGGAACTAGGCCGACTCTCGCGGGACGAGTTGCCTTGGTCCTGGCCGATCCTGAACCGGAGTTGCAGGAGTGTTCAGCGGGCGGCACGCGTGATGAAGGGGACATTGGACTGTGACCTGCTAATTCGCCTTCAAAGCCGTGCAGGTCGACTCGCCTGCAGTTGCCCATTGCCTTACACTCGTCACCGCGGAGCCGCACGATCACTCCTCGACGCAACGCCAGATCGTCTCGCGTCTCCGGCGACTCCTCTTGCCGCTTGTCTGCAAGATCACCTCGTCCTTTCGAACCGGGACAGGAGACCCAGCTCGTGCTCACGGTATAGGATGTGCGACGATTTTCTGTGCCTCCCAATCATAGCGATTTGCGGCTGTGACAAACAGCGTTCGCAAGAGGGCACCGAGGCGCACATCTGCCCGCGGTGTCACAACGGCACCGTCTTTGCCACCAAGGAGCGCAACTGCTTCACCTTGTGCGCTTCTACCCCTTCTCCGAGTCTGAAGAGGCCTGCTGACAGCGAAACTTGCGGTCGGATGCTGCTCGCAGCTGCTGCATCCCAGTCCTTCCGCTCGGCTCTGAGCATCTGTGGTTCTGCTCGACTTGCAGTGCGTCAGTATCTATAGCCACATGTCCCTCTGCTCGCTGACCCAGTCGAGCGCGCAACAGGCTGGGCCGCCTCGCAGAGCGGGCCCGCACCGCCGCTAGCGGGCCAAGCCGGCGCCTTCTACGGCCCGAACCAGGGCGCTCCCAACATGGCGTACCCACCGCAGATGCAGATGGGCGGCGGCGGCTACGGGCAGGGCTATCGTGCGTTCGCTTTTCTGTCACTTGGCCGCAAGCGCCCAGCTGACATCGTCGGTCCTTGGCGCGCGCGTGTGCAGCTCAGCAGCCGATACAGCCGGGTTACGGTCAGCCCCAGGGCTACGGCCAGCCGCAAGGCTACCACCAGTGAACCTGAGCCAACTCCGCCTTCTTCCCCGGCTTCGGAACCCATTCGCAACTTCTCCTCATACCCTTCGCTGTCCTGTCGTTCCCTCTAACACCCTTAGCTCCACTCTAGGCACTATCACCCGTCTGCAACTGCTCGTTCTCTCCCGTCCCTTTTTAGCACTCTGCTTTCTGGGCAAGCGATCAGCAGCGACGAGACAGAACCGCAGAGAGTGCACAGCGCTCGGATAGTACAACAACACGCTCTTGACACCCTTCCCGTCCGCTCGCGCCCGCCCTCGCTTACTCGTCGCCGTCCAGCTTGACGGCGGGCACAAAGAACGTGAGCACGCCCCCCGAGCTCGCCATGTCGTCCTCGTCTCCCGCGCCGCCGCCCCCACGCGCGCGCCGCTGCTGGTCCTTGGCCGTCGCGCCGATGTAGACGTAGAAGATGGCGCAGTGCGATGCGCAGAGACCTGGCGGGCAGAAGAGCAGGGCAGGCGTCAGTGCGCTTCTGTCGAGCTCTTGCGCCACACCACGCGGTTGAACCATGCCAGCGCATCGGGGCGGTGGAGTCTCTGAGAGAAAACAAGACGCACAGAAGATGGAGGTCGTCGCGACTGTATAGCTCGCGAGGAACTTGAGCAGGCTCTTGGCCTCCAGCGTTACGCTGAAGAACTGTCGCGGGTCTTCGTGCTGCGCCGCCACGTCTGTGCGCGATCGTACGGTCATCAGTCTCGTGCGGTGGTGCGGACCGCCAGCGACGAAGAGAGCGCAAGAACGCACCTTCCGCGCCCATGCTCGGCTTCTTGAGCCCGCGCCACTCGGTCTCGACGTTTGCCTCGTCTGCCTCGGCGCGGATCCTGCGTCGATTGGGCGTGCGTGCATCAGCAACTGACGTGGCTCCGTACCCTCATGCCGATTCAATCATGTCCACGCGGACGTACCGGAGCTCGCCAGCGTTGTTGGCGCTCAGCGTCAGGTAGGGAGAGACAGTCTTGAGCCGCTCGACAACCGTGCGGAGGAGCTGCAGAGGTGGGAGGAGGAGGATGACCTGTATCGCGTTTCCGCTCCTAGGGTTAGCGTGGTTGCCGGGCATGCGGGGCGCCGGGGCAGGATGCAGAAACCGAGCATACATCAGGCGGCGGGCACAGCGGCTCCTTGAGCAGCTCGATGTCCGCGGCCTTCTTGACGCGAACGGCGACGTCCTGCGTGATCTCGAGGCGCTTGCCGAGGCGGCTCTGTGCCACAAACAACGCATGCATCAGTCCAGTAGCTTCAGAGCTAAACAAGATGAAAGCGGAATGCGCGGCGCACCGAACTCTCGATCGCGAGGGAAAGGACCGGGTACGAGCCCTCGCCCGTTCCGCTGTTGTCGACGCCGCCCTTTTTCGCGAGCTTAATCGTGACTTGCGTTGCACCCTGTGCGTTTTGTTCCAGTGCAGTTCAGTCTGAGCCACTGGGCGGGTGCTTGGGTTGAGCGAGCTCAGTAGCGGACGCACGGAAGCAGACCTGAGCGCCTTGGCGAGCGCGTCGGTCGTCACTTCAAGGTAGATCTCGTTCATGTGATTCGATTCGAGGCGCAGGCTGCCGGCTCTGAAGATGGCGTCCTATTCGGCGGGTACAGGGTCAGTGGACGCAATGGCAAGGCGAGAGAAGGACTGACATTGTTGATTTGGCTGTGTCGGGACGGATCACCGCCAGCGAGTCAGCCTCGCCGGTCACTCTCGCAAGCAAGCGTGTGTACGCAGTCGGCGCACCTCCAGACCTGGATCCCGCTCTTTGTGCCGTCGCCCATGCAGATGAAGTGTACGGCATCCTCCTTGAGCTTGAGGGTGGCGATCTTGGACAGCGGCGCGAGGCTGGTGATGAGGCGCGAGAATTGAGGAGGGTTCGAGATCTCTGCCTTGAAGCGCATCCTGCTTGGGAGAGCGTCGAGGGAGCGCGAGTCGTGGTGGTCCGGAGCGAGATGTCAAAAGGGCGCGAGGCGAGACGGCCGCTTCGACGGCTGAGATCGCGTGCAGGGCGGGTGGACAAGTCCCTCAGAGCCTTGTAGCTGCCTATCGACGTGTTGCACTTACGTGCGAGCGCAGACGGAGCGTCGAGGCGAGGGCGCGGAACGACGAGCGGGAGAGAAGGTAGGCGCGTCTGAGCCCGTGCTAGCCCACTCGGTAGGCTCGCGTGCCTCTACTGAGTCGAACGGACCGCCCTTCAGCGCTCGCGGCCGGAGTGGGCCCCGTGGACGAGATGGTCGCCGTCGAGTCGCGGCTTTGACGGCGTCCACCGCCTCGCCGCGACCGCAGAACGAGCCATGGGTGCGTGCAGCGTGGCGAACTGGACCGCACAGGAGCTGCACTGACTCGCACTCGCTTTTCTGCGCCTGTTTGACGCCGTTCCGCCGTGTGCCCCACTTCGCCTCTCGCTCGTCGCTGTCCTCGCCGCGCACAGCTGCGAGCGCGCATCCGTCCGGCGGACTCATCACCGTCGCAACCTGCTCCCTCAACCAGCACGCACTCGACTTTGACGGTCCGCTCGCCGTCGACTCCCTCGCCCTCGCTTCACCTCGCTGACCTCTTCAGGCTCGACGCAGGCAACCTCGAGCGCATCCTGCGCTCCATCAAGATCGCAAAGGAACGCGGCGCAAAGCTACGCATCGGTCCCGAACTCGAAATCACGCACGTCCTCGACACCCTCCTCACCTTGGTCCGACGTCATGCAAGCTGACCTTGCCCCTCGCTCGTACAGTGCCTACGGCTGCCACGACCATTTTCTCGAAGGTGTGCATGAGACTAGCTTCGAGACCCAGCGCGCCCGCGGGAGAACCCGAGTTTAACCTGCATCCTTCCCACAGGCGACACACATCTTCATTCATGGCAGGTCCTCGCCGATGTCCTCAAGTGCGAGGATGCGCGCGACATGCTCGTCGACGTTGGAATGTGCGCCCGTTACTTTTCGGCGCCTGCGGCGTTTTCTCAAGACTCACAAGCGCATCCCGCAGGCCCGTCGTGCACAAGAACGTCCTGTACAACTGCCGCATCATCTTCTTCAACCGCGAGATCAAGCTCATCCGCCCGAAGATGTGGCTCGCTAACGACGGCAATTACCGCGAGCTGCGCTGGTTCTCGCCCTGGTCCGCGCACCGCAAGGTCGAGGAATTCTTCCTTCCCAAGATGATCTCCGACATCACCGGCCAGGTTCGCCCTTCTCGACTCATCTCTTGGCCGTAACAGTCTCGCTGAACCCTGCTTGCATAGGCTACGGTCCCCATCGGTCACGCTGTCGTCGCCACGCAAGACACGTGCATCGGCGTCGAGATGTGCGAGGAGCTCTTCACCCCGGCGGCGTACGTCCCGCTCGCTCGGTTCTCTCTATGTCAGCAGCTGACACGAGTATCCGCGATACAGCCCGCATATCGACATGGCGCTCGACGGCGTGGAGATCTTCACAAACTCTTCCGGTTCGCACCACGAGCTGCGCAAGCTCCGCACTCGCATCGATCTGATCAAGGAGGCGACGCTCAAGGTCTGCTTCTACACGTCAGCCGCTCGAAGGTTGTTTTCACGCTGACCGGCTTCGAGCACCGCACAGTCGGGTGGCCTGTACCTCTACGCCAACCAGCAGGGCTGCGACGGCGACCGCTTGTACTACGACGGCTGCTCGTTCATCACGCTCAACGGGCAGGTCATTGCGCAAGGCTCGCAGTTCTCGCTCAACGACGTCGAGGTGGTCACCGCGACCGTCGACTTGCAGCGCATCCGCGCGCACCGCACCTGGTCGAGCCGCAGCATGCAGGCCGCGCAGACCGACAAGGTCTTTCACCGCTGCCGTGCCGAGACGAGGCTTAGCTCGGACTGCGATGAAGACCTCGCCGCCGCTGTGCTCGACAAGGAGGGCGAGTTCAAGTACAACCTTCCCGAGGAAGAGATCGCGTGCGTCTCGCCGAGCTCCCCCCCTTGCCACGTCGGTGCTTTTGCTTATGGGACTGTTCCTTGCTCACCTGCGCAGGTACGGCCCGGCGTGCTGGCTGTGGGACTACCTCCGCCGCTCGAGCACGAGCGGCTACTTTGTCCCACTCAGCGGCGGCATCGACAGCTGCGCGACGGCGACCATCGTCTACTCGATGTGCCGTCTCGTCGCAAAGGCCGCCGCCGAGGGCAACGAGCAGGTTATTGCCGACGCGCGGCGCATCGCCGGCGAGCCCGCCGAGTCGCAGTACGTTCCCGTCGACCCCCGCGAGTTCTGCGGCCGGATTTTCCACACGTGCTACATGGGGACGAAGAACTCGAGCCGCGAGACGCGCGACCGCGCCAAGGGGCTTGCCGAGGCCATCGGCGCGTACCACGTCGACCTCAACATGGACGCCTGCGTCGACGCGATCCACACGCTCTTTACGCTCGTCACGGGCAAGAAGCCTGAGTACCGCGTGCACGGCGGCTCGAACGCAGAGAACCTCGCGCTGCAGAACATCCAGGCCCGCTTGCGCATGCTGCTCGCGTACCTGTTTGCGCAGCTCCTCCCGTGGGTGCGTGGAAAGCTGGGCGCCCTGCTCGTGCTCGGCAGTGCCAACGTCGATGAAGCGTGCGTTTCCCTCTCCCTCGCCCTGCCCTCTCGCCGTGTCTGATCTCACGCCGGCGCGAAGCGAGGCTGACTGGGCCTCCTCGACAGGCTGCGCGGCTACTACACAAAGTACGACTGCTCCGCCGCAGATGTCAACCCCATCGGCGCCATCTCGAAGGTCGACCTGAAGCGCTTCATCGTGTGGGCCAAGGACGCGTTCGACCTGCCCATCCTCGACGACTTTGTGCACGCCGTCCCGACGGCCGAGCTCGAGCCGACGACGGGCGACTACGTCCAGAGCGACGAGGTCGACATGGGCATGTCGTACGACGAGCTGTCGGTCTTTGGCCGCCTGCGCAAGCAGGAAAAGATGGGCCCGTACGCCATGTTTACCAAGCTCGTCACCGTGTGGTCCGACAAGTGCTCGCCGACCGAGGTCGCCGAGAAGGTCAAGCGCTTCTTTTTCTACTACGCCATCAACCGGTGCGTTGCCTTCCCGCTCTGCATTAGCGCGGCGAGGCTTCGGCTCACCCCGACTTTCCCTTTGGACCGCACAGCCACAAGATGACGACGCTCACGCCGTCGTACCACGCCGAAGCCTACTCGCCGGGTGCGCACGGGCTCTCCCTGATTCTCAAAGAGCGAGAAGACGCTCACTCCCTCCCGGTCTCGTGCACGCGCAGACGACAACCGCTTCGACCTGCGCCCGTTCCTCTACCCGGCGCGCTTCCCGTGGCAGTTCCGCCAAATCGATGCCAAGGCCAAGACGCTGCCCGATCGGAGCAAGAAGGACGGCGAGGCGAAGGACGAGGGGAAGAAGGCGTGACGAGAGCTCGGGGTGAGAGACGTAGACAGGTCGCGGTGCCGCAGAGACTGTATCGCGCGGCAGTATCTTCGCGAGTTTAGTGATCACTCTGAAGCAGTGTGAGCAGCCTGAGCGGTGATTCGGCTGAGCGCTGTCTACTGGCTCGCTGGACTTCTTTCCAAGCACTACACAGACTGGTCTCGGGAGATGTCATGTCAGGAACGAGTCTACAGGTACGTCAAAACGCGCAAAGAGGGCAGAGTTGGGGAACGGGGATGCACGGCGAGCAGGAGGGCAAGGAAGTCGAGGCGGCGACAACGACGAGGCAGCCCTTTCAGAAGTTGGTACCCTCGGGCGGTTGCGGCAGCTTGCGGTTCGACGGCGTTGCCATGTCCCTGCGAAGTAGATCAGCGTCAGCTCCGCTCCGTGTTCGCTCACCAGTGAGGCGCTGCGCAGGAATCGCAGGCGAACGCTTAGCCGGAGCACGGCGAGAGAGGGGCCGGACGCACCTCCGGAGCTCGACGAGGATGGTCTCGAGGGTGAAGCTGTGCTTCCAGTTTGCGAGGACGCCGAGCTTGGCGGGGTCGACGCGGCCGTTGGCCTGGTCGACGCAGGGGAGGTTGATGCGGGTGAGGAAGGTGATTTCCGGCGGCACGTCCGGGTAGCTGGGCCCGCACGTAATCGAGAGCGAGTAGATGCGGTTCTCGTGCACCGAGTGGCCCGGCCCGATGATGGTGCCGTTCCAGCGGCTCATCGACATCTCCTCGCCGTCCTGGAGACCGTACGAGCACGTGCCGTCGCCGATGCCCTTCTCGCCCTTCTCGAGCTCCTCGAGCAGCCGGAACGACCGCGGGACTGCACGGGCCGAGGGCGCACACGCGCGGCGGGAGGTGAGGACGGTGCGATGACCGCGGAGAGGCGAGCGACGAGGTGGAGCCGGGCACAGAGGCGTCGGAGGGCATCGAGAGTGCAGGCGAGCGTCAGTACAGGTCCGAAGAGGCTCCCGTTCACTCGAGCGCACCCTTTGCCATGGTTGCGCGCAGCTGGGAGAGGCACAGCCGCGGCGGACAAACGGGGCTGAGGTGGAGCGGCGCTGGCCCACGCGGGGAGCGGAATGCAGGAGTGGACAGCTTGCCGAGTACACCGTAACAGCGCGTCCACCACTCTGACTAACGCTCTTCGGGTGACTTTGTGCGAGGTTGTCTCTGGTCGATTCGTTCCGCGTCGTCCGTCTGCCCGTCCGCTCGTCCTGCGCGGGTCTCGAGCAGGTGCTGCGAGCATCGAGCGTGTACTGCGAGTCCACTCGAGCGCGCACAGCCCTCCACTGCGCCGCTCCTCGACGGCCTTCGACCCCCACTTTACCCGCCCGACTCGCCCGCAACCTCGTCTGGCCCCGACACGCCCTCCAGACACTCGCCAGAACAGCTCGAGGTGCGTTTGGAGCTACCAGCAACCTCGTGAACTAGCCCTGCTCCCCCGGCGAGCTGTGTGCGTGCCGTGGTGGATGCGATCGGGGCGTGGCAGGCTAGAGCTGCCCCTCGCCAGCAACGAACGCCGGCGCCTGCCTGGAGGTCTGAGTGGGCTGTGAGCACGAGCTGCTATTCTGACGTGACTGGCCAGACCTCCGGACCTGGGGCAGGAGCAACCTCACCCACCTTCTGGCGCGGCGGCTATTGTTATACTCGATGGCCCGAAGCAGCCGAGCCGGTCTGTGCAATAAGTTGACCGGGACTCAGTGCTCTAGCAGGACCGACACGCCCCCGCCCAACATGTCGGGGCCGTACTCCGACGCGACCGCTCCGTCTGGCATTCACCCGACCAAGCGGGCATCCTTCTCTTCCGGACGCTCGCACTCGTCTTCCGCCCTTCCCTCCGAGTCGCGTCGCCCATCGCAGTCGTCGAACCCGGCCGATCCGTACTCGCCGGCGGGCTCTCGTCAGCATTCCTTCAGCTCGACGACGGGCGCTCTTCCTTCTCCCGGCTCCGCGCTGAGCGGCGCGGGCCTCATCTTTCCCGGTCCAGCCCAGGGCAGTCGTCCCGTTGTGTCGCCGCGGCAATCTGGCGAGCAGCTTGGCGGCGACGACGACGACGAGCAAGAGTCGCTCTCGCCCCGAGTTGCACAGCGCTCCGCACAGCCGGCGCACCAGGCCTACGTTCCCGGCCCGCCCCCAGGCTCGTCCCGCCGCGACTACCTGGACCGCGGCGCCGGACCGACCGATACCGCGGCTGCCGCTCAGCAGCAGTACCCGTCGCGGCCGACCTCGCGCCAGCAGAGCGTCGACACGACGCTTGCGGCCGCCGCCAACTCAGACATCCCCACCTTCTCGATGCCCTTCCCGCCTCCGCCTTCTTCGTCGTCCGTCTACAACCGCTCGCCCGGGGCCTCGCCCGCCGCCCAATCGATCGATCCCATTTCGTCCGTCTCGGGCTCGCTTTCGCGCACGCACCTCTCTGCCGTCACGGGCGGTGCCGCGCCGACTTCGCTGCTGCACAAGACGCCCTCGTCGTCGTCCCTCTCGGGACAGAGCATCGGCGGCGCGTCGTCCGCCTACTCGTACGAGGCGGCGTCCCCCTCGCCCGCGTTCCCGACCAGCCGGCACAACAGCGGCAGCGGCGCGGCCGCCGCCGTCGAGCCGTCGCCCAACCCGAGCACGGGCAGCTCGGCGTACGGCGGCCTCGAGTACAGCACTGGTGGCGCCGGCGGGTACGGCACAGCCACGACGGCCTCGAGCGTTGCCGGGGGAGACGGCGTCGGCGACTTTGCGCGGCGCGGCGAGGGCCTCGGACTCGGGCGCGGGATCATGGACACGCCCGGCAGCGAGACGCGCCGCCCGAGCTTGGCGACGACCGTCGGCGCCGACCCGCTCACGCCCGCCGCGGGCGTCAAGGCGGCGTACGGCGCGGCGGGCGGAACCGAGAGCGACTACCTGTCGTCGGTCGGTATGCCCGCAGGAAGCCACGGAGACGAGCTTGCGCCGACCGGGTTTGACGAGGGCGTCCTGCGAGCGCTGTGCGACATGGACGTGCGTGCCTCTCATTCTTCCCCTTGTCCGCTGTCCCGTTCTGACGCGCTTGACGCTATCACAGTGCGGCATGCCGCTCCTGCTCGAGCGGATGAAGCAGAGCATGGCGTCTTGTCGAGTACGTTCGTGTCGCTTGCTCTGCTCGGAATCATGCGCTGACCCAGTGCTGGCCCGCAGGAAGCGTCTGCATTCCTCAAGAAGCGAGCGCAGATCGAGGAAGAGTATGCGCGCTCGATGGCGAAACTTGCGCGGTCCAGCATCGAGAGCTACAGCGTCGGAGACGGCAAGGCAGGGTGCGTCTGATGCGCTCTCACCGGCTCTCGTCTCAGCGAGAGATTGTGCTGACGGCGAGCACCTTTTGAGCGCAGTTCCTATGTCTCCTCATGGCTCTCCATGCTGCGAACGCACGAGCTCCTCGGCGACAACCGCCTCAAGTTTGCGGCGCAGCTCGGCGAGATGTCCGACGAGCTCGCCGTTCTGGGCAAAGAGGTTGAGAAGAGCCGCAAGGCGACAAAGGATCTCGGTGCACGGCTCGAGAAGGGATTGCAGGAGCAGGAGGGCCTCGTTGACAAGGTGCGTGGCCGTCACAAGGACTTTCCCCATCTTGACCCGCACAGGCCGGATGGGTCGTTCGCTGACCTGAACATGCCACAGGCACGGATACGATTCGACTCTGCCGCCGAAGAGCTCGAGCGGCTACTGCTGCTCAAGCAGGGCGAGACGATCACTCCCTCGTCGGTCCCGCACGCCGGTGCCTCGTCGAGCCATCCGTCCAAGGGCCGCTCTTTCGGCAAAGCGATGTCCAAACTCAAGGGCCCGAAGAACCCGGCGCAGGTCGCCAAGCAGGAGGAGGAGGTTCGCAGCCGCATGGGCCAGTCGAGCGACGCATACCGCGCGCAGGTCGCCGGTGCGCAGGCCGTTCGGCAAGAGTTCTTCAACCTTCAGCTACCGAAGATTTTGCGGGTGCGTGTGGTCATGAGGATGAGGGGTGGCCGGTTCTCGGATGGCCGAGACTGACTCCTCGAGGCGTGTTTCGATCGCACAGTCCCTCAAGGAGAGCGTCGACGAGCTGGATCTCGGCACGCAGTACCACCTTTCGCGCTACGCCTACCTCTTCGAAAGCTTGCTTGTCACAGATGGCCTCACCATCTCGCCCGTTTCAGCAGAAGATGGTGCGTTTCTGTCAAACTCGACCGCGGTTCCCGCTCGCGAACGCGTTCTCCACACGCAGGTCCCGGTATCAAGAACGTCGTCGACGCGATAGACGTGCGAGAAGACTTCAAGACATTCATGCAGCAATTTGCCCTCAACTGGCAGATGTCGGGCCAGCGAGGACCACGACGAGAAGGGCCCGCCGACGAGGGCTACGTGCGCTCCTCTGCCTCTGCCATTGTCATGCTCGCTCTGACAAAGTTGTTCGCACAGCCGAGTCGCCCTTCCCTTTCGCCGCAGCCTTCTTCGCACAACCTCGCGTCTTTCTCTTCCGCATCGCAGCTCGCCGCGCCGACGAACCGCACCTTTGGCGTCGACCTCGGCGAGCAGATGGTGCGCGACAACGTCGATGTGCCGCGCGTGCTCGAGAAGTGCGCCGAGGCGATCGAGCTCTATGGCCTCGACTCGATGGGCATCTACCGCCTCAGCGGGACGACGAGCAGGGTGCAACGGCTCAAGGCGTCGCTCGATCGTGGTGCGTCTGCGCCCGATGGCCGATTCTCCCTATGTGATGCACGAACTGACGAGCTGCTCGGCGACTGGCACTGCTACAGACCTCGAGGGCACCGACCTGCTGTCCGAAGAGAACCTGACCGACATCAACGACATCGCTGCCGTCCTCAAGCTCTGGTTCCGCGAGCTGCCCGAGCCGCTCTTGACATGGGAGCTGTACCACCAATTCATCGAGATCGCCAGTGCGTCCGCTTTTCGTCTTGTGCTTGAACCCTGCTGACCGCGGCACCCCCGCAGAGATTGAAAACGACCGCCTGCGACACATCCGCCTGCACGAGCGCGTCAACGACCTGCCCGACCCGAACTACGCGACGCTCAAATTCCTCATGGGCCACCTCGACAAGGTCGCGCAGCACGAGTCGGTCAACCAGATGAGCGTCTCGAACCTCGCCATCGTCTTTGGCCCGAACCTCCTCGGCGCGCCGCCGCCGCACCTGCAGCAGCACTATGCGCAGCAGGCCGCGCAGGCGCAGGCGCAGAACGCGGGCGACGCGGCGAACGGGGCGGGAGCGGCGAGTGGCGGCGGGCTCATCGACATGCAGTGGCAGAGCAAGGCGATCGAGACCATCCTGAGGCACTACCACGAGATCTTTGTAGAGTAGAAGTACCCACATCCCCTTGCACTACTTGCAAGTCCTTTCTCCGAGGCTCGTTCGCGACTTGGTACGAAGAAACTGCACAACGAGATTTCCGACAATTCGGTGCATGCCTTTCTTGGCGGGCTACAGTGTTTACCAGTCCATAGGCTTGCCCTCGTAGTCGACAAAGCGGCAGTTCCACTCGGGCGTCGCGGCGAGGAAGACGTACTTGGTCCTGCGGTGTGACAAGAGGGTGAGCGAGATGGGACGTGCGTGCGCAAGCGAGGTGGACGCACGCCTTGGACACCGCCTCTTCGGTTGTGATGTCGCCGCCCTTGTTGAAGGCGTTCTAGGTGTGCGTGGAGAGCGGGGGATAGCGAGGCGAGGTCGAGTGGACGGCGCAATGAGGTTGAAGAGCGCGGACGGATCAGCTCTGCTCAAGCACTTGCCCTCCCGAGAGCGTTCTTAAAGAACGCACCATGTCGGTCTGGACGTAACCGGGGTGGAGGAGGACGACCGTGAACGACTCCTGCCCGAATGGAAATGTCCAGGTTAGCGGACAGCGGTACCAAGCCGGGTGTAAGGCCCGGAGACGCACCGGACCGAGCTCGCGACCGAGCTTGACACCGTACATGTTGAGGGCGACCTTGGACATGGCGTCTGCGAGAGCAAGCGGGCGGATGAGACGAGCTCCACGCAGCGGAAGCGTGAACTAACGCACAGGCGACGCCGCCGGGGGATTGCGACACGGGGCCGGCAAGCGAGCCGACGATCGAGCTGATGAAGAATACCTGCTTGGCGCGGCCCTTGCGGAGGAGCGGGAGGAGGTACTGCGCGGTGAAGATCGCGCCCTCGACGTTGGTCCGGAAGTTGGCGCGGTAGTCTTCAACAGAACTGCGAAGGAGGAGACTCGTGAGCTTCTGTGGGGCATACTACCCTGCCCGAAAGTCCGCACAAGGCGCTGGGGGGGTTGAAGCCGCCGACAAAGACGCCGGCGTTGACGATGACGGCGTCGAGGGCGCCGTTGGGGAGGAACGGGTCGGACTTGAGCTTTTCGGCGGCCTGCTTGACGCTGTCCTCGCTGTCGACGTCGAACGCGACAATGTGGACGCGGCCCTGATTGGCGGGGAGGGCGGCGAGGGCGTCGAGCTGCGAGGCGTTGCTCGGGTTGCGCACGCCGGCGACGACGCGGACGTCGGGCGACGACTCGAGGAGGGTGCGGACGTAGCCGAGACCGAGGGAGCGGGAAGCGCCTGTCAGCGTGAGCGAAGCACGAGGTGAGTTGCGGCAGTGGTGGGGGCTGTGGGGAGAGGACGGGGCGGACCCGAGACGAAGTAGGTGGACGCAGCAGACATTGCGGGCAAGCACAGCAGAGTAGAGTGAGGAGAACGAGGGAGAGAAGCACGAGACGGAGGGAGAGAAGCACAAAGTTCGAAAGCCGACGCCGAAGAAGCGTGGGTTGTGTCAGCGCCGGGCTCGGAGGAGCGGGGGCGGCGGGGGTGGGCAGCGGGAGCGGATCGACGGCGGGCAGAGCAGCTAGCGGAGTCTACGTGTAGTCTGATCGAGCTGTCTGGCAGCAGGCAGCTTTGCAACAGCGAGAGAAGGAGGAAAAGGGCCGTGTCCGTCTCCGCCGCGGTCGCCGTCGCGTGCACGTCGACACGCAGACACTCCGCCTGGCCCGCCCTCGTCCCCGCCTGAACTGTGCTGCCATGAGCTCGGGCTCCATCACCGTCTCGTACTCGACCCTCGCAGAGCTCGGCCTCGTCGCCGCCCTCGTCGGCGGCGTCGCCTACTACGCGACCAAGCCCGCCGCCAACTCGCCCCACCCGGCCTCGACCGCCCTCGCCCCGAGCCCGACCACCGCGCCAAAGGCCAAGAAGCCCGCCAAGAAGAAGAAGGGCCCCGCCCAGCACGCGCACGACGCCGCCGCGCCCCTCGTCGACCGCGCCCACGACGCCGTCGACGCCGCGTCGACCGCCGTCCAGCGCGTCCGCGAGCAGCCCGCCGTCAAGCAGGCCGTCCAGACCGTGCAGGACACGGCCGCGCGCGTGCAGCAAGCTGCGCAGGGCGCCGCACAGGCCGCCGCAGCAGCAGCACCACAGGCTGCGGCTGGCTCGAAGAAGGGCAAGAAGAAGGGCGGCAAGGCGAGCCCGCCCCCGAGCGCGCCCGCGCCCGCGCAGACCGACGCCGAGAAGCACGCCGCGCGCAAGGCCGCGCCCGAGCAGCCCGCGACCGCAGACATGCGCGACGAGGGCGTCGACGCGCACCCGCAGGTCGCGCGCGTCCTCAAGGTCGTCGGCGGGCGCGCGGGCGCAGACCCGGCCAGTCTCTTGCAGGTGCCCAAGCCCGAAGAGGACGGCTGGGAGCGCGCCGACTCGTTCGACGACGACGGCGAGTGGGAGGCCGTCACCTCCAAGAGTGCGTCTCCGGCTTCCGTGCGCGGGCTCCGCTCCGGGAAGGCGCAGGCTGACCTCTTCCGAGCGCACGCGCAGAGCCCTCGCGGCCTTCGACCCCTTCCTCTGCCTCTCTCGCGGCATCCGCGCCGTTGCGCACCATCCCCGGCCTCCCGACCGCGGCCAACGGCCAGCCGCTCACCAAGAAGCAGCGCGAGAACGCGGCCAAGAAGAGCAAGGAGCAGGCGGCGCGCGACGCAAAGGAGCAGGAGCAGGAGGAGCGCCTGCGGCAGTACCGTCGCGAGCAGGAGAAGGCCAAGTGCGTTTGCGTGTTCTCTCCTCTGGTGACGGCGTCGTCGGCGCCCGTTGCGCTGGCATCTCGCGACTCTTTCGTTGCTTGCGAGCTCCATGCGGCTTCCGCGCGCTGGGCCGCACGTCGCTGACCCGCCCTCTCCTCCTGACAGGCTCGCCGCAGACCAGGCTGCCCGCGTGCGCGCACGCCCCAAGTCGCAGAACTTCTTCGGCTCGGAGCCCCAGCCCGCGGCGAACAAGGTCGTCGGCGGCGGCATGCACGCCAGCCTCGACCCGGCGAGCGGCTCGCTCATCTGGGACTAGGCGCGCAGTGGGTGCGGTTGATACTGCGCTGGGGCTGGTGTCGGCGCGTCATGGCGATGTCAAGGAGGCTGGTCTCGTCGTGCGGACGGAGGCGGTCGAGGTTGGCGTGGACCGCAGTTGTCGGACGTCGCGGGAGTAGCATTGTCTCGCAGGTAGTCTCGCATAGTCTCTCTCTCTCTTTCTCTCTCCCTTCTGAAGTGCATACTCGTTCGTCAAACGTGTCTTTCGGTGAGGGCGAGGCGAAGGATCCGGCTCTCTTCCTCGTTCCGCTCACGCATGGCTGCGCTTCCTCCCGCCGAGACCATTGTGCAGAGCGTCCGCGAGTCGTGTGCTGCGTGCACTGCTCGCTCTGGCATCACTGTGCGTCCATTCTGTTCTCCTCGCCGTGCTTGCCCCTCTTCGCTGACCTCGACCGTACCTTGGTCCGCCCGCAGATCGACGAGGCAGCGATCGAGCGCTTCCTGCTGGGCATCGCCGATGCAGACTGGAAGCCTAGCGACCATGGCGTGCGCCTTCCGCTCCGCTTCGACTCGATCGACGACGAGTTGAACGTCCTCGCGTGAGTGTTGCTTCGGAGCTGCTCCTCGGCGAGTCTGTGGGCTTGCGGCTGGCGAGCCCGAGATGCAGTCCTGTGGGACCCTTGCGTCTGTCTGCTGAACGCTCTCCACCCTCCGCCGGGACTGTCATTCCTCGCCCTCCTCAGGCTGACCTCGCTGTTTCCCGCAGAACCCTCGCGCTCCTGAACTTCCTGAGCGGCTACCGCACCGCCTTGCATCGCCTGACCGGCCGCGGCGCCTACTCGACCATCCTCTCGCTCGTCCTGTCCGCCTACCTCTCCGACTCGTCTCCCTCGCTCCTCTCCGCCGCAGGCATGGCTGCCGCGACCGTTCCGCAGCTCGCCGACCTCGCCCGGATACGCACGCACGTCGAGAAGGACCACCCGACGCTCGGGAGCGCGGTGCGCGTGGGCGAGAAGGACGAAGAGGCGTTCGAGGTGCTCGAGCTGCTCGTCGGCGTGCTGCGCGAGACGGGCGCGGTCCTGCAGCGGGAGGGGGCGGCGTCACTCGGCGTGTGGGTGCGTGGTGCGCTCGAGCGGGCCGAGGGTCGGGCTGGAGCGTTTGTGCGCGAGGTGAGTCGCTCTCTCGTCCCGCTTCCGCGTGTCGCTGACCGTCGCTCTCGCAGCTTGCCGCCACTTTCCCCGCCTTTCGAGACGTGCACGAGGTCGACAGCGAGACGGTTTACCTGCTGAAAAAGGCGCTGTGGCTCACCACGGTCATTTCGCTCCGCTTCTCTGCGGAGAGCGGGTTGCCGTTCAGGGTGCCCGCCGTCGCGGAGCTGCCCGTCTTTGCCGACAACGTCCTCCCGAGTGCGTTTAGTAGTCGCTTCCGTGACAAGCGGGCAGCCTTCACCGCCAGCTAACCTGATTCCGCCGCCCGCAGCCCTCCTCATCCACCACGACATCCTGTCACTCTCTTCCAGCTCTGACTCCGCTCTCGCGAGTCTCTCGCTTGCCTCACCCGCTGCGCTCTCCCGCGACTCGGCCACTCGCCTGCGTGCCGCCGCTGTCACCGCCTGTGCCGCTCTCGTCTCGCGCGCGCACGCACTCGCCGCCTCCGACCCGTCTCGCGCGTGGATGGCCGGCTGGACGGAGCAGCAGCTCGACGGGTGGCTGTGGGAACTTGGGAAGAGGGAGGACTTGCGGGCGGTAGAGAGGGTGGCGGAGCGGGGGACCGTGTTCTACTGAGTGTGGTTGGCGTCAGTGTTGCAGTACCGCGCTATGCTACAGCCACACTTGCGCCTGTTGCTTACGCATCTCTTCTGTTGATGTTGACCTATGCCTTTGCTCTGGCTGTCGGACTTGCTGACCTTTCTTCCTTGCTTTTGCTTCACTTCACCGGCTCTTTCCTTCTCGTCCATGGCGCCTTTATTCCTTTTCCAGGGCTAGCACTGCCTGTGAGACGCGCAAGCGCTGCAGGTACTCGTGGCGGTACACCTTCTTGGCTCGTCTCTTCCACGTCTGTTGCTTTCTTCTCGCGTGAAGCGACCACATGGCTTCAGCTTGGCTTCAGCGGAGTTTGTCTTCTGTGACGCCCGGAATGCTGGCGCGTGGCAAGCCACGGCCGCCGGTCTGCAGCCTTGGTCCAGTCGCAAATTGATCCCACCGTCTTGCAAAGCTTGGGCCAACTGAATGAGGTTCCTCGTCGCTTCGATTGACCTTGTTACCCCGTCTCTGTCTCCCTGGCTGTGCCAGTGTCAAATTTGGTAATGAGTACATCCCAAATTCTGAATGGCCTATTGGTACAAGACCATCCGGAGCCGCAGAAAGCAGGCACGCCACCATGTGCTCTGACCTTCTCACCGGCTTTTTGGGTTCTCCTGCTCAGACTTGAGCATTGTTGGCCTAGTCAACGCTTTGGAAAATCTCCATGTGAGCCTGCTAAGAAAGTCTAGAGGTCTGCAGGGCAGAGCTACGCCGCCCAGTTGACCCCGTTGTGGTCGCTTCCGTGGTTCAGCTATCTCCTCAAGAACGTCCGCTGCCCTTGCCAAAATCGGCGTCTGAGTTGACATGGGTCTCTACAAGTGCTGCTGAGCACGTCAAGCTTGTCAGTCTAGCCGTTCAGGAGTTAGCCCTACAAGAAAACTGACAGGGAATCCCCTTTGGATGCTATCTCCTCCCCCCTTCCCCCCACCGCCTCCCCACTCCCACCACCTCCTTCTCCACCACACACAGTAGTTCTACACAGCAGGGGAAGCTATCCAGATGACTACTTCGGGAGAAGCGGGATGTGCACTTTCCGGCGCTTCCGGGCTGCGTATCGAGGCAGCCTGCGGAAGCGAGAGATCACAGAGAAGATGCTGTAGCTGAGTAGAGCGCCGAGCGTCAGTAACAAGCCCTGCAAGCGGCTTGTAAGAGCGAGACACACGCCGCAGCAAGAGAGCCAGTTTGGCTTCTTTCCGGCCGCTTTCGAGGGTCTTGCGCAATGTGGGGGCAGCAGACCTGTCAGCAGAGCTCATAGTGTGCGGTGCAAGGAGCGGAAGAGGGGACGCACCGCTTTCAGACTTCTTTCCGCCCCTCTCGGTCACGTCTCTGCCTTTCGAGCTCTCTTGTCCGCGTTTGCTGCGTCGACGGTGCGCAAAGAGGTGGAGTGGCGTAAGTAAAGTGTGTTCAGCGACGCAGGAGAGTTGGAAGATCCAAAAACGTACCGGAACTCTCTCAACCCGGCGGCATAGGTGGACGACGAGGAGAAGGCGTAAGGCGGCGAGGTTTTGATTGAGTGCTGGCTGATAGCGATGTAGTGGTTGCTGAAAGTGTGTTTTGCAGGGCGTGCAGTCGAAGAGCGTTGACGCATTGATGCAATTGCTGAAGTTGCGAGGGCGTGGACGCGTGAGGGCGTGAAGTCGCAAAGTCGTGAAGTCGTGATGGCGTGCGGGTGTGAAGGCGTTCTGGAGTGTGAGCGTGTGGGCGTGTGGGCGTGCAGGCGTATGGAGGCAAGCCAGCGGATGTCGTTGCGCCGAGACTGACATATCGCGCGAGTTGTGCGAGCAGCAGAAGATGCGGGTCGAGGTGATGCACTACTGGTGGTTGACCAAGTAGACCATGTAGATGATGTAGGGGCGTATCGGTAGCACAATGAGCGGGCGTTGGAGCGCATGTCACGCAGACGGTGCGGGATGGAGCGGTGACGGAGGAAGGCGAGGCAGCTGCGTCAGCGCACAAGGTCAGTGCACAAGGTCAGTAGCGTTCCACACAGTGATATGGGTGAATCCGGACGTACAGGAGCAAGCACGCTGTGTTGCGGGACTGCGGAGAGAATGTCTACAGGAGGGAACGGAAGGAAAACCCATCTTGCCGGCAGTGGAGCGGCACAGAGAGAGAGAGAGAGAGAGAGAGAGATGCCAACCAGTCTCAAGGGCCTACTCAAGTCTTGAAGTAGCATGTCACTGAGAGTCTGTCTGTCCATCACGGGTGCGGATACTAAGAAGCACTCCCTGGCCGATGCCGGGCTCTGCAGGGTCCGTCTCGTCAAGATCGACGGCCGAAGCCGAGTCAGGGGCACAGAGTCCAAGGTTGGGCGGCGTCGCTGCGTAGCCACGCTCATGCCGCCCCTTCCGCTACCGCCGTTTGGGGTGGGGCCGGCGGCAGAGCTCGCGTGCGAGGTGCCATGGCCCCCGGCGCGCCTCCTGCCCCGCCTCCTCTGGGCCCTCCTGGATGTTGTAGACTCCTTCCGGTACTCGTATTATTCTCCCTCGCCTCGCGGGCAGAGGGGTTGCGGAGCGGCCTGGTTACCTCTCCTCGCGTTCCCCCCTCGGACTCGGTGCCGCTGACAACCCACCCACGCGTGTCTGAAGCACGGAGCAGGACGTAGAGAGGCCGTTTCACCATTTAACCGGTGCAAGCAGGGCAGCTGAAGCGTTGAAAGCAGTCGAGGGAGGGGGAGCGCAGCGAAGCGAAGAAGCGATGAAGCAGAAAGGGCAGAGCGGAAAGCAGTGGGGAGGGCGCACGCGTCAGTCGAGTGTCCGTAGATATCCCAGGGACTCGCTGCGGACTCACACAGACTCTCTCGATGCTGTGCTGGGTCGACGTCGCTGGCAGAGATGCGAGTTGGGCGGGTTGCCCTTCTGCTCGCGTCTCGCTCTCGCTCTGCTGGGTTGGCGCTGCTTGTTCGTACCTGAGTAGCTACGTACGAGCCGACTCAGCCTAGTCCGGAGCGCCCTCGACGCCGCCGCCCCGAGTTCCTCCTGCACCGCCTCGTCCCCGCCGCTCCGGGCGTCGAGCTCTCCCAGGCTAGTCGGAGGGTCCAGCGCTCGGCGGAGACATCGAGGCGGATCAGATCGTGCGTACCAGCTCTCCGCTCGTCCCGCTTGGGTTCTGCCTAGTCCGAGCTGACCGTCGGAAGTCGCAGCGTCACTTCGACGGCGCTTGCGCAACGCTGCCCTCGAAAGCGCAGAGTACCCTGCACGCCCCGACCTTGTCCTGTACTTGCTCGCCCTTTCGAGCCACCTTGCGCACCCGCCCTTCGACGAGCTCTCGCCGCTCGGGCGCTTCGCCGTCTGCGCCCCCTTCCTCATCCTCCTCTTCCCCTCGTCGTCCGCACCCCCGACCAGCGCCAAGCGCGCGCTCGGGCTCGACGCTGCCAAGGTCGCTCGCCAGGTCCTCCACCCGGCGCTCGACGAGCTCGGCAACCCGGCCCGTTAGGTGCACGACCTCGCTGAGCTCCCTCCCCGTCTCGCGCCTCCTCTCGATCCTCCTCCTCCGACGTCTACCCCGGCGACGCACCTTCCGCACCCCCCGAGTCGGTCAACTTTGAGCAGGCGCCGCCAGACGATGACCGCCGCTCGTTCGTCCTCGTCGGCGTGCGCGGCCGACTCGCGCCCTATTTCAACGCTCAGGCGCTCGCGCGCCTTGCGCCCGCCCCGGCCCTGTGCTTGCGCGAGCTTGCTCGCGCTGTCCCCGCAAAGTCCGGCAGCCTCGGCGGCCACGGCGACGGCGACGGCGTCGAGATGCGCGTCGCGCAGCAGCACTTCAACGTGATCAACCTTAGGCTGCCCCGGCGGCGGCGTTGACGTCCGCTCGTGAATGTGCACCATGCACGTGCTGCAGCCGGCGCTGCAGTGGGGCCATGTCGTGTGCGGGTTTGACTCGCCGCTGCGCGCACCCGCGCGCTCGTCGCCGCGCTGCAGCTCTCGCCCGCGCCGTAGTCCACGCCGCACGGCCCGTGCACGATCCCGCCGCACCCGAACGCGCTCGTCTCGGCGCCGGGCGTCACGATCGTCATTTCGGGCCTGTGGGCGCCGTGAGCCGTCTCGGGCTTGCAGTTCTCGCTCGTCGAGCGCCTCATCTTTCTCGCTTTGGCGACGCTTGACCCGCAGGCGGGCGCCGCGGCTGCCGCGCCCGAGCCGCCGGTGCCGCGCCCGAGCCGCCGCTCGCGCTCTCGTCGCTCGCGACTGTGCACAGCGTCGTCGTACGGCCGCGTCGGGCCCGACGATCAAGGCGCTCGCAGTGCAGATGCAGCAGAGCGCGTAGAACGCGCTCGAGCTCGCGCAGACGCTCTCGCGCATGGCCAACGAGCAGCGAGAGCTCGCGCTGAGGGTGCACGAGTTGCTCGACCGCGGGAACAAGATCAACCCGGGCCTGGTGCTCGTGGCTTGACGCAGATCGAGGTGCGTCGCGTGCTTCTCTCTCACGTTCTCCTGGATCCGAGCTGACTACGTCTCATGGATGTGATTTGCAGTAGCCTTGGAACGCGGTACACGGCGAGCTCGTCGCGCGCTTGCTGTCGACCTTCCTCGCCGGCCACCCGGCGCACCAGCTCGTCTTCCTCCGGGTGTACCAGGTCGACCGCCACTTTTTCTCTGCCGCCCTGCGCGACTTTACGTCAAGTTCGCGATGAACGTCCCGCGCATCGTCGACATCGCGCAGGACCTCAAGGCGCTCGACCATGTCCTCGGGCTGCGCCCTTTCGTCCTCGCGCTCGACCCTGCCGCGCTCGCGAGCCGCCGCGAGTACCTCAAGCTCGACGAGTGGCTCTCGATCCAGTTGGCGCAGCGCCGCGCCCAGCTCGTCCGCGCTACGCTCGAGTTTGTCGGGCGCACGCTCCAGCATGAGCTGAGGCGCCAGGAGCTCGACCACGCCCGAGCCGACGACTCTCGCGCTCAACGCGGCGACGAGCGCCATCTTCATGCGCGTCCTGCGCGCTCAGTGCGTCTTCCTCCGCCTTCCCTCGTTGCTTCCTCACGACGCTGACCTGGTCTCGCCCACGCAGCCACGAGCTGTTCTCAGGCGACGACGTCGAGCTCTTCAAGGACGTCTGCACGCAGTGCCTCCAGCTCCACCCGCGCCTCGTGAACTTCTCGCGCGAGAACACCGACTCGGAGCCGGGCATGGCCGTCACGTCCTTCTCGCCCAAGGTCGAGGCCGAGTGCGACGCGCTGTACAAGCGCATGTACGAGCTGAGGACTGCCGTCGACAAGGTCGTCGCGGAGCTGCGGCAGGCCAAGAAGTCGGACGACCAGCACGACCACGTGTTCTTCGCGTGCTTGCTCCACGGCCTCTTTCGACGAGCCCCGCTTCTGAAACACGTACCCGGCAAAGGCGCTGTCGCTCACGGCGTGCCTGCTCGGCGACCTCATCCAGTTCCGCGTGATCGACTTTGTCCCGCTCGGCATCGCCGTGCGCTGCGCCCTCGACGCGCTGCGCAACCCGCCCGAGTCGCACTGGTTCCGCTTCGGCATCCAGTCGCTCGCGCGCTTCCAGGGCCGCCTCGGCGAGTGGCCGCAGCTCGCGCACTCGATCCTCTCGATCCCGCACGTTGCGCAGCTCCGCCCGACATGGCCGCAACGGCGTGTCACGCGCCCGCGCAGCGCAAGCAATGCTCGGTCCCTGGCGGCGCCGAGCTCGGCGACCTCTCGGGCGCGGGTGGCGCGTTCTCGCAGCAGCAGCAGCAGCAGCAGGCGCCGCAGGGGCCCGAGCGCCTCTGGTTCACGGCGATCTGAGTCGAGGAGGACGTCGGACAAGATCTTGTTCGTCGTCGACGACCTCGCGCCGCCAAACTTTGACTCGAAGGTCGAGGACATGGCCGGCCGCAATGAGCCGCTCCACTTGGCGTGGTTTGCGCACTCCCTCGTCGCGCAGCGCGTGTCGATCGAGCCAAACAACCACCGGCTCTAACGGCAGTTCCTCGAGGCGCTCAAGACGCCATAGCTTGTCAAGCGCGCCCTGTACGAGACGGTCGTCAAGCTCGCAACGCTGCTCAACTCGGACAAGACGGTCCAGTCGTCGACCGCGCGAACGCTCCTCCAGAACCTCGGTTTGTGACTTTGCCTCACGTCCGTTCAGGATGTTGTGCTCACATGGTTTGGCATTGTCCTAACGCAGCTCCTCACCGAGGGCTACCCGCCTCGCTGCCGCCATCCCCTTCGTCTGCAAGATCCTCGAGCAAGCGCCAAGTCACGCGCGTTCCGCCCGCCCAACACCTGGCTCATGGCCATCCTCCGCCTCCTCGTCGAGCTGTTCCAGTACGCTGACCTCACGCTCGACCTCAAGTTCGATATCGAGGTCCTGTGCAAGAGCCTCGACGTCGACCTCGAGGACGTCGAACCGACCGAGATCCTCCGCAACTGCGCCAAGGAGCTCGCCGCGCAGGCCGCCGCGCAAGCTGTCGCGCAAGCCGCCGCGCAAAGAGGCGCCGTCGGCGCGCCCACAATGTCTGACGAGCTCGCGCTCGCCAATCTCGCCGCGCAGCAGCACCAGCACCAGCAGCAACAGCAGGGCGGCGCCCTCCCCGGCCTGGCCGGCGGCGCGCACGACGTCGACCAGCATGGCCTCCGCGCTGGCTTCGGCGGTCCGATGCACTACGCCCTGCCCGCTGCGGGCGCGCCCGGCAACGTCGGCCGCCTGCCGCCCATGCTCGGCGTGAACCAGCCCGGCTACTCGCTCTCGCTGCAGGGTACGCTCTCCTCTCGACTTGGACCGTTTTGCGCTGGTACTGACCCGGTTGTCGCCCGTGCAGATACCGTCTCGGCGGCGCTCCAGAATCTGCCGTCGCTCGTCGTCTTTAACGTGCAGCTCCCCATGTTCGCGACCAACCTCTCGCTCGAGCGGCTCATCTGCCTCGCTATCGACCGTGCCGTCCGCGAGATCATCGCGCCCGTCGGCGAGCGCTCGATCACGATCGCGGGCACCTCGACGCGCGAGCTCGCGATGAAGGACTCTGGGATGGATGGCGACGAGGCCAGTCGCCGCACCTCATGGTGCAGAGCCTCGCCGGCTCGCTCGCACTCGTCACATGCAAGGAGCCGCTCTGCCTCAGCATGGTCACGCACGCCCGGACGCTCCTCCTTCAGAACGGCTTCACCGACGAGTCGCATCCCGAGTAGGCGATCCCCGTCATCGTCGCCGAGAACGACGACCTCGCGCGCAGCGTCGTCGATAAGGTCGCGATGGAGACGGCCCTTGTGGAGGTCGACAAGGGCCTCTCGCCGGCATACCTCTCGCGCCGCGCCCAACGCGAGCGCTCGCGCGAGGCGTTCTGGGACACGGCGGCCATGGCGGCGTCCCACTACTCGGGCATGCTCCCCGATCCGCTCCGCCTCAAGCTGGGCGGTCTCTCGCCGCAGCAGCTCCAGGTCCACGAGGACTTTGCACGCCTCCGCGCGGTCCCGCCCGTCGGCGCTGCCATCGACGGCCGCAACGGCGCCTTCTATGCCGATTCGCCTGCGATGGCCGCTGCAACGCTCACACCGCAGATCGCTGCCGCCGCCACGGCTGCAGCTGCCGCCTCGGGCGGTGCCGAGCCGAGCCTCCTCTCGCCGGCCCAGGTCGTCGAGAAGTTCTCAGTGCTTGTCGCCGAGCTCGACAAGGCGCTTGCCGCCGAGTCGTCGCCGTCGTTCGGCGGCGTCGCTCAGGAGAGCGACCTCCGCCGCGTCGTGCAGCACATCCCCGTCCTCGCCGCGACCTCGACGTCGCCCGACGAGACGGCGCTCGTCTGCTCGCAGAAGGCCGTCCAGCTCCTCTACTGCATCGAGATGACGCTCGCGCACGATGCGCACGTCTTCCTCCTCGACCGCCTCTGCGCCATCTCGCCCAAGGTCGCCAAGGAGGTCTCGCTCTGGCTCATCTACGCCGAGGACGAGCGCAAGTTCAACGTGCCCGTCACTGTGGCGCTCCTCCAGGCGCGCTTCATCGCCGTTGCCGAGCTCGACCTTCAGCTCGCCAAGTTCGTCGTCCGCAAGTTCCGCGCGTCGGTCGTCGACTTTGCCGCCAACCTCCTCGCGGGCCCGCGGCGTGCCTCGGCGAGGCCCGCCCGTCGCGACGCGCGAGCAGTTCTCGAACACGTTCGAGGCGCTCAACCAGGCTGTCCGCGCCGGCAAGGCGACCGACGCAGCGCGCACCGTCCTCCAGGCCGTGCAGACGCGCGGCTCGATCAACGTGCGCGGCCTCTCGCCGGGCAAGCTCACGTCGGCCGACGAGCCGGGCGTGCGCGAGCAGTTGACCTACTGCTTCGCCGAGTGGGTCCGGCTCTTCCAGCAGTCGTACAACGTCGAGAAGTCGTTCGTCGACTTTGTCGTGCAGCTCCAGAAGCAGGGCATCCTCAAGGGCGAGGAGATCTCGTCGTTCTTCTTCCGCGTGTGCGCCGAGGTCAGCATCGACTCGTACATCAAGAACAAGGCCGCAGGCGGCACTCCGGCGACCGGCATCTTCCAGCCCATCGACGCGTTCGCACGCCTCATCACGTTCATGATCAAGTACCACGCCGACCCGACGGGCGTCAACAACGACAAGGCCAAGGTGCACTACATGACCAAGGTGCTCTCGATCGTCGTGCTTGTCCTCGCCAACTCGCACGAGGAGCTCGGCCCGCACTTCCAGACCAAGAAGGTCATCCGCATTTACGGCCATCTCGGCTTTGTCGTCTTGAGCCTCGCCTTGGACACTCTCGTCGTGCGTTCATGCCCGCGCGCTCGCCCTCGCGCACACCTTGGCTGACCATTGCACGCGCCCACAGCACATTCATGCGCACCCAGGCCACGAGCTCGCGCAGGCTCCTCAGCCACTGGCTTCCCGTCTCGCGCGCAGTCGACGCTGATTATATACCCTGAGAGGCCAGGCAAGTTCTGGTTATTTCTATCTAGAACCGCCAGGTTCTGGCTGTCTGCCTTGATGTGCAGAGTCTAGAGAGGCAAGGACAACTGGCCGTGTGAGACTATGCAGCTGGCAAATTTCCGCAGCGCATGGTGGTCCTCTCACACTCTCTCCACAGTTTACATTGTAGAGTACAGACAAAACTGGAGCATACAAAGAGACTAACGTTTGTGCGGGGACGTGGCAAGAAGCCAGGCAGCTGGGAGGATGCGGTGCGGAAGGTTGACATGCATGCCAATGGGGGCGCCGCGCTGCTGATACGTCTTGCTGTTGGGCTCATACGTCTTGATGTAGCTGCGGATGACGCCGAGGGCCTCGTCGAAGGGGTAGCACCAGTAGAAGAGCGAGATGTAATTCTTCTTGCGGATCGCTGTCTCAACGGTTGTCACGCTGGTGGCAAGGAAAATCAGCGTTGGTCAACACGAGTCAAAGGACACATCAGGCAACTCACAGCGCCTGGTGCAGCTCCTTCACGTAGGGAGTGATAGACATGACGTCAAAGTCGCCTGTGCTCGGGTGAGGCCAGTTGGGGCGGATGCCCTTTGGCTTGCCGAACCCGGCAAGGACAAAGTCGTGGCAGCTGAGGTTGCGGTCCGTGAAGGGCGAGACGAAGTACTCCCAGCTGAGGTCGGACTGGACGATGTGCTTGCGGACCGAGTTGTCGAGGTAGCAGAGAGCGAAGGTCGTCCAGAGAAGAACAATGAGGTTGCGGGAGCGCTTGTTGTCCTTCTTGCGGTACTCGAGGTCGGCAACAGTGTAGACACCGAGCTGAAAGCAGAAAGTCAGTCAATCAGGATTCTTCTGGCAACAGACAATTCAGACAAACATTGGCCTTCTTTGCCTTCTGCGAGATGATTGGGAAGGCTTCGTCGCTTGCAGCGGTGAAGATGAAGGCGGTGATGATGACATACTTTGACAGAGCAGAAATTGTCAGCTTTGTGTTCAGTCAAGGAGGCAATTCAGGGGCAGGACACACCTTGTGCAGCGGCTTGGCAGGCTTGATTGCGCGCAAGACCTCGGTCCAGACATTGCTGAACAGCTGGCCGTTGGCAGCAGACCGGTGGCCGTCGGTTGTCATCTTGGCGTGAACTGTTCCCCCAACCGACGGGAGCTTGCGCACAAATTAGTTGACAGCCTGCTGCCACCGCTGAGACACGCAGAGAGAGTTGCCAGGCTGGTCGGCTTTGAAGAGAGTGTCGCTGTAGACAATGCCGATGTGGGCCAGGAAGTTGTCGGTCTCGCGGGCGAGCTGACGACTGCGGCGGTCCATTGTGTCGGCTACGGCTTGCGGGTTGAGGATCTCGACCTAGCCGGTATTCCCGGGACCCCCTCCCAAGGAGGGCGCCGACCTCAGGGGAGGGGTGCGAGTAGGTTTCGGCGTCGAGCGCGTCGGCGCTCGCTCGCGGCGGGCCCGAGTCGCGTTTGCCCAGGTGATCTCCCTTGTGTGCACCCGGGACGCGCGGCGGCGTCCTCGCTGGGGGGCGAGGGTGGGCGCGACGAGGGCAACACGGTCCTCCCGCAGGGTCTCGCGAGCGTGTTGCTCCCCTCCCGCTGGCGTCGCGTCCCTGGGGCAAGTTCGGAGGCCGCGCCGGGCCTCCACGTGCCGAGATCTCATGGGCACCAGCAGCACAGGGCGTGGCTTGCGCCAGGTCGCGCCCGACGCAGCCTCGACCCGTCCCGGCAGCACCGTGTTGCCGCTGTGCGCCACGCCACACCGCACTTTGGGCTAGGGTTGCAGGTGCACGATGCTCATTGCTGGTCTCTCAAGCGCGCAAATGGGCAACCCTGCGCTCCTTTGCTGACCTCGCTTGCGCAAGCTGCCCCTCACCTCGGGACCCCCTCCTTGCGCGCTCTCTTGCTGCAGCCTCGCACAAGCGCGCCCGCCTGGCTGGCTCTACGGCCCTTTACATGCTCTCTCGAGGCGCTGCGCTCTACCTCGTGCCCTCGCTGACCTTGCCTCGCTCGCGCTGCACCGTCCCAGTCCCCAGGTTGGAGCGTGTTGCGGCTGTGCGCCACGCCACACCGCAAATTGGGCTGGGGTTGCGGGTGCACGGTGCTCACTGGTGGGCTCTCGAGCGGGCAAATGCGCAACCCCGCGCCCATTCGCTGACCTCGCTTGCGCAAGCTGCCCTCCTCCTCGCGAGCCCCTCCTCGCGCGCTCTCCTGCTGCAGCCTCGCACGAGCGCGCCTGCCTGGCTGGCTCTACGGCCCTTTACATGCTCTCTCGAGGCGCTGCGCTCTACCTCGTGCCCTCGCTGACCTTGCCTCGCTCGCGCTGCACCGCCCCAGTCCCCAGGGCGGAGCGTGTTGCTGCTGTGCGCCACGCCACACTGCAAATTGCGCCAAGGTGCCGGGTGCACGGTGTGGACATATGGGCGCTCGAGCGGGCAAATGCGCAACCCCGCGCCCATTCGCTGACCTCGCTTGCGCAAGCTGCCCTCCTCCTCGCGAGCCCCTCCTCGCGCGCTCTCCTGCTGCAGCCTCGCACGAGCGCGCCCGCCTGGCTGGCTCTACGGCCCTTTACATGCTCTCTCGAGGCGCTGCGCTCTACCTCGTGCCCTCGCTGACCTTGCCTCGCTCGCGCTGCACCGTCCCAGTCCCCAGGTTGGAGCGTGTTGCGGCTGTGCGCCACGCCACACCGCAAATTGGGCTGGGGTTGCGGGTGCACGGTGCTCACTGGTGGGCTCTCGAGCGGGCAAATGCGCAACCCCGCGCCCATTCGCTGACCTCGCTTGCGCAAGCTGCCCTCCTCCTCGCGAGCCCCTCCTCGCGCGCTCTCCTGCTGCAGCCTCGCACGAGCGCGCCTGCCTGGCTGGCTCTACGGCCCTTTACATGCTCTCTCGAGGCGCTGCGCCCTACCTCGTGCCCTCGCTGACCTTGCCTCGCTCGCGCTGCACCGCCCCAGTCCCCAGGGCGGAGCGTGTTGCTGCTGTGCGCCACGCCACACCGCAAATTGGGCTGGGGTTGCGGGTGCACGGTGCTCACTGATGGGCTCTCGAGCGGGCAAATGCGCAACCCTGCGCCCCGAGGCTGACCTCGCTTGCGCAAGCTGCCCCATCTCGGGACCCCCTCTGCTCAAGCCTCGCGCTGACCACTGCCCTATCCTGACCGCCTTTCTTGCAACCCCTCGCACAATGTCTACCTGTTGAGCGTCTGAGCCGCTGTGCAAGCAAGCCGAGGTCCCTCCTTGGTCAGGTTATCTTCCCCGGGGATAATCTCCTGCCCCTGTTCCGGCGGCGCTTCGCTTGCTGCCTCTCGTCTGACCCCGTCATATGAGCTCTAGTCAAGCTCTCTCAAGCTTAGACTCGCCAACGGTGCTCCTTCGGGCGCTGTGCTTTCGGCAGGCACTTGCAAACCACGAGTGTCCCGACCAAGCAGCGTTTCAGCGCAAATCTGTCCTCGGAGCTACACAAGAGGCGCAAAGAGGGCATGCAAGTCCGTGCGGTCCGCAGTGAGGCTTCTCCACGTGCCGGTCTCCACCTTGACCGTCGCGCCGACCCTCTGCG
This sequence comes from Rhodotorula paludigena, assembly GCA_036244875.1. Taxonomy (NCBI): domain Eukaryota; kingdom Fungi; phylum Basidiomycota; class Microbotryomycetes; order Sporidiobolales; family Sporidiobolaceae; genus Rhodotorula; species Rhodotorula paludigena. Next base: position 1,417,085 of record BQKY01000006.1, read on the forward strand.
CCCTGCTGCGGAGAAACTTGAGCGCCGAAGTCATCCTGGGATGCTCCTGCTTCTCAAGTTCCACCGGAATCGTGAGCAGCTTAACGTGCGGGCCGATAGCCCTCGCCAGGTCATGCAGCGCCGGCGGGTTGATGCCGTACAGACCAAAGGGGGGCAACGGCCAGCGGATCGCGACCGTCGACGGCAGTGTCGCGCCCTTGAGGCTGATCGGAGGGGACAGGCGGTAATCGTAGGCAAAGACGACTGCCTGCGCAGCGCTGGCGAGGTCGGCCCAGATTGGGTCGCACTGCGACGTCAAGAAGACGCCGCGCAGGCGCGAGAAGCCGGCTGCGTCCTTGGAGCACCCGTGCAGCCCGCCGTCGCACCGCGTGATCACCTGGTCGAGGCCGAGGTACTCGAGCGCCGGCGTGACCTTGCGAGAGAGGAGCTCGAGGATGTAGCTGCAGTCAAGGCGTACCGAGTCGAGGAAGAGCATGCGCAAGCGGGGGCCGGTCGGGAGGCGAGCACTTGAAGGACCGCTGCCAAGCGTTGGGCGACCTCCAGTGGCCGAGACGACCAGGACCTCGACTGCGAGTGCAGACGTTGCTCGGTCAGTTTAGCCCGTTGGAAACAAGGAGCAAGAGAGGTGACGCACGCGAGCGGACGCAAGGCGGAAGGACCGGCATCGTCTTGTGCTCCGAGTACGTCGGGAGCGAGATGACGGCGTCGAGGCGGCGAACCTTGCCGAGGTTGAAGACGGTCTCGACGTTGTCGCACAGGTGGAGGTAGCGGCGGACCGGGCTGTCGACGTCGCTGCGGTCGGCGTTGGCGGGGACCACGGTGCACTGGATGAGGTCGAGCACCTTGACGTGCGCGCACGCGGCGCGAGGGTCGCGCGTCGGCGCCCAGCCTCCGCGGCCGCGGAAGCGGAAACGCGGCGAAAAGATGGGCGCGACGTAGGGCGCGGCGAGCGGCCGGAGCGCCTTGCAGAGCGAGAGCGTGGCGAACTCGTAGTGTGCGTAGCTGTGGTAGTCGTAAAAAGGGGACGACGACCAGGCGAGGTGGTCAAAGATGAGGAGGATAAGTTCGGCTGGGAGGTTGAGCAGGCCGGTAGCGCTGCCGGCGCGGGCGGCGGAGCGCGAGGTCGACAAGGTCGTGTGGAGAGCCATCGCAGGAGGACAGGAGAGCAAGAGAGAGAGAGAGAGAGAGAGAGAGGGAGCGGGAGGAAGCCCTCGGAGGCCGTGCGACGTAGATGATGTTCCGCGCAGCCCTCGCTCCCTCGCAGCTTCGCAGGCTTGGCCATGCAGGTGGTACGGCTCACTGACGTGCAGGTAGCCTCGACCAGGGTTGTCAAGACCGTCGAGGAGCATGCTCTGGGTGTCGGCCTTGCTCTGGGGCTTCTTCGACACTCTTGCGGTGAAGTGCCGCTGCGTTCACCTCATTTGTCTTCCTGCACCCTTGCTTGGCGTTTCATAGCATTGTCAGCGGCTCGCGGTGCCAAGAGCGCCGTTCCGGGGCAGCAAAGCGAACTTTGGCGCCGTGAGGCTGTGCTCCCCGGGGAGGACGGCCTGCGCGCAGGAGGATGAATGTACCCAACGTTCGCCTTCCTGCCGGCTGTACTTGCTCCCAAGTATCCTAGCACGACTATCTGACCGCCTGGGAGATCGTGAGGCGCTCAGGTGGCTGGGAGCACAGCACAGGCAATTTTCCCCCTGACGTTATCTATCTTTTCCGCCGAGGGCAGCCCGTCAATCTGCTCCCCGGGGAGAACCTTCCGCGCGCTGGGTCGACTGCTAGCAATTTGCTCGCGCTGCGCGCAGCGCACGGGTCTGGGCTCTAGACACTCTTGCATTCTTTGCAGTGCCCGAGTGGGCTGCTGCCGGCCTGCACCGCCTCTCCTGTCCGTCGTCGGCCCGTCCGCGGCAGCCATCTGCTCCCCGCGCCCCTCTCGCCGCGTCGCCCGCTCTCCCGTGGCTTGTCTTGCTCTGTGTGCCCTCTGCTCATGCAGTGTAACTGTAACGACAAGGTGGAAGCTGCTCGCAAGGCGCGCAAGCCGTGCCGGATCCCGCCGATCTTGCAGCGGCACCGCACCTATCACGAGCCCTCGCCTGCGCTGTGCCGCCCCGGCGAGACAGAAGGTCGCGTCTACGAGCGGTTTCTCCCGCCTGGCGCTCTCTCTCCTGACGACTCACGCCTTGTGTGCGTGTGCGGGTGCCAGTTTGCAAAGCGCAACAACTTCAAGGTGCACGTGGAGGCGTGCACTGCGTGCGTCCCAGCGCACTGTTCTGTGTTACCGCATGCTGACTGCCTTTTGCCGCGCAGCCCTTCCGCCGCTGCGGCGACACCGGCCCTTCGTCCCGAAGACGACGACGTCGTCATGTCTGAAGAGGCCGCCGAGGTTCCCTCGCCTTTTGCGGCGCTCGACAGCGGCCTCGACTCGGGCGACGACAGCAGCACCAGCAATCTCGAAGAGGACGGCAGCGATGGCGGGAGCGCAATCGAGCTCAACGCGAGCGGCCCTGCTCCTGCAGCAGCGCCTCCTGTCTTCTTTCCCAGCACTCCTGCCGTCCAACCATCGCCGCTTTCTACCCCAACACCCGTGCCCACCGCCACCGCCCCACCTTCGCCTGTGCGCAACGCCCCGACCTATATCTTCCAACCCGGTGCGGCGCTCGCCGCAGCCTTGCCAAGTCTCTTTGCCCGCCCTGCTGACCGTTCCCGTCACGCAGACGCACTCGACTACAACACGGGCCCGCTCAAGCCCCACAAGCTCGCTCTGAACCGCGACGCGCGCTGCCTCGTCTGCTACGAGTGCCACGCCGTCGTCGCGCTCAAGTCGCTCGCGAGCCACACCAAGGCGGCTCTCGCCGCGCACTCGTCGCCGTCGACTCTCACGGACAAGGCGCGTCTGTTTGCCGAGCAGCTGCTCGAGCCGCTCGGTGGATGCAACGCTGCGAACCTCGCGCACCTTCCCGAGTCGAGCGAGCTGCTGCCTCTTCCCGGCGTCGGCGTCCTCGAGGCACACACGTGCACGAGCTGCGGGCACGTCTACAAGCGCAGGACGCCGTGCCCTGCGTGCCCGGGGGGCAGCAGCGCCAAGCAGCGGTGCATGGCCCAGCTCGTCCCCGGGCCCTCGACCTCGCCCGTGCTGGTGCGCGTCCCCGCCGAGCGCGCGGCGCCTCCGCCTGCGCCGGGACCCTCTCTCGCCTTTGGACCCCTCGTCGCCGACGTCCGCAACGCCGTCGCCGAAGCGGCCAAGGCGGGAGGCGAAAGCATCCTCGGCCACATCTCGCCGCTCACCATCCCGCCGTTCGAGGCCCTCGACTGGACCGTTCTCGTCGGCGGCCTCCGCAGCGAAGTGCGGTGGTTGGTGCAGCCTCCGACAAGCTCGGACGCCAACACCTGGCTGGGCGAGCTCCGCTTGCACGTCCGCAGCGCGTTCATGCTCCTCAACGGCTTTGTGTCATCGCTCCCGCCGTCGGTTCGCGACCGCCTCGTCGAGCACGACAAGCCCTCGCGCAACGGCGTCTACACGAGTCGCTGGAAGCCGCTCTCGCAGGAGACGTCTCGCCTCCACTATGCCGACGCGGCAACGCTCCTCGTGCACTTTGCCCTCCGCGTCGCCTCCCTCTCTGCCCAGCACCCTCTGCGCGCCAAAGTCACGGTCACGCCGACCCTCGAAGCGGCAGCGAGGGCCGTCGTGTCGTCCATGGGGACGCCAATGCCCCCCTTGCCGCTCGCTGCGGACGAGGACGTCGCGTTTGTTCCCCAGGACGCAGACGGCGACGATGAGGACGAGGACCCTATCCACCTAGAAGACGGCTGCGAGACGGTCGACACGGGCGATGGCGACGCCGCCGACGACCCCGCTGCGGCGGGCGCGTTCGAGTACTTGCACCCGCAAAGTGCGTTCGGCTTCCTGAGGGCCCCCCTCTACCTGTCGAATGACCTTTGCACGTCTCGCAGGGGCGACCCAGCCCGGCGCTACCTCTGTCGTGCATGCCGTTGTCAACCTCCTCGAGCAGCTGTTCCTCACCGGGGTCGATCTCGACCTTCAGCAGGCGCCGTACAACGAGCGGTCGTGCGGCGACGTCGCCTCGGCGTTTGTCGTCTTTGCGCAGCTCGTCAAGGCCGACTCAACCCGCGCGGCGCAGCAGTTCGCGGCTTTTGGGCCCGTCGCGCGCACGACGCCGCTCATCGCCAAGGTCAAGTACATTGCGCGCCTTGCGATCGCCTCTGCCGTCCGCCGCCGCAGGGCAGACCAGGTCGGCCTCGTCGAGTTTGGCACCGCGCTCGGCTCGGTTGCCGCCGTCACGCTGTCGGAGCGCGTCCCCGGCGCGTTCCACACGCTCACGCACTGGTCGCGCTTCTTCACGGCGTGCCTCAGCCACGAGCTGCCCTTTGCGCGATTTTCGACCACTGGCAGCGACGTGCTCAAGGTCCAGTTCGACAAGTACTCGCTCGACTTTGGCGCAGCCGCACGGCAGGCGCTTGTCGCCGCCGCCGACCTCGAGGCGCGCGTCAAGGGTCGCCTCTTGTGCGGCGTCCAGCTCGACGGCCGCGTGCGGGCCATCGACGACGTCTTTGACAACTTTGCCAACCTCGAGCTGGGCTACAGTGCCGCGGTAGACAACGGGTGCGTCGAGGGCGGTCTCGACGCTATCATGGACGACCTCGTCCCGCACTGGACCATCGACGGGACGGAGCACCTCTCGGTCGCCGCACTTGACCGCTTCCTCGCCGAGGTCGACGAGGTCACGCAGGAGCTCATGCCGCTCGCGTACTTTGCCGCCGCCGGCGCGTACCGCGTGACCGAGTTTCTCTCGATCGGCCTCGCCAACCTCGTCGGGACCAGCCGCGGGGTCCTGTACCGGCGCTCGCGCATCCAGCTCGTCCCGTGGTACAGCAAGAACCTGCAGAAGGGCATGCGTGGCTCGCCGATCCCGCGCCCGCTCCCCAAGTTCCTCGCTCACCTTGTCCACGTCTTTGTCGCTGTCGTCAAGCCGCTTGCTGCTCGCGTTGCCGTCCTCGCCGCTCGCGAGCACGCGCACGAGGCTGCCGAGGCCAGGCGCTACACGACGCTCGCTCAGGGGCACATGCAGGCGCTGTGGGTCGTCCCCTCGAGCAAGGCGCTCGTCGACGTCGACCGTGCACGCCGCATCCTCTCGCGTGGGCTCGGCGCCCTCTTTGGGCGAGACAGCCTCCCGTGCAGCGCGTTCCGCCAGTCGCTCATCGGCGTCCTCCGCCTCGTCCTCGCGGCTCAGGGCTCTCTCCGCCACGCCGACAAGCTGCTGCAGCTCGATGTTGAGGAGGGCGCCGACCCGGGCGCGACATTGACCGCAGGGAGCAGTGGTGGGCGCCTCGTCGTCGACCAGATGGCCGGGCACTCGTCCCGGGTCGCTGACCTGCACTACGCCGTGCGCGACGACGAGCACCTCCAGACGCTTTGGCGCGGCTCTTCGACCACCATTACGTCGCTCGATTGGGACTGCGTCGAGGACATCTCGGAGCGCTACTTTCACGCGCTCGGGTGGGACGTCTTTCCCTCTCGCGAGGTGCGCGTGCTCGACTCTGCAGCGACGACGACGGCGGCGGCGGTAGCAGCGACGGCGAGTCCTCCACGCGCTCACCCTGGACTCGACGCGCTCGAGCACATCCAGTCGCAGGGCGGGCGCACGTATGACCTTGTTGCCCGAGTCGCGGACGCACAGGAGCACCGCCTCGAAGAGCTCGCGCGCCTCGTCTCGCTCCAGCTCGATCTCGCGCGTGGTCGTGCCGCCCTCGGTCAAGCCTCGCCTCCTCTCGGCGCTCGCGCGTTCCTGTCGTTTCCCGTCATCGACACGGCCGCGCCCCTCGCGGCGCTGCGCAAAGTCTACGGTGCCGACGCGACATGGCACACCGAGACGCAGGCCAACCTCGTTGCGCTGCTCTGCGCAGACGTCACCTTTACGCTCCAGTCCCCGGTGAGGGCCCTCGTCGAGCGCACCGGCGCGGGCAAGACCAACGCCGTCCTCATCCCCTCGCTCGTCCACCCGCGCCGCCTCGTCGTCTTTGTCGTCTCGACGGTCGCGCTGCGTGCCAGCGTCCGCGCCGCGCTCCAGCGTGCCGTCCGCTCCTTCCAGGGCGCGCTCCACCCGGACGCGCACGTGCGCGAGTGGTCCTCGACGACGTCGTCCGCCGCCGAGGGCATCGTCCTCGTCTCGCCCGAGCACGCCGAGGCGCGTGCGTTTGGGTCGTGGTGCACGCAGGTGGCAAGCCGCGCGTCGACTCGCGGCGACGTGCACGTCGTCATCGACGAGCCCCAGCTCGTCTTTGCGCACCACGCGTTTCGCCCGCAACTTGCGCAGCTCGGCGCCCTCCTCGCGCCGCTCGGCGTCCCGACGACGTACCTGAGCGCGACCGTCCCGCCGCAGCTCGAGCCTGTGCTGCTTGCCTTTGGCACGGGCGGGCGCCCCGTCGAGGTCTTTCGCAGCGAGACAACTCGCCGCGACCTGCACGTCGTTGTCCTCCGCGCCTCGCTCTCGACCAAGGACGAGCGTGCGCGGTTCGTCTCTTCCGTGCAGCAGGTGGCGTTTGCTGGGTTTCCCCCCGGGAGCGTGCGCGGCATCGTCTACCTCCCGACGCAGCAGCTTGTCGAGGAGGTTGCGAGTGCGTTCCACGCCATTGCGGACGCGGCGGACGAGCGTGCACCTGCCCCTAGCAGCATGTACCACGGCGGCATCGAGGTCAAGGACCGCACCGCTGCCGAGCGGGCGTGGGCGACCGGCACGGCGTCTCCCGTCATGGTCAGTTCTGCCTCTTTCCAGGCGCGCGCCTTTTCGTTAGTGACCCTTGCCTTGTCACCGCAGTTCTGCACGCCGCACTCGTTTGGTACCGGCGTCGACCGCCCCGACGTGCGCTTCACGATCCACCTCGGCACCGAAGTCGAAAGCCTCGTCAACCTTGCGCAGGAGATTGGTCGCGCCGCGCGCGGAGCTCAAGTTTCTCGCGGGCTCTGCGTAGTCGTTCCGCCCCCGCAGCACGGCAGCGCGGCTCGCTCTGCTCCGCTCGGCGACGAGGACGTCCACGAGCACTGCCGCCTCCTGGACGAGTCGACCACCTGCCGCCTCTCGGTCCTCGCGCACTGGCTCGATGGTCGCCCGCTCCACTACCCACCGTTGTGCGTGAGCAAGCCCGACACGGCGGAGTGCGACCTGTGCCATGCCCGCAGCTCCGCCCACGACGACTCGACCGAGTGCGTGCTCACCTGGTCCCGGGGACGAGAGTGTGCGCTGACTAGGCGCTTGCGCCGCTGCAGGATGCTCGACGCTCTCCTCGGCCTCGCGGCGAACCTCTCGCGCGTCGCTCCGCTCCTTGGCAAGCGGCCGCACGCGCTCGTCTCGGGATCCGGATCCGGCTCGCCCGCCCTTGCAGCTGCAGCCGTCCCGCCAGTCGCCCTCGCACAGGCTGGGGCTGCTCAGCGAGCTCACCATCTGCACCGCTTTGCAATCTCGACCGAAGCGCTCTGCAGCCGTGTGCGCGCGCTCGTGCCCGACTTTCCGCTTGGCTCGCCCAAGCCGGCGTGCCTCCCTTGCGCCCTCGTTGGTCGCAGCTATGCGCACACGATTGCCTCCCGCGACTGCGTGTGGCAGAAGCGCCCGGGCGACACTTGCAAGCCGGCGTCGTGGATGTCGATTGCGTCTGCGCAGTTTAAGACGGTTGTGCGTTCTCGTCTCGTCGCGCTTGCGGCAGCGTTTCCCGGCTCACGCTTCTTTCCCTCCAGCGCTGCACTGCGTGTCACGGTCCTGCGCACGTCGACCCAGGCGAGCGCGACTGTCCGCAGGTTCCGCTCGTCACGCAGCTCGCGTGGTTCGTCTACACTGCGCCCGTCGCCGCCGCGAATCGCGACTCTGCTCTTCCGAGACTCCCGCCGATTGCTCTCCGGAGCCAGGAGTGGCCCACCGAGGTCGTCCGCGCTCTCGCCGCCCTCGCCCTTGTCGTGCCCCTGCCAGACAGCGGCAGCAGTGTTTCGGCGTCCAAGCCGCCAAAGGAGCGTGCCCTCGCCTTTGCCGCCGCGCTGCGCCACCAGCAGCAGTTCTCCAAGGTCTGTGCCGCCCCTGTCCCGCTCGATCAGGGGACGAGCCGTTCGCTCGCTGTCGTCGACTTTGTTGCCGCCTTTGCCCTCGACGGCTTTTATTCTGCGCGTCTCGCGGTGTAGCTTTGCGCTCCCTGTATTCTACCTCTTCCAGTCGGGACCCTCTCTGTCTCTCGGCTTTCCCGCAGTTGATCCAGCGCATGGCAGAGACGAGCTCCCCGGGGAGGAAAGGCTCCTGTCGACAGAGATCGAATGCACGAGTGCGGGCTACAGTAAGAGAATGCGGCAAGCAGGACTGTACACAGCTGCGGATGCTCCTCCACCGCTAGATCTCGTACTCGAGGTGGTGCCCGAAGAGGAGTTCAGCGGCATACTTTGTGCGGAGGCTGCGTCGCATCCGACGTAGGGTTAGCCGAGGGTTGATCGGCAGCGCCGGGAAGCAGTGCACGCACTAGGTGCCAACGTTGGAACCCATGGCATCGACCCAGTCGAAGAGTGGCGGGCTGAGTTGGTGGGAGCGGCACACCTCGACCTGCGTCGCTGCGTCAGCCTCGGAGCCGTTCTGCCGCGGCAGGCTCGCCGGACTAGGCGAGACGAGACGCACCGCGTACACGCCGCAGTCAGCCAAGTTGGACGGGCGAATGCCCGTCAGCCGCTCAAACTTCCACGGCGCCTTCTCCCAGTACGGGTCGTTGTCGTCTGCCAAGCGCGCTGCAAACACGTCTGGAAGTGCCTGCAGGGTGGCTTTGCGTCAGACTGGCCCGCAAGAAAGCCGGGAGCAAGGCTCAACGCACCAGGATGAGCCGGCTCGTCGCTTCCTCCTTCTCCTTGGACAGCCTCCACGTGTCGTACAGCGTGTCGCAGTACACGACGCGGTGCGTGGCGTAGTCGAGGTTGATCGAGATGAAGTGCGAGTCCTGGTCAAACACGACCATCGAGATGCACCCGTTCTCGTGCACCTCGGCGAGCTTATTGACCTTGGGCTCCGTGTCGGCGTAGTTGAACCCGCCTGGTGTCGGGTCGTAGCACTGCGCAGCCAGCTCCTTGCGGTCGTCCTCGTCGCGCGCCTCGTCAAAGTTGGCGGCGACGCACTCCTGCACCGTGGCAGCGGTGGTCAGCTCCCCTCCCCGGGGATTCAGATGGCTGAGAGAGACAGAGACGCACGACGTAGCGCAACTGCCCCGACCACCACTCGACGTCAGACTTTGGGTACCGGTTCCACTGCTTCAGGAGCTCCTGGAGGTCCAAGAGCTCGTCGCGATGCAGGTCGCCGTCTGACTTCACCGTGCGCTCCGCCTCGATAGCGCGGATACGTCCTCGGACCTGGTCGATGCCGCCAGCCTTCTTCACCGGCCCCTCGACGTACTCCATCCACCAACGAAAGATTAGCACGAACGACTCAAAGTTGAGCGACGCCCAGCGCCGCAGCTTGCGCCCCTCCGGCTCGGGGCGCGAATGGTCGCACGGCGGCACGACGGTCATCGGGGCGCGCCCCTGGTGGGCGACGACAAGGAGAGCGTCGATGACGATGGTGTCGAGCCACAGGTCGTCGAGGAGCTGGCTCAGCGCGTTCGCGAGCGTGGCGTCCACCTCGCGGTCGGCATACTGCCAGTCGCACGGGTCGCGCTCGTTGTCGGAGAACCGGTGCTCGGTGCGCACCTGGCGTACCTTTTTCTGCAGCTTGCGGATGTGCTCGGCGAGGCCTTCATCTTCCTGCGCAAAGTACGCGCTGTTGACCTTGTCCCAAGGGAGCGGGTCCGAGAGCGTGTAGACCTGCAGTCCGGTGGTCCCGCGTCAGTATGTGCACGCGCAAGCGGTGAGGACAGCGTCGCGCGCCTGGCGCGGCTCGACGGGCGTGTCGAAGCTGGCAAACGTCTTGAGGGCTGCAGGTCCAACCCAGGGCGGCGGCGGGACCGCCGGCTTGGCGAGAACCTTGCTTCGGTCGGCCTTGCGCCCAAGTTCATCGGCGCTCATCTCTTCCAACTGCACCCAGATGTCGCTGCCGCCTTCCTCGTCCGCGCCGACGCTGCCGTCGTTGCCGTCGTTGCCGTCGTTGCCGTCGTTGCCGTTGCCGTCTGGGCCGTTGCCGCCGCCGGGTCCCGCAGGTGGCGGCGTCCCTGGTGCCGCGTCACGTTCCTCCCAGTCGTGCTGCCTCCACGCCTCGCGCGCCTCGGGCGGCTTGAAGTCGAAGTCGTCGCGGTAGGCGAGGACAAAGGCGACGTTGACGACGGCAAACTGGACTGCGCTCAGGGCCGTGAACGGGTGCGCGGTGGGCCAATTGGTTGCCTCGAGGAGCTTGGCAATGTCGACGAGGGACGGCGGCCGCACGCCTGCGGCGGGCCGCACCGGGGGCTTCGAGAGCTCGGATACGTACATGCAGGCGCGGTAAGCCAGGAAGCCCGGCACGGCAGAAGGGCCGGGCGGGTCGTCGTCCTCCTCCTCCATACTGCACTGCACAGCTTCGTGCTGGAGCCATCGGACCGTGAGCGCCTCGATCATGTCGTCGTGCGGGCGCGAAGCCGCGTTCTTGAGGAACTGGTGCGCGACTCGGCGCTCGTTGCTCGTCGCGTCGTCGTCGCCTCTGCCGACGCCGGCTGGGCGGCCCCTCACGGCGACGTAGTAATGGTCGCCGAGCTGGACGTCGGTCGCCTTGACCGCACGGACCCTGCCGGCGGCCTTGCCCTTGCGCCCGCCCGTGCGCTTGCCCTTGCCCTTGCCCTTGCCCTTGCCCGTGTCCGCGCGCTCGCCCTCGGCATCCGCATCCGCATCCGCGAGCTGGTCGTCGTCGTCGAGCTGGTCGTCGTCGTCGAGCTGGTCGTCGTCGTCGCCGTCCTTCTTGTTGCTGCCGCTCTCGCTGCTGCTGCTGCTGCTGCTGCTGCCGCTGCCGCTGCCGCTGTCGTTGCCGTCCTGCGATTGCTTGCCCTCGCCGCGGCGCGACCTGGCCGGCCCTTTGCCCCTCCCCGGGGAGGGAGGCGGGGTGGCGCCGGCGACCTTCTTCGTCTTCTTGAAAGCTGCAGGCAAGAGGCGGCGGGACCACGGCCGGGGGTCAACTTCTGCCTGCAGTCCAGCGCGCAGTGAGAGAGAGCCGCGCACCCAGGACGGCCTTGACGTCGTCCTCGGACGTGATCGTCTTGTTGGCCGCCTCTTCGAACCTCCGCAGCAGTTGGATCGTCTCGCTCTGGTTGTTCTTGCCGAGGGTCTGCCCAGGCTTGATGTGCTGGTGCAGCGCGAGCGCGACCCTCTTGAACGTCGCCCAGCGCGCGAGCTGCTCGGCCCGCGAGAGGGACTGCCGGGTGCCGCGGACCTTGCCCGCCGCCGGTACCGCAGTCGATTTGTCGCGTCCCTTGCCCTCGAGGCCGCGCACCCACTGCAGGACGGTCATGTACACGACGACGAGCGACCGCGTGCGGTGCTTCGGGTCCTTGAGGAGCTGCCGGTCGGTCTCGTCCTGCGCGACCCACTCGCCGTGGGCGCTGGGGAGGCCGATCGCGCCCGCAAACTCGTTGACGCGGTCGTAAAGCCGGATCGCCTCGTGCATGGCCGTCCGGGCCTTCTCGGCGAGCTGCTGGACATCGCGATGCGTCTCGGCGTAGCGCTCGAACGCCGACGAGACCTCGCCCGGGACCGCCTCGAGCACGCCGCCGAGGACCGCGTGCCACGTCGCCTGGCCATTGAGGAGCGCGTCCATCGTCGGGCCGATCGTTTCGGCCGTGAGGAAGGGCGCGAGGTCCTTGGACGCCTTGTCGATGACGTCTTCGAGCCGGTCGTCTGCGGCGTCCTCCAAGCGCATGACGCGCGTGAAGGCCTTGACCGCTGCCGTAGCGACCGCTGCCGGGAGCTGTGGCGGGAGCGAGGCGATGCAGAAGAGGATGCACGAGCATGCGGGCGGCAGCCGAGCGGTAGCGCCGAGGCACAGCAGGAAAGGGGGCGACCACGAGCGTCAGCACACATGATTGCAAGCATACGCCAGAGCACAGCCAGCCGGGGAGACGGATGGAGCGGAAGAGGAGGAGGACGAGGGGGAGGGGGAGGGGCGGGGTGGAGGCCGAGCCGAGTAGTGCGCGCGCGCCAGACGCACCCGTTCTTGGTCTCCCTCCCCGTCAACCTCCATAGACGCATCGTAGAATTTGTCGTCCTGTTCAGGCGTCGAGCTCTGCGCACATCGAGGCTCGCGCGCGTCAGCAAGCTGCTCTCGTCGTACCCACGTCGCGTGGCGTCCCCTCACCTGCTCCTCCAGCTCTTCTGGATTGTTGCGTCTGCGCGGCGACTGCCGGCTCGCGGACGGTTGATTCTTTGCGGGCGAAGTCTTGTTCGCGGGCGTGGTCTGCTCCGGGGTCTTCTTGAGCCGCTTTGCCGTCGACGGCGGCGTCGGGGGCGGCGCGTTGGCCCTTGCCTTGCCCTTGTCCTTCTTGACGCTCGAGATCGGAGTCGGCGTCGACGCCCTATTCTTTTCGTAGACGTCGTCCTCGTCCTCGTCGTGCTCGGCGGCTCCCCTTTTTTCCGCCGTCGGCTTGGGAACAGCCTGCGCGTGCGTTGCAGGTGCAGGTCACAGGAATGCGTCAGTGCTGCTGCTGCGCTGCTGCCGTGCTCCTGCCGTGCCACAAAGCCGCACCTTGAGCGCATCGTTGCCTCGGGGTTTTCTCCCACCCGGGGTGGAGGGACCTGCCTGCTGCGACGACGACGCCATGACCGCTTCGGTGCGTCAGGCCAGGACGAGACGGGCGCGGCGGTCGGCTCGGGTGGATGGCCTTGCCGAGGGCGCGGGCGGCGGCGAGGGGGACGAGGCGCGCGGGGGAGGCGGAGGCGGTCGAGGCGCGGCCGCGCTGGCGGACGGTTCTGCAGCGGGCTGATTGCGCCTGGAGCGACCGGAGCGAGGCGGCGCAGGGCTGGCGGGGCGTGCGAGAGGAGGTGGTTTGGCGGCGGTGGGCGAGCGGGCGAGACGGAGGGTAGAGGAGCGAGAGGTGGGTGCCGGAGGAGAGAGCAGGAGGGAGAGGGGTGGAGCTGGGTGGGCGCGACGGTGAGGCCGCACGCAGCTGCTGCACGGCCGTACCACTTGCCACGGGGCGCGCTTGGCTCAGCTGCGGGTCGACGGGGCCATCACTTGAGGTGGTACGGCCATTTAGCCCCGCTCATCGCGAGTACGAGGGCTCCAGCTTTCGCACTGTACTCTCTGACGCTCTCGCGAGTCGCCCCGCGCGCTCCGGACACTGCTTTACATGTTTCAACCCAGGGACATCATTTGTTGGGAGCGAGGGTCACGCGCGCGCGTGTGAGCGGCCTCCTCGCTCTGCTCTCCTGCTCGCGCTACATCGCTTCGTCCCGCCCGGAGGACCGTTCTGCTTGCGCCACCCGCTCGCGCTGGACGATCCAAGCCTCGGAGTCGACGCGCGATTGCACGCGCGCGTCGAGCTGCATGTCGACGCAAGGGGAGGGTGAGCGATGGGGGGGTCATCTCTCGAGGTGGTACCGACTCGCGCGCACCTCAGCCCGCTCCGGAGTGCCTCGTGTAGGTGCGCACCAGTTCCTCGACCTGCGGAAGAAAGCCGAGGTGCGCTGAGGGTTACGAACCGGCCGTTAGACGAGGCGCGAGGGACGATGGGCGGGCACATGGGCTCACCTTGAGCCGCTTGCACAGCAGAGTCGACTGGTGGCGGAAGGCGACCACGGCGTAGCGCTCGCCTGTCGTGAATTCCAGCGTGCGTCAGCCCTCGTCCTCCCCGGGGAGGACCCACCCGCACCTTCGAACGGAAGGACGCAGTGTTCGAGCAAGGCCGACCGGATCAGTAGCAGGTCGCCCGGCTGCAATGGGATCACGATTCCCAGCTGCGGTAGGAACATCTCGCCGCCCGAAAACCTCCCCGCAACCGTCTCGGCGAGCCAGCCAAACTTGGCGTCCTGGCCGTCGCGGTGCGCGTCGACCGTCTGGTTCCACAGCAGCGCGAGGCCGGACCAGATCCAGTGCACCGAGTTCTGCGCGCAGGCGTGCAGCGTCAGTTCCCGATGCTCTCTCGGGAAGGAGCAGAGAGCACTCGCGACGAGCTGCTGGACCGGGTCGAAGCGCGCGCGCGACCACGCCGCGTCGTGGTAGAGGTCGACCGCGACTGGCTGTAGCACGGCGAGAAACTCCCACGCGGCAAAGAGAAAGAACCCGAGCGAGTACAGCAGCTCGGTCGCGTGCGGGAGCTGGGTCCCGCTCTGCATCGCGCCGCTGCGCAGGTCGGCCGAGGCGTACAGGGTGGCGGCCTCAGAGCGCGCGACCTTGTTGTGCCAGTACGCCCAGTAGTGCGTCGCGCGCTCGCTGCTGCCCGCGCCGTCGTCGCTGCTCACGTAGCGCGCGTCTTTCCCGGGGGCGGCCGCAGCCTGCCGCTCGTCGCCCAGGTGGAGTTCGGCATACGCGCTCATCGTGTCGGCAATGACCGTCGGCGAGTCTTCCATCTGCTCGCGCGCGCACGTCAGCCGAGGCCGTTCACGCGAAGGGGATCGGGAAGCGACTCGCCGTGTGAAACTCGTCGCCCGCCTCGCGCGGGAGCTCGCGCGCCCCGCCGCGCACGACGTACACGAGATCGTGCCCGTCGCGGGTGCAGAGTGTGTAGTGCCTCTTTGCATCGAGCCGGCGCGCGTACTTGGCCTGCTCGACCTGTCGCTCCTTGGGCAGCCCCGCAAGCTGCATCCCGACCCGCCTGTCTGCAAACGCCTCGAGGTCGGCCATGACGGCGATGGTGCGGTGGCGAGCGGCCTCGAACTGGTGCTCTGGCGCGGCAGTCGCACGCTCGTCCGCGTCGCTGATGCCGATGTCGAGGTCGCCGTCCTCGTCTGGGGGCCGTGGGGCGTCCTTGCGCCAGCGCGGGTCAGCGTCGCTGAAGACGGTCGCGAGGAGGCGGATGCGGGCGAGGTCTCGCAGCGCAGGCGGGCGCGGCGCGCTCCCGAGCAGCATCGTGTGCAGCGAGAACGACGGGGAAGGGTGGGGCAAGTCGCCACACCGCTGAGCTTGGAGCCTCTGATTTGTCGCCTCGAGCGGAAGCGAGGGACGAGGTTTGCTGCCGCTGCGGTGGCCACCCACCTTACGCGCAACGTGAGTCTTGCGGGCAGTCGAGCTCGGAACGGCGCAGGCAGCGGCCGGGCCAAGTCCGACAGCCGCGTGTCCGACGGCCGTGTCCGGAGTTGTTGCCGCGGAGAGTGAGATAAAGACAGGAGGAAGCCTGATCTGGCTCCCCGGGGAGCAACTCGTGTCGCCCGCGCCAGGGAGAGTGAGATAAACACAGGGGGAAACTTTGGATCTGGCTCCCCGGGGAGCAGCTCGCATTGCTCGCGCGTGCTCTCGTCGCTCGTCGCCTTGTGCTCGCCCTCCGCGTGCAGGTCGCATCTGTGCGCATGACTTGCAGGCGCCTGCGTGCGCCGCCTTTGCTCGGGCTCGGCTCCGTCCCCGCGGACCGTCCGCGTCTGGCGGACAGGAGTTCAGTTCAGCATGGCGCCCTAAGTCCTTCGCCCGCCCGAGCCTGCTTTTGCTCGTGTGCCCTGCCGTTTGTGCTGCTCCTCCTGCTGCATGGACGACGACGCGTGGCCCCCCACCGCTCGAGCGCAGCAGCGCGCGCAGGCCCTCATCACTGCGTACTTTCGCCCCGAGGACGGTGCAGCCGACTCGAAGGTGCGCTCTGTGCCGCACGACGCCGTCGGAGACTACTGGCTCGTGCAGTCGCCCGGCATGACCAAGGTCCTGCGGCTCGTCCTCGAGGCGCGCGCGTCGACCTGCCTCATCGGCAACCACTGGTCCTGTGCGCACCCGCTCGCCCTCGCGCTCGGCCAGGTCTTCAGCGAGCACAACATCTTTGTCGTCGAGTGCGCGTGCGACTCGCTCGCCGCCGTCAAGTGGGGCGTCCAGACCCTGTCCCACGCCCTTGGCTTTGGGTCGTGGTCCCGCTCGTCGAAGGACGCCGCCAAGGCTCTCCACCGCGCAGAGAAAGACCGCAAGCCTCACGACCCTCTCGTCGGCGCGGCCAGCCGCTTGCGCTCGCTAGACGTCCTCGTCATCCACGGGTGCGTCCCAGCTGTCTGTCCGTCGCGGCCCGTCTGGTCTTGCAGGCTGACCTGCTCGCCTTGCGCGCTCCAGCCTCGACCGTCTCTCGCCCGGGCAGCTGCAGTACCTCGACCGCTTCCTCGCCGTCTTCCTCTCGAACGGCGAACAGAGTCGCGGAGGCCTCCAGCGCGTGCAGGTCGTCGGCGTCGCCGACTTTCGCTCGATCCCGCCCCGCGCGCGCCCGGTCGGCAACAACAAGGACGCGTACAAAGTTCCGGATGCATTTGTCAAACTCCTCGAGCGCCCGTCGACGTTGGCGGCGCGCACGCTCGAACTCGACCCGCCCACGTACGCGTCCAACACGTTCCGCGCCGTGTTTGAAGTCTGTGTACGCTCGACTTGCTCGCTCCCTGGGGTGAACTCTCGCCTGCTTACGCTGACGCTCGCTGCCTGGCCAACCCAGGTCGAATGCCCGCCCTACAAGCCGTTTGAAGACGGGGTCGGCCCCGACTCGACCCTCGCGCTCGAGCGGAGCCTTGCCGCCGATCGCAAGTCTTCCTCTTAGGGCCTCGCGTCGTTGTCACCACCGCGGCTGACTTGCTCTTGCCCTCGCAGCCCAGTGGCCGGCGTACGGCGGCAGAGCACGCCAGGCCTTGTGGGTGCTGGAAGCGTTTCGCAACCTGCAGTCGCACCTCGCTCAAAAGGGCCGCAACGACGTCTCGCGCCAGCCCCTCGAGCTGTGGCGGAGCCTGTGCTCCTCGCTCGAGCACCGCGTGCTCTCGTCGACCCTCCACGCGTGCGTTGGCGCGCTCGCCTCTCGCTCTCCCTCTCCCCGGGAAGCGCCAGCTCACACCCACCCGCAGGCGCTCGCGCGTCGACGGCGTCAATGCCACGTACGAGCGTGTGCTGTACGACGCAGCTCCCAACGTGAGCCATCCGGGCCACCCCCAGTACGGCATCGAGCCACGCACCGACCCGCTCCCTCGCCGCGAGTTTTCGTCGACGTGCGTCGGGACCCTCTTCTGGCTCTTGCGTCTCGGACGTTGCGAGCAACTGACGCGGTCGAGCGTGCCGGGCGCAGGGCGGCGTACCTCGTCTCGGAGCGCATCTTGCAGGGGCGCGACTCGGGGGTGGGTCCCATCCTCGACCTCGACACCGCCGCGCTCTTCTTGCCGCACGACCCGCTCCTCCTCACGGTCGGCACGCGCGTCATGGTGCGGCCTGCTAACCCCGCCATGGTCTTGATGGAGGGCAAGCGCTCACGCACGCGTCCCTCTTGCCGTACAGTTCGACGCGTCCTTCCAGCCGCACCCGCAGCACTCGATTGCACGCCGTCAGTTTGGCATCGTCGTCGGGTTTGCCAAGGCCGGACAGTACAACCAAGTCGCCCGCGCATCGGAGGTCGTTACCGACAACTGCGAGTTTGTCCCGCGCGGCTTTGCGTGCGACGGCCTTGTCGGCGCCGTCATGGTCCCGTCGCAGTCGCCAGACCTGCGCGCGATGCGGAGCTGGCCCACCAACGTCACGTCCGAGTCGCTCCCGTGTCACAAGCCTGCCTTGCACCCGCTCCTGCACGCCGAGTGCCTCGCCGCGCGCCTCGCCATGTTTGACGCGGAAGAGGAGCACGAGTGGCCCATCGTTCTCCTCGACCGCTTTGGCGCGCCGCACTCGCTCTCGTCGCGGCGCAAGGTCGTCCTCGTGCGCCCCGCCTTGCGCGTCATCACCGTCGGCGACGTCTACGAGCCCGGGCCTGACCTCGACGGCAAACACCAGCGCTTGGAGCGCCGTGCCGAGCTCTGCGAGTCGCTGGCCGACCTCGGGTACTCGAAGCGCGAGCAGAACGACCCGGGCACCGCCGTCGCCCTCATCGTGCGAGTGCGTGGCGTCCCCCCTCTCGAGTTGGATTCGGGTTCGCGTTCAGGCAGCTGACGCGACGACGGTTCATCCCCGGGTGCGGAGCAGGTGCCGCTGCAGCCTGCGAACACGATTGCGCTGACGACGCTCAACGGGCACTACATCCCCGACGTGCCCGTCACCGCCTACCTCGACGCGGTCTACTCTTCGCAGCCGATGTGGCTCTCGGCCGCCGTCAACGCGGTGCGGTGCCCGTCGCAGCTCCGCCTCGTCGGTGCCGCCAAGGTCCCGCGCTCGCACTGGGACAGCGAGTTTGGTGCCCTTGTGAGTGCCGTCCCGCAGTCGCTCTGCGCCGTCCCGCACGGGTCGCTCGAGGCTTGCCTGACGCGCCTCTCTCCCCCGCCCTTTGCGCGCAGACCGAGTGGGCGTTCTCCCCGGACTGGCTCGACGTCGTCCAGCCCGACAAGGTGTCGCACCCCGATGACCCCTTGCGCAGCGGCGATGGCAGCGACGACGTGGTGAGCGGCAGTGGCGGGAGCAGCGCCCACGCCGGCGAATGGAGCGACGACGCCAGCGCCGCGCTCGAGGACGACGCCAGCGCCGCGCTCAAGGACGACGCCAGCGCCGCGCTCAAGGACGACGCCAGCGCCGCGCTCGAGGACAACGACGTAGGTGATGTCGCCTTCGACGACGCGGGCACCTTCGACGACGCGGGCACTTCGCAGCGGCGCAGCGCATCCGTCGAAGTCCTCGTTCTCCTCACCTCGTCGGACGCCGACATGGCCTGGCGCTCGGACGGCGGCGGCTCTGACAGCGGCGCCTCCGACGGCGGCCGCGACAACGTCCATGGCCGCAGAGCTGCGTCGGCATCGTCCCATGTCGAGATCAAGGTCGAGGAGGACAGCGAAGAGGACCGCCGCCGCTTGATGCTGCCGCCCGACGTGCACCGCATGGCGGAGCTCGAGTACGACCACTCGGACGCAGACGACGACGCTGTGGACGGCAGCGCGGGCGAGGCGGGCGCCTTCGACGACGACGACGAGGACGACCCCGCCGAGGTCGGGTCGGCCGTGACCTCGGTCAAGCGGGCGCGCTCGCCGACCAAGTCGCCGCAGAAGGATCCGCGCTCGTCCCCTCGCCGCCGCCCGAGCAAGGCGCCCCGTCGCCAGGCCCGCCCGCACTCGGCGGTCGACGCTAGCCGGTGCTCCCCGGGGAGCGTTTCGTTCGAGGCGCGCGACGGTGCCCGCATCGTCACCCCCGACCCGCTGCACGTCCCCGACCGCCTCTTGAGCGACCTCGTGCTGGGAGAGTGGGAGGACTCGTCCTCGCCGCAGTCTGGCCCGACCGCCGCCGCCGCCGCCGCCGCCGCCGCCGTCGCCGCGCACACTTCGCGCGTCGTCCTGCCCCACCTCCGACGCGGCTAGCCTCTGCGGGGACCTCGATCCGGCAGAGTGGTCCAACACGCTCACGTCGAGCCCGGCACCGCCCCCGCCGTCGAGCGGCGGCGACGTCTTCCTCGACAACCCGGCAAGGCCAAGGCGGTCGGTGGTGCCCGCGCTCGCAGCACCTGTCACTGCGCCTTACCCTGCTCCCGAGGTCTTTGCCGCTGTCGGCGGAGGCCTGTCATCCCGCCCCTCCGTCCGCACCTTTATCGTCTTTCCGAGCCGCGAGCGGGTCCCCCTCCCCGCGTGGGAGCGCTAGATCCCCGTCGTGTTGCGTTGCGAACCCCCCGCCTCTGTCTTATCTCTGCTGTCGTGCAAGGCTGTACTCGCTCGTCCCCGTGCGATCGCGCTGCGTGCTCTTCGCTGCCCTCGGCTCCTCGCCTCGTCGTCGTCTTCCGTCTCGTTCTTTCCGCGCTCGCGTTCTCTCTGCCTCTTGCGTCCCCCGCTGCGCGGCATCTCCTGACGCGTTTGGACCTCCTGACCCCTGACCCCCCGAAGGCGGCGTCTGCCCGTCTCTGCTCCGCGGACCCCCCGGGTGGGCAACGGCGCACAGTCCGCCCTGATCTGAGGAGCAAACGTGGTGCGTGCTGGCTTCTCTCTTTATCCTGCTTCGGGTTAGGGTTACTCGGCCCAGATCCACGCCGTCCGGCTGTCATGACGCCCCCCTCTTTTGCCAGCTCGACTCGCGGCGCCGCCCCGCCCGATGCGCCTGCTCGTCCTCAGCCGCAACATCAGGAGCGCAACGCCGACACACACGAGGCCGTAGACGCCACCAGCGGCAACCTCGGCACGAGCAGCTCGTGGCCTGTCCAGCACCCGACTCCTGAGCCGTGCCTCCTCCTCGCCGGTCGCCTTCGTCCCGCACCGTCGCTCGACGGCAAAATTTTCGCCGCAGGCTACTACGTCGTCCTCGGCGATCAACCCAACGTCACGATGGCTCTCCCCGGGGTGGCCGAGCGAGTGGTCAAGTCGGCATCTTCGTCGTCGGCGTCGTCCGGCGCGCCGTCGTCTGTTGCGTCTGGCCCGCGGCGCTCGGTGTCGTCGTCTGGCGGCAGCTCGAGGAAGATCACCCCGACGACGTCGATGGGGTACCTCCTCGGTCAGCTCGCCGCCGACTCGCGCATCGTCAACAACCGCGAGGAGATGCGCGTGAGTGCGTACGACCCCGAGGTCGACGGCCTCAACGGCATCCTCGACGGCGCACGCCACCTCCGCGTCTTCCTCCCAGTCTCGTCGGACGCGAGCAAGCAGCCTCGCCCGGCGCACGCCGGCGTCTACGTCGCAATCCCGCTCGCCGGGAGCACCTACGTTCCGAGCCCGGATAGCAAGCCGCCGCCCGAGCTGTGGCTGCCCCGCTCCGGCCTCGAGAGCGTCGTGCTGTGGACCAAGCAAGAGGTTGACCCGACGACGTCGCGCTGGTGCATGGGCGTCTTTGC
Source organism: Rhodotorula paludigena (assembly GCA_036244875.1). Lineage (NCBI taxonomy): Eukaryota > Fungi > Basidiomycota > Microbotryomycetes > Sporidiobolales > Sporidiobolaceae > Rhodotorula > Rhodotorula paludigena. The sequence continues at coordinate 1,437,884 of BQKY01000006.1, forward strand.
GCACCAGCCGCAGGGCGGCGACCTCGGTGAGTCGGAGGTGCTTCCGCGTGCTCCCTGCCGCGTCTTTCCACCCGCCTACAGCTGAACCCTCACTCGCACGCGCGCGACTTAGGGTTCGGCTCTGTGACCCAGCCGGTGCCTGCGCCCGCCTTTGCCGCGTCGGCTGCGCTGTGGTCGCCTCGTACGACGCCGGCGTCCGACTTTTCGACGCCGTCCAACGTCGGCCCGAGTGTGAGCCAGGTGTCGGCCGTCTCGCTTGGCAGCCCGCAGCGCCGCGGGCAGCAGCCCTACGGCCAGTCTGCGTCGGCGGGAGCCGGCGCTTCCACCGCAAGCCGGCCTTCTCTCGTCGTGCGTCCTGTCTCTCCCTCTCTCTTTCCCTCTCTCTCTCTCTCTCGCATACGTCAGAAATCCCACGACAACCTGATTCAAACGTCAATCGCCCTGCACCAGGATTTCGGCGTGACTGGCTTGGCCATCACCGGTTCCGCGGCGGGTTCGAACTCGTCCCGCCTCCATCGCCCGCTCGAGTCTTCCGCTCCGGCGCCTGCCGCTCCGACGTCGGGCGAGTCTGGCGAGGCTGGCGGAGCCGGTAGCATGGGCCCGCCGCCCCCTCGTCCGTCCTCGAGGCAGGCGGAGCCCTCGCATTCTGTCCGCTCGTCTGCGTCGTCAGCAACGGGCAGTACCGTTTCAAACACGCGCGGTGCGCCGACGCCGCTCACGATGCCTTCTTCCGGAGTGTCGGCCGTGCCGAACCCGTTCCGCCCGCCCGCGTCGACGGCAAGGTCGACCGTGTCCCATGTTTCCTCGTCGACGTCGTCCGCGTCGCAGCGTGCGTTCGAGCCCGAGGTCGTTCTCTACTCGCGCGTACGCGACAACCCCGAGAGCCGCGACGCGGTCGCCGCCTACTCGGCCATGCTCCAAAAGTGCTTTGCACGCTGGTCCAACATGGTGCGCACGCTCTCTCTCTCTCACTCTCTCTCTCTCTCTGCGCTTTGGACGAACCCGGTTGCTGACTGTCTGTTGACGGCCGCGTGCCCTCTGCAGGACGTGCTCACAATTGAGGCCGCCTTTGCCAAGAAGCAGGCCCACCGCACCACCGCGTTCCACCTCTTGGTGCGGGTCAAGAACGTGATCGACGACACGATTGGCGGTGCCAAGTACGACTATGCTGTCGACGCACGCAACCACATGCGCACCATGAGCAACTACGGCGACGTCTTTATCGGGAAGAAGCACCCGTCCGGCCACCTCGCTGTCGAGCCCGAGGCAGAGACAAACAACCTGTGCCTCTTTTTTAACTGCACCTGGGTGCGGCTCTCCTCCTCCTCGCGCTCCCTTGCCCCCAGCAGTGCCGCGAGCGCTGACGCAAGGGCTTGCAGGTCTCGTCGAGCATGCCCAAGATCAGGGCAGACCCGGCTGCCCCAGCCCTCGTCTTGCAGGTCGACGAGCAGTACGGGCTCAGCAACGACGCCGCCATAGCCGTCACTCGCTACGGCCTCGACGTGACGGCCGAGGTGGCATCGTCCCTTTCGTTGTGGTCTCGCATCGAGCAGTGCCTTCCGGCCTTTGGGTATGGGCGCGTCGAGGCCGACGCTGCCATGAGCGAGGACGACTACCCGGCCGAAGACAGCTCGCCGTCCATGCGTGCCGACGAGTGGAACTAGGCCGCGTCTGCTCTCCCTTCCCTCTCCCTCCATCTCCCTCAACCCTCGTGCTCTCCTTGTCACCTGCAATGGACCCCGGTACTCGTTCTGGGATTCGCTTTGCTGCGTAAGCGTCGAGTGCAACTTGGGAGCGCGGCCTCGCACGACTGAAAGGGTCCGCGGAACTTGGACAGGAGCAAGTGAATGGACGGACGGTCCGGCGGCGGGGCCTCCCCACGCCGGTGCCCGAGCAACGCGGCTCTCCCTTGACCGCTCTTGCGCCTCCTTAGCACTGCCCGTCATGCTGCACGCGGCCGTCCCCAGTCCTGCGGAAGAGGCGGTGGGTCCAGATCCGCATGCTTCCGCGTCCTGCGCGTGCACGCGCCGTGTGGGTGTGTGTGCTTCGCGCGTGGTTGACGCTTGCGCTACAGGTTGTACCCGTCACGCTGTACGCGCCTGCACCGGTAGCCATGGGTCGGACATTTGCAGTGCTGGGCGAGGTCGTCAACAAGGCGTATACGGTCCAAGGCGGCCCCCTCGAGTTTGTCCCGCGACCTTCCACCGCCCGTGCCGACCTTGTCCCGCACGTTCACCTGCACTCCGACGCTGGGGCCGCTTGGATCGCCGAGAACCTGCCTGCCTGGACGGCGGGCGAGCCGGTCTTCCTGCTCGTGCCGGGCTGTCGAGTGCGTCTCTTCATTTTGACCGTGCCCGATCTGTTGGACTGGCTGACCGAGGGTTACGCAGCCTCACCCCGACGACTCGCGCCACCTCGTCTCGGACGGCGTCCCGCACGTGCTTCTGTACGACTCGGAGACGTTTGGCGTGTCGGTTCTTTCGCCGGACAGAGTCGAGGCGACCCCGCACGCCGGTGCGACCAAGGCCATGATGCAGGTGGGCGTCCCCGGCGTGTGCGTCCTCGCGTATCGTTCCTCGCTTCTTCGTTCGCTCGCGCGCACCGCCAGCCACAGCGGCACCCTGACTAACTCGGGACGAGCACGGCGGTGCAGAGCTTCAAAGAAACACGCCGCGTTGTCTAGCAACGAGTAGGCTTGGGTGCAGCCGTGTCGTGTAGCATCAAGACGTTCCAGTAGCAAAGCCCCGGGGAGTAAGCCAAGTGTGCAAGGCAGGGTGTTTGCGAGCAGGAGCGGAGAGCAAGAGGGACGAGCTGGAGGCAGCGCAAGCCGGCTCTCTTCTCGTTTGTCTCGAGTAGAACCTCGACAACGCCAGCGCGTGCCTTCGGCGGAGGGACGCGCAAGAGAGCTGCACCGCCTCCACTCCGGCTGCCGCTTGTTTTTGCCGGACCCCACAAGCCCGATTCCGCTCTGCAGCGGCGGTACCGAGTCCTGCTGGCGTCGCGCAAAGCCTGAGCGCTGCGCACAACCCTCCCGTCTGGCCCCCGTCTCGACTTCGAGCTGGACCCCCCACCTCGCCCGATCCCCTCTTGCAGGTCGTCACACCGCCTCGCCCCGGCCCGCTGCACATGCCCGTCGAGACGATCTCCCTGGTGGACGACGACACCGCTTCGGACAGCGAACCCAACGCACCTGTTCGCGGCGGGCGCGTGCACGCGCTGGCGCCTTCACCGCCTCCTCCAAGGGCGCGCACGCCGTCGACGCCAGCGCAGCGCGTGCGTGCACGCGCACTGCCGGTGCTCGACCTGACGGGCGAAACGAGCACGGCGGCCGCAGCCGCACGTGGCGCCGCTGGCAGTCCCCCAGGCCGGGTTCGTGTGGCAGCGGCGGCAGGGCCGGAAGCCTCGGGCAGCAGGGGCGCCGGGCCCCAGCTCGAGCAGCTCGTACCAGCAGAACGTTGCGCAGAGCAGGGCACCTCGAGCGCGGCGGGCCATGGCGAGGGAGGGGCTCCTCTCCTCACCGTCCCCTCGAGCGAGCGAGCTAATCTCTTTGCACCGCTCCGACGCAGGGCTCCTCCGCCTCTGCGTCGCGGACACCGTCCCCAGCACCGTCTGCGTCGTCGTCCGAAGCGTCGTCCGAAGCGTCGTCCGCCACCGCCGCGTCCGACTATGCCGAGTCCGACAACCCGTGGCTGTGGCGGTACTGGCCGGTGCACCATGGCCCTCCGCCGAGCGACGGGCACACTTGGCACCCGTGCAGCTCGTTGGACGACGTGTTCTTTGATCTGAGCCGGCGGCACCCAGCCCTGCGTCCGCCTGCAGCGTGGGAGGAGCGATAGCCGACCTCTGCGGCTCGGAGGGAGCGGCGGCGGTTGTAGCTTTGGCTTTGATGGCGCTCCTGCCAGCGTGAATGCGAGCTCGGCATGGTGTAGCTATCCCGCTCCAAGCAAGCAAGCGAGAGAGCCGCGCGAAATGCGACCATGCGCAGCGGGCGACGGTTTGCGAGCGCCGTGTTGGATCCTCCCCGGGGAGCAGCTCGCCTGCGACAGCCCGCTACATCGCCACATGACCCTCTCCCGTTCCCATCTGCCTCGTGCGAGTCTCATGGTCCTAGGGCTACTTGCAGAGCCTGTCGAGGCTCTGGAGTGCGGCGCTGTGCTCGAGCCCCATCTTGGCGGAGATGCCGGCCCCGCTTGTCGAGGTGCTTGTCTGTTCGCTCGCCTGCTTGCAGCCGCTGCACTGGCTTGCTTGGCTGCACACTCTCTGCATTTGCGCGCTCGAGCCGCCCCTTGCAATGCGCGCCACCGTCCCCTACGAGCTCTTGCTCCACATCCTGCACAGCCTCCCTCCTGCCCTCAGCCTCGAGCCCTGCGAGCTGCACGGCCCACCCGTCTTTCGCGCTCTGCATGAGCCGAACGCGGACGATTGGTACGGGCCGGCGCACGCGGACCCGTGCGATTGCAACGACGAGACTGGCACCCGCCGATGCCCTCACTGCGCCTACTGCCGCCTGCGTGGCGTCCTCGGCGCAAGTCGAGCGCTTCGAGCTGCCGCCCTCGAGGCTCACTTTGGCGTCGTGCAACTTCTTGCGTTCTCCTCTTGGGACTCGGCGGACGCAGTAGAGGCCGCCGACCGAGCCAGGCGGTTCGACCCTCCGATTTCCATCGACCCCGACCTGCCTTGGCTCGTCCCGTACACGGCCTGCATCCAGAGGCTTCTCCGACGCAGCGACACCGACCTCGCCTCGGTCGCCGTCGCGCAGCTCGCCGTTGCGCCCATCGTCCCTCGTCGTGCCGAGCTCGTCTTTCCGGACCCGGACGACGCCAGCTTCGACTCGCCTCCGACGCTGCCGTACCCTTGCCTTGCCCGCGTCCTCCTTGCAGATGCTGCGCCTCTGGTCGCTCGCCTCGCACTCGCCCGCGCCCCGCACGTTGCGCCAAGTCACCATCGCGGTCTGCGCCGCCTCGCCTTGACCGACTCGTGCGCTGCAGGCGAGAGTGCGGCCAGCGTCCTCGATGCAGCAGGCGTCCCCGGCCAGCTCGACTCGGTCCAAGTCGTCGTCGTCGGCATGGCGGAAGGGTGGTCGCTCGTCGAGGCCCTCCTCCGACGCTGCCCGAACCTCGACACGCTGGTGCTGGCAGACGCTCGCCCGTGGGGCATCCTGCAGCAGCACGACGGCGAGCCTGAGGACACGCCCGGGAGGCTCTGGCAGCGGGACGTGCCCGGGTGGACGGGCTCAGTCCGACAAGTTGTCCAGCAGCGGTCGAGCCCGTTGCCTGCCCATGCGCGGCTGGAGGTCATCGTGCTCGACTCTCCGCCGTCGAGAGGTCCTGGCGATGGCGAAGAGGACTCGAGCACGCCGCTTATCGCGACCGACGGACCTGTGCACCTCGTCACCCCGGCTCTCCATCCAGCCATGGCGAGCTTTTACCAGTACCGCATCGACCCGGGCCACCGTCCGCCATGGTCCAGGCCGCACACGCTGGAGGATGTCCTGACGGGGGCGACGGTGTGCGACGCCTTCTCCGTACTGCAGCCCCGGCTCTGTGCCACCGTCCGGCTTGACGACGGGTGGAGCAGCTGGGCCGGCAATGCGGCGACCCGGCTCGGCGCTCTCTTGGACGACCTGAGACGGCGGGCGGAGGAGCCGGCTGAGCTTTCCCAGACGGAGGAGGCGTGGTATGACAGACAAGTGGAGCAAGAGTGGTTCGAGGCGGGGAGGGCAGTGGAGAGGGATTTTGCGGAGTGGAGGAGCTAGCGTGGCTGGTCGACTTGCAACTCAAGACAGCGTGAATTCGGCACAGGTTCGTTGCGAGACTTTGAGAGAGGGTTAGACCATGCTTCCGTGAGGCCGGCGTCCGGCACACCGAACACCTTTCTTCGGCACTGAGAGGGAAAGCCTGTGCCAACTCTGGCTAGAGTGAGGCGCGTCTGAGGCTGACCCTGAGTTGTGAAAGCCCAGTCCGGGCAGAGGGTGGGGCGGAAGTGCGAACCGGAGCCTTGCCAGTCGCTCCAGAGCAGCTGAGTGCGAGGTGGCAGAGCGCGAGTGCGTGTGCGTTAGACACAACTTGACGTCGTTGCACGAGTTGGGGCAGCGTCAGAAAGGGTTGGCAGCGTGACCCAGACCCCTGACCGAAGAGGGAGACGGAGGGGCTCGAGAGTTTGCTAAGCAAGGCGAAGAGTTGGGCAGGGTACCGTAGGCCCTAAGGACGAGCGTGGACCGTAGCCCGTAGAGGTGGAACAGGGGCGTAACCCGACCGACAAAGCGAGACACGCAGAGTTAGTTTTAGGGTTAGGGTT